>JAUPFV010000003.1:29031993-31431993 GCA_036936605.1 Limnanthes douglasii subsp. nivea
AATCCCTAGCTACCTTCATAAAAAAACTCATCTTTTCCAGCCAGCCTCAAAATTTATGAACTAATTTTGAAGATCATTCTTCATTTTAGTTTATGAAAAAATCCACAGCCACTAAAAAACCGTATTTGGCATTTACGATTACTTGTGCATCAGGGAGAGGGTTGTTGAGTATAAAGTCGCATAAGTAATAGACAATTCTCCTCAATTTTCAATTAAAACTACTGGTTACAATAATTGCAACCCCAATCAAAGTTCCCATGAGTTTCAAATTTCATCTAACCCAGAAAGAAACCATTCACCAAAATATCCTCGACAATCACCACATCAAAATTATTCTCTAATAGTTTCTGGTTCCACATTTGTTTATCTTCAGAAGAATCGCAAAGTAAGACATAACACATCTACTCTCAGAAGATAAAAAAACAATTTCATCACCTATCAATCCTGATCCACCTGAATATTGCGCAAGCAGACTCCTCGAATTTAGCCAAAAACTTATCTCTCCAAAATCGTCATGTTAAAAAGAAAGCATTCATAGCAATAGGAGACCTTGGGGCTGATAACACTTCACAAAATTCTGCCCAAAACACTGCTCAAAACAATGCCTCTAACTCTACACCACCATCTTCTCCCCTGAGGGAGGTTGTTGAGACTAACGTAGAGTCACAACAAACTCCTTCGAATACTCAAGAAGAAAATCAAACATCGAACGTGAATCATCCTCAACTAATAGACGAAGCTTCTCATGAATAAGTTGATTCAGAGGCAACTATGTTAAATGTTGAGGGTAAAATAAATGAGACTGCATCTGATTCTGAAGACGACAATCAAAGAAATAGGGACCCATGAAGAAAGAAAAGAAAAAGGAAGGCTCTAGTTGAAATTCCCGAAGATGTTGTTGTTTCAGTAAATGTGAATTTAAAACCACTCATCCTCGAATACATCATGGCGCTGAAAAACGTACCATATATTTACATTAGCGAAGCTCAAGCTGGTCGTCTAAAAAGTAATGAGGAATGTCAGACAACATAACGATTTAACTACCAAAAAAATGTGAAAATTCACTTGATTGTAGAGCAGATGAGTTGGTAGTCTACCCTGAGATCATCAATTGGGGTCTTCGGTTCCCACTGGATCAGATGATAGTGGAGTACTTAAAACTCCTGGACCTCTGTCCTACACAAGCAACACCAAATTTATGGTTCACACTCTTGTAAGTAATTATGACTTCTAGACTGAGCCAGCCCCTTTTTTCCATCAAACACTTCATTGTTATGACTAAACTTTCGAATGTACCATTACTGCCTTTATACTATCTGACACTTACCAATAATTTCATATTATCGATGATCTGGTCGAAGCTGACAAATTCTGGAAACAAATAGTTGTCTTTATATCTGGATCTTGTGAAAATAAGATAGAGATATACAAAGAGAACCTTTCAAAACTCAACCTTATTTGGAGAAGCAACAATAAGTTCTCTTATCTTTTCTTCCGGTATTTTATAACTTAAATCATATTTTCACATGTATTGCTATTGTACTCAGGAATTTCGAAGAGTTACAATGGTCGGACGAAAGTAAAGAAAGTGTTTAGTTGTAGAGAGAGAAAGTAAGATAGAAAATAAGCTTTGTTTAACGAAAAACGTCACCCTTTATTCATTATTTCACCCTTTATTAAATGCGCACTAGACTTAATATAACTAAATTAGTTATACACAGAGGTAAATTGTTATTTAACCCCGTACATTTACAAGTAGTTTAAATACTATCTTTAAACTACACAATTTATCACATACAACTTTAATTGTATTACATTTAATTCCTCAACACTTCATATCCTTACGAGTAGCCCTCCAAGTTCTTATGAAGGTCACTGAATAAGAACTAGTAATCATCAAAAATCATGGTAGGCAAAAACTGTTTTATGCCAAAATCTAATTTGCATCGGATTATACCTTCTCGTCTTATTGTCAAAAGGATTTGTCTCAATAATCGTTGTCCCCGAATAAAAATACATTTAGATTTTCCCTTGAATATAAATCGTTTATTAACTCATTCGAAAGTGTCAGGTCATATACTTGTCCTCCTCGAATGAACTCGTATACATGTTTACCTCAAAACTGGCTTGACACTTTGTTTGCACTTTAAATATTCATACGTAGAATTATGAGCTGAAATTTCTTCAAAAATAAAGAAAATAGTTTCCGAAAATAAAAAGATTACGTCGATAAATTCACCAACTAAAAGAGCAGAAAAGAACCGTGAAGAAATTATCTCAGAATTGCATGCTTCCAAAGCTAAAGAAACTGCAGTTGAAGATCACCGAAGAGAACATGGAGTGGAAGATCACCGAGGAGATGACCACTTTATTCCTGATGAGCCCATTAGCACAAATAAGCTTCAAGACCTCTCTAAAGATATGAATATGAGGATTTAATGGATCCAAGAACAACTTCAATGAATTGGTCATCAGGTTACTATTCATGTTTTAACTAAAAGGCTAAATCCATATCTTCCTATAGCTCCCTCATCCTCTGCTCTTATTCATTTTAATAATCAAAGGTTTATACCTATCTAAGATCCATCCAAAATCATTGTGCACAAAAATAAATTATCTCGAAGCCATTTAGAAACTATGGCTAAATATATGGTTCGATATAAAAAAGATGTTGTTACAGAGAAAAGGATGAGAGAAATATTTGGCAGACAAATCGATGACTAATTTCATGCGTTCTAGACTAACAATTCGGAATTTATTAAAGGAGTCTTCCACATCAAATATCATTTATGCTTTGTGCATGATCAACAAACAAATAGCTCAAGACTTCCCATCAGGCTGAGAATAGATGAACTTAAAGCTAAACATGTCAGGGAGATATCCGAGGAACATAAAAAAAATACTCCTCTCTTCAAGAATCTCTTATCAAGACTGAAGAAGAAGATAATAAGCTAACTAATGATATGGTTGCATTCAAGACAACATTCGAAGAATAAAAACAATCCGTTGTGCAAATGGGCCAAGACTCAGTATGAACTGGACACCTTATATACAATCATAAATTCCAATGAGCAACAAACAATCACTTTGCTCCATGAATTTCACGTAGCATTCCCAAAAGAAAATTTGTAAAGCTTTGGGGAATTGATCCCCATAGATAACCGATCTAGTGAAGCGTTCGACCTTGTTTCAACTGATTCTTCTGAAGAAACAAAGTTAGAAGAAAATGAAAATACCAGTGAACAAGAAGGAGATTCGTCCGAAGAGAACTCCGAAAAGAATGATTAATTGTTGTTTCTTTTTGTGTGTATTTTGAAGTCATCTTTTGTTATTGACAACTTGTTTTTGTGAATGCTTAAATTCTTGGATTTCAAAACATCCTTTTGTAAGATCGGATTCTAACTTCAATGAAAGACTACTCATATTCTTTCCACATTTATTTGGAAATTTTTATTTTATCATGAATAATTTTAATTTCATGAACACGTTATAATGACCTCGAATTCCAAAATAAGTCACATATATCTATAATTTTTCAAATAAAAATAGTGAATTTAGAAAATGTTAGCACCTTGAATATAACTAGTTCATTTAGAAAATGTAGCATCTCGAATATAATTAGTGCATTTAGAGAACGTAGCACCTTGAATATAATTAATTCATTTAGAGAATGTAGCACCTCGAAATAATTGGTGCGTTTAGAGAACGTACCACCTCGAAATAATTGGTGCGTTTAGAGAATGTAGCACCTAAAAAATAATTGGTGTGTTTAAAGAACGTAACACCTTGAAAATAATTGGTGCTTTTAGAATACGTAGCACCTCAAAAATAATTAGTTACTCTTGATCAACAGCCTCAACGATGATCAGTCTTTGACTAGTTCCTAAGATAATATAAAACAATCACTGGCCAAAAAAGAATTTTATTAATAAACTCGAATATGTACATGACACCTCATTAAAACCTCCATGGGCCAAAAAAAGTAGGAAATAGTGTGTTGATTATTCAAAAAAGTCTTAAAAAGAGAAAAATCATTCCCAATACAGTTTTAAATGTTCTATATTCCAAGGATATTGAAGTATCCATCACCATATAAGGACCCACTCAATTCGGGGCCATATTTCCAAGTCGTATATCCTTTATATGAAAGAATACTTTGCTTAAGACTTTGTTACCTACTTTAAAATCCCTCATTCTCATCTTCAAATTATATCGACTCTTCATCAAAGTTTGATAATGAGTCATATTCAAATGAGCTCTAACCCTTTTCTCATCGATCAAATCCAGGTCCGTTCTTTTTGCCTCTTCATTTACCTCTTCGGAATAATGAAATACTTTATAAGAAGGTATAGTAGACTCTGGAGGACTAACACCATCCATACCATACGCAAAGGCAAAATGTGTTTCTTGAGTTACCTCTCTAGAAGTTGTACGATAAGCCCACAACACCTCTTGCAAATAGTTAGGCCATTTCCCTGCAGCACACGTTAAATTTTTATTCAAACCTTCCAAAATAGACCTATTAGTCACCTCCACTTGACCATTTTCTTGAGGATGAAAATGTGTAGAAAAATAGTGTGTTATTCCCCTTCAAGCGCAAAAAGAAGTCATTTTTCATTTTTTAAATTGAGGGGAAAACAGATTTTATTCATAATGAACTTAATGACATACTTGGCTTTTGTACCAGATAATGGTTCAACTTCAGCCCACTTCGAAAAGTAATCTACAGCTACTATAATCATTTGTCGTCCTCCTAAGGCCATAGGCAATGGCCCTACCAAATCTATTCCCCACATATTAAAAGGGATAGCTTCGGATATGGAAATCAATGATAGTGTTGGTTTGTGAATAAAATTGTCAAAGCGTTGATAAGTATCACAACCTTAAACTAAGACCTTAGCATCATTCATAATTGAAGGCCAATAATAACCTACCAACAAAACCAGACGCAACAAAGACTTGAATCCACAATGAGTTGAACCTTCACCATCATGCAGCTCAGATAAAATCTCTTCAGATTCTTGTTTTCCTAAACAACGCAGTAATAGTCTACTTAAATATTTTTTGTATAACACTCCATCCAATACAACATGACCATGGGCTTTATATCTTAACATTTTAGCCAGTTGTGCATCTTGAGGTAACATTCCTTTTAGTAAAAAATTAAGGATATCAGACCTTCAATCACTTTGAATTATATCCGGAGTGACAACTACTTCCTCAACATATTTACATTGTTCTGATCATGTCAAAATCGAATGACTCTCCTCTAACGGTATCCATGAATATTCTTTTGTATAAGAAATTATTGATAAAGAATCAGCAACTATGTTATCTCCTCGGTTAATATGCTTTACAATCACTTTGTCAAACAAAAGAGTCAAATTTTGAAGTTCGCGCAGATACAAAATTAATTGATCTTTCTTTGCCTCAGATACACATGTTATATGATTTGCCACCAGCTGCAAATCTGTTTCCAAACGAACTGTTGTTGCTCCACATATATTTGTAAGCCTTAAACCAGCTAACGCAACCTCATACTCATCCTCATTATTCGATGCGTGAAAGCCAAACCGAATAGCTTGATACATTCCTCCCCAGAAGGAGTAACTAATTGAACCCCTACACTACATCCCAATATTTTAGAACCACCAGTTGTTCAAACCACCCACATCAAAGTTTCTAGCAAGACCTTTTTATCCGTCCTCTCATCTGATTGGCTCGAATGAAATTTGATCAGAATATTAGCTAAAGATTGAGACTTAATAAACGTTCCAGGAGCAAAAATGATGTCAAAATATCCCAATTCTACTGACCATTTGGTCATTCTACCAGAAATATTTGGTCGTTGTAACACATTATTTAGTAGGAAAAAAGTTCAAACTACAATGGTGTAAGCTTGAAAATAAGGGCGCATTTTCCTAGCAGCCACCACTAAAGCCAAATCCAATTTTTCAAGTTTCAAATACCTTTTCTCTCGATGAAAACAAATTTTATTAGCATAATAGACTGCCTTTGAAAATCTTGTATCTTCGCATATAAGAACATCTCTTATAGCAAAATCAGACACTACTATATACAAGAACAACTGCTCTCCAATTCGAGGCTTGGACAAAATCTCTGGTGATAATAAAGTTCTTTAATCTTTGAAAAAAACTTTGCTTCACAATCTGGCGTCCACTCAAACTCTTTGGGTCTTTGTAACACTTGGAAAAAAGGAAAACATTTATCAGAAAACCTTGAAATAAATCGATTAAGAGTTGTTAACCTTCTTGTCAAGACTTGCACCTTCTTTATAGTTTGAGATGTCATCGAAACTAAAGCCTTCAATTATTCTGGATCTACTTCTATCCTTTTTTAACTAATAATATATCCTAAAATTTCCTTGATCGGACACCAAAATTACACTTTTCAGGATTCAACTTCAAATGAATGGCCCTCAAATTTAGAAATATCTCATCTAAATCTTCGAGGTGTTCATCATCTGTGGATATTTTTACCAACATATCATCAATGTACACATCCATATTCCTTCCAATATGAGGAGTAAAAACCTTATTCACCAACCTTTGATATGTCGCTCCAACATTCTTCAACCCAAATGGCATGACCCTATAACAGTGTAGTGCTCGATCAGTGATGAATGTAGTATTTTCCTAATATTTTGGATCCATTTGGATCTGATTATAACCTGCAAAGGCATCCATAAAAGAAATAATTTTATTACTCGAAATAGAATGAACCAGCTATTCTATTTGAGGAACATGGAATGGATCTTTTGGGCATGCTTGATTTAAATCTTTGAAGTCAGCAGTTTTTGGTGTCGATGTTTTTAGGGCTTTTGATCCACTGATTTACCCTTTAACAAAAGCAGCCAACTTGCCAATTTCTATCAAAATTTGTATCTCCTTCTTTAAAGCTATACTGTCTACAGTTTCGTGCCCAATATCATTATGATACTTGCTAAATCTGTTGTTAAGCTCTTCCCTTAGTCTGTTATTGGAGCTGGCTTTTTAAAGCTTACATAATCTTTAACCTTTTCGTAAATTGCAACAATATTCTCAGTTAAATCAGCATAATACTCTGGTCTTATCCACTAATTTAGCCTTGTTCTTTCAAATTGATAACTTGTAACTTGAGTTGAACACCCTCCGGTTCGAGGAGGCACGTTGTTGTTATTCCTTGGACGAGGTGGTTGATAATTCGAAATGTGTCCTTGATTATTTGACACATGTCCCGAACTCTTTTGACTAGATCCAACCCCTCATCGGACCCTACTTGAATCTTCCACTTTAATTTGGTCCTTGGCTTGAGCCATAACTGCTCCAAAAGTTAGCGCTTTCCTTTTAGTTGTTTCATTTGCTAAATAACATGATGATAAACCTTGTCTGAAAGCTGCCATAGCGACTAGTTCTTCACAATCATCCAGTCATGCTTTTGTTAGAATAAAATGCTTCGTATAATCTTTCAAGTTTTCACCCACAACTTGCTGACACTGTATCATAGTGTCACCATTTTCTCGCATCTCTTTGCTTCCCGTAAACTGTCGCTGAAATGCTCTATTGAAATCCTTGAAATTAGCAATAGATCCCCTTAGAATTCTATTATACCATTTCAATGCAGTGCCCTTAAAGGTCTGAGAAAATGCTCTACAAACCAGCATATCATCATCTTCGAAATTCATCATATGGTTCTTAAATTATTCGATGTAATCATCAGGATCTTGCATTCCATCGAAATTCTCAACATTAGAATTGTAAAAACTCTTCGGAAGAGTAATGGACCTTATCTCAGCTGTTAAAGGACAATTTATCCAGTTTACTCCTTGTATGTACTGGTCATCTCCTCATATTCCCATAACAACATACAAATTCGATCAGCTACACCTGTGTACTGATTTGATGTATTTCCTTCACACCATTATGTACCTCTTATATAACGAGGCTCATTGTCTCTTTTTATTTTATACTCTTTGTGCGACTTTCAATGTCGGCTCTTTTCTCATTTCGAAGATCCCCGATATTTTCTCTTCTTAAACAAACCTTCATCATATTTTGAGCTATCAAATTCTTCATCACTAGATGCGATATACATTTTCTTATCTTTATTTTATTTTCGAGAAGTTTGATGTTCAGTGTCAGATTTAAAATGCGCCTTCTTTCGATCGCTTGGAATCTGATAAGCTGTATATGATTGATTTTCCATCTCGTATTTTTCTTCAACTTGTCGTACTTCATATTTTAGCCTATCTGACTGAATATGCTATTCTCTTTTAACATACTTATCATTCAATGTTGTTATTTTGTGTAGAAATGGTTTCATTTGAACCTTAATATCTTAATGAAATTGTTGTACCTAAGCTTGATCATCTTCTCCACTTTCTTCCATACACAAATTAGATCTCAAAGTTTCAATCACTTTTCGAATTGTTGGATCAACTTTGTTTCCTGGTTCCATATCGATCAGAGCGATATAAGTGCGCAAGAAATCTATAATTTTTAGTTTTTGACGTGAAATCAAGGTACCAATCGAATAGATCTCCTACTATGGTCACCAATTTGTTAAGTATGAATCTGGTTTCTTCAGAGAGAAGTAAAAAAAGTGTTTTGTTATAATGAGAGAAAGTAAGATAGATAATAAGCTCTATTTAATAAAAAAGTGTCACCCTTTATTCATTATCTCAGCTTTTATTTATAGGTGCACTAGACTTAGTATAACTGAATTAGTTATACAAAGGGGTAAATTTCCCTTTAACCCCTTATATTTACAATTAGTTTAAATACTCTCTTTCAGCTATACAATTTATCACATACAACTTTAATTGTATTACATCTAAGCCCTCAAAGTTTTATATCCTCATCACTATGCATATATTAATTTATGCGTTTGATGTATATAAACTACAGATATTTATGTAAAATAGAGGGGTTAATATGGACTATCATGTGTCTTTTAGGGGCATGCCGACTGACTTATGCAAATAAGTGACCCATGTGGTCAAGGAAAATTATGACATGCTGTGTTCCCTATGTAAACTTGGTATGGTTACCATTACGCATATAATATCGGTGCCAGGTATTGTACTCAGTGGAATCATTCACATAGTCTTTAGGGTTGTGGCCGATTAGGCCTATCGTGTAATGGACTAAAGTGGTATGGACACAGTGAGGCTCTTTACGTAGCCCATAAGCGTGGTACATAAATCATGTCGTATTTTTCATGAGATAAATAAGAATATATATCAAACACACAAAAATAAAGAAAACAAGAAATTATCATTAATCAATAAAAGAATGTGTTTCGTTGGAAACAAAATTACGCCATGAGAAATGAAAAAAGCAAACATTTGCACTACATAGCGTTGTGATAGAGTTTTAAGTCGTTGATGCTCTATGGGTGTTTTAGTTCCTGAACTTCTAAGTCCGCTAGGCGATATGCGCCTTGGTGTCCTTTGGCGATGACAGTTTATGGACCCTCCCTGGTAGGGCCTAACTTGACAGCTGCTTTGTCTTATACTCCTTAGAATATTTTTCTAATTACCACGTCTCCCTCCCAAAGGGTCCTTGGTCTGAGCTTAGACTTGAAGAAGCTTAGCATGAGGCTTTTGTAATGATCAGAATGTACTTGAGCTTATTCTCGTCACTCGTTAATCAAGTCGATGCTGACTGGGTGGTCGATGGCGTTCACAAGTTGCGAGTAATTGACCACCGTTTGGCTAAGGATGATGAATTCCGTTAGGAAGATTGGTTCCAAACCGTAGAATAACGCAAATGGGGTTTCACCAATAGCCAAACATAGGGTGTCTCAGTAAGTTTGTTTGTTCATTTTCCTTTTGCACGCTCTAAATTCTTTTTGATGTCATCCAAGATAGTTCCGTTTGTTACCTCGACTTTGCCCTTTGACTTGGGATAGTGGGATGAAAAGTTTTGCTAGATTCTAAAGAGCCTATAGAATATAGTGAGGATGAAGTTTTGGAATTGTGGGCCGTTATCTTTCTTTAGAATGCGTGAAATGTCTAAACAGGAGATGATTTGGTTATGTATAAAGTCACAGATTTCTTGTACTCTTATCTGGTAGAGGGCTTTAGCCTCAACCCACTTGTGTATGAGTTTGGATTGTTGCTCATGGGATCGCTTGGGAGGTTATTGGTATTGGTAAAATTATTGCATCATTACACTATATGCTCGGCGTCTGCAGTAAAATGGGGCTAATAGTATCTTGCCAACTGAAATCGATGGATCAAATTGCGGTGTCCATAATGCGCCCCTGCCTCCCTTTCATGTAGATCCCATAGAACATCGAGGGCTTCATCCTGGCCAATGCACCTAATCATGGGTCTTGTGGCGCTTTTTCGCTAAAGGATTCCATCGAGCATAATATACGTAGTTGTGCATAGTTATAGCTTCCTTGAGGCTGTTTTTTCCTCAGAGAGAGTGCCTTCATGCAAATATAAGAGGTATGGTTGTCCTTAATCGGTTGTTGCTTCCACTATACCAATATGGAGATCTTACGTCAAGGTTTTGGGCATAAAGGCTTACTGCAAGAGGACGAGTGTGTTGTACCTGGAAGTGGTGGTCTTGACCAAGGTATCAGCAACCAAGTTGTCAGTACGTGGTACCTGGTCGTAGATAACTCGCTCAAACTTGGCTTCCCATACTTTCAGGGCTGTAAGATAATGAAGAGTTGTGTCTTGCTTGGCGTCGTAGATGCCCTTTGCTTGGTTGATCACAAGCTATGAGTCATAACGGAACCGTATTTCTCGTGCCCCACATATACTGGCCAATTGCATGCTACATAAATCACTTTCATACTATGTCGTGTTGTTTGTGACAGAGAAGTCAAAATTTATAGTCCGTCGGACCTTATTACATGTAGGTATTTTTATAACGATACCTTCTTCACCTCTGAGTGTGCTCGAAGCTCTATCGACTTTGATAATCTATTCTTAGAACGTTTCATCTCCTGACGACTCGTTCGGGTTGCACTCGCTTCGTGATGTGAAGAACACATTAACAAAATTTGCAATGGCTTGACCTTTGATCGCGGTGCATGGCTCATACTTGATGTCGTACTCCCCTAGTTTGATAGACCATCTTGCTAGCCGTCCAGAGATAATGGGTTTTTGCAACACATACCTTAGAGGGGAGGAGGTACCCTAGGTAAAAGTGTGACCCTGGAAGTATGATCGCATCTTATGCGCTGCCACTACCAAACCAAATGAAAACTTTTCCAAATTAAGGTATCGAGTTACCGTCTCGAGTAAAGTTTTGTTGATCTAATAGATTGGCCTCTGCACACCCCTGGCTCAAGATCTAACACCTCACTAACTGAAAAGTCTGAAACCGAAAGGTAAATAAAGATAGATTCTCCTAGAGTAAGAGCATATAGAATGTTTGATGATGTATGGTAGTTTTTAAGCGCGCTGAATGCTTCACTACACTTTTCATTCCAAGCAAATATTTTAGCTCCTATAAGGACCTCAAAAAAAGGGCGGCTCTTATCCGACGCCCGAAAAATGAAATGTGATAATGTCGCAAGGCGCCCGGTTAAGCACTTCACTTCCTTGATGTTCCTAGGATTCCCATCTGTAGTAGTGCCCTTAATTGGTCTGCATCGGGTTTGTACCCATTCTTCCTGATGATGTATTCGAGGAATTTACCACTTCGAACATCAAATGATCACTTTAAGGATTCAGCTTAAGATTAAATCACCGCAAGATGGCGAATATACTGCTTAGTACCTCGAGTTACCGATTCTCTGTGGTTATTTTAACGAGCATGTCGTTAATGTATGAAAAATATGTGGGGCTAAATTTTTAGGCTAGTAAGTGACTCACAACTTCTCATAAATCATGCATTTGTCAATATGAGGCTAGAAAAGATCACTCAGTGAAGTATTTGGGAGTGTTGAAAGTCTTAACAATTGTCTTTGAAAGTATTAAATATGAACATGTTCATAGGGCAAGTAATTATGTGGCTGATTACTGCTTCGTATTCTGAGGATCATCATTGGATTCTCATGCAATAAATTCCTTCAATAGTAAAGGGGCCCGAGCAGGTGGAAAGATCAGTTTAAGCTTTTTAAATTTCTACAAGTACCGAAAAAGATTGGAGGTACGACATCAAGGAATTATTGATAAATGATATCTTTCTCATTGATAAAATAATAGAAAATCAAATACGGTTTAAGGCACATGGATATGTGGTACTTGGGGACATCTTATAAAAAAATTATTTTAACAGGCCTTTGCTTCGATGCCTTAGGAAAAATGAATCACAAATGATATTGTTTGAGTTACATGATGAAGACGGATCTACGCATTATGGATACAAAACTTTGATACGAAGAGTTCTTTTGGGAGGGTATTATTGGCCTACAATTGCGTTTGATGCCAAAAAATTTGGTTAAGAGATGTGTTACTTGCTAAAGATTTGCTAACAAAATCCATGCACTAAGAGTACCTCTCGAATAAATATTTGAACCATTACCGTTTGACTGATGGGGTATTGATATGGTCGGTCCCTTACCGATGGCATCTAGAGGACGTCAAATGATAATGGTCGCGGTAGAATATTTTTCTAAGTGGATGGAAGCTGAGCCATTAGCGGGAGCAAAAGCCAAAGATGTGATCAAAGTTATTTTCTCCAATATTTGTTGTCGCTTTGGTATTTTGAAGAAAATAACAATGGACAATGGGCCACAATTGAGGGATTTTTGTTATTCTAGAGTAATACAACAATGCTTCTAGGTGATTTTCCATCCACAAGCGAACGACCAAGTTGAGGTAACTAATCGGACAATTCTTGATGGGATCAAAAAGAATTTAGAAGGTAAATCCTGAAAGTGGCCAGATTATTTACAAGAGTTTGCACTACCAAACTTTGATGAGAAGTAGGTATGCTTCCAAATTCGGACACGAGAGTTTAAAATATGGGACAAGGTTCTAAGGAAAGTATTTTTGCATACAAAAGAAAAACGACTTGATAAGTTCGGACCCAATTGGGAGGACACGTATATGGTAACTGAGAAGGTGAATCCATAAACATATCGACTTAAATATAAAGAATAAAGAGATCTTCATCATTTGTGGAACATCAAACAACTTAAATTATATTTGGAATGAATGTAGAAGTTTCTATATATTTTTTATGAAAATTTGTGTAAGGATTGGTGGCATACTTTTTCCTACCCTGGTGGTTAATGAGATGTCCTTATAGCCTACTTATATATGATATTTCTAGTCATTTTAAAACAACTTGCACAATTTTTATTTTTGGACCGGAAGACTCTTTTTATGAATGTTGGTCAACAATTTTTATTTTTGGACCGGGAGGGTCTTCTAATGAATGTTGGTCAACAATTTTTAGTTTTGGACCGAAAAAATCTTTATACAAATGTTTGACAACAATTTTTATTTTTGGAATGGAAGGATCTTCCTATAAATGTTGGTCAATAATTTTTTTATTTTTTTGGGTCATAAGGGTCTTTCAGTAAAAGCTGATAGATAACAATATTTTGATAAAAAAAAAGTTTGGTAGAGAAGAATTAACTGAAGAATGACATTTTTATTGATGAAAACTTCCAAAGTACAAAATTCCTAAAAACGATATGAGGACTTTACAAAAAAGTGCATGAGGCACAACGAGTTCATAAAAATTCACAAAAAACAGGTATAAACAAAAAATTAACAAATTACTTTTTTACCCCGAAAGGGTACCTTCACTGTCATCCTCCTATGAGCTTGATAAAATGAGTTGTTCGATTCTTCAGAATTGCAGAATGATTCTTCATCGTCCAAATAAACACCATCTGGACAATACTTCTCTGGAACATGCTCAAAGAATCTTCCTAAATTCAAGTTTGGAAAACACTCATGAAAATCTAGCACCATAAAAGACTTGATTTTAACATCTATTTCTTCTAAGCGAGAAACGCATTCAGTAACATACTTCTCGAGGCATGCGTCCTTATACTTTTCAGCATCGTCTTTAAAAACTTGCTTCTCAGCAGTAAATTTTTCTATGTCTTTGACGGTGATAAGGGAATACGTACCCGCACTCAATATAAAAGTAAAACATCGAAACAGAGCAGAACAAGAAGGAAATTAAGAAAGGACTAGAAGAGTGGACAAAGCATGTAAACCGAGCAGGAAAGATATAAAATCGGGCGCGCTCACTTTGAATCGTGCATGGCATGATCAAAGATGAGCACGCTCGACCAAAACTGATATACCGAACAAAGAAGATACGAAAGCTAGGTTGCGCTCAACGTTTAGCCGAGCAGAGCATGATCGATGGGCGAGTACACTCGGCACAAGTTGATATGGAGTTTAGTAAGCGCGGCCGGAAAATTCAGAAATAGACTCAATCACAGACGAGTTAACACCAGAGCCGACCAAGCGGACGAGCCAACACCAAAGCCGACCGAGCAAGATGGAAAAAGCTGCTCTGTTCGGCAAGTCGCCAAACTAACCATTTAACTCAATAGCATTTATGAAGTCAGCATAGTGGACTGACTTAAAGAAATCATTGATGGATAGTCAACAGTTAAATATTTTGGAATCCCTGATTAAGGATAATATATATCAATCAATTTAATTTAGGTATTCGCTCATTAAATATATGTAATCAATGAGAAAGTAACAGCCAAAAGTAGTATATATAAGATTCAAAAGACATTGTAAAGGTTACATTGAGAGATCTTCTCGAATTGATAATATTATTATCTTGGCATATTAGTGTTTTAGGTTTTTTCCATAACATTTTTGGCGTCGTCTGTGGAAAGATCAAAACAATTTTTGTTTTGTTTTTTCCAATGGTGAGTAACTCGATCCGGGATTGATATTGAACCTAACGAGAGACGTATCACCATGGCTAACCCTAACCAATTGAATAAGGTAGCTGGAGGATCAACACTCCCGCCCCCACCCAACCAGGGCCGTCTGGAAGACGCCTTGCAAGGAAACTGTCCGATTACGGTGGACTCACCAGTGGCACCAGCTATCGCAGAGTTGGTCACCAACCTGGCCGACCTCCCCATACAACCTAGCCTTCTGGAGGACACAACTGAGGTTCGACGATTGGAACAACATATTTTGACGATGCAGGTAGCCCAAGGTAAGACAGATCGCGTCCATGAAGTCATGGATTTAGCGACCAAGGTGACCATGGCGGAGCTGCAGGAAGCCGTTAACACACTAAGAGCAAAACTGCGTTCGGGCGATCACCAGCATCCCCTAACAAAACGAGCTATCCAGTCGCCAAAAGGTTCGAGCCAATGGGTCAGGAAAACAACAATGGATGCTCGCCATTTCTGGCAAGGTCTCTCTAACTAAGGCGGACCATCAGGCAAGGAAGAGGTCAAGGGACGATGAGCAAATATTTTCCGTAGGTTGACCCTCTTACAGTCATTACTGGGACCCAATTGCTGACCTCATCTTTAACGATGACGATATGAGAGGCGTGGCCACCCCTCACGAGGACGCTCTGACCATAACTCTGGACGTCGGAGGAGTAATGATGACAAAAATATTGGTCGATGGCGGTAGCTCGACCAATATTATATTCAAAGCCAGCTATGATCAAATGTTGGGAGTCCTACCATATAAACCCACGCAACGCATTATAACCGGGTATGAAGGCAAAACATACCAATGTGTCGGGAAAGTCGAGTTGTTGGTAAATGCAGGGTATGTAGCGACAAAAAAGGAGCTCAACACCATATTTCTTATTCCTGACGTCCCGAGCCCATACTACGCGATCATAGGACGCCCATGGTTACACAGAATGGAAGCAACTCCCTGTACCTTTCGCCAATGCGTTAAGTACCCTGTCGGTAATTCAGTAGGCATTATCTGCGGCAGCCAACGAGTGGCACGAATTTGCTACTCAGTGATCGTGGATCCCAGTAAACCAATCCGATAGCAATTAGTCGGCGAGGGGGTGCCGATCAACCAACCAAAACCCCCTCGCCCGACGTTATAGACGACCCCCGTGACAGCGAGGAGCAGGATATCGAGCCTGAGGGCATCATCAACGAAACCCTTGCAAACGGGTGTGTCCTTCGCCTTGGGGCCACATTGGATCCAGGTTTCAAAGATTTACTATGTAGCAATTTAGATATTTTTACGTGGACTGCTCAAGATGTTACAGGAATTGACCCGGCTATCATATGTTATGAGCTAAACATCGACAGACATGCCAGACCAGTACGACAGAAGCACAGATCTTTTTCAAGCGAGAAGCAGGCAACCATCGCCTTAGAGGTCACCAAACTACTCGGGCTCGGCCATATCCGCCAAGTCCGGTACCCCGTGTGGATCGCTAACCCGGTACTAGTAAAAAAGAAAAGTAGTAACTGGCGCATGTGCATCGACTTTACCGACTTAAACAAAGCGTGACCAAAAGATGCTTACCCCTTACCACGCATCGATCAGTTGGTAGATTTCACATCCGACTGTGACTACATGTCATTCATGGACACATATTCCGGGTACAACTGAATCTGAATGCTCCCAAACGATGAGGAGCATATAGCTTTCCAAACTGAGTGGGGCCTTTATTGCTATACTGTTATGCCTTTCGGACTGAAGAATGCAGGTGCCACTTACCAGCGTCTCATCAACCAGATTTTCAAAAACCAATTAGGCCATGACTTGGAGGCCTACATTGACGATATGATAGTCAAAACCAACGACCTCGATCGGTATTTACAAGCACTGCAGGACATCTTCGCTATCTTACGTAAGTATAACCTAAAGCTGAAACCACTAAAATTCTATTTTGGGGTCCGAACAGACAATTTTTTAGGTTATGTGGGTAGCAAGAAAGGCATAGAGGCTGACCCCGTACAACTGTAGGCGTTATTACGAATGATGCCCCATAAAACATCAAAGAAGTTCAATGCCTAACCGGACGCCTCGCGGCCTTGTCCAGTTTCATATCAAAGGCTTCCGATAAAAGCCACCCTTTTTTGGAGTACTATGAGGCGCGGAGAATTTTTTTTGGAATAATGAATGTGGCGCTGCCTTCACTGCTTTGAAAGCTTAGCTTACCTCCCATGAAATACTCACCGCCCCGACGCTAGGTGACTCTTTATATCTGTATTTGTTTGTCTCTTCTCACGCTGTCAGTACGGTATTGGTTAAAGAAATAGACAAACTTAAACTCCCCGTTTACTACACTAGTAAATTATTAGTCGATGCTGAGGCGCGTTATATGGATCTCGAGAAACTCGTTTTAGGTCTGGTAGTAGCAGCGTGCAAAAGACGGCCATATTTTCAAGGTCATACTATCATCGTCCGCACATCCTCTCCTCTGCGCACTATACTACACAACTCCAACATTTTAGAACAGTTAACGAAATGGTCAATTGAACTATATCCAGTTCGAACCACACAAGGCAATTAAGGCCCAATACCTATCTGGAGGGGGGCACTTGGATTTTAGAAGTCGATGGGGCATCATACAATTCAGGCGGCGGTGCAGGCATTCTATTACGAACTCCAACAGGGGAGTAAATTAAGCAAGCTATCCGTTTCAATTTCCCAGTAACCAATAACGACGCAGAGTATGAGGTTGTCATTGGAGGGATGCGTTTGGCACAAATCTGCGGTGCTGAAGGAATTTTTGACGTTAAGCATGAAGCCACTAAAACTTACCTTGCGGTTCTCAAGGAAATCAAAGCGGATTTTCATTCTATCTAGTACGAGCAAGTACCCCGCTTTGCCAACTCTACCGCATATGCATTGGCCAAAGCGGTCGCGGCAGCTGACCACCCTCTCCTCATAACTCAGGAACTTCCTAGCACCACTCACTTTGTCTAGACATCTCCAGTATGTTCGATCGATAGTGATGAGTCCGGAAATATATACCACTCACTGTAGAAACCGGACAGGAGTAATCCGGACAATAATCACCCACTGAAGTATACAGACAGGATAAAAGTATTAATAACACTAAACACATTTTGACTAAGCTAATTGCTAATCTGCTTAATAAACTAATGGGTTTTTGAACTCAACCCGATTTCATAAGTTTGACCCGAAAGCCCATATGGTCCATAATTAAGGGTATAAATACCCAACCACTTTCATTAATGAGGGTAATGAACATTTAATACAACCAGGCAGCTTAAATTTCTCACCACAAAACACTTAAACATTTAACATATAACAAAATTACCCTCATTAAAAAATAATCCTCACCAAATTGGCGACCACAGTAGGAGGAGAAGGTGCCTGAATCTAGCATTCAAAACTGGCAAGAAAACCCAGTTCGGATGAATCCGGACGATCATGCAGTGCCACCAACTTTGGCAGAATTCGTAGGAGAAAACAATGAATACACGATCGAAGAGTGAGACAGGTTGAAAGCTGAGATAGAAGCCTTCAGGGCTGCTAAAAAGGTGGAGTTAGGCTTGAAAGAAAAATCAAAGATGTCAGCCATTCACCATACTGACAATCCAAGGGAGCATGACCCATTAGCAAAGACCCATTTGAGTACTAAAAAGACTCATGTCAGCTCAAAGAAGTCTCACCGGTCTAAACCGGTGGAGAGCTCGGAGTCAGAATCCTCTAGTAGCTCCTCGAATGAGGATGAAATTGAGTAGTCCCTGTCATCCAGCAGTGATGAAGGCAAGCACAAGTTGGTTAAAAAATATTAAAGAAAGAGGGATAGGCATGGAAGGTTGAAAAGGCATCTGAGTAAAGGGTCATCTCATAGTCATAGCCAGAGGCACATTGACCAGTTATTGATGGATCCTTTCGCTTTCTATGATGAACCAGGTATCTTTGCAACTCTCAATGAAGATACTGTTTTTAGTCATGGTCGGAATTGGAGACAATCTCCATTGTCCTCCAAGATATTGTCCGGAAACCTTCCTAAGAGGTTTGACAATACTAAGATGGAAAAATACGATGGGAGCAAAGATCTAGAAAATCATCTGGAGCAGTTTAAAAATTTTATGATGAATTTTGATGATGATGACAAGTTGCTTTGTAGAGCCTTCTCTCAATCTTTTACGGGGAGCGCTCTAAAGTGGTATAACAGCCTACCACAGGGGTGCATCAGAAATTTTGATACTTTTTGGGTGGCCTTCCGGAGGCAGTTTGTTGGAAGTAAAGAGGTGAAGATAAATGGAGACACTATCATCCATTAGGCCCAAGAGCCAAACGAATCATTGAAAGAATATATAAGTCGGTTTGTGAACACAAAGAATGGATTAGCTGATTGCTTTGAGCAAGTAGCAATAGCTTCTCTAAGACAGGGTTTGAACCCTAGCAATCTGGCTGATTCGGTAACCAGGAAGAAAGCCATGACATGGGGCGGCTTATTGAACCAGATGGGAAAGCAAATCAATGTAGATGAAACAAAAAAGACTAGGGTGCACATGAAAGTGAGATCTGCCCAACTGCACCAAACCAGAATCAGTCCGGATACAAGCCTAAAGAGGCAGGACAGGGTCCCAACAGGGCCAAGGCTCAATCTCACCCAGCTCAGAGTCAGCAGTCCAGAAATAAGCGAGGACCTTGGGTCCAACCGGAGTGGTTTTCCAAATTAAAAGAGAATGTGGCAACCATCTATGACAAAACAAAAGATGAGGTGCATTTTAGGAAGCCGACGGCGCTTCAATCTCCAAGGGAAAGTCGTAATGCTTGTTTTTTTCAATATCACCATGATATTGGCCATAACACAGAAGATTGCATCGCTTTGAAGTAAGAGGTGTAGAATTTGAGTGAAATAGGAAAATTAGGTGCTTATGTCAAGAGAAGAAGTGGGAATAGGCCTGATAATACTCATCGGACCGGCCCAACAAACAATGCAGGGACATCGGCTCCGGACGGGGCCATGGTGATTATTGAGAGATTCGATGTAGAGTCAGAGTATTTGGATCCTGATCCAGCCTGGAATAAGGTGGGTGTTATAACAGAGCATACCAAGATGGTGTCCGGACTCATAGGTTTTTTTGAGTCACTTACCATATTTAGGGGAGATACAGTGACTGCACCAACTCCTTCTTCAAGGAAGAGGCATGTTCACACTCTGGCTACTCATTTGGAGGGAGGCATGTCCTCCTATAAATCCCAAATTCATTTTCCCTTCATTGTTTTTGATGAAGATGACTTGAGGGATATAGCTGGACCTCATGAAGATGTTGTGGTAATGGGAGCATCAATTGGAGGCAATGACATTAGGCGAATTTTGGTGGACACTGGCAGCTCAGGCAATATCATCTTTTTGAGTTCTTACAAACAAATGAAGAATCCGGCAGTGATTCAACGTTCAAACAGATCCATTGTGGGTTTCACTGGAAACTCCACGGACGTAGTTGGGGTATTCGAGGAGGAGGTTTTGTTAGGCAAGGGCCCTTTCAAGAAAATGGTCAGGATACTCTTTGTTGTGGTAGATTGTCCCACATGCTACAATGCTATTTTGGGGAGTTCTTGGCTCTCCATGATGCATGCTGTGGCTTCAACAGTTCACCAATGTATAAAATATGTTGTTCAAGGACAAGTGGGAGTTGTCCGGAGTAGTAAAAAAATAGCGAGGGAATGTTATGCAACTGCACTTGCTCCTAGGACTTTAGGGGCAGTTCGGATAAATGAAGATTAACAGTTGGTGGGGCCCTATGGGGGAGAGGGTGAAATTGATGACCCCAGAGAGACCCCTGGTGTTTTAATACCAATTGAAGAGGTTGAAACTCACTCTCTGACTGAAGGGAGATGTGTCAAGATTGGATCTAAGATAACATTAGAAGTAAAAAAGCAAAGTGTTATTTTTTTAGCAAACCATCAACACGTTTTTGCTTGGTGTAATGCTGATGTAACCGGAGTGCCTGCAGATGTTATATCACACCAGCTATCCATCCGGAGAGATGTAGCACCCGTTGTGCAGAAGAGAAGAGATTTTTCTAAGGAGAAATCTAATGTCATAGTTCAAGAGGTTGACTGGCTTACTAAGATGGGGCACATAAAGAAATCTCAGTACCCTTCATGGACAGCCAATCCAGTGCTAGTAAAAAATAAAAATGGGAAGTGGCGTATGTGCATCGATTTTACTGGCCTTAATAGGGCTTGCCCAAAAGATTTGTATCCTGTTCCCCGGATAGATCAGTTGGTAGACTCCACATCTGGGAATAAGTTGCTGTCCTTCATGGATTCCTTCTCCGGTTATAATCAGATTCAAGTGGATCCGAACACACTACTTTTGTTACTGATAAGGGCCTTCATTGTTACAAGGTGAAGCCTTTTGGATTAAAGAATGTTGGGGGTACTTATCAGATGTTGGTGAACAAAGCATTCGCTGATCAGATTGGAAGAAATATGGAAGTCTACATTGATGACATGATGGTAAAGAGTGTGGAAGAAGAATTGCACTTGGCAGATCTGCATGAGACTTTTGCCAACTTGGTAAAGGTTAATTTAAAGTTAAATCTAGAAAAATGTGTTTTGGGGGGTATAGTCCGGTAAGTTTTTGGGGTATGTGATAAGTGAGAAAGGGATACAGCCTGATCCGGACCAACTTAATGCTTTACTGCATATGGATCCTCCTCAGAATATTAAAGAAGTACAAAGATTGACAGGAAGGTTGGTTGCTTTAAATCGTTTTATCTCAAGATCTTCGGACAGATGTGCCCCGTTTTTCCAAACTTTAAAGGGTGCTAAAAACTTCAACTAGTCTCCGCAGTGCGACCAGGCTTTTGATGAAATAAAGAAGCATTTTATCTTCCCCCAAAACCTTGTTTAAACCTATTGATGGAGAAACATTGTATATATATTTAGCAGTCTCCGAATGTGCTATAAGTGCGGTGCTAGTAAGAGAGGTGGACAATTATCCTCGTCCGGTGTACTACATCAGCAAAATCCTGATAGATGCTGAAAAAGGTATTTAAAACTCGAGAAACTAGCACTAGCTTTGGTAATTGCTTCCAGGAAAATGAGGCCCTACTTTCAGTCTCATTCTATTATCGTCCGAACATCTTTTCCCTTGAAAAATGTTCTTCAAAAGGCAGATATATCAAGCAGGATGACCAAGTGGTCAATAGAATTGGGAGATTATGACATCGATTTTTCCCCTTGAACTGCAATCAAAGCTCAATCTGTTGCTGATTTCCTAGTTGAATTTCCATTCAGACAGGAGTACTAAATAAGCTACAGGTGAAAAAACTAAGAAGGTATGGGTTGTCCGGACCGATGGTGGATCAAGTACCATGAGTTGTGGTGCTGGGATATGTTTAACCTCTCTGTACGGAGAACAGCTATACCAGGCTATATGTTTTGCTTTTAGGGCTTCTAACAATGAGTCTGAATACGAAGTTGCTATAGCAGGTTTGAAGTTAGCCTTGCTTTGTGGAGCCAAAAGAGTTAGGTTAATGAGTGATTCTCAGATTCTTCTCCACCATGCCCAAGGTCAATCTGAGGCAAAAAATGAGCAGTTGATTAAATATTTATTCATTCTTAAAGAGGTGGCAGTTAACTTCAAAGAGATCAGCTATGAGCACATACCCATAACGGAGAACACACTAGCAGACTCCTTAGCAACCATAACATACTCTGAGTCCTACCCATGGATTCATGTGCAAGAATGCCCATCCATTCAACCCAATCAGAGCAAGAAAGAGGAGGAAAGTTTAAGCATACATGTGGTTCAACCTAAAGACTGGAGGTATCCTTTTCGTCAATATATTTCAGATGGCATTTTGCCTCCGGAAAAAGCAGTAGCAAGAAAAATGAAGTATAGGGCTCGTGGATTTTTAATTATAAGAGACATCCTTTACAAAAAGTCTTTTAGTAGACCTCTCTTGCGTTGTTTGAGGATTGAAGAGTCCCAAATAGTGGTGCTCGAACTGCATGATGCTGAAGGGTCAGGACATTGTGGTTATAGAGCTTTAACCCGAAGAGTTTTATTGGCCGGATACTAATGGCCATATATAATGGAAGATGCCAAGGAATTGGTGAAGAAGTGTGATCCATACCAAAGATATGGTAATTAAATTCATATCCCAGCTGTCCCTTTGGAGTCGATTTCTGAGCCAATACCTTTTGCTCGTTGGGGACTGGATCTGATGGGGCCTCTACCAATGGCGTCCGGAGGGTGCAGAACTATTATTGTAGTCATTGATTATTTTTCAAAGTGGATAGAGGCAACCCCCTTGGCAGGAACTACTTCAAAAACTGTTATAAAATTTATCTTATCTAATATTTGTTGCAGATTTGGGGTTCCACAAAAGATAACCACAGATAATAGGCCACAATTTGATAACAAGGATATGGAGAGTTTCTGTGCTTCTATGGGTATTCAGCATTGCTTCTCTTCTCCTTTCCACCCACAGGCGAATGGTCAAATTGAAGTGGCAAACAGGACCATTTTGTCTCATCTCAAAAAGAATTTAGAAGGGACTGCTGGAAAGTGGCCAAGCTATCTACAAGAAGTACTATGGGCCTACCGGACTACTCGTAGAGCTGCTACACAGGAATCCACATTTGCCTTGGTATATGGTATGGATGCGATTGCTTCGATAGAAGAAACTCTTCTATCATACAGAGTCCATAATTTTTCTGAAAAGGCTAATGAAGTGGTAATCAGAAGTCAATTGGACTTAATTGAAGATAAAAAGGGTTAAGGCTCATCTTAGAGCCACCCATTATCAAGGTTTAATGAGAATCAGGTTTGCTTCTAGAATCAGAAGAAGGGATTTTCAACCGGGGGATAAATTATTGAGAAAAGTATTCTTACATACTAAAGAAAAGTAGTTCGGCAAGCTAGCTCCAAACTGGGAAGGGCCTTATGTGGTCAGTGAAAAGCTTAAGCCTGGAACATACAGGCTTTAGGACAAAGATGGAAGAGTCTTGAACCACCCATGGAACATTGAACACCTCCGGATGTATATAGAATGAAAGTTGTGTAAATATTTACTTGTTTAAAGTCCATGTAAATATTAGGGGGCATACTCTTTCCTACCCTGGTGGCGTCGGGAGTTTATAATGAGGTGTCCGGGTTTTTAAATAAAATTTAATGCCTTCTTAAAATATTTGGAGTTGTTTGATTTATAGTTTCTTTAAATCCTTATAAATATCTTTGACAGGTCGGATTGATCCGGTGAAGTGATGACCATTTAACATTTGTCATCAGAGAATTTAAACACTCTCATCTTGAAATACTTGTAAAACAAATAAGGGCTATTCAAACACCAGCCATTAAGATTGAGCGAATATGAAACAAAGCAAGAATTTGGCAAAGTAAAACTGCCCGGCTAACACCAGAGGATGATATTAAAATATAAAGAGTGCATTGGCCATCAAAGGACTTTAAGTTTAATAAGAAAGAGCTTGACCGGACTCAAACCGGACACAATTACAAAATTCCTTGGCCATCCAAGGACTTTGGTATGTCATAAAAAAATAGAAAATATTTAAAACCTTAGGGATAATTTCCCTTAGATGTTCCTGCTTCATCTTGTTTCTTCTTTGGATCTTTGGGTTCATCATTGGAGCTCTGTCTAGTCCCTTCTTCCTCATCAGTGGTATCATCAAAACCACTAGAGTAGTTGTGTTTATCGCCATCTACCATAGTATGGAATGAGAGGTCTTCGTATTCCACATGTTGTCACAGAGTGCCAAGTGTCCTCTTCGGGAATGTTCGATGAAAAAATAAGACCATGTCGGATTTAACTTCAGCATACCTTTCTTCTAAGGAATCTATTACCTTGTTGGTGTATGCATCGACCCTGGCCTCGATTGTTTTCTCCTTCTCTTTTATCAAATCTTCATTTTCCTTGGTAACTTTGGACACAACAACTTCGAGGGAAGTTTTGTCACTGGACAGGGCTTGGATAACATTATCCTTGGTCTTTACCTCCTCATTTGAAGCGGAGAGATCCTTCTCCAAGCCAGAACACTTGGTTTGGAGTTCTGTGTTAACCATCTCCGAAGTGGCCAGCCTGGTGGCTAAGTCTTCTTTCCCTTTCTTTAACTCCTCGAGCTCTTTCCTCAATGCTTCAACACTTCGATTGGCGTTAAGGAGATCATTAGATAAGCTCTTTTTGTCTGCATTGAGTATGTTGATAAGGGCAGATTGACTTCGTACTTGCCTCTCCAAGTTGAGCAGTGGCTGAATATGACCCAGCAAGGAGTGAGTCACTGTGTCGTTCTCCCCTGAAACAGTAAAGGACTTACCATTGAAAGTAACCATGTTTGAGGAACTTGGGGGAAGGTAGGGACCAGCAAAGTCATATTTTTCAAGATCATTAAAGCAACCTTGCCGTTCTCCTCTGTTGCAACTTGTTTTTTCTTGCCATTCTTGCCCTTCATCTTGCTTGGAGCTTTAGATATGACAGGCAAGGCCAACTTGCCATCCTTCTCCTCTGTTCTCTTGAGGATGACAGCCGGAGGAGGTAGAGTGGTCAGCTCCTCCCAAGGAAGGTCTCTCCAGCCTGTTGTGTTCCAAAGGTAGGACCTCATTAAGTTGTCGGAGGTGAAGCAATTGTAGAAATGGTTTCCCCATTTATCAGCAGCCCAAACGTTCAGCTTGGCACATGTGGCCTGCCCTTTGTCTACATAATTGGAGAACTCCTTTGGCAGCACTAACCAAAGAAAAAGATGAGCAGTTCAGAAACAATTTTTTTTACAAAGAAAGAAAGACAAACGTGATAAAATATTTACCTGATCTTTTCAATCTGCTGGTGAGCATGTTAGGATTGATACCAGTTTTGATTTTCCTCCCATTTTCCCAACTCCCGCTGATAAACAGAAATTGGGTCTTTCAATTCTTCTCTGACTCGAGCAAGTCATCTACCATCTTAAAGTTGTCTCCCATATTGTAGTGGTAGAATGGGATATGATGGTTCTTGTAGAGGCTGGCCACAGCAGCAAACTGCTCCATTAGAAGTGGTATTCCGGAGAGCCTAGAAGCCATAATACAGGGCATAAGAGTGTACCAAGTGTTGGGACTCAACTGACTTAGACAGAATTTTATCAGGTGGAAATACTTGACAATTTCTAGGTCTAGGGGAAATATGAGCCCCCAGTTAAACAACTTGGTATAAATGACTATTTCGTTGAGTTTACAGTCCATCGGGGTCTCCGGAGTGACTAGTATCCTCATCTTAATAGACTCAGGGATCCCCCACTTCGTCCGGATCCGGTCTAACTCAGCAGTATGAGTGTAGAGATAGTTGATATTCTGCATGGCCAGCAGATACTTCACGTTCACTTTGTGGAAACAGGGTCCCACTTTGCCTTCCAGACATTCCGGCAGATCAGGATGTTTCATACAGAGTTTCTCTTTTCCTTTGCCTTTTTTATCAGTGGCAGCATCCCCAGTCTGCCTAGAAACTTCGGTCTCAAATGGAGCATCTTCTATACTGTCTTCCATCACCTCTTCCATCACCATAGAAGGTTTATCAGCCGTTGTTGGTGGGAGAGTGCTGGTGGCTGGCTCAGTAGGTTGTCTGAACGGTTGAGCATCAGCCTCTCTTTGGGACCTGGTGTCCGGCAGGGGCTCAGTTCTGGAGGGCTCCTTATGAGAGCTAATTCTAGTAGCCTCTGGACCAAAGGATTTGTCTTTTAGGACTCTAATAGATGTCCCTGATCTAGTGGCTTTATCCTTGGCCCCAGACTTTGGGGACTTGGGTTGAGAGACAGTTGCCTGACCCTTTATTATACGGCTTTTTCGGCGAAGAATAACTTTTTCTGGGGATTTCTCAGTATCTGACCACATAGCAATGAACGGAGAGGGTCTCCTTGTACTTGATACAACTTTCTCCCGCGCAACAAAGGGCTGAGACTCCTGAACAGAGGAGCCTGACGGAATGGGCGAGAGGTTTATTTGAAACAAACGCTTAGGTTTGGCGTTTTTGGCAGAAGATGATCATCGATCAGCTTCTGAAGATGGTGTGTCGGGCTTACTCATTGGAGAAACTGGAAGACCCTCAGCAATACGCCTCTCTCGCTCAACCTTCTGTATTTTTTCTAACTCTGAAAGATTTAGCCAACCACCTATCACCAAAGCGTTTCTCGCCGTGAACATAAACCTACACAAGAAGGATTTTGAGAAGTGAAGTAAAAAGCTCTAAAAAGGAGAAATGACAAAGTGATGAAGATGGTAAAACAGTAAAATGAAGTAATTTATACTAGTAAGGCAAAAAAGTTACCAAATACCTAGGAGAAAACGAAAAGGCAAAAGTAATGATTGAAGACAGCGCTCACGTCATAAGTATTATATGCAGAAGTTGCTTTTTGGGATTAGTGGGAGCGCCATTCTAGGAAGAAAAACGGATGGTGAGACGAATCAAAATGTGACACGTGTCCCATGATCCATAGCAGAACTCTTTAACTTTTGAGAAGTATTCAGTCCGGATAAACCTAGATCTGTATACATAAACAGTTTGGAGAATGTTGCTAGTGCCTAAGAGGACTTTTTAGTCTTGCCAAAGGCCTTCGACAAAACCTAAAAAAGGGGCTACTAATGAGTCCGGAAATATTCACCACTCACTATAGAAACCGGACAGGGGTAATCCAGACAATAATCACCCACTAAAGTATTCGGATAGGATAATATTCAGTCCGGATAGGACAATATTCAGTCCGGATAAATCCTGAGTTGAATACATAAACAGTCCGGAGAATGTTGCTAGTGCCTAAGAGAATTTTTTGGTCTTGCCAAAGGCCTTCGACAAAACCTAAAAAAGGGGCTACTGATGAGTCCAAAAATATTCACCACTCACTGTAGAAACCGGACAGGGGTAATCTGGACAATAATTACCCACTGAAGTACCCGGACAGGACAAAAATATTAATAACACTAAACACCTTTTGACTAAGCTAATTGCTAATCTACTTAATAAACTAATGGGTTTTTGAACTCGACTCGAAAGTTTGACCCGAAAGCCCATATGGCCCATAATTAAGGGTATAAATACCCAACCACTTTCATTAATGAGGGTAATGAACATTTAATACAACCAGGCAGAGTAAATCTCTCACTACAAAACACTTAAACATTTAATACCTTTGTATTACCACAAAACATCTGAAAAATTACCCTCAGTAAAAAATAATCCTCACGAGATAGTACCCATGATTGGCACAACCCTTTCATATTGTATTTCACCCAAGGCACGCTACCATCAGATAAAGCTCTCGCCCGTACTTTCCAGGTCAAAGCAACCAAGTACTGCATGCTTGATAACATACTGTACCGAAAACGTACTACCAGGGCGCTCCTTCATTGCCTAAATAAAAAATAAGTTGCATCAGTTCTTCATGATCTACATGCAGGAGATTCTTGGGCACACTGTGGTAATCGCAGTCTTATCCGTCGATTCCTTCTTGCATGATTTTATTGGCCTGAACTCGTTGCTGACGCCGAACTTTTAGTCCACCAATGCCATGCTTTCCAGCAATATGCTAACATCGCTGATAAGCCGGGTGAGCCGATGACAGCGACCCTTATTCCCTGTCATTTCGACAAGTGGGGAATCGATCTTATTGGACCTTTGCCGATGGCCACGGGCAAATGTCAATTTTTAATTGTCGCGGTCGATTACTTTACAAAATGGGTAGAAGCTAAAGCATTGGCGCACACCCAATATCAAGAGGTATGTGACTTCATACACCGCCAAATCCTAACACGCTTCAGTATACCGCAGGTTTCAATGATGGATAATGGGCCTCAATTTCAAAATAAGGCATTCTCCACCTTTTGCAAAAAATTTGGTATCACCCAACACTTTGCCACCCCCTACTACCCGCAAGCAAATGGGAAGGTTGAGGTCACCAACCACACAATCCTCGATGGTATTAAGAAAAAACTGGCATGGGCAAAAGGAAAATGGTCGGACAAATTGGCCGAAGTACGATGGGCTTATCGTATGACCCCTAGGGCCACTACTAGAGCGACTCCCTTTTCCCTGGTCTATGGATCCGAGGCCGTAGTAGTAGCAAAAATGTTGATCCCCTGTCATCGCATCATTACTTACTCAGAAGCAGACAATGACACCGGAAGAGCAGCATACATCGACTTAATTGAAGAAAGGCGAGATCAGGCACGCATAAGAGCGGAGCACTACAGAAGTCTGATGCGTGGCCGTTTTAACTCCAGGCTTCGACAGTGGACTTTCAATATCGGCGACCTCGTCATGAAAAAAAGTTTCCAAGAATCTGGTGACCAAAAGCTAGGGAAACTTGGTCTTAATTGGGATGGGCCCTACATAATAATTTCTAAAGGCCACCATGAAGCATTCCACCTTGCCGATACCGAGGGAAATGCACTTAAACACCCATGGAATATCACTCACCTTAAGTTATATCATAATGCGATGTAAAATTTTGGATGCGCTCTTTTTCCCTTCTGAGGGCCCAGAAAGGTTTTTTGATGAGGTATCTACATATCTATCATCAATACATTTATCGTTTTTCATCATCCTTGTGTTTATACTTATTTTTTGTAACTCCGCCATCGGGTCATTGACCACGCCTAGAAGGCTAGGAAATAGGGGCCATACTGTGCCATACTTAGACATATTCTAACAAATATGACAATCGGGCCGATTGGCCACGCACGCTGGGCTATGTTAACGGGTCATACTGTGCTCAATACCGCACTCAGGTATTATAAACTACTAATTACTCCAAGCCCAATGTGTTACGCAAATGGCTGAACTGGTCACTCCGCGGACTCAACTATGGCCAGTTTATTAGTCATAAGTTACACAATGAGCCCCATTGTGCTCGATCTTGCAGAAAAAGTTCTCAATATGAACAACTTAAAAGTATAAACACACGTCATACAATTATTGTTAATCATTTGGGAACATCAAACTACCCATAAAAATTTAAGGCCTTCAAAGGATTTACAAAAATATATAAGGCTTTACAAATACTCCAATGCTATGGTTTGGCAGGGTTCACCGCTGCCACATCCGCCGCATCTGCTTTCCCCTTCTCCACCACAACGAGCAATTTCTGATAAGGCCCCAGATCCATTTCTGGGTTCAAGGCTATCAACTCTGCCACCCGTTTTGCCTTTTTCCTTATGTACTTTACTCATGGCTACTTGCATCACCTGACGCTCCCTAGCTTCAACATCAACAACCGCATTCTTTTTAAGCTCAACCATTTCATCATGCTTTTCCTCTTTCTCCCGCCACAGCTCAGCTAAATGCACTTTCACCTCGGCTAGCTTCACCGATAGATCAGACACCTTGGCGGCTTGCTATTCTACTTTGGTTGCCTGGCGCACATTTTTCTCCAACAGTTGCGAGTTTTGTGTAATCAGCGACTCATTCTTCTTTAACAACTCGTTATTCTGGGTGGTCAGCAACGTGGTGCTAGTTACCGTCTCCAAGCAATGCTTACTCCCTTCATCTCTTTTAGCGCATGCTTTGCCCAGTTGACGTAATAGCTCCTCATTCTCTTTTTGCGCTTTCTCCGCTCGTTGTTGTGCTACTCCATACACATTTTTGAACCGAGCCAACTTGGTAGTCAGACCTTGCACTGAGCCGAAAAACATAGGCTATGGTTTCCATTTTTCCATCGTCCGGACATCTACCAAGGACATGCGCCGATACGCAGGGTGTGCGAGTTATAGTGAATCTATGCAACATCACAACACAAAGTCTCAGTAAGACTTCTTTCCCAGTGCATACGAATCAAAATAAGCTATGTAACACAAGTATGAAATTCTACATTACTTACCTCCAACACCAGCTTCAGTTGACGCTGCAAAATTTCACTCATAGGCAGCGTATCATAAAACGACAGATCAGAGTCGTGCTGCACTTGATCGATGATCATTTGCGAGGCCGCGCGCATTACCAACTTAACTGAAGGCTCTGGCATCAGCTCAGATTGCTGCGCGATCTACTGAGCCGCATCTTTGGCCCCTCCTGACCTCTGCCCGTGAAGACCTTCAGGCACCACGACATTTACCAACGACGCCCCTGATCCAAGACCATGCACGAAATTCTTCATCCGCTGCGCTACTGGAGGTGGAAATGTTTTTTCCCTTCACCCCACCCTCTGGCTCTGGTACTTTATCATCGATAACAACTAACTCTGGGGACTTCCAGAAGGTTTCTCCTTCTCCTTGGTTTGCATAGCATCGCTCACTTGCGCCCCCACTACTCCGTCTTTCTTGTCTTCATCTACCAGCGTCATCTTCAGTTGGGAAAAGGGCGTAGAGTTAATCACCCCTTTCTTTTTCCTCTTTAACGGACTGACCACATCCTCTGAATCTTCCTCTCGTGGCCTCGCCACCTTTCCACTGGCCTCCACACCTTCAGCCACAATCGACAGGTTTACTTCATTTCTCTGCATCTCTACCTCCTCACCTTTCTGCGCCCCTTCAAGCGTAAACAACGAACCGCTCGCTTCTCGCGCTTTTTGTCCCTGAGGCACCGATAGACCCAGCCCAGAAAAATCTCCCTATTCATACCACTGCTCCATCAATGCTAGCAGCCTCTCCAAAGTCACTTTCTCTTCACTACCACTCATTGTTACTATCCCGTCCTCTGCAACAGAAAGCTCAGGAATGCGCCACAGACCAGACTTCAAATAGTTCACCGCATAGAAGACTTGGGTTGTCTCGCCTCTCCAAGTAGCATGCGTCGCGACCGACAATTTTACCAGAAGATTAACTGACTTTTTGGGGCGACCTTCTTTACACCACTCTTGATACTTCCCTTCACCTGCACCAACACATCACCAGTTATAGCAAACTCTACAGATCACTCTACATACTCAAATATTTGGAAAACCTTATACTTGGACTTCCAACGTCTTTCTAACTGAAGATTCAATTTGGCACTCTTATGCTTTCAATTACCAGACACATATAAACCTATGCTTCCAAGTCTCATCGGGATTAGGGAGGTCAACTATATGTCTTGCTCCGTTTAGTTACAAATAGAAGAACGACGAACGCTCCAATTTAGACACCTCAATCCCAGCCAATACATCAGCCAAGAAAAGGGATATCTTGAAGTACTGCGAACTCAAGACGATACTCAGCAACGTTCTCCAATGAAACTAAAAAAATCCCTATTTACCGGGGGTAAGGGGAACCGCAGGCCCCAATCAAATAAAGTCGTATACAAGCAGGTCTCCCCTTCCTTAGTGGTGTAGGGTTGATCCCCTGCCCAAGGTACCCTAATAGTCACATCATCAAGAAACCCATACCTATTTCTAAACTCCATAAGGGAATCATCGGTCAGATACCCATATTTTGGGGTAATTTTAGAGAAGTACTCTTCTAATACATCCATCTCCTTATACTCCGATTTCACTTCCATAGTTTTCTTCTTCATAGATTTATTTGGCACCATGTTCAAACCGACTGCAATTACCCAACAGTGGTTATCAGAATATGGTTTCACCTTATGATACGTGTTTCCACTCTCGGTAATCCAGTATTTCATGCAAAAAAACATACATTCTCTTAACCCTAAAGCCTCTAACATTATTCAAGGTTTATTTCCCTAGGCTGTCTAAATTAACTTAAAGTAGAGAACCAAACAAAGATTGCATACCTGTTTCAGTACTTCGTTCACCGTTTGCGTCACCGATAGCCTTTCCCAACAGTAAATCAAAGCGCTGAAAAGTTTGCGACATGAACTCTCCTTCTCCAAGTCTCTCTCAAAAGATTTTTTTTAGAAGAATCTACAAGATTAAAATTTTAGATTTTATTCAAAATGTCTGAGTACTCGAGAAACAGTTCTCTTACCCAACCATCACCAAAATAATGACACCTGTCAAATCATGCATAGAGAAACTCAAACGCCTAGCACGTATTTCTACAGTAACTTGTTAGAAAATCGACACACGCTATCGTATCAGAGAGTGATACGTCACCCACTTATATATATATATATATATATATATATATATATATATATATATATATATTATTCCACTCAGTAACTATTTCATAATTACTCATTGGACTAGGGGGAACCCTGATAAAAGAGTAGGTACCAGCAGTCAATATAAAAGAAATATATCGAAGCAAATCATAACAAGAGGAAAATTAAGGAAGGACTAGAAGAGCGGACAAAGTATATAAACCAAGCAGGAAAAATATAAAATCGGGTGCACTCACTTTGAATCGAGCAGGGCATGATAAAAGATTAGCACGCTCGACCAAAGCTGATATACCGAACAAAGAAGATACGAAAGCTAGGTTGCGCTCAACGTTTAGCCGAGCATAGCATGATCGATGGGTGAGTACGCTCGACACAAGTTGATATGGATTTTACGCGCGACCATAAACTTTACAAACAGACTCAATAAAAGATGAGTTAATACTAGAGTCGACCGAGCAGACGAGCCAGCACCAAAGCCGGCCGAGCAAGATGGCAAAAGCTGCTTTGTCTGGCAAGTCGCCAAACTAACCGTTTAACTCAAAAATATTTATGAAGTCAGCATAGTGGACTGACTTAAAGATCACTAATCAATGATGGATAGTCAACAGTCAAATATATTGGGATCGCTGATTAAGGAGAATATATAGCAATCGATTTAATTTAGGTCTCCGCTCATTAAATATATGTAATTAATGAGAAAGTAACAGCCAAAGTAGTATATATAAGAGTCGAAAGACATTATAAAGGTTATGTTGAGAGATCTTCTCGAATTAATAATATTATTATATTGACATATTGGTGTTTTAGGTTTTTCCCATAACAGACAGCTCGCTCGAAGTATTCTTTAGCTTTACTATAAGCCTTAGTAAGACCTTCAATGAGCGTATTCTGATCATTATCTTTAACGATAAACCGTTCCCTCTCATTATCAAACCTATCATACTCCAGTCTTAACTGAGCTTTCACTGCCTCAAGCTATGTTAAGCGTTAAAAGACAACCTCCTTGAAATGTGCAAGCTCATCTTCCAACTTTTTCATGTAAGATCTTCTATGGAGAACTTCATTTGTGTAATGATCTTTTCGTTTAACCTTACTTTTGAAGGAGGGAAGCAGTGTGAAACAACTTATTGATTTTGATGGCTAAAAAATCATTTTCATAAATATCAAAATCTACCAAGGGAGAACCAACTTTAAAGTTCCCATAAACTTGTTCATCATTTTCTTGATCTTTTTTGTCTTCATTCGCCTCATTTCTTAAGGAATAGTCTCTTCAGTTGAAGCTCGAGGAGAATTTGAGTTTATGGCAACAACCTTTTTTCACGAGAAGGCAAGTTAGAGTGAGTTGTCTTATCAACTAAATGGGCAATATTTTTTGCTACCTTTTGACCACCCTCTTCGATAAGTTTACTTTTGTCTTTGTCTTTTGACGAGCGCTTATTTGATAACCTATTGAACCCATATTTCCCAACAGACTTAAATTCCTCGACCTCAATCTTAGCATTATTTTCCTCATATACTTTGACTCCAGCATCAACATCTTCTTCTTCAACTGCATTTTTTAGGGTCCCAATGACTTGGAGCCTTAACCCTAGCGGGAAGGTAAACAAGAGCCTTAATGGCCTCCAATCTCTTAAGTATATTGTTTTGTGTGTGAGGCACCATGAGCTCTTCCAAAGAAATTATCTTCGTCAAGTCAGCCTTCCAAAGATGGCTTTTGGCCAGATTCGACGGAATGAAGCACCTGTGAAATTCATTTAACCAGGTAGTGTTGTCCCAATTACTTGACTGAGCAAATTTTTGACCAACTTTCTCTATATGCCCCTTGAACGGTTTAGAGATCTCCTTTATTTTTGTCCTGGAAGAAAGTTTGGGCAAATGGACTACGTAAAAAAAAAACAAAAGTGAATGTAAAGAAAAAATGAGTACCTCTGCTAGTTCATCTCAATATGAGTTGATGTGGTTGTTCAGCAAATTATTTGAAGCATGTCCAAAAGTCACATATAAAGAAAAATCTATGTTTATACTTTTGTCAACTTCAAAGAGGTCCTCCACTATCTTGAATTTCCGCGGTCACAATTTGTTAGCAACAATAAGTAATAATTATGTTTAATATTAGTGAAATAATGGGATCGAATGATCATAAAAGAGGCTAATCATGTAATTTATAGATTCACCATTTGTACTATATAAAATAACATTCTTTTTTAGAACGAGTATCAATCATTACTCAATCATTGCTTTATTATTCTTTTTGTCAGATTCTCTCTCTTATTTTCTTGTTTTTTTTCTCTAAAATATTTTACTCCATAACTTTGTACTATTTTTTTATTTAGTTCTCAATAATTATGAGACCGTTGATATGAGTTAAATAAGTAAACTAACCGAACGTTAATTAATAAAAAAATTAAGTAACGATAAATATCATTATTAATTAAATATAAATTTAAATTGAAATATTTTTTATATATAAACTTATAAAAAATGTTTATATAGTCTTTAATTTTTTATTTTTATTTGAAAATTTTTGCATTCATTTAAAAAAAATATCACAATATCATGTAATCAAATTTTATAAATACAACTGTAAAAGTTCATAATATTTTTAATATTGTTATTCAAACTATTTTTTTAATTTTGTTTGGAATTATTTTTAACTTATTCTTTCAGTTGGTACACATCAACCAAATAAAATCAATTTTTTAAATGTTTTTATCTTAAATTTTTATTTTTTATACATTGAAATTATGGTTTAATTAAAACAAACGAGAAAAGTCGCGATTTTTATATAACCATCTTCTATCAAAATCAATAAAATTTTGATGGAGTTCTTTTAATAACAATTTATAAGTTTTAGTATCACGACTGACAGCAGAATGAATCAGACTAAAATTACCCAAAATGCATCTATCTCCATCCAATTTTAAGTTCACCTAAACCTGATACAAGTCCACCCATTTTCGGACCAAAATACCATTTTGCAGCTGAGTTGGTTGAGTAAGGCATGATTGTGACCAAAGGCCATGAGTTTGAGTTCCTCTACATACACTTTCTTGGTTGAGCCTGTCACCTTGTGTGGTTTATCTTCTGGCGTTGGTTTACAGACTATCGCGTCAGTTTGAGAGTTTACCCTGTGCGCACTCATTGCACTATGAGTAGCGGCTGCGGGTTCCCTCCAAAAAAGGTGTTTCTTTCATAAACTTTATCCACCTACAATTTTATTTCAAGAACAAAAAATAACACTCATCTTTATCTTCTTTTTACAATTTAGATAGATTTTGTAGATAGATTTTAGGTTGATTTTAGGTTGTTTTCAGGTAAGCTTTTGTTGATTTGGATTACTTGATGTGTGGATTTAATGGATTAGATTCATGATTTCAAATTTTTGGTCGAATTTAGGGGTTTAGGGTGAATTGATGAATTAGTTTTTGTTGGTTTTAGACCATTTTCCTCGCCTAAATTGGCTAGAAAATGGTCAGCACCATGGTGCACAAATCCCCCACCATCGTTGCACAAGACTGAGCACCTATGGTGCAGACCATTACGCACCATCAGCGATGTGCGCTTAACACATATGGTGCACAACATCGAGCACATGTGGTGTGTAATGGCCTGCACCATAGGTGCTCAGTGTTGTGCACCTATTAGCACCTATGATGCACACTACTGTGCACTTATGATGCACACCACTGTGCACCTATGATGTTTGTGTTTTTCTTTAAAAAAAATTACAATTTTTTTATTTTTTGAATTAACATAGTTTATTTAGTTAGTATTATTATTTTTAAAAGGTTAAAATAAATTTGAAGAACAAATTTGAATGTTGATAAAAAATCAATATTGAAGAACTACTAAACAACCTACACGATTAAAGACACGACAACTCAATCATTTGGGATTTTAGACCTAAAAATTTGGAATCAGGAGGCCGTCTTCAAACATGTGTGGTCCATCGTTAGTAAACATGACAACTCAATATGGTGTGACTGGATTTACTCTGAGAAGATTAAAGACAAAAACTTCTGGTCTTTAAAGATTGACTCTTCTCCCTCTTGGATGTGGAGGAAAATTTTATATCTTAGGCCTCTGGCTAACAATCTATATAGGGTGGCGACTGGTAACGGGAAGAATACCTCATTCAAGTTTGACCCGTGGTTGTTATCAACCTCTTTGGTCAACCACTATGGGCTTAATTTGGAATTTTCGTTTGGGGTGTAACCTTAAGGTTTCTGATATCATTCGAGACTTTCTTTGGATTTGGCCGCTTCAGTTAAGGTCTGTTAGTGCTAGAAACCATCGCAATTTCCAAGAAGTCACCAATCTCATCATTTCCTTCCTTTCTCCTTGCATCATCTACAATGATGTCTACTACTGGATCGCTAAGAGAGGAGTCACCAAGCTCACAATCAAGAAAACCTACGATGTCATCTGTACTCCTATCCCCAATGTTGGGTGGGCAGGGTTAGTGTGACATAAATTTAATATCCCTTGCCACTCTTTCATCATTTGGCTTACTATCCAAGGGAAGTTTTCCACCCGTGATAAGCTTCTGAGCTGGGGTTTAAACACCCCCTGAATTGTGTCTTATGCAATTCTGCTTCTGAAACCATTAATCATATCATTCATGATTGTAGTTACACTTAGAGCTATTGGGATTACACAAGCTCCAAACTAGTTTTTTCTTTAAGTTACAATAATAATTTTGACTTTTGGATCCAGAGGCGTCCAACTGCCTTCCATCTAGTTTACGACACCTTTGGCGTGCCCGCTTTGGCGCCATCGTCTACTATGTCTGGTGTGAGAGGAATTCTAGAATTTTTAGCTCCTCTCCTACCCTTGCCTCTGCGATATCTTATCGCATGCTTTCTGATATGCGGTTCAGATTTCATGGTACGAAGGTTGCATGGCCTTCCCAATTTCTTTAATTTCTAACTTAATGTTGTTTTGTTTTTAGATTGTCGCATACTTTTGTGTTTGCTTGCTTTGCTGAATTTTGAAGCCGCTTCCTTCTCACTTTGGACATATAAGACCAATCCAATTGTTTTATCTAATTTGTATGTGTTTTGCTTGAGGAAACCATTTTTACTACTGGTATGTAATCTTTGCTCTCTTTCATCGTTGCTACTCGTCTTTTTTACCGTATATGTTTTAATACTTCACTTTGCTTTGTGATACTTGTTTGGTTAAGTTAAAGTCATTTGCTTCCATTTCGTCTATAACGGTTCTTAGATCATTCCTCACGGTAGGTATGAGAACTATTTTTATTTTTATTTAATGTATTTTTTAATTTAATTTTTTTTATAAAACCAATTACATGATAAAAAAAATACCTTTAATCTAGTAATTAGTAATTAGAAGTACAATAAAAAAAAATACTTTTCAGATAGGGGATAAATTAGATTTTGATTGATTTTAGCCTAACATAACAGAATTTTGTATCTAATGCAGCGATATCATAATCAAAACTAAATACATCAATCGTACTTTAGTTAGGAAGCCACTCGCCGTATATTTTAAGGAAGCCTACGTGGTGACACAACTTGATAACGCGGCACATTCTTATTTGATAAATCTTCTCAATGGGACCTATGATTGTACATCAATTCCACGTGGTACGCATTCATTGGTTTAAACACGACAATCCTAATAATCTATTAATTCAAATTCCCCAAATTAAAACCATTCTTCGTCATCGTTCATCATCCTCGTCTTCGTCTTCCTCGTCTCCGTTTCCAATCTTCGAACCCCAAGTCTCGATCATAAACATCTATACATACATTATATCAACCTAAAGAATATATATTGAGGTAGTGATAGTGCTATAGAGAGACAGTCTCTTCGTTGAAGATGAATCTGGATAGAGTGTCTTCGGTTATGGAATCAGTGGCGTTTAGAGGATTCATATTCACAGCGCTCATACTCCATTTCGTGTTTGTTTGCCAGCTCCTCCTTCTTCAGCCTCTTGTTTCTTCTTTAGGTATTTCACTCTTTCGATTATCGTCTTGTATGCCTGTGTTCAATGTCTCGATCTGCTAGTACTTGGTTCTTATTTAGTCATCAATCTCACCTCTCGATAAATTGGAAAAAAGTTGTTCTCGATACGAAAGAAGTATAGTTATATAGTATATATATACTACACGATCCGGAAACAATACCTTTAATAGTATATTGGATAGTAGGGCAAGATGATTGTGACTGAATGCGTTTCTGTATTATGAGTTGGAGAATCGTCTTTTGAGTGTTGCTAAATTTGTCTGACTCTGGGTGGCAGATAGTTCACAAGCAGGTACCACTGAGTTATTCGAGAGGGTTTCACAAAGTATAAAAGTAAAGCGATATAGTGAAGCACTCAATGACCTAAATACTGCTATAGATGAAAATCCAACGCTTGCAGCAGCATACTTTAAACGCGCATCTGTTCTCCGTCAGATATGCAGGTACTAATCATACTATGTTCAGTACTGTAGCTGTAGATAGCTGTTGTGTAGGTCAGCTTGATCCCATAAACCAGCCTGCCCACACAGCTGCAGATTCTGCTGTGTAGCCACTATCACTGTAGGAATGAGTAAATAGTTCTCCTCTCTAGTAATTTGAGATTTCAATGATGCAGATATGAGGAGTCCGAGGAGAGTTATAGGAAGTTTCTGGATCTTAAACAGGGAGATAAAGCTGCAGAGAAAGAGCTTTCTCAATTGCTGCAAGCTAAGAGTGCTCTGGATACAGCCCTAACGTTATTTGAATCAGGAGAATTTACAAAAGCTTCAGAATATGTTGATAAAGTTGTTCTTGTTTTCTCTCCAGATTGCTGGAAGGTTTGAAGGCTATTTTTCTTTTTGTTTTTTCTTCCAAATTCTCTCGTGTTTAGGGTTCATTTCTTAAGCAGCTGGGGAGGGACTTGTTAAATCCTTTTCTATCTCTCTTTCTTTTAGGCCAAACTTCTAAAACTTAGGCTATTAATAGCATTAAAGGACTACTCTAAAGCAATTTCAGAGACTGGTTTTATTCTCAAGCAAGATGAGACTAACCTTGATGCCTTGCTCCTACGTGGCCGTGCCTACTACTACTTAGCAGATCATGATGTTGCTCAAAGGTGTGTTTTTAATTTGACACGCCTTTAATGAAAATAATAGAAATATGTGTTCAAACTAATCAAATGGACAATATTATCTCTCTCCAGGCATTACCAAAAAGGTCTCCGTTTAGATCCAGAGCACAGTGAACTCAAGAAAGCGTACTTTGGATTGAAAAATCTACTCAAGAAAACTAAAACGGTAAGTTCCTCGGCCATTTCAGGGTTTTTAATGCTTGCTTTAGGTTCATGAATTTGTTATTAGACTTATTTGTAGCTTTGTCTCAGATGGACGGAGCCATTCTGATGCCACTATTTACATGATTAGAAATGTTTAATTAAAAAGTGTATTGCATGTTTGTACAGGCAGAAGATAATGCAAAAAAAGGCAAGTGGCGCACTGCAGTTGAAGACTTCAAAGCAGCTCTTGCAATAGACCCTGATCATGTTGCACATAACGTACAACTCAATCTTGGGTTGTGTAAAGTCTTGGTCAAGCTCGGTCGGGGAAAGGACGCCTTAATTACTTGTGACGAAGTACTTAACGTAGATGAAGAGCTTATTGAGGCTTTAGTTCAGGTTCGCTCTCTTTTTGCCGTTTATAGAGTTCCGACATGAATTTGCATATATTGAAGAAAGTACAGGGACGAAAATGTGCATTTGCTGTCAGAAGTTCTCAAAATCTGCTACATTATTTTTTTCAGAGGGGTGAAGCCAAACTATTGACAGAGGACTGGGAAGGAGCCGTCGAAGATTTGAAAAAAGCAGCTCAGTCATCGCCTCAGGTTAGGCATATTATTTACAACTTTGCTGGATTTCGTGGCATATAGAATAATTCACTAGATACTATTGCTGGCCACTTTAATACTCCCTCGATAAGTCTTATCTCCTTTGATAATTCATTTAGCGTTACACATGACTGTAACTTCTAGTGACGGAAGAGAATACAAGTTTTTTTTAAAAAAACTGTAAAAATACGCCTATCCGAGAGAGATCATTCTTTCAGTGATTACTGGGTCCAGATGCATATGCTTTCATACAAATAATGCACGCATCTGCTGAAAAATAGCACTCGTCATAAAACTTATTGACTAAGAAGGCAATGTGTTTATTGGAACTCAGAACTATGATATTAACTCATTAGTTGCGCAGCACATAATTGAGTGTCCTTGTCTTGGTTTCCCATTTATTCAAAACCTAACAAATTATTCTGATCACATTTCTGATTGAGTTTATGTAATATGTAGGATATGAGTATCCGGGAAGCACTGATGAAGGCTGAGAAAGCCTTAAAAATGAGCAAGCGAAAGGATTGGTATAAGATTCTGGGTGTCTCCAAGACTGCATCTATACAAGAGATAAAACGTGCCTACAAGAAGCTAGCATTGCAATGGCACCCGGATAAAAATGTCGATAATAGAGAAGCAGCAGAGGAAAAATTCCGAGAAATTGCGGCTGCTTATGAGGTAATTCAGTCAAATATATAACACTGATAAGCTACTCTGGCACATAAATTTTTAACCGTCAAGTTCTAACGCTGACCGGTGTCTATCACCGATAGGTTCTTGGAGATGAAGAAAAGCGAACACGATTTGACAGGGGGGAAGATTTGGAAGAAATGGGTATGGGTGGCGGTGGTGGTGGCGGTTTCAACCCTTTTGGTGGTGGACAACAATACACATTTCATTTCGAAGGAGGAGGTTTTCCAGGTGGCGGTGGCGGTGGTTTTGGATTTGATGGAGGATTTCCAGGTGGCGGTGGTTTTGGATTTTAATCATTGTAGCTTCCATACTGACAAATACATGGCGGTAGTAGATATAAGTTATTTGAGGCGGAGTATCTGCTGCATCACTAAGTTTTGCCATGTTGATGTTCAATAGATTGATTAGTGTGTATGTTACTATAGCTTCTTTTTTTCTCATTAAATGAAAGGTGGAAATTTTACTTCTTTCCATTGAGTGTAGGACAGAATTACAGATCAAATAAGCTGTCATTACGTATGATGTATCAGCTTCTCAGAGAAAATTGATGAGAGACTTTAATCTGGTTTCGCTCGTTTCTTGATAACTTGCAGGTTATGATTTGTTGAAATAATATCAGAAAAATGATTTTACAATTGTTTAAGATAGGTTGTATGGATGATTAATATATTGCAAAAACAGCAAATTGAGATATGAAAAATGTTAGATCTGCAATATTATTCTCCCCAATAAACTAATTTTAAAAAGATATTATCGGTTAATATGTTGAATAAATTAAAAATAGTATTGATTATTCTATAATTTCTAAAGTAATGAATATAGTTTTGAAATTAACTAATGAGTTTTTTTTATTATTAACAATAAAAAAAAGTGAAACTATAATGAAGCACCTAATTAACATCACATGGCTAAAATACTAATGGTCCATTTTCCTCCTAATTTAATTAAAACTGAAAAATTGCATCAATCGTTTATTAAAGAATAATATTCATTTACGGATAATCACTCAGTTTTGAAAAAGAAATCAAAGAAAAATCATTCAACAACTAGTTTTCAATCTTTTAACATTTTTTCGCTTACATTTTTCTTTTTCAAGAACCAAGCTATTGTAGTTGTTATTGTGCTTTATGCTATTTCGCTCTCATTTTTTCTTTTAAAGAACCAAGCTTTATGAGGCTAAAAAGCGGTGTTAGTCCCCTATCTTTACCACTTGTATCAACATAGTCCATTTCGTTCACTTCTGCATAAAACTCATCCCTTTCATTTTAAAAATGTGCACGTTTAGTCCCTCTGCATATTCTGGGGACCAAAAGTGATACAAAACTTGATATTTGAGGACAAAAAAGTGATACAAAACTTAGAATTTAAGTGCCACGTGTCATTTTTTAAATGGTTTATATGTGCGGGAGACTATATTTACAAATTTTTAAAACGAAGGGGATGTGTTTTATGCAGAAATGAAGAAATGGACTATGTTGATACAAATGGTAAACATGGAGGACTAACAGTGTTTTTTAACCTGCTTTGTGATATTGTATGTCCAATATTAGTTAATGTGTGAAATTGCACACACATCACGCGAATAGCAACCGGATTCGCGCACCCAAGTTGCGGGAATTCGTTGTTCTTCGCATGATGCATGCACGATTAATCATAGTAGCCTTTAACCCTTCAAGCTTCTAAATCTCTGCATGTTATCCCAAATCAAGCGAATAGACTACATAATCAAAGAGATCTGCCTAACCTAACCTACAAAACTAAATAGAGTTCAAATTAACAAATACAAATATATAAAAATTCGATTTTTTAAAGATAATATTCAACTCTAAATATCACTAAAAATACGTATCCAAATTGCAAAAAAGAAAAACATGAATAAGTAAATAATACATACCTTTACAGAGTGGTAGAGTCGTATTTGATAAATCTGAAGTTAGAGCTTTTTGATAGAGTTTTGGCTGATTTTTTTCCTCAAAAATAGTTTTTTATCATAGTTTTGTAATTAATAGAGTCTAACAAGGCGTACTCTCATTTTAGCCTAACTCTAAAAGATATTAAAATTTTAGATATTAATTAGCGGTAAGATATGTCGTTATTAAAAAGTTGATTACAATTAATAAATTTATTATATAGTTTTGGGTTTGAAAACATTAAATTATATACATGGTTAAATGAGTTTAATTTAGTAAAGGAACATAAACAAAAGTTTGGTTCATGACTTGTTTTAATTTAAACACGTAAATGGCATATGTTGCTAGTATTTTAATTAATACATGGGATTTTAAATCTCATTCATTTTGATCATTTTTTTCTTTTTTTAATGTTAGTTCAAGATAGAGTTTCTTAGTTAGAAGATGTTTTTATAATGCGCTATGAAAATTATACCGTTCACCTAGGTACATGTGTTTAGTAAATTGAGTTTCATCTTCTTCCCGACCTGTATAATTATTTTACAATTTAGTAACCCAATTCTTTCAAAAAAAGATTTGTTTGAATGAAACATGAGCGAACAAGAGTGGAAGAGTGATACAAGTGTGATAGATAACAGTTGATTCAAACAATCTCAGTGCTCATGCGTGTCCAAATTCGATGAAGATTACGATCATTGGAGTATACTCATGGAGAATATGTTGCCTGAAATGATAAACAAATATAAATGGAAGCACAAATTGTGAAATAAGGGTAATTTTTTTTTACCTAAATGCAAATTGGAAACATGATTAAATGTAAATTGCGAAAAATGGTTGAAATAAGTGTAATTTATGAAATAAAGGTTAAACTTGAATTATTTTTTTCCCAAAGTGTAAAATTAGAACATGGGTTAATAAGAATTGAAAATAAGGATTATATAGAGTGTGAATTGTGAAAAATGTCAATTTTGAAAAAAAAAGTTCTTAGGTGCGAATTGTAACATGGAAATGATAATTTCAAAAAAATGAGTTAAAAGAATTGCAAATTTCGAGATAAATGTTAAATTTGATTTTTTTTGCCTAAGTGAGAATTGCGAACATGGTTTAATACAAATTGAAAAACAAGGGTCAAAGGAAGTGAAAGATGTGAAAGATATCAACTAAAAATACAAACTTTTAAAAATTTAAATCATAAAAAGGTGTTAATGATAAAATGATTGTGATGAAAACCTATTTATACTAAAGTATATTTTGGTAAAAAAACTTTGGTTTAGATATAATTTACTTATATTTTTTTTGTGGTGATTGATAATAAAGTTTGGTTTTGAATATCTAATGGTAACTCGCCATATATATATATATATGATTACCCTTCTTGAAATATACATTTAATTACAAATTATATGGGTGTAATTCGATCGGACTGAAGGATCCAACCCATTAAGAGCTTCATGTTGCTAGTCTAAGAGTCATCCGGTTATAATCTTGAAGGCTCAAATAGGTTATTAGGATAATGTATAATCTTCATTATTATATGATATAAATCTTTCACCTTTATAAATAAAATCTAATATAAATCTTTCACCTTTATAAATAAAATCCAATTTAATCAATAAAGTCATTAAGTTTTCTATTTGGTGTTATATTATAATTGGTGTTACACTTTGCTAGTAACTTCGGATCTCATATCTGAGCTGAATCTATCTAAGATTAATTATGTTCACCAAATTAAGTCGTCTATCATAACGACGGGTACCAATGAGTTTTTCATTCAAAACCTAAAATAAAAAACAAGAAAAAAATCGGGATAATAACAAACTTGGAGCAAAAAAATATGGACGATATTCCGAAGAAGTGAAAGGAATAATTCTACGTGCATCCCATATAACCATTCAAATGGATGATTTCTAATGTGTAGCCCAAAAACTAAGAGAAAAACATGCTAGAATGCTGCAAAAAATTATGAATAACGTTTCTCGACGAAAATAAAATCAAAGTTTAGACGCCCGAATGACGATGTCGAAGAAGATGATGAAGATGAGAACCACTCCATGTTAAAATATCGTTTCAATAACGTTGTAACCGACATAATGTTCCTTACAGACACCAAACATATACTACTAATGATCATTATGGTCATGTAACTTCCAAAAAAATGAAAAACATCATTGTCACCATCACAACCGAAAGAAACAGATAAAGACTCCCACATCAAACAATACAAACGATGAGTAGAAGGGAGAGACCGACGAGAACGTCGGAAGATCAAGGCAAGTGACCATAAAGAAAGAACAACTTCACTAGTGAATGCTTTTAACAAAAACATCACATATCTCCACCTAAAAAGGAAACAAATTAGAATAATCCTAACTTTTAATTGAAATCAATTTCGCGGCCATTATTTTAAATGGCGTGCGGTGCCTCGTGGTAAATGGTTTAAGTGATGCGACGATGGTCATGATGCTTATCTTTTTGTTCATCAAAGTGAAATTTGATAAATATAGTCAATGAAACCTCAAAATTCAAATATTTTTGAATAATTTAAATACAACTAAACTTTAGATGATGCATTCAAATATTTTTGAATCATTCATGTATTCATAAATTTCTTCACTCTCAAGCTTACTTATAGTTTTGTATGAATAAGCAACTCACCGTTTCATAAGAATAAATAACTTACCTATTTCAGAAATAAAACCTCTAACTTGAGTTACAGATTCTGGAAATAAAATATTCTTTGTTAATTAAAGTCACTATTTTTAACGTCTCGCTACTTCACATACATAATTAGATAAAAAGAGCGAATAAGTCTCGTAGGATTCCCAATTAATTGTTCTTTTTTTTTGCTGAAGCAAATGTATATATATTCGTTTCTTACGTCCCGTGAATAAGTGGTGTATTGATGAATATCCAGAAGAGTGGTAAATAATTTTATCTTCTTCATGTGTGGTGAATAACACACTTTATGTCTACCAATTACGGAGAAAACCATTTTTCTAGGTTTTTTAAAATCTGCTTCTACTTATTTTGAAAAGACAGAAAGATAAAATCGAGCTTATTTGTTTTGGTAAATGTGGGTGTATATATATGTACAAGGTTAAAATTATCTAGAGAGTCATATGATCTCTCAAATGAGTACAATGAAAGGTAAAAATGTACCTAAAAGAAAAGACATGTCCAAAGAGTGCCTTGATAAAAGTCTAGAGTACTTGCCTCCTTAAAAAATCTTAAAAAGGAATAACCCCGTGGGTGAAAACCCGGTATAAAGAAAAAGAGTACAAGTCTATAGACCGGCACTAATGAACTATTACATAGAAAATCCGAAAACTGAGTACATTAATGAAAAAAGACTCTAACATGTGAGTCGATAATGCAGATATAATCAGAATAAAATCTTCAAGGTTATGAAAGTGATTCTAATGATGATGGTGTCTTGAGTCACAGTCTCTTCATCAAACACAAGGCGGTTGCAGACGTGCCAAATCTCGAAAATAGTGGCTTGGAAGGCAAGATTGATGGTGCGGGGTCGGTCTGATGTACCTCGGTGCTCATTCCTAATCCATTTGTGTGCACTATCCAACGCGGTCATTTCTCGAGTAATCCCCAGCCATGATCGGATACGACTCCAGATTTCTTTAGTGAACCTGCAAGCAAAGAAATGATGGGCACCAGACTCGTCTAAGTGCCTGCAAAAAGGGCAGTTGACATTAGGCAAGTTCATGTAGTGGAGAGTGTCTTTCGTGGCACGTCGGCGGTTGAAGGCTAGCCATACGATAAATTTTTTTAGGTGGGACGGATCTCTTCCATGTCTTTGATAGATTCGGACATGCCACGCCCAAAATCGATCTTATCTCCTTTGTGGATATTGTGGTCTTTAAGGGAATAATTTCTTCAGATATTTCATCTATTATTTAGGTTTCGATTTTTTAAAAAGATATGTTAAAGATGGTTTAGATTTGTAAATTTATGTTAGCATACTATATGAATAAATATTGATATAAAATGTATATAAGTAAGACTAGGTTGGAGATATTTTTCTTCGGTGATTATATTAAAAAAATACCACTACACAAAGTCAAAATGACCTTTTTAATTTTTTTGGATAAACTCTTAGGTTTCTTTTATCACGTGTTAGTTATTAGGGTCTATTTTATGAATAAAACTATCAAAATTGAATATAGTGGCACAAAGTGATTGTAAATATTTACATGCCTTACTCTCCAAAATATTGATGTGTTTATCGACTTAAAAGTTATATATTTAACATAAGAACATTAACTGAAAGCAGAAAACAGATCTACATACATCAATTAGTTTTTAATGTAAAAACTCATTATTGTTCTTTCAGTTTATTTTCCAACTAGAGTACTATCTACAAATAAATCTCATAGTCAAATATATCAAATTTCATCCAATTCTCTTAGCAGATAATTCTCGAAAATAAAGAATGGTAAGTTTTACAAGTCTATTTTTTCAATTGCTTTCAGTTATTTTATGCATATTGCTACAATATGCTTGACTAAATATGGTATTTTACTCATCGATTGTTAATTTGGTTCAACATATTAAAAGATCAATAATTGTTGTTAGGTTTGTGTTTTAAGTATATTATGTTTATGTTTAAATTGTTGATTTAAGGTTCAACCAAGATTTAAAAAGACTAGGCTATATGAAATAAGGAGATACGAAAAAACAAAGAATAACTAATATTAACCCAAATCCAAGGGTAAAAAGATATAACTCTAATTTAAAGGAAATAAAAACTGAGAATTGAGTAAAAGTGTTTGTTTCAAAATCAAAGATATCATAAGATTATTGTATTAAGTGATTTATATAGGAAACATTTGACACGCTAATCAAATATTCTGGAAATTAAAATAATTAAAGACAAAATCCAATAAAATGACTCACTAATATATGAAGAAAAAAAATACTAAATAGTAAAATTTACATATTGGGGATTCTCAGCTACATCATCCTCTCTTTGTTGGAAATAATTCACCCTTTAAGCGTCCATTTTCCCTATTTCAAATACAATTGCTGGTGTGGTTTATTTTGGGTTGCGAGTAATTTTGTAAAGTGTTTAGAGTATTAAGTGTTTTGGTATAAAGTAGTGAGAGATTTGAGCGGCTTGGTTGTATTAAATGTTCATTACCCTCATTAATAAAAATAGTTAAAGTATTTATACCCTTAACTAAAGACCCATGGGCTTTCGGGTGAAGTTATGAAACCGAGTCAAGTTTAAGGACCCATTTACTTATTAAGTTGATTAGTACATAGCTTAGTCAAAATGTGTTTAGGTGTTTCTTTACTTTTGTCATGTCCGGATAATTCAGTGGAAAGTTTATGTCCAAATTGTCATTGTCCGGATAACAGTGAGTTGAGACCGGATAATCCGAACTCATCAGTAGCCCATTTTTAGGCCTTGTCAAATATCTTTTGCATGACTAACAAATTTACTTAGTCAGTGACGATTTTGTCTGACCCTCCTGTGCACCTAGTTCAATTTTTTTTCCAAATTGACTTTCTTTCCCAGAATTCTAAGAGTTTTCTTCTTGGATCGTGGTACACGTGTCACAATCCGATTCGACCTGCCAGCCGTTTTTCTACCTAGATCGATGCTCCCACTAAGCGTAGAAAGTGACCTAGGCATTTAATTTTTCACACGTCTGCGCCGTCTTTAATCATTGCAAAACCTTTTCAAATCCTGCTAGGTAACAATTACTTTTTTATACTGATATATAAACTATTTTTCACTATTCCATTGTCTTCATCACTCAAAAACTTTCTAGAGATATTTTCACCCTTGTTTTCAAACTTGTTCTTGAATAGTGTTATGTTCACGGCCATAAACGCTCTTGTGAAAGATAGCTGGTTGAACTTGTCAGAGTTAGAAAAGGCAAGAAAATTCGAAAGGGAGAACCGTATTGCTGCTGGTCTCTCAGTATCCCCAAGCGAAAAGTCTGGTGAACCACCTCGGGAAGTTGACCAAGGGTTATCCTCATCCAGAAATCCAAAACCCAAACAATTGTTTAAACCAAGTCTCTCTCCTCTCCACTCAGGCTCTTCTATTCAGGAGTCCCAACCCTCCACTGCCAAGGAAAAAACAGTCTCGAGTGTCAGAACTCCCCTTTCTTAGCCATGGGTTCAGACATTGAAAAGTCCCCAGAAAAATTAACTCCACGCCGGACAACTCGTCTGGTCAAATCTCAAGTAACTACTTCATTTTTTAAACCCTCCATATCAGAGGCATCTAAGGCAACATCGAAAGATAAGCCTTCCGGATCGGAGGTGTCTATAATAGTACTAAAGGATAAGCCCTCCGGATCAGAGGCATCTAAGATAGCCCGAAAGGCGAAGTCCACCGGATTGGAACCTCAATCGGACACTATGCCTTTAGAAACAACAGGAGCTCACTCATCTGATGAAAGAAGTGATGGAAGACAGTATCGAAGAGGCCCCCGTCGAAACTGAAGCATCAGGTCAACCACAGATGCTGCCTCTGATAGAAAGGGGAAAGGCAAAGTCAAAGTTGGTGTGGCTCATCCGGATCTCCCGGAGTGCTTGGAGGGCAAGGTAGGGCCTTGCTTTAAGAATGTTAATGTTAAATATTTACTGGCCCTGCAGAATATAAATTATGTCTACACCTATACCACCGAGTTGGGCCGGATTCGGACAAAGTGGGGGACCCAGAGTCAGTGAATGTAAGGATACCTGTCACACTATAGACTCCGATGGACTGTAAACTCAATGAGGTGGTCATCTTCATTGAGGTGCTAAACTGGGGACTTCGGTTTCCACTAGACCAAAAAACTGTCAGGTACTTCCACCTGGTGAAGCTCTACCCAAGCCAATTGAGCCTGAACGCCTGGTACTCTCTCTTCGCCTGCATAATGGCATCAAGGTTGTCTAAAATACCTCTCCCAATGGAGCAATTTGGCGCTGTGGCAAGTCTATGCAAGAATCACCACATTCCCTTCTACTATCATCATATGGGGAACAACTTCAAGGTGGTAGACGACTTACTGGAATCTGAGAAGAACTAGAGGACACAGTTCTTGTTCATTAGTGGGTCTTGGGAGAATGGTAGGAAGATCAAAGCCAATACCAACCCAGGTATGTTAACTAGCAGATTGAAGAGTACGAGTAAGTTTTTTATCTTTATTTTTCATGTTCTTTTTTTAACTTACAAATATTTCTCTTCTGATTTATTTGTCACTTTTTTTTAGTGCTGCCGAAGGGGTCTTCTGGACACCTGGAGGAGGGGCAAACAACTTGTGCCAAACTGAACGCATAGGCTGCGGAGCGTTGGGGGAATTCCTTCCACAAATGCCTCACCTCAGGCAATCTGGTGAGGTCCCATCTGTGGAACACCACAGGTCGGAAGGATCTTACATGGGAAGAACTAACTACACCATCTCCTCCTGGCGTAATCCTAAAACGGACATAAGCCAAAGATGATAAACTGGTCTTGCCCTCTAGAGCCAAGGCTCCGAGCAAAATGAAAGGGAAGAAAAAGAAAGTTGCAACAGAGGCAGCTCAAGCTGCCACAAAAGGGACCGGTTTGGGGAATCACAAAATTCACCAAGGCCTCCCAAAAAGAACCGGAAAAGAGGAGCAAGCAGTAATGAAAAGGCTGCCAAAAAGAAAAAGGTCACCTTAGGGGAATAAATAATTCTTCTCCCTTCGGAGCTTCTACCTCCACCAGCCCCTGTTGACCCCACCCTGGCAGAGAAGATTCCAACAGGTCTGCAGTCCGGAGAGGGTACCAGAGGAGGGATTGATGGAGTGGACATTAGTGCCCTTCAAGACATCGATCTATTCTTCAACGACTCTAAGAAGGATGACTTTGTTGGTCCCTCCCGTCCTTCAAGCTCTTCTAACACGATGACTTACAATGGTAAGTCTTTCTCTATCTCTGGAGATCAAAGCATTGTGGCCCACTCCCTTCTTGGTCACATCCATCCAGTGTTTCATCTAGAGAGACAAGTGAAGAATCAAACTGCACTCATCAATACCCTCACTTCTAACAAAGAGTCTCTGTCAACCAATCTTCTCAATGATAATCAGAGCATAGAAGAATTGAAAAAATAGATAGAACCACTGAGGAAGGATAAAGAAGATCTATCAACCAAACTTGCCACTTCGGAGGCGGCCAGTATTGAACTTCAAACTAAGTGCTCCGGTTTGGAAAAGGATCTCACAACACTAAGGGAAGACTTGAAGACCAAAGATGGCATCATTCAAACCTTATCCGGTGAGAAGACTTCCTTAGAAGGCACTGTGTCTAAGGTGATCAAGGAGAAAGAAGACTTGGTGAAGGAGCAGGAAAAAACTATTCAGGCAAGCATTGATAAATACACCAATAAGGTGATAGACTCCTTGGAAACAAGGTATGCTGAGGTTAAGTCTGACATGGTGCTGCTCTTCCATGAAACATTTCTGAAGAGGACCCTCGGTCCCTTATGGAAATATGTGGAGTACGAAGACCTCCCATTTCATACTATGGCAGATGGCGATAAGCATAATCATAGCATTGGAATAGATTCCACCACTGATGAAGAGGAAGGAACCGGTGAGAGTTTCAGTACGGAACTCAAAATTCCCAAGAAATGAGGTGATAAAGGACAATCCGAAGGGAACAAGCCCTGAGGTTTTAAACATTTTTTCTAATTTTCTTACTTCTTCGAACTACTAAAGTCCTTGGATGGCCAAAGAATTTTTGTAATGTTATCCAGTTTGAGTCCGGATAAGTCTTTTAAAATACTTAAAGTCCTTGGATGGCCAAGACATATTTTTTAATTTGGTAACATTATCCAATTTTGGTCCGGACATGTTTATTTATCAAATCTTGCTTTGTTTAATACTTTATTTCCTTTTAATTTTAACGGCTAATGTTTAAACAACCCCAACTATTTCAGAAGTATTAAAGTGAGAGTGTTTAATATCTCCGATGACATGTATTTAATGGTCATCATTCAATCAGATTAATTCGATCTGTCAAAGATCCAAAGTGTTAAATCAAATACATGTACTTGAATAGAATTTTAGTTAAACCACATCGGATATTTTAAGAAGGCATCATATTTTATTGAATGAAAAAACCGGTCACCTAATTAAAACCTCCCCGCGCCACCAGGGTAGGAAATAGTATGCCCCCTAATATTTACATTGATATTTAACAAGTAAATATTTACACAACTTTTATTCTAGATATAATTTGAGGAGTTCAACATTCCATGGGTGCTTCAAAACCCTTCCTTATTTGTCTTGAAGCCTATATGTCCCATGCTTAAGCTTTTCGGAGATCTCATAAGGGCCTTCCCAGTTCGGAGCCAGCTTACCGAACTGCTTCTCCTTAGTATGTAAGAAAAGTTTTCTCAAAACTTTATCTCCCAGTTGAAAATCCCTTCTCTTGATCTTGGAAGCAAATATGCTCCTCATCAAGCCTTGGTAGTGGGTTGTTCTAAGATGAGCTTTAACCCTTCTTTCTTCTATTAAGTCCAACTGATTCCTAATTTCTATTTCATTGGCTTGTTCGGAATAGTTATGGACCCTGTATGATGGTAGGGTTGCTTCTATAGGAGTAATAACATCCATTCCATACACCAAGGCAAACAGAGATTCCTGTGTAGCAATCCTAGGAGTAGTTCGGTATGCCCACACCACTTCTTGCAGATAGCTTGGCCACTTCCCTACAGTCCCTTCTAAATTCTTTTTTAATCCAGACAAAATAGTCCTCTTTGCCACTTCAACCTGGCCATTTTCTTGTGGGTAGAAATGAGAAGAGAAGCAATGCTGAATGCCCTTAGAGGCACAAAAATTCTCCATATCCTTGTTATCAAATTATGGCCCGTTATCTGTGGTAATATTTTGAGGAATTCCAAATCTGCAACATATATTGGACAAGATAAACTATATGACAGCTTTCGAAGTGGTTCCTGCCAGATGAGCTACCTCTATCCACTTTGAGAAGTAATCAATAGTTACAATGATAGTCCCGCAACTTCCGGACGTTATTGGTAGAGGCCCAACTAAATCCAATCCTCAACGAGTAAAAGGTACTGGCTTATATATAGACTCCATAGGCACTTCTGGGATATGAATTTCGTTACCATACCTTTGACATGGATCACACTTTTTCACCAATTCTTTAGCATCCGCCATTATGGATGACCAATAGTATCCATCCAACAAAAACCTTCGTGTTAGTACCGTGTAGCCACAATGTGCTGATCCTTCTCCATCGTGTAGTTCGAATAAAACGGTTTGGGATTCTTCAACCCCCAAACAACGCAGGAGAGGTCTGCTAAAGGAGTTTTTTTATATAAAACCTCTCTTATGATAAAAAAACCACGAGCCTTGTGCTTAATTTTTCTTGCTATAGCTTTCTCCGGAGGCAAAACTTCATCAGAGATATATTGAAGAAAGGAAAATCTCCAATCTTTAGATTGAATTAATTGTATACTTAAGCTCTCCTCCTCTTCCTTGTTCTGATTTGATTGTATGGATGCGAATTCTTGTATATGAATCCAAGGGTAGGACTCAGAGTATGCTATGGTTGCCAAGGAATCTGCCAGTGTATTTTCTGATTTAGAAATATGCTCATAGCAAACATTCTTGAAGTTGGCTGCCACCTCTTTAAGGATGAATACGTATTTGATCAGCTGTTCCTTCTTGGCCTCACACTGACCTTGGACATGGTGGATAAGAAGCTAAGAATCACTCATCAACCTAACTCTTTTAGCCCCACATAGGAAAGCTAATTTAAGACCAGCTATAGCTGCTTCATATTCAAACTCATTGTTAAAGGCCCTAAACCTAAAGCATATAGCGTGGTATAGTTTATCACCATATGAAGATGTAAAGAAAATTCCATCCCCACAACCCATTGTGCTTGATCCACCATCAGTCTGGACTACCCATTCTTTTTAGTTTTTTTTTGAAGCTTGTTTAGAACTCCTGTCCAAATGGAATTCTACTAAGAAATCAACAACAGATTGAGCCTTGATAGCAGTTCGTGGGGCAAAATCAATGTCATAATCACCTAACTCTACTGACCACTTGGTCATCCTGCTTGATATATCTGTTTTCTGAAGAACATTCTTTAATGGAAAAGACGTTCGGACAATGATGAAATGAGACTGAAAATACGGACTCATTTTTCTTGTAGAAACCACTAAGGCTAGTGCCAGCTGTTCGAGCTTCAAGTACCTCTTCTCAGCATCTATCAAGCTTTTGCTGATGTAGTACACCGGACGAGGATAATTGTCCACCTCTCTTACCAACACTGCACTTATAGCATATTCTGACACAGTCAAGTATACATAAAATGTTTCTCCTTATACAGGCTTAAAAAGGGTTTTTGGTGAAGACAAGTGCTTATTTAATTCATCAAAAGCTTGGCTGCATTGTGGAGACCAGTTGACATCTTTAACACCCTTCAAGGTATGAAAAAATGGAGCACACTTGTCCGAAGACCTTGAAATAAAACGATTTAGAGAAACCAATCTTCTTGCTAGCCTTTAGACTTCTTTAATATTTCGAGGATGATCCATTTTTAACAGGGCATCAAGCTGATCTGGATCAGACTGTATCCCTTTCTCACTTATCACATAACCCAAATTTTTTTTGGACTGCACCCCAAAGATACACTTTTCTGGATTCAACTTTAAATTTACCTTAGTTAAGTTGGCAACAGTTTCTTGAAGATCAATTATGTGCAAATCTTCTTCTAAGATTTTAACCATCATATCATCGATGTACACCTCCATATTCCTGCCAATCGGATCAACAAATGTTTTGTTCACCAACCTCTGATAAGTAGCCCCAACATTCTTCAACTAAAAGGCATCACCTTTTAGCAATTAAGACCCTTATCTGTAACAAAGGTAGTGTGATCCCGGTCCTTCAGATCCACCTGTATCTGGTTGTACCCAGAGAAGGCATCCATGAAGGACAACAACTTGTTTCCAGATGTCGAGTCCATCAACTGGTCTATCCAGGGAACTTGATAGAGATCTTTTGGGCAAGATCTGTTGAGGTCAGTAAAATTGATACACATACGCCATTTCCCATTCTTTTTCTTAACTAACACTGGATTGGAAGTCCATAAAGGATACTGTGACTCCTTTATGTGCCCCATCTTAGTAAGTCGGTCGACTTCTTAGACTATTACATCAGCTTTCTCCTTAGAGAAAGCTCTCCTTTTCTGCACAATAGGTGTAACATCACTTCAGATTAACAGCTTGTGTGATATAACACTTGCAGGCACTCCGGTCACATCAGCATTGCACCAAGCAAAGACATGTTGGTTATCTGGCAAAAAGGACAACAATTTCTTTTTTAACTCTGACGCCATCTTGGAGCCAATCTTAACACTTCTACCTTCTGCCAAAAAGTGGGTCTCAACTTCTATAATCGGTATTAAAACACCAGGGGCCTCTATGGGGTCATAAATTTCACCCTCTCCCTCAGAAGGCCCCAATAACTGCTAATCTTCATTAACCCGGGCTGGCCCCAAAGTTTTAGGAGCAAGTGCAGTTGCATAGAACTCCTTTGCTATCTTTTGACTACTCCAGACAACTCCTACTTTCCCTTGAACCGCATACTTCAAACATTGGTGGACTATTGAGGCCACAACATACATTCTAGAGATTCAGGACCTTCCAAATATTGTATTGTAGCATGTCGGGCGATCTACCACAACGAATAACACTCTGAGAAGCTTTTTAAAAGGCCCCTTGCCCAACAACACCTCTTCTTTAAACTCCCCGATTACATCCGCATAGCTCCATGTGAAGCCCACAATAGTTCTGTTTGACCGTTAAATAACGGCCGAATTTTTTATCTGCTTGTAAGAACTCAACAAGAGAATGTTTGTCGAACTGCCCGTGTCTATCAAAATTCGTCTGACATTGTTGCCGCCAATAAATGCTCCTATCACCACAACATCCTCATGTGGACCATCAATGTTTCTTAAATCATCATCATCAAAGACTATAAACGGAAAAAGGGTTTGGGACTGATAGGAAGATATACCTCTTTCCAATTGAGTAGCCAAATTATGAACATGCCTCTTCCTTGATGAATAAGTAGGTACTGTCATGGTGTCCCCTCCGAAAATGGTAAGTGACTCAAAGAAACTAAAGAGTTCGGACACCATCTTGACCTATTCTGTTATGAACCCCACTTTATTCTGAGTTGGATCAGGCTCCAAATACTCCGAATCAACATCAAATCTTTCAAGGATCACCATTGCCCCCTCCGGAGCAGATTTTTTTGCATTATTCGTAGGGCCAGTTCGAAGAGAATTGTCAGGCCCGTTTCTACTTATTCTTTTGACATAGGCACCCAATTGCCTCTTTCAATGAGATTCTGCACTTTCAGCTTCAAAGTAATATAGTCTTGGATATTATGGCCAATTTCATGATGATACTGGCAAAAACAAGTATTACGACTTTCTATAGGAGATTGAAATGCTGCTGGTTTCAGGAAATGGACCTCATCTTTAGTTTTATCATAAATGGTAGCCACATTTTCTTTTAATTCTGCAAACTACTCCGGTTGAACCCAATGACCTCTTTTACTTATTGACTGCTGGCTCTGAGCTGGATTTGGGTTGGATTGAGTCTGCTTGACCGTCTTGTCCGGTTTATTTAGTCTTATATCTGGACTGGTTTGGTTTTGAGTTGTCGGGGCGGACCTCACCTGACGGTGCACCATGGTTTTCTTCGTTTCATCCACGTTAATCTGCTTCCATACTTGATTTAATAAGCCACCCCAAGTTATGTCCTTCTTTCTTGTCACTGAATCGACAAGATTCCTAAGGTTCAACCATTTTCTTAAGGAAGCAATTGCCACCTGTTCGAAGCAATCTGCTAACCCATTCCTGATATTTACAAACCAACTTATATAGTCTTTTAAGAACTCATTTGGCTCTTGGGTACAATGGATGATAATATATCCATTGCCTTTCACCTCTTTACTTCCCACAAATTGCCTTCGAAAGGAAGCCCATAATGTATCAAAGTTTTTGATACATCCCTAGGATAAACTGTTGTACCATTTGAGAACACTCCTCGTAAACGATTGGGAGAAGGCTCTACACAGATTTTTATCATCATCATCATCAAAATTCATCATAAATTTCTTGAACTACTCCAGATGATTGTCCGGATCTTTACTCCCATCATATTTCTCTATTTTAGTACTGTCAAACCTTTTGGGTAGGTTTCCGGACAGTATCTTGGAAGAAAATGGTGATTGTCTCCAATTCCTACTACGGCTGAACACTGTGTCTTCAGTAGGTGTTGCAAAAATACCTGGTTCATCATGAAAAGCAAAAGGATCGATCAACAACTGATCCACATGCCTGTGACTGTGGCTGTGAGATGACCTTTTGCCCAAATTCCTTTTAAGTCTCCCATGCCTATCTATTTTTTTAAAAATATTTTTTAACTAGCTTTTGTTTCTTCCTGGACCTCCTTTCATTACTGCTTGATGACAAAGACTCTTCAAGCTCAGTCTCGTTCGAAAATCTGATGGAGGACTCAGAATCTGAGCTTTCCACCGGCTTAGACCGGTGAGACTTCTTAGATTTGACATGGGTCTTTTTTGTACTTAAATGAGTCTTTGCTGATGGATCATTCTCCCTAGGATTGTCAGTATGATGGATGGCTGACGCCTTTGACTTCTCCTTTAAACCCATTTCTGCTTTTTTAATTGCCCTCAACGCTTCTATTTCTACTCTTAACTTGTCTCGTTCCTCAGTGGTGTATTCATTGTTTTCCCCAACCACCTCCATCATAGGTGGTGGAATCGATTGCTCGTTCAGATCCATTTGACCAAGTTTTTTTTGTTGGTTTTGAATGCAAGATTCAAGCACCATTGTCTCCCACTGTGGTCGCCAATTTGGTGTGGTTTATTTTGGGCTGAGGGTAATTTTTTAAAGTGTTTTGAGTATTAAGTGTTTTGATATAAAGCAGTGAGAGATTTGAGCAGCTTGGTTGTATTAAATGTTCATTATCCTCATTAATGAAAGTAGTTGGGGTATTTGTACCCTTAATTAAGGACACATGGGTTTTCGGGTTAAGTTAAGGACCCATTTACTTATTAAGCTGATTAGCACATAGCTTAGTCAAAAGGTGTTTATGTGTTTCTTTACTTTTGTCATGTTTGGATAATTTAGTGGCAAGTTTATGTCCGAATTATCTTTGTCCGGATAACACAGTGAGTTGTGACTGGATAATCCGAACTCATCAATTGCATCCACTAAAACCCCTTGAAGTGTTACGCCGCAACAAACTGTTTGAATTGCTAAGACGACCATCAACATCAAAAGCAACACAATATAAGATTTAGGAACATGTTGAAGAAACTATAACACAATGGTCAGATCAGGTACATGAGTTTAATGTCTTTTAATGTCTATTTCATCAATCATGACCTTTTCATTTGTAGGGTCTTAAAACCAAAGTATAAGAGACATATTTTTTCCCAGACCCGCTCTACCTCACCAAAACCATACTCTTGCCGGCATGAACTCTCAAATTAAGGTCTTTGAAAATAACAACACAGGTTCTTGACATGTAATTAAACTGGACACTTCAGATCTCAATAGTTCTTTCTATGTTGGTTAACTCTCATCTAGTATCTCCTTTGATTTTCATCTTCCTGTCCAAAATTTTAAAGACATAAACCACCATTTGGTTCCCTTTTACAATATCTGTAGCCAATGCTAGTATTTTTATCATTATTAATGCGGTTTAATTAGTACGATAAATGATTTCATCACGAATTTAAAGCTTTCAAAATCTTTTCCATCAAAATTGAACCAACATATTATAAGGTACTTATCATAGAAACATCTATAAATTTCTCTATCTCAAAGGTCAGTGCCCAACCAAAGTTGAAAGACATGCAATTAAAAAGGAAATTTGATATTTGCTGTCCATTGAAGCACGAAGCTCAGCTAAGTCAGATGCAATTATCGCTGATGCTTCAAGTGTTTTACCAAGTCCCATGTCATCACAAAGAATACCATGAAGCTTAAAATATTTCAAGAAGAGTTCATTCCTCTATATTTTCTCATCTGTTACTGAACCTGAAGATATATCAAGATCGACGCAGATAAATACCTGAGAGAATCTTGATAAAACTTATCACATATTTGGTAAAAGATGGCCAGGACCGATACAAAAATTCAAATTTTATTTTATTCCAAGCAAATGATCCTCATTATCTTTATTAATGACTGCAAAATCATGCATGACTTTCATATATTTCCAAAGCAACATTCGACTATACTTTATCAGGTTGATATTCTTATACTGGAGTGAGAAATTTCATATGCAACTCTCAACAACAGAACTGTAGATCATGGCGAGCTCATAAAAAATTCGTAAGAACATATTTTTGGATGCAAAGAAAAAAAGAGAGAAAAATAAAATATGTGTTGTGGATAATAATAATTTTTAAATGTATTTAGAAAATACGGAATAAAATAGATTTTTTTTAAGTGATCATCAAAATTTAGGTGAACATCGAACAAAAAATAATATATATATATATATATATATATATATATATATATATATATATATATATATAATGATGTAATAATGAGTTCATACTTCGTAAGAATGGTATAGTCTGAAATCTCAAATCACTTAGAATTTGTACTTAAGGAGAGATTTTAAGTTGTAAATTTTTAAACAAAACATAATAATATATTTTTAATAAAGAATTTATATAGAAAAATTTATGTTAAGATAATTATTTTTTAGTACCATTTTAAATAATTTATTTGATATTTTTTAAATAAAATTCTAAATAATTTACGAATAATTTTAAAGTATGACGTTTTCAAACTAATATATATATATATATATATATATATATATATATATATATATATATATATATATATATATACTCCACAACTCAATCTGGTCTGGTTGGATTTATTCTGAAAATATCAAAGACAATAATTTCTGGTTTTTAAAGATCGACTCTTCTCTCTTGGAAAGTTGTACGAGGAGAAAATTTCAAATCTTAGACATATTGCTTGCAATTTGTATAGAGTCGCGATAGGTAACAGAGAGAATACTTCATTCTGGTTTGACCCGTGGTTGAGCTTAACCTTTTTGGTCAACCACTACAGTTACAATATTATCCATGATTCTCGTTTAGGTAGGAATCTCAAGGTTTCTGATATCATTCAGGATGGTCGCTAGAACTGGTTGACTAATTTAAGATCTCCAGGGCTAGATACCATCGTATCTTCCAGAAGATGATCCATCTCGTCCTCTCATTCTTTTCTCATAAAAGCATCTATAACAACGCCTATTATTGGATTGCTAAGAAGAAGGATTTCCAAGTTCACCATCAAGTATATACAACACCATTCGTACGCCCACCCAGTGCGTCTAGTGGACAGGGTTGGTTTGACATAAATTTAATATTCGTTCGTCATTCCTTCATGCTCTGGCTTGCTATTTATGGGAAACTATCCACCTAGGATAATTTTTTGAGTTCAGGTCTTAACATCTCCTGAATTGTGTCTTATGGAATTCCGCTCAGAAACTATTATCATATCTTCGACTTTAGTTTAACTCAATGAATTTGAGGTTACGCAAGCTCCAAGCTTGGCTTCCTCTTAATTCACATTAACAATTAGATATCGTGGATCCATAAGGTGTTTAACTGGCCTCCATCCGGATCTCGATAACTTTTAACGTGTATGTTTTGGCGATGTCGGTAGACGTCTAGTTTAAAAGGAATGATTTTTTTTTGTAGATCATTTCCTACTCTCATCTCTGCGGTATCTTACAACGTGTTTTCTAGTCTCTGGTCCAGATTTTTTGGCACCAAAATTGACTGGCTTATCTAGTCTCTCTTCAAATTCTAACTTAAATTGTTTTGTGTTTGTTTGTAACAACCATTTTTTTTTCTTCTGGATTGCTGTCTTTTTTTCGATTTCGATGTGACTATCTAATTTCTTTATTCACCTCCCACCGTAATACGACGGTTTTGTATTGTCGTTTTCATTAGACCAAGTTTATGTTAACTCATCTAATTTTTTTTTCATCTTTGAACACCATTCTTCGTGATATATTCCACGTATTTGTAAATCTATTTTATTTTATTTTAATTTTTTTAAAAAAAACAAAATTTAACAAATTAGGTATGAATTTTTTTTAACCCGGAACCAACATGTTTTCTAGTTCAATGAACAGGTTCAGGACCCGGAAGAAACCATCAAATCTTCTCTTTCGAATGTCCATAGCTATCCTCAAAGCACACTCTCTTACAAGATTGACCCCATCTCTATCTCCGCCATTTCTTTGACTTTCAACCAAAACCTTCAAATTCAAGTTCCGATTAACAAATAACCGATTCTGTATATCCTACTGATCCAAAATTTGCACTCTCAGAGAGAGAGTAAAGAAAATCCAGAGACCTAAAACAGGCAAATAAGGAAAAAAAGAAAAATCTCAATTCTCTTTCATTTTGGGCAAAGACGATGGATATAGAACCTGAAGATAGAGAGATTGGATAAACCCTAGTGTCATGATCGTGAGTTTAATCGAGTCGCTCAGATAGAAACACGATGATCAACACGGCCAACGGTATGATTCCGACATCATCGTCTTCGTCTGGTGCGGCGGGAAACACGCAGTCTACAGGGATGAAGACCTATTTCAAGACGCCGGAGGGGAAATACAAACTGCACTGCGGCAAAACGCATCCTTCTGGTCTCCTTCACTATGCCCATGGCAAAACTGTTACCCAGGTAGCTTTTACATACAACAGCCTGCCCTTTAAATTTTTTTTTTGTTACCAATGGTTTTGATAAATTTTGGTTTCAGGTTACTCTGGCTCACCTAAAGGACAAGCCCGCACAAGCATCAAGCCAACTGGCTACGTCTTCAAGCTTCAGCGCTAGTGGTGGAATCCGGTCAGCCACTGCGAAGCTGTGGGCTACTGGGAATGGGACACGGGCACTGAGCTTTGCTGGAGGAAATGGTGGTGGAGGAAGCAAAACTACTAGTGCGAATGGTAGAGCTGGTTCTTTGGGTGCTTCCACTTCAAGCACTTCAGTGCCTAATGTAAACTTTGATGGGAAAGGGATTTACTTAATCTTCAATGTCTGTGATGCTCTTTTCATAAGTGAATTGAACTCACAAGATAAGGTAATTTCCCTTTTGGGTTTTGCTAGTGTGGTTTGTGTTTCACTTGTATGGTTAAATAGATTTTTTTTCGTAGGATCCAATGAAATCCATTCATTTCAGCAATTCAAACCCTGTCTGCCATGCATTTAGTGAGGACGCCAAGGATGGTCATGATTTGCTTATTGGACTGAGTTCTGGTGATGGTAAACATGTTACTTTGATTTTTGAACTGTGATGTCTTATTGGAAGTTCATCTGGTACAAATTTATGGGTTGTTTGTATCGTTGTAGTTTACTCAGTGTCGTTGAGACAGCAGTTACAGGATCTTGGAAAGAAACTTGTTGGAGTGCAACACTACAACAAGGAAGGTTCTGTTAATAACAGGCAGGATTCTATTCTATATTTTATTTTTCTCAAATGTAATGTTTTGGCTACACACTTTCTACTTTGTTTCTGGAAATGGTTCTTCCTCTGATCAGACTGCTCAAATATAAAATTCAGTTTTGTTTTGTTTTATCAAACAAGTAGATTATGGGCTACCAAGTGTCTTTAGTTAGATATCAGTTCTTTTTATAGTTTATGTAGTTACTTGAACTTCTTTGCTTCAGTAAGTAGAATTTCATTGCCTGGATTCGAAGTTAATATTACAAATGGTGAACAAACCTCACCATTAAGTATTAATGTAGGTGTTAAGGTTTCAAGGATGCTAAAATTTCTTCATAAACTGTAACTCCTATTGTTCTTATCGTTATTTTTTTGATAGCCCATTCTTATGTGTTGAGTTCACATACGCAAATTTGACATACAAATTGGTGTTATTTTTCTAACAGTCGGTGTACAAATGTGGCATGGGTACCTGGAGATGATGGTACTTTCATTGTTGCTCATGCTGATGGAAGCTTTTATGTATATGAGAAGGCAAGTTTCATATGGAAAAAACAAAATCTTTCGCTTTTCTCTCTTTTTCTGTCACTGTCTGAATTCTTTCCTCTACCTCTAGAACAAAGATGGTACTGGAGATACTACATTCCCTGTTATCAAAGATCAAAATCAATTCTCGGTTGCACATGCACGTCATAGTAAGGTACTTGAACCAGCGTCTGTTTGATTCTTGAAACTTTGTGAATTACACCCTATGTTGATAGTTTGTGTGTTTGTTTAAAATGTATTGACAATCACAGTAGGTTCCCCAACAAGTATGGAATTGAACTGAACTTTGCATCAGTTTTATGTTTCGCATGTTGTAGTAATTGACTTCCAATCTACAGGCCTTTTTTTTCTTATAACACACTCGGGACTGTAGACGAGAGACACGTGTTGAATATATAGTCTGTATTACTCTTGATATCCTATGGTAGAGCGACTAGAGAGCATCAATTTCTCTAGAAAAGCTTTTGAAAGTATACTTTGTTGAGTAATATTGTTGAGGTTTTCTTCATTCTCTTAAGTTGAGATTTACTGCCTTGCAAGTTGCAATGTACTATTATAAGACTTGTTGTCTTTATCGGTTGTTGTCTTATTGATGCTGGAATATCTTGATATGTTCACACAAGGTTTATGAAAATGAAAATTATGTACTTTTGAATATAAGAATGGTTTTTGCCTTTGGAAATGTTTTATGGCAGTGAGGAGAATGGTCTACCATTTTGTGAAATTCAGATTTTATCATCTGTGCGTAATGCATTGTTTGGTTTGAAATGTTATTATTGCTGAACTGACTGGTGTTTAGCTTCTTTTAGCTCTAAGTGTTTTTGTTGTTTTTCACTTTTTCTATAACGTATGTTCTGTTACTAATTGTTTTTCATGCAGAGCAACCCTATTGCCAGATGGCATATTTGTCAAGGTTCACTAAATAGCATTTCTTTTACGAGGGACGGGACATACTTAGCCACTGTTGGAAGAGATGGTACAATGTTTATTTAAATTTCATGTTATTGTTGCGTTTTATTTTGTACAGTTTGTACCAATGTAAATTGTCTATTTCTTTGCAGGTTTTCTTCGTGTGTTTGATTTCGCAAAAGAACAACTTATATGCGGTGGCAAAAGTTATTATGGTGCTTTATTGTGTTGCGCTTGGAGGTAATTTAATTTATCTACATAAAATTATCTTCTAGATTAGTTCTATTTTCATTTACATTTACACCCTCTTCTTCTCTCAACTCTACTGAAAAACTGACATGCATGACAGCATGGATGGAAAATACATTCTGACTGGAGGTGAAGACGACTTGGTTCAAGTGTGGAATATGGATAAACGGAAGGTAGTAGCGTGGTGCGAGGGCCATAGTTCTTGGGTAAGATTCGTATTTTTCTATATTTAAGTAATTGGGAATTGCAGACCTGGGGAGAGCCTTTAGATTTTCTACACTTTTTGGGTGTTTTGTTCATACAGTTTATGCTTCAGCTTGAGAAGTTTGCTCTGATAGTTCCTCTCTTTTAGAGTCATATCCTTCAAATTTGTATTAAGTATTTCTTCAACTAAAACAAATGAATGTTTTCGAGGTGATACAAGATTTAAAACTCAGATATGCTTTCTCCATTTGCTACTTGTAACACATTAATGGACACATTACAATAACTACATCTCCTGATATATAAGGGAACTCTGTTTTCAGGTTAGTGGAGTGGCTTTTGATTCATATTGGTCATCACCAAATTCAGATGGCGCGGAAGAAACTGTAGTGTACCGATTTGGTTCAGTTGGTCAGGTATTTAGCAGTGTTTGAATGTGATGATAATGTATTCCTAATTCAAGTAATGACACTCCTAGTTTGAGTTTGATTTTCCATCATCTTTTCAAGTTATCTATATCCCGCCAAGTATTGACAACATAACACAGTTAAAATGAGTGAAATGAAAGAAGTATAGGGCTAATTAAGTGATACGGACTTATAAAACTTAGTGTATACTTTATACAATCATTAAGAGGATAGAAAACAAAGATCCGGTTTGAGTACACTAACCTTCGTGTGAACTGGTCTTTTGATATGTCGAGCTAAAAGTATTGCATTTTGTCTCTGAGGATTTGTGTAGAGAACAACCATACTAGCAAAAGTGTGTTTACCTATTTCCAATATCATCCGGGTTTGAGTATAGTAACTTCGGCGTAAGTGGTCTTGTTAAATTGAATATTCGACATAATCATTTGTATATAATTCATTGGAAGCGTTTTTTTCCCTTACATCTGTTCATTTGACGATTCTGCTTATTTTTTCATAATTAAAATTGTTATTTCGTGAACAGGATACACAGTTGCTCCTATGGGACCTTGAAATCGAAGAAATAGTAGTACCATTACGTCGAGTTCCGCCCGGTGGGTCTCCAACTTACAGTACAGGTAGCCAGTCATCCCACTGGGACAATGCCGTCCCAGTTGGTACTCTACAGGCCGCCCCAAGTATGCGTGACGTTCCAAAGCTGGCTCCCTCGGTTACTCACCGCGTTCACACTGAACCACTCTCAAGCCTATTATTTACTCAAGAATCGGTGATTACTGTAAGTAGAGAAGGCCATTTGAAAATCTGGATGAGACCCGAAGCTGCAGAAAGCCAATCAGTCGAAAAATCTGAACCAGTTTTGACTACCAGTTGAAAAGGAGCAAATTGTTTATTGCAAAAACACATGTTTAAGTTACGTAAAAGTTTTGTTCGCTTTTCTCTAGTCTGATTACAGTTGAAGCAGAACAATACTGGCATCTGAAACACAAAATTCAAGACAGATATACTAATCTGTAGATAATTAGTAAAATAAATAATGTGAATTTTGTTCTTCTAAGATTTGTATATTCTTGGAGGGACAGTTGAGTATTTACTTTAAAGTAATGCTTTTCCTGAATTACTTTTTCATTTATGTGTTTTGGTGCTGTATTGTTACATAAACAAAAAAAAATCACCTATAAATAAACTTTTGTTAGAAGTGGTTTATACTCAGGATTTTATACCCAAAATAAATTGTTTATCTACAATTCAATATCCAGTTTTTTGCATTTTTGTCTTGATGTTATTTTGTTAATCTTATATTTTTGTAGCCATATTTTTTTGGAATTGACGGTGTTTAAACTTATATAAAGTTTTTTCATATTAATGAACGTTCAGGAAGTAATCTTAGTTTCTTTTTGGGTATAAAACACAGATGGAACATTCCTTATTGTTCGATTAATGGAATTTATTACCTTTTTAATCTTTATAGAAATGTGGATTAATAATTAGTGTAATTTTATAGGACATTTAAAAAGGAGTAACAATAAGTATGTTTAAAAATCGTGCAATTTTATCAGGCGGACATTTAAAAGGCAAGGAGGGAGTAAATGATGAAAGGGTAAATAATTTGAATCGAATACATTGACCCATTAACTATGGATATATGTCAGATTACTAGAGATTATTAAGCTTTGCATGATGAAGTCCGATCTTTACTTGATGAAAAAAAAACTCAACAGGTTTGTGAAAAATAAAGGGAAATAGAAGTTGAGATAAGTTTATGGTGATGTTTCGAAACAAACCTCAACCATAACCGAAGAAAAAAGAGTTTTGGATACAAACACTATCATACTGACCGATGTAGCGGAATAATAAAATTACATAGACCCATGTCCAAACATACAAACTATACAAGTGATTATTGGAGGAGACCCATACTCCAGAGTCACTAAAAAGTCAAAGAAGAGATATGCATAGTAGATTGAAATAATATGTCAATGGCAGACGTTCCCACATCTATACCGTAACCCATATCCGAATCTATCATTTTCGTAAGATGATCTAAGAAGAGCGGCGTCTTCACATAGTGACGCATACGAATAACGGTGTAGCTGACAGGAGTAAATATCAAGAGGGTGGTGCTTGACAAGAGTAGTTTGACAAAAAAATTGTACAAAGGTACTTATGAAAGAATGCGAGAAGCTTAAGTGCTTACCTCAAGTCAAAGAGTCCTCCCTGGATTTACCGAAGCAAATGCATATGCCTCGTGGAAGTGAACTTTGGATGTTTCTTTAGGTCAGCAAAAGTTCAGGAAAAAGGTACAGTGTCTTTTTATGATGTTAGATGTACAATCTTCTAATAATATCATATTAAGCAGATATTGGCTTGATAAAATGCATGTTGTAGTATCTACGATTCACCAGTTCCTAAGATACCTTATAATCAGAAAAGTAGTCGTGATCATAAGAAACAGATAAGATCCAGAGCGTGCTATGCATCATTCATGACACTTAAAACATAACAACCAAAGAAAGACATCGGTTGGTGCAACCAGAGGAAGAAGCATACGATGTAGTAATTAATCAAGAAAAACCTTGAAGATCGACAAGGATATTCTAACCGATCTCAGATATACAATATTATTTTCCCAAGAAAAATAATATAGATTTGTTTGCATTAAGTAAGCATGATGCAACATGAGTCCCTGAAGAAGTTATATGTCATCAGTTGAACATAAAAAAACTTTCGGCCTATTATACAAAAAAATAGATCTTACCAAATAAAAAGATAGAGGTGCTGGCTACAAAAATAGAATAACGAAAAGTTGTAGGAAACATAAAAGAGTCCCATTATCTAATGTAGAAAAATAATCACGTGTTGGTTTTATGTTGGAGAATACGTATAGAATTTCAGATTTAAACAAGGCACATCCAAAATACCCATTCCCAATGTTAAGAATTGACCAACTTGTAGATGTAACATCAAGAAACAAGATGTTATCTTTCATGGATGCTTTTGCGAGGTATAATTAGATAAAAATAAAAGAGGAGGATAAAGAGCATACGACTTTCATCACCGAAAGAAGACTATATTTCTATATAGTAATTTCTTCCAGACCGAAAAATGTTGGAGTAACATACCAAAGGCTAGTGAACACAATATTTGTAATTTAATTGAGCAAAAACATACAAGCTTACGCTGATGACATGTTGGTAACAAATATTCATGAATAATATCATCTAACAAATCTAACTGAGACATTTGGAAACCCGAGGCGAGTAAACCTTAAAAAAAATACACCTTCAAAATATGGTCTTGCAAGTTCGTATGATACATTGTGAGTAAAAAAAGAGTCAAAGAAGATCCAACATATCTTGAAAATTTTGCGGCAATGAAGCCACTGAAAAGTTTCAAAAAAATCCAAATCTTAACTAGAAGGCTAGCATCGCTAAATATATTCATGTCAAGATCTTGGAACAAGTGTCAACCATTCTTCAACGTACTAACTAAACCTCGGACAAGAGATAAACTATACCTTCCAGTCTCGGACTACGCAATCATTTTAATACTGATCAGCGAAGAACTAGATATTTACAATTAGAAAAACTTACTTTAATATTAGTAGTTGTGGCAAAAAAAATGAAGCCATACTTTCGAACACTATTTATAACTATTAGAACTTCTTTTCCCTTTAGAAGCTTTACAATATAATCCATCATCCGCTAAGTTACTTCTTAAGCTCGCATCAGTAACATCATTGCTTAAACGGGAATAAAGCCATTATCATTCATATTTACGATACATTTTCCTCTGTTTTGCTTTAATGCTCACCATATTCATGTTAGTTGTATAGTAATATGTAATTTTTTTTTAAAATTTGGTCTTTTTAAAAGAAGAGAGAAAACAAAGGTTTTCGTCGAACACGTATAACTAGCAAAATCTAACGATACATCCCTAAGAAAACAAGATTTGACACGATGAAATAATAGATTCTTTCATTGATTTTCCCTGTTTTAGAATCTCAAACGAATTTCACCATCTCCTGTACCGGAGTTTCCCACCAGTATGATCCTTTCACCAATTTCACAATTACCTTCCCTGTATCCCAAGGAACCACTGATATCACCAATTTGTGCACAAATGATTCAGGCACCTGTGTTACATAAAGTTACAATTTAAATACAACTCTGATCTTGTTTTTATCACATCTTCATCTTGACGACCTAAACATCTTTGCCGGATAACAAACTGCCTCAAAAGTTGAATCTTCATTAAGGAAATTAGATGCAAGTGCTGCACTAGAAGATGGTGTGGATAATAATCGCCTAAGGGTAGGCTGGTAATTTCAGTTGATGTTTTATGGTGGTGTGTGGGTGTTTAGAGAGTGTAGAGATAATTAAGCAGCTTGGTAGCAGTTAATTTTCATTACCAATAGTTAATGCAGGTGGTTGGGTATTTATACCCTGATGCTTGGGCCCTTATGGGCTTTCAGGTCAAGTTTAATGGACCCGGGTCATGTTCAAAGACCCATGAGCTCTAAGTAGGAGAGCAAGCAGCTTAGTCAAGAAGTGTTTAGTTTTTTTAGTACTTTTGTCATAGTTCGAACAGTCCTATGGTCATTGTGTTCGAAGTGATCTGTTCGGTCCATGTGATCTGTCCGATCTGTCCCTGTCCGGGGAGCATGCTGAATTCGGACTCATCAGGAGCCCCTTTTTAGGTGTTTGAGCAAGTATTCTTGTTAGAGACCTGAAAAACAGTCCGATGTTAGAAGTAGTTTTCAATCCGGACAGGTCTATGGGTTTACCCGGACAGATAAAGCTTCACGAATTCAAAATGGTTTTTGCCAGAGTTCGTGGGACACGTGTCACACTCTGATTGGTTGCTTTAGCCGTTTTTTCACCTTGAATTTCGAACCCACCTTCTTCGAAAAGCAACCTCTTTAATTACAGATGATGACATCAGCGCCGTCTTTTAATCATTGCCAAACTTTTCAAATTCTCCTAGGAATCAACTTCTTTTTCAGATTTACTATAAATTCAGACTCACTTTCTACTGTTTTGCTATCTCTTTCATATTTACTCTGCATATTTACTTAGAGCTTTCTCTCTCTAAAGCAAAGATTTTCTTGGTAGTTTATGTTTACAACAAGGACTGCATTGATCAAAGGCGGGTGGCTCAACCTTTCTGAGTTGGAGAAGGCACAAAAAGTTGAGAAGGAAAGACGAATCGCAGCAGGGTTACCTACCTCGCCTGTCGACAGACCAATCTCCTCTGCTACAGAGTCAGATCGAGGCTCGTCTTCTTCCAAAGGTACTAAGCCCAAAAAACTATTTCAATCCACTCTCTCCCCCATAGTCTCTGGTTCCTCAGTTCAGGAGTCAGTGCCTACTGTCGAGCCAAGAGTCACAGTCACAAGTTTTAGGAAACCTTCACCCTTCATAGCGATGGGATCAGATACAGAGCACTCTCCGGAGAAATTGGTTGTTAAGAGGACAAGCCGGCTGGTTAAGGGGCAAGCCTCCAAGAACACTCCCTCAAAATCGGGGGCAAAAAATAGCAGCTCTGGGTCTGGAGTGCCTATCAGAGCTCCCCGGGAAAGGCCATCTGGTCCGGAGGCTAGCAGCCCAACACTCCAAAGAGAGACTTCTGCCTCAGAGCCCCAGCCTGAGACTAAAAGTCAAGAAAACACAGAAAACCAGCAGTCCGGAAGCCATGTTGAGCCACGTTTGAATTCTCCCCGGGCCACTGCCACTGATATTTCTCCTACGATCATGGAGGATAGAATGGAGGACTCTGTTGAAGAAGTCCCTTTTGAGTCTGAGCCATCCGGTCAGACTAGTAACACTGCTGCTGCCAAAAAATATAAGGGCAAGGAAAAACTGTGCTTGAGGCATCCGGAGCTGCCGGAGTGTCTCGAAGGGAAGGTAGGGCCTTGTTTTCACAGGGTCGAACTTAAATATCTCTTGGCCTTACAGAAGACCAAGTATGCCTTTATCCATACGGCTGATCTGGGTCGAATGCGCACAAAATGGGGGATCCCAGAAAACGTGAAGATAAGGATTCCCATCGATCCTGAAACTCATATGGATTGCAAGCTGAATGAATTAGTCATCTTCACGGAGCTGTTTAATTGGGGACTCAGATTCCCATCGGACCCAGAGATTGTCAGATATTTTCATCTGGTCAAACTCTGTCTGAGCCAGCTGAGCCCCAATGGTTGGTATACCCTGATGTCATGCATCATGGCATCAAGGCTGTCCGGGATCCCTCTTCCTATGGAAGAATTTTCCGCAGTGGCCAATCTTTGCAAACATCACCAATTCCCCTTCTACCACTTTAATATGGGGAATGATCTGAAAGCTGTTGATGATCTGTTGGAGTCTGAGAGCAAATGGAGGAGCCAGTTTTTGTTTGTCAGCGACGCTTGGGAAAACGGACAGAAGATCAAGTCCGGAGTGAACCCGAGCCTCCTCAGAATCAGGTGGAGGAGTGACCGTAAGTTTCCCACTTTAAATCTTTGTCTACTTTTTCCTTCTTATAGCTGGTTTTAAATTAATTGATCTTTCTTTTGTCTTAACAGAACTGCCTAAGGAGTTCGGTGATTACTTGAAGGTCGGACAGGTCACTTGTGGCAAAATCAATGCCTGGGCCGCAGAGAACTGGGGGAACCGATTCCACAATGCTTTCACTAGTGGAAATCTGGCAAGGTCTCACCTGTGGAACACCACAGGTCGGAGAGACTTAACTTGGGAGGAGCTCACCACCTAACCTTCCCCGGACACAGTGCTTAAGAGGAGCCATGAAGCAGATGGGACACTCTTCCTGCCCGGCCGGGCCAAAGCCCCAAGCAAAATGAAGGGTAAGAAGAAGGACAAGAAGATAGTGAGCGATGCTAATCCTGCTGATGCTGAGAAAGATGCTCCAACAGACCCGGAGGGGACGGCTTAGAGCCAAATCGATGCTGCTCTTTTGCAGGTTGTGGGGCAAGAGATCGAAAGGCAGGAAGCAGATCTCCCAAAACCTCCAAGGGCCTCCAAGAGGAATCGCAAGCAGGAGAGTGAAGGAGCAGACCGGGCAGCCAAGAAGAAAAAGACTGCTAAGGGAGATGAGCTTGCTCTCCGGGATCCGGAGCCTTCTGCCGAGGCTAACCCTTCTGACCCAACACATGCTGAAGAGATCCCAAGGGACTTTCATACTGATGAAGTTGAGGGAGGAGAGCTTAACATTGATGAAGTAGACATCATCGGTCTTAGTGACCTTGGCGAATACTTCCTCAACCTCCCCTGAGACGACTTCACAAGGCCTTACATTCCTCCGAGCAGCTCTAACACCGTCAACTTCAATGGTAAGACTTTCATTGTCTCTAGTGAAAAGGACACCATAGCCCACTCTTTGCTAAGCAATGTGCAGCCGGTACTTACACTGGGGAGACAAGTTCAGAGTCAAGCAGACACCATCAAAGACCTTAAGTCTGAGAAGGAAAAGCTGTCTGAAGACCTTTGCACCGCTACTGCCAATGCTGACATGCTAAAGGAAGCTAATGAGGAGTTGAAGAAGAATCAGGAGGAAAGCAACACAAAAGTTGCTACTCTTGAGGAAACCATCAGAGGCCTCCGGGAGAAGCTGTCCGGTGTGGAGAAAGATCTTAATGCCTCAAAAGAAGAGACCAAGGAAAAAGACAAGATCATCACCAACCTTATTACTGATAAGATTGCCCTTGAGAATGCAGTGTCCAAGGCTGCCGAAGAGAAAAATACGTTGCTAAGGGATCAAGAGGCTACAATCCAAGCCAAGGTCAATGCTTATGCCAACCAGATGATTAAAAGTGAAGAGCTATTGATTGAGAAAGTGAGGTCCGACATGGTTCTACTTTTTCATGAAAAATATCCGAAGAGGAACCTAGGGGACTTGTGGCGTTATGTAGATGATGATGACATTCCATATCATACACTGGCCGATGAGGATCAGGATGGAGTCTCCAGTGCGTCCTCATCTGATGATGAAGAGCATACCGGTGAGAGCCCAGATGAAGAGAAAGATGATCCCAAAGGCAAGAAGGTAGACGAAGGGAAAGGCGACTTCGAAGGCAAGAAGGTGTATGAAGGTGAGCCATCTTCAAAGGCTCAACCTTAACTTATGATTTACCTTGTTTATTTTTTATTCAGACTAAAGTCCTTGGAAGGCCAAGGCACTCTTTTTTGTAATGGTGTCCGGTGCTCGACCGGACAAGTTTTTTGTGTTGTATCTTGACTCTTTAAAAGTCCTTGGAAGGCCAAGACAAGTTTAAGTTATTTTATTCAATGAATATCTCTGATTTGTGTAACCATCATCTTCTTTCATTGTTCATTTTAATTTTGATAGCCAAAGTTTAAGTAGCCTTTAGTTGTTGCATTGTGAGAGTGTTTAAGTTCTCCGGCTAGAATTTAAATAGCCCTTAGATATTTCAGTCCGGATAGTATGACAAGGGACAATTTTTTTTTTTAAAAACACTTAGAAAATTTTTAAGAAGGCATCAAATTTTATTTAACAGCCCGGACACCTCATTAAAACCTCTCCGTGCCACCGGGGAGGAAAGAGTATGCCCCTAAATATTTACATGGATATTTAAACAAGTAAATATTTACACAAGTGCTATTCCAAGTACATCCGGAGATGCTCAATATTCCAAGGATGAGTTAAAACTCTGCCATCTTTATCTTCCAACCAATAAGTTTCAGGCTTAATTCTTTCAACAACCATATACGGACCCTCCCAAGTTGGGGCCAGCTTTCCGAAGAGCTTTTCTTTAGTGTGTAAGAAGACCTTCCTTAACACTTTGTCCCCTGGTTGGAAATCTCTTCTTTTGACTTTGGAAGCAAACCTGCTCCTCATCAAGCCTTGATAGTGTGCAACTCTAAGGTGAGCTTTAACTCGTCTTTCTTCTATCAAATCAAGTTGACCTCTGATTGCCATCTCATTAGCATGTTCGGAGAAGTTATGAACACGAAAAGAGGGGAGAGTTGCCTCTATGGGAGCTACTGCATCCATCCCATAGACCAAGGCAAAAGGTGACTCTTGTGTTGCAGCCCCAGGTGTTGTCCGGTAGGCCCACAAGACCTCTTGTAAATAACTAGGCCACTTTCCAGCAACCTCTTCCAAATTCTTCTTTAAACCGGACAGAATAGTTCTATTGGCCACTTCAACTTGCCCATTTGCTTGTGGGTGGAAAGGTGAAGAAAAACAATGCTGTATACCCCTTGAGGCACAGAAGCTTTCCATTTCTCGATTGTCGAACTGTGGTCCGTTGTCTGTTGTTATTTTCTGTGGGACACCAAATCTGCAACATATGTTGGATAGAATGAATTTTATAACACCTTTTGATGTTGTCCCTGCTAGAGGAGCTGCTTCTATCCACTTCGAGAAGTAGTCAATAGCCACAATTATAGTTTTGCACCCTCCGGACGCCACAGGGAGAGGCCCCACTAAGTCCAATCCCCATCGAGCAAAAGGAATAGGCTCAGAAATTGATTCTAAAGGAATGGCTGGTACATGAATTTCATTGCTGTACCTTTGGCATGGGTCACACCTCCTCACCAATTCCTTAGCATCTTTCATGATTGATGGCCAATAATAACCGGTGAGTAAAACCCTTCTTGTCAAAGCTCTAAACCCACAATGGGCTGATCCCTCACCATCGTGCAATTCGGAGAGGACCATTTGTGACTCTTCATCCCCCAAACAGCGCAGGAGAGGTTTACTGTAAGACTTCTTGTATAACACTTCTCTCAATATGATGAAACCACGAGCCTTGTGTTTCAATGTTCTGGCTTGTGACTTATCCGGAGGCACAACACCATCGGAGAGATATTGTATGAGAAAAAACCTCCAGCCTTGAGGTTGTTTTACTTGTATTTCAAAAATCTCCTCTTCTTTACCCTTACAAAGTTGAATGGAGAGGCTTTCAAGCACATGGATCCATGGGTATGACTCCGTATATGCTATGGTTGCCAGTGAGTCTGCTAGCTCATTTTCTGCCCGGGGAATGTGCTCATAGACAACACTTTTAAACTTAAGCGCTTCATTTTTGAGGAGGAGTAAATATTTCACAAGTTGCTCTTTCTTAGCCTCAGATTGGCCTTGGGCATGGTGGATAATCAGTTGGGAGTCGCTTAGCAGCTTGACCCTCTTAGCCCCACAAATGTAGGCCAATTTTAACCCAGTTATAGCTGCTTCGTATTCGGACTCGTTATTAGATGCCATGAAAGCAAAACAAATAGCCTTGTACATTTTGTCTTCATATGGGGAAGTTAAGCATACCCCTGCACCACATCCCATAGTGCTAGATCCACCATCTGTTCGGACGACCCATACTTTTTTATCTTTTATATCAGTAGCTTGCTCTGAATCCCTATCAGAGTGGAATTCGACCAGAAAATCAGCCACAGCTTGGGCTTAAACCGCTGTTCGGGGAGCAAAGTCTATGTCGAAGTCCCCCAACTCTACTGACCACTTAGTCATTCTGCTCGAAATGTCTGCTTTTTGAAGGACATTATTCAAGGGAAAAGAAGTCCGGACGATGATGGGATGAGCCTGGAAATAAGGCCTCATCTTTCTGGGTGCTATCACCAAGGCCAATGCTAACTTTTCAAGTTTCAAGTAACGCTTCTGTGCATCTATCAAGCTTTTGCTGATGTAGTATACTGGATGGGGATGTCCACCAACCTCTCTTACCAGCACAGCACTGATGGCACAACTTGAAACTGCCAAATATACAAAGAGAGTCTCCCCATCGACTGGCTTAAAGAAAGTTTTGGGGGAGGACATGTGTTTCTTGATCTCATTGAAAGCCTCATCACACTGCGGGGTCCAATCAAAGCCCTTTGCACCCTTCAAAGTTTGAAAGAAAGGAGTACACCTGTCCGAAGACCTTGAGATAAATCTGTTTAAGGCAGCTAATCTCCCCGTTAACCGCATTCAGCTGGTCTGGATCGGGCTGTATTCCATGCTCACTTATGATATAGCCTAGAAACTTCCCGGACTGCACTCCGAAGACACACTTTTCAGGGTTTAACTTTAAATTTACTTTCACCAAGTTGGCAAAAGTTTCTTGGAGATCGGACAAGTGCAACTGCTCATCCACACTTTTCACCATCATATCGTCAATGTATACCTCCATATTTCTTCTAATTTGATCAGCAAATGCCTTGTTGACTAATCTCTGATAAGTAGCCCCAGCATTTTTCAAACCAAATGGCATCACCTTGTAGCAATGAAGCCCTCTGTCAGTTACAAATGTGGTATGCTCTTGATCCTTTGGATCCACTTGAATCTGATTGTATCCGGAGAAAGCATCCATAAAGGAAAGCAACTTGTTCCCAGAGGTGGAATCTACTAACTGATCAATCCGGGGAACCGGATACAAGTCTTTTGGGCAAGCTCTATTGAGGTCTGTGAAGTCAATGCACATGCGCCACTTGCCATTTTTCTTTTTCACCAAGACAGGATTGGCAGTCCACAAAGGGTATTGAGACTCCTTGATGTGCCCCATCTTTGTGAGCCTGTCAACCTCTTGCACTATGACATCAGCTTTTTCTTTGGAAAAAGCTCTTCTTTTTTGAACCACTGGAGCTACATCTCTTCGGACGAATATGTGGTGTGAAATTACTTCTGATGGAACTCCAGTAACATCAGCATTGCACCAAGCAAAGACATGCTGATGGCTCTTCAAAAACTTTAACATTTGATCTTTCAAAACAGGGGGCATTGTAGACCCTATCTTGACACATTTTCCATCTTCCAACTAGTGCGTTTCTACCTCTTCAACCGGTATCAACACTCTAGGGGTCTCTCTGGGGTCATCAATTTCACCCTCACCCCCAGAAAGGCCCTCAAACTGCTATTGTTCATCAATACGGACTGCCCCCAGCGTTCGAGGAGCCAAGGCAGTGGCATAACATTCTCTTGAAATCTTTTGGCTGCTCCGGACAACTCCAACCTGCTCCTGAACAACATACTTCAAGCATTGGTGGACTGTTGAAGCCACTGCATGCATCCCAGAGAGCCAAGACCTCCCTAGAATATCATTATAGCAAGTGGGAAAATCCACCATAATAAAGAGTATTCTGACCATTTTCTTGAAAGGGCCCTTTCCTAATAACACCTCTTCTTCGAACTCCCCGGTCACATCTGCTGAGCTGCATGTGAAGCCCACGATTGACCTGTCCGAATTCTGAATCACAGCTGGATTTTTCATTTTCTTGTAAGTGGTTAGGAAAAGGATATTGGCTGAGCTTCCAGTATCCACCAAGATTCGCCTTATGTCATTGCCCTTATAGATGCTCCTATGACAATAACATCCTCATGAGGGCCAGTAATGTTTCTTAAATCATCTTCATCAAACACAATGAAGGGAAATGAGTTTGGTGACTGATAAGATGTCATGCCTCCTTCTAGCTGGGAGGACAAAGTATGAACATGCCTCTTCCTCGAAGAAGCAGTAGGAGCTGTCATAGTGTCCCCTCCAAAAATTGTAAGCGACTCGAAAAACTTAATGAGCCCGGAGACCGACCTAGAACATTCCTCTATAGCACCCACTCTGTTCCGAGTTGGATCGGGATCCAAGTACTCAGATTCCACGTCAAACCTTTCAACTATAACCATGGCCCCCTCCGGAGCGGCATTACTTGGACCAACCCGGTGAGTGTTGTCAGGCCTGTTACCCCCTCTTCTTTTCACATAGGCCCCCAGCTTTCCCCTTTCAAATAAGTTATGAACTTCTTGTTTCAATGCTATGCAATCATCAGTGGTATGACCAATATCATTGTGATATTGGAAAAAAGAGTTGTTGCGATGCTCTCTGGGAGACTGCAGTGTTGCCGGTCTCCGGTAATGCACCTCATCCTTTGTTTTATCAAAGATAGTGGCCACGCTTTCTTTTAACTCTGCGAACCACTCTGGTTGGACCCATGGCCCTCTCTTGTTTCTGGATTGTTGACTTTGAGCAAGAGCAGCTGGCTGAGACTGAGCTTTTGCCCTACCATGCCCCTGTCCGGTCTCTCTTGCTTTGTTCCCGGACTGATTCTGATTGGGATTAGGTGTCACCGGGGTAGACCTCACCTGCCTGTGCACCCTGGTTTTCTTTGTTTCATCGACGTTTATTTATTTTCCAACCTGATTCAGCAACCCTCCCCAGGTCATGGCCTTCTTCCTGGTTACTGAATCAGCTAGATTGCCTGGATTCAAACCTTGCCTTAGGGATGCTATTGCCACCTGTTCGAAGCAATCAGCCAACCCATTCTTGGTGTTTACAAAACGACTTATATATTCTTTCAAGGATTCATTTGGTTCCTGGGCATAATGGAATATGGTGTCTCCATTGCCCTTCAGCTCTTTACTCCCTACGAACTGCCTTCGAAAGGCCACACAAAACGTATCGAAATCTTTAATACAACCCTAAGGCAGGCTGTTGTACCATTTCAGAGCACTCCCCGTAAAGGATTGGGAGAATGCCCTACAAAGTAGTTTATCATCATCGTCAAAGTTCATCATGAAGTTTTTAAATTGCTCCAGATGGTTGTCCGGATCAGTACTGCCATCGTACTTCTCTATTTTGGTGCTGTCAAACCTCTCGGGGAGGTTTCCGGACAGAATTTTAGAAGACAATGGAGATTGCCTCCAATTCCTTCCACGACTGAACACAGTATCCTCATTGGGAGTTGCAAAGATACCTGGTTCATTATGGAAGGCAAAGGGATCCATCAGCATCTTGTCCACATGCCTCCGGTTATGAGATGACCCCTTGCCAATATGCTTCTTCATTTTTCCATGTCTATCTTTTTTTCTTGAATATTTTTTAATTTGCTTTTGCTTTTTCCTGGTTCGACCCTCATCGCTGCTAGAGGATAAGGATTTTTCAACTCCATCACTGTACAAAGAGCTATCAGAAGATTCTGAGCTTGAGTCAGAACTCTCCACAGGCTTGGACCGGTGAAACTTTTTAGAACTGGCATGAGTCTTTTTAGTGCTCACATGAGTCTTCGAAGACTCATGCTCTCTGGGGTTATCGGTAGGATGAGCAACCGATGCTTTGGATTTTTCTTTCATGCCCATCTTGGCCTTTTCAGCCCTCAGAGCTTCTATTTCACCCTTGAGCCTATCACGCTCTTCGATAGTGTATTCATAGTTCTCTCCCACCACTTCGAGCAGAGCTGGTGGTACTCCTGGATTGTCCGGATTCATACGGACAGATTTTCTTAGCTGGTTTTGAATGCTTGATTCAGGCACCTTCGTGCTCCCACAGTGGTCGCCAATTTGGTGTGGATAATAATCGCCTGAGGGTAGGCTGGTAATTTCAGTTGATGTTTTATGGTGGTGTGTGGGTGTTTAGAGAGTAGAGAGATAATTAAGCAGCTTGGTAGCAGTTAATTTTCATTACCAATAGTTAATGCAGGTGGTTGGGTATTTATACCCTGATGCTTGGGCCCTTATGGGCTTTCGGGTCACATTTAATGGACCCGGGTCATGTTCAAAGACCCATGAGCTCTAAGTAGGAGAGCAAGCAGCTTAGTCAAGAAGTGTTTAGGTTTTTTAGTACTTTTGTCATAGTTCGAACAGTCATATGGTCATTGTGTTCGAAGTGATCTGTCCGGTCCATGTGATCTGTCCGATCTGTCCCTGTCTGGGGAGCATGCTGAATTCAGACTCATCAGAAGACACATAAAGGAGTACAAACAATGATAACATATGATGCATGACAACAAGGTATTTTAGAATAGATTCAATCATACTATCATTTTTATACTTCTTGTCTTTCATGAAAGTGTCACTGATCGAACTCGCAACCAATTGAATACAAAATAACATAGACCAACAAGCCACAGAGCAGTGCACTCTTGCATGGAGTGTCCAAAGATATTAAGCACTGGATTAATCATGCATGGAACAGAGGGGTACTTTGATCTTGCCAATTGGTATAGTTGGATCATTATAACATGAATCTGCTTGGCTATCTCGAGGAGAGCTTTGTTTAGAAATATAAAACTGATGATTTCATTCTCTACACGTGCGATGCTATCTCAGCCACTCACAAGTCCAGCAATAATAGCAATCCGTTAAGAATCAAAATTAGTGCCTTGCAGTCTCTCACGGGATCAAAACCAACTAGAAATTTTTTTATCTGTGCGTCTTAAAGTTTCCAACTTTAGTCAGCCTAACTCACACTAACATCAAACTTAGTATTTTTAGAGGAGATATTTTTCGGATCAGAAACACTATCAAGACTCGATTGGGACAACCACTCTAGTGGTACTTATATTAATAAGAGGATAATGGGTTACACTTTGCACTATGAATTTCTTATAGAATTACACACTAACTCTCTAACTCTAGTTCTCTAAAGTATTCTCCGAACAACCTTATAGAATGAATGGGTCACATATTTATAGCCTACAAAAATAACCACCACAAGCTAGAAACCTCCCATTAAGACACTTTCGGTGTGTTGACGGAATCTTATGCGTTAGATTAAGCGAGGAAAAACTGCTCCACTTGCTTTAAAACTTCTCCCCTAAGATCCTGGGAAATTATACTAAACGTGGTAAAATTTGGCATGATAAAATTCACGTTTGCCTAAAGATCCTGAAATTGGCGTCATTCTAGCCCTATAATCTGGCCACTCGTGGGCAATTTATGGGCCAAAAACGGTTACCCTCGTGCCAACTTTCTCCACTCACCATTTTTTTCGGGCCATTTTCTGGAAGTTACTCATGAACGTGTTTTGCACCTCTCTACCAAAATTCACCTCATTTGGATCGATAGGATCCTCTCTACTCTCTCGTGGGCTTGGATACACTCCATTGGATAACTCATACTTCCCGTATTGAACTGGACTTGGGCTTTGGTCTGGTGGCTCCAATAATCATAGAAACTGTTAAGGATACTTAGGCCCGCGAGAAATTCACTTTGGCTCGATGGTTTTTCACCTTTAGTCAATCTGGCGCCGTTTTCTGGACCAGTGGCTCAGTATGGCCGACCACTAGCGCCATTCTATGTGCCAGCCGCCCCATTTGACTAAGAAACCAAACAAACTCCTCCTTTCTTCATTCCAATCCTTTTCTTTGACTCCACACTGCCCATAACACCCAATTTATCCACACTTAATCCACTGTAGCTCAACGCAACACTCACTTGATCCCCCTTTTTCACCCTTAAGCTTGCCTTCACTCGGGTTGGCCTTGAACTTGGCTTTCTCCGCGCCAATCCTCCTTCTTTTGCCACTTAGCTTGTGGAATTTGTCAAGGTTGCTCTCTGGGCTCCACTTTAGTATACACGGCCGAGCTCGTTTCATGTCTTTCGCCCATCTCTATGCTAGTCTGCATTGGACCGTGCCACACCAATTTTCTCTCGTGTCTTTCTCGATTTCCTCCGCACTTGTGTCTCCATGCCATATGTTTCACCCGTTGCTAGTGTATTTCCCACCATTATAACAATGTCCCTTTAGTAGGGTCTTACAAACCTCCCTCACTAAATTGGTTTGATGCCCTCATCGAACCCGCAGTCCTAAGTTTGTTAAGGATTGCGTTTGATGACCATCATGCTCAACCTTGACCAGACTTTCCAAGTAACTCCACTACTTGTCCTCCTGAATTTCTCCTTCAACCTGCAACACAAGCATATGTTAAATCAACCTCTTTTCTGTTTTCTCATGGGCTTCTTTCTTTATTGTAAAAAAACCATCCTCTTTGTTCTAGGATCCGACTTCCGATGGTCATCGCCCTCCTCGAATCTGTGCGCTTCTCTTTTTATAGGCTCGTCCTCTGCTGGTCACCTCCCTCCTCGAACCTCGCGCAAACTTGTTAGATGAAATGAATTAGGTGAGACCCAACTGAACTACTTGTTCCGTATCCCACCATTTGTAGTTTCCGGTTTTTCTCCACTCCTCTCCTTGCACCACTATTCTCGTAGGTGGTGGCTTGTGTGGGCGCTTCCTCGAATGTGGGCATTCACAATAACCCGAGAAATCTCAGTGGACTTTCAACGTCCTTCTCCTACTAGCTTCCTCTTCTCATTTGCTAGTCTTCCGGGCTTGCTCCATCCTTGGTACAAGATATCTCTTGCCCTCTTTTGTTGCAATATGTCGTCTCTTGACATTGACCGGGTCCTCCTCTCCATCAAGAAAATCGGTCATATTCACATGACTATCTCTCTCTTGCTTGAATATGGACAAATCATGTACATTTACTTGCGTGCTCTTACACACTTTCCTCTCGTGCCACTTTGGTTCTTTTGGCGCATGGTTTCTTATATCAAGAAACCATTTGGTGTACCCCGATGCACCAAATTTGTGCGTGCCACTTCTTAGCACAACCCTTTGCATACTTGAAGCCACCTTTGTTCGGGCAACGGCTTGACATCCCATACTATCTAGTCGTCGTCTTTCTATCGGTCTTCCATATGCCTCCTCCTCATTGTCAAGCAACTTGACCAAATTACCTTGGCCCTCTCTTTCTTGCTTGAACAGCCGCCAATTCTCTTCTTTTGGCGCATGGTTTCTTATATCGAGAAACCATTTGGCACACCCCGTTGTACCAAGTTTGTGTGTGCTCCTTTTTAGCACAACACCTTGCATCATAGAAACCTCATCCGATCGAACAACATCTTCAAATTACATACTAACCAAGATGTTGTTGTTGCCTCCATCTTTTATATGCCCCCTAATGAAGAGTAGTTTGAAGATTGGCCAGCACTTGCCCTAAGTCCTATATCTCCACCGTCAAACTTTTTCGGCAATCTCCCTCTAGAAGTTGTGTACCCATCATCCTATCCTTTCTTGACCTATAGTTTCCTAACGATCATCTACCACCATTCATCTCCATGCTACTGTTTTGGACTTAAAATCCACTCAAATCGTAACCTAGATAGCAACAAGTGCTCTGACACCACCTGTCACGGGGTCAAAACCACTAGGAAATTTTTCACCCGTGCGACCTAAAGTTCCCAACTTTAGTCAGCATAACTCACACTAAGATCAACACTTAGTATTTTTAAAAGATATATTTTTTGATCAGAAACACTCTCAAGACTCGATTGGGGCAACCACCCCGGTGGTACTTATATTAATAAGAGGATAACGGGTTACACCTTGCACTAGCAAGTTCTTAGAGAATTACACACTAACTCTCTAACTCTAGCTCTCTTTAAACTACTCTCCGAACAACCTTATAGAATGGTTGGGTTACATATCTATAGCCTACGAAAATAACCACCACAAGCTAGACACCTCCCACTAAGACACTTTCGGTGTGTTGGCAGAATCTTGTCCTTTGGATTACGCGAGGCAAAAATGCTCCACTTGCTTTGAAACTTCTCCACTAAGCTCCTGGGCAGTTATACTAGACGTGGTAAAAATTTGGCACGAGTAAATTTCATGTATTCCTAGAGATCCCAAAATTGGCGCCACTCTGGCCCCATAACTTGGCCACTCATGGGCAGTTTCTGGACCAGAAACGGTTACCCACGTGTCAACTTTCTCCACTCGCCACTTTTCTCGGGCCAATTTCTGGAAGTTACCTCATGAACGTGTTTTGCACATCTCTATCAAAATTTACCTCATTTGGATTGGTAGGTTCCATGCTACTCTCTTGTGGGCTTGGATCCGCTCCATTGGATAACACATACTTCCCGTATTGAACTGGACTTGGGCTTTGGCATGGTGGCTCCAAATAATCATAGAAAATGTTAAGGATACTTAGGCCCGCGAGAACTTCACTTTGGCTCGATGGTTTTTCACTTTTAGTCAATCTGGCCCTGTTTTCTGGACTAGTGGCCTAGTCTGGCTGGCCGTGGCCACTCTGTTGGCCGGCCACTGGCGCCATTTTGCGTGCCAGTTTCCCCATTTGATTAATAAACCAAACCATCTCCTCCTTTCTTTATGCTAATCATTTTCTTTCGCCTCATATGACTCCACACTGCCCCTAGCATCCAATTTATCGACACTTAACCCACTATACTCAAAGCAACACTCATTTGACTTAACTTTTCCACCCTTAAGCTTGCATTCACTCGGCTTGGCCTTGTACTTTGCTTTCTCCGCGCCAACCCTCCTTGCCTTGCCACGTAGCTTCTGAATTTTTTCAAGGTTTCTCTTTTGGCTCCACTTTAGCATACACGGCCGAGCTCGTTTCATGTCTTTCGCCCATCTCTATGCCAATCCGCCTTGGACCAAGCCACACTAATTTTCTCCCGTGTCTTTCTCGGTTTTCTCCGAACTTGTGTCTTCATGCCATATGTTTCACCCATTGCTAGTATATTTCCTCCATTATAACCATGTCCCTTTAGTAGGTTCTTAAACAACCCATATATATGCATATATAAATCATGTGTCCAAAGTTCCTTATCGTAAAACTGCATGAATACATCATAACTACGCTAACATACCTCTACCATAGGCGAAACATAACTTTCAGACTCCAATAATATCGATTTCACTTGACTTTCATCGCATAAAATATATATAATAGAAAGTGTGTATATTCTCTTGTATATTTGAGCATCACGTCAGGAATATGGCGATTATCCAGTCTGCGTTCTAGCATTCTTTGTTTACGGTAATTCCGCAGAAGTGATGCTGAAGAAACTTCAAACTATTTCTCTCAAATTTCAGAAAAATCTTGAAGTGCGTATGCCTAATATTGGCGTGCACTCCGAGAATCAAATTTGATATCTCCACTACAAAATCAAGTTTTCAAACGAACAAAGGTTTTGAACAAGAGATCTCAACAACAAAATCGTAGCAACTCTTTGTCATCAGAGTGAATATCTAACATGACTTCATCAATGAATATTCAAAAAATAATTTTTAGTCCTCATGAGTGGCTTCATTTTATAACTTGAACTTCAAAAATTCATTCTACAAAAGGGAGGTATATCTTATAACTCACATGAATCATCCTAAGACATTATAAGACGTATTAATTAAATTTCAGAAGAATTCTTCGTTTTTCCTAATAAGAGCTTTACTTTTGTTAGACATAAATATACCATAAGTTTTGAATATGTTTATATGAGGTTATAAGCCAGAGTTTCACATCAACAAAAAAAAAGATCGTGCAATAAGCCTTCAAAATTGACAGTTGTCAACCAATCTCCATGATAGTAAGACCATATCCCAACTAATCTACATGATTGGGCACCAAGTGATCTCTATAATAGAAATACTATTCGCCAAAAGATCTCTATGATAGAAAGGCTTTAAGCCAATTGATCTCTATGATATACACCAAGTGATCTCCATCATAGAAATGATTTAAGCCAATTGATCTCCATGATACATAGGCTTTAGGAAAAGTGATCTCCATGATATAAGCAAAGTGATCTCCATGATCGAACGCAAAATGATCTCCATGATCGAACGCCAAGTGATCTCCATAATAGAAAGGCTTTAAGTCAAGTGATGCCCATGATATACACCAAGTGATCTCCATGATATAACACCAAGTGATCTCTACAATATTAAGGCTGTCAGCCAAGTGATCTCCATGTATATAACGACCAGAGTCGTGTATAGTGATACAAAAGAGAACATGGTTAATAAACCAATCCCGAGGTTGAAAAACTATAAGGTTACATAAGTGTCCATACTAATCCTTGACCCACGAGGTCAAGTCGCAATCATGGTTAATAAACCAAACCTGAGGTTGAAAAACCATATGGTTACAGATGTGGCCGTATTGAGCTATGACCCATGAGGTCAGATCACGAACATAGTTAATAAACCAAGCGTGAGACTGAAAACCCATAAGCTACGCAAGTGGCGTTAAAGAGCCTTGACCTACGAGGTCAAATAGAGAACATGTTTAATAAACAAGCCTGAGGTTGAAAAACCAAAAGGTTATGCAAGTGGCCATATTGTTCCCTGACTCACGAGTCAAATATATGTACCAAGCCCTACAACGAGAAAGAAAATAAAAATTTATTGTCTACATAACTATATCGCCAGAATGTATGTACAATAACCTACGACATGAAATAATGCAAATACGTTTTCCTCTACATATGTTGCCAAAATTAGTATACTGCCAAGATAAAGAAGTTATGATAAAAAAATTTGTTCAAATAGAGAATCTCCTTGAGTATCGGCTTCGTCAAATCAACAAATAAATACAAGGAGGTGAAAATGCATTGTTGGCAAACAACTTGAGAGATATTAGACAAAGCATATTGACTTGAAACATGTCAACCTGAAGCACACTGACCTAAAATATGCCGACCTGAAGTACGTCCACCTAAAACATGCCGACCTGAAGTATGATGACTTGGAGTATGAAGACTTTAAACATGACAAGTTTAAGTACGAATCTAAAGCATAGATAAGGAAAACAAGTTGGATAACAAAACTAAAGATAGTCCTTACTTCATCCTTCAGCAAAGACTAGGGGGCTACTCATCCATATCCAACAAAGAATTGTAGCATACCAAAGAAACTAGTAACACCATAGCAGCCTACTAATTGTTAGTTGTATTATTTCCCATTGATAAAATCAAGCTTTTTATCCTCGCAGGAGGTTTTGGCTAACAAAAGTTTTTAACGAAGCAAGAATAGTTAAAAGCTTAAATATTGTCATGATTTGGTGGCCGTAAGAGCTTTTAGACAACAAGTTATACAAGGGAACCTATCTGAGGCAATAATGAAAAAGGAAACCTTAGAGATTTGTTGGCCAAAGTGGAAACAATTCATCAAGAGAGACGAAGTGGCCAACGCAAAGAAGATGAGAAACAATGGCAATCCAAGTGAAGATTTTTGGAAAACCAATCACAAAAGATAAAGAACTAAGTAATAATGACGTCTTGGTTTCAGGTAAATTGAGAAATATCAATACCAAAGAGTAAAACCGAAAGGTAATTAAATCACTAGAAATGCCAGAAGAAGAGATCAATCACCGAAGGGACCACTTATTGAACTAAGAGAGTCACCGACGATAATCTATGAGAAAATAAAAAACTCTATCAAGTACAATAGACCTGAAAATCTATTCGGACCAAAAAAGAACATAAACAAAAAAAATATTATAAGTTTTACTAAAGATTATTGGGTTTTGCGAGATCAAATCCAAGTATTGATAGATGAAAGATAATCGAACGAGTTTGATGAATAAAGACATGGTTCCAATAATACTGGAGTATAAGCCTTAGAAGTAGATTTACAAGTTCTCGATACAAATGTTATAAGGGAGTCCGAACAATTAGGGAAAGATGACTACCATGACCTCGATCCATACAGACAAACAATAAAAATAATTGATAGAGGAGGTCTATACTCTGGAATAACAAAAAGATCAAGGAAAAGGTACACTAATGAGATTGAGATAATATGTCAAGGGAAAACATCCATGCAATTATACATAAACCTTATCAGGATATGTTCTTCACATATGTTGATTTAAGAGGGGTAACATCTCCTCATAGTGATGTAGTACTGAACACAACAGAGCTGGACAATATAGAGATCTAGAAAGTGATGATCGATACGACTAACTCGGTAAATATTTTATACCAAAGAACATATGAAACAATAAGAGGAGCACTGACGTTAATCCAGAGTCAGAGAGTCCTGACAAGATTCACAGGTGCAAATACAACAAATCTAGGGGAGTTCACTTTGGACGTGGTCCTTGGAAAACAAGAATTCCGCAAAAAAGTAATATGTATTTTATGGTAGTAGATACATCGTCCCCATATAATATAATATTGGGCCAACCATGGCTAGAATAAGTTCATGTTGTAGTATATATAGTACCCCAATGTATAAGATATCCTATAAACGGTAGAGTGACCGTAATAAGAGCAAACCAGAAAACAAACAATGAATATTATGAATTATTTAATTCTTTTAAGAAATATAAACCATATAATGAAGGGGTCGTCTTGGAGGAAGTAGATGACCCTAGAAAAGGTCTTCAATTAGTGCATCCGAGAGAATAATTGGAGGATGTTATCATGGAACAAGGGAAAATCTTGAAGACAGGAGAAACATACCGAGTGATCTCAGGTACAAAAATTATTATTTTTTGAAAAATCTTATTCTCAACAATAATAATTTCAAACCAATAATAAAAAAACGAAGATGATAACAATAATAATTTCAAACCAATAATAAAAAAAATCTTATTCTCAACAAAAAATAGAGGTGATTATTGCCAATATAGACATACAGACCTGTCGTCGGACGCATAAGAGAGTCCAATCACCCAATGTGATATTGATTCATGTCTTGATAAAAAATAAACAAATGAGAAGTGGCGAACGTGTGTAGACTTCATGGAGTTAAATAAAGCATGCCTAAAGGATCCCTTTCCACTCCTAAAAATTAATCAGCTTGTAGACGGGACATTAGAAAACAAAATTTTATCCTTTATGGATTTTTCGTAGGATAGAATCACATCCAAATAAAAGAAGAAGATTAAGAACACACAAGGTTCATCACCGAAAGATGACTGCATTGCTACAAAGTAATTCCCTTAAGATGAACAAATATTGGGGCAACCTATCAAAAGTTGGTAAATAAAATATTCACGGTAATTTGAGGGTACGACAAAGACGAAGATGATAAGAATCAATACCTGATGAAGACAATAAAGATACGTGTAAAGGAAATGATGACGAGCAATACGAAAATAACGTGCAGATACGACCCAAGGATAACAAGTACCAGTAAACGAGGATTATATAATATGGACAAGACCAGGATTACCAAGGTGATACGAGGGTGTGATGAAGATGATGATGGTAACAATCAATACAAGATGCGGGAAATAAATACTTGCGCAAAGACAGTGGTACACGAAGAATGCAGTGCATATATAAGTCGAGGGAAACAAACCAATACATACGAGGACCAAGACTAGAATGCAAGACGAGCCTTCAACTTAGATTGACAGAGACATACATGCTTCAGTTAATGACATATTGGTAACAAACATACATGAAAAATACCATATAAAAGACCTTGTCCAGAAATTTGGCAACCTCAGACGTGCGAATCTCAAATTAAATCTAAAAAATGCACCTTTGGTGTTCGGTCAGGGAAGTCTCTAGGATACATGGTAAGAAAGAAAGAAATCAAAGCAGATCCAACCTAACTCGCCAACTTAGTGTCAATGGAGGCACTAAGAAATATAAAAGTAGTCCAAATCATAATGGGAAGATTAGTTGCATTCAAAAGGTTTTGTCACACTCTTCAGACAACTATCGACCTTTCTTCCAAGTATTGAAATAAACATGGAAAATCAAATGGACTATGGAGTTCGAAGATGAATTCAAGCACATCAAAAAATTATTGGCCTCACCAGAAGTATTAATGCAATGAGAAATCTTATACTTATATTTAGTGATATCAAATCATTCAATCAATAATATCCTAGGAAAGAATGGAGTCCAAATCCATATTTTCAAGTAAAAAACATCCCTAATATTAGTAGTAGCGGCTAGGAAAACGAGACCATACTTTCAAATACACACTATAATTGTGCGCACCTCCTCCCCCCTAAGAAATATATTATAAAAGGCCGATGTCTCATGAAGCTTGACCAAGTGGTCAGTAGAAATAGGAGATTATGATATCGATATAAAACCTAGAACAACAATAAAAGCTCAAGTATTATCCGGCTTCTTAACATAATTTAAATATGAAAGTCCGATCATCATAAATGATGATTAAAAAAATACATAGAAACTCAGCACCGATGGATTACCAACATCAAATAATCCATAATTTAAACCAATTTCCACCAAAATACAAAGATACAAATTACCAATGGGAATTATCTCCCCAGTTGGAAATATTTAAACCAATACTTTCGGTTTGGATTTCAAAAATCAAATAATGAAGCATAATACGAGGCTACTATTGTAGGACTTCGGTTGGAAAAAAATCTACAAATCCAAAAGAGTAGCCAAAGGAAAAAATGATAAGATTATCCATTACTAAAAGGAGTTACAACATTTTTCCTTTCAATCCGAGCATGTCGAATTCAGACAAGTTCCAATGGCACAAAATGAAATCGCCAACACATTATCTTATTTGACCCGTACATCCTCAATGCCAGAAGTAATATTACAAGAAAAACCATCAATCATGTTGTTAAACTATTTCTTTTCAACGTTCACATGGAGGGGTAATGATAATTGAATAAGAAGAAAAGTAAGAAGATTGGCGAATTCCTATAAATATTTTAGCTTCTACAAGACATTCGACCTAAAGACAGAAGAAATGCAAGAAAGATAAGAATGATACCACAAGATATGTGGAGACATCATCCACAATATACAAAATATGATTATCATAAGCCTTGTTGAGATGTTAGGGCATTGATGAAGCAAACTTCGTAATGGAATAGTTACATGAGTGAGAAGGAGTTGCTCACTAAAGATATCAAGTCTAACATACAAGAATATTTCTACAAAGCTATTATTGGCCAACAACCATAAATGATGTAAATAAAAAAGTGAGGGTATGTAATATATGCCAAAGGTTCGCAAATTCAATCTAAGTTTCAGCAGTGCTATTTAAAAGAATAATATAAGACATCCCATTCGATGGATGGGGTATAAATATTATGGGACCATTCATGATGGCATACAGAGGAAGAAAATACATAATTCTTATCATAGAGTACTTTTCCAAATCGTTAGAAGAAAACAAAAGTGCAACATGTAACAAAAATAATGGTAATTTATTTTTTAAACACGAATATATGTTGGAGGTATGTGACTCCGAGAGTTATCACCACTGATAATGGAACAAAGTTTTAAAATGATAGTGTAACATAATACTCCACAAAGAATGGAATTAAACATATATTATCTTGTCTTTTTCATCCTCAAGGAAACAAGCAAGTCAAAGTGATTAATATAATAATAATCGAAGGCATCTAACATATGTTAAATGAAGAATCAGAAAATTGACCGGAGATCTTACAAGAGGTTTTATGGTCAAACAAGAACAACACCAAGAACTGCCACATGATAGATACAATTTTCCATGATATATAGTATTGAGACAAATCTTGCCAATAGAAATATATATGCCATCTTACAGGATATCAACATATAATGAGAATAATAATATTGAAAATAAAAGAGTAGCGGTCGATCTAACCGAAGAGAGAAAGATCAAAGAAAACCTTTATTCAAAGAATTATTAGGCACAAATGAGTAATAAATATAATTCTAAAGTTAAGTTTAAGAGTTTCAAACCATGAAAAAAAGTAACAAAAAGAATATTTCAACACACATAAAAAAGACTTGGAAAGCTAAACTCAACATGGGAAGGACTATTTACGGTCGTAGCAAAAATAAATCCAATAACCTACAAGTTGCTCGAGGAATATGGAAACCAAGTCTAGAACCCCTCGAATTTAGAGAATCTAAAACTCTACCGTAGTCTTACATACTAAAATATTGTAACTTAGTACTGATGTACATCGTAATTATTAGAATATATGATGTACTTTTTTTTCCTGGTGGCACAATGATGGTTTTAACGATACACTCGACATTAATAAAACATTATTAAAACAAAAAAAATATGATTTATTTTTTATGTACCGCGCAAACAACACAGTGCTACACAAATAGAAATTCTGAAGCAAAACTAACCTTCGAATGGTGCGGAAATGCACAATATAATTATAATAATTGTTAAGGAAAAAAGCATCGTCAAGCTATGAATGCTAATAAACATGTCGAAGGGAAAACATAAAAAGTTTAAAATGCATTATATAATTATAATAATTGTTGGAGGAATGCAGATTCCATACAAAAATAAAAATGTTTCCGATGATAAAAAAATCATCAATCCTAAAATGGATAACAAACAATGACCAAGTGTCAGTAATCCTAACAAAGGATAATAAAAGATGATAGCCAAAAGTTAATCCGCAGTAAATAGATATATTTTCTTAAAACGAAGGGAAAACCCCTACTAGGGAGTCATGCACCCTGAATGTACTTTGAAAATTCTAAAATAAATAAGAATGAAGAACTATTATGTTTTAAAATAATCATTCTAAGCCTATTGTACGTGATCAGTCAATTAAAAAAATAAAGAATACAAGATGTTTCGTACACACAAAGACTCATCCATAAAAAAAAGTACTCGCGAAAAATAAGAAGAGTCTTACAGATATGTATTGTTAAAATAACAATTATAAAATGAAGAAAATAAACAAGAATATGATAAAAATACAATTAATATACAAAAATTAAAGGAGGAGCCAAAGGCTCTGAAATGATAACCGTGGATACAAAACTACAATCAATAACATCGATGAATAGGGTACAATATGCTTCAGACGCATCCTTATGTAAATCACTCCCATATTCATCTTTAAAACAGTCAGAAGCAATTTGATCTATATTATGCTCAATCCTAACAATATAAATAGATTTAGTAAAGTTATGAATTAAAATAATACCCTTCGGTCACTGCACCTAAGGAATGGTATATTAAAAACAATCAAATTTTTTCTCAAGATAATCTTAGCAGAATTCTAATAGCCTTTTAGGCAGAAAATTTAGAGCATGTCTATTTTAACAATAGTTTGCTCCATCACAAAATCATACATAGCTGACAAAGAATTCAAATACCTTTTCACTTCTTTAACCATTAAAGAAGTACCATCTGCTTTGGATATTACGTGTGAAATAAATTTATAGAAACTCTCTTGCACAGCTTCTAAGGCATAAACTTCTGACTGAGGGCCAATAAATCCGCCTTAGATTGCACTAACACAAAAGAATTATTTTTAAAAATATAAACTTGAGATTTTAGTTCAATATATAAAAAAAAAACAACAAAAAATTTGCTTTTGACATATTTTTTACACCAAAGTTTGGTCTTTACAAAGTTTTCAGGCATCATAATGGAAACACAAGCAAATACAAATTTCCTTATTTCATTTATCATTCTGTCTTATCTACTGCATAACCTGACTAGAAGATCATCAAAAAGAATTTTAATGGTATGAATTGAAATACAAAAAAATAGCCATGAGAAAAACAACAAAGTCCAAACAAATACAATTAGAGAAAAATTACTCGCGATTAACACTCCAACAAAGATGGAGCTTGGGTTGTTCTCGGTGGCCTAGTTATCCCGAATGTAGATAAAAGTATTCTTCAAATCTTTCATAACTCTGGAAAGATCAATATTTATTTGCATAAATAGACATATAGTAATATAAAATAAAATATTCTATATTCAACCCAAAAAATTGATAGTGGATAAAAAGTATTAAACAAAAAAGAATCCAAAAATATTTCTTGACAAAATAATGGTTGGCAAGCAAGAGCCAAAAGTAAGGAGTCAACTCAAATTTGACTCAAGTAAAAAAAATTCAATGACGTTAATACCTATTAGAAATGAAACTCATGGTCAAGAGTATATGAAAAAAACGATGCCATTATGACAAGCGTCGACTGAAGTTTCCACTTGTTTGGAAAAGCAAAGACGAATATCACCAAGAATGGCCCAATCCTTAAACTTCTGAAAAACAAAATTCTGTTCGATAACAATGTGTAAGAATGCAATATAAAATTAAGATTTTTCTTCTTATTCAAGAAATTAATCATTAAGTTGAAGCAAGCAGAGACTTCACCACGACATCTTGGGCGATAGAAAAAGTCATACTCAAATAATATGAGTACCGATTAAGAAATGTTACTCTTTTTATTTGAAAATCTTCAAGAAATAAATGAGTTCATTATTTAGTTATAACAAACTAACAAACAAAAAAAGTGAAGAAAATATTAAGAAGAAAAAAAAATACAAGTGAATGGACATTTAACCCAAAGGAAAAGAAATAAAATTTTAAACCATAGATCCTCATTAAACCGATGGTGCAGATCATGTGAGAATAAATACGACATACATATAAAACAAGAAAATAAATGATTGAAGAAGATAAAACATTTGCACGTGCCCAACTGTAAACACGTTATCAACACATGCCAAATTTTACAGACCATTTACACATGTAAGTGTCCAAATTAAAAGTAATTATTTACTTTTAAATGTATAATTACTGGGAACCAAACTAAAGATGCATATTTTTCACAAGGTACTAGCTACGGAAAAAATATTATTCGTAATTATTCTTAGCTAAAATAAGAAAAATTACTCTCACAAAGTTTATAGAGAATAAATTTGTAAACCTTCATCTTTAGACTCTTAGGAAGATAAATTATAGTTATTCCATGAATATGATATCTATATAGTATGATGCGTAGAATATATGACAAAGGTAGAGTATTTTAATTGATCAGTCATAAAGGCACGAGTCGGACATCCAATTGATTCGATTTGAATTATCTGGAGGATGTAATATATATATATATTATAGGAATACAAAAAATATGGATGGACAATCAAATCTATTTCTCAGTTCAATAGAAGTCCAAATAAGAGGGCCCAAATAACAATAGATGTAAAAAGTAGGCCTAAATACGCATTCCTAATCCTGAATGAAATGTAACAACGCAGGGATCCATATGTAAACATAATATCTATTAGGATATGATCAAAAATTAGAAACATATAAATTCCAAGCGTATAATTACTTGGATATAAAACAAGTGATAGTAATGCACAATCTATTCAATACACATTTTATTGCAATTCATCAAATATTGTTTTTGTGCTTTGGTGGAATATTTAAAGTCAAGTTTTATAGCCTTTGAATTCAATCTCCAAGAATGATTAAAAGGGTTACTTATAACTTCAAAACAAAAATTAAGAAATAAGTTCCTTCAAATCGTATGTATTCTCTCATATTTTATTAAAGGCTAAGGGGATATGGGAATACCTATACGAATACGCTCGATAAAAAACAAAGAAAGCCGAAACAAAAACAAAGAAAGTATAAGCAAAAATGTATACACCATGAGGTAAGCGAATCTTAAAGAACTTCCAACAACAAGTTGAAGTCTTCAAAACAATCACAAATCTAAAGATTAAGTATCATTCAAGCAAAGTAATTAAAGGATAAATGATGATTCAACAAAATCTAAAGAGTTGCGGATAAGAAAAAGGTGATTCGGAAAATACCAAAGAATGCTTCAACCCGTAAAAAGTCTGATTTTGGCAACATTAGGCTAGTCTTTTTTTGTTACTCGCATCAAAACTATAGAGACTACTGATAATGGTGTAATTTGTTGAGCTTGAACCAATCAGCCCATTAGATTATCCAAATATGTGTATATCTATTTAGATTAAGTCAAATGTACACTTAACCACATCTCTTAGTGGTTAGAGATATAAAATCTATTATCCCCAAAAATCTGTAAGATATTTATCATACAATGATATATATACAAGTTCAACTTCAATCAACAAGGATATCGTATCTTCATTATCACTCGAACTCTCTCGTATTCCAAAGCTTTTAGTTCCAAATTTACCATCAATCATAATAACAATATATCATTATTATCTACAAATATTAAATCGTCAACGTAAAGATAAATAATTAATATATCACATTCGTCGTTATCTTGACATATAATGAAAGCTCGTGTGAGAATTTGTTAAAGACTTTCTTCTTGAAATATTGATTAATGTTATTATTCCAAGTCACGAGAGCTTGCTTCTAACCATACAACACCTTTTTTAATTTTAACACCTTATTTTTATACATTCTTAGTTATATCCTTTTGGTTTCCCAATGCACACTTCTTTGTTAATATTTATATTTAAGAAAATATTTTTCACATCTCTTCGATAGATATTTCATTTTCTTTGACCTATCAAATAAATCAGAAACATGATTGTCTCTGGTCGAGCAACAGGGGTAAAGATATCTTCGTAATCATTTCTAACTACTTGTTTGTAATCTTTGGCCATAAGATTTGCTTTATACATTTCAATGTCTCGTGTACTATTTTTCTTGATTTTATAAAGCAATCTTACACAGATAGGTTTAGGTTTCGGTTACAACCTCATCACCTCACAAGTTTTGTTTTTTTGTGATGGTGTTTATTTCTTCATTCATAGTATTTCTCCATTTCTCATATGTAGATTTTTTTTTTCAAAACTTATAGCTTTCGTATCTACAAAAAAAATAAAATTGATTGATATAAAAAATCTCTTACGATGATCTCATCTTTTGGGGTCTATCAACTTATGAATTATTACTATCATTTTTATTTTTCAAGGATTATTAATATTATTTTAAAATTATAAAATTTAAAATTATTATAGATTTGTTAATTAATATATATATATATATATATATAAACATAGTTTTTCAATTTAATATATATATATATCGATAAATTTAATCGACAGATCATGATGATGTTTGGATATGCATTATCTAGTTCAAAAATGTAAGGAGAGTGAGAGCAAGTAAAAAGAGAACAAATAATAAATGTTTCAAAAATATAATAATTAGTTATTATTCTTTTGAAGTATGCTAATTTAGATTCATAGTGACTATTGTATGCCTAAGAGCTCATATGGACCATAGGTATAATGAATCATTATTCGATTTTTTACATGGCTAAAGAATGATTTAAATACCCGGTTTGGAAAAACCTGATTTATATTCTCTTATCAGTATTCCTCATATTCCTTACACGTTCGACGATGAAAGAGTGCGATAAGATCCCGAATTGGGTCAAATATATGAGGTCTTATCCAATATACTGTTTCACCTTGATGTTAGCATCGAGGCTACTAAAATGCTCCAAACTTGATCATATAATGTGTTTACGTTTTTGGACCGACTTGGAGGTGAGTTCGTTCAATTAGGACACCTTTGCATATAACACGAAACTCTTTAATTTTAGGAGGGATATAAGGTGTGGTGTGATTGTGGATTTTTAGAGTATTTTTTCATCTAAAATGTTACACAGAAGTTTCATAGTCTTTTTATGCCACATGTTTTTTTCCAAGGTATGCCTATGTCGCCCCTGGACTTTTAATAAGCTTATTTATTGAAATATCTCACACATACATAAAACATCACACATGTTTTACTTAATGAGGTGCATACATCAATCAACACATATGAATAGTTAAAAGCAAAGCACAAGGATTCTCGCTCTATAAATACATCTAAAGCTTAAAGCTTGCTCTTATTCTACAACTTAGATAGATAAATTGATTTTTTTATAATTTATAGCATGGTTTATTTTCAGTCAATTGGTTCAGGGCTTATTGGTTTGATCCAAAATTCGAGCCATTATTATCCACCTTAACATATTTTGGAATTTGGTCTACGATCCTCTTTTCGGCCTAGTTCAGCAAGAAAACATTTACGCAAGGTAATTTTTTTTCTTGTTTTTCCTTATCACGATAAATATTTTGGTAGATTGAAGAGAGTTTTATATTTAATAAACCCCATGAGATTCGAGAAACATTAATGAGATATAATTTTTTACCCATATAGTCATTCTAGAGGTACAAATTATAGCAAACCCCTCCAAGACCAAAAAGTATAAAATTGGTCATTCTTTGATTAATGTATCCATTATGAGTCACACATCATAATGGACCTCTCTAGTTTGTCCATGTATCGTCACTTTTGTAGACCTTCAAGCTTCTTAAAATATGCAACGGGCTTTTGAACATATTGTCGATGCTCACATCCAAGTAGAGATAAAGACTTTGGAGCTAGTAAAAAAGAGGTATGAGCTTAAGAATTATGACTTTCAATTTTTTACGGAACGTGGTGAAGCTAGTGAGGATTGAGGTAAGTGGAAAATATGAGGGAGAAAGAGTAAAATAAAGCTTCAGATTTGGAAGAAGGTGTTACATATTTGGATATGCTCTTCATTGATATGGATATAAAGGCTTCACATCTCACAACCCTTATAAGCATTTCCTACAGTGGCGGATCCAGAACTAAAATTTAAGGTATGCCCAAAAATATCTAGATCATCAATGTAGAAAACACTTATTTCTCAACAAATGTCACTAAATAATCATTAAGCTATGAATTAACCATTCGATTTCTCGACTCATTATTCACATATTTCATACGAGAAAAAATTCACTCAATACTTGCGGTAGCAACCGGTAAGGACAAAGCTAACTTCCAAAGTGTGTACACAAATCTACATATCTTGTACTTTTTGGTGCGAACAAGATTCTTACATAGATCCGAGATATTTTTCAAATTAGAAATGTTATCAACTATCTTGACGCATGCAGTATACGTCTCGAGTTGGCTAGACAACTCCTTATCACTAATATATCCAAAGTCATTTGGATAGAATCTTGTCAACCTCACAAGTGATTTAGTGTAAAAATATTAAAATGAAAAACGCAATTTGCGGTCCATAATTATAAATCAATGAATAAAAATTAAAAGGAAAATTAAAGTCTTGAAATGATGAACTGCATCGTGTTAGTAAAAAAAAGTACCAAATAGTTAATAACCATAGTTTGTGGTCAATAAATTATAAATCTAAAAATAAAAATATAGTATAAAAATATTACAAATTCATCAATACAAAATATGCTAAAAAATAAGCCATTTTCAAATACATCGATATAAAATATGCTACAGAATCAGTAATTTGCTTAATTATTTTCATATACAAAATATTACTTTCTATTGGAATATTCGGTACAAAATATTCATTGAGTTAAAATGATCAGTACAATAATTTGAATAAATACACTTAAGACAATAATTTGAATAAAAAGAATCACTACAATAATTTTGCTTACATACAAAATATTGTTTCCAAACAAAATTTTACAAATTCATCAATATAAAATATGCAAAAATGTCATAATAGTAGTAATTTGTTCAATCAAACACTTTAAATTAGTATAGTAAATAATAATATTACTTACTTGATTTTGGTAGTTTTATGTTGCTTTTCTTAAAGAGAAGAAGTTGGGAAAAGAGATGGGGTACAATTAGGAGAAAATAGAGTAAAAATTAAAAATAAAAGAATGTAAAAAAAGAAGTGAAATAAATTAAAACATTTAGGTATCCACTAGGTCTTGAACTCATGACCTCAACTATATTACTAGAAAACTTTAACTTAGGGTTGTCCTGGGCATACCTATCTCCCCCTAAATCCGCCCCTGATTTCCTACATATATTAAAACCTCTATGAACTACCTTTTCTTTTAGCCAAATAGGATATTCCAAGAAATTTCAAAGTGATGCTGCCATGTTTTGGCAAGACACCCACATTGGCAAGATCTGACAAGTTAGTTCTCTATAGATATCTATATGATTGGGATTTCAGACTCCCATTTCACCTTAATCATATCCAATTATTCACTTTAATAGATCATTTTCCTAAACAAACTAGTCGAAACACCCCGAGAATAATGATGTCCTGTATCATTGTTTCGGGGATGTCGAAGATCGATATTTATATAGATTTATCTCCCTGTGTAGTATTTATACCCATAAATACTATATTTTACTACATCTTCCTTATAAACTGATTATAGGTAGTAGATGACCAACTTGAGTGAGAGAGTGATTAGAGGAAAAGTTCAATATTCATTCGAGGAGCTTGAAAAAATGGGGTTCTTATTTGCAGATAAAACATGTGTTGGATCTGACTTACATCAAAGAAAACAAAGAAGAGGACAAGGCCTACCAAACCATCAATTTATTTTATTTTAATTTTATTATGATGAATCTTGGTTTTTTTATACAATACAAGAAGTTATTCTTTTCGCCCAAGTACGAAAGTGAGAGGAAGCTTATGGCACTGAGTAAGCGGGCTTTAGAAAATCAGGATCGCATATTTCATTAGTTATTCACAATAAGGAATCTAGTTCTCTCCAAGTTTTCGAATATGGAGAAAACATTGAATTCTAACAGAAAAATGTTTGCTGTTGTTTCCGAAGAGGACATGATGAAAGCATCAAAGGGACGACCACTCAATAAGATATTTTTTTTGATCTTGTCATCAGGCTCATGTCAAGAAGATGATAAAAATTAAAGAGAATATCATGTCTCAAAAGAAAGCCAAGCATTCCAAAACTTAGAGGGTGAAGGCTTTGGCAAGTTGGCTGTCAAAAAGGAGGGAAAATATGAAAAAGTTAAGGAGCCTGAGATTTCGGTATTATATGACTTGCTATGGGATGATAAAGACACTTTGATGGAGAGTACCAGATCGACTGAAGCATATTGATTTATAGATAAGAAATTTTCTGTACATAATCTAAGTTGATTCGGGGATCCCATGGGAACCCAAGAACTAAAGATCATAAGAGAGAAAAATAAGTTTCTTTTATCGGTGCTCGTGATCAAGAAAAAGTTGTAGTTTAGTATTTTAATGCTTCCAAGGAAATTGCTTATTCCGCCACCATATCCATGCCCCAATATTGTGCTTGTAATATATATATATATATATATTTAAACCTAGATGTAACCCTTAGTTTCGTGTATGTAACCTTGATTGTTGTGAGAAACTTATTACTTATTTGGTGACCTTTTATAGTCTATAGATTGGAGCTTGACCTATTGTGGAAGGATGTTTCCTCCTAGAAGACATAAAAATTTAGATGTCATAGCCGATGTTTTTGCTCACATTCCATCCACTATCCTTCAAAAGCACCATAACATAACAAAAAATGATAACAATGACTTTCTAGAGCCGTGATTACCTTTCTGACAAAGTATTTTCTCATTTTGTGTATGCTTTCTTTTTGTGTATGCTTTCTAAAGTCCCTGGAAGGGAAGTACTTTTTATGTATGCTTTCTTTTTTTTACTCCTAACCACTCAAGTCTTTAGATGGTCAAAACATTTTGTTTTATTTTAATAAAGCTTTCAGCTCTTTGTTTTATTTATTTAAGTTGTGATATTTTGTTCGTTTTTATTCTAACAACAAAATTTAAAGCTTTGGCTCCACTTTGTCAAGAGGTGATTAATATTTAATAGGGTAAAAGACCATGATAGAGCTTTATTAAGGATTAAGATAGACTATTTAGGCTACAAATTTGGTGAGAGATTTGACTAACTAAGGTTGTAACACTTTACTTGTTTTCATATAAGCTGGATTAAACCAATCCATAAATTTAGAGCTTCACATAACTCTTGACCAAATATGATTGAAAAAATATTCATGTTCAGTTGGACTAATTCAACTTACTAATTTTAGGAGCTTAAGACAAATCTTTGACAAACTAAAATTGGAACACTTTACTTGTTCATGTGGCAACTCAATAATGTTTCCCCATCTATGAATCCAAAGCTCCCTTGTATATCAAATATTGGAGTTTAAATGTGAAACGTTATATTTATGAGTTGGCTATATAGGCGTCTCGTTAAAACCTTCATGCGCGATCAAGGTTTGAAAGAGTATGTCACTAGACCTTACATTAAAATTACAATAAGTCTTAGTTAATAAACTGTACAGTAATTCCAAATTTACGATGAGTAAACCCTTAGGTGTTTGATGTTTCATGAATGTTGAAGTTGTCTTATTTTCTCATCCACAAGCTTATATGTCTCACCTTTGAACCTTTCAGATAGCGTGTAAGAACCCTCCCAGTTTGGACCGATATTACCAAGCCTATGATCTCTTTTATGCAAGAAATTATTTTTGAAGACTTTGTATCCAACCTTAAACTCATATGATCGGATTCGAGAACTATGTATAATCATGCAAGAAGTGTTGGATATTGAAAAACTCTTAAATGAGCCTTAGTCTCTTTTTTTTCTCATTATTTTCTTTCATGCGCGATCATGTCCAAATCATGAATTATTCTCTCATCATTACCTTGTTTGGAGTAATTGGCCACCCTAAAATATGGTAAAACCGTTTCTGTCAAGACGACTGCATCCATATTATACACAAAAGAAAAAAGAGTGTCATTGGTAGCAATTCAAGGCATTGTTTTGTATGCCCACAAATATTCATGAATAAAGTTAGGTTGTTTACCCATGATCCTTTCTACGTTCTTTTTTCAGATCATCTATAATACTTTGGTTGGTGACCTATACTTATCCGTTCAATTGAGGATAAAATGGTGTTGAGAAAGTGTTATTTATGCATGTGGTTCGGAAAAAAAAACAGTGTCGTACTCAATGGTAATTCACTTCGGCTTTTTAAACCTGTAGCAAATGTTATTTATGATAAAATCATTATATATTTAACAATTACCCTCAAGTGTGGCTCCAACTATGCATATTTTGAAAAGTGATAGATTGAAACAATCGTGTGTTAACGTCCTCTTGAAGTAGTAGGTAAAAAACCAAATAGGTCGAATCCATACTAATTAAATGGTAAACTTGAGATATCGAATCAAACAATATGGTTTGATGATAGATTGTATTAGCAAAACGATGGTATGTGTTACAGTTTTTCACTAAATATTTTGGCATCGGCCATGATGCTTGGCCAATAGTACCATGTAAGTAAAAATCTTTGTATTAACATCTTGAATCCATAGTAGGCTGAAGCAAACCCGCCATGAAGCTCGTGTAGGATAACAAGATATTTATCGAGACCGAGGGACCGAAATAAAATACGAATTACGTCTTGTTATTAAAATAGTTATCCTAACAACACATATTTATAAGCTTTGAATTTTAATTTTCATGCAAAGAATCTATTATTAGGGAGGAAGTCATTATTTAGTATTTATATAACTTATATTCTCTAATCATTTGAATCAATAACACATACTTCTAACACTTCCTCCATCATTAGCTCCTTTTATGAATTAATCGATGGACGCTCTTGTAAGAAGACCTAGGGTTTGGGTTCAAAGCAAGTTATTGAGGCTAACGAGTTTGTCATGGAGTTTTATACCCTCATAACTTATTTATAGTTAATGATTTCAAATTTTTTGCTTGATCTTTCAAGATTTTAAGATATTTTACCAAATGTTCTTTGCATGTCTCGACTTACTCGAGGGCATGGTTCATGATAAGTTGTAGGTCACTAATTACATGCACATTTTTAGCTCTACATAAATAGAATAAGAAAAACTTCGCAATAGTCGTCTCATACTGATGCCTCGATATTAGATGCTTGAAAATAAAACACATGGTTTGATGCATTGCTTAGCCTAAATGATCCACTTATTGAACATCTTCTTCATACCTCGAAGCACTAGATCCCCCATAAGTTTGGACCGACCACTATGGTTCCATTCTTTCAATTGAAGGTTTGGATCTTTTGGCATGAAATTCAGTTAAAAGTGAGCTAGATTCTGATATTTGATAGTGATCATTGGTTAAAGGTTATATTATAGGAAAATATTTTGGACTAGAAAAGAAGTATAGACCATAATAAATGAAATTAAAAGTAAAATATCATTTTTCTCGTATAAATAATCAAAGAAAGTGTTAACTTCTCAAACTGTAAATATTTGGTCTCCGATTTTAATAAGCACGTGCTCACATTATACAAATAATTTAGACCATTATTGGTTTCTCTTATGAGAACAACATTCACATCATAGTCTGAGAGCACTAGATAGATGAATAACTTCTCCCCTAAGATTGGTTTAGACAAAACTTACTGGAGAAGAAGATGTTATTTTATCTTGTACACTGGAAACTCTATAAAATAATACACTTGGGACTACCAAAATTTATTAATTAAAAGAGTTATTAATTAATCGATAAATTAATAATTAATAATTTATATATTAATTAATATTTTATTAATTTATAGTAAAATACTTAGTTTAAAAACACCTTTCAAGCTTCCACTTAGAGACGAGATTCAAGGGGAAATTGATTTCAACAAAAAACAAAAGACAATTGAGTCATTTTTCAAGAAACCTTCATAAATCATTCATGTAATATGCTACATATAAGGAATTATTAATTTATATTTTATATGTGGTCTAAAGAAATTATAAAAAATGTATTATCTTATAATTTTTGCGAATTATTAATTTAGCACCCTATCCCCGAGTCGGGACCGGTCAAAAATATTATCTGAGAGAGTTTATTAAATAATCGAGTATTAATTTATCGAGTTTCTACTGTATAATGATTTACCACACTCGTCACTCCAATGATAAGTACTAGTCTTCCTTAACACTTGGAAAAAAGAAGAATTTATCAAATGATCTTAAAATAAATCTAATAAGTGTTGCCAACCTACCCATGAAGATTTGTACTTCTTTAACCAACTCGGGTGTTTGCTCTCTTGATCTTGTGGGTGCATTTAATTTTGTTTATATCCATAACAAGCGTGCATAAAATATATGAGTTTATTGCCTTAATTATATTTCATTAAATTTTCAACCCTTAGGACTTGAAATGGGTCTCCAAAAATAACTAAATTATGGGCCTCTTTAGGATTGTCAGCAATTTCGACCTCGATTTGAATACTCGGTAACTGCTACTTCTTTCTTGTCAAGGATGTTGTATAACACCCCCTAGCCATTTTTTGGTTACTTCTAATAACCTTTACCTTAAAAACCTACTAGATATCGTAAGAACTGATGCATTTTTAACATTATCGTGTATTTTTTCAAGCTATGATTTGCCAAAGATTACATTTTTGGAAGTAAGGTTATCCATAACAATAAAAATGACCTAAACTACTTTTTAAAATTCTTATTAACCTAACACGACTTCAATTTCGAACTCTTCTATAATAATAGCGATCGTACATGTGAATCCAACAATTATAATATTTGAATGATGACCATCCGAAAGGGCTTTATCTCACCATACATTTCCGTAAAGAAGAAATTCTTTGGACTATCAGTATCAATTAATATTATTTGAATATCCACCCTATCAACAACAATCCTTATTAAGACAATAGTTTCTTGAGAGCTAAAAAAATTATAAATGGATATATAATTTGGTAGAAATTGGCAGAAGTTTTCCCTTGAAATGTGACTTTATGTTACAAACATGCCTATTTCTAAAAAAGTTTGTTATCCTTACCAAAGAGTCACCCTCAAAGATCGTTTGGAGTCTGAAATTTGAACTCAGGTCTCCACCAGAAATGGGTCGTATGATATAACAGTTTAGATCAAGGTCTAAATATTCATTAGACATATCATGAACTTCAGTTTATCAATCAATTATCATCATCGTATCCTCATTCTGAGGGATTTCCATCTCAGCCGTCAACCCTCATGCCTCGTCCAGTGTTGGTTCGTTACCTGAATCCCTTTGTGCAGTGTTATTGCAATCTCTAACAAACTTGATCAACTTTTCATTTCCTATCAAACTTTAAGTCTCTTACATGAGAGTGATACAATATTTATTCTAATGGTGAGTATCATTGTGGAACTTGCACAACTTATTTTTTTTCTTTACAATGTCTTAATAAAGGAAATGGTTCCCCATACGGGATGAATTTTAACCATATTTTTTGTCATGCTGTGCAGTTATTGTGTCATAACCACTTATTTCTATGATTGTCTCAACCATTTGGTGAAGAACATGTTATAACCGAAGCCATCTGAGCTTATATTTTCCCGTTCATAGCTTGAGTTTCTTGCAATCTAGGTTGATTACGGGCCACATAAGGTAAAGGTAATGGCTAGTAAATGTGTGGTGCTTGCACCCGTGGTGCTTGGAATGTCCTAATTTTGACAAGAATTGGGGGTAAGTGATTGGTAATTCTGTTGAGGTTGTCGGTTTGAGATAAGTCTAAGTCGCATTTTCTCATGAACTTTAATTTGTAATTCTACCTGCATCAAAAGAACTCTGAATGATAATTTTTTATTATTATTTATGACAATTTTAGACAAAGTTACAATAAGGATCAAATGTCTAAACGACACACAAACAACATCCTTATCACAATCTTAAAAATCGTTTTTGGTATGATCAAAATTTCGGGTATAAAATGTTGGAATCCCACTATAACTAGGACCATGAGCCTATACCATACAAAAAAAGTCTAGATTAAAGCATTGAGGTTAGACCTCGGTAGGTGGGGGTTGTCCATGCTTTTAAAAGCTAGGCAAAGGCTCGGTCTGAATCATCATTTGTCGCATAAGTGATCTTTGACTCTCCACATCGGATAAGGTTTAGGACTATCTCTAAATATTTCTAAAAATTTTTCGAACGCCTAGATCTAGAGTGATTTTAATGTTTTATATTTGTTTTGCTTCTATGTTGGTATATTTTCTTATGTGAAAAAGAATATTCCTCATTTGTAGAGGAATGGTCATATCAAGTAGTAGGAGAGGGATAACGGCGACGCGATCTGTATTCCCTCCTAATAGAGTTGTAACTCTCTTCTAAACCATAAAGCTTCGAAGACTGTGAAGTTTCATTGTCACTGCTGTAATCTTCGCTTTCACCTTGACACTCTTGATTTTGGATTGAAAAGTCGAAAGTCTTGAGGTCAATATTATCCTTCCATCTCGAAGTGCAGTCACTTCGGTCATAAGTATCATTCGTTTCTCTTCTAGTTGAGCTTGGGACTGAACCAAATTAGGAAAGCTCTCGAACCCCTTACAAGTAATCTATACTTCTAAGATCGTACAAGGTTCAGCATACAAAAAATGAGTTTACCATTGTCGAATCATTTTGGAAGATAACATTTAGGTACCAATAACATACTCTCATTGTAATTGTCACTAATAAAACTCAAATATATTCACTATTGTTCACTAAAAAAATATAAAAGAGAATAATAGATACTCAAATGATAGAATAATACTTGTTCATCGTCCTCTAAAAATAGAACAAGCTATATTTACCATCGATAATGAATCTAAAAACACAGACACTTCATAAATACAGAAAATCACTATTAAAATTGTTTTACATTTCTAAAAAATAATTTAAAATTTTGGTTCAATTCTAGATAATAATCCAAAAAAACTTTTATCTCATAATATATTAAATTTTATCATATTTATAATAAGTTACCGAGTTTAATATTACAAATTTAAGAATTAATTACTGATTCGAACAAACATACAAATTAATAATGTTGGTCTCTCTCTGCACAAATAGAATAGTAGTAATAAAACTCTTGATAAGCTAAACCTTTTTTATGCCTGTTTGATGTTGGTGTAAAAAGCTCTTTTTGAGAACCCAAAACTTCAAAGATATATTAAGATCTTAAAAGCTGATTCAGATCAAGTACCAATACAAACTTTTCAGACTTTTTCATTTTCACTACTCCATAAATTATCAGTAGCAGTAGAGATTAAAATAGTACTAGTTGACCCTATATTATAACTTTTGGATGTGTCTGGTCTGGGTGTATGAAATAATCTACATAATTTAAATCTGCATGAAACTGTTTCCTTTTTACTTTATTCATTTACTTGGATGTCCATAATATGTTCTGGAAAAGTGCAATTCTCGGCTAAGAATTAAGGGTCTAATTAAACACATTCCAAAGTAAAGAAAAAATTGATTATAGTTCACTTAACAGATCTTATAAAAATAAAAAAATAGAAAATATTTTAAACATTTTATCATAGAAATCTATTTTGTAAATCCAAAATCACATTATTAAAGAATGACTTGTTAAGATTTATTTAATTTTTAATATGCGAAAGAAATATATTATGAAATACAAACAATTTTTATGGTTTATGAAGTTTTAAGTTTTCTTATTTAATTATTCTATCGTTTTTGATTTGTTGATTAGGGTGAAGTACAAAAATTTAGGTTTTATTTTTATTGATCTCACAAATTTTTTGTATATAAACTATTAGAAAATATTATACTTAAATTTATATAAGTTGTACATTAGAGTTTTAGTTTAATTTCAACTGTATTTATATTTTTATGTTTAGATGTTTTTATTTAAAAATTAATTCATAAGTTTTATTTTTAAATTGATTGTCTATCAATAATGGCCAAATACGTCATTAAATATGTGACGATTCATAAGTTCACTTGGTTCATGATATGCTACTTAAGTATTGATTTGATGAATATCTCATAGTCTATTGTCCATAGATGAATTAGACAATCTCGCATGACACTTTATATGGTGTTATTTTCGTAAGATGATCTACCACCATAGAGTTTGTACTGATGTGCTCTATATTGATTTTTTCGGAGGGAACCCGCAGCCGCTACTCAGAGTGCAATGAGTGCGCACAGGGTAAACCCTCAGTCTGACGCGATAGCCTGCAAACCAACGCCAGAAGGTAAACCACACAAGGTGACAGGCTCAGCCGAGAAAGCGTATGTAGAGGGACTCGAACTCATGACCTTTTGGTTATAAGAATGCCATACTCAACCAACTCAGCTACCCCCTTGGGTGGTCATTCCATGGATTACTTACATACTTATCTAACAACCTGAAAACAAAGGCAATGTCCGGCCTTGTATAAATTTTAAAATTCACTAGACTCCCGACTACCGAAGCATATGTAGTATTTTTATTTTTCTCATTCTTTTAGGCATTCACTTAAACTAATTTTCATTTTATAATAAATGTATTATAAAATACACTAAATGTTTTAACTTGCTATTATTGAATCTTTGATACACAAATTACCCAATCGAAGTCCTCTCAAAGCCACAATAGGCGATTACCTCAAGAAACTTATTGTTAACTATTGAAAAACCTATTTGAGCCTATAAATATATTTTTAAGTTTGCATATCATTAATTTTGAATCACCAGTTACAAAGTTCTCATACTGCACCATATAGATTATTTCCTCAATGTTACCATTAAAGAAAATGGTCTTAATATCCATTTGATGAAGTTTTAGGTCAAAGTATGCAACAAGTCCCATAATTGTCCTAAAAGAGTCCTTCATGAAACTTGAGAGGGGTTCTTTATAAAATTAATCCATTAATGTTATGTGTAACCCATTGTCATAAGTTGCATTATATATCTCATACACGAAGTTATCTTGTATTGATTTATACCCATATTTCATAGTGTTGATCCACAACTAAGAATCATAACTCTTCGTGATTTCACGGAAACATGACTAGTCAGTTACCATACACCACATGAATCTTTATATTCTTGAATATATATTGCATGATTAAAAGATATAATGGTCTTCCTATATTCAGTGCACTTTCTTAAGTGTATGATTTATTCAGACTTCTCTTTAGGAGGTAAAAGTTGATTTTGAAAAAAATAATTTTATTTCATTTGTGAAAGATAAATATTATATTGAGTATCTTCATGTTTAAATAAGACTCAAATTACTAGAATTCAAACCATGTCATCTGATACATGAGTATCACATCACCAACACATATCACTTTTATAAATGTATTGGTTGGATAATCTACTTATCTTTAAGTATCAATTTATAATAAGGTACCATTTTGGTAAATGTTGGCTCCATGGCCTATATATATTTGTTAAATGACAAATCATATTTCTCACCATATCCTTAATAATGCGATTTCGTCTCTCAGATATACCTTTTATGATGAGTTAACCCAATACTGTATTATAAAGAACTATATAATACTCATCTAGATAATTTGTAAATATTCCATGATATTTTTTTACCGAAACCGCCATATAGTTATTGTATTCACCACTATGAGAATATTTCATGCACTATTCTTATCATGTTGTTTAACTTCGATCTTAAAAGTTATGAACGTATCTTACGGCCTCTAATATCTCATGAATACGATATGGATACATGTACCAAGAAATATCATATGTAAATGAGATAAAATGCCATTTCTCGTCCCATGATGCCTTTCAGAATATTCTATAGTTATCGGTATATATCACCTTCAAGACTTCTTTCGCTTTGAATTCACCCAAAAAAATTACTATGAACTTTTTCTTGATACAATATAGAAAATCACTAAATATTGAATAATCAAGAGAACTTAAAAAAAATTCAATTGTGATCTTATTTATTATGGCATTGGAGATATGAACTAATATTTGTGCCAAAAATTTCCTAATTTTATCTTTACAAATTGGTGTATCAAATGCTTGTATGATAATTTCTTATTTGTGATGTTGAATAGTATATAATAAATTCAACTTATCAATCATTGTTAAATTTCCATTTTGATCATATTAAAATATAAAGAAAAATCCATTGATTATTCCCAAACAAGACCTGAATATCCAAATCTGTCTTTTATAACAAAATGGTAAATTTTTTTCTAAAATATTCAAATACTAAAAATGACAGACGACATGAAATGTAGAAACTATCATTTTCTTAATAGTTGAACCTTTCACCATCTTTAAGGCTTCAACTTTTTATCGCACCTTGCATAGAAATACAAAATCGACGGTCGCAACCGCATCAACCTTTCATGCGCTTCTCACAAATAAAACCAAACTAATTTCTAAACATATTAGATTTATGAGATTAGCGTTAATTTTTAAATTCAATTGCTACTTTTTACACTCAATTTTGAGATGTATTGTCGCTTGCAAACGAAACATCAACCTGCAATTGGTGATTCCTTAGAACTGCTTGCTCCCAAACTGGAAACCTTATCAAATCATATATCACACTAACTCTTTTATGATTTTTCTTGTTGATATCTTATCATAAGTTTTTTTTTTATTTTCTCTCATTCTCCTAAGTACCATGAGAAGTCAGTTCACTAACCGTCTACTTCCCACGTTGTTTAAACTGAAACATAAACCCTACCACAACTTTATTGGAAAGTCAGTCATAAGTTCCTGAAAATATGTTGCCTTATTGTTATTAGACTATATGGTGGATATACAACATCTTAATCTCCACTTTATTAAGCATGAAATAATGTTTCTCAACCACTTTAAGAAACTCAATTGCATGGGTGACCTCAATCGAGATATCGTCACGAAATACCAAAGGTATCCACTGTTTCATGATCTCAGTCGGGACATCTCCACGTTCAAAATTCTTTCTTATCTTTATGAGAACTATCTTCAGTGGAGGCATGGACTACGTAGTCTTCAATGTGAGATTAAAATTATAACAATTCTAATGCACTTTAATGTCTTTTTATTGGAAAATCTAACCTATCTAATATGGGAAGTATATCTCCTAATGGGTTGTTAATACATACTTACAATGTTAAATATAACAAACAACACATAAATAACACATTTATCCAACATATAAACTTAGAAATAGTATTTAAATATGGGATACTACATGTAAAACATACCTTACATATTGACTAAGATACATTTGGTCAATGTATTAACATGAACTTATATAAATCTGAGAAAAAACAATGTTGATCCAACTTTAATTGACTCAATTCGAGAAAACCCTATTTTGGGATGGTTTCTTTTATTAATATTATTAAACAGTTAATGACCAATTCATAATTGACAGTCTCGTGTTCATAATTAATTATATAAAATATTAAAATTCTCTTGGGTTGATAATAATTGCAATAGTATTAATCATGAATCCTTCAAAATCCTATCAACCCAAGATGTTAAGCTGTATGGAGAGATTTTTGATGCAGAAGCTCGGTGTTGTCGTGATAAAAATTAGCATTGTCACGACAAAACAAGTAGTTATTGTTGTAACATCAAATGATATCGCGGCGACTGTTTCGTGATAGTAGTTTTGCCGCAAAAAACATTAGGGTTTGCCGCGACAAAAAGCAAGTGTCTCGCTTCTGAGTCGAATTCACCTTTATGTGTCGTCGCGTACATTGTAGAGCTAATACAAAGGAAAAATTGGGCATAAAGCTGCCAAATATGGCTTAATTTTTACGTCTACCATTGTTTCGCGACAACCTCATACAAATCAAGTAAAAAACTCTATTTATCATAAAAAAATAATATTAGTCGATAAAACATAATCCTAACATATTTTATCCATAACAAATCAATTAGACATATAATTTCAAAGTTTCGACTCATACATCTACCAACTCATACAACAAACAATTCACAATTGTGTGGATCATTTATTGTAAAATAGAATCAAATGCAATACACCTAATTTAAGAACAAATCTATCCATCAACTTAAAATAAAAATACTCTCATATTAATTAACATATATTTATTTTGCATAAAACTAAAATTTGGATATTAAACAACTATCCTTTTTAGAATTGATTTGATCCCAATATGGTGAAAAAAAAACTTACGAGATAAATACGACTATTTTTTTTATTATCAATGCAGTTTTATTTTTCGATTTGATTGTTGTAGCATTTGACATGCTTCATTGATGTAATTGTTGTATCACTTGATTTGTTGATTTCGATGAAAGATAAAAATTTAAATTTTAGATCTTCTAATTAAAAACAAGTCTAAAATATATAATAAAGCGTTTGAAACTATTATACACTTAAGTTCTTCTTTATATCCAATTTAAGCCTTCTTTATATATATCTAATTAGAATTTCTTTTAAATTCAATTTTTATTGTGATTACGGCTTATAACCCGACTGATTTTTTTATTTAAAAATTATTTTATACACTTTATATATAGACATAATTACTAACCTTTCAGTTCGGCCTTTTATAGAATCTCATCATGATCGCATACCTAAAGAATTATCTCTACAATAGTTTTTATATGCTGGTCTAATTCTTTTTATTAATTAAAACCTCTCTCTCAACGATAACATATATATTATTAAACATGTAACGATATATAAATTTTTGACACAAGCTTCCTCCAAAATTTGGAACTTAATAAGCCACCCCGCCTAAAAAGACACCTACATTATTGTTGACATTCACTTGGGCCTTACAATTTAATTTGAGTTTTGGTTAAATTAGGGTCCAAATTTTGTAACAATTCCCAAATTCTAGAGAATTTTTTTTAATAAATAGTCAAAGACGGTTTTGCCCTTTGACCAAGAGTTTTTAATTTTGTCTTCTAGTGCATTGTGGGTATAGTTAACCAAATATAGAAGAACACAAAATTATTCCTCCCAACAACCTTCTTATACTCAAAATTGAACCAAAAATTCAAAAATTCAAAATCTCAAAAGAATTTAAAACTCCAAAAAATTCAAAAACTTAAAAATCACTAAGAAACTCCATACACTCTCAAACCTCCAAAAATCAACAACTTTTTCGAAAAAACTTCAAAATTGAAGAATGGATTCAATACGTGAGAAGGTTGATGAGGAGCGTGGAACTGCAAACATGGTACTTGTTTTAACCAATCTTTCGAAAAAAGTTTCTATTTTTGTAGATTTTCTATATTTAGAAAGTTGGACCCGAACTACCCGCCAATGGAAGCCTCATCAACCGGCTGGGTTGAAGAACATTCAAAGTTGATGATGAATGTTCCCCGCCGGTGATGGTCATGCCCAACCCGCGGTGGCATCGACTTCCTCCCGCCGGTTGTAGTGTTAGTTTCCCGGCGGGGATATAGTTTCGTCACCGGTGGGGCTGAATCCTTAGTTTTATTTACGTATTTGGGAAAAATAGCTAGGGTTAACCCCACCGGTTGGGTAATTGTAAACCGGTGGTTCACAACGTCCCCGACGGTTCAAGTATTTTCACCCGCCGAGGTGTTTATTACACCGCCGGGGCGTAGGTCGTTACCCGCCGGTTGGACATTTTTGAACCGACGGTTGAAAACGTCCCCGACGGTTGACAACGACCCCGCGGTGTTGTATTTTTAAACCGGCGAGGGAAGGCGTTAATTAATATTATTTGTGCCAATCTAACATAATCTACTGTATTTTTTTACGTAAGTCGAAGATTTAAAGAATGAAGATTTTAAGGAGGAAGATTTTAGTTCGTGCATGGTGAAGGAGGATGAAATGCCATTGCCTTGCTCGGTGGATTATAGCCACTTGTTCGACACCAAATGTCACTACTTTCAAGTGGAGTTGATCGAATGGGTGAAGCAGACCGCAACGGATAACGGATTTGTGGTGATATTACGACGATACGATAGACTTGATAGAAAACTTCGAGAATTGAGTTTGTGTGTGAAATATCTGGAGTTTACAAAAAATTGGTAGATCCGAAGCATCTAAAGAGGAAGTCAACCGGCATGAAAAAATGCGGATGCCCTTTCACCCTTAAAGGAAAGAAGTTGGGTGATGGTTTGTGGGGTTTAGAGGTCGAATGCGACGTTCACAATCACGATACTACATCGTACAAAGAATGTCATTCTTACTTGGAACGATTGAACAAAGAAGAGATGAATTTCGTAGTTAGTTCTATGAAAATGGGATCTAGTCCCCGAGACATTCTCGGTGGGGTTAAGAAGTTGAACCCCAAGAATTCTTCCTCAATGCGCACCGTCTACAACGCTCAACTAAAACATCGGAAGCTCGAGAAAGACGGTCGGTCGCAATTCAAATACTTGTTGGGAAAACTTAAGTGGCTAAACTATTACGAGTTTCATAGAAAGTCCGAAGATGGAAGTGATGTCATAGGCGAGCTTTTCTTCGCGCACCCGGTTAGTTTGGATTTGTTACGCACATTTCCAAACGTGATCGAAATGGATAACACGTACAAGGTGATCAAATACGGGATGCCATTGTACGAGGTTGTCAGAACCACTTGTACGAGGAAGACTTTCTACATCGGATTCGTGTTTATGTCGGGAGAAAAATTCGAGAGCTACAAATGGGTGTTAGAGTGCTTACATTCTTTGATGGTAACTCACTCCATCAAATTACCATGCATCATTTTGACGAATAGAGACTTGGCGCTTGTGAAGGTGGTGGAGGATGTGTTCCTCAATGCAACACACATGTTGTATCGATGACACATCAACATGAACGTCCTAGGGAAAACGAAAAAAATCATAAAGGATAAGAAAGTGTCCAACGCATTCTTGAAAGTGTGGAATCAAATGATGTTGGCTGAAACAGAAATAGCGTTCAACGACTACCGAGCCGAATTGCACCGTGACTTCAAAGAGTATCCGCAAGCAATTGAGTATACCAAAAGTTTGTTAGGGCCATACGGTGACAAGTTTTTGACGTGGAGAACCAACAAGTGGATGCATTTTGGTAACCAAACCACAAACCGCGTGGAGAGCGCTCATTCGACCCTGAAATGTTTCATCGGTACGAGCAAAGGTAACTTTGAATCTTTTTGGTTAAAGTTGCATACCTTGATATAATTGCAGCACGTGGACATAAAGGGTTCATTCAAAAAGAGCCGCTTGTTAGCCCTACACAAGTTCACAAACAAGGTGTACGACAAACTAAAAACCAACGTCTCACACTATACCCTGGATATTTTGTCCGACGAAGTAGATTATGCTCGCAACATGACAATCGCGGGTTGTATGCCTTGCGGTTTCTCAATACAAAGTACGCACGGTATCCCTTGTGCGCATGAAATCTACGAGTTTTTGCCAAAGGGTTAGAGGTGCCTCTAGAGTTGTTTAATGTTGGAAATACTAGTCCGTACAAAACTCACGACTATCGAACAACTAAAAGCGAAGCTTGAAAAACTACTGTGTGATGTCATGGAATCCAAAGATGAAACGCGAATAGAGCACGTCTACAAAAAATGGTTTACCGTCGTCCATCTGGAAACAACTACCATTTTGGAGCCATTGGCGAAGGAAAAAGTGCGTGGCCGTCCACCTAAGAAACGCAAGTTTTCTATTGCCGGTGATGATACATCCACTAAACGCGACAAAAGTGCGCACGAGTATGTGCTTGAATCGGAAAATGCTAGTTCTCCTTCAATTGCAAAGGAGTTCAAATCTCCTCCGGAAACGTCAAGTAAAGGGAAAAAATTCCGGGGAATAAAATTAGTTTCGATAGTGCTGCCGCTCGTAAGAAAGGTAGTTCAATTCCAATGCAAGCAAGTGGAACGATGCTTTTTAGTGAACGGTTGGTTGTAGGTCAAACTCAACGGTGCCGGATAAGGCAAGTTTTGTAGACCATAAAGGATACTTAATACAATTCCCATATACTTTAGACCATTCGTGGAGTCAATTAATGACGTAAAAGCCGATGGCCATTACGGGTACCGCTCAATAGCGTATGCGTTAAGCGGCCAACAAGATGGGTAGAGGTTGATAAGGGATGCCCTATAAAACGAGCTGATGGATTATGCATCTGTGTATGTTAAAATATTTACAAGCATGGAGGAACTGATTGATGTTGTGGAGTGTGTGAAGTGCTCTGGTAACGTGGGTACTAAAGCCCATTGGATGTCCATGCTCGAGATGGGGGTGGCAATTGCATCCGCGTTTAACTGCGCACTCCATTTTGTTGGAGTGTACCAAAATATGGACATAGGCTTCACTTTTCTCCCCCTAAGAGGTGTAGCGCCTCAAATGTCAAACTGGGTGGAAATCGGATTGGGTTGGATCACCTCCAACCACTTCGTTAACGTAAGTATTTTTTGACCTTCACGATTATTTCTAATATTAAGACATTTATTTTATCGACGTTTCATTTTGTAGCTTGGGATTAGGGTGGACATCCCTTGCGCAAGGATACATCCATGTTGCCTAAAGTTGCGTTCACATGAAGCAAAGGGTTGGGCATTTCCGATTGTCTCTCGTTGCAAAAGATATCAAGAACTAAAAAATGGTTGCCCCGATGTAACAGATTTGTTTAGCTTTTGCTTGATTACTATGTCATTGTAATGCACATGCATGTTAACTTTTGATGTTTTTTCAGTTGATGTTTGTCATAAAAATACAAAAAATTTATGTTTGAGTTGGTTATTTAATTTAAGTTTGCCTTTGTGCTAATTTATGTTTCTTTCAGTTTATGCTTCTTATTAACGTATGTATGTTCTTCGAACGTTAACAAGATACAAATAATATATACCCTCTTGTTGCATACGTGGATCATATGAAAGATGCAAGTTTAACAAAAAATAAAACACTACTATTGAACCAATCCGGCGGTTGACAAGTACTCAACCGCAGGGTTGAATATTCCCCAGCCGAGGTAGAATTTCTAAACCGCCGGTTTGCAAGCCTGATCAACTTGTTAACCATTCCCAAATATTCAAACTGACCAACCGTCAGGGAGCAAATTATCAACCGTCGGTTGGTAATTAACACCGTCGGTGGACCAGGCTTGGCATGATGGAATTAAGTATTCCTAATTTCATGTTATCCAACCGCCGGGTTGAATTTCTCATACCGGCGGTTGGAATACTCAACTACCGATGTTAAAACGTCACCGGCTGTGTATACTTTTCATACCGACGGTTGAAACGTGACCCTAATTCGCTGAACTATAATTAAATTTACTCTAGGTTCCCGCCGGATGAATAGTTTTCAACCGGTGGTTCAAACTTGCCCTGACGGTGCAAAATTTTCACACCGGCGGGGTAAATATTAAATTTTGTTAAGGAATTGTTTCCGTGTTCGACCGACGGTTATACAATTTTCAATCGCCGGTTTGATAATTGCTCCCCGACGGGGATGTTGTCAACCGCGGGTTGAAAAATGCTCAACCGGCGGGGTAGAGCCTTTGGGGGCATTTTGTTTAGCTGAATGTATCTTCTTTTGTAATGATAGAACTTAATTTGGGGAAACTATCTTAGGTATTAGGTTTTTAAAACAACACGGCCAAACAAGATTAATCGTGTTCACCACATCGACCGTGGAGCTCTCGGTAAGAATTTGAGGCGTGATGTTAAACCAACCGTACCTCTTCACGTATGCCTTGTACTGGGGGGATGACATGTGACTACTCCCTTCTAAGGGGCTCGAATACCTATCAATCACGTATAGGTGCTCCCTCCAGTTAGTTCAATTCCTACCATGAAGTGAATAACGAAGATGGTCTCCTCTAGAAAGACCGGTTCTAGCAAGAAAGGGGTCCATCAGCTTCTCTTGGATCTAACCAAACTGGCGCATCACTCGGTCCGGGTGGTATGCCTCGCTAACCAGCATAAGGCGAATAGGGTTTTGGTACAACCCTATTGCCTGCTCCGCCCACACTTCACGGACATCCTCGTAAGGTCGGAAAATCACCTACAAAAAAATAATTACTCATACTACATTTTATATAGAATAGACAAATATTAATAAACGTAAAGAAGCTAACTTACATCCGTCTCTCCTTGAGTCGCGAGGATGTCACGGTAGTACGGCTTCCCGCGAGCTAATGATACCGGGACCCTTTGGGCAACCACGCCACCATTTTCGGATCCGTTGGGCTATAACCGCTATTCACCGCCGCCCGGAAAATAGGAAAGTGGTCATAGACCCAACACTCCAACAAGGCCGAGAACCCGACCAAGCTCTTCAAGGAATTTTTTGAAATGCCTCCCAAGCTCTTGTACAACCACACGAGTACACAAGTACCCATGCGTACTCACCAAGCCTCGTCAAGTCCTCAAGGTGATGGAGAAAATCGCACTGGATGTTCTTCTGGCTCGTGTTGGTGAAGATGGTACACCCGATGAATAACATGATGTATGCCCTAGCTGCTGCCTTCTTCATATCCGTAGTCAGGGCGTTATTGGAATCTAAATACTCGTCTGCGAAGAATGTCGTCCTAAGCCATCGGAGGCCGAATCCACTCCCGTCATGCACCTCCATATCCTCCCGCACAACATCAGCCGAAACTCCCAGTAACTCCGCATAGCGTGCGTATGTCGCATCTATCAGGTTTGGCCTAAAGACGTCGATAACTCTCCCCTCAACCGGGAGGCCAATAATCACGTACACGTCATCGAGCTTCAAGGTCATCTCCCCGAAACAAAATTGGAAGGTGTTCGTCTCTTGGTGCCACCTCTCTATGAACACCTCAGCCAACTGCACATGGTTGTTGAACTTTGGTAGATGCCGCATCAATGGCCAGAACGGTGTCCCTTCCAACAACTCCTTAAATCCCAATTGTTTGCTAAGGTCCCACTGACCAAGCAAACCGTACTTCGACTGGACCGTGATACCCGAGCGCGACAGAAAAAAAAATTCAAATATATATGATGTTAACAAAACAATTTAACTAATAAAACATAGCATTAATTCGATAATTTACGTCGTCTTTAAAGGCGTAGTACACCTCATGCTGCGCATAGTCCGGGAAAAGAAGGACGTTGTTTTGGGATAGAAATAGATTTTTCCATCCTTCTGAATTGGTTGGACGTCCTTCCCCACAGACCTCTTTTTGAGGTGGTGGCATTGGGACATTCGTTTCCTCCTTCGTCTCCTCCTCGTCTATTAGCGCACGCCGCCGTTGAATATTGACCACCTCTCGTGGAGGAGAAGGTTGTACTACTAGCTTCCTTGGGGCTCCATATTTACTATGCTGCAAAGATCGTTCGGTGTGGCCCGAGCGCACTTCACGCTCGGTCTGATCCCCACGTTCGGGGCGATCGACCGCCGACCGTCGGCTACCTTCGCATTTCTTTGGGGGAGGGATTTCCCGTTCTCGCCTGACAATTTTAGCCGCCTTCTCTTTCGCGGGGCGAGGTGCTTCGTGTCTACAGGAATTAATAGAACATAATAAGTTAGAATTTCTACAAAATTAACTAGGTCCCCGTCGGGTGAACAATTTTCAACCAGCGGGGAGATATATTTAATTTCAGAAATTAATTTCAACCCCGCCGATTGAACTATTTTCACCCGGCGGGGAAATATATTTAATTGTAAAAATTAATTTCCACCCCGCCGGTTGAACTATTTTCAACCGGCGGGCAAATATATTTAATTTCAATTCTATTTGTTGCCTTGCCGGTTCAATCCACCCACAACCAGCGGGGCTTATGAATAGGTCATGAACATATGGCTTCCGCGCCGGTTCAAACAGTAATTACCCGACGAGGATGAACCTTTATATGAAAAAAAATATCTTCCCCGTCGGTATGAGTATGCTCACCCGGCGGGGGGTCTCGAACAGACTCTCAAACTCCATTGACGACCTAAAACCAAAACTCCAAAATCTAACCTAAAACACCAAATCTACCATATCATCAATATACAACTAAAAACAACTAAATAAACATGCTTCTCCTATTCTAACAGCCAATGTATATCAAAATCTTTAAGAAAAACTAAATATCGCAAAAAACTGTACTTAAGAGTATAAACTTACTATTTTCCTTTTCCCACGGTTGTTCTGGGTATTGATCTACCGGAGTTCTTGAAGTTTGATTTTGGGACTGATTTTGGAAGTTTGTAGTAGTAAAGAAATGAGAGGGGAAGTTGGGGCTGATTTAGATTTGTTTTTGTTTTGGGGATGGTTAGTGAATAAGGTTAAGACTCAATAAAAACAAAATGGTGTTTTTGGTATAAAATTTGGGCTCTTTAAAATATGTGTGGATATAGTTAAAATTGGGGCTGCTTATCCAAAATAACCTTATTTTAAGCAAAACCTTTAATTTTAATTTGTATATTATCGCTCTATATAATTGATTGGTATAAATAACTTATAAAAATAAATATTTATCTATACATATTTCTGAAAATTAGTCAATACGGAATTCGATATATATATTGAATTCAGAAAATAAGTTCAAACCCATCTATGCAACTTTTGACCCAAACTCAAATCCCGCAATAGTCTGTTATAATATCGAACATATATGGAGCCAACCCTTTTTTCTATTTCACGAATGTGTTCATTTGTTTGGAGGAACTTATAGAGGAAAAGAGATATTGGCTAAAAAGAATAATACAATCATATGATGATCCTTTAGAATTTGGCAATGAGAAATCAATCCGATCAACAGACTTTAATATCTAACAACTCTATAATTCATCATTTTAATAATAAAAACTGCACATGGTCATTAGAGTATAACCGTGAATTACTTATGCTCGAGTTCGGCTCCTAGTAAACTAAAATAATTGAACTTAATTTATAAACAATAGTTTGATAACACACCAAACATATAATAAATTAGAAAAACTAAATATTTTGAGATTTTAATGTTCAAGTTAACTCTGTTATTTTTTACAAATATTATTTTATAGATTTCGTTAAATTTAAGTTAAAAGTAACCAAAACAGATGTACTAATGAATACTATAAGAGAGTATAAGTGGACGGCCAAAAACTTGTAAAAAGAGACCTGTTTGAATCTTTCGATGGTAAGAACTAGACCAAAACTTAAGTGCAAAGACGTTTGGTGGAACCCAAGACAGAGCTCGGCCGAATGTAAAAAAATGCTTTTAATGTAACCAAAGATGCATGCTGATCACCTCTGGATTTGAAGATGCAGATCGTGATTTCTGAAGGACTTATGAAGATACTTAGTTGCTTCTAGAAGAAGCTGAGTTATTAACAGTAAACATTGACGTGAAATGTCAGCCGTTGATCAGAAATTTGTTGATCTAAAAATGCTTATCCTTGGCCATAATAGTACAAGGAGGTGCCACTTCATGTCGTACACATGTCGGCACTGTCATTCTCCTTTATGCTGGTTTGTTTGACCAATTGAGAAAATCGGTTGTGAAACACTATTGTAAGCATGGAAAATATTGTGCACATCCTTGATCTTCTATAAATAGTTCGAGAATATAATGAAATCATTGTCGGTTACTTAGTGAGAAAAACACTTGAGATTTGAGAATGAACGATGTCTGTGGTTCGACTTTTGTCGAGATTTTGTATTATTGATTATTCCAAAGTTAGGTCGCTCTCTAGGTGAGGTTTACCTAAAACGTGGTGTGGTAAACATGGATAATCTTGAGAAATATTGTTTGTATTGTTGTTACAAATTTGAAAGGACGAATATCGTTTCAACTTTTGAGATTAGAGAGAAAGTTCTCACCGAGAAACCAATAACTCCACCAAGATGAATTCCATGAATTTCAACCTTAAAATATTCCATGGAGATAATAGTTTCAACCTCTGGAGAATTAAGGTTTGAGTTTTCCTAGTACATAAAGGGTTGGTTGCTAACATTGATGATAAATATACACATAAGGTTGATGCCGAGGTGTTGTCAAAACCTTCTAGTGCTCTAATGTTGAGTTTGGAGAATGAAATGATGTGATATATATATATATATAAAGAGCCTATGAAATTTTAGATATGAAATTGACTGTAAGTTATTTACATGAAGAAATCCCTTGCCAATATATTATCTCTTAAGAAACATTTGCACCCACTGCCAATTGATGATATCCAAGTGATCCAAAGACACGTGAATGATTTTAATAGAATAATTCTTAATTTAAATATAGTTAGGGTCAAGTTAGAAAATGAGAATCATGCCATAATCCTCTTGAGTTCTCTGACGAAGGTGTATGAACACTTTGCTAACAATATGTTCTACAAAAATGTGTCCCTGACGATGGTCGAAGTAAAAAGTGTTTTAAACTTAAAAACATTTTCAAAGGAATACGATTCTAGAAGGTGACTATGAAGGTCTAAGACTATGTTTGAGGTACATGCCAGGAATGAGAGATTCAAGTAAGAATATTGGAAATTTTCGTTCCAAATTTAAGAGATTTGCAATGAGTTGTAAAGTGAGATGTTAGTTGTGCAAAGATGAGGATCGTATCTGTAGAATTTGGCCAGAGAACAGAAAAAACAATAGTTATCTCAAGGCCGAAGTTGCTATAATTATTTCATATGATTATGAGTACTAAGATAGTTTAATGGCTTATACTTGATACAATGACATGTGAATGTTGGATTCAGGTGCTTTATTTCACAAGATTTCCAACAAACATTGGTTTTGAAAACTTGAAATTGTTTAATGGTGGAAAGGTTATCCTCGAAATGATGAATCTTGTATTGTTAAAAATGATGAGAAATGTTTGAATCAAGTTGTCTACATGACTTGCGAGAGTGATAACAAGCGTGAGGTACGTGCCCAAAGTTAAAGAGATTTTTTTTGTATTGGAATGCTAGATGATGAAATGTTTACTTATAAAAATGGAGACGACTAACTTAGGATCTTCCAAAGTTCACTTGTTATTATGAAAGTCTACAAAACTAATGGTATATTATTTTTTGAAAGGTTTGTATTGATATGAGGTACACTTAGTATGGAGGAAGATTCAACCAAATTGTGACAGCTAAAAATTGAATAATACTAACAAGGGTTTGGTTCAATGATTCCATCAAATATAGTTTCAAAAAAGGAATCTTTTGTTTTTTTTGAGTCTTTTACCTTTTTACCTTTTTGACCAAAACAAAAACAAAATTAATTTTTTTTGTTAGTGGGTGTAGTTAGCTTGGTAACTCAAACAAAAAATCAAACAACCAAGCTTCATATTCATATGTTAAATCAAAGTTTTTTAACAAAATCTTAAAAAAATTATTTCTTCATATTTTCCTTAAAAACCATATACCTTCAATATTAACAAACAAAGAACAAACAAATACAGAGATTGAACAAAACCCATGACAAAATTGGAACTACAATGAATTAATATGTTGTTTTCAACTAGATTTTTGCCAATGATTTTTCAATTGAGTCTTCGATTTTCTGGTTTTACTTGGAGACAATCGGCGGTAGTAGTCTACTTCACCACGGGTGTCAGTACACGAAACTGTAGTGGAAGTCTACAATTCTGCCGGTGGTAGTCTACTACGCTAAATAAGTAAGGCATGACCACAACCGGTGTAGTGTAACGAAATTGATCGTGTATTTATAATAATTCAAATTAATACTAACTATTTATTTAATATGCGCTTGTCTAATTTTGATATACCTATTTTTATTACACTATCCAGACACCTCGGGATGCGCGATAGGTGTCGCAAGCAGATTCGTTAAGAGGACTTCGCTATCCACAATTTACACGTGGCCAATTTTAATAGGCTTATTTCGATAGTAATAAATATGCACTTCATTCTTGTAAGCTCATAACCTTGAAAACTCAGAGACATGGGTGATGCGAATTGGAATGTGCACGAAGACGTGGGGTGCTTAAAGCAAATGAGTTTTTGAAACGCACGATGTTAGAGGAAACACCTGGTTTTATCGACGAAATTTTATGCAAAATGACTCCATGCACTGAAGGGGAACGACGTGTTCCGGTTATATGATGCCCCGAGCACGCAAACGTGAAGAAGTCGCCACTAGGTTAGATTATTTGAAAACGGTTCTGAATATACCTATTTCCTTACTCCTTTATGAACTGGGAAGCGAAACACGCGATGTTTTTAACATGAAATTTCAAAGCTTAACTAAAGAAATATATATTGGACCATGTGATGCAACAACTTCAATTGAAAGTTGATGCTAAAGCCAATTGTGTCCGAGATTCTTTTTCAAATTCTGATAGAACTAGAAAAGATGAGGAATATTTATTCGAGAAAAGGTCCGAACATAAATTGAATTATCAAATGCACATTTTAACTAATTTTACAGAAAAATTATGTAAAATTTTTAACTCTCTGAACTATATTATGTTTAATTTTATCCTAATCGTCAATTTATTTTGTTTTCGAGTACTTACACACTATACGCGTCGGTGGTAACACCATAAAACAAGGCTTAACTAAGGCTCATTTATTGGAATCTCACACTAGTGGTGGCAGAACATCACACTAGCAGCACAACTGAGCACCACCGATGTCACAATTTATCACTCCCAATATGTTACCACGCCGACGGTGGTTAAATTTGCAGCCCCTCATGTTTTACTACACTAGCTGTGCTGTAATTTAGCTCTGCCAATGTCATATAACGCCTACAAGTTTTGTAATTTGACATCGAAGGTGTTATATGAAGCTGGCGGCATGCGATTTATTCGTCGACAACTAATAAAAACACCGTTGTTGTCGTGAACACCGCCCACCAGTGTGGCCTCTACGCACCGACGGTGTGGGATTATTAGTTTAGAAAAAATATGCATAAAAATATGCATAAAAATATGTCGAAAATCGTAAAAAACTTTAAATAAACTAACATAAAAATGAAATAAACATGCATTTAATTAGCTTAAAACCAAAATTAAATTTGGTAAAACATCTGTTTAAAATTAACCAAATCCAAGACAACATGATGAAATATTTTTGTTTGCGAACAACAACTAAGAGTAAATATCACTACATTATGTAAATACGTTACAACACGAAGAATATCAAAAGAACCCAGGGGCTGGCGATCGTACGGGTTCGGTTCATTATTAAGGTGTAAACGTCACACAGTTTGGCATAAGGGGTTGAATGTAGATGTCAATGCATAAAAGATGAGTTTGCCAATCATTCCAATGTGACATGTTAATCAGATAACACTATATTTCACCATTTTTTAGATCCGTATGGGCGTAAAAAATATCAATGGGCTGGTCTGGCGTTTTGCGATTGTTCCTGATCCATTATATAGAGTAGCACAATTTCTTTCCCGGGAGCACATCAATTTTTTTCTATAATAAAAAAAGCCCATCAAATATTGAATGACTAAGCACTCTGATCCTATCGCGAGTCTTGATACATAGTATCTTCAGTCCTTTTCACAACTCCTAATTTGGATTCCCCATCGGCCCATTAAAGAAACTTCCCTTGACTTTGGAGCAGGCATAGTCAAATTAGCAAAGTCCCGCTATAGCTTTAGGAACTCTATATTTATTCTGTTTTTAAGATCGATCCTATCCTCATACCTCATACATAATTCTCACATGATCAAAGAACCATGAAAAGCGATAAGTTAAGCCCCTCGGCAAGAAGAAAGTAGCACTCCAATTAGAGGGTACTCCCTAAAAAACTTAATTCAGTTGAAGGAAAAAGTGAAAAGACTGGTACGGGCACACTCCAACGAGAAATCAAACTCAGGTTTTTCCTTTATCTTAGCCCTACCATGTAAATACATGCACCCATTCTTTTTAGCCTTGCCTTACCATGACATGGAAGCTCTTTGTTCGGAACACTCTATCACAACCTCCTTGGGAAATAATTTCTTAGCTCTAATTGAAAGGAAATAAGAAGACTAGCCTGCAAGTTTAGGGTTAGGGTTTTTTTGGTGTTGTTACACGGTTCCAAGGCAAGCCTATAAGAAGAAAAACATCTTTCCTTTTTCATTAACTTTCATATTTTCACACGAGTCTGTCATTTCCACTTTCTGTCAAAGATACCCTGTACGGTACGACAACCTGATCAAGTTAACTTGTAGTTACATCCTTCCGCATATACTTTTAAAATGAAAAGAAAGTAAAAGAGATTCTAAAAGTCAGTTTTAAGGCATACAAGAACTAGTTTATGATGAATCCAGCGGGGTAAAGTATAAATGCATATTTAGATTCACTTACGTGGTCTTCTCCCTTATTCCCATAATCTAACGAAAATGTATCGCAATTCAGTCCTAAAGTGAGTTAGCAATAAGTAAATCTAGTTACTAGTCTTTCCGGGTGTAAGCGAGTGAGGAAAGCCGTAGCGCTTTATTTTGCTTTTAACTGCATGTCGAGTCCGTTTTGATTTATTTCGTTTCGGAAGTATTTTTTGAATTTGAGTTCCCTTTCATTAGTATTAAGTAGTGCCAACCCAGCTGTCTCTTCTTAATTATTTATAGGAGTAAATACATGGTCTAAATAAGAAGAATCGCATATCAAATTCTACCCTTAACCTAGTTTTTCTATTTTCATATCTACCTCGAGAATTATGTTTTAAGCCCACCTAAGTCTTAACTTGGAGTCCTTCTTCTTTAAGGTATTCCGCTCTAGTTCGAGTGGAAGTTGGAGTTAAGTTCCTTTCCCCCCCCCCTCTCTGCTGGTATTTGAGTGGATGTTCCTTCCCGAATAAGAAGACTCATTTCCAGCCATTAGCTAATCAAAAAAGTTTATATTCTTTGCCCCTTTCTCTTTCTTATTCCTTAGCTTTCTTACCTAAATAATAGAGTAGTAAAGTAGTAGTAAATTGCCCTTTAACTTTAAGCGGTTTACTTTATTTTATTCTATTTTTGAGAGAGTGCTAGTCCCCTGGTTTCTACTAGATGTCCCCTTTTCTATCCAAAAAGAGTCTGAATGCCCCAGGGGGTAGTCAAATGCCTAGTCCGTCTACCCCGAGTTGTTCGAGGTTTCCGTTTCTAACGAGCCAAACAAGTTAAGAGTTTAAGGGAATTTCATTACACCCTAAAGAGTGAACGAGCTAATCATTTTCATTCTAGTTATCCACCCCACCATGGCATGGATCCAATGGAAAATGGAAATCTTAAATGAAGCAAGCTCGTGCCCCGTTGGAGTGAAAAGCCCATCATCTAGTGCTTCTCTTGGAGTGCCTTTTTTAGTTTGTATTCCAATCTTCAGGTGAGTCCTAATCTTTACTTTATGCTTTCGAGCCGCTTAGAGTTATAGTATTTTAATCTAACGGATAGGATAAATCGAGGAGTTGGATTCCATTGTGAAGTTACATGGTAGATTTTAGCTAGTTTTGTCGGTCTAGCCAAATTCCTCTAAGTTCCCCTTAGATTACAGTTAGGCCTAGGCCATCAAGGCAAGGTCAAGGCAAACTGCAGATAAAAAATTCCCCTCGTCACTAGTTTTAGACTACAGGCTTACCTCAAACTCTCTTGCTAAAACAAGAGAAGAGAGCTTTTCTTTTTTATTGATTACTCACTGCACTGTGAGTAATAAAGTAAGGATCCGTCTACATTAGGTCTAAAAGAAACTACCCTCTTAAATGAAATAGAAATCAATAAATAAGTATAAGGCTGACTGCTACCCTTCCTTATTCAAGAAAGAGGTTAGAAGGAATCCTATATATCATTTCAGACCAGGCATTCCGCTTGCTCATGCATTCAAATAAAACTCTATAAGCTAACTGGATAAAAGGACTAATGCTGAAGTACTCAGGGTAAGGCTAGCTCGCGAGCCCTTTAAGAAAGCTATGAAAGGCAGCTTAGGCAAAAAAAAGGCACTCTCACAACATCGGGATAAGAGTAACAAAAACAATATGAAAGTAGCGAAAAAGATGGGAATGGCCAGGAAGAGACTAGTAGTAATAAGAAAATGCACGAGCTGTAACCTTATATACGTACGTTATTGGACGGACGATAGGGATTTGGAATAGCTAGAGCTAGAAGAAAGAAAAGGAACATACTTTATATACGAAATTGAAATATTAGGAATTAGAGTTCATAAAAGGTGCTAGCCAGTCCCAAGGTAAGAAAGAGAAAGACAGCTGGCACAAAAGAAACAGTAGCGCTAGCGGGAAAATGAAGAGTTGGAGATACACTTGCCACTTCCAACTGTAGGAGATTTTTTTATGAGCGAGAAGAAGTCCCCCTATGACTAAGAGAGGGGATTATCTAGAACATTAGAGATGAATAGAAGAGTCCATCTCTTCATTAAGGGAATGGGGAGTCCGGGATAAAAGCCACAATCGAGTGGATTGGTAGATTCAGAGTCCCGAGATGAGTGATCTCCTGAGATTTTGTCTTCTTTCTCTCCTGATGAACCCGAAACCGACCCGAGATTACGTCAAGCAGAAGAAAGCAAGCCTGAAACCAAGCCATTACTAAGATTCGTTCCTAGTTGCATGTCTTCTTTCCCATCTTCTCTCATGGAGAAGGGATCAAAGTCAAGATGGAAAGAGAGATTCATTGTTTTCCCTTTCTTTGGGTTGAAGAGATAGCAACTTCTGAAAGTGAAAGCTCATTTGCTTTCCCTCAAAGGCTAGGTGAACCTAGGTCAGATGCTTTCGCATCATTTCCGAAAATAGAGCTGGGAGAGGAGAACATTGGATCGAGATTAGTTGACCTTCCCCGGCTGGAGAGAGAGGGGGAGATAAAATAAAGTGAGAAGTCGGTTTATAGGGTTGCTTTTCATTTTAATGCCCGAGTGGAAGGCTAGCTTTAGCTTAGCTGGCTAGAAGATTAATGCATGGATTGAAGGAGTGGATGAAAGGAGGAAAGATCTTGTTTTAGGCTCGCTCTAGATCGGATGGTTCCATGAGGACTATATGAAGCTAGTGATGGATGGGAGCCCAGGCAGGGGAGGAAAAGATGACGATCCTTCTTAGTCGCTAGCGAACGGGTGGATATGAATGAACAAGATCATTGGTTGTTGGTCCTTCTCCCACAGGGACAAGACAAGGGTGAAATAGCTTGTTCGATAGGACGAACCAGGAGATCTTTTTGGAGAAAGAAAAGATAATTAAAAAAGTAATTTTTCTATTATGGATGCGGAATAAAAAGTCAAATCCTTAAATCTTAAGGAAAGCCCAAGCATAGAGTGCCTTTCCCAAGTGCACAAAGGAGAGATACTTTCTTTTTGCTTACAATTCATATAAAGTTACTATTTTTCTTATAATAGGTACAATTTATATGCATGTAATAGTAAAGGAGGATGCTTGCCTATTTGACTTCCTGCCATTTTAAATAGTCCTTTAAGGAAAATCTCAGGAGATAAGAAGATAACTTCTTTGTCTTTGTCCAAAGCAGGAGATGGACTAGATATAAAGTCTTATCAAGAAAGAGGGAACCGACCGATCCAGCCCTTATGGAACAAGGAGATCATTTATATGATTATCATTAAGAAAGGGAACTACTATTAACCGTTTAGCAGGAGCCTCCTTATGACTGTTATACAAGCTAGCCCAGGTATGAACTTATCTACGGGATTACTGGTATTGTTATAATTGATGGTTTTCCTTGAAGATCCTTACAACCTTTAGGAAAAATTCTATATAAAGATATTAAGAAACATATGCTTATGGCTTTAGCTTTAGGAGAGGAGGACCTTTCTTAATCTTAGAGGAGAGCTATGCTACACTCTGAAAAAGACCTAGATAAGCCGTATCCAGAGGTATACGGCCTTTTTCATTCAATGGCTTACTTGCTTTCTCACTCTTTCTCACTTTTTTTTGCTTATTCGATACTGCTGAAAGGAACGAACCTGACCTGCACCCTATTACCTATTTTCCTAAGCAAACTCCCGCGATTTTTTTTCCACCATTTAGCTCGCTTGGCCTCCAAAAAGGGAACATGAAACAAATCTATCTCTTATCCTTTGACTTAGGACTGCAACTGGATTAAACTAGCCTTCCTATTCTCTCCTAGAGAAAATTATCTGCCTCATAGGAAAAGTATTCGCTTAGCTGGGTAAATTAAAAAGTTTGACTATTTGACTAATTGTGCTTCTTTCCAACTAGCCTGTAACCACATGAAAGGAAACTAACTGGATTTCTAGGATCACCATCGAAAGACTTATTACGCCCTTAAAAATATCTATCCCTTGACCTACCAAAGAAAGATAGTTAGACCTGGGGACAGAAATTGTTTGGAGTCCTCAAAAACGGATTCACTCTAGTATTCGAGCATATAAATAAATATCCATCTATTATTGTTAGCCTTCCCAGGTAGAAGAACTCCAACAGGATTATATGAGCTTAAAACACTCCAAAAGAGTTTCCATAGGACTTAGCTTGCCTAAAATAATTCCTAATTTAAAAAGCTTTCTCACAGGCTTGCTTGAATCACTATATATAAGGGAATTGGCCTACAAACTATTACCTCGTATCGCCTAGGGAACACTATTACTTTCAAACTTACTTGCCCTATCCTGAAGTCCAATTAATGATATACCCGTATACCCGGGATTATTGGGAGCCCTCATACTAAATCTGTCACACCTTAGACACGGTAGGAATAGTCAGATTAGAACTTAAAGGCCCTTAGAACATTCTTTGTGCAACATGGTTAAGCAAACTATCCAGGATAGGAAATTTCCCGACGTTAGTCAATTCATACCAATTTAGCTTGTGTAATGTGACCTATAAGGTCATCACCAAGATGATTGTCAATCGGTTTCAGATTTGATTACCATCATGGGTATTCCCTACCCAAATCAGTTTTGTTTTTTGGTTGAATGAAATATGATCCCAAGTAGTCTTCTTTCCTGATTAAAAAAATTCTAGTCCAATAAGGCGAATGTGGAATGAATGGATCTGAGAATGAATCAGTCTTTATATATTAATAGAATAGCATTAAAGGGAGCGGGAGTCGTGGTTACGGGTAAGCGTCAGGATATCTTAGTCTAGAAAAAAGGAAGATTCTCTCATATCGTTTCATCTAAGAGGCCAAATGCATATAAGACATCTGTAGCAGGCAGAATGAGTCTTCGATCGCTAAAGGGGAAAGGCAGACTAGTATTTCAATCTGCCTTCGTATCCATTATTATATCTTCCCAAAAATTCCCAGTTATACTTTGATGAGCACCCTTTTATAAATAACCCTTGATGGCAGTGAAATGCTATCGCCTGGTTTTGCCTTCGGAAAAAACAGTTGTTTTCTTTCTCCTTTCACCCCTCCTCAAATCAAGAGGATTTTCATCTTAACTTGTCTCCAGTACGGGGAGGTTCTCTTAGTGAGAAATAGCTAGGTGAAAGAGGTCTACTCGTGTACTAGCACTAGCGCGTACTTTGCTCTATGTTAGGTCAGGGAAGAGAATTGCATATCCCATAGCCGATCAAGGCGATAAGAAAACTCGATATCCTACAGATCCAATGGAAGGGAAGATAACTTCAGTGAACTTCGGTAGGAGCATATCCTTTCTTTGATTAACCGATGAAATAGAATGTTCCTTTTTTTGTACCGGACATATGCGTCCCCTATAGGTAAAAGAGCTACTGGAGGGTAATTACTTACTAAAGACCCATTGTCGGTAGGCAGAAAAAAAAAGATAGCTGATTGAAGCCCTAGGATGGGCATCTCACTTGATAGCCAACAACCGGGGAAAGGAAATATAATTGCTTAAAAAAACCGATAAAGGAAGCGTGAAGCTTCTCTGTATTGTATGTACCACGGGAGGCATACCATGGAACAATCTGGGTAAGGATATATATATATATATATATATATATATATCCTTTCTTCACCGATAGAAGCCCACAAGCTCAAGCTCCTTTCCTTTTCCCACGGGAATCAAACTAACCTAGCCGACCCTGTAAGATAACCAAGACTGAGGAAGAGAGCTGCTGACTCTTCTATGTTTGTCGTCTAATGTCTAATGAGATGTCGAGAGAGTTCATGTTCCCTTTCCAATCTACCATAGTGCGTGATATTTCTGTATAATAACTTTTCCTTCCGTTAGTTTTCCTCTTACTATCAGAGAGAGAAAGACTGAAGTCTAATATAGTACTTGCAGCAATCGTAAACCGCTTACCTTCATAGCAGGAGCAGTAGGATAGAACTTTTATCTATACCACTTTCTGAGATCAAAGTAAAATAGAGCTGTGCGTGAATCAGGTAAGGCATATCTTTCTTTAGATTAATTGGACAGGTTAAATGGCAGAGAAAGTTCTTTGCTCAATATATCCCAGCCCCGAGTTGCAGTGATTTTATATTGACTACATCCACGGGAGGAATCAAACTTTAGCTGAAAAGAGTACAAAACCACAGGAAGGGAGCGGTCGGTAATTTAATCTATATCAGTGGTGTACTTCCTTCAAGGAGGAAGATGGAGAGTTTTCTTTTAGGTGAGTGCTTTCCCGCGATAGATAAAGTGGTTTACCCTACTTTTTAAATAGAAGATTGGGTTGGTCCGATCCTATCCTGCTCCTTACAAAAGAAAGGAAAATATCAAAGAGAGGAACCTCCCCTTCAACACTCTACTAAGTCTATTGAAAGAATATCCTAAAAAGTCCTTCCTTGCGTTGTCAGTTTAGTAACCCACCCTGCTCTTCGACTTTACGTAGCGCCCAGCCGTACCATCTAGCTCGATAGCATATAATGCAGATGGAAAGTCACTGGTGGACCAACCACTTCAGTCGTGGAGAATGAAAACCGGATGGCCCGAAAGGCTTTTACGGGGTGGTTGAAATCAAAAGATGAACTTGGGAGAGGGTAGAACGGGCTAAACCAATCCATCATAAAATGTCTTTTCGAGTCGTCAAGTGAGGGAAGGAATAAATAAAAACCATAGCTATTGTAAGACCTCGCAAGCCCTCTCTTTCTGAAATCAATCATTCCATATTTTATCCTAAATCCTATTGCTATTATAGCTGAGAGATTCTATCTATTAAAGCATATAGGAACCATAGGTAATATCGTATAAGTTAAGTCTAGTCAACAATCATTCCTTTAGTTCCATTTGTTCGCTTTAAAACACGAGCTGCGATAAAGAGATGGATTTGAAATCTTGTATTAATCGCCAATCTCGATTCAACTACAAGCCTGGTATTCACTCGATTGAAAGTCGGATCTTGCCTTCACTCCTAAAGGAATAAAAACCTCACCTCAGAGTTTCACAAGAGCAATTATAGTCGAAAGAGAAAACTGATTCAACAACCGCTATTCTTTTTTACCGCTAACCGTGCCATAAAAAGCGTTCAGATTCGATTCTGTAACAGGAAAAGTGAAGCTCTTATATCGTTCAATTTTTTATTAATAGAAATGAGAAAATCTTGGTACAGCCAAATCGATATGAATGGAAGATGCCTATTACGGGTCTGGTCCCTGCTTCCTCACATTGAAAGATTACATGGTGTTAAGAAATTGAGACCGACCTTTCTCATGCAATTGAATGCTCCAAGCGATCAGTCCATGACTGCCTTTGTTGGCTCCTACTCTACCAGACGGTGACCGACTCAATAGAGCATTTTTGGGCGCTGGCTTATCGAAACCAAGTTAGGGAATCTGTGACCAACAGCTTGAGAAAGCATGAAAAAGTTGCATCTCTTACGATAAACACTGAATTTGATTAGCCCCTACAAGAATTGAACCTACAAACAAGGCTTCTTCCTTAACAAGTAAGCAAGTCAACTACCTTGGTTTCTTCTAGGTTTTGAAATCTCTGGTTTAAAAGGACCAGGCGAAGGAAGCTAAAAAGAAGCTAAAGAGGGTAGTGTCTCACTCCAATATACGTATTAACCCAGAAGCAAAGAAAGAGTACGCCAGTTTCAAATGGAGACGAGCCTGATCGAGATTCAACATACTATTTATTATAAGTCCCAGCGCTTACTCCTATCCCTTTCTTTTGAAAACAATTTAGTGTAGCAAGGATGGGACCAGATCGCGCCACCTCTCTAAACTACGGTATCGGGGTTGACAATCTACTATGACCCCGCTTACTAGGAACGTGGGACTTTCCTGGGAGCAGCCCGACATAGGGTATATCCACACTACCAAAAGGGATTGAATGAAATCACTATTCCATGGAAGGGCAATTAGGTTTACGAAAGCTTGGAATCTGCGAACAATCTATTCTCATATGTGGCTTCGGTTTCAACAAATCATACATCTGCTCGCGGGACCCTAGAGTTATGGACATGTGACAATGATGGCAAGAGGGAAGCAGAAGGATACAAAATGGGTGTGTGGCCCCTTTCGGGGAAGGAAAGCGTTTAGGACAATGAATGGATTCACCCATTTTGTTTTGTATGTTTTAATCTTTCATATGTCTACTCGTCGTGGAAGCCTATCTGGATTTCAATCTGGACTTAATGCCGACTGCTAAGATTACTACGGTGGTTAAAAAAACATTGACTTAGGCTTCACTTCACGACCTGCTTGGGCTTTCTCTTATTCTTCATAGTTTTAAGATTCGGTATAGCCTCCCTCGGAATAGTATTCCTTTCTTTTTGTAGACATTGGAATCTTTTAGAGGTTATGCTATGACTTTGGAAAAGAAGAATAAGAGAAGGCAGTTGACTTGCTTACTTGTTAAAGGGGACGATCCTAAAAAAGTATGTTAAGTGAACTCCCAGAAGAGATCTCTCTTTAAAGCCTTAGCTCAAGCACCTGTACGGACGAAGGACGACATAGAAACTACGACTCGCTCTGCTCTCTCAAACGAGTGGGTCTACGACTTCTCTCTGGTTAAGCATATTTCTGAAACCCGCCAGCCAATCTTTAGCAAGTACTTTATTCAAATACCTCTTCTGGATCTGGACCGGAATGCTATCTCGAACTGGACAGCTTCTCTTTTACCAAAGGATCAGAGGTATAGGATTGATTGAAAAAGGTCGTGACTCTCCCTTAGTGTCTTTCTGCCTGCACATCTATGGCTTGTGATCCAGACTCCTACCCTCACTCCGTTTGTGAGAGTCCATTATCCATGAGTAGTCCTTCCCTACGCATATTAGTGAGGCTCGCTAAAATGCCTCTATCTCCTATTGTGGGCCAATGGGGTCCGCATCCACTTCTTTCGCTGCCGAGTCAGCAGCCTCATCCGTGGTGGAACCAGACTACATCTCCTAAAAACTATAACTATGATTCGAGGTGGGTTCAAATGTGAGCTCAGCTAAAAAATGTTAGGCCTTTAAGCGCCCTAAGATTCGTGTCACTGTTGATGGTGAGCCAATAGGGAGGTGACCCATTACCAATGAGAATCAAAGTGGCCTAACCTTATCCTCTCATTTCATGGTTTGATCTTTCACAGTCTTTTAAAAAAACCTCTCTTTTTATTTTTCACTATTCCTAAGCTAGATTAGCGAGGAAACTATTTGATAGATATGTGTCTTTTTCAATCATGAATTGACCAGTACTAGTAAGACTATTATTATTCTATTAATAATCCAGAGAGAAGCATGTTGCTCGACATTATGTACCAATTGCTTAAAGCAACCGGTTAAGCTAAAGTTTTTTTTAAAAGAAATAAAATGGAGAGAGCAACTACAAAAGAGAGAGTGAGGGAGGCAGCTCTGAAATCCATCCCGCCTTTCAATTTAGGCAATTCAATATCCATACCGCTTATGAATTCGTGGCAGCTCAGTTAATAGCTCTTTTTCATTAACAGAAGATGTTGACTGGTATTTTTGGCATTATCCACCAGCGAGCTGGTGGGTTATCTCTTGAGAGCCAAGGACGTGGGTATGAGGTATCCTTTAGGACCCTTCCACTTCTAGCTCTGCTCCAGAAAAAGACTCTGCAGAAGTCGTTCGTTCTCAGTTGTGAGTTCCCGGTGGTCACTCTCCAGTTGCTCTTCACCATTCTAAAACAACGGCAATCTCCACCCTATATGGTAGGCATCAGCGCATATTATGTTTCCTTCTTTTCCCTTTTCAAAATATTTGATAGGAAGATCCATGTTGAAGAGAAGCAGTCTTGATTCCAGAAAGATAGAAGGGGCTGGTCTGAACTCAACGGGCTAAGAAAGGCTTGAGCCTTAGGGTCAGCTTTAGCGCTTAAAAAAGTCATAACGTACTTTTAAGGGCTGGGCAAACCTGGCGCTTATAGAGTACAGCGGCACCACGCGAACAAGTTAAACAAGCCGAATGGAGAGTGGCATATCAGACTGAAACAACAGATAACCCAGATAAGTCCATTTCCCTTTGGAGGAATAGCAACGCTAGGAGGGAGAGCAGAGGTATATTAAAAAAAAGAATTCATTTTCTTGTTTCGCCGCAGCTACACCTCCATACTCTGATTTGACAGGAGAATAGATGTGAAATCAAAAGGATTAGTGTACCGTAATGGAGATATTTGTAAACGGTTTCACCGGAACCCAAGCAAGAGAGCTCAGACCGACATCTATTTTTTAAAAGAAGAACTGGATTGACCAGACAGCTCAACCGTTGACCAGCCAACCGATAAATACATTTATACCGAAAGACCAAGCTGGTGTGCCACACCTCCAACTCCAACTACTATAGGAAATATTTCACCTCCCTCTCATGAATCAATTTGATGGATAGTACCTTTCTCTTTTGGAAGTTGGAACTCCCGCCAACCGGTGACTCTGGTTTACCATTCTGATTCTTTCCCGTTATTTCCTCCTCTCTCTCTATTATTTGATTAGTGATTAACTACTACTTGACCCTCTAATTAGTATGTTGTTGTTACTATTCCATATTCATATTCCTTAATGGGTATTCATGAATTCGTATTATGTTGGTACTTTAAATAGAGCTATTGAGTATTCTGCTTATTCATGTGCATATGTTATCCCTAAATCCCCATCAAAGTAGAAATCCTCAAAAACAACCCATTCAGAACCTTTTCCTTATGTCGCAACAACCAGCTAGCTAGAACTAGAAGAGGAAGAAGGCTCGCAAATATTTATCCCCTAGCCCTGCTCCCCGAATAGACGGATCTAAGGCCATCTCTAATCGTCGGTCTGCACCAGGACCGACGGTAAGAAACGGTTTCTACTCGTGGGTGTCGGTATCCAAATCAGGAGACTGAATTCCTATTCGGGCTCGATTTCAGTCTCTGTCCAGACCGAAAGCGAAACCTGAAGAGAGAGAAAATGGATGAAAAAAAGGAGAGAGAAAACGATTTTTAGTCGCACTAGAAGAGAGAGAAAAGAAGGAAAAGGCGTAGAAGAGAGAGAAAAGAAAAAAATGGACAAAGAGAAAGAGAAAAGGGGAGAGAGAGGAAGGAGGAAAATAATTAGTGTAAATGTAGATTTCAATTTGAACATAAGTATAAACGAAATTAAAGTTTAATTTAATTAATATTTATACAACTAATATAAATGTGTTACGTAGAACACTGAATTTGTAATAGAATTATAAATTTAATTATAAACAAAATACTTAAATTATAATATAAAATTTAATTATAATTTTATAATAAAAACTTAATTCATAAATTACGGAAATCAAAGACAAAGAGGTATTAATTTTTTCGAAAATAAATTTTCGAAAAAATAGCAACCGAAACTTGAAAACACACATAAATCAACTCCCGCCAAAACATACCAACCAATATAAGACATATGCCATCGAAACTAAGCATAACGACAAAAGCCTAAAACGATTCCCGCCGATAAAATTACTCCCGCCTCAAAGGACTTCCGCCAACAAAATAAACTCTCGCTTAAAAAGACTCTCGATAATATATTCTCAGTGTTCTCCCTCTTCTCCCCATAATCTAATCGAAAAACGTAACGACTTTCCCGTGGTTTTCACATCTGGCATTCTCGGTTTTTTCAGGATAATTATTGTATATTATAGTTAATGCAATCAGTGAAATGTCACCCCGTAGTAATTTCAAATGGTTAAAATTTTAAAATTTATGAATAAGACGACATTTTCTTAACACCATTGAATTAAAAAAAATATTAATATCAATTATTAATTAACAATATAGGTTTAATTATTTATTATAGAATTAGTAAATGTAGGATGATAATGTAAATATTGAGAGAGTGAGATAGAATGAGAAATTAAGAGAGTCAAATGAATAGTTAAAAGATACATATTATTTTATTGTAAATAAAAATTAAACACAAAAATTTATAACATAAATTTAAAATAAATAATCTGGTTAAATATTAATATCAATTATTAATTAACAATATATGTTAAATTATTTATTATAGAATTAGTAAATGTAGGATGATAATGTAAATATTGAGAGAGTGAGATGGAGGGAGAAATAAAGAGAGTGAGATGAATAGTTAAAAGATAGTGGAATTGTTTGAATTGAATTTTTTATATTAAAAGTCTCTGAAATAGTAAAACAACGGTTAGAAGTTGTATGGCAGATCTGTAAATAAATGGAGGCCTCTGGGGCTGGACCAGGTCTCCGGAGAGACCTACGATTAGAGATGGCCTAATGACGGAACGAAATGCCTTGTTGATTGATAACCCCTTGCGGCTACCTATTGATTGAGATTTAAAGAAAGAGATGGGAATGGGGGTTCAAGGATCAATTGCTGGCCGATCATGACACGAGATGGGTGGTTAATGGAAAGGGGGATCTCTTTCAATCGATTAGCGTGGAGCTAGGTCGAATTTGCAATCAATCGGACAGTGGGGGACCAAACAAATCTCTGTATCCATCCATCCATCGATCGGGGGGAAGCTAACAGGTTTGGCAATGACCGATATCTGTATATGCAGAGGCCACCAAGGGACATACTTAATTACTTCAGAGGAAACTCCCTTTCTGGACCAGATTGATAGATTCCTCCCACTGACCCACCTGCTGCTTCTAGAGGAGAAGACCAGTTCAAACCTTCAGAGCTGTTCCTAGACATGTCGTCCCCTGCCCCCGCTTTCGGGCGCCGAGAGGCAGACGGAAGAGACTCGATTGCTACCTACTATTGTATTGTGCCTGAGGGTGGAAATGAGATATACTATCTCTTTCATCTGAAGGAACATCCGAACTGAGCCCTCGTTTTGATGCTGGAAGGGATGAATGCGGTGAGCGAAAGGATTGCTTGTTTTGTTGGTCGCCCCTGCTGCCTAGAGAAGGGGATTGCTCGATTGATTGAGGCCGCGGTTACTCTACGCAAGGTATTGGGAGCATTATCAGTCAGTGTTGCGCTTGGAGTGGAAGAAAACCAAAAGTCAGTCATTTTATAATATTTGGGCCAATTGCTTATGTCAGAAAACAGATAAAAAGGTTAATGTTCGAGGGAATTGTGAAATCGTCAAATCGCCGTAACAATATCTGAACTCTTGTATGAGTTGGAAATGAGTGAGGTTTCTTGACAGCAAAGCTTCGAGTCACTTGATTCACTATCAACTGAGCATCTTCACAAACCTCAATCACTCTGACACCCATGTCAAGGGCGGAGCGTGAACCCAAACATGAGTGCTTCGTATTCTGCAACATTGTTGGTACAAAGATAGTTCAATTTGAAAGCATGCGGGATAACATCTTGTTCAGAAGTTATGAAGACGCCACCACCAAGACTTTAGGCTGCCCTAAATAGTTGGCTCATGAAGCTTCTATCTTTATTATTTCTGTCGGGATCTCGTCTTCAAGGGGGGTCGTCAACCAGAAAGGAGGCCAATAAATCAGCGATAGCTTGACCTTATTAGCTGCTTTGGGAGGAGTGCAGACAATCTCGCAAGAGAAGTAACCACTTGGCTGCACGTCCTGATAGGACAGGTTGGGATAATAGATAGCTGGCCGGGCTATCTTTAGTCATAAGTCAAACAAAATGAGCTAAAAGAGTTTGTTGTAATCTTTAAGCAGTAAAGACTAGGGGAAATTTCAGCACGAGAGTAGTTCAACTCAGGCCCTTTCAATATGTGGCTGAGATACTAGACTGGCCTCTCTAGGCCTGATTCGTCTTCTTAAGAAAGTCACGCACCTACTCTCCATCGTCGACATATACAAACAAGATCAAGGGCTTTCCTTGCTGTGGAGGCATGAGTACCCGAGGTTCAAGTAGTTTTTAACCAAGTCAAAGGTGGATTGACGCATCTGAGCAAGCAGGGAATACTTAGTGCTTGGAATATGATATGAGAATTGGAAGAGAGAACAGCTCTAGGAGGCCTAGATATTGCATCATGTGAAATCAACACTAAAAGACCAATAAGAGTTGTAAACAAGTGAGATAGGCACGAAAGGGGGCATTTTGTGTCTGTCTTTCCTGAAGGTCAGTAGGAAGGCTAATCAAGTGGCTCACCGGGTGGCACATCAGCAGAGAGGTGGTGGCAGAGTAGAAACATAATGGAATTGACTTGCTAGTGTGTACTTTCCGCCCCTTTCTTTATGGTCCAGTGATGCGTCCAAGGTGGGGTAGAGGCCTAACCTAAAAAGGCCTGGAAATGGCAATAGAAAGAACACATTCAATTGGCAATGGGGCTAAAGAGATAGGGGGTTGGGCTTCTCGATGCTACTATCTAGAAAGAGATGATAAGAGCTCACTAGGGAATTGAACCGCTAGTACCGATTCCTTCTGATCTGATTAAGTGTGATGCTTATCCGGTCTTAGTACGGTGGATGCATCGAATTTCATATGTTAAGCATAGTTACAGTGACACAAATCACTTTAATTTAATAGTGGAAGTAGCAATCCCTATTGTGCATAGCCCTTTCTTGGGAAAATGAATACGAATACACTGTTTTGAAGGATTGACATTACATTAGAATCAGCTGTTTTCGGAATAACCGCAATAAGGAAGTGGCAGTACTCATCTCATATTCATGCCCACAAGAAAGAGGTATATCAAATTATGTCGGAGGAAGGGAAAATTCCCTGTTAGCAGGAATAATTGGACAAATAAAGACTATTTGCGAGGAATCACCTTCGCACCTTAATCAATACGTAAGATACCCACTAGCCGGCAAAAGAAAGCCCTCCGAGATGAAATAAGGGGAAGAGAGTCAAAGACTTATTTTCCTAAGGGATTTTTTGGTGTTAGCTTGCTAGCACTTGCTCCTATTACCTTTGTCACCTTGCCCTGGATCCTTACCCGCAGTTGGAATAGGAATGAAGCCGGCCAATGCCCCTTACAAGAATATCACTAGTAGAATAAGATAGCCACACCTACGGACATAAGGAATAGAATCTGTTGTGCTAGAGGAAGCTCTTTTCTTTGGCTTGGCTCTTTCTCGGTGGAAGGTTTGGAACCCTATATAAGGGGCTAGCGCGCAATGGTTTTCTCTAAGAGGGGCTCGCTTCTGCAAGCGGAGCTTGCATTGCAGTTTTTCATTTTGATAGGAGTAGGTGTTTGTTGCTTGCTTGATATCTACTAAACGAGCCTTCACTGTCCGCCCGACCCTTATCTTTAATCTTAACTAAAGTGAAGTCAAATCAATCAAGTGAACATCCAACCTCTTTGTTTGAAGCTTTTCCAGGAAGCTTTAACAAGTAGAAGCAAAGCTTCCCCTAATTCCAAAACACAACAATAGACTTGCAACTATAGTCTAGGAAAAAACTTCTCTTTGATAGAGGTCATAAGGGGGGTTCAGAAAAGATCTGATCGTAGATAGAGACTGAAACCTGTGCGGGGGTAGGGGCGGATTTAGCCAAGTGGATCAAGGCAGTGGATTGTGAATCCACCACGCGCGGGTTCAATCCTCGTCGTTCGCCCATCAATAAATAGACCATTTGTTACGGAGACAGAAGAATCACCTAGAAATAGAAAGATGGTCTGCTCTTAGGGCTTCTTGCTAGGAGGAGGAAGATGCACGGCCACTTCCGGACAAAACGGCTGTTCACGTCAGGAATAGAGGTTGTTATAGTTTTCGTAGTTGTTTGTATTTTTATTTTGGAAAGAGAGATGGGGTTGGTGTTCAGTGTACTAAGGTACAGTACGAGATCTAATTAGAATATCGAATAGATGATGAACTTCACTCACTCGCATGCTTATGAAGAAGCTCATTTGTTAGTTGTTTCTATCCCAACGGGTGAAGGCAGGGTGCTAGGGATTGTTCATGTAGATTGGTTTCAGTTCACTTGGTGAGATAGATAGAGCAGGACGATTGGCTAATTATTAGACCCATTCCTCGTGTTTGACGTTTAGGTACTTGAAATAAGGGAGGAATCGTCTTTGTTATTTCTTGTTTTATTCGATCTGCTCATGGTGAACTCCTGAATGGAGGAATATTTGCTTTGCAATTGTAACATTTTCCTAAGAAATGACACTTATTGGTTCAAACAGGTTATGCAACCAACCCTATTTCGGCTGTTTTCCCTTTTCATCAATCACAATTGAAACAAAAGAATATGAGTCATTTTACGGGTTAACTGCCCTTAGTATGAATGAGTTAGCACCAGGAGCTTGATTCGGAGAATACAGATTAACAGGTTAACGGAGAAACACTGCTCTTCCTAGGATTCTTATTCTCAATGAGAACTAGGAGAACACGCAAAGAAGATTAATTTGTTTACTGGGTTAACAGCAAGCAATTAGTATGATATGAATTGGGCAAAAAGGGGACTAAAAAGATGAATTCATCTTTTGTGCCTGCCTAGATAGAGGGATTACGGTTGTTCATTCAAGGCAAGGGGAGACAAATGAGAACTAGAATCCTTCGCATCGCACTAGCTCGGGCTGAGACCGAACTGAACTTCAGCAGAAAGAAAACCTCACCCAATCTGGTAGAAATGCCTGAAGGAAAGGTAGCCCCGAGGCCTTTTCGATCAAGTTCTTTGTTCACGCGCATTCCTTGATTCTGGTGACCAATTTTATATGGGAGAATGTCTTGTTCTATCCTGAGAGAGATGGGAGAACCAAACAAGAGAACTGCTTTTCGATTTATTCTTTTCACTTTTCACCTTAGACCAACTGCCAGTACAAGGCAAGGAAAACTACGTAGACTCATTCTGCACAATCTGATTGATCCAACAGCTAGGAGTGAGCAATTGAGAATAAATCATTCCAAACACAATGTTTTTTCTTTTTTTTGTATGCCGCTCCGCGAGCAGAGCGAGAAAAGTCAAATCCAACCTAAAATAATGAATCTCCTTCGCCCGTTACCTCCTTATCTTCCTATTTATAAGCCACAGTTCACTTTGACGTTTCCAATTTACCATAGAATCTCCGGGGCTTTCCTAGCGACTATAGTTTTCTTTTTATATATTTTGTGTATGAAAATGGGTTTGATTTGCTTCACATATGAGAATTTCTATCAATTCTTCTTTTATTCATCAAAGTTTATCCTAATCTCTGTCTAGATTTCTGCCTTAGTCATGTCCTATCATCTGTATAATGGTGTTTGTCATTTATTGATGGATTTTTCGGGATTTATCTTTCTTAGAAATGGAAGAAAAAGATTGAAATGACTGTAACAAATTTAACCTATACCTTTGAACTAAATAAACGAAAAAATATTATCTTATGAAATTTTATTATTATTAGCTTTGATCTTTAAAGCTTATGCCATAGAAGCTGACATCAGGCTATTGGCGTTTTATCTGCATCTTCCCGAACAAGAAAGACCCGGAAGGGGTGAAGGGAATATTTATTTTGGATGAACTCGCAAGGACTCGACTCGAGGATTTCCCTCATCTCGTAGAGTGACGTCTTTTATAAGACTCGATGAAACTCAAAAAAATAGTTTTGGCTTACTTTTAGCCACGCGAGGCGGCTATCTACATGTGTCCCAAAGCGACGTCTATTTTTTGGTAATGGGTATACTCTATAGAAAAGTTTGGAATTCAACCTCTCGGGGTCATGGATTCCTTTTTGTATATGATCCTCTTTCTACATTCAATTTTTTAGTGAGCCCGGTGTGGAATCACCATCATTACACATTCATTGTTGGTTTGGCTGCTGGTCTAGCGATCCTTCCTAGCCGCCGCCTAGAGTGTAGCATGCCCGCTAAATACCGTAACGTAAGTAACTCAGTGCTCCATACGGGGGAAATGAAAGCAGAATTCGTTCGGATCCTACCACAACCACATGTTCAATTTTTTTAGCGGTTTCTCCAGAGATCTTTATCATTAGTGCAACCTCCATTTTGCTCATTCATGGAGTTGTATTTACTACCTCTCATCCACCCAATCGTACTACTGCATCACCCTAACTGACATATATGTTTTTGTAACATGCATAACCCGAATATGATTGCGATATAGCTCCACCGGTTTCAACAAAAAACTATCCCTCATATCCTCGTACGGCTGAAAAATCACCTGCCAACAAAGATCATATAAACTTATAAACTACTGGAAACATTTCTGAAAATAAAAATTCCAAAAACACAATACTTACGTCTTTCTCTCTGAGACCGGAAATGAGCTTGCAGTAGTACGTTTTTGTCTTAACGTTCTCCCTTGTCAGCTAGGCAACCAATTGAGAAGCTTCGACATAGAGGACCTATAATTGTTGGTAACCGGAGGCCGTAAACACGGAAAATGATCAAATATCCAGCAATCTAACAAGGTTTTGAACCAGGTGAGACTCTTCAGAGATGTATTGGACGTTCCTCCCAACACTCTGTATAGACACGCCAACGCGCAAGTATCTCAAGCTTTACTACCTAGCTGATCTAAATGTTTTTAAGAATCGAGATAATCAACTTGTACATTCGTTTGGCTAGTATTCGTGAAAATGGTGCAGGAGAACATATATAGCAGGTACGTACGTGCGACTTGTTTGACCATATCATCCATATGGTGTGGATTACCATCACAATACGGAAGCGCGGAAAAGTACTCCTCAGCCATTTCAACCCAAAACAAACACCATTATGCTTGCCAACTTCTCTTCAATCCGAATCGCCAGAACTCCAAAAAATATGGTATATTTATCACATGAACCATAAATGATGTAAACGTCATCCAAAGTAATGCTCATCTCTCCAAACGAGAATTGGAAAATGTTGGTAACCTAATGTCAACGTTTGAGGAAAGTCTCGCTCATCTGGATGCTCGAGCTGAAATCAGTCAGGTGTTTCATAAAATCTCAGAATAGATTTCCCCGTACGATTGTCTCGACAATCACCTGCTCCTTATGTGGATTTCCTCGAACGATTGTCTCGACAATCACCTACTCCTTATGTGAATTTCCTCGTACGATTTCCTCATATGGTACTGCTCGAGTTTTCTATTTGGTGCTTCTGTCAGAATTGGAGGCTGCAGTTGTGGCATTTCATCCTGAAATATAGGAGGTTCTTCATTAGTATCGGAAGTTGTATCCGACGAAAATGAACCTTCGACGTTAGGTTCCACGACAATAGCGACAACAATTTTCCCTTTGGCGGTACCATACTTATGGTAGCGTGCAGATTGCAACGAGTGGTGCGAACTCTAATGTGCGGCTGAAGGGGAACCTATATCTATATCATTACCGCGTCTCCTTTTCGGAAGCATTTTGCCACCATGAATTGAATTGGCCGAGCATCCTCATGTCGGTTCTTCGTCCTTATCTCCAACCTATCAGTTTATTTCTTGGAACAAAATAATAACAATGATATACATCGCAAACAAAATAATAAACACATATACGGTAAATGTGGTCTCGGTTCTATGCACCCACGCTGCCAGCGTGGGTGCAATACAACGCTAGTGTCGGTCAGTGGCAGTGTATTGGACTTACGATGGCAACGTGGGTGCATTGCACCGCCAATGTTAGGTAGGTGGACTGACGGCCAGTTAGACCAACATTGTCGGTTGAAAACCGACTGCCAGTGCACATGCCCAACACCAGTAGTGTAATGCACCCACACTGGCAGCGTAGGTTCAGTGCGTCGCATAAAACGAAAAAATCCATATTTTGTGTTCTTCGACAAAATCCTATAATATCATTTCTAAATTAACTCCAAACAACATACCAAATCACAAATTAACCACACAAACACTTATATAGCATGCAAAACTCTATTATAACACTAGAACTAAGCAATTTCGATAGCTAAATCAAAATCTACCAAAATCAACAAACTATAAAAACTCAAATTGAACTTTGAAAAACTAGACTTACTTTTTCCCTTTGTCCATTGATTGATTGTGTGAACTTTGAAAAACTAGACTTACTTTTTCCTTTTGTCCATTGATTGATTGTGTTCTTTGAGATGAAAATGGAGTTCTTGTGTAGAAAAATAAAGTTAGGATTTAAGTGTTCTAAATGCGCAGGAGGTTGAAGATGAGAAAAGGTAACTTTTGTTTTAAATTTGGATGCACTTAAAATGTTATGAATGGACTTAAATTTTTGGATGAAGATATTTTTGAAAGAAATTGGATTAACTTGATATGAATTTTAGATAAATTTAAATTAGAACTGTTTAAAAAATTGGAGGAAACGTTTTAGCTAAATCCAATCAACAAATATCACGAAAGCATTAAATTATTATATTTTGAAACTTTTGACACCCACATATTTTAATTTAATTAAAAAAATTAAAAGAATCAAATATAATAAATAAATATTTTTTTAGCATATGTTTTTAAAACTTGTCAATATTCAACAAATCGAATTGGAGTTACTCGACAAGGGTGTCACCCATACATCCATGCATATCAAAGGTCAGGTCTTGTACTAGTACAGCCACAACACCACTAATTTCTGAAGCCTAGATGCTTTCGTTTTTTGACAAGCATAGCACATTGACACCACTAAACCTCTTGCTATCATTTAAGCGAAGGCCAAGTAAGCATCTCAATTAAAACTCAACGGATATATCAAGTCAACATCGCATCAAATGATAAATTTTAGTAAGATAGGACTTTTCTTTAGATAAATGAATAAAGACATGAATATTTATTATCTAGACCGAAAACTCAAATCATTAAAATGATGTTTTAGGAGGACAAATCAAGATGATATGGAATTGGTAAGTTTTGAACTCTTAATTTTTTGTATTAAGTTTAGATAATCATAAATACCTTTAAGATATTTTATAGTTTTGGCATTGCTGATGAGATCCAAATCATCTAAGAATTCCACACGAGTTAAATGATTATTTTATTATTATGTATAAAAATTAATTTTTTAGCAAAAAAACACAATTCCAATCTTACTTCTCCAACCTAGCCTCCTTAAACATTAACCTAAAACTAAAAACACCACTAACCATTATACATTATAGATTTGAGTGATTTGAATGACGATTTTTCTTGCAATGTGGATGATTTTACATCGAAGGAGGATGAACCTTTGACGGACCATCTGGAAACACAACTTGAGATAGATTTCGTTGTTTTTTTAGTTCAGTAGGTTTTGCGCACGTATCGTGCGCTAGGAGGGATAAACCGCAAACCCAGAACGCGCGATAATGCATGAATTTAAGGTACCTATTCATGTATAAATCGCTAACATGATATTCGCCAATTTGAGCAAATCGTGAATGGTACATTCACGATTTGAGTAGTTTTGGTTACCTAATTGAGTATTTTTAGTTCGTTACCTAATTGAGGGATAAAGAGCTTGAGCCTTATTCTACGGAGAAAATATAATCTATGGCATTAGACATGAAAATGTTTTATTTAGAAATTTTAAAACATGAAATAATTTAATGTTTCATGATGTAGTACCACGTGAGATTACCGATGCGGCTTAGTTTCTCGAAAAAGTTGAGACATTCTTTACTAAGAATGATAAGATTAAGATTAAAACTTTATTGTTACAACTATCCTCTATGAAGTTTTGTGACAAAAAATAATAAGGGAACATAATATTCAGATATCAATTATCGCTTGAGTTAAAAGTATGGGAGTATATTTATTTAATATATGCATGGATCGAAAATAGTTTGAACTGACATAATAAATGTATATATTTAGTCATTGGCTTAAAAAAGTCCAATAATAAAAGTAATAAAGTTAATTAAATTATTTAATTAATTAAATTATTTAATTAACTAAATTAAACATATGGTGAAAAATATGTTACGGTCCAGGTGTGGTGACCGAGTTAAATTTGGATACTATAAAAAAAGAGTTTAAATCTTAACACTTAGGTCTGAACTAATAATTCAGGATATAAATTGATTCATCAGTTTACTAGGTTGTTATCTCATATAACGAGATAATAAAACGTATCGAGCTTTACAACTTTTGGCATTAAGTTGTAAAGTCTTAGGTTTTGGCATTTCTTCACCAAAAAAAAAAACTCGTCGACAACCACTATTTGTGATTGGAAGACTTTAGTCTTTCTCACTTTATCTCATTCAAATTTCTTTAACAAGTTTTATTGAGGATTAAAGTTAACATTAGCTTTCCGAAGAAACTCGATAATAAAAAAACTCAAAAGCAAACTAGTAATTTCTTATTATTTGTTTTATATTTATTTTATTCAATAGGTAATCACAAAGGGCTTTATTTTTTTCCCACGGTTTGATGGAATGATTCATAAAAATATATTTAAGATTGACATTCTTAATGGATTTGTTGCAAGCTTTATGGATTACTTTTTCTTTAAAATTTTAAGATATTTTGTAACTACCACTCTAGGAAGTATACAATTAATTAATTGATTGTTCATGCTACTCGAGAGGAGAAAAAATTGAAACTTGAATACTTCGAGACACATAATATGAATTCTTGACAAAAAAAAACCCACAAAAATAAGAATGATGATGCATATGATAACATATCTAGATTCTATGGAAATAAATTTAAGGGCTCATCAGGCATCTTATTTTCTAATGAGCTCGATTTCTTTTAAGATACTCAACAACTTTGTTTATCCGTGTTTATTTGAGAATTATACTTTGAGTTTGTTTTGAATTGTAATATTATAAGAACTAAAAAATTGAAAATGAATGATATTATATTTGTTAACTACTATTCATGGTCACGAACTAGAAATAAATGAATATTTTGCATATGTTAAATAGAGTATCCCGGTGAAGATATCTCACTATGATTAAATTAGTTAATGAGAGTTAGCTAAATTTACACATTATACGTACGAAATTCGCTAAAGTATTGTCTCAACAATTGGATATTATATTTTCAAAAAAATGGAATAAAAAGGCGATCAAAATGTGATTCATTGGATATTATGAGAAAAATCATAAATCGTTTTTCAAAGAGGTTTGGGTATCCAAAAGACGGATAAAGTGATCAAAATAAATTAATAAATTAAATTTCTTGAAAATTCAAAGAGATTTAAAACACAAGAGCTTATTTAGAATACATAAAACATAAAAGCTCATTTTGAATGTATAAACATACGAAACCCTCATAACTAAAAAGTAAATAAAATAGTACGTCGGTGTCAAAACAATATTTGGTATGAAAATAGTTAAAACATAAGGATATTTGAGAGACTCATATCCGTTTACAATTATCATAGAGGGAAAATATATTTTTGGATATATCAATGACTAAACATGACGATTTTAGATTTGGTTTAATTCCATGAAGAGCAAATAAATTATTTGTAAAAATAATTCTTATAATTTGATTTATAAAACCTAAACCTTCAATATAATTTGCTTCTCTAGTCTATGATAAATCAGATTATTTAATTGGTCGTTTTCAAAAAAATCATAAAAATAAGTTAGTTTAGAAAAAAAACAAAATAAATTTATACTCTAAAAACATAGTGAAAATATGTAAAAATTTTCCTCACTCAATGACTATATATATAACAATTATGCATTTCTCATGATTTTTAAATATATGAAAACTATTAAAAATATACTCCGCGTAAACATAAACTTTATGAGCAAAGAGTCTAACTATTTTTTTTGTTTGTTTTTAAAATCATCAAAATGAATCAATTTTTATTTTTTAAATCAATATATGTAACAACGATATAGTTTCATTTTAAAAATATAAATAAAATTACAATTGATTTTTTTTATATTTTTTTAAACATAGTGGAATTATAAATATAAAACCAAACAAATAATATATGCTCTTGATGCTATACTATGTTGGTACTTATGAAAATAATGATGTTCAATTTTTTTAAAAGCTGTTGTAAATCAGTCCATTCATACTCCTAGTTAAATTAAATTAAATATAATAAAAAATTATATAATAAATATATTGAATTAAATATAATAAAAAATTATATAATATTGATTTTTGCTATTTTAAAATCAAATATAAAAAAAATAATATAAAAAATAAAAATAATTGGTTATTTTGAACTTTGAAGATTCGTTTTATAATATTTTCATTATTATAAATATACAATTTAATTAATTTTTAATTAATTAAAGAACATTGTATATTTATACTCTTATATATATAGTTGTGATAATTGATTATACATTAATTATATTTTTATCTTATTACTTGATTTGATTATAAATTATTAAACCCAATTTTATTTTTTAAAACTAGATAATTAAGTTTGGACTATTTTTTTTCTATCATATATGTGTTTATGTCAAAAAGATTATTTAATTTTTTTATGTTATACTAAGTGGTAAGTTACCAATAAATATCATATTAAGTATCTCATTAACTACCAATAGATATCTCAACCAAGTTCAAAATTCACTCAAAGTAAACATTTTTTTCATTCTATAAACCAATTTGTTTTCTTAATTTTTCATATTTCTTTAAGGTGACTCGCCAATATTTGTTCAAAACCAATTTTTAATACCAAATAAAATTTCTATCAATATTTGGTACCAAGCACTAGATATCTTCTAAACAAAAAAGTGGTTTTTTTTAGAAAATCCCTATCTTTTTAAATGTAAAAAAAATTGAAACCACAGTTGTGTTTGTTTTCTCGAGACGAATTAAACAAGTGGTGCAAATGATAGATTTTGAGAACTTTTTTAAAACGGTTAAAAAAGCCTTGTTTAGCAGTTTTAAAACTGCTAAAAATTAAAATTGTTAAAACCTAATTGAACTATATAAAACTGTTAAAATTGCTAATTAGCACCATTAGAAAACTTAAAATTGCTAATTAGTAGTTTTAAATTTTTAACAGTGTTAGCTTTTTGTTTTTTAATAGTTTTAATTTTTTGTTCAAAACATATCATATAGACCACTTGTTTGATTCATCTCGTAAATATAAACACAACGGTGCTTTCAATTTTATTTTTAGAATTATAAATCAAAAGATACGAACTTTACAAAAAAAAAACCTATATTTTGTTCGAAGTTACTCGATTATAATACAAACAAGGATTAATAAAGCAGTAAAGGTAAAGTAGGTATTTTTGAAATGTTTGGTATTAAAATGACATAAAAGACTTTTTTAAGCCATAAAAAGAAATATGCATTTTAGGATGGACTAAAATTGGATTATGAACTTATTTTGGTATTAAAATGGAAATAACTTTTTATTTTATTTTAAAAAGTACATATCTTATAAAGTGTAGCTCTAGTTTTTTTTAAAGTACCATTTGTTTATTAAGACAAACAAAACTAGATCAATCAATGATATTTTTTTCATTTTTTTAAAAGTTTTTTTTGCAAACAAACATGCGAGACCATACATAAAAATATGTAAGACCAGACATAAAAATCATGCGAGACTAAACATAAATAAACATTTGAGATAATGCATAATAAATCATGACAAAGTTGAGAGACCAAACATGATGAGTGTGAGTAGATGCGAGACGAGACATAATGAAGCGGAGAGATGCGAGACGTGTACTACTTAATGATAAATATGCTAGACCATTGTTATTTGGTTTGTCAAAAAAATCATCAATAAATCTAGTTTTGTTCGTCTTAAAAAAACAATGCATGGTCTCACATTATTAAATTGATTATGTATAGTCTCATATGTTTTTTTCCGTATGGTCTCGTATATTTGATTATGTATGCTTTCGCATGTTTGTTTATGCACGGTCTCTCGTGTTTGTTTATGACTGATCTCGCATATTTTTTGGTAAAAAAAATATATATATTATCAATGAATCTAGTAGCGTACTTTTAAATTATTTTTTCTCTATTTTGAAAGATATAAAATTTAAATAAATTATTCTTTTATCTATAGACTAAAATATTACATAGACTAAAATCTCTCTTTTTGAGCAGTATATACTATATAATAATCTAAATAAATTATTCTTTTATCTATAGTAAGTAAAGTCCATGGCCCTAAAAAGCAAAGTAAACTAAAAGTAAAACAAGAGTAAACAATTGAAGATAGCTTTACAGAAAAATTATTAGCAGATTATAGACTGACTATACAGTTTTTCCACACCCACCAACGTTGACCGATTACCTTGACGAACAGTCAACGACATGTTTATACTAATACCCCACTCCTTGTATTATTGGTATCTGTGTTGTTAAAATGGAGTAATTATACAGGAAGAGTAACAAGTAGGGAAGGTTAGGTATACGATAAAAAAGATACAAACAGAGATGTGAAACAGCATAAAAGGAGCACATGCTCCTTTATGCATGACTTGGAGTTTGTTGTCTTGTCATTTTCTACAAACCTGAAAATGGTCCTACTCCTGATTTTCATTTTTAGGTTAAATTCTTATTTACCCAAAAATAATGTGTAATTTTCAATAGTTTTATGTGGAAAGCTTAGCTTTATTGATTTGCAAATGATTCATCTATATTCATGTCAGACCAGCTTTGTGTGGAGATCAGTGCCCAAAACCGTGACGAGAGAGAGAGGTAGCAAACGGGAGGGACACGTCCGTTTAAAATGGTTGTCGCTCTGTTAAATCAGCCTTCTCGCGAGTGTTATTTTATCGTAATTTAATCTTGTTCTGATTTAATTTGTTGTGGTATTTTTTTAATTTAATTTTATCCTAATCTAATTTATTTTTTTAGGTTAGTTAGGTTAGGATTGGAGTATTAAACTCATTTAATTTTATCGAAGTAATTTGATTAGGCGGTGAGTAGGTTTAATCGTTTAATATATTCGATAATTTTTTAGTTGTGTTGTGGTTAATTTAATTTATTCGATATTTTTAAAAAAATGTTATGATATTTTAAATAGTTTTTAGATACTAATAAATACTTTGATTTTTAAGTTTATCGAAAACCACATGCAACATAAAATCTACCAGCAATCTAAGTTATCATTCTTTATTATGATCTACATGAGCTTGTGATTGTGTATGAACTATCTAAGTTATCATTTTTACTGTGATCTGCATGATCTTGTGATTGTGTAATAGCTCGTGGTTGTGTATCAATTGGATGAGAATATATCAACTTTGAATATTATAGAATATGACTAAGAGACGGATGGATGATTATAATAGTTGGATTGAAAAATATTTAAGAAATGACATATTACAAATCATGATATTATGGTATTTATAGGCGCTATAAAATGGTTAGCCGTGTTCTAGACCACGACAAATTGTTACGAAATACATGCTCGTTTGGACACTAATAGGTACCCGACTGGTCGGTTGGGTACCCGTTATGGTCAAACGTAAAAAAACAAATAACTGTTTAACCTAAACAAGTATCCAACTGGCCTAACGGATACTCATTATGGTCAAACAAAAAAAATAGTCGGTGGACCTAAATGAGTCTCTGACTCGCCTGGCGTGTATCCGTTATGGTCCAATGGTAAAAAAATAACCCTTGGACTCAAACAGGTAACGTTTGGCCAGTCGAGTACCCATTTTGGTTTGAAGGCTTAACATAATTTTGTTTACTTCCTCTATAAATAGAGAAAACCTTCTTTATTTATCATTTGTCATATCCCAAATCAACTTCTTCTATAATCTTCGAAAACATCTTCTTTTTTTTTGCTAGAAATTTGATCAAAGTTCAAAACTAAGATCAAAATTCCAAACCCGATCAAAGTTTTGAATTCGAGCAAAGTTTCAAATTTGATCTACGCATTCATCTACTCAATAGTTTACTGACAAGTTTGTGTGGCGGTGGATTATTGGCGATTAAGGGTTTGGTATACTCTATTTATTATTTTAATCATGGTATTGTTTGATCTATTTCATATTACTAGTTGTTTCATATTCTAATAATAACATTAAAATTTGAAAAAATGTCGATATTAGTGCTCAAACTTGTTGTTCTCGACCTATATATCTAGATTATGCTTTTAATAATGATGAAAACATAGCAATGCATGATCTTTTAGGTATTGACCTAAAAAAACCCACCCCTGGAATATATTATTCCCATGTTAGTACTAATTTTACCACTAGTTCGTATTCTAAGAACAAAATATGTTCGAAGAACTACATGATATTTATGAAACTTTACGAATGAAGCTGGTGGTGAGGATAACAAATATCTTGAATCATAAGATAAAGTTCAGATGGAGATGATTTGTGATAGAAATTTTGTTGGGAACATGGGTACCGCATATTCTGTCTCCATATAATAAGTAAGAACAATCGATCTCCACACTAGTATGATATTATCCGCTTTAGCACCAGAAGACCCGCACATGTTTGCTTTTGGTCCACTTCCAAAAGGCCTCATACTAGTCAGTTGAGATATGTTCTTACTTATATACTATTGATCCTTCTGATGTTTAACACGTGGGATGTGCGACTTTGGTCGCCAACCTAACAAATCCTCCTCTCGAAAAAGTACCACTTTAGCCTCCTCTCAGTTGACTTCCATCTACCAACTCTAATCAGGTTGGGGCTACTTGAATCATAGAGACACTACAGATGTTGCTTCTCACCTCTTATTAGACCACTATGTCTTGTTCATTTAATGTCACTCCAATCAAGTAGCACCATCTTGATACACTCCTACCAAGCCATACTGGTTGACAAGCCACAAGCACTTCGAACTAGGATCTCTAGAGCATATCATTCACCTTGAGCATGGCTACTTGTTCAACATGTTTGACATCTGAGAATTCCATCCACATCACACCCACCACATCGCATCATGTCTGGGCATGGTGCTCTGATACCATTTGTTGGGAATATGAGTACCGCATATTCCACCGTCGTATATAAGTAAGAACAAATCGATCTCCAAACTAGTATGGTATTATCCGCTTTGGGCCTGAAGGCCCGCACGACTTTACTTTTGGTCCACTTTGAAAAGGCTGCATACTAGTTGAGATATGTTCTTACTTATATACTACTTATCATTCTATGTTTAACCAATGTGGGATGTGAAACTCTGGTCGTCACCTTAAGAAATTTATTAGTGAATTTGTAATATGATAGTTCAAATTGAGAATATTTGTACAACTTCTGGTCCGCAAGAACATAAACTGTGTAAGGTTGAAATCAATCAGATTTATTTTTAATCATTCAATCTCATAATGCAATAACGCTTACTTATACAATTATATTATAATTAAACTATACTACCAACCAACACTTTTTTATCACCACTTATAATAATCAAATTATAATGACACTTGTACTAATAATAGTCAAACTATAACAACTTATACTATAATCAAATTATAATGACACTTGTACTAATAATAGTCAAACTATAACAACTTATACTATAATCAAACTATAACAAATGTGCCCCCAAGGGGGTAGCCGAGTTGGTTGAGTATGTCATGTTTGTGACCAAAGGTCATGAGTTCGAGTCCCTCTACATACGCTTTCTCGGCTGAGCCTGTCACCTTGTGTGGTTTACCTTCTGGTGTTGGTTTGCAGGCTATCGCGTCAGGCTGAGGGTTTACCCTGTGCGCACTCATTGCACTCTGAGTAGTGGTTGCGGGTTCCCTCCGAAAAAAAACTATAACAAATGTTTTATCACTTATAATAATTAAACTATAACATCACTTGTAATACTTATAATCAAACTAGAATAACCTTATACTACTTATAGATTATAATATACAAACTAGAAAATCAAAAAATAATATAACTTTATACTACATAATAGTATAATTTTAATTTGACAAGAATGATGGTCTTACCGTGACACAAGAAAACAAAAAAAATCGGTCGTACCTAAATCCAATGTATTTTAGAGTTCTTGTAACAATAACAACGTAATGCAGTATATATACCACGTAAATTCCATCATATCTTATGTCATTTACTATCGTTATCTATGATATAGTCTACGATAGACACAACCGATTGAAAACAAATTATAAACGACATTTTAACAAAATAATTATAATTATAATTTATTTATTTTCAATAATATCCAAATTATTTTTTTATCATAAAACTTAAAATAATGAATAACATTATTAACTAAATAAGGAGAATTACATGGACTTTTAAACACCTCTCATACACGTGTTGGCTTCAACTCATTAGATCTATACTTTTTGTGGGACATGGTTATTGGTCTTCGATGTTCATTAATTCTGCTAGAGTTCTTATAGAACTCATTTAGTATCTTATTCGTTTCCTTTGGTATGGCCACAAGATGAATGTTATAAGTGCGAACGCGGCTTGGTCTAATGTTATCTTGCCCTTATCTAAGAGCGTTCTTAGGATTCTAGACCTAAATTTTTGGAATTAAACAACCATTCTCAAACATTTGTGGTTTATCGTTAGTAAAAACAACATCTCAATATGATGTGACCATATTAAATCTAAGAAGATTAAAGACAAAAATTTATAATCTTTAAAGATTGACTCTTCTCCCACTTGGGCTTAGAATTTTTTATTAAATCTTTGGTCACTTGCTAGCAAATTGTATAAGACGACGATTGGTGATCGGGAAAATACTTCCCTCTGATATGATCAAATACTGCTCTCAACTTCTTTGGTTAACCACTATGGACATAATATAATTTGAGATTCTGGACCGTGGAGCAAACTAAAAAAATCAATATCATTTGGGATGGTCTCTGGAAATGGTTGACGCAATTAAGACCAGTTAGTGCTAGCAATCGTCAAAACTTTCAGGAGATCAATCATCTTATTCTCTTTCTCCATCATCTTAGTATCAACTATGTTTATGTGCATTGTTGGTCCACAAAATTGAAAAATTTAAATTCACAACTAAATTTGATTCACAAACTACAACCAAGCACTTCATCTTCGATTCGAAACAACAATCCATTTTGAATTACCTTTACTCCATTTCGAATCGTAAACAACAATTAAACACTCCATCTTCATCTTCCTCCTCACGACACCTTCACTCGTTCCAATTAATTTTAAATATTATCTAATTCACATACGGAGGATTCATATCAATATGATTTAAAACTATGGTTTTAAGTTATTTTATATATAAAAAAGAAAATAAGCGAGTTATTAAAAACCCAGTTGATAAATATAAATTAGTTCTATATAGTTGATAAAAATATTTGAAATATTAAAGATTTGGATATTAAGTGATAATTGATATTAATATTTAGATATAAAACGAGAGATGAACTAAAAAAGGTGGAAAATAAGATTAGTTTATATCCCAAATATTTTGTTAGTTAAAAGATAAGTAAAAATACGTTAAAAATTGAAACAATTTTATTAAAATAGATAATTTAATATTTGTTTGTTTATTTACAAATAATTTTTTGTGAAAAATAATTGTATAAATTTTGTTTTAGAATTTTAAAATAATATTTGGATAAATAATATGAAATGTATATTTTTATACTCTAAATATAAGTATGAATTTTATAAAATTTATTATTTCAAAATATATTTTAAATAAATCTATTTTTATGGTTAAGTTTATTTTGTTTATCAGAATCTATTTTATATATAAATTAGACATAAATAGTTTTCTTAAAATATTTTTAATGTTAGAATAAATATTAAAGTTTAAAAAATCAACTTTTAGTTTTTAATTAAAATATTATGTGTGTATATATATGGTAGAAAATCGTCACCAATTAAAAGTTAAATAATACTAATAAATAAAAACAATAATGGACAGCTTAGATATTACATTTAATATTGGTTTTGCCGCCTTCTTAAATAATATAATATAGTTAGACAATATACAGTATTCATTAACTTTATAATATGGTTCTAACAAATTATTCACAAATTTTAAGATTGTACATAATTTCCTAAATTATAAAGACAATAGAAATCACCACCACTCATTTCTTTCACATTTTATACATGTTATTACAATGCCATAGCCAATTAGCTAATAGTAGAAGATAAGTGGATTTGAACTTCGTTTAAATAAGCTAATCATACGCATATTCTACACAAATCTAACAAAAAATAGACTTGACATTTGACAAATTTAAGATCATGATGATTTCATGATTTTGTGTCCATAAAAATACAAGATACAATAATTCTAATATAAGTGGAAAATCAAAATCTCTTATAGGAAAAAACAGTCAAAACAGCTATTTACCTTCATCTTAAGTTTAATCAACCCATGGAAGCAAACCTTGCAAGCTCATGTGGTAAAATTGGACGACCTTGTTGTTGATGATGATGATCAACGTTAATTCCAAGAAAATCTCGAGTCAACCCGTTTTGGATCGAGTTAAAATTTATTTGATTCGCCGAACTAGTTTGTTTTGATGTTTCCGTCGCAAGCTTGTTATGCTGATGGTTATATTGATCGAGATTGTTGTTTTCTGTTCGTGGTTGGCTTGAATTTACCGAATTCAAACCCGAATTATTCATAACATCGCTGATGAAATCATTTTGTTGCTTCACACTTTGATAAACCTGAAATTATTGGAATGATAACATTGACATAAATGTTTGTTCAAGATTTTTTAACAGTCAAGTTCCTGAGGTACTTACATGACCAAAAACAGATGGATTTGTTCTGGTTGCCGATCCCATCTGTGCTGCTTTCTGCAACAAGGCGGTAGCTGACATTGGTCCGAGTGGTCTCGATTGATGGAGGCTTTGAGAATCTGATGAATAAAGTGGAGAAAATGTGTCTACTAAAGTGTTATTCATGTTTCCTTTGTTCATCAAACACTCTTCTTTCAACATCAGATTCGGATTCGTCGAATTTCTATCCAGTAAGCCTTCAAAATGATTGTTTTGATTGATGTAATTTGACGAAGACGTCGAGCCGAATAGATTTCCCATATGTACCACCTCGGACAAACCTATGGCACAATTAATATTATAAATTCTAAAATACATATTTGGTTCAATCTTGACCGAAAGTGTATCAAATTAAAAGTTATTTACCTGAATTCTGAATTGCATTGAAATCTTGACAAAAACCGGAACTAAATTGAGGAATGTGAGCAACACTGGTGTTAGTGAATCCGTGAGGCAGCTGATTATTCAAAGGATTTTCATTTCGGAAACTCAGATTCGTACTCGTAGACGACGAACTGATCCTCGCACTCTCTTCAGCTAATGCATCACAAAAGGCTCTATGGGTGATGAAGCTATCCTTCCTGTTTAGACCATCAGCTTAAGAATTAATCATATAACTCATTCCTTATACTAATAACAATTACCTAAGTATTAAACTTATGAATCAAAAGATGCATGGATCGATAACAATGATATGGCCTCATGTTTTGATCTATTTGTAGTTACTATGATTTAACATTTACATTTATAATTTGATTCAACAAATACTTGTAGAAATTACCTCGAAAATAATGTTCCACAATCACATTTATACTCTCTAGTTCCACAAGTCTTTGAATGAGCTTTCCAATCAGACTGAACAGCGTATTTCTTCGCGCATTTCTCGCATTTCCATTTCTTCTCTCCATGTTTCCGGCTGAAATGTTTCTTTATTCCGGTAAGGTCACCGAGAGCTCGTGCGGCTTCATGGTGGACACAAGTCTTTTCGGGGCAAATATACACTTTCTTTTTTACTTCTTTATTAGTTCTTTGTTTCAGTTTCCATGGAAGATTATGACCCCGACGATGGAGTTGTAGGTTTTGGTCTCGTTGAAATCCTTTGCTACATATCTCGCACACGAATCTGTTTGTCGCCATTAGGGTTCTAGGAGACAGAGCAATAACCTCAGCATCTGGATCTGCTAAATTCAAACAAAAATATTACTAAAACACACACTAACTAATTAATCATAATAATCTAAAACTTTCAAGTAAATATATTATAGATACAACTTAACCATATCTAACTATAAAAAGTTCAAAACATTTCAGCTTTTGTATATCTAACTAATGATATCAAGATAGAGTTACAAGAAAAAAAAATATAATTACCTGGATTGCCTGGAAGATTTCTTTTCTTCTTGGTTGCTGGATTTGGATTAGGTTTAGGGTTAGGGTTTGTAGTTTGTTGTTGAAGATCAAAACTTTGTAAAGAAGAGGACATCATAAATGAATCACCAGGAATCATTTGCATAGCTGGTTTCTATTTTAGTGAAAATTAGGGCTTGAAACAAAACAAAAAAACAACAAGAAGACAGTAAAAGAACAAAAGAAGAGTTATTGTGCCAAAAAGACAAGAAAAAAACACAAGCTTTAAAGAGTTGAGTTTTGTTAAGAACACAAAGAGAGAAAGATACATAAAAACAAAAAACTAAACTGAAAGTTATTAAAGAGATCTGATCTCTTTTTACCTTGTTTGGTTTAAAGGAAAACACCAAACAAACATTTAAGAGATTAAATTCTTTTTCTTTCTTGTTCTTGTTCTTTCTCTCTCTCTTAAACTTTGTATCGGTCTTTTCTTACATGTCGTCTCCTTTTTATCGTAGCTTGTACTAATTTCGAAACCGGTTTAGCCGGTGATTAAGATAGGCCAACTCATACACGTGTGAGCTTAAGTCTAAGTAAAAAGAGAGAGATAAACAAACAATACTACTGCTACTATTATAAATAATTCAAATTTTGTAAGTTGTGTCTGAAAAAGGAGCTCCCGTAAAAAGTAAGTTGCCTTTATAGATCTTGGCAAGTTACTAGTAGTATAAAATAAGTCGTCACGGGTTAACTGTTTAACACTGTTTCGGCGGATGACTGTTGTTAGAGTAGATACGAATCCGATTAGGGTTGTTGGCCGTCCGATAGTTCAATTTTAGCACCAATTTTATATGAAAAGAGTATAGTTTGGTTCCATAATTTTCCAGTTTAAGTCTTAATATAATTTTAAAATAATAATAAAAAAGTTATAACCATAATCGAGTATGTATATCAACATTATTTCGTGAAATGGTATGTTTTCGTTTTTTTTTTGGATTTTTTGTCTAGCGGCAATTTTATAAATATTAAAAATTGAAAAGAGACAATTTCATGGAATAATTTCGAATTTTTTAGCGAATCTCATGTAAGATATGGTCTAAAAATATATGGACTAACAACACTTAATGGGATTGTTCAAATAGTCTCCAAATTTTAATCTTAAATATTAAAACACTATAACTCATGTGCGGATCAGAATATCCAACATGCATGAATTTCTATACAATGAAAATATTATCAAAACAATAGTACCAATCAGGAAATCTATTAAAAACCTAGATACTAGAAAAGCATAGAGATTCATGCTATGTTTGGATAGAGCTTGACATTACTACAGACTTGTTGTACAAAGTTTGGGTGAGATTTGGTAGCAATGATGGATGTTAGATAAATATAAGCTAAAAAGATCTATCTTCCTAATGCACACACTGTAATCATTTAGGCCACAAGAATTCTGACCGTAAAAAGTTCTATCTAAGATTCAAACTTATTTAGAAAAGCACCAAAGGAAATCTGTTCCTAATTATACAAATTTAAAAGAGACGTTGAGACCTAAAATCAAATCTACTGTTATCAAGGAATTAAATCCTGATACCAACACTTAACGAGTTTTATCTAAAGATGGGAATGTCTATGGTCAATTCCAAACTTTCCAAAAGCTACACAAATGACCATAAAACAATCCAGACTCAAACTACCCAAACCTAAGTTTAAATAAAAAAGAATGATAAGTTTGCTCAGATTAATTAAAATAGAAAACTGGCTAAAAAGGACAACCCTAACCTACTAAAGTTGAGGTGATTGAAACTATTGAATCTGGATTTAATTGTAATAGCTCAACTGATTATCTCAACTTGGCCTCTGAAAACTATACTTCAAAGAAGAAGAACATCAGTAGTCTGGCCACTTTCCCTACAAGTAAGAAAACAAAGATATATAAGGATTTTAAGGAATTGCTCAATAAGAAACTTAAAGAAGTGAAAATAAAGAATAACAAAGGTTTATAGTTGTCAAATCTCTTTAATTTAAGTAGCCAAACAAACTTCCCTCAAATAATTCTGAATGACTATAAATATTCTGAATTGGAATATTCGTGGTATTTGTAACAAAGCCTCGAGGAGAAGAAATCCTTCTAAGTTAATATTGATATTATTTACCTTCAGGAACCATTAATAGATCAGACTAACATAGGCAAGATTGCTGAAAACACGGGTTTTCCAAATTACATCTCTAACTCGAATAATAAAATTTGGATCATGTGGAAAAAGAAGTTTAAGTTGGATATTATTCTGGGCCACCATCAACTAATTCATGCTGAATTCATATTACTATCTATGGACAAATCCTTCCATGTTACCATTGTTTATGCAAAATGCCAAAAAGATTTACGTTTGGACTTATGGAATAATCTTAGATCCTTCGTTGATATAACTAAAGAATGGTTGGCCATGAGGTATTTTAATTCTATTGCATCCTCTCATGAGAAATTGAATTGGTCCATATTATGTTTGAGAAGACAAGATGAATTCAATTATGCTATTAGAGATTGTAACTTGAAAGATTTTGGATTCTCGGGTAATTAAAATAATCTTCAACAAGGTTTTTTTAGGTTATTCCATTCAGAATAACACTGTCTTGTAGACTAACTGGACTAACCTTAGCAGACCTTTTGGTGAATGTGAATTAAATATTAGAACTTTAAAGGACTTACATGATACTTTTTTTCAAATTGTGGTTCAAATTTAGAGAGCAACAACCTCTCTAGGCCACTTATATGTCTAGTATTTACTGAAAAAACCTTCATTCATTACAAGTGAGCTCTTCTAACCACCACTCTCTAATTTGAAAGATACTCATTAATATTAGAGAGGTTGATGAAAAACATATCAAATGGAAGCTGGGTAATGGTAACTTGGACTTTTGGCTAGACAACTGGTGCAACTTTCTCGCTTCATAAATCTCGCATACGTTAAGAGAATTGGTCACTCCTATTGAAATCAGACACATTCAGAAATAATCAGTCAATGCTCAGGTAGAGTAAAAACTTATGTGGATGCTTTCCGATGATGGAAACTCCAGTACCAAGAAAACTTGGAACTACATTTGGAAGAAAAATATTAAGTCTAATCTATAAAAAAAACTATGGAATAATATTTCTCATATGAAATGTTCTTTCTTGTGTTAGAGAATTCTCAACAACTCGTATCAACTGACAATCTTCTACAGAAAAGACATACAACCTTTGTATCAAAATGTCAATATTGGGATAGTATTGAAACCATTAGACACATGTTTGTGTCTTGTAAGAGCTCTTAGGACATTTGGAATCATTATGCTAGTTTATATGGCAACATGATTGCTAGATGTATGACTTTCCCTCACTTATTGAGGAGCTATTTTTGGTCCATATCTCAAGAGATTCATGTCAAAAATATTATACCAATTATCATTAGCTGAGATCTATAGAGATTTAGAAACCAAGATAAATACAAAGCCTTATTCTATTCAACTAGTTTATGAATTAACTATATCAACCATACAATCATTAGCCTTGATCATGCTAATCTACTCAAGAAAAAACTTTGGATAAATGTTGAGTAGGCTGCTATTGAGATTGGGTGCATCAACCATTTGAATATTCTTAAAGAATATGCTCTTCTTAATTGCCCCCCCCCCCTTCTCCAAACAGATCTAAACTAAATCTGGATGCCTAATGGTGAGGCAAGTAGAAGTGGCCTATTGAGGGATAATTATGGTAACATTATCAAAAGGTTTAGTATGCTCTATGGTAAGGCTTCTCCTATTGTTGTTGAAGCTAGAACTCTACTAGGTAGGCTTGTGAATTGTAAGTCTCTAAACATAAACATGATGGATATCAAAATTGATTCAAAAATTCTAGTGGATCTTCTAGGTTCTCGTAAAACTCTTTGGACTTTAGAACCTTACTTGGCTTGCTATAGAATTCTCATATCATCCAAAATAGTCTTGTATCACATATATAAATATCAAAATAAAGCAGTTGATTGACTTGCTAAATGGAAGTTTAAATGTAAAATAATGCTTGACTTCAACCAATCTCAGACACCTAACCCTTTAAGAGCTATCACATTCCTTGAAAATCTGGGTATGAGTTATATTTGTGTGAATGACTGAAGCTATATACATATTAGTGTTCTATAAACATCACAATAGTCTTTATTATCTAACTCAGACTACTAACATGCTCAGCATGTTCTACCTGACTAGACTATTTCATGTTTTGCATAAATAAATATAAATCTATACTTTCCAAGTTATAACTTAGGAACATGATGGATGGAGCAAAGGCATAACAAAGTCTCATGATATGAGTTCCTCAGAATTGAAATCATTAGAAACTTAACAACTAACATAAGATCTCTTTAAAAAAAATTGTATACAGTTGGTCTCTCGAAAATTAAGAAACTCTAAAGCAGAAAACTAATGGCCAGATTAAGGATTGCAAATCCGATATGCTATACTTATCTCCCTTTATTAGGGAATCTGAATAACCAAAGGTTAATCATTTGATACAAAGTCCAGAGATCAAAACTGATAAAGTTTCATCAATTCCTGAACTCAAATACAGTATGAAATAAAGTTTCAAAGACTCTCATACTTGGGTCGAGCTTCGTAAATTAGGTTTATTCATGTGTTGCTCGATATCGGAAGAATTTCTTACTCACTCGTACCTTCTAAAAAATAAAAAATATTATTCTTAGAATTGGTTCAAAATTGACGTTTTAATTTTGATTGAACGTTTTTTCCTGTACATTTTCAATACTTATTCTGTACTGGTTTTGTAACTAAACTTTTTAAATTAATAAAAATATTATTTCACTAAAAAAAATCTCTATAACTCTCTCGTTATTAATATCATAACAAAAATCATGTTCGACCTTTCTACCAATGCTTTCTTGGTTTGAACTTGTCACTTTGTATGTTTTCCAGAATTTACCTATTGGTTTTGGTTCGCGCTCTATTGCGTCAGATTGAGAGTTTATAATATACGCACTTGTTAAATAGCGGCCGTAAATTTCTTCTGAAAATAAAAATTCCAATATTTCTCTAATAAGATTATGAATCACAAACTTTTAATAGGGGCTTCATAATCAATACTACCATCTAATATTATTTAGTTGAATGAGGATATATTTTATGGTAAATAATCAAAACTAAAACTGCGTCAATTAACCAAGTTTAATATAACTACATTTGAAGATTGTATTTTTAATTATATGTTCGAAACACGAGAAATAGTGAGAGAGAGAGAGAGAGAGTGTAGATCTAGAGAGAAACAGAGAGAGAGGCGTCTCCCGAGGAAATGAAGGACGGCCCGTGATAGGGGTGTCCCAGTAGAGTGGGTGCCCACACATGGACTATGATCACTCACCCATATTTGTCTACGTTACTTTTCAGTACAATCACTTTTTCATCATCTATCATCGATCTCAATTCTGATCGCATGCAATAATACTTGTCACACTGATTATCCATTTTAAAGTACAGTATATAGTAGTATTATCTTATGACTTTTAATATGTAGAAATTTTATTTTAAAAATAGGAAAATAAAGTCATTATTAGATTCGCAAGACTTTCAATGTCCTTCAAAAGTTACTACCATAATTTTAAACTGAACTCACTACTCGCTGTAACAGTAGATTTATTAAGATCATTTCCATTAGTTAATAATTTATCTACTTTTAGTTCGATTGACATTAAAATTATATTCTAAATTATATTAAATCCATTAGTTAATAATTTATCTACTACTAGTTCGTTTGACATTAAATTGTATTCTAAAATTATAATTTAATATTTTTTTTACTTTAAATTCAAAATTTTGTATTTAAATCTAAATTATTTTATACTAAAAATATTAAATAATTAAAATGTAAAAATTAAATACTATAGCTATAATTAAATTTGTAAAAATAAATTATTTGAGGGTACAATAGTTTTTACATAATTCTGTAAAAAAATAAAAATAACCAGAAAGTCGCGAGAAAGATGAACAGGTTTAAGACATGTAGACCCGTTTTTTTTAATTCGACAGTTTAGGTAAGCTTCTCCTAAAAAGTACACTTGTTTTAAAAAAATCGACAACACTCGCGTCCCAGCAACAACCAATCTTTGGTCATCGTTACCCAAAACTTAGTTGCTTCAGCCGAAACTTGTTTGGTGATACTGTTGAATCTGCCACAAGAACATACAAAACTATACAGTTTCGGTTCATAGTTAGAGTTTAATTGTGAATTATTAAAAAACAAAGAAGAAAAGAAACAAGAATGTTAAACCTAATCACACACACAAGACAGATTTAACGTGGTTCGGGTTGTGAATAAATCATACATTAACAGACAAAAGATATACGATTTTATATATATATATGAGGTTACAAGAGGACTCTTTAAACACTAAACACTCAACCATTCCTCTTTGTTACAAACCACTATCGCTTAAAAATGAACTATGGATTTGAGAATGTCAATTCAAATGTTAACCTTCTATCTCAATTATAGTAAAAAACTTATAGTTTTCTCTTAAATCTCACAAGTGTTTCTCTCACTGCATAATCCATCAATAACTTTAATAACCACCTCTCACTGTTTATAGAGGATCAATTATATGCACAAATCTCCTTCTACCTCACATTAGTGCTTGACTCCTGATTGTCCTATTTGGCCAGACTAGCCAACACATGAGATAAAGGAAGCGTTGACATCAGTGCGACATCAAGCATGCATCAGTTTTCTGTACTGTTTGTCCTTAGTAACACCTTTATCCAACGCCTCTTAGACCAAATGATGATATTAAACATCAATTTAGACATTTCCTCCAGAGGCTTTGAGGTATCTTCAAAAGCCATTCAACAATCATACATTGTATTTCGTCGTCGCAAATGATCAGTCTGCTCATTCGACCTTCTATAATGGCATTCTTTTTGCATTCAACAAGTTTTTCCTTAGGTTTCAGCAAATGTATTTGCACCTAGATTTTGGCTCCAGTATTTTATTGAGAGATGCAAACAGTACATGCCTCTAAATGTATTCGAATTTCCATCTTTGTCTACATGCAGTCTTTGGCAGTACTTTTGTTCTCAAACTATATATAGTCAGCACCTAACACGATAACTCTATTGTTTTTTATGAAGGTTTTTTCAAAATATAACAAATCTTATAATTTTCGATACAAACAACTATAAATAAAAAATTAAACTTAATAATACTTAATAAATAAATCATTAATTTTTAAAAAACAAATAATTATATAATTAAACCACATTTATATTTACATTAGAATTGACATTTTAGAGCTACATCCATAAACTTTTTTGCAACTAATTGAACTTATTAATTAGATTTATTTATTAATTTTGATTTTCTATTTAAGAAGTTTTAGTTTTATGATTAACAATGTACTAAGGTGGTTGAGTAATGTTATTTAATCTCGAGACGTAATAATATAAATAGTAAAACATTTGATGGAAATAAATAACAAACCTAAATTTATATTTTTGAATAGGAAACTCTAAATATGTGTTTAATAGCGAAAAAGGGAGTGAATATAAAATTAATAAATCTAGTTATATTTTTGTTCCAAACAAAAAAAAATTCAACTATAATAATAAAAAAAGAAAATATCAGTTACTTACTAAAGATTTCATTAAATATTATGCTTTCAATAAAGCATTGTTTCATTCATCACCGGCCTTTAGATACATGTAACTCTTGAATTTTATTTATACAATTATATTTACTATATTCATTAAACAATTTATGATTATTGAATTAGGTAGTTTTTAATCAACTACTAGAAGTTATTTCTTTGTAGTTGTCATGTAAATTAATATATATAAGATACATTAAATTAAAATAAAAATAGTTTTTGTGCAGTTTAAAGTATATCGGAAAAAAATAAAAAATAGACTAAAAAATTCCAAATAACCCAGAGTACAACACTCGAAATTATAGTAAAATAGTAAAATAGAAAAATAGAAAGTGTGTATATATTATATAAATATAATAATATTAATAGATCGACGTATCCAATAAATTCAGAACAAATATTTTCAACTCAAATATTGTAAGAACATGAAATAGTAATTAGAAACTTACCATGTTCACAAATATTATAAGATAGATGCATATTGGTTTAGTATTAAAGAGAAGGGTTCAAAATTTAATAATTAGAAACATGTACATCAAACATACGAATCATAGAATTAAAATAATTCAACTGCTTTTGGCTTCATGCTTTCGGATTTTTCTGTAGGAGTCTCCGATTCTCTTTTGTTGAATCTTTCGTATTCAAAGCTCTCTCTCTACAATATAAAACGAAATATAATATACCAAGTAACTCCTCTACAATATTTAAAAAATACATGTAGTCAATTTATAATTATAATAATTTCAGATATCATACTTATATAAAGGAACAGTGGGGCAGCTGTGTCGAAGCCCGAAATATTTTTTCTAATTTTTATTGAATCTACATTTTTGTTTACTCAAATCAAATAAAGAACGATAAAAATAATAATGCGGAATTACCATCCATAAATAATAATAATAATAATAATAATAATAATAATAATAATAATAATAATAATGCGATCACGAGTTAAAAACTATTAGGATAATAAAAATAAACCCAAAAAAATTATGTATTTAAATGGTTCAAAATAATACAGTTTTGATCCTAAATATAACTATTTATTTAATATTATATAGGATTTGTAAAAGTAGATAGAATTTGACCTGCACCACAAAAAATGACAAAATAAATTGAACTTATTACTGTCTAAAATGTAAAATTGAATAATAACTTATTTATTTTTATAAATCTAGATTTTCTTGCAATCATATTTTTTATTTTAGTACGATGTCATTATAATAAAAATATATAATAATTTTGTTTTTAAATAATATATATTTTTATCGAAATAAATATAACTATTTGGATTAGTTTTAAAATTTTTTTTGTTTAGATTGCAACAACAATTTAACCACACTAATGTATCGATTTTAGTATTTTTAGTTATTTTATTAACTTTTTGTTTTATATTTTATATTTGTTTTATTCTACATTTCACCATAATTATTGTTTACTTTTTTAATAATGTCCAGTAACTAACATCTAAAAATATTGAGTTCGTAGAGACACAAAACTACATGTATCGAACTAAAATCGAAAATGCGTAAATTTTTCAATAACTAAATGTTTGATATAAATTTATAGTTAAATGTTTGATTTTTTAAAAGTGTGTATTAAAGACATATAAAAAATATAGATGTCTATATATACACATCTAAGTGTTTGATATAAAGATACATCAATGCATAAGTTAAAAGTATGTTTCGACTATCATATGAACATTTGTTTTTATAATTGGTGCAAATTTGTAACGAAACATATCATAAAGATTAAAAAGGTAACAACAAACCATCTATATAAATGGATATCAATGAAAATAAATTGAAGAAAAATACATTACATTATTTGGTGGATCCTTCCAATCATGTGAAAATTCACAATGCTCCCCTTTCAGACGACATGCTCCCTTTCAGACATACTCGATGAGAAAAGAGCTTGCAGAAGACCCCGAAACAATCAACATATAAAAAGATATAACACCTTATATTTTCATAATGACAAGGAATATACAAAATGCTAAATGCTTTGGGGTTGTTTAGGGTTTACAAACCTTATATCGATTTAATTTAACAATTGGAATTATACATTTTCTTATCCCTCTGAGTTCTCGAGATGTAAGTACATAACTATTAGTTTGGGAGAAAATCCACAATTTAATTTTTTATTTTGAGACCTAATCGGATGTTAGGGGATTGAAAACATAATATGCATGTTTAGGATTGATTGATTCCCTTGAGAGCATATAATTGATTATATAATACACACAACTAAAATATTCATACCTAAAAATCAAGAAAATTCATAATTCATAATATATAAAAATTCTAATTTTTTATTATGGATGTTCTAAACAATTATATAAAAATAATATGAGTATTTGACTTCAGAAATTCATAATATGACGCTCAGTTATCCGGATTAGAAGATTCGTTTTTTTATTCCACCAAAAATTTAGAGATCTATATGATCATTTAGTTAGATTTTTTAATAACCGAGTATTTCACTTCCATAATGTCAGTACATGTAACGTATGTGTTTGCTTTCCCAAATCTCAACAAACCAATACAATTTAATTTTTAGATTATCTATTTATTTTTTAATGGGATGTGAGTTTTCTTGCTTGGAAGACCTTTCGAATAACAGCAAAACAATTTAAATTTTAAGAAGTTTTGATCACTAACTATATGTTTTTTCATTTCGTATAATAAGGATGCCAAAACTTTAATGTTTATGATATATCTTTAAGTGTTTTACCATGTTAGACAATAATCTAGTGCTTATGAATGTATGACCTTTGGGATGCGATGTGATTACCCATTTTTATTGGCACTTGGACTATGGGATGTACGGGGTGATGTCATGCATGCCATGAATTGTTTGTTTCATGTATTGAGTTTGAGTGAAATTCATCTCTTTCATATATCTAATCACCTGAAAATATATTTCACATCTCATAACCACTTCAAAATATTCATAGGTTACTGAAATATAACGCAATAAACTCTGATTTGTTAAAATATACAATTTGTTTGCATTTATATGAATTACAATGTAAACACTTCAACAAAAATACTCTATGGAATTTATAGGTAGACTTTTCATTCCACATGCATGGGATCTACAATGCGAGTCACGAAGGAAAACGTTTTGGGGACTCATAGCTTAAAGAATATTTGTTTTAAGTGTAGGCTGCTGGACCCTATAAAAGACTATCTCATATGTTCCCTAATAGTGAGGAACCCATTGCATGATATTATTTTTGCATTTACACCTACTATATTCATGAATAACTTGTTTTCAATGTTAAATAATTATTCTGGTATACCATGAAATCGTCAAATACATCCCTAATTGGAGGCTTGGTTATTGTCAAATATGGCCTAAAACCAATGTTTTCTTCCTTAAATTGTTGTATATAGAGATGATATATAACACAATGACGTCTTCCGCCTCCGTTAATAATCATCGCAAGTCAGTCATATACGAATTCCTTTTAGAACTTTTGACCTGATAAACATTAGCTCATTTATATTATTCATACGAAAATTAAGAGTAAGTGTTGTGTTTTAGACTCTAATTATACCTAACATATTTTAAAATATTCTGATATAATGAAAATAATGATATGTGTGTTCAACACGAACACCAGAATATCTATCAGACTATGGCACTGGACTACTATTCATTTTACTCTGAAAGTTAAGCATGATACATAAGAACTACATAAAGAGGTAAAATCCAATCATATAAAATTATAGTACTCCATGGGACATTCATTGAACATGTGATGTCTGATTTTATAAAGAGAACATTTAGGCACTTATAAATTTCATTACCAAAATTTAGTTCTCTTTTGGTGCTTCAATTTTCAGTTTTATATAAGTTTTTTGAATATGAAACCTTTTTTTAGTCAAATTAAAACTTCTTTATATATAAAGGAAATGATAAAATTTATAAGTCTATGTACATGGTTAAACTTCAGATTGAATATTTGACCGAATATTATATAAGATCGTAAATATTAACTACAGACTCCATATTTCCAAATCTCAGTTCACTTGTGATGAGATTATTAAGTATTGTCAATATTAAAGGTTGAAGAACAATGTGGAATAATGATGAATCAATGTTAACCACTAAAGAAGACTTACATATTAAAAGTCTGTACATAAATATTGTTAGAATATTCGACTAAATTTGGAAAGCTGGATTCATGGTGTAATAATTGGGGTCAACTATTGACCACTATAATTTGGGATTTCACATACTGTCCTTAATCTTCTCCCTATAAATCAGTGTATTAAGTTTCCTTGTATAGGCCTCTAAGTTCTCTATATATTGAGAGCCTTATTACCATTGCTAGTGAAACAAACGCAACTTGTAATGATTTGATTCAATAAAAAACAGTTCAATACAAAAGGGCATTTTCTCTAATAAATACAAAATCCTAGCCGCCTTCTGCGGCTACTTCTCTATTTGTTTTTTAACAAATATATATTAAGTAATAAAGATAATTTGGATTGCAATCTTTTATATTGCAATCCAAATTTGGTTTATACAATTAAGATGAACAATATTTTCTTATGAAGAAAATTCATTATGAGGTAATTACTAAAATTGGTATATTAAACCTTAAACATAACAAAACTACTGTTTAAGAATTTTTCACATATAGAGACATCCATTGCAAACCAAGCCGTATAGGCCTAACATTGGAAACTGTAGTCCAGTACACCAATATTTATTTTCATTTAAAATACATTTCATTCTATATAATAGTTCAGTTTAGAAATCTACTACCCAAATTTATATTGAAGATAATACAATAACTTATTTTTGAGTATATTTAGTTTCTAGGAAAGTATTCAACGAACAACTTTGATTTTGGAGGAATAATTAGAGATGATTTATTTATTTTTTAACATTAAGGATTTGATAATTCATTACCAATCACCTTTTTATTTTCCTATATGAATCAACATTTATATTCTCACTCAAGGTTAAGCATTTGTAGTTGTTCGTGAAGGAAAAACTCAACATCCTCAAAAAATTGTGCAAACTTAAGTTAGTCTATTAGCTTACAAAAGAATCTGATTTTAACTTTAGCCATGTTATAAAGAGTTCTACAAGAACATTAAGATTATTTATGATACAAGAGAATAATTCACCTCTAGCTCTTGTAACGCAACAAAGAGTTATATAAGAATATTAAAATCATTTGTTGTGAAACAAAAAAAAGTCCATATTAATTTCTATAACACAATAATGAATTCTATAAGAACATTGAAAATATTGTAATGCAAATGGAGAATTCAAATTTACAAATGTTTAATTAGAGACTATTATAACAAGAATGAAAACTAATATAAAATAATTCACTTAAGATATTCAAAGGTCTTAAACCAAATATGTTTAATTAAAATATCAAAATGATGAACTTTTAAGATAATATTTATTTCAAATTTTCAAAAACCTCTTTTAAGACAATCATTGCACATGTTTCACAGTTCACCATTAAGCTTAGTCAAATGAATATTAATACCAAGTATTTGATGTATATGTTAAAACTCAATAACTCTATTAATTAAGAACGATAATTTTTAAAATTTAATCGACCCATATAAAGGTTAACAAGTTTGTAACAATCGTATTCAACTATAATAAAGTCAATGGTTTGTAGAAATAATACACTTATTTATGATATTTTAATTTAAGTGTCTCGTTAATTATATCATAATTTATCAAAGGTCTAATCTCATTTGGTTCTAAGATTAACTTAGTAGAACATTATGAACTTCATAAATTTAGTATGAGCGTATTAATATTTAGAGTTACTTGTCATTTTGATTACCATAAGTTACATTGACATGCTGCATGCCACAAAAAAAATTATCTTAAAGAAATTAAATATGAATTTCTAAGTAAGGCATCTTATGTATTAGGAACCAAGAATCATCATGATCATTCTTGATAATTATTTGGGTTTATCACGAAAGACATATATTGTTGGGAAATCGATCACCCAAAAATTAAAAAAAATATCAATTTTATGGAAACAAAAGATAAAAGAAAACTTAAAGAAAACCAAGCACACAAGACAATAATTAATGTGGTTCAGATTGTGGAAATAATTACGTCCATCCAGAACAAATACTTTATTTCAAGGAAGTTACAAAAAAACTCTAATCACAAAGGCCTGAACCAAACTATGTCACTAAACTCTTAAAGTTTATGTAAGATAACATCGTTCACAAAACTCTGTATTCAACTTTATCCATCATCTTAATTCTCTCTCTAAAAATACCAAAGATTTATCATACTAGAATGAATATAGACTCATCTCACAAGTCACTCGTCACACCTCTCATGTCGTTACATCTTCCATATTGTCACAGAGAAGCTTTATGTTTCTTTTTCTACTTATAGACTCAGAGAAAACCCTAATTCTTCAATATAGAGTCCATATTAAATTTCATTAATCGATTGCTAAAATAAAACACTAATCCTTTAATATGAAAAGTCATAAATAAAAAATCTAGATTAATATGAAACAAAATTAAATAAAAATACCAATTAATAAGAAAACGAATAAACTAGGAAGTCCAATTAAATAAGAAACCCATGTAATAAAAAAACTTAGTTCGATTAAGACCTTAAGCCCATCAACATTGAAGTTTCAGCCCATGCAGCATTCAAATCAAAATTATATATTAGGGCATCGACATCATGCATTCGACTCAACCTTTACCATTTATGATCAGATCTTCGATTGAGTAGAAAACAACCAACATGTCTTCTGCCAAGATTCAAGTTCCATCAAATGTTCTTACACCCAAATCTTGGACACAAATATGTCTTAAGAAAATCGAAGAGTTCATGCCTATACATGTTTTTGGTTAATCCATCTTTGGGCCACGTAATCTATTATATGTACATCTGTTGAAGAGTTACTTCTAGCATAAACAAAACATTCTCCACCAAGGATTATAGTAACTCCAAAATATGTTGCATCTAATGTTTTACTATTGCGAGACCATCTCATCTACATCATAGACTTGCACAAGTATCATGTAGTTCTTGAGCTTTGAAATCGGAAATATCTTGGTAAGATCATCCAAAAACAATTCTATTATAGCAATATTAGTCACCTTCACTTTCTCCCTCTCCACCATGTATTGAATGAAGCGTATCTTGATATCTAAATGTTTAGTTCGCTCATAAAACTTCAAATTCTTCATTAAATGAATAACAATAGTGTTATCACAGAATATAAGCACATCTTGCTTTACACCAATGAGTTCACTTAACAATCCATTCAACCAAAACAATTCATTAATGGCTTTCGTAACAACCATATATCCAACTTTAGTAGACGCTAAAGAAATAAACTTTTGTATACAAAATTCCAGCTAACCAATCCTCTAAGCACAATAAATAGATAACCTGAAGTAGACTTCATTATGTCAAGACATCATGTATAGGCGAAGTCCACATTCATCTCAACACTATATCAACTGTATCATTCTGATTATAACACAAACCTACAACAGTCAAACCATTTAAGTATCTCATAAGCCATTTTAGTGCATGACAATGAAGCTTTCCCATATTAGACATGAATCTTCTTAAAACACTTATAGTGTAGATAATATCAGGTGTAGTACAAATCATAGGATATATAATGCTACCAATAATATCTTCATAAGGTATCTTTAATATATATACTTCCAACCGTTTTGACTTCAAAAATAGAGAACTTTATTAGGATCTTCTATATATATATATATATATTCTTGTTGAGATAAGAATAAATACCCCGTTGGAATGTTCCTTATGATATCAACACCAAGTATCCTCATATCCCTTCTTATATATTTCATCTCAAACTTTATTTTCAGCTTAGTCTTAATCGTTTCAATTTGCTTCCTATCTCTTCCAACTATTAATCTGTTATCCACATATAACAATAATATATATATATCTCTTCAATATACACTTTTTTCATAACAACTACACATACTTGATGGATCTTATAAAATAATTAAATATTTTATTTCACTTTTTCGATGATGTTTCATCATATATAAGAGTCTCTTTAGCAAACACACATCAGCTTCCCTCATTTCGTCAAACCTTCTCGGTTGGCACATGTAATTTGTCGCTTCCAGTTCACTATGCATGAAAACAGTAGTAATATTCTTTTGTTCTACTTCAAGATAAAATATAGCAATAATTAATAGCGGAACCCTCATGGAGTTTTATTTTATAACAAACAAAAATACCTCATTGAAATCAACATCTTCCTTTTCTGCAAAGCCCTTAGGAACCAGTTTAGACTTGTATCCAGATAACTCAAGACCATGATTATATGGCTTCCTCTTTAATACTAATTTAATCCCAAAAATCTTATGACGCTTCAGCTAATTCATAAGAATCCACATGTTCATTTTCTCAAGAGATCTCAGTTCTTCCATTATGGATTTAAACCACTTTTCTTTATTATTGTTCAAAATATTAGCGGTTGTACGAACGTCTCCTTAAAATTTAATAGAAAAAGAATAACCAAATACATATACGACTCATAGTGCCAATTGATAATTGTCAAAATCATGTTTCTCTCTAGTTTGATTATTCGAAGGCCTTGGAACACTAGACCCTATTCCATTTTTGAACTCATGCAACAGTTGAAATTCCTTTGTACGAGCCAAAACGGAACCAGGTTCAAAATTATATTTGGTAGAAGTGTCTCCAACTTCACTCTATAAGATCAAACACATTATCAAAGTGATATCTCTTCTCAGCAGTATTTGGTTCAGTCTCCATCGCCATCTTCAATGACAATATCCTCCTTACTGAATATCTTGTTTTTTCTTGTTACATTATTTTGATGTCTAAGTTCAAAGCACCAAAAGTTATAACCTCTTACTTCTTCTAGATATTCGAAGAAGAAACATTAAAGTGCTTTCGGTCGAAGCTTATCTTGCTTCACATGTGCATAGGCAGTACATTCGTACACTCTCAAATGTTCTAGCTTAGGTTTCTCTTCAGTTCATACCTCTTGAGGACAAATAAACTAAAAATCATTGTGGATATGTTTGTGTTGAGGATATATGTAGCCGTTTTTACAAATTCTCCCTAAAACCTTCAACTTATTCTAGTTTTATGAAGTATACACCTAACCCTTTCCAACAAGGTTTGGTTTATTCTCCCAACAAACCTATTCTTTTGGGGAGTTCTAATCACAGTTCAGTGTCCAAAAATGCCAAGCTTTTTAAAATATATAATGAACCCCTTGTTCACATATTCTAAGCTGTTATCAGTTGTATCCTTCTTCAGCACTTTCTCGGTTTGATTTCTTACCAATGTCTTCTAGTTCACAAAGGAAACAAAAGCTTCATCATTGGTCTTCAAAAGTATTACCCATATTTTCCTAGAATAATCGTCTATCAACAATATAAATTACCTTGCATCATCTATTATAGGTTTCCGTGTCAGACCCCAAAGTTTTGAATGAATGTAATCAAGCATTTCATTTTTTGTCTGGTTGCTGGGAAAAAATTCACCCTCTTACTCTTACCCAATACACAACTTTCACTAGAGCTCTACTTCTGAACTATTGTATCATTTAACAACTTATGTTTTCTTAGTTCACCAAGTCAATTTTCACTTAAATGTCCTAATCAAAGATGCCATAACATGGTAGAATCATTTATCACACTAGACATTTCTCATTCCACTACAGAGCCTCAAGAACTAACATACAATTTTCATAACAACAAGAGAGCCTTGGAATACCTTAAGTCTACTATCTCCACGTCTTTAGGTAAACCCTTGTTCATCTAACATTCAATCAAAAGAAGGTTATATTTAAATCTGGGTAGATACCTTACATTGCTAATGACTTTCTCAAGTTTTGTAGACAACTTAAGCTGAATGGTTCCAATCCCTTGTAAATAAGAATATTTTTCATAGTTGATGATGGCCTTTCCACTGTCAAGCATTCACATGTCTTCAAACCAATGCTTATTGGAATCCATATGGAATGATGTACCCGAATCTAGGACCCATGTATTGCTTTATCTGTAAAAAAAAAAGAAGAAGTCATTAACCCATCAGTATACTCATAGTCAACATACACCATTTTAGCATCTCCAACTTTGATCTTCCGATAGTTGTTCCCATTTCTCTTATCTGAGAATTTTCTACTAATATGTCATTTCTTCTTGCATACCAAACATATTATATTTAAACTAATTACAATACTCATTGACTTAGACAAAAACTATCCTTTACTATTACTTGAATCTTTCTGTGTTGACAAGATTCCCATACTCAGTTTGTTCCCTTTAGAGTCATCCTTCAAAACAATCTTCCTTAGAAAATCTTTGAAGTTTAAAATTCAATTCACTTAGGCCATCATAAACGAGTATTTTTAGTAGAGCATGATGTCCACAAAGTGCTGATACACCTTGGGCATAGAGCTTATAAGGATACTTTCTTGATCATCTTTCTCTACCTTTACACCAACTAGATTCAAGTCAAATATGATTATGTTGTAATCTTGTAGGTGCCTTCAGATCTCTTTGCTATTATACATAGACAACGTGTAAATGCGTTTATTAAGATACGATATATTTGCCAAAGAATTCTTCATGTAAGTCACCTTCACCAAATTCCATATCCTTAGTGTTGTGGTTTATTCAGATACCTAACACATCACTTCATCTTCCAATCTTAGTACAAGACCAATATTAGCTTTAGAAAGTACCACGACATTAATTTATGTATATTTTTTTATCAATAATAATAGCCAATCTCTTATATACTAGGTAAGAACTAACTATAGTTCTTTGGAGGTTAATCTCGTTTGATTCTTTGAATATGTATAGGCTAAGCTTCATGGAACTCATCTCTCATGGTTTTTTTATTTCCATATGAGATATGTTTCTCAAACCTTCAAATCATACCGACTTATCTACCTCTTCTTTTGTTGCTCCATAACCACTATAGTACTTGTTGGGAAATTGATTGTCTCAAAACAAAAAAACAAACAACTTCATATTATATAAGTAAGAACAACACGATCTCATATGAGATATGTTTCTCAAACCTTCAAATCATACCGAATTATCTACCTCTTCTTTTGTTGCTCCATAGCCACTATAGTACTTGTTGGGAAATTGATTGTCTCAAAACAAAAAAAAACAAACAACTTCATATTATATAAGTAAGAACAACACGATCTCAACACTAGTATGATATTGTCCGCTTTGTCACCCGGAGGCCCGCACGGCTTTGCATTTAGTCCACTACCAAAAGACCTCATACTAGTTGAGATATGTTCTTACTTATATACCACTGATCCTTCCCATACTTAACCGATATGGGATGCGGGACTTTGGTTGCCACCCTAACAATAACAATATTATATATTGGGTCTGGAAACTAATTGTAAGTTTGTGCGTAAATATGTTCAATTGGGTTGGAAATTTTCTTAAGGTTTGAAAAACAAAGTAGAAAGTTGGTCTGGTAACTAACTGTAAGTTGGTTGCGTAAATAGGTTCAATTGGATTGTAAAAAACAATCATCCATAACATTTAAACATATACACAAATAATAACTAGATTACTAATTGTATTGTTGGTTGCATAAAAGATATCATCAAAATCAAACATGAACAGTTTTTAGATCATGCATGTTATTTACGGACAAATCAAACAAAATATCTAAACTAATTTTTTCATAAAAACCTGATGTCATAGGTGTTTTATACTAAAATGGTTTAGAATTCATTGAAATTGAAATTTAGTGGAGTAATTTGTAACTTAAAAGTTCATAATTCAGTGAAGATAATAACTTTTTCCACCGCTTATACGTGTTATAAAATATATTTGTCCGCCAGTTCAAAAATATCCCCTATAAACGTAAATTCAACATTATTTATTTTACGATTATAAATCATAAACAATAATATTGTTTACGATTATAAATCATAAACAATAATTTTCCTTATACAAATAATTCACTAAATAATTATCTATAGTATTATTATACATACATATGGGCACACAATAACCCATGAGAGCATGCGTTGGTTTTGACAGAAATTATGAAAAAACACAGCCCATAAATTATTCAGAGAATTTAAGAGCATATTTTTGAGACCGGAAACGACATGCTCTTGGTTACAATCATCCTCTTTTCTTTATTATTTATTGTCTGGTTCTATAGAATATTGTTATTATTGATTCGCTCAATAATTATACAATTCGCTATCAAGAACAATGCTATATATCTGTACCGTGAAATCCGTCTCCTTGTTGGAATATCAATTACCCTATGCTGATTGTGTAATTATCCTTGAGGGAAAACAATCACTTTTTTCATTGGTATGACCGAATGACAAACCTGTTTTCTTTTTTCAAATACAGTTTCACTAAATTAGTACCATATTTTCTTCCCAATGCAATTTTGTAGATGTCTATATATTTTTATGAAGTTTAATTGATATTTTGTTCTTATCAGCAATAAGATTACCCAGAACGAAGGGGCGTAAAGTTTAATAACACAATTTTTTTCTAGTCTACCCTTGGGTCAAAACGGAGGTAGAGTAAAAGGTTTATTGAGATAATATAATTCATATCATATAGTTTTATATTTTATAACTCTGACGCTGTGGAGCTAAGCTAAGAGTTCAAAAAAAAATTAGAGAATGATTTACGGTTGCATATGGAGTATTTCTAAAAATAGTAAAACATATCAATTTTAAGTATTAAAAAAATGGTAGAATCTAACCAACGGTTGAGACTGTATCAAAGAAACAAATTTACTTTTTGATAGATAAACCATGTGGATCCAATCAAATGTAAAAAACTAAAAACAAAAGAAGACGAAGAAACTTACAATAACACATACAAAAAATAAAAAGAGTTAATAATGTTTAGCACGGTTAAAATATTTTTGAGTTATGAAATCTGTAATAGATGAGTTTTGGAAGGATGCGCTGAAAAAATAGAGACCCTGTCGATGTGGAGTCCGAAAATATTATAGCATTCCTCTTTTGCCGTATCTAGTAGATTATTGCGCTGAAAACAACGCACTAAAAATGACCTAGGCCGGAAAGGAGGGGAGGAACTTAAGCTTCGTGGAGCAGACATCCAAATGAGTTGAGAGAATGGACAATCCACCAAAATATAGCTCGTGGTTTCCAGGTAACTGTTGCACAAGACACGGTCTGAGACTGTGTTATAACCCCATGCAAGAAGATTATCTCGTGTAGTGAGCTTCCACCAGATGACAAGTCAGATAATGAAAGGGTCTTTGGTAGTGTTAAACTTGTTCTAAACAAGATGGGCCCAAGGTACATGGGACGTTGATGGCCATATGAAATGATATGTACAACTGATTGTGAAGGATTTACAATCATGGTTAGGGATCCAGAGTTTAACATCCCCCCTTCTTGAGAGGGTAAGGATGAGACTGATAACATTATCAATTTTGAACATATGAAATTAGTGAGACCTTTTATATGAGTGGAGCTAAGTGGTCCAGTTCCAAGATTCATTGTTGATGATATCAGAAACCATGTATTGTTTCGCATTATAGCATAACAGATGATACTAGGACCATAACGGTCAACAAAAGTTAGAAAATATTCAAATATCATACCAGAGAGGGTGGACAGTCCATTACCAACATCAACCTTATAGAGCTTGGTAGCAAGGGACCTTAAGTTAATGATTTACATCCAACATCAACTAAGCGATGAGACGATAGAGAGGTTCCAAAGGCTGTTATCTTTTACATTTTCTGTAAGAATCTAATTAAACCAAATTAAGGAAGAATTATCGCTCGAGATGTACCAGAAGTATTTGAGGGCGGCCATCTGATTGTAGAAATTGAGGTCTAAACTCTAAAGGTCATCTCACAATGGACATGTAATCTTCGACCATGAAACTTTGGAACCATATATTTTTATCATGGTCTTGACCAAAGGAATGTACAGAAAATTTTAGAAAGGTCCTTAAGGACATAAACTAGAAGAATAAACATAAAATACCAGTAGACTTGTCCGGTGAATTAAAAAACTTTGATAAGCTAAAGCCTACCCTCATAGAATAGGTTGTTGGAACTCAAAGAGCTAATACAATTGGTGATTTTATTGAATTCAGCCTACAATCACATAAGAGACGGGAAGTGATGAGGGGAACGCCTAAGTAACTGTTAGGGTGGCGACCAAAGTCCCACATCCCACATCCCACATCGGTTGTGTTCTTACTTATATACGGAGGCGGAATATGCGGACCGGACCCCTAATTCACAACACCCATATTCTCAACACATGGTATCAGAGCACCAGGCCCAGACGGAACGCGATGTGGTGGATTGTGATGTGGGTGAAATTCTGCGAACATCATACCAGAAGCCGAGAGCCATACTCAAGGTGAATGATCTGCTGGATAGATGGAGCGCCACGGCTCATCAAGCAGGTGGCTTTATAAAGGAGCGGCGCAGATTCATCTAAAGATGGAGCGCCACGGCTCATCAAGCAGGTGACTTGATCATGGAGCGGCGCAGATTCATCTAAAGAGGGAGTGCCAGATGGCTCATCAAGCAGGTGGCTTGATCAAGGAGCGGCACAGAGCAGATAGATCCGCCCTAAAGCTCTAGAGTTCAGGTTTCTCTTCACCTGACTAGAGTAGGCGGATGGAAGTCAATTGAGAGGAGGCTAGAGTGGTACTTTGTTCGAGAGGAGGATTTTTAGGTGCGACCAAATTCCCACATCCCACATCGGTTAAACATGGGAAGGATCAGCGGTATATAAGTAAGAACATACCTCAACTAGTATGAGGCCTTTTGGTAGTGGACCAAATGCAAAACCGTGAGGCCTTCGGGTGCCAAAACGGACAATATCATACTAGTGTTGAGATCGTGTTGTTCTTACTTATATACGGAGGCGGAATATGCGGACCCCCATATTCCCTACACGTGGTATCAGAGCGTCAGGCCCAGACGGAACGCGATGGTGGTGAAATTCTTGGAGGTCGAACATGATGAACCAGTAGCCATATGATCAAGGTGATTTGCTCTAGAGATCCTAGTTCGGAGTGCTCGTGGCTCATCAAGCAGTGTGGCTTGATTGGAGTGGCGCTAAGGAACAAGACAGTGTGGTCTAAGAGGAGGTGAGCAGTAACATCCGTAGTGCCTCTATGGTCAGGTGGTCTCCAACCTGATTAGAGTGGGCGGATGAAAGTCAATTGAGAGGAGGCTAAGTGGTACTTTGTTCGAGAGGAGTATTTGTTAGGGTGGCGACCAAAGTCCCACATCCCACATCGGTTGTGTTCTTACTTATATACGGAGGCGGAATATGCGGACCGGACCCCTAATTCACAACACCCATATTCTCAACACATGGTATCAGAGCGTCAGGCCCAGACGGAACGCGATGGTGGTGAAATTGTCGGAGGTCGAACATGATGAACCAGTAGCCATATGATCAAGGTGATCTGCTCTAGAGATCCTAGTTCGGAGTGCTCGTGGCTCATCAAGCAGTGTGGCTTGATTGGAGTGGCGCTAAGGAACAAGACAGTGTGGTCTAAGAGGAGGTGAGCAGTAACATCCGTAGTGCCTCTATGGTCAGGTAGTCTCCAACCTGATTAGAGTGAGCGGATGAAAGTCAATTGAGAGGAGGCTAAGTGGTACTTTGTTCGAGAGGAGGATTTGTTAGGGTGGCGACCAAAGTCCCACATCCCACATCGGTTAAACATGGGAAAGATCAGTGGTATATAAGTATGAGGCCTTTTGGTAGTGGACCAAATGCAAAGCCGTGAGGGCCTTCGGGTGCCAAAGTGGACAATATCATACTAGTGTCGAGACCGGTTGTGTTCTTACTTATATACGGAGGCGGAATATGCGAACTAAACCCCTAATTCACAACACTCATATTCCCAACACAGGCTAAGTGGTACTTTGTTCGAGAGGAGGATTTGTTAGGGTGGCGACCAAAGTCCCACATCCCATATCGGTTAAACATGGGAAAGATCAGTGGTATATAAGTAAGAACATACCTCAACTAGTATGAGGCCTTTTGGTAGTGGACCAAATGCAAAGCCGTGAGGGCCTTCGGGTGCCAAAGCGGACAATATCATACTAGTGTCGAGACCGGTTGTGTTCTTACTTATATACGGAGGCCGAATATGCTGACTAAACCCCTAATTCACAACACTCATATTCCCAACAGTAACAAACAAGATAGGAGCCTTCCTTAAACCCAATGGAAGTGATGATAGAACGACAATCAAGTCAGAGACCCAAAAATTAAAATTTGTCTCTTGTTGGGGTTGAGATGGAGGCCCGAGAGGTTTGTGACTTCCTCATAACTTCTTTAACTAGGTTAATAAAGTTACTGTTGGCTTGGTAGAAAATCATTAAGTCATCTGCAAAGCATAAATTATTGACTTTAAGCTTATGACACTTCCAATGGAAGCCAAAAAAAGGTTGTTGACTTTTATTTTTAAGGATACTAGATAATATATGCATGATGAGGACGAAGAGGATAGTGGAAAGAGGGTCCCATGTTGACGGTCTCTTTTTTCATGAAAGGAACCAAAGACGTTACCATTTATGTTAATCGAGTAAGAATTAGGGGAGATACATTTGATAATCCAACCAATCATTCGATTTGGGACATCCAAGTGGAGTCACCGAAAAGCATTATCGAAGCTTTGATAAGGTCTATTGGAATAAAGGCCAATTCAGATGGATAAATGAGAGAGGAGAGGGAATCCTCAATAATATCTATAGGGATTTTAAAAATAATCTTGTAGCTAACATTTCAGCAAGAAATGGGTCTGAATTCGTAGGGGGTGAATTTTTTTGACTTAAGGATGAGAGAAATGAGGGTTTTTCCAATAAGGGCCCATACAGTTATGGTGAAAAAAATAATGGACCGTTTTACAAACGTCGGTACCAAGATGACCCATAAGAACTTAGAGAAACTAGAGTTATATTCGTTAGACTGAGGCACTTTATTATTTTCGATACTAAACAAGGAATTTTTCATCTCATCATCGATAATAGGCTGGATCATGTGAGAATTTTCATAATTTTTAAGTCTGGTTGTGATCAGGCTTCTAACTCTATCAAGTTCAGGATAGTTGGAGGGGGGAGGGTTCTTGACACCAAAGAGATTGGTGAAATGGGTGACGAGAAAGTTGGCAACACTCTTAGGGATGGAACAAATGTTCCTTAGTGGGCATTAATAAGGATAATTTTATTTCTAGAAATAAGAGATTTAATACCGCTATAGACGAATTTGGAATTACAGTCTCCCCAACTTGGGCTCAGTTTTATGAGACTTTTTCTTGAAGAAGAACTCTTCCGGGCGGCTAAAGAATACATAGTTTTTGGAGGCAGTGATTTCAACCTCAACGAGAGATGGATTGTGGAGGTCATTTTCTAGACCGTGGTGGGCTAGAGGAAGAATGGATTGGGAGATCGAACCCCTCTCACTTATATAACATACTTCTCTCTTATTAAGACATGAGAGAGTAATTTTAAGAAACTTAAGTTTAGTAGTGATAATTGGCATGACACATCTGTCCATAGAGAGATTTTGGTTACTAGTGACAATTTTCTAAAAGTCAGGGCGAGATTGCCATATATCAAAGTAACAGCATTTTTTTTGGCAAAATGACTTGGAGTACTAAGGAAAAATGTAATTGTCATGTATCAGATGCATGAGGTTAATCATAGTGAGTGTAAACATTCGGAAAATGATCATCCAGTTATTATTAACAATAAATCTATCTATTATCGACGAGAAGAGGTTTTGGACCATATAAATTTAAAACAGTAGCTCGAAGATCATCGAGTTCACTATTGTAATAACAATTATTGAAGTTATTTATCAAAGACATTCGAAGGTCTGAATTTTCCGTTCATCTGGTTTATGGATGATATTAAAGTCACCAAGATCGATCCATGGAATGATTTGGCAACGAAGGGGATGTATGAATATCATGCCAAAGAGAGGTAAAGTCAGAGGTTTCGTTGAATGCATAGATTTTAGAGAGAGAATGAGGTGTTGGACGAGATACACGTAATGGTATATCTATAATTTGAGGGGAAATATAATGAATGAAAACTCTAAAAACACTAGGATTCTAGGATAATCATATTTTACCTAAGGGGATCATTCTATGGTTGGTCTTAAAGATCTAAAACGGAAACATAGTATGCTTAATACTATTTGCTTTATTCTCATGTACTTCAGTTTCTAATAAACAGATAAGAGTTATGTGATTAGAGGAAACGAATTTCGTGACATTATTTTGGCGGACATGGTCATTTAATAAAAAATAAAAAATAAATTAAATTAATTACTAAAAACACACTTAAAACATATTTTTTTACGATTTTTTCGTACTCGAAAAGTGAACATTTTATAGAAAATATTTGTTTGAAATATTTAAAGACCTTGAATCGAGTGGAAGATGCTTTTGTTTTTTTAATTTGTTAATTTTGAGTACGTTATTGAATTATAATTAAAAGAATAACAATTTTTTAGTAGTTTGTAAATTTAATATTTTTAGTGAAAAACATTCCTATTATATATATATATATATATATATATATATATATATATATATATTTCAAATGTGTCTTTTTTTTTAAATTCACACTTGAAGCAATAGGCAAAATATAAACTATCTTTTAATTAAGTTTCAGTTTATGCATCTGGTAACTTTAAGTTTATTTTGTTTCACAAAATACATCAAAAGATTTTAGTTTTGTTAGGTTGTTTCTAAATTTCATCATTTATATCATCCGAAATAAATTTGGCATTAATATTATCACTTCGATGATTCTGACCTCTAATAACTATGGTAATATATGGTTACAATTTTAAACATGTGACGGTCCAATCATAACTATATTTTATAACAATCTTACGCTTGGATCATGATATATTATTTAAGAATGTGTCAATAAAATAAATGTATAAAATTTATACCATTCAAAGGAGGTAAATTGAGTAATCGTATACATCAATATAAAATTAAAGTTATTTTCGTTACTATAAGGTGCAATTGGATGCATCAATAATCATAATATTAAAATAATCAACTGCATGAATTTATAATGGTGAATATGAATAAAATAATATGACCCATAATTATATATTTTATTTTTATTCGGTCATATTCAAAAAATATTGACTATAAATTAGTAAAGTCAATAAAAGTGAAAGCATGATATATGTGCACATGTACTAATAAACCAAACTATATACAAACACTTCGCAAAATTATATACATCTCAATATCCATTAAATATAATAATCTTATAAACATACCATAAACATAATGATAGTGTGTATGTGCTCATAAAAGACCTTAGACATCTGTTTATATAGAATTTTTTTTTGGAGTGTTTTACAATAGTTGAATGATTTTGAACTCTTCTTTAAACAAACATATGATAAAATTTTAATTCAAATATTTTATGATATTTTATGTATCCTATTTTTTATATATCAACATGTGATATTTTATTGATTATAAATACTTATAATTGTTTTACTACTTTTTAATATTTAGTCATCAAGTTAGTTATGTCTTTATCCAACGTCTTAGCAACAAAGACAACATCAAATCTTGCATAAATTTTAATACGCATTTAGAATCAATAATCGAAGCATAAAAAATATATATACATTCCCTCAATTTCTAGTTTTGTCATCAAACAAATATTAAGATTAAATTTGTTTTGGTGTATGATATGGGCTTCTTCGATCATAATAAGAGGTTCTTTAATATTTTTTTAAGGATTGATAAGAGAGGTAAGCATTTAGGTCTCTCAATAGCTTCACACTGATTATCTTGTCAACTTTGATCCCACTTGGGCAAGTCAACCGCTAAATTTCAAGGCATTCTTTGTCATTATACCTCTGCCCAGAGTTTTAACAGTTCCATGTTTGTAAGACACATGCTATAAAAAAATTATTAAATAAATTGAGCAAAAATAAGCTGAATTACAAAAGGAGGCTAAAAACAATAAAAGTCAAGGACTTGAAAAAAATAAACAAATTAAACATACAAATCTAAAAATTTAGGTGAGAAAGGGAAACTAACTTCTTTTAGTTATGGATCAAGAATTAAAGACTCATTATTTATGCAAAAGAATAAAAGCTCAATCTTTTAATTATATATAATAGATATTTAAAGATATCATAACAAACAAGCGTAGAGTAAGAAATATCATTTTGATTTTCAAAATCTAGAGTTTGATTATATACTTCTTCATCATTGTCTTTATCTTTACTTTTATTTTGATGTTTACGATAATGTTTAGCCTTAACTAAACTTTATATTTCTGGTGTCATTGAACCTATGTAAGTACTTTTATTATGAATTAATTATATATTCTCTTAACCTTAATTTTGTTTTCCTTACTATTAATATTAATCTTAATGATTTCAATTACCTATGAGTTTAAATGAATGATTCTAAATCTAGATTGAGACTGAGAGGTAATATTTATTTCTAAAGTATATTAATATCTTTAGGTTAATTGAGTAGTACATAATGGACATGGTCTATTGACATCTAAACTATATTCGTAGTGTATATAGCCAAATTGTATGAGGCACTAGACTATATATTGTTAGGTGCGACCAAAGTCCCACATCCCATATCGATTAAACATGGGAAGAAAGATCAATATATAAGTTAAGAATATATTTTCATTAGTGTGAGACCTTTTAGAAGTGGACCAAAAGCAAAGACGTGCGGGCCTTCGGGTGCCAAAACGGACAATATCATACTAATGTTGAGATCAGGTTGTTCTTACTTATATACAGAGACGGAATATGCGGTACTCATATTCCCAACAAATGGTATCAGAGCCAGACCCAAACCGAATGCGATGTGGATGAAATCTCGGAGGCCGAACATGATGAACCAGCAAGCCTAGCTCAAGGTGATCTGTTCTAGAGATCCTAGTTTGGAGTGCCTGTGGCTCATCAAGCGGTGGTACTTGATTGGAGTGGGGAGTGACGCTAAGGAGCAAGACATATTTCTCTAAGAGGAGGTGAGCAGTAACATCTGTAGTTCATTTATGGTCAAGTAGCATCAACCTGATTAGAGTGGGCGGATGAAAATCACTTGGAGGAGGCTAAAATGGTACTTTGTTCAAGAGAAGGATTTGTTAGGATGACGACCAAAATCCTACATCCCACATCAGTTAAAAATGGGAAGGATCAGTGGTATATAAGTAAGAACATATCTTAACTAGTATGAGGCCTTTTGGAAGTGGACCAAAAGCCAAGCCGTGCGAGCCTTTGGGTAAAGTGGACAATATCATACTAATGTTGACTAGTATGAGGCATATCATACTAATGTTGACTACTATGAGGCATTTTGGAAGTGGACCAAAAGCAAAGCCGTGTGAGCCTTTGGGTTCCAAATGGACAATATCATACTAATGTTGAGATCGAGTTGTTCTTACTTATATACGGAGATGGAATATGCGGTATCCAGACTCTCAACATGTATATAACCAACCATACAAGAATGTTACTTGTTTGAGATCAGGAGATGATAACAACAAACTTGAAGAGAATATGATTTTAAAGAATAATATAAATACTAAATTGATATAAATGTGGAAATTATTTCTAAAATAAATTGCATGTTCAATAACCATAAATTATTCCGTTTTTGATTAATTACTCTTCTATTACTCATTTTGTTTTATTTGGTTTTAGACCTTTATAAAACCCCCAATTTTGATATTTGGATGATACAATAGATAAATCATATGGGATAAAAATATATAAATCGTTACTTATTTATATATATATATATATATATATATATATATAATTTTTCATTTAGATTGATATTAAACTCGAATCTAAATACTCATATTACTGGATGATAATTGTAAATTTGGGATTTATCACATTAAATTTTAGGTGTCGTTTCTAAAGAATCTTTTTATTTCTATTACACCTTGGATACCCATAAACGTATGTTAAAGTACTATATTAATCGTTATTTTTATTATTTTTTATTTTTTATGGTTGCATGTGTTTAATTGCCAGTACAAACTTAATTCAATTCGATCTAGAAATCGAAAGAACATTTTTTAGGTGACTAAGAGAAGTAAAAAATCTAATAACAATAGCTAAAAAATAAGATGTTGTTTCCTCCTGATCTGGAAAGGATCAGTGACTACACAAATCCCTCACTTACGGGATTCACTCCAAGTATTATGAGTTCGGGAGTAGCTGAAACGAGTTTTGATATATGATTATTATGATGCAGAACAATCACATTTTTGCTAAAGATTCAAAATAGTTCCCAAATACGCACCTATTAAGTTTCTGTGAGGTGTATGGTACAAACAAGTACAATGAAGTTACAACGATGCAATCATACTGAGATTATTTCATTTCTCTCGAAAATGAAAAATAAAGGCATGTCTGCAATATTTACTACCTAAATGTATCACTACATGAGAGCAATTGGCTCAATTATTTCTATCAAAGTATTTTCCATCTGTGAAGTCTTCGAAATTTTGGAATGATATCAAAAATTTATCTCAACAATTTTTGGGTTCCCTCATTGCAGTCTTTCGATATGGATGATTATCTAAACGTTATACAATGGAATGCTAAGGATAAATAAGATTATAATAAAGGCAACGAGTAAAATATTTCTAACTAATACGATACCGCGAGAAGCATATGAGCTCATTAAGGTACTCTCTAGCAAAAATATGCTAAATCAGAAAGGATAATACAATTAGAATGTATATTGTGCATGAAACTACAATGCTACAAGTCAAAATAGATGCATTAGAACAACATATGGCACAGAGAAAGATACTAACCGCAACTATTAACAAATGTGAAGCCTATAGGTGTTGGTTTATAATCAAGGAAATAGCCTGAAGAACTTATAGGTTCATATGTGTCAAATTCATTCAATGATGGCTTCTGGTACTCAAGGAGCTTGTCCTAATATTACAAAGAACAACCCAAAATAAGTGAATGCATTTATATTTAGAAACGGGAGACGTATTGGGAAAGAACTATAGTTAAACTTTGAAAATTTGCTAGTGATCGCAACAAGACTAAAGGTTATCATGACAACTTTGTAAAACAAAGAACAATAGATTGTCCAGTAGGACTTCGTCTAGACAAGCATAATGTTCAATGCGGTGAAGTGAGGTTGAGTGAGGCATGCTAAATGATTTTTGTTGAAATTTTATATGACATCAAATGGATTACCTTCGAATGGTTTGTGTTTGAAATTTTATATTCATTCGAATGGCTTATGTTGAAATTTTATATAACTTCAAATGAATTATTCTGAAATGGTCGATGTTTAACTATTTTTGAATGTTTTGCTCGGTTTATAATAAATTATTCAAAATAAATTAGAAATTCAAAACAAGGGGAACAATGTTCTTAAAAATTAAAACAAACCAAATTTAAAACACTAACAAGAATGTTCGACATAACATTACAAAATGCCTTGGCCATCCTAAGGGCTTATAAAAACTACTTCGAACAGAACGAAAAAATTGTCTTGAACTTCTCAAGGGCTTAAAAGAGATATTGAGATTTGAAATGATCAATTTATGGGTTTTATCCCTTCGGATTTCTCCCTTTTCCCATCCGAACTTCCTTATTTGGACTCGAATTCATCATTTCCTTTAGAACTCTCATCTGATGACTCTTCAGAAGCCGTCATCTCATATGCCAAGGATATATTCGGTGGAACAAATTTATCTGTAAACAAGCCTCATAAAGATCCAAAACTCAAGTTCATAAAATTTTATGAAAAAATAAAACCATATTCGATTTGATCGAAGCATTATGATCGTTTAGTTTGTCTATAGTGGCATCGTCCTATGCTACCAACACATCATCAACTTCTTGAGTAGACTTAGACTTAAGAGACTTGATTTCTTCCTCTAACTCTCCTTTATTCTTCTTTAAAAAGTTTTTACCTGAAATACGATTTATAGACTCTTTACTAGTCTTCTGTTGATCTTATAATTCAGATTTCTTTTTGGAACTAGAGGTTTGAAAATCCTTAAGCTCTTTTTGAACTTTTGACACCTCCTCATTGACCTTTCCCACCTCTGATCTTAGTGTATCGAGATCTTTGATTGCATTGTTACCTTTAGCCTTCTCCACTTCAAGGGATCTTTGAAGTTTCTTGTTATCCACTTGAAGAGCCAAAATGGTTTCTCCTTGAGATTTGACCTCCCTTTCGAACTCGACAACAGGTTTTACGCAACCCATTATCGACTATCCTACTATGTTGTTTTCTTTTTAGACTTCAAATGAGATGTCGTCATACATCATATTAGGGGCCGAACTTAGAAAGACCTTGTCAAAAGCCTCGTAATCAAACCATGTCAACTCATCCATCGAATTATTAAACTCAGTTGTGCCTTCACCCTCAAAATTTGGAAATAAAAAGGGGGGATCTCGTTCCGAAATAAGAGGAACTTGCCCCCAAGGGGGTAGCCGAGTTGGTTGAGTATGGCATTCTTATGACTAAAAGGTCATGAGTTCGAGTCCCTCTACATACGCTTTCTCGGCTGAGCCTGTCACCTTGTGTGGTTTACCTTCTGGCGTTGGTTTGCAGGCTATCGCGTCAGACTGAGGGTTTACCCTGTGCGTACTCATTGCATTAGCGGCTGCGGGTTCCCTCCGAAAAAAAAAGATGAACTTGAATATCCGCATGCAATGCTAAATCTGAACCAGTTGAAGTTTTATTTTTATTTGTTATTCTCTCATTACTGCCTTCTTTGTGACTTTTTTAGCCTTATTTTTAGGCTCAAGCACATCTGTGGGCATATCACCTACCTCCATAGTGGCAGTAATTGCATCAAACAATGATGCATCAATCCCTTGTGATTGACCTTCGACATCTTTTTCAGCAACACTTTGTGAAGTTTCTTTATTCTTTTGTTTGTCCATGTGACTAGGGGCTTTCTTTCTCATCAGAAGATGTAACTTCCTATCAACAGATTCAATTCTTATTAGAAGGGAAGTGGACAACAGGTTAGTGGTGAATTCCTTCCATGAAAATTCCCTTTTAGAACTAGTTCTCTAAAGGTGACTACGAGTCAGATTTGTCGCGATAAAACATTCATAGAAACCATTGACTCATTTTTTCTCTGCCCAGTTGTGCAGCTTCCTAAAAATTATTTGCGCATTTTTCAAATGATGTGTAAAGTGGTTTGGAATAACTGCAAGGGAAGAAGGAGAGATCAAAACCCAAGACCAAACAATACAAATAAAATACCAAATAAGTTTTAAAATAAAATTGCATGGACTCTTCCAGAATCTAGTAAGTTGGTTTGGATTTCCCTTTGATGAATAAATATTCTGGTAATTTTCTCATGGTCCGCTGATAAAAAAAAGTTGTGTCTTCCATATCCTATCCGATTCTAGTAAACTATAAAGTGCTTTGTACTCATTCCCCATATTGAAATGATAGAAGGGGGTCTTAGAATTACGACATAATCCTGCAATAGTTGCAATCTGCTCCATTGGCATATGCACAACCTAACTCGTTAGAACGACTATCCTTGCTTAGAAACAACCTAACCAAATGAAAATGCCTAACAATTTTAGGATCTAAGGGAAAACTAAGACCCTAATTCAACACTTCAGTAAAAACTACTAACTTGTTAGAACAATAGTTCATCGGAGTCTCCTCAACCTTAGACAACCTGATTTTGATTACTTCGATAAATCCCCATTTGATACAAACAACATCTAATTCTTTATCGTGAAAATTAGTATAAGGTATCTTATCTAGTGCTAGAAGATACTTTACACTTTTTTTGTGAAGTTAGGATCAACGCGTCTGGCCAAAAAAATGGGCAGCTTTTCAGATTCTTCTTTTATAATGCCATCATTGCCTTGATTCTTCTTCCTTAAAAAAATTATGTCAATAAAATGTTTAAAAGTTTCCCATGTTTGACTAGATGTTTCGAGTGGAGATTCTTCACTCAAACCCTCCATAACTTCTTTTATTACTTTAGGGTATGATCCTAACAGACAAATGGGTCAAGTAATAACATCATCCTCTAACGCATATGGTTGTTTATTTGAGCTCGGAGAAGAAGGATAATCAATCAATACTAATGGCTCTGCAACAGCTTTGGCTGCCGACAGTCTAGTCACCCTAGTTGGGATGGTATTCTCTGAATCTGAACCCATTGCTTTGATTATCGGACATGTCTGACTACTTGAGACCTTTTGAAAGTAAGAGGTTTTTGAGGAATATCGGGGTGAAGTAGATGATTGAACGGTTAGAAGTCTATGAGGGAATGTTACGATTATAAAGATAAGAACCAGTGTATTCAATAACTTGAGTAGTAACTAGTGGAGGCGATGAAGCACGGAGTCCAACAGCAATTCAGGCTTTCTTTTTCTCCTATTCTAAGTCAGATAGATTTAACCAGACACCTTTAATTAAAGTTTTTCAAGCAGTAAACATACAAGCACATAATTTTTTTATTTTCTCCTTAAGTAATGACTCTCTCTCTCTCTCTAAAAATATGTAGAACATGCGCAATGAGGGATTGACTTATATAGAAATAGGTAAAAGGGTACTTAAGGACTCTATTAATGAGACTTTAGGTCTTTTGAGTACCCTAGAAACCAGCTGGAGACGTGCCCACTACCAAAACTTCTAGGAAAGTGGAAATGTCACCTTAGAAATGGAAACGTTGCTCATTAATTAGCTTACGTTACCTAGGGTAAAGTAAATTCGAAGTCCAATAAGTAACTAATACGTGTGAAAAATATGACAGATAAAAACGGTAACTTCCTTGACTTTGAAACACGTTTGAAATTATTTATTACTCAAAAAAAATTCAGAATTGATTTTGCATCGTTATTACTCCTCAAAATAACCTTTGTGAAAACTAAAGGGGCTATATACTAGGGTCGGATATGTTTGGGACTAATTTAAAGCTAGTGTCAGAATCATTCGAAGGGAAATTTAGAGTATCATCTGAAGGGTTTTGAGACTGAAAAATAAAGTTATTTTATTGACTCGTGACTAGGCTGTATACTTGCTATAATAGGCTAACAATATCCTAAACTTGGATTCGGCCATGATCCAAATCGGGTTATTGGTGCTTATACCTTTGACCTGGTCTAGTATCCAAATTCCAATTATAAATACCATAAGAAACCTCATTAATGAAGACAAAGAAAATTTAAGAGACTAAAAATCTAAACCAATTTAAGAGTTAAAAATCTAAACCAACTGAATTATCTCACTACTCAATACAAGCACCATAAATATTCTTCACTAACTACCTAAAATACCATTTTATATATCTCTATCTTACTAGATATACCCCCAACATATTTTTACACTATCAATCAACTTAAATGTTTTTCCAATATAATTCATTTTCATAATGAAACAATGAGATCAAATCTTTCTCCATAACCATTTGATATCCAATATCGATGAGAAGATAGAAATTTTTTATCGTGGTTGTTGACTATTTTACTAAATGGTTTTAGACAAAGAAATTGTTAAGGACAATACCTTATGTAGTTTATAAATTTTTATAGTCCAACATATTAAGTTGTTATGGAATATATACGGTGTTAATGACAAATAACGGCCATTGATTTCAACATGACATTATGAAAATGTTTTTATAGAAAGTATGAGATATAACAACATTTTTATACTCCATATTACCCACAAGAAAATAGACAATTAAAGATTACAAACAAAACTATTTTGCATGAGATAATGAGAAAGTTCGTATTGGCTAAGGGTAAATGACCATGTTTCCTTAGTAAGGCTTTATGGGTATATATAACAACTTCTAAAGTTGTAACAAGTGAAACACTATTTGTTATGGTCTATGAGATGAAATATTTTGTTAGTGATAAATGTTGATTTAATAGAGGAGTGGCAGGATTAGTCTCAAGTTATAGTAGAGTATTATAATACTTTGATACGGGAACCGTATAAATGTAAAATTAAAAGTCATGAGTTTTCAAAAGGGAGATTTGGTATTAGAAAAGGGATTACAAGGGACAAGAGATAAATGCATGGATAAGTTGGCTCCAAACTAGGATAAATATTTTAAGTTAGTATCTAAAAGACATAAATGAGCTTATAGACTCACAGATATGGAAGAAATTCATTAAAATACTCTTTGAATATTCATCATTTAAATCTGTATATTTGTAAAATTTAATCTTTACTCGGTGTACTATTTTGTCGCATTCTAGCTGGCAAAGAGTTCTAAGACAATGCAAAAATATGAAGATAACAACTCAATAGTAGGTGATAAAAGTTATAATAATTTGGAGTATTATATACTGATTGTAAAAAATAGGATTTTCATGTTCAGTAGAATAGATGAGAACTACTGTTTTTCATTAATATCATCGAGATTGGCGTCCTCTTTATTTTTATCAACATCTTCAGGAAAAATAACTATCAATTCTGAATGAAGTACTTTTAGTTTTTTTAGCTTCAACAGTATCATGATAGGATCTTCTACATAGATGTTGATAATTTTCATGAAGGTAGTGCAAATGTTTCCCGAAGTAGACTGTTCTAGGGTTATTGTTTTCAAGTATCTTCTTCAGAATATATAGACGACGTTCCTTTATCATTCTAAAACTTTATTAGTTAAGTTATTTTTAACTTGTTTTATGTTTAATGTTTTAGCTTTGTTACAATTTCAACTTCAACCTTAAGTTTCTCAATTTCTTTTTTCAATCGGGTATTTGAGTTTTGAAGTTTAACAATTTCATTATCCATCGACTTTAAGTCATTTTCAAAAAAAAATTCTCCAATACTAAGCCTTTATCTTTCTTCAAATAATTAATAGTGGTATCTTAATCATTTATCTTCTATTTTAATTTTATTAATCCTTCACCAAAAGAAATCAAAAGATTGGGGTATATTTAATAGCTTCATTTGTCTTCCTACAAGCAAGATACATTTGAATGAACTATACATAAATGCTTTATAAATAAATATAATTTATTATTGGCGAGAAAATTATGTTAGAAATAATTTAGAATTTATTTTTACTCCATTTGAAGTTCGGTCTGTCGATAGAGAAGATCAACGCTTGAGATTTTTGATTAGTAATCATTAGGGCTGGACTACAAAGTGACTAGTAAATGATTTTGAATTTACCAATGACTAGTCATTGATAGCAATATTTGAAGAATGAGGAGTTTTAACATTAACACTAACAGGTCTGATATGATAATATCACCTATAATTAATAATATAATATTTATGACATTCAATGAGAGCAAGATGATCCCCTGAACCAAAAGAGAGTAAAGGATCTCGGTAATTATTGTTAGGTATTGTTGGGTTGAAAAATGAGTTTTTTTGTGACGATTCTTCAAAAAATGTTTTTCTTATTATTATTAGACTTTTGAGTTTTGGAAGGACAAGCAATGGTACAAGTGCAAGACTTTTTGGAAGATTAACTTATTGGTTACTTGATTCATTTTTCCTTAAATTGTGTTTTCTTATTCTTTTGTTTGCTTGACCCCTTGGTATTTGGAGATGTTAAGATCCAAACCCCATTGAGATTAATCCCCAAGACGATCTTTTAGAGCATCAATAAAATTATATTTGTTCACATGAGCTTTGGTAGCAGCATCTATTACATTTATTATTTTTTACAAACAAAGAAACCATTAATTAGCCAGAACAAGGAGCGAAACAAATTTTCATGAGTAAAAAACTTGTGGAAATCTTCTTTCGAGACTGGTTGAGCAATAAATGAAGTTGTTAAAATAGCTGCGTCGAGAATTACATTTTTTTATTCTTTAGATATTTCTTTCACTTCTGGAAAGTTAAAAATAATATATGATAATCACATGTTATAAAAATATAAAAATAAAATTTAATAGCATATAAAAAAATATTTAGACACGCTTCTTGTTATCCAGTGTCTTTGAGCTTTGCCAATTAGGTGAGATGATTTAGACTCCCAATTTCCATGTACATAGTAAGAAAATTTATTTCTAACCATGATCAGACGACAAAAATATAACCAGACTTTATTGTTTTCAGGCAATAAAATAATAGAAAATAGGTCATCAACTTCGTTTAATTGGAATTTGTGCATAATGTTAAAAAAATCAAATGTCCTCTTTAGTAAAAAAAAATGCTACAATGATACTAGTAATCGTCCGTCAATCGTTGAGAGTAAGTTGACTAGGCCATAATCTACATTGTTAGAAAATTTAGGTATTTTGGAATAAAGAGGAAACCTAATACCTCATTTCATTGTTCTATAGAAAAAACATACTTCATAACCAATGACATGATGAGGATAATCTCATTCTGATGGGATACAAATTTTAAGATTGTTAAGAATACCTCATTTAAATTGAAACAACTTTTCTTATTTTTCTGTATTCTCACCATAAATATTTTTATTGATAAAACCATTGGTCAAAATCCAGTTTCATTAAATATTAGGTTGGTTTGAAGAAGAATCCATACTAGGTGCGATAGCTTTTTCTAATCTTGACCATCTTCTTTATGACTCATGGAGTGAAATTGTGTCTATTGCTTTAACAATTTTTTGGGTGTCATATTTGGAAGGAGGAAAATATGTATGATCAATTTCTGGTAGATAAATATCTTCTCCACTAACATATAAAGAGAGATGAACTTTTGGAGGTACTAGTATTGTTTAACAATTACCCGATGAACTAGTGTAATCTTTAAATTTACTATTGTGTTGACCATTTTGAGAATCTAATGGATCGTAGTCACAATTTGATTCCCTAGTCGGTGGCATGTTACCCGATAAATGAATAATAAAAGATAAATGATGGATGATGGTGTGAGAATTTACCGGTTATATTTAATTATCTAAATGATTTTGATTATGATAATAAAGTCAATTTAATTAAAAATTAAAATATTTACATGAGGAAAGCGACGAATAGAATACCGAATGATGAAGGTAGATGGAGGCGGTTTGACAAAAAAGTTTAGAAAGAAGAATTTAATAGAGAAGTTGTGGAGATTAAAATTTTGTAAAAATAAAACGATAAAGAATGCTACATATATATAAAATGAATGAAAAAAATTCTTGATCTAAAGTGATATGAGTGGTTCAAATTAAATTCCATGTGTGTTAGAAACAAAATGTCAAAATAATTGGTTTAAAATACGTGTTAATGATGTTATTAATTAATTTTTTTCATATTAATTAATTTTTTTTTTGAAATGTTTAGTAATGCATTTAACCGACGGTAAAGTTGATCTTAAAGTAATAATAATTTTATCTTTCTTATTCTGAAATTAGTCTCTAAAACATACAGATATATTTTAAGATTGCGGGGAGTCCTGAAAAGGTTATATGTCGTTGGAAAGTTATTGCCCTTATAAAAGAAAGGTAACATTATTATTATTATCACAAAGTTAAAGGCGTCGATAAATTTTGTCATCAAGATATCGAATTAGAATTAGATAAAGTATCACTATAGTAATGCAAAGAGAACATCACTAAAGCAATTGGGTCAAAGCATTGGTAAATGGGTAAAGAATTCTAGAAGATGGAAGCATCGATAAAATATATGGCTAGGCTAAAATGAGATCTATTTTTCTCAAAATGTGACAATCGAAACCGCTATTAATCACAAATTTTCCACTCATATATAGCCTATTTTTCTGAAAAATCAACCACAAATCCATCCAAAAGTATAACCCTCCGTCAGTAACAAATTTTAAAACTTCAGTTTTTCTAAATTGGACTCTACAAACTTGTTAAGGTATGTATTATATACTTGTTCATGTATTTTGTTTTTGATTTAGATAAGTATTTTTAGTGATATTTATAGCATAATATCTGTTTAGAAAATCGATTTTTTTTTTATATTTGTAGTTTTCTTTTTCAATTCTAGTTAGTTCCATAGGTTATGTTACTTGAATATATACAATTTGGATGTAGTTTTGTTGGATTTAGCTTAGTATTTTAAGGTTTAAGATTTTCATCAACGGATGAAGATGCATTTCCAAGCACACTAGGTGCCTCGAAATATCGGATTCATGCACATATTGCGCGTGCATTCAGTATTTTAAGGCACTCAGAGTGCATGGAAATGCCAAATTCACACATGATACGTGCATGCATTTGGCATTTCAAGACACCTAGTGCGCGTGGAAATACAATTACAATCATCGATGCTTGAAAATTACTTAAATCAATATTTTGAAAGATAATTTATTGATATTAATATGTTTTGGGGGTTAAGGTTAGTATTTGAGAGTGGGTAGTGGCAGTGGCTGAAGTAGAATGTGGGTATTTAGGTTGAAATTAGGTTTTTTATATGTCATGGGTATTTTAGTCATTTCAATTTTTTGGGATTTTTTTTATTTGGAGGTCTCATTCTAACCAAAATGGGTCTCATCATAGCCTAACACCAAAATATATAATAAATAACAGTTCATGCTACAAGTAAAGGTCAAAGGAAGATGAAAAGTACTCAAAGATAATAGAAGATGTGAGATATGTGTAATGTATTTCTAAAATACCCATGATGGTTAAGGGGAAATAGTAATTTAAATAATAGATGGTTGGCACGTCTCATAAGATACACATGTCACATATCTTGAATAATTGTAAGTAAAATAGATATAAATAGGTAACCAATTATTGTAAAAATAGTTGATTCATTTGTTAATAAAATTACTTTTTCAATTACTCTTGATCATTTCTAGTCTTATCTCTTTAGAAATATTCTAAGGAGAAAATTCTCTCGTGACTACTGTTTTTTATAGTTAGCAGATCAATCAGTTACATATCCTAAAAAAATAATTGAAGATGTGTTAATGGAAATTTACAAGTTTATCGTCCTTGTAGATTTATTATTTTAGACATAGATAAAGATAAACGTGTATCTCTCATCTTATTAAGACCTTTTGTAGCTATTAGGAGAACTATCACCGTTGTTGAGGATGAAAAAATGGTCATTCGAGTAGGAGACAAACATGTAGAATTTAGCATATTGTAAGTGTTGAAGTTTTTTGAAGGATTTTAGTGTTTGGTTTTTCCTTAATGTTGATAAATACATGCATGAAATGATGCAGCAAAAATATCGAAAAGAAAAAAAGATAAACAAATCTAGATGCAATAAAACGTATATTGAGATTATGGTATGTGACGCTTTATATATGAGACATCTGAAAACCCTAATCAAATATTTTGAAAATAAAATAAAGATATTAAAACAAAATCCAGTCAAATCTGGATGCAGTCAGATTTGATTTGCAAATTAAAATGCTCCTAAAATATTTAAAATAAAAAATATTAAAAATATTAAAATAATGATTTGGGCTATAATTTAGATAATCGGTATTCCCAACTACATTCTGAAATATATTGATAAAACATACATAAAATATTTATTTATTCTACTTTAGAAAGTTCACTAACACATGTTAGACTAGATGAAGAAAACAAAATACAGGATGAAGAAAACAACATTGAGGATGAAAAGGTTATAGAAAGTGTTAAAAATAAATAATCTACCCAATAAACTTATAGATTTTCAGATTCCAGAATTAAAAGATAAATCATCTAAATCTAAAATTCTTAAATTAAAATTAAGATTTGTACCATCTTGTTTGTGGTATGTGTATTTGGAAGAACCTGACAATTTTCATGTTATTATTAATGCATTTTTAGTGAATATTGAGACAATTCAATAAAATAATTCGATGGATGATAATAGACATCAAGAGAATCACCCTTTCTATTTTCCAACATAAGATCTTGATGGAAGAGATTTACAAGCATATGGTTCAACTATAAAGGCGGTTAAATCCAGCGATATAAGTAGTCAAGAAGAATGTGCTAAAATTATTAGATGTTATTTACCATATTTTGGACAGTACTTGGGTGAGCTCGATATAATTTATTCGAAAGAAATGAGGACTGATGATAATCAAGAAAGATCAAAATTAATTGATACCAGCAAAAATTTTAAGAGGTGGATAGTGTGTATTGATTATAGAAGATTGAATGATACAACATAAAAAGATCAAATATCATTTCTATATATTGATCAAATGTTGCAAAGTTTAGTTAGTTTAGCTTTTGATTTTCTCATTGATTGATACCATGGGTTCAATAAAATCTTCATCCGACCGGACGACCAAGAGAAAAATAATTTTACTTGTCCATATGAGGCTTTTTCATATCATAGAATATCGTTTTCTTTATGCAACGCTCATCTCACTTCCCAGCAATATCAGACGTCATTTTGGTACATAAAACAACAATATATGTCTTGTAATCCATGTTTTTTTGGCCTACAATATTTAAATGCTTACATACTTTTGTCATGATTTGCCATAGATATAAAAAAGTAGATACATATCGAGAAAACATGAACTTCACCTAAGCGAGTTGGTGATTCCCTTCAGCGTATGTTAACTATAAATCTGAAATTCCGATCGCACGAATTAAAATTATGCGAGCATTGGAAGCCAACCAAATGTGAGTATTTTCATTTTTGTATCTTAATATTTTTGTATTTTTACAAAAACAAGAGAACATAAAAATATGAAATCTTAAAAAAAAATTACTTTGACTAGGAAAGATTATGGTGATTGCAATTATTTGCACTTCGCTTAAGCAAAATTATGGTGATCACGAGACATTATTCTAAAAACAAAAATATAAAAAAAAATTGTACATGGTGATTGCAATCATAATGTTTCATAAATAAATAAACTTTGCATATGTGAGGTGAAGATTATCATGGCTAACTGTTCAAACAAGTTACTTGGAAATATGTTTTTTTACTTTTGGTATGTAATATTCTCATGCTTTATTTTTTTGTTTTTAGTAGTTTTTATTTCATTTTTTATGACTGTTCTATGGTGATAATTGATACAAAATAAATTAACCATAGCTTATTCGAACAAAACAATAAGCTTTTATCCCAAGAATGAACATTAGTTTTCATTATTTCACATTCTTTTCTATTTGGTTTTCAAAGTTGAATATGGGAACAATATTAATTATTAAGTATGGAGTATGTGGGTAAAGTCTGTAGCCTAAAACATTGTCACGAATACAAATATGTTATGACTATTGAATATTATATATCATATATTTTAAGACCTTAGGTATTTTATTTAACATAGTGAGTTGATACTTATAAATAAAAATAAATAAGTTCATGTTTATACTTTTATTTGATTAAGTATTTTATATTTTTTTTGTCTAGAATTCTTTAAAATAAATTATACATGATTTTAGTTAGAATATAATATTTTACATATAAATTTTTATATTTAAATAATAATTATTTTTTTATAAAATGTATATTATATATGAAAATAAAAAATGAATAAAATAAAGAGATTGTCATAATTTGTTACCGAGTAACCAAGTGTCATGTCTAATCAACATAGAAATTTGTATAAAAATAGAAGAGATTTGTGTTAATTTTCTATTATGGCTTATTTAGTTTTGTAGCCTTATTAGTTTTGGTTATTAAATTAGATGGAGTGCTTCATCATTTAATGCGCATACCCAATTGGGAGGAAGTCATTGATATGACGATCGTTAATGTATTAATTAGAAAGCTAAGAAAATTAGACATTTTGCAAGTCACATGAAAGAAATTAATTACATTTATTTCATGTTTATATATCATTTATGGTGTTGTATCACTTAATGACATGGACCAACTGGTTTTGGATTAACTAGTTGTCACATTGATTAAAAAAAGAAAAAAAATGTATATTGATACCGAGTAAAAAATAAAATTTACATTGTTTTGGTATATTAACAAAGAATTCTAAGAAAATTTCAAGTAGATGATTATGTAATTAAAAAAGTGGTAAAACTTGAGTATAAAAAATCAAATTATTGTCTATTACATGTGATTATAAGGTTTTTGCTTGTTCCACAAACTTGTGGGGAAGATAAAAACTTTGATTTGTTACATACCATAATAACATCATTGATCATACTTATATATTATGATATTTATCTTTTGCTCATGACTAACAAAATAATAAGTGTGAGATATTTTGATTAATGGATATTTATCATTAATATATATATATATATATATATATATATATATATATATATATATATATATATATATATATATGTGTGTGTGTGTGTGTGTGTGTGTGCGTGCGTGTGTGTGTGTGTGCCTGTGTGTGTTAGAGTGTCAGGATTATAATCAAATGTATATGGACTATTTAATATTAGGCCGATATACATTTTAGGAAATACGCATCAAACCTTTTGTGTTACTTTTTGTCACATTGTATATATATACTGTAATTGTAACTTGTTATTGAAGAGTGAAGATATAAGAAGCACAATTCTTTCAATATGGTATTAGAGTGTCATGCCAGACATAAGCGATATTGCTAGATGGAGTGCTTGATGGCTCATCAAGCAGGTGATTTGTTCAAGGATCAGTGTAGTGTCATCTGATAGTGAGCATATAGATCCCCTCTAAAACCTAACTAGAGTAGATGGATTGAAGTCAATTGAGATAAGGCTAAAGTAGTACTTTGTTCGAGATGAGGATTATTAGGTGCGACCAAAATCCTATATCCTGCATCGGTTATACATGGGAAGGAAGATCATTATATAAGTTAAGAATATATCTCCATTAGTGTGAGGACTTTTGCAAGTTGACAAAAATAAAAGTTTTACGGGCCAGTGGGCCCAATGCGGACAATATCACACTAGTGCGGAGATTGGATTATTATTACTTATATACAAAAGCGGAATAAAACACCCTATATTCCCTACAGATGGTGTTGATTCTTACCCTCCCGTGGGATCTGATACCATGTTGAGATAATGGTATCAGAGCCCTAGCCTCCAAAACTCTAGCCACAATAAAAGAAAACCCATAGCCTTCAAAAGTTTCCTCTTGCGCCGACATACTTCTGGCATAGCCTATATCAGCCGACGTTTATCCGACCTTTTTTCTCTTGTGATCGATGTATTTTCGATCGTGTTATTCTTGCGCTGATGTATATCTGGTGTAGTCTTGTTTGTCTTCTCATCGCCGATATTTTTCCTATAGTTTTCATGGCAGAGGAATCGCATTCTGCGGTGGACCAGGCAACCCTTTCTGTGCCCCGTGATGTGGCAGTTGGGTTTCAGAAGGTTGATCCGACTTCCTCCTATTATCTTGGTTCCAATGATAATCTTGGTAATATTATTTCCACTGTTAAATTTGATGGCTCTAATTATCAGGCTTGGTCTTGTTCTCTATGTTTGTCTCTGAAATGTATGAGGAAGCTTTGTTTTTTAGATTGAAGTATTGTGAAACTGGTGGATCCGAAGTCACTGGAGGATTGGGATGTTGTTCAATCCACACTCGTTCAATGGATTATGAACATTATTGATGAGTCTCGGCGCAAATATGTTTTGTATTTTGACGAGGTTAAACCTCTGTGGGATGATTTGCAGCATCGTTTTGCTGTTAGCAATATTCAGTGCAAACATGAGTTGAAGGAGGAGTTGGTTGCTTGTAAACAAACCTCAACTATGTCATTTTATGAGTACTTTGGGAAACTCGAGAAAATCTGGGATGAGTTGAGTATATATTTCTTTGCTCATACATGTGTTTGTAGTGGGATAGCTGAAGCATATCAGCGGAGTCAGGATGAAGAAACGTTGCATGCGTTTATTTTTTATCTTCATCGAGAGCATTTTGGTGGTATTCGCTCTCAATCACTTGTTCGTGATCAAACTCCCACTCAGGATGGGGCATTCAACAAGTTGTGTGAGGGGGAGCGGTTATAGGCCAGTGCACCTGTGGAGAAGCCTATCTCTGAGGCCCTGATGGTATTTTCGATTCAGTCTAATCCTAGACGTACTTCTTTGTCTGCCCTACATTATTCTCAGCGTTTTTGTACTTATTGTCACAAAAATGGTCATAAGGAATTCAATTTTGGTTCGAGTTCGATTTGGACCAGTAATTGGGCTTTGACAAACGTTTGGAATTTGATGATTCGAATTTGGTTGAAGAAGATGATAAGGTAGAAGAAATGCGAAAAAAATACTTGAAGAATATGCATGTAGAAGAGTACTTGAAGAAAATTTATGAAGAAGATGAAAAAAAAATCAAATTTCTACTAATCAGTAGAAGAGTTATTCAGTGTCTCATTGTTGTGCTTAATTGCATACCTCTGGTTTCTCAAGAACTTTGGGTTCATTCTTCTAGTTGAAGTGTTTATGTTTCTTTTAGGTTTCTTGATTCCATTATGATGAGCCTTGTAGGACTGGTTGTGAGCAGTGGGAAGAAGACGTATGAAGAAGTTTTAAATAATGAATGCAACTTGCGAAGTTCTTCACAAAGAAACACAACTTGCGCATTTCTTTACAAAGGTTTTGTCAGTATCTCAATTCTATTTTGTTTTTGAAAAATTCTCAATGTTTCTTTTGCATTATGATCATGTTAGAGGGTGTTACAGATATTAGACCCAAGCCCATTACCTCATATGTTTTATCTATAAATAAGAGCTTATAGTTTTTATAATTTGTACGCTTTCAAAATAATAAAATCCTAGTCGTCTTCTTTTATTTTATCTTTTTGTACATGATATCAGAGTGTAGGTTTAGATCTTGAATGTAAGTTTTGTGTCTTTCAGGGTAAAAAACACCACTGGTCCCTCATTTTTCCCACTTGTAACAAGTTCGTCTTTTTTCTTTGGGGTTGTAATAAACTGGTCTTCTGTGTTTCACAAAGCATAACAAAATCGTCCTTATTAACCTCAGCTCATAATTTCTACCATTAATGCCATTTGACCAGCCACATCAGCATCCCACATGGATCGCTGATGTGGCAGTAGTAAAAAAAATTAAAACACGTTTTACTTTTACCCTAATTTTTTAACCTTAATTCTATCCATAACCCGGCCCAACCAACTAAAAAACCCGATATGCCCAACTATATTATTTTAATCCAGCCCAGTAACCCTAAAGCCCTAACTTATAACTCGATTTCTAACCCTAATATTGTCCATATTACTCTAAATCTAACCCTAAATCTCATAAGACATGTTACAATACAATATTACAATACAATATTCAAATATCTGAAATCAGATGGTATAAAACAAAAATTTAGAAGATATTTTTTTATTACAAATTTTATAAAGTAAAAATTTAACAAACAACCAATAAAATATTTTTGGTATATTTAATAGTTTTAAGTTTTATTATCATTTGTTCACATTTATTATTTTATTTTACTTTCCCGTATCATTGGTTTCAAAATCATTGCTTATGCTCTGGAATGACTCATCATGGAAAAAATCGTCTTTTGAACAAGAACATCTTCTCTTCTGTATGCCTTCACCCTTCGATTCCATTTCCAATCCCATTACTATAGAAAATTAACACAATAAAATATAAATATAAATATAAAATTATATATGTCTATGTGAAACAAAGAACACTATAAAACTGAAATAGAATATTCAGTAGAGAATATTATAAACGGGTTTTTAGGATCTTGAAAACTAATTCTTCTGACTTTCACCAGATTTTAACCAGGAACCAAACGGAAACATAAAAAAAGAAACTCAATTCAATTTAAACAAGTAAAAAGAGAAACAAAAAATCCTTCATCACTCATATTTTCTCAGTAACCAAACAAGAAAACCCAAAATAAAAAACAACAAAAATTTTCTATGTAATATTGATGAGCTGAGAGATCTGGAAAGAGTTGAGTTTTAAGATGAGCTGAGAGAGGGGAAGGAGATGAGATTTACGGTTAGGTTTTTGGTTTATACCGGAATGAGAGAGGGGGAGGCTGATATTTAGGGTTAGATTTAGAGTTATGTGGATAGTATAGGGTTAGAAATTGGGTTATAAGTTAGGGCTTTAAGGTTACCGGGCTGGATTAAAATAGTGTAGATGGGCCTATCGGGTTTTTTAGTTGGTTGGGCTGAGTTATGGGTAGAATTAGGGTTAAAAGGTTAGGGTAAAAGTAAAAATATTTTAACTTTTTTTACTGTTGCCACATCAGTGATCCATGTGGGACGCTGATGTGGCTAGTCAAAGGGCATTAATGGTAGAAATTATGAGTTGAGGTCAATAAGGAAGATTTTGTTACGCTTTGTGAAACATAGAGGACCAGTTTATTACAACCTCAAAGAAAAAGGATGAACTTGTTACAAGTGGGAAACATGAGGGACTAGTGGTGTTTTTTACCCTGTCTTTCGCTATGTCGGCGAGAAATTGTTTTAGTTATCTACCGAAAGAAAAAAGATTTGATTTTCAGATTTGTAGTGTGTAGCCAGAACCAACTCTCTCGATCGAGAGGCAAAGGATATCGGGTATTGTTGAATTTTGGAAATCATGTTCGGGACATCTAATCCTTCAATATGAACAGTTGGATTGTTATTTAATGCTACAGTTCAAGAGAGATCGATAATGGAACAGTGCAATATTTTTGTACGTAAAATCATGGATTTGATTTTGATTTTAACTTTAGATTTGGTTTTGATTGGAACTTATATTTGAATTTGGATTTGGTATATGGATTTAGTTTTGGATTTAGATTTGGTATAGATTTTTTGGGGATTTGGATTTTGGTTTCGATTGAAACTTAGACTTGGAGTTGGTATTTGGATTTAGTATTGGATTTAGTTTTGGGTTTGGTATAGATTTTTTCTAGATTCATTAGATGGTTATTAAATGTAGTTTTAGATTTTGATTTGGAGTTTGGAGTTTGGAGTTTGGCGATTGGCGATTGGAGATTGGAGATTGGAGATTGGAGATTGGAGATTGGAGATTGGAGATTGGAGATTGGAGATTGGAGATTGGAGATTGGAGATTGGAGATTGGAGATTGGAGATTGGAGATTGGAGATTGGAGATTGGAGATTGGAGATTGGAGATTGGAGATTGGAGATTGGAGATTGGAGATTGGAGATTGGAGATTGGAGATTGGAGATTGGAGATTGGAGATTGGAGATTGGAGATTGGAGATTTGAGATTTGAGATTGGAGATTTGAGATTGGAGATTGGAGATTGGAGATTGGAGATTGGAGATTGGAGATTGGAGATTGGAGATTGGAGATTGGAGATTGGAGATTTGAGATTGAAGATTGGAGATTAGATATTAGAGATTGGAGATTGGAGATTGGAGATTGGAGATTGGAGATTGGAGATTGGAGAGATTGGAGATTGGAGATTGGAGATTGGAGATTGGAGATTGGAGATCGGAGATCGGAGATCGGAGATCGGAGATCGGAGATCGGAGATCGGAGATCGGAGATCGGAGATCGGAGATCGGAGATCGGAGATCGGAGATCGGAGATTGGAGATCGGAGATCGGAGATTGGAGATCGGAGATTGGAGATCGGAGATCGGAGATTGGAGATCGGAGATCGGAGATTGGAGATCGGAGATTGAAGTTTGACTTTGGATTTTAACGTTACAATTTTGATTTTGGAGTTTTGTTTTGATTTTAGCTTTTGATTATGGTTTTGGCGTTTGATGTTTGGATTTTGGATTCTATTTTGGTGTCAGATTCAATTTTGGTATTTAGTATTTCAATTTGGTTTTCCGTTGTTTAGATTTATCTTTGGGTTTGGCATAGATTTTGTTTGGATTCGTTTGATGGTTATTGGATTTAGTTTTAGTTTTAGTTTTAGATTTGGATTTAGAGTTGGAGATTTGGAGATTTGGAGATTTGGAGTTTGGAGTTTGGAGTTTGGAGTTTGGAGTTTGGAGTTTGGAGTTTGGAGTTTGGAGTTTGGAGTTTGGAGTTTGGAGTTTGGAGTTTGGAGTTTGGAGTTTGGAGTTTGGAGTTTGGAGTTTGGAGTTTGGAGTTTGGAGTTTGGAGTTTGGAGTTTGGAGTTTGGAGTTTGGAGTTTGGAATTTGGATTTTAGAGTTTGGATTTTGGATTTTGGAGTTTGGATTTTGGAGATTGGAGATTGGAGATTGGAGATTGGAGATTGGAGATTGGAGATTGGAGATCGGAGAACGGAGATCGGAGATCGGAGACTGGAGACTGGAGACTGGAGACTATAGACTGTAGACTGTAGATAGGTGATTGGAGATTGGAGATTGGAGATTAGCGTTCGACTTTGGATTTTGACGTTTCAATTTTGGTTTTAGCGTTTTGTTTTGATTTTGGCTTTAGATTATGGTTTTGGCGTTTGATGTTTGGGTTTTGGTGTAAGATTCAATTTTGGTATTTAGTATTTCAATTTGGTTTTCAGTTGTTTGGATTAGTATTGGTATTTGAGTTTTTTTATTGTGTGTAACAAACTCACAATACAATAATTAGCATTGCGAGTTTGAGAGAGAGTGTTAGCGATATTAGACCCAAGCACATTAGCTTATATGTTTTATCTATACATAATAGCCTACACTCTTTGTAATTGGTACGCTTTCTAAATAATAAACCATAGTCGTCTTTTTGTTTATTTAGTCGTCTTTTTTTGTTTGTCTTTTTCTACATGGATAGGGAGGTCCGTGCGGACCGCCAGGTGGTAGCAGTACTCTAAGTCCGCGTAGCACGATAGCACGGATAGCCACCTTGGATCCGTCGGCTGTGATTATTATCGAGTTACCCGCTGGCGAGGCTTCTCGTCTTTCTGGTCAGTTGCAACAGTTTATTTCACCTTCTTTCAGCAGACAAAGTTTCACATACTTATGATATTCAGAGTTGTGAGTAGTTTAGTACCTATTGGATTATTGATAGTGGGCTTCTAATCACATGACAAGTGGTATCTTTCTAATCAGGGTAACTTACCTATTAAATTTTGGGAGGAATATATTTTGAGTACCGGGTATTTGATTAATAGAACTCTTTCTCAGTTTTTGGGTTTCAAGACTCAATTTGTTTGGTGTGTCTCCTATTTTCTATGGCTTCGTGTGTTTGGGTCTATGTGTTATGTGCATGATCAAAGGTCTAAGGGTGACAATTTTTTGAGTCGTAGTCGTCGGTGTGTTTTTGTGGGCTACCCGTATGACAAGAAATGCTGGAAAGTATATGCTTTATAGAGTCGATATTATTTTGTTTCTCGTGATGTGAAATATTTTGAACATATATTTCTATTTGCTTCCGTTCCTGTCCTCTATGCGGTGGATTGTCCTGAGACTGGGGTTGTTGTATCTCTTACTACTGCTACGGATTTTTGGGATGAGGTTGAGAAGCTTCACTGATTGAAGAGGGGGAATCACTTGATGGCGGAGTCCTTGTGGTAGCGCTACTCGAGAAGGTTGCCGAGGTTGGTGATGCGCAACATCTGCCTCAAGTTGGTGACAGCGGTGTCTCACATCCGCTAGTAATTATGGATGTTGTTTTAAATACTTCTTCAAATCTTGGACGGGGCAAGCGTAGTAAAATTCCATCTACTTGCTTGAAAGATTTTGTGATGACTATAATAGTACATTCAGCAGCATATACTTCTCATGCTCTCGGTTCCAGTCCATCTCGTGATCATGGTATGCCTTATCCTCTCACTCATTATATATATAGTTCTTATTTTTTGTTGGCACACCACTCTATTCTTCTAGTTATTACCTCTGGAGATGAGCCTAAGTCATTCCAAGAGGCTATGAGATACCCTGGTTGGAGAGAGGTAATACAAAAAGAGATTCAAGCACTATTGAAATAATCATACTTGGATCTTGGTGCATCTATCTCCACAGAAGAAAGTTTTACGGAGTCATTGGATTTATAAAATTAAATATCATGTCGATGGGAGAGTAGATCGTCTCAAATCTCATTTGGTTGTGTTTGGTAATCACTAAGTAGAAGAGGTTGATTATACAGAGACATTTGCCCATGTTGCTAAGATGGTTATTGTATGTTTTTTTAGCGGTTGCAGCAGGTTAGGATTAGGAATAACATCAGATGTAGATGCACACAATGCTTTTCTATATGATGATCTGGATGAGGAGGTTTACATAAGAATTCCTCCAGGTTTTGACAAAGGGCGCAAAGGGCAAGTCTGTCACCTTCGCAAATTGTTGTATGGCCTAACGCAGGCACCTCGGTGTTGGTTTGCCAAGTTAGTGGTTGCACTGAAGAGGTATGGGTTTGTTCAGTCTAATTCAGATTATTCTTTACTCTCTTATTCCACGAATGGTTGTCGTATGCATGTTTTGGTGTACGTTGATGATCTTATTCTATCTGGGAATTACTCTGATGCATTCGTGGAATTTAAGAAATACTTGAGCCCTTGTTTTCATATTAAGAACTTAGGTCATCTCAAATATTTTCTTGGAGTTAAAGTATCACGGGGTCCCGCGAGTATCTTTTTATGCCAACGTAAATAACTATGAACAATACTTCTAAGACAGGTTTACTTGGTAGCAAGCCTGCGCAGTTTCGCATGGAGCAAAACCACCAGCTCGGCAAAAGTATCTTTCTCTGCCAAAGTAAATAACTATGAACATTATTTCTAAGAGAGGTTTACTTGGCAACAAGCCTGCACCGTTTCCCATGGAGCAAAACCACTAGATCGGTAAGAGTGAGTTGGTGCTACTCATTGATGGGTCCGCGTACCGCAGGTTGGTGAGAAAACTGATTTATCTAGCGTTTACAGAGCCAGATTCGATAAATATTTTATCTCGGTTTCAGCAGAAATGACAGGAGGATGACTGGCAGGTTGCATTAAAAGTTGTTCGTTATTTGAAAGGGAGCCCGGGTCAGGGAATTTTTCTCTGGAAGTTGTAATCTCACTTTGACATACTGGTGTGGCTCTGATTGGGCTGGATGTCCTAAGACTCGGTGCAGTATGACTGGTTGGATGGTGTTCTTAGGGTGATTCCCTTGTTTCTTGGAATATTGAGAAACGTGGTGTTGTTGTATTGTATTCCGCTAAAGCAAAGTACTGGTCTATGAAAATATTGACTTATGAGTTGAAGTGGTTGCACGGTTTGCTCAAGGATTTTAGGGTCTTACACAGGGGCTATGCAAGTTTTATGTGATAGTTAGTTTCTACGAGATGTCATACTTGATGAGATTATTTGTGCATCTCACGTGCCCACTCAGTCTCAACTTGTAGATATTTTTACCAAAGTACCAGGCAAGCAGTAGTTTGAGTTTTTGCTTGGCAAGTTGGACATTCATAATCTCCACGCTCCAACTTGAGGGAGGGTGTTAGAGTGTCAGGATTAGAATCAAATGTATATGAGCTGTGTTAAAATGTATATGAGCTATTCAATATTATTTTAATACACATTTTAGGAAATACACATTAAACCCTTTGCGTTACTTGTTGTCACATTGTATATATACACCGTAATTATAACCTGTTATTGAAGAGTGAAGATATGAGAGACACAATTCTTTCAACAATAAATATATATATATATATATATATATATATATTATTTAATTTAATCTATAAAAAGAATAAAGGATTCTCATTATGCTTAATTTTATATATAATAGGTAATTGAGAGATTTATTAATAAAAAATAAAAACATGAGCTAAAACAAAATAATAAAAGCCAATAACTTAAATAAATGAAACAAAAGTACCAATTCAATAATCAAAACATATGAAATAAGAGATATATAAAATAAAACAAATTCTTTCCGTTATTGATAAAAAAAATTGAAAGGTCATTATTTATACAAAAAATCTAAAAACACAATCTTTTAGTCATAAATAAAGGATACATAGAGATAATAATATCATATCATAACAATATCGAGAGTTTTATTATCTTCTTGCTTTTCATTATCTTTATTTTTATTTTGATATTTATTTTCATGTTTAACCTTAGTTAAACTTTTTAATTCTATGGTCTTCGAATCTTTGTAAGTACTTTTATTATGAATTAATTTTATTCTATTATTAATTTAGTTTTGTATTATTTTTTAAATTACATATGGGTTCAATGAAATGATTTTATATTTATGTTGAGACATAGATTTAAAACTTGTTTCTGAACTATATTGATACCCATAGGTTGAATCAGTACTCTACTACGATCATAACCTATTGAGATATGAACTAGATTCTTAGTGTATATAACTCAATTGTAAGAGGTTGAGGACTATAGATATAACCAACCATACAGTAAAGTTAGTTGTTTAAGATCAAGAGATGATAACATCAAATTGTAAGATAATATGATATTAAGGAATATCATAAACACAAAATTAATTTAACTACAAAAAATCTTAGTAAAACAGATTACATGTTTAATGATCTTGGATTATTATGTTATTGATTGATTACTCTTTTAATTCCTTTTTAGTTTTGTTTGGTTTTAGACATTTATAAAACCCATAATTTTTATTTTCGGATCACAATATATAAATTGTATATATATATATAATCCTTTGGATTCGATATTAAACTTGAGTCTAAATACTCGTATTACTTGACGATAATTGTATACTTGGAATTTATCATATCAGTGAACTTTCGTATATTCTCGAGGGAATTATTGGGGGCCCTGCTTATAGTGGATGATGAAGTCAGCGTCTTATTTGATGATTTTATTACCAATAAAATTGGGTTTATAAGGGTTTGTGTAATATCTGGAAATTATGAATGTTGTTATGTGGTAGTTGGTTGAACCAGGTTAAAGCATTATCACTAATCATCATGAAAAATACGTGTAGAAAAGTATGTCATTTTATAAAATCCTACCACGGTGTTTCTAATTTCTAGATATGGTACTTGGGGTATCTGTTGTCATCGTACTCATCCATATTGTACTGCTAAAAATCATGATTAAATATCTTCTTAGAGAATCTTACAATGCTAAAAAGGATGATGAAATGCTAAATTTGGAATTGGCTAGGATATGCCTGCAGTAGGTTTGGTGCATTGGTTTGGCATAATGGATAATAATTTATGATAGCTAACTAGGACAAAGTTGATCACATGTGGGAAGGCATAGTACCTCTCGTTATTAGTTGACCTAAGGACCCAACGAGAGCACTGGACCGATGTTTTAAGGGTTTGGTTTATGGAGCCATTGGGGAATTTTGATGGTTTGACTCTGGATGTTGGGTTAGAAGTGACTCGGATACGCGCAATAATGAGCTTGAATCCTCTCTAGATCCACGTCAATTTGACTAGTACCTACACCATAAATATTTATGATACTACCTTTCTTAGCTAATTTTTCTTATAGCAACAAGCTTAAAGACTATTAATTTACATGTGATGAGACATTATAATTCAAGATATTCTTACAATATCTTATTTTGATCATCATATGCACTAAAGTGTACCCACCAAATTGTGCAGTATATAACATTGTTATTTTACAATTAACCCAAATGTACCTTATCATTTCAGATGATAGCTAACAATGGACTACAGAGGTCATGCCATGACTTATCCATGCACTACTGTTCTAAAACTAATCACATTTCCCAACTACCACCTAAATGAACTTTGACTTCTCATATAGTGTAGCATGAAAGTGGTACGGCCTCGTAATCACTACGTGCTGAATTCGAACTAGTCTTATTGTACTGAATTGAAATCACTCAAATTCAATGAATAAGAGAAAAAATAACCATTTTATTATTCAAATAAATATATGCATACAATCTGAAAAATAATATAATATAAAACTGAAACAACAAACTGAAATCAAAACTTAAAACTGAATTAAAATCTAAAACCAAACTAAAATTAAAACAACATTCCCACTAATCTAAATACTCTATAAGCTAAGGACGCACACATGAATGATGAGCTCATGAAACACCCTGGAAATCCATCTTTTAGTAAGAACATATATACAATGAGAAATAAATCATTATATTTTTTTTATTGTTTTAACTTGCTCTTATTGACTTTAAGAAACTGAATATATTTTCACTATATGGATGTTATTCAGTGTGTTATTCAGTTCTCAATAAATTTATAGATCAAAGCTACACAAATCTATCCAATATTCATTTAATCTATAAAGTCACAGCATTAAATTATCTCTTTCATTTCCCGATTTACTTTATGACATATTGTGATACTTTATTCTTACTTAAATATCGGAAGACCTATGTCTTAGTGTAAAATGATCATTCTTCTAAATACTTAAGTATTTAGGCTTAAATCGTTGTCTAGTCTCTCGACTATCACATTTTCTGTCATTTAGTCCCTCAACTAAAAAATCACTGGTGAGGGTCCCTCGACTATCCCATTTTCTTTCATTTAGTCCTTCGACTTTAAAATCACCGGTGAGGGTCCCTGGACTTTGAAAAATCTATAAATTTAGTCTCTGAATCTAAGAAAAAAACCCCAAATTAGGGACTAAATTTATATATTTTTGCAAAGTCCAGTGACCCTCACCGGTGATTTTAAAGTCGAATGACTATATGAAAGAAAATGGGATAGTCGAGGTACCCTCACCGATGATTTTTTAGTCGAGGGACTAAATGAAAGAAAATGTGATAGTCGAGGGACTATTTCCTGATTTAAGCCTAAGTATTTACTTAGAATCCTTTTCATAGAAAAAGTGAGCTTACATCAAAATTCCAAATTTCAAAACGTGTGTAATATGATATATTTTTAAAATTTTCAAATTAAACTTGAAACATTCAAAATAACTTGAGTTTCCTCATATATGATTTGTAAAGTTGTTGTTTCCTTACCATGACATTTTGACATGACTTGATTATAAGGAACTTCACTTATAAATTTCTCATCTAATATTTCAATGGAAATTTTATGGTGGCATAAAACAAGTTTATATAGGTTATGGTTAAGAATATATCATTGACATACAACTTTAAATTTAAATTAGCTCTCACCAAACTTGTGAAGTCCATAATATTCTACTAAGTTTGTTTCAAAACTACATGAGATTGTAACTTTGAAAAATCATGACATCATTAATGAAACACTAGCTTAATATCATAAATGAATTTGATTTTATTAAACATTTCATTATTACAAACTCGTTAATCTTTCTGTTAGTCGATTAACTTTTGTAAATATCATTCTTTATAAATATATTCTTTGTCTGAACTATATATTAAGTATTATCAATGTTACTATATGATCTTAATATTCAGATAATGAAGTGAACATTAACATGTTCATTTTTAGTGTTAAGATTATCTTGAAAGAATCCTTCGCTTGTCTGAAATGCAGGTTCGTCCAAAGGTCAATCTTTTTATAATAAGTGGAGCTTTCTTGATATAAGACCTTATGTATATCTAATCTAGTTATTCTTATAATTTAAGCATGATCCAAACATGGGTTTGCAACCTACTAGTCTATTTCATTAAATAACAGATAAAACTGAAACCTAATAAGGGAATGATTTATCAGACCGGTAAGTCGCACCGGTAATTTTTTAGGTTGTTATTTACTTTGTATAAACCCAGCAGTTGTGTCACATTAAGGATGTTTTATGTAATAAGGAGTAAATATGTTTTAATTTAGTAAGTAAATTGGATGGATTAGCCAAACATAGACTAATTATGCAGTCCCAAAGGCCCACCATCATTACTATATAAGGTAATGTACATTTCCTTGGAAATGGTGAAAAATTATTATTCAATTAGCACTTTTGGTAGTTTTGGACAGAGTTTATCTGAAAGACCTATTTCGCGTTCCAAGAATTGATCAGCTAGTGGATTTTACTTTGGGTAATAGTACATTCTAGGTATAATGAGATATAGATGGATGAGAAGGACCAACGCAGCACTACGTTCATCACTGACAAGGGTTTACATTGCTACAAGGTAATGTCTTTTAGTTTAAAACGTTTTGGGGAAACTTATCAGAAATTAGTGAGCAAAGATTTTGCTTGCCGAATTGGAAAAAACGTTGAAGTATATATGGCGACATGTTGGTAAAAAAATATTAAATATGATTATCATTCTTCCGATATGGAAGAAACATTTCGTAACTTAAAAACAATAAATTTAAAGTTGAATCCAGAAAAATATACCTTTGAAGTAAGATTCGAAAAGTTCTCAGGGTATATAGTGAGCGAAAAAAGGAACTGACCTAGTACAGTTGAATGCATTAACTAATCTGCATCATTTGAGATCCACCACAGAAGTACAAATCTTAATTGGAAGGTTGCCTGCTTTAAACGGATTCACATCAAGATCATTGGACAAGTGTGATCTATTTTTCTAAGTACTGAGAAAATCATACATTCAATTGGACATCGGAATGTGACGATACTTTTATTATGATAAAATGGCACATATTTCTCCCTAAATTTTAACAAAATCGATTGTGGGAGAAAAGCTATTCATTTACATTGCAGTATCGGACAATGCAGTAAGCGTAGTATTGGTTAGAGATGTTGAAATTTATCTTCATCTGATATATTATGTAAATAAGAGTTTGTTGAATGGTGAAAATAATACTTGAAGTTAGATAAGGTAGCCTTAGCATTAGTTGTTGCATCAATAAAAAACGAGACCGTACTTTCAGGTATATTCGATGGCGGTTCAAACTTATTTTCCACTAAAAAAATGCACTACAAAATCTTGGCGTCTATGGTCGGATGATTAAATGGTCAATGAAACTAATAGACTTTGATATTTATTTTGAATCTCAAATGGGAATCAAATGGTCGACCTTGGCAGAAGTTTTAGTTGAACTTCACTTTGAACGACCATAACCAGAACCGGATATATATCCTTAAAAACAAGTGGATTATTTGAATTGATGGGGTCCAAGCACCTCTAGTTGTGGATGATGGGTTTAGTTGGTAGCTCTAACTGGAGAAGAAAGGTATTTAGCGATACATTTTGGCTTCAAATCATCTAATAACGAGACAAAATACAAAACAACCTTGGCGGGGTTAGGACTTGCACAAATTTGCGGTGCCAAAAACGTTTACTTGATAAGTGATTCACAACTCATAATCAATGATGCATCATAGTAGGTCGAGTCAAATTAAAACATTTAGTAAAATATCTAAAGGTTTTAAAGAATTGAAAAGATTGTTTGGAAGTATACAGTATGAACACATTCATAGGCCTAAAAATTACATATGTTGATTCATTGGAAACTATAGCAATACTCTAAAAGGTATCACTACTTGCAGAATCACCACTATCACCACCATCTTCTGAATCTTCGAATTCCTCAGATACATCTTCAAATGATCATCTTCATCTTCTAATAAAATATCTTTAAGATGCTTCTCCTTTGGAACCATATCCCAAAAAGATCCAAAGCTCAACTCCATAAATCTTTTATGAAAACCAATGACCATTGCAGATCCAACTTATCTTTTATGAAAACCAATGACCATTGCAGATCCAACTTCAACGTCGAGTCAATTTAGAGCTGACGTCCATGTATCAGCATAAGAAGAAAGTGCAACTGCTTCGTTTTTTTTAGCTTAGACTTTGAAGAGCCAAATTCGTGGCAAAAAGATTCTTCTCTTCTTCAACCTTTTGAACAGCCTCTTTCATCTTTTGTTTTATTTCAAAATTATATTGATTGTCACATTATTTTATCTTACATTTGTGTTATACCTTGATCTTATTTTCAACATGGAAGTCGTTATGTCAGCCATATTAGTCTGGACAACAGAGTTTTATTTCGTGAGGCGTTTCTCGAAAGAACAAGTTTGTTGTTTATTCTTAACTACTTCACATTTTTTTATCCAAAGTGCTTTACCACAACTCAGAAAATATTTTATGAAGAAACGAAGCATCATCTACAAGGGTCGAGGTGGTATTCTTAAAGCGTGCAACTAAATTCTTTGCTTTGTTTAAATTCATTTTTTACGTTGCCGCCCTCTTCTCAAACTTTGTAATGGGAACAACAAGGTCCTGAAGAGCTACGACAAATAATTTGTTTCAAAAAGTTGAAAAAACATGGAGTTGGAAGAATCTTATCCTTTTTGGTTTTCCTTCAAAAGAACTAGTGATTGACATCTTAGGTTCAGAGTGTTAAGATGGTCAGTTAGCGCGGTAAGCCTCGAATCGAGAATTTCAATCTTTTGACCTTAACAAAAGCCTTCGGTATCCATTATAACTTCAATAATTTGGTTTGAAGACGGGGTAATCTTCTTTCCGACATCATCGTCATTTTGAACCAACGATTTTTTTTCCTTTTCTTATTTTCCTTCCTTGTTTACCCTTAGATATGTGTGTTAACTTTTTATTTACGGAGAAAGGGTTTTTTCTCTTTTCCCCGATCGTCGTGGGATCAATAATTTCATTTGTTAGTTTGTTGACCTTCGGGTGAAAAAAAATTCAGTTGTTTTCTCCTTGTTAACCTTCATATCAACAAAGCTCTGTTCTTTAGCATCTTTCTCTTTAGCATCTTTCTAGCATCTTTCTTGGATCTCTTTTTATCCAAACCATGAGAAATTTCCTTCTAAACCTTTTTGTTAGGATCCTTTTTTCTAATTGAAAGGTAAACATTAGCTTCAGAAAAAACCAATTGATCCATAATTCATCTGGATTATGAGGAGTTATCAATTGTTTTGAAAAAATAGTAATTTTTCTTGTTCATTCTGAAAAGGTGGCTTCAAATCAGATTGACAATAGTAAAACAATTGTAAAATCCGCTCGACCAATTTTCACTTGGCCACTTGCCTAGCTTGGTGAAAGTCTTCTCATCGGTTTTCAGACGCTGTTGGGAATTAGAAATGATTACAAAATAATATTGTATGAGAAATCAAAAATTAATGAAAAAACTAAAGTTTATATGATTTCACACAAGTTCGACGGAAGATCGAACTTACTTATACTCCTATGCTCCTTCCAAAATCAACCAGGATTTACTCTCTATACGATTTTTTTATTACTCTTCCAACCATCACTAAGAAAAAAACACTCGATTTCTAAGATGATAAAGAAAAATATAACAAAATTCCTAAAAAAAAAAGATAATGGTCATTGTATGACAAATTATTTTCCAAAAGAAAAACTTGAAACAATTATTGTAACCATGTGACTTTTTTTCAATTAATTGTGATCCATGATTAGATTCTAATACTGTACCGTTCTAAATAAAAAAATTAAGATAAATGTGAACTTTAAAGATTTTTTGAAAACCACATAAAATCAATCCTCAATCCTAAACACAAAAGTCAATCCTAATTACCTGATGACGACAACTTCATTATCAAAGTTAACTAACTTTGTAATGAACCATTCTCTTCCCACAGAAACTACATTTTATACATAGTTAGCACTTGCCAATTTTGCTTAACCGGGCTGCGGATGACTATTACACTAAAAAGCCAATTTGCGTAGCCGGGCTGCGGATGATTTTTACACTAAAGGCCCAAAATCTCTAACCCAACCTTATTTTAAAACATTAAATAAGAAAAGCCCAAAAAAAATTACAATTAGAAATATCAAAATCTATAGAAAATGAAACACCAGAATCATATTATGATATCATACTCTTGTTTTCTTGGTCTTTGGTCTGAGTAGCTTCTAACACAGCACTAAGTTGACATTTTTAGAATCACAAAATTTAAAAACATCTTATTCGCTTATAGAATTTTCAAAGTTATTACAATAAATCGCAAACATGGTTTAATGTACTTGGATCAGAATAGTGGTGACTACAATCAAGTTATGTATTCGGTTTTCAATTTATTCAATTAATGGAAAAAAATTATTTATTTTAAATCATGAGTGTACTTTTAGATGTCTAATTTCACTTTTCCAAACAAATTATTAGTATATAATACATCTTCTATCTCCAGTTCAGCCTGTTCATATGCAACTTAGAAGTACCACTAATATCACAAAGAGTTTTAAGAAAGTATTTCTCACCTGCAGAATGCTATAGCATGGCTCATTACATGATATGCAAAACAATATAGCTACTTTGTGTATGGGATCACGATAAGAAATGAAAGGTATTTACTTCAATTAATTTACATGAAACTAGTATAAGCACAAACACCACATGTTCTGATTATTTTTTAACAAACATAAATACCTATTTCCTGCGGGACGGGCAACAAAACAGGAGTGTAAACGTTCAAATGACAATCCACACCTCAACCAAGAACTCAAATTACAAAACATGAGAAAGACCAACACCGCTCAGCAGAGAGTATCTCTATTCACTTCTTCAACACACTGCAAATAGCGGACCCAAATAAAAGATACTCTAAGTTCAGGTTCAAAATATCAAGTCCATGTCCGCCTAAATAAAATGTATCTGTGTGATTGTGTCTCTAAATTAACAGTGTTGAGTTAAGAGCTTACTTGTATAGATAGGCAGCAATTCCGAGAACCACGCACAATAGTATGATATCGATACAGAAATTTCGGCTTGATCTTAGCTGAAACATAACAAATAAGATATTCTTACAATTATATAAATAATATCCAGAAAAAAAAATCGAGTTCTCAATTTATTCACCTGATTAACTGTATCTTTAAGTCTGACATTAGTATTCTTAAGATCAGATGTTGCTCTGTCGACCTGCGAATATGTGAAAACAACACAATTTGAACTACAGATTTGCATTAGAAAACAAAAATACACTAGGAGCTGTCAGATAACTTACCTTCGAGTCAATCTCATCCATCAGAGGAACTTGTCTATCCAATTCCTACATATTTCACATGGTAACATGAGATAACATGAAATTATTTAAAAAATAAGCTAAATACCTACTATCCCAAGAGCCTTTACCTCATTCATATCGCTAGCCATGTTTTTCAGATTATCCAAACCTTCCGATATAACATCCAACCCTTGATCCTGAGAAAACCGAATCGAATAAGATCAAAGAAAATATGAGGAAGTTAACAAACTTCATATTATGCTCATTCAAAAGGCATGAAGATAGCATCAGTCAGCTTAGAAAACAAGACAAACGAATTACAATCCAAAACTGTAACTTGCCTGCCTCATTTTCCTCATTTCGTACTCCTTCCTGAACCCATTAGACTCTTCACTTTCTTTGAAGTATTCATTATCAAATTGTCCATTTCCTGCAATATGAAGGAAATCTAAATCATCAAATGACAGAAGCATAACCGATAAAACATTAAACAGCACTCAAATTATAACAACCATTAGAAACATATACAAGGGATTCATTTCGGAAACAATATATTAATATGCAAACATTTGGTTGGGTCTGTGAGCCGTGTTAGGAACAAACCACTTCAATAAGGTTACCTGAATCAAATTTAATATGAGGGCCACTAGAAGCTGACCCAGTCCAACCACCAGATTGTTGAGGAGCAGCTGCAGCCCCATCTGGTATAGCTTGAATCCTAGATGGTAATGCATCAACCAAATCATACCGTGCTTCAGTCTCCTCCTTTGTAAGACCTTTGACCTGCAGATGGGTTTTCGTTCTCAGTTGCTTAGTAAAAAATTGTATGAACACGCTTTTCTATCAATTAATACCCCAAATGTTCAGACACTAACCTTCTTGACCGCCAGCCTCTGCAACTTAGGAACCTCTTCAAGTAGTTTAGCCTTGGTTCGACGAATCTCCGCATTCATAGCAACTGCAGATGCTTTTTTGGTCTCCTTCGAAGCAAGTTCAGCTTTCTGCATATCAATTTATGAAAGTTCATATCTAGCGGAGGGTTTCATGCTACAGTAACGCTTTAGTACCTTTCATTGGTTCCTAATCCTGAAGAAGAACGAATGACCCCTAAATCTCAATTCAAGCTTATGCCCTAGGGTTTGACTTAATTATGACTACATTTTACCCTAATCTAAAACACCATAGAAAGATCCAAGCAATCTTCTAGCACAATTACATTGCACTAAACTTCCTCAGGAACCAAACACGACTATTTCACCAAATCAAACCTACAAAACAATATTCAGATAACAAATCAGAACCTGGAGAGCAGCCTCGATGTCGTTCTCAACGTTAGCATAAAGCCGAGCAAAAGCATCATCGCCGGATATATTAGAGTCTCTCTGCTTCTCGATGTCGTACTTGTCGTATTTCTTGCAGATCGCGTCTACTCTGGTGAGTATATCAATCACGCTCATGGTTTCTGATCTGCTTTTGTTTCGAGATGTTTTGGTGAATCTCGAGTTTTAAAGATCGATTGACAATGGAGGAGCAGAAGTCTAAATCAAAAGGGAGCGATTTTGAAGTTTGTTCGGCTTCTCAGCGGTTTGGAGTCGTGCGGAAAGAGACGGTACAGCCTGTGGAAGATGTTTAAACACTGTGTTTTTTTTTTCTTATTAAACGATTTATTATATCTACTTTTTCAGTACTTACAGAATAAAAAAAATTACAATTTAATTTCGTGTATAAAAGGAATCATATAGTTTAAACATTTTTTTCAACAAAATTAATGATAAGTGAGTATAAATTAGTATTATTTTAGTAAACCCATATATCTCGAATCCAAAATTATTGTCTCGATTGGATCGCCACAAAAACGTGATTAAAACCAAAAAAAATCTTCATTTTGTTGATCTACTAATGAGGCTTTGAACATTAACTCGTCCCTGGACTATCGACTTTGGTGACAGATAGTCCATGGACTTTCAAAAGTCCGTTCGTAGTCCATGCACTATCCAGTTTGGATAAAGTTAATCCTCTTGCATGTGTTGACTATCAATTTTTTGACAGATAGTCCCTCAACTATTCATTTTCGATAAATTTAGTCATTTTACTTTCTACTTTTGATAAAGTTAGTCCCCTTAATAAACAAGAGTATGAGACTAACTTTATCCAAACTGGATAGTCCAGAGACTACCAACGGACTTTTGAAAGTCCAAGGACTATATGTCACCAAAATGGATAGTCGAGGGACTACGAACGGACTTTTGAAAGTCCAGGGACTATCTGTCACCAAAGTCGATAGTCCAGGGACGAGTTACTATTCAAAGCCTCCTGATGAACTTAGATCTATAGCTTTACTAGAGAGTTTGGGGTTGGGTTTTGTTACCAGTTAGAAGCTTCAAAGTCGCCGAAGGTGCTCTAGGGAAGAAGAAGAAAAATTTAAATTTTTAGGCGCCTTTTAGTTTCGCCCTTTAGTATATATAGTTTGATTGTTTTTCAATTTTACCCAAAACTTTGTAAATTCCAACATTTTAGTAATAAAGTTCTTTATTTGCTAAAAAAAAGGATGGCAATCTGGAGGTGTTCGGACGTTTCGTTCCCAACATAGATCTGGCCGAATTCGAATTTTTTAATTTGTTTGATCTGTTCGAAATTATAAAAAAGAATTAATATTTTTATGTATAATAACAATAATATATATATATATATAATAAATTTATATATATATATATAATAAGTTTAAAAATATTAAAATTAATGTTTGCGGATCGGATCAAATTGACCAACATATATGAATAGTTGGATTCGAATTTAAAAATATAAATCCAAAAACGAATAGGATTGGATTCAGATTCGAGTGTCCAAAAATGCAGGTTCGGATGGATCAACCCAAACCCGATCCATAGACAAAGCACTATCCTCCCTATTTAATACTAGCATATTTTTAGTAAAGGATAAAATATTAAAGAATACCCAAAAACAAAAATTATTCTTCACTTATTATTCTTGGGAGAAAAATACGAGTAAATACCTCTCAACTATTTAATTATCCACTGGTAACCGTTTTTTATAGTGTCACTTGGTACTTCGAATTGAAATTTGACAAAAATACCCCCGATCATATATACCCGCAGGTAACTCGAGTTGTTTGCAACTCTCAGGATTTCCTGATACTTGTTACTAATGAAATTTTATTTTTTTAAAAAAATCAAAAAATATCATCAATGGATCTAGTTTTGTTCATTTTAAAAAAACAAAAGCGATGGTACTTTCATTTATTTTCTTCGAGCTCCGATTTGAAAGATATGGATCTTTTAAAAATAAAATAAAAACAAAAAAATAAGAAAGATAAATTTTGGTTACGTGGTGGTTCATGGAGGGTGAATGTAGTTAGGGTATTAAAATATTGTTAGGTACTAGCTGGTAATTAGGTAGTTGAGATGGCTCAGATGGGTATTAAAAAATAATAGATCAAACCTTAGATACTAGATGACAACAAAATAGTTGAGATGAAAACAAAATAGTTGAGTGAGTGTCTTAGATGTAATTTCCCATATTTTTATTATTATTTAAATTTTAATAAAATAATAATTAAATTTTGATTATTATTTTAATATTTTTTTAATACTCCAAATTTATTAATTAATTATTATTTAATAAAATTAGATCCACTTATTACATTTGGTAGCCACACCCTCCAATATACTTGGATAAGTTAAATGGGCGTGCAAGTTTTTGGCCCAAACCCGAAATTGTATAAATAAAAACTTAAAACTAAATAGACCAGAATTAAAATTCATTTTCAATTATGGAGAGGAAATTGATGTGGCAAACTTTGTTCTATTTGGGAGATGACAACTTGAGTATTGTTGAACCATTTCAAAGGGATAACGAGACTCCACGTATGATTTTCATTTAATTTAAGCTCCTTATCATATACTTTTTTAGTGGGAACTTGGAAGATAAAAATGAATTAATCGACTACTATGATGTTGTCTGATCTTGATCTGCATCCAGCGATTTTCAACATTCTCAAAGACAATCTAAACTTTATGTGAGTTTTTATATTTTTCGCTCTTCATCATGTTATTTATAAAGCTATCTTTTCTATTGGAACTCGAGTTTATATAGATGGTACCATAACTTACTTCGAATCTACTCTTTTCAATATTCTTTCTGGTTTTGGAGTAGGATTGTAATTTTTCTTGCTTTAGATAGCCGATATTGGTTGTATAGATGAATAATGATAGAGTATTGGATTATATGTTTATTTTATTTTAGTTGAATATATAGTAAGAATCGACATGATTAGTTAAGCTAACTATTATCTCTCAAATAATTCACCGCTAAAAATTATAGTAAAATTTTTGCACTTAGTTGTGCAGGTGTTTGGCCCCTGATTGGTGCCATTTTTTATTTTTCATTTTAATGTCCATTTGGTGATCCAATCTGCAATATAATTATGTTCCTATAGATATGTATTAGGTTCATATAAGGAGATAATAGTTTTTTGCAACAATTAATGGTTAACGCTAGGTATTAGTGAGCTTTTCCATAAGCTAACATTTCAAATAGAATGATTGAATCAATTTCAATGTCGAAATTCATTATGCTATTTCTTTGCATAGAAGAAGTCCATCTAATAAGGCTTTACTCTCGGCTATAGTTGGTGATTGTTTTCCATAGAATCTTCCTATTGCAGTAACCATGTCACTTTTATTATCTCTGATAAAGCATCCAACACTAGATTCTTCATTAAGTAGACAAGAGTCATCAAAGTTAAGTTTGAGTATGTTGTTAGTTTGTGGTAACCATTTAAGGGTAATTGTTTTGTTGTTTTTGTTTAGGTAGTGAAAAGAGCCTAGTTCATAGGCTGACTTTAGATCATTTTACCAGTATTTTTTTATTAGTTCGACACAATCAAGTTTAGATATTATATAAATGCCCATCATGTTTTTTACTGATTTTTTTTTATTATTAAACCTTTATTTGTTTCTACTTGACCAGATAACCCAACAAATGATTGGAGGGATTATAGTTATAATGTGGGTAAATTTATTTGTGAACCCGAACCAACATCTGGTTAGATGTTGAATAGTTATATATATACTAATTAGTATTCCAAAAGACCTAGGAAGTATTTCCAATCCTCATAGGTAATGTTGCAATTAATAAAAAGATGATTGATAGATTTTATATTATTATAAAACTGGCATTTTGATACAATACAAAATCTCTCTTTTTAAGGACTGCATCCACATAAACGAGAGCTTTTAGTATCCTCCAAATAGTGAATAAACATTTTTTTGGAATAGTGTCATTCTAGATCTTTTTAAAAAAAGTAAAGCACTGTCATTTTTCTCTGGTATATTCCACGTAACCTTAATGTTAAAGTAACTATTAGGTTATGTTTTTCATTTGATTGAATCCCCTTTGTCTTCATGTAAACAATATATTTTTTATTCTTTTGATATTAGAGGGAAGAACAACTTCATTTAATTTAACTAAATTCCAATTACCATTTTGCCAATAGTTGTTTATTTTATCCACCTTGTACTAATTTTTGTTTTAGTTATCTAATAGTATGATGAAATGATATGTATGATTCCATATCTCAAGCCAAAAAACAATTTTAATACCAATTGTCCATAAGATTTAGCTTTCTGTTGTATTCCTAATTATAAGCAAACTTTTCCAAAACATTTAGTCACTGATTTTGACTTATGTTTGAGGTGGGTGGTTAGATTTACAGTATATTGAGGACATATATTTGGACCATAACATTTTTTTTTCTCTAAATATGGACCGCAGATTACATGAAAAAAATTAAATAAACTTTCTTAGATTTAATCCTCATTCCTCAAATGTTTTACATAAAGTTGACCATTTGGGTCATGTAATCAATTGGTTGTTTTCCCAATAATTCCCAAATAAATTTGTTCAGTGATCTATTGATTCTGGGTATAATTGATATACGAACCATAATATATATGGATATGATAGTTTGGGATAAACATCAGGAGTGATTATATCAAAATTTGTCTTCCACCAAAAGATTTAGTTTATTGGCCCATTTTAAGATTTTGTTTTTTGTTTTAGTAACTAATTCATCATAATAACTAGCCTCATTACTAAAGTTAATAATCGTACCAAAGTATTTAAAGGGAATGAAACTATGTTTAAATCCAGTTTTAGATTTTATTAAATTGATTTTGTTTCTAAGCATTCTCAATGCTAAAATAAAGGTGGTTTTTGTTTATTAATTTTCCAGAAACATCTTCGTAATGGTTCAAAAATACACCGAGTTTGTTTATATTATTAGAAGATCCATTCACAAATATGATTAGATCATCTTCAAAATCTAAACATGGTATACTTATAATAATTATAGACTTGAATCTCATTTTATTGTTATCATGAATAAGCTTTTTTATACCTTTAAAAGTGTATTTTTTTATTATAATAAAAAGACTATGAGACATTGGAACTTTATTCCTTACACCATTGGAAGATTTAAAATATTCATACAGTTCTCTATTTAATATAATAGAGAAGTTGACTGAGTTTATATTTTTTTTATCAAGTCCAAGAATTGACTATTGAATCTGAATGATGGCATGATTTGAAGAATAGATCTAAAATATATCTTATTGAATGCTTGCTTTGGTCATGTCTAATTTTAGGATAGCATTACCTCCTCTAGTTTTTTTACTTAAGTCATGAGATAGTTCATGAGTAATTAGTATATTCTCATGAATGCTTCTTTCTTTTACAAAGTCACAATGTTCCTTAGATATGATCTTAGGGAGTATGGTGGCTAACTTCTCCTTGATAATTTTTAATATAATTCTGTTAGAATAGTACATAGGTTGATAGGCCTATAATGATTCCATGTTTTAGGTGATATGACTTTAGGTATAATGCATAATGCAGTGGCATATATACCTTGTGGAACAGCTTATCCATAAAAGTAAGCAACAAAAACTTCAGACAAGTCCTTTGATATGATAGGCCAGAAGGATAGATATAATTTAGAATTAAAATTATCAATACCAGTCACACTATTAGGACTCAGTGTCTTGATTGAATTTTGAATTTCTTCAAGAGTTGTAGAAGTCATTAGATTTATATTATCTTGATCAGTGATAAATCTAGGGATAATACTTTGAAGATTTTCAAAGTTTATTGGATTAAGCTGGTAAGATAGCATAGTTTTAAATGATCAAAATCATGATTTCCTAATGTGGTTTATTCTTCAATCCATAAGTCATATATTCTAATACCATGTATCATGTTCTTTTTTCTTCTTTTTTTAACATAATTATATAAACTTAAAGTATTTTTATCCTCATTCTTGTACCAATTTGTGGAGATTTTCTGTTCTAAAAAATACTATTCCTTAGCAAGAAAATTAAGATGAATAACCTTAGTTGTTGAAAGTTTAATTTTATCTTCTTCACTATGTGAGTCTTCTATGCAGGTTTCTAGGAATTTTACTTAATTTTATTCTTGGGTAATGGCCTCAAATATATATATATATAAAGACCTCTCAATTCCATTTTTTCAATTTTAGTGTTATTTTTTTTAGTTTTGACCAGAAAACATGAATGGGAAGACTAGTTAAGTTTCTTTGCCGGTTTAGTTAACTGTTTTTATGAAATATGGGTGTAATGTCCACATATTAAGAAATTTAAAAAAAAGATTTAGGTTTATTTTTTATAGTTAATGGTGATGTTTATTTTAAGCTGAGGGTAATTTTGTCAAGTGTTTTGGAAAGTTTTGAGAGTATTAAATGTTTGGGTGTTTAGTAGTGAGAGATTTGAGCTGTATGGTTGTATTAAATGTTCATTACCCTCATTAATGAAATTAGTTGAGGTATTTATAACCTTAATTATGGACCCATGGGCTTTCGGGTCAAATTATGGAACCAGGTCAAGTTTAAGGACCCATTTACTTAATAAGCCGATTAGCACATAGCTTAGTCAAAAGGTGTTTAATCATTTTATACTTTTGTCCTGTCTGGATAGTTCAGTGGGCAGTTTATGTCCAAATTTCCCTTGTCTGGAAATCTCAGTAAGCAGTGGTGAAGTTATCCGGACTCATAAGTAGCCAATTATTTAGGCCTTGTCAAAAATCTTTGGCTGGACTAAAAAATTTACTTAGTTAGTAACGACGTTTTCTGACCTGCTTGTGTATCTGACTTGAGGTTTGTCCGAACTGCTTTTTCCAAGAATTCTAAGAGTTTTTCTTTGGATCGTGGGATACGTGTCGCAATTTGATTCGACATACCAGCCGTTTTTTACCTAGATCGACGCTTCCACTAAACCTAAAAAGTAACCTATGCATTTAATTTTTCCCACGTCAGCGTCGTCTTCAATCATTTCACGAATCTCTTCGTCTTCTCCTAGGTATCAGTTGCATTTTCTAATAATATATAAACCATTTTTTCACTGTTTCATTATCTTCATTACTCAATAAATCTTTTTACAGAGATTTTCACCCTTTTTTTCAAAATTGTTCTTGGATAGTTTTATGTTCACGACTAGAAACGCTATTGTAAAAGGCGGCTGGTTGAATTTGTCCGAGTTAGAGAAAGCAAGGAAAGTTGAGCGAAAGAGGCGTATCGATGCTGGTCTCCAGGTCTCCCCAAGGGACAAGTCTGATAAACCATCCTAAGAAGCTGATCAAGGATCATCTTCTACCAGAAATCCAAAATCCAAACGGTTGTTCAAATCAAACCTTTCACCAATTCCATCAGGCTCCTCTGTTTAGGAGTAGCAACCCTCCACTACCAAAGAAAAGGCAGTATCGAGCGTTAGAAAACCCTCCCCTTTCATTGTCATGGGATAATATATTGTAAAATTCCCCAGAAAAATCCAATCAACGTCGGACAACTCGTTTGGTGAAGGCCTAAACGACTGTCTCTCACTCAAAACCCTCCAAACCGGAGGCCTCTAAAGTAACATCCAATGATAAATTGTCTGGATCGGAGGTTTCCATAAGACCCCACGAGATAAGCCCTCCAAATTGGAGGCAGCCAAAGTAGCTTCTCAAACAAAGTCCTCCAGAACTGAGCCTCAACCGGACACCAGGCCTTTGGAAAAGACTGGCCTCAATCATCCGGTCAGACCGTGGAACCAGAAGCTGACACCTTTCCATCCACAAAAACTGATAAACCTTTCATAATGATGAAATAAGTGATGGAGGATAGTAACGAAGAGGCCCCCTTCGAAACTGAAGCCTCGGGGCAAACTGGGGATGTTGCCTCTGATAGGAAAAGAAAAGGCAAAATAAAGGTTGGAGTTGCTCATTCGGATCTCTCTGAGTGCTTGGAGGGCAAGGTAGGACCTTGCTTTCAAAAAGTCAATGTGAAGTATTTGTTGGCCATGCAGAACATAAACTATGTCTATACTCATACTGCCGAGTTGTATCGGATTCAGACAAAGTGGTGGATCCTAGAGTTAGTGAAGGTGAGAATACATGTCACTCCAGAGACTTCAATGGACTGCAAACTTAATGAAGTGGTCATCTACACAGAACTGTTCAACTGGGGGCTCAAATTCCCCTTAGACCCAGAGATTGCCAGGTACTTTCATCTGATAAAGGTTTGCCCAAGCCAATTGAGTCCAAATTCTTGGTACTCCCTCTTTGCCTGCATAATGGCATCAAGGTTGTCCGGAATCCCTCTCCCTATGGAGAAATTTTCCGTTGTGGCAAGTTTATGCAAGAATCACCACATCCCATTCTACCACCACAACATGGGAAACAACTTCAAAGTGGTAGACGGCTTGTTGGAGTCGAAAAAGAATTGGAGAACTCAGTTCTTATTCATCAGTGGATCATGGGAAAATGTGAGGAAGATCAAAGCCAAGACTAACCCTAGTATGCTTACTAGTAGGTGGAAGAGTACATGTAAATTCTTTAATTTGATTTTTCATGTTCTTCTTTTTACTTCACAAATATTCCGCTGCTGAATTATTGCTTCTTTTTCAGTACTACCGAAGGAGTATATCGGGTATCTGGAGGAGGGACAGACCACATGTGCCAAATTAAACGTGTGGGCCGCAGAACGTTGGGGGAATGCTTTCCACAACTGCTTCACTTCTGGAAATTTGGTAAGATCTCATCTGTGGATTACCACAGGCCGGAAAGATCTCACATGGGGAGAATTGACCACACCCCTCCCCCAGCTGTCATTCTCAAACGGAAAGAGGAAAAATATGGTAAAATGGCCTTGCCCTCTAGAGCCAAGGCTCCTAGCAAGATGAAGGGGAAAAAGAAGAGAATTGCAACAAAAGCAGTCTGGGCTGTCCCAGAGGAGACCGGTGCGGAGAACCAAGGAGGGATCAATGCCTCCTTACTCAAAGTGGTTGAAGATGAGACCTCTAAGAAGGCAGGAGAGCCAGAAAATCCACCAAAGCCTCACGAGAAGGATCGCAAAAGGGGGGCAAGTAGTTATGAAAGGGCGGCCAAGAAGTATAAAGTCACTTTAGAGGGAGAAATAACCTTTCGCCCTTCGGAGCTTTCTCCTCCACCAGTTCCCACCAACCCTACCTTAGCAGAGAAAATTTCAACAGACTTGCAACTGGGAGAGGGTACCAGAGGGGGGCTTGACATCAGAGCCCTTCAAGACATCGATCTTTACTTCACCGATTCGGAGAAAGTTGACTTTGTTGGTCATTTATGTCCTTCAGGTTCTTCCAACATGGTGACCTACAATGGTAAGTTTTTTTCTATTTCTAAAGACCAGGATACTATGGTCCATTCTCTTTTAGGTCATATCCAACCAGTGCTCGATTTTGAGAGGCAGGTGAAAAACCAGTCCACCATTATCAACTCCCTTAACACAGACAAGGAGACTCTGTCAACCAACCTTCTCAATGCTAATCAGAGCATAGAATCACTAAAGAAAGAGCTTGAAGAATTGAAGAAGGACAAGGAAGATCTGTCAACCAAGCTGGACATTTCGGAGAATGCTAACACTGAGCTCCAAGCTAAGTGCTCTGGTTTGGAGAAAGGTCTCTCCACCTTAAAGGAATAGGTGAAGACCAAAGACGGTTCCATTCAGACCTTGTCCGACGAAAAGACTGCCCTTGAAGAGGTTGTGTCTAAGGAAACCAAGGAGAAAGAATACTTGGAGAAAGAGCAGGAACAGAAAATTCAGGCCAACATTGATAAATACACCAACGGGGTGATAGATTCCTTGGAGACAAAGTATGCTGAAGCAAAGTCTAACATGGTACTGCTTTTCCATGAAACGTTGGTGAAGAGGAAGTTGGTCCATTGTGGCAATATGTGGAGTATGAAGACATCCCGTTCCATACAATGGCAGATGGTGATAAAAAGAACTACTTTAGTGGAACTGATTCTACCACCGACGAAGAAGAAGGAACCGGGGAGAGTTTAAGCGCTGATCTCAAAGGCCCCAAAAAGGAGGTGAAACAGGAGCATCCAAAGGGAATAAGCCCTCAGGTTTCTAACTATCTTTTGTGTTTTCTTAATCTTGTTAACTACTAAAGTCCTTGGATGGCCAAGGCGTTTTTATAATTGTATTCGGACTAAGTCCGGATAGGTTTTTCACAATACTTAAAGTCCTTGGATGGCCAAAGCATTTTTTATTTTAGCAACGTTATCTGGTTTATAATCGGACAGGATTATCAAATTTTGTCTTATTCCATACTTGCTTTTAATTTTCCATACTTGCTTTAAATTTTAATGGCTAATGTTCAAAGAGCCCTTCTTTATTTCAAAAATATTTAAAGTGAAGAGTATTTAATATCTCCTATGACATGCGTTTAATGTTCATCATTCAACCAAATTAATCCGATCTGTCAAAGACCCTTAGTATTAAATTGAAGACTTGAAAAGAATTCTAGTCAAATAACACCGAATATTGTAAGCAGGCATCATATTTTATTGAAAATCCAGACACCTCATGAAAACTTCATGGGGCCCCAGGGTAGGAAAGAGTATGCCCCCTAATATTTACATCGACTTTAAACAAGTAAATAGTTACACAACTTTCTTTCTAAATATAACCTGAGGTGCTCAATATTCCATGGGTGCTTCAAACCTCTTCCATCTTTATCTTGGAGCCTATATGTCCCAGGCTTAAGCTTTTCGGAGACCTCATAAGGGCCTTCCCAGTTCGGAGCCAGTTTTCCGAAATGATTTTCCTTAGTATGCAAGAAAACCTTTCTTAACACTTTATCTCCTGATTGAAAATCCCTTCTCTTGATCTTAGAAGCAAACATGCTCCTCATCAAGCCTTGGTAATAGGTGGTTCTAAGATGAGCCTTTAATCTTCTTTCTTCTATTAAGTCCAACTGACTTCTAATTTCCAATTCATTGGCTTGTTCGGAATAGGTGTGGACTCTGTATGATGGTAAAGTTGCTTCTATAGGAGTAATTGCATCCATCCCATATACCAAGGCAAAAGGAGACTCTTGAGTAGCAGCTCTAAGAGTAGTCCGCTATGCCCACAATACTTTTTGCAAATAGCTTAGCCACTTCCCTACAGCCCCTTCTAAATTTTTTCTTAAACCGGACAGAATGGTCATGTTTGCCACTTCAACTTGGCCATTTGCTTGTGGGTGGAAAGGAGAAGATAAGCAATGTTGAATGCCCCTAAAGGCGCAGAAAATCTCCATATCCGTGTTATCAAATTGTGGCCCGTTATCTGTGGTTATCTTTTGTGGAACCCCAAACCTGCAACAAATGTTAGATAAGATAAATTTTATAACAGCTTTCGAAGTAGTTTCTGCCAGGGGACTGCTTCTATCCACTTTGAGAAATAGTCAATGGCTACGATAATAGTCCTGCATCCTCTGGACGTCATTGGTAGAGGCCCAACTAAATCTAGTCCCCAACGAGAAAAAGGCACTGGCTCAGAAATTGACTCCATAGGAACTGCTAGAATATGAATTTTGTTACCATACCTTTGGCATGGGTCACATTTTTTCACCAATTCCTTAGCATCTGCCATTATGGATGGCCAATAGCATCCGGCCAATAAAACCATCCGGGTTAGTGCTCTGTAGCCACAGTGTTGATCCCTCTTCATCATGTAGTTCTGATAAAACAACTTGGGACTCTTTATCCCCCAAACAACGCAGGAGAGGTCTGCTAAACGACTTTTTATAAAGAACCTCTCTTATGACCAAGAAACCACGAGCCCTGTGTTTTTTTTCCTAGCCACAACTTTCTCCGGAGGTAAAATTCCATCAGAGATGTATTGAAGAAGGGGAAATCTCCAATCTTTGGATTGAACTACTTATACACTCAAGCTCTCCTCCTCTTCCTTGTTCTGATTTGATTGTATAGATGAGAATTCTTGTATATGAATCCATGGGTAGGACTCAAAGTATGTTATGGTTGCTAAGGAGTCTGCCAGTGTGTTTTCCGATCTAGGAATATGCTCATAGCAAACACTTTTGAAGTTGGCTGCTTCTTCTTTAAGAACAAATAAGTATTTGATTAACTGCTCCTTCTTGGTTTGGGACTGATCTTGAGCATGGTGGATAAGAAACTGAGAATCACTCATCAATCTAACTCTTTTAGCCCCACACAAAAAAACTAACTTAAGACCAGCTATATCTGATTCATATTCAGACTCATTGTTAGATTCCTAGAAAGAAAAACATATAGTCTGGTATAGTTTATCACCATATGGAGAGGTTAAACAAATCCCAGCCCCACAACCCATTGTACTTGATCCACCATCTATCCGGACAACCCACTCTTTTTTAGTTTTCTATTCTGAAGCTTGTTTAGTACTTCTATTCGAATGAAACTCTACCAAGAAATCAGAAACAGACTGAGCTTTAATTGCAGTTCGTGGGGCAAAGTCAATGTCATAATCACCCAATTCCACTGACCACCTGGTCATCCTGCTTGATATGTCTGCTTTCTAAATAACATTATTCAAAGGGAAAGATGTTCGGACGATGATGGAATGAGACTGAAAATATGGCCTCATTTTCCTGGAAGCAATCACTAAGCCTAGTGCCAACTTTTCAAGCTTTAGGTACCTATTTTCAGCATTCATCAGACTTTTGCTGATGTAGTACACCGGACGATGATAATTTTCCACATTTCTTACCAGCACTGCACTTATAGCACATTCTGACACAGCCAAGTATACATATAGTGTTTCTCGGTCAACAGGCTTAAAAAGGGTTTTGGGAGAAGACAAAAGCTTTTTTATTTCATCAAAAGCCTGGTTGCACTATGGAGACCAGTTGAAGTCTTTAGCACCTTTCAAGGTCTGGAAAAATGGGGCACATTTGTCCGGAGACCTTGAAATAAAACGATTTAAAGCAGTCAAACTTCCTGTCAACCTTTGTACTTCTTTAATATTTCGAGGAGGGTCTATTTTTAATAGGCATTAAGCTGGTCCGGATCAGGCTGTATCCCTTTTTCACTTATTATATAACCTAAAAAAATTCTGGACTGCACCACAAACACACATTTTTCTGGATTCAATTTTAAATTAAACTTTGTCAAGTTGGCAAAAGTTTCTTGAAGATCAGTTAGGTGCAACTCTTCTTTTAAACTTTTAACCATCATGTCATCAATATATACTTCCATATTTCTTCCAATCTGATCAGCAAATGCTTTATTCACCAACCTCTGATAAGTAGCCCCAACATTTTTCAACCCAAATTGCATCACCTTGTAATAATGAAGACCTCTATCTGTAACAAAAGTAGTGTGATCTTGGTCATTTAGATTCACCTGTATCTGGTTATACCCAGAGAAGGCATCCATAAACGATAATAGCTTGTTTCCAGATGTGGAATCCACCAACTGATCTATCCGGGGGACTGAATAAAGTTTTTTTGGGCAAGCTCTATTGAGGTCAGTAAAGTCGATACGCATACACCATTTCCCTTTTTTTCCTTAATTAATACTGGGTTGGTTGTCCATAAAGGATATTAAGACTCCTTTATCTGCCCCATCTTGGTAAGCCAATCAAATTCTTGGACTATTACATCAACTTTCTCCTTAGAAAAAGCCCTCATTTTTTGCACAACAAGTGTAATATCTCTCCGGATGGACAACACTTGCAGGCACTCCAGTCACATCAGCATTGCACCAAGAAAAAACATGTTGGTGACCTGCCAAAAAGGACAACAGCTCTTTCTTCAATCCTGGAGCCATCTTAGAGCCAATTTTAACACTCCTTCCTTCAGCCAGAGAGTGGGTTTCAACTTCTTCAATTGGTATCAAAACACCAGGGGTCTATCTAGGGTCATCAATTTCACCTTCACCCCCAGAGGGCCCCAACAACTGCTAATCTTCATTAATCCGGACTGCCCCCAGAGTTATAGGAGCAAGTGCAGTTGCATAACATTCTCTTGCTATCTTTTGGCTACTCCGGACAACTCCCACTTGTTCTTGAACTGCATACTTTAAACACTGATGGACTGTTGAAGCCACATCATGCATCCTAGAGAGCCAGGACCTCCCAAATATTGCATTGTAACATGTGGGGCAATCTACCACAACGAATAACACCTTAACCATCTTCTTAAAAGTGCTTTTGCCCAACAATACCCCCTCCTCAAATTCTCCGATTACATTCGTAGAGCTCCATGTGAAGCCCACAATGGATCTGTTCAAATGTTGAATCACTTTCGGATTCTTCATCTGCTTATAAGAACTTAAAAATAGAATATTGGCTGAGCTGCCAGTGTCAATCAGAATTCGCCTGATGTTGTTGCCCCCAATTGAAGCTCCTATCACTACAACATCCTCACGAGGCCCATCTATATTTCTTAAATCATCTTCATAAAAAACAATGAAAGGAAAATGAATTTGGGATTGATAAGAAGACATGACTCTCTCTTCCTTGAAGAAGGAGTCGGCGCAGTCATAGTGTCCCCCCTAAATATAGTAAATGACTCAAAAAAGCTTATGAGTCCGGACATTGTTTTAGCTTGTTCTGTTATGGCTCCCACTTTATTCCGGGTTGGATCAGGATCCAAATACTCTGAGTCCGCATCAAACCTTTCATGGATCACCATTGCCCCCTCCGGAGCTGATGTTCCTGCGTTATTCGTTGGGCAAGTTCGGGGAGCATTGTCAGGCCTGTTTACACTCCTTCTCTTGAAATAAGCTCCCAGCTTGCCCCTTTAAATAAGATTATGTACCTCTTGTTTCAAAGCGATGTATTCTTCGGTGTTATGGCTAATGTTATGATGATACTGGAAAAAAACAAGTATTATGACTTTCCTTGGGAGATTGAAGCGTTGTCGGCTTCCGGAAATGCACCTCATCTTTCGTTTTGTCATAAATGGTTGCCACATTCTCCTTTAACTCAGCAAACCACTCTGGTTGGACCCAAGGCCCCGTTTAATTCTGGACTGCTGGCTCTGAGTTGAATTTGGGTGGGATTGAGTCTGTTTGGCCTTGTTGGACCTATGTCTGGTTTTTTTGACATTATATCCGGACTGGTTCTGGTTTGGAGCAGCTGGGGCATACCTCACTTATCTGTGTACCCTAGTCTTCTTTGTTTCATTCACGTTGATTTGTTTTCCCACTTGATTCAACAAACCGCCCCAAGTCATGGCATTCTTCTTGGTTACTGAATCAGCTAGATTCTCAGGGTTTAACCCTTGTCTCAAAGAAGTTATTGCTACTTGGTCAAAGCAATCAACTAACCCATTCTTGGTATTTACGAACCGGCTTATATATATTCTTTCAGTGACTCATTTGGCTCTTAGGAACAATGGATAATAGTATCTTCATTTCCCTTCACCTCTTTACTCCTTACAAACTGCCTTCGGAAGGCAACCCAAAATGTATCAAAGTTTCTGATACAACCCTGTGGCAAGCTGTTGTACCATTTCAGAACACTTCCCGTAAAGGATTAGGAGAAGGCTCTACACAGAAGTTTGTCATCGTCATCAAAATTCATTATAAAAATTTTAAACTATTCTAGATGATTGTCCGGATCTTTGCTCCCGTCACATTTCTCTATTTTAGTACTGTCAAATCTCTTAGGAAGGTTTCCGGACAGTATCTTGGCAGACAGTGGTGATTGCCTCCAATTCCAACTACGACTAAAAACTGTGTCTTCATTAGGTGTTGCAAAAATACATGGCTCATCATGGAAAACACATGGATCAATCAGCAGCTGGTCCACATGCTTGTGACTATGGTTGTGGCTATGAGACGACCCTTTCCCTAGATGCCTCTTTAGTTTCCCATGCCTATCTCTCTTTCTTGAATATTTTTTAACAAGCTTTTGTTTCTTCCTGGACCTCCCCTCATTGCTACTTGATGACAAGGACTCCTCAAGCTCATCCTCATTCGAAGAGCTATTGGAGGACTCAGATTCTGAGCTCTCTACCGGATGGACCGGTGAGACTTTTTGGAACTGACATGGGTCTTTTTTGTTCTCAAATGAGTCTTTGTTGATGGGTCATTCTCCCTTAGGTTGTCAGTATGGTGAATGGCTGACGACTTTGACTTTTCATTTAAGCCCATCTCTGCCTTTCTAGTGGCCCTCAACGCTTATATTTCAGCTTTCAACTTATCTCGCTCTTCGGTAGTGTATTCATCGTTCTCCCCCACCATCTCCACCAAAGGTGGTGGAATTTCTTGCTCATTCGGATCCATCCAAACATGTTTTTTTTGTTGGTTTTGAATGCTTGATTCAGACAACTTCTCCTCCCACTGTGGTCGCCATTTTGGTGAGGTTTATTTTAAGTTGAGGGTAATTTTGTCAAGTATTTTGGAAAGTTTTGAGAGTATTAAATGTTTAGGTGTTTAATAATGAGAGATTTGAGCTGCCTGGTTGTATTAAATGTTCATTTCCCTCATTAATGAAAGTAGTTGGGGTATTTATACCCTTAATTATAGACCCATGGGATTTCGGGTCAAATTATGGAACTGAGTCAAGTTTAAGGACCCATTTACTTAATAAGCTTATTAGCACATAGCTTAGTCAAAAGGTGTTTACTCATTTTATACTTTTGTCCTGTCCGGATAGTTCAATGGGCAGTTTATGTCAAAATTTCCCTTGTCTGAAAATATCAATAAGCAGTGGTGAAGTTATCCGGACTCATTAGTTAATATTATTATACACAAAGGTGTATGATCTGAGCCAATTATGTCCAGACGTTTGACCTTTGTGATATTAAAATAATCTCTTTAGGCATAATTATATAGGGTCACGTTCAAACGTTTTCATTTCATGTTATTTTGACCATGTGTATTTTGATCCATAAAACCCAACATCTTTTAACTATCAGTCTAAAATAGTGTTATTAAAGTCATTTATATTTCTAATATATATAGTTAAACAAGAAAGTTGCTCAACAAAATTTGAGATGACATTAAAGTCACCTAACACTAGGCATTTCTTATTGTTAGCAGTTATTTCCCTCAAGTTATCATAGAGACATAGTCTTTGAATTCTAGTACATTTAGCATATATAATAGTAATCATTAATTCTTTATTGGGCGAAGAGTGTCTTACTGTCATATGTATATATTGATCATTATTAAGTTAACTTTAACATGCAAATTATCAAAATTTTATTGCTAACATTGGCATAACCAAAATGAATTCCAATCACTTTCGTAATCTTATGCAGTTTTTTAGTATATATCAGTGGCTCCTAAAGAGCAATGAAGTCTACTTTTTCATACTTAATTATATATTTTAATCTTCTAGTTGTACATTTGTTACAAACATCACGTGCATTCTAGTTTAATATTATGATTTTCATTTAAAGTTTATATTGTAGGTCGAGATCACCCTTTAAGTTGAACTGTTTTGGTGTTAAGAAGACCTTTAATTGGTTTATTTTAGTTGTTTTAATCCTTTTATTGATTCAATTCTTATTGGGTTTTTTATGCTAATTTATTAAGGATTTGAGACATGAGGAGACTTCCAGTTGTTGATGGTTTGGGAGAGTTTGATTATGAGTCCAGGTTTTTAAAATTATTTTCAGACGTTAAAGTATGTCATAGCTCTATAGTTTGTACAACTTATATTGTTTCTTAATTACTAACCTCTCAAGATACTTTATCTAATGATGAAACATTATGAATGTGATATGAGAAATTTTAGAAATAAATTTGTCATCATTATTATTATTGATCTTAGAGTTGTCTATACTATAGTGTTTGTAGTTTTGGGTGGGTGACATAAATACTTAATTATACTTTGATAAAGTTTTGGGTGAATTCTTTTGAACTAATAAACTAGTTTCATGTTCTGGCTTAATATTTTCATAAATGATATAAAAAAAATCTCTATGATTATTTTTCTTTAACAGTTAATGACTTGATTTTTGGAACCCGCATTATTTTCTAAAAAGATGGGTTCAGATTTATTCCTTCTAGAGAATTAGGATTAGCAGAATTTCCTTCTTTGTTTATGGTACAACGTTACAGCCTTTATATTTGTGTTCTAAATGCTTACGGTCTAAACAATATAATAGAATATCATCATACCCAAATTTATACTAGTAGTAATCTATATCACCAAATCTAACCCAAATCTTTTGAGTGAGTGGTATTGAAATATCAATCTCAATCCAAGCCTTACAATAGTTGAATATGGCTTTGTCTTTATGGGTTATCTAGATTATAAGGGGCTTGCCAAGAACCTTTGTTATGTGATGCACGATACCCTTAGTATACATATATTCATGAAGATTTGGAAATGTTGCCCATATCATGGTGATTGGGGATAAAACATTCGGTTTAAATCCAGGATACCACTTTAAGAGTCTAAATGAGTGTTGAGCCATGATCTACACATTTTATTTCCAAAGTTTCCTGAGATCATCAATTTGTTCTAATTCAAGAAGGACACATCAATGAGCCAATAAAGATACTAAATATACCCAAGAATTTAAAATTATCCAAAAATATCTATATTATGTCTAGTTTAGGCCTTCCAAAATAAAACTTAACAATTATTGTAAATTTAGATATTGAGACTAGGTTTTTCTTATATTGTCTTGTGAATAGAATATACTTGAGTTCTCCTTTATCCTGGATGCATACTTTGTCGTTGATGATTTTATTCTTTTTGTTTCTTGTTACGTCAATGTATGTTTTATGTAGGTTTTGAGTTGTATGTTGAGTTGATGTTGAATCAAACAATGGGTTATTTCGTATTGCTTGCTTTTCTGGTACACTATTTTGGCTCTGAAGCACCTTTTGGATGGGTAATGTACAGAAATTTTCATCTTATCTTTTGTATTCTAGGTTTAAGGATTCTTGAGCTTGTGTTTAAGCATTTGTTTAGTGAAACAAAGTCAAGTTTATCTGCCGTATGCGTTTTTTTTCCAGTGTAGCTTTGGTGGAGTATCGTCATCCAAATTTATGGAAGATTGATCGAGAGGAGGGGTAGAGGTGATGCTCTGTTTTTTATACATTCTTGGAGTGTTCTTGGCTCAAAAGTTGACACCGTGAATATTCATGCAATGAAATACATTTATTAATTATATTAAACTACCTTTTACCAAATTAATTTTTTTTATCAAATTAGATATTTTTATTAAACGTTTTTTTTCGTAATATTTTTTATGTTTTTTTTTTATTTTCCATCCCTTGATGTTTTTTTAGCATTTGAAGTGTCATTCGAATTCGAAATTTTTGCTTACATTTATACTATAATTGAATTACATTTTGTTTTATTTCTGAACAACATTTCTCGTTGAAATCAACTTTTGAACTGTAATTAGAATTGGAATATGTTTCTATATTTGAGATTATATTTTTTTTACAAAAATAAAAATGATTTTGTCATGTAAGTTTTGTTACGTGTTTATGAGACGATGAAGTTTGTACATGCATCTAGTGTCTCGCATCTCACATATAAAAAATGTTAATGAGTGTGCATTTTTTGGAAATTTTTTTTATTATTTTATTAAAATAAATTACTCTTTTCAAATTAAATTAAATTAGATTGTAACATATAATTGTAAAAGGTTTCTAAATATAATAAATAAATGCTTCGTTAATGAATATTTAACGATATTCATTATTGTTATCGATATAATATTTAAATGGATAAGATTTTTTACAAATGTAAAATTTTATTATTTAATTTAAAATGTAAAAACAATTATATTTGACAAATAAATATAGTTACCTAAATTTATAGATAAACTAAATTTTATTTTATAACAGTTTATTAAATTAAAAAAACTTGCAATAAATAAATTTAAATCTCTTTTTTATAAATCTAAAAAATATATAATTAATAAAAAGCATATGACTAACAAAAAACTAATATGAGATTATGTGTTTTAAAAATCAATTAGAAAATGTAACTCGATCATAATCATTTGTACTACTTAAAAAAACTAAACTAGTTTGTATTGTCATCAAAATTTTGGAAACAACCACAAACTCTCAATGTGAGACTTAACTGTCCACTCAAGACTCTTCGTTTGAGTCTTAGTTCTCGACTTTTGACTATTTGTACAAGGGTCTCGGTTGTCGAATCTTTTAACTATGGTTATTCTTTATTTAAGATGACAATCTCGCGGTAGGATTGTCATATCTCATTAATCATTTTGGTATTATTACGTATGTAGACTATTGAGTTATGATTTTTTATCTCCATGCAAGTTGGATTAATAATTAAAATAGGAGATAAAAAGAAAAACGTGAGGTAGGTTGTCAGTTTTGTCAACACAAAAATCACCATTGAGTTGTTTATCTCTGATAATCACCCGACATCACAAAAACTTTCTTGGCTACTATCAGTTCATTCAGCTTCATTATCGATACGGTAGCTAGTAATTCCAAAATGTGTTATCAATTTAATTCTCAAATAAGATTTTATTCTTTCTTGTCTGAGTCATCCTCGATATTTTTAATATCCATATAAACTTTTATATTTTAATAAATTAATAGTCATGGATAAAGAGAATAGTATAAATAGTTATTTGAGTTTTATGAGTCGAAAATAGTAAAATTAGTATCAGATGAGGAGGATTTGGCTAAGCGTTGTGAGACTTTGAAAATCGTTTTTGTCTATGCTTCATTGTGCAATCAAACTTTGTGGAACTTGGCCAATTGGCCAAGTATTTTTTTTGTTTCACTTTGTTTTGTGACCATTTGCTTTTGGACTTGGCCAAGTCTCTTCTAGTCATGCCTCGAGGTGCGATCATGTGTTATTGGACTTGGCCGATTGACCAAACCTCTTGTGGTCATACCTTGAGGTGTGAATATAAGCTATTAGACTTAGTCGATTAGTTAAGTCATATATAGTTGTTCTTTAAGATGTGAATCAGTCAAGTCTCTTGTAGTCATGCCTCGAGGCGTGTCCAGGTACTAGAGGTTATGGCCAATCGATCAGGTCTCTTCTAGTTGTGCCTCGAGGCGTGATTATGTGTTATAGGAAATGGTTAACCGTCAAGTATTTTTTGGTCTTGCTTCGTGGCACGAACAAGTGATATATGGATTCTCCAGTTGGCAAAGTATCATCTACTCGTGTGTTGCGGCGCGATAACATGTTATATGACTTGGTTGATTGGCCAAGGCCTTCTTATTGTTCGAGTAGGGCCAAGTTGTTTTGTCACCCGACATGACCAGGCTGAGAGGTTAACTAGCCTATGAGAGTTGTTCCCATGTCAAAAGGTCTTAGCGAGCTTATCTACTCAAGATTTACTGGTATTGTATCAGTAAATCCTCACGATATGTTGCTTAATGTCGAGATAATGGAGTGCTTTCATTCCTAGTCTTGACTTTTTCACTAAGTTTTATTTCAGCATGACTCCCAAACCAAATTTTTGTTTTTCGTGCTTGGTTATTCTTTATTATTATTTTATGTCTTTTCAGTAACTAGCCTTTTCACCTTTTTTCCATGTGTCATTTTAGAAACGACTCTCTAGTTCTATAAATAGTTTGCCAGAGCAATATTTTACCTTCACTTTCACTCAGAGTACCTCTCATTAGAAATTTAATTTCTCTCTATAGATTTTACTTTCCTCTCTTATGCGTCGAGCTTTCCTTGTTACAGATTCGAGCTTTCATCCTTGTGGAGTTGAGCTTTGCTCGTGGTAGGATTGTTAGTTATGTGCACTTTATCTTCTTTTGGTAAGGGTTTATTTTTTCATCTTTGAGTTTACTTTATTCATAGAACAAGATATTTTGAGTAAATATCATATCTAAGTGGAAACATGGTTGAGGGTGTGAGAGATAGTGACGATGCATTTAGTTATTCTAGTTTTGACTTTGAGTCGACCGTTGTAACTTCGATCTAGCTGAGCTACACCATCACTTTATGGAGATCTGTTGACCCAAAAAATTCCTTAAGTCTTATGTTTGGAGAGATTTCTATTTCGTGTCAAGCCTTCAAGAAAAACTTGTGCGTAGACTTATTCAGCCTTACAAAGGTCTTAGCCCAACATTTTTATCACGAAGAAGTGCTTTAGAAAACCGATCACCATCATAGGCTTTATTTTTTGAGCTTCATTTACATTTTCTCGTTCTCACATTACCACATAAGGTCTATCGGCCACCTACCAAAGTCGTCATTTAAGGTGAGTAGATTGGCGTCGGTTCCAGATCACGGAAATATATAAGTTGTATTGTGGCAAGACGGTGGAGAAGGCAAAAACGATATGAAAAATCGCAAGACCCCAAATAATTTTAGGTGGATGCATATGAGGATGATGTTAGTTATGGTTATCATGTAGGAATACTATGTTACTCATAAGGATATCGTCTTTATGGGGGATGGGTATATTCTTTATCTCTTTGTTGGCCCCGAGATGATGCGATTGAAGAAGACTTTAGCCCAGACAAAAAAGTCTAAGAAGTTTTATTATGCAAGGGTCAAGAAGTTAAAAGTCGACCTGATCAATGAGAAGGTCACTCATATGGCTAGTGTCGAGAAAATCAACCAACTCAAAGGACTAATAAAGACTTATGATGAGAAAGTCGAAAGATAACGCAAACATGGCGTAAGGCTCGCCAAAAAAATACAAAGAGAATGTATTATTTCCTTGTATTGATATTTTACATAAACGTGGCCAAACTATGAATATTTAAGAAATTCAAGAGTTCTACCGATCTAGTTCTTGAGCCTCATCTTGAGGAGCTTTTGAGCGTTGATGTGATTATTGATCCCCGAGCTACTACTTGCTTCCCCGACTAGGTCTTTTGAACTATTTGACGTTGAGATTGGTGTCGATTGTGATATCGTGGCTTCTGCTTTGCAACTTGCATCACTTTCTATGAGTCCCTTAGTCAGCTTTTAGAAGAGCAACTCGCAAATATCGTGAAAAGGTTTGATCTATCTCAAGCACTTGAGTCGAACGTCGAGGACAAAAAAATATGTGCCAAACAATAGGTAGTTGAGCTCAAGGCTTATATAAAGGCTCGTTCTCCTCAACTAGAGGATAGCTCTTCTCAGGTTTCCCCTTTACTGATGACTCCTCGGTTTGGTCGTATGGTATGCAAACATCTTTCTTCTATGACTAAAGCTATTGAGGGTAGAAGTACATCATAGGAGCAGGTGGTGGAGCTCTAAATTGTGAAGGTTGATTATTGTTTATGCTGTTATATGACCTTGTATCTTTTGGATAATTTATTTTGGTTGATGTTTTGACTTTGAAGGCATATGTGCCCTTATTCGGTTATAATGTCGATGTTTTTTCCTTTTCTTTCACGACATTTTAATGAACTCTTCCTCGAAAGTAAATTTTTAACTATATTTGATACTTTTGCTTGTTTCCTAACTTCTTATACATCATTGTTTTTCTTATTAACCCTATGACTTGTATGTACTCCCCCTACAATCTAGTAAGAGTAAGGGTTTATCGGATGGGCTCATACATTTGAGAAGATTTTTGAAATTACCTTTGTCACTTGGTTCCCTTGCATTCTCTTCCTCTTTTATACAAGTTGGCCATGCTCTACAGATTTTTAGATTTATATACTAGAGTAAGTTATTGGTCTATATTAATCCCAATGTTGGCCAAAAAGCGTGTTAAGGCGTAAACTTGTATGAAAGATGATATGTATTCCCTTCTTGCTTGAAAAACAAATACCGTATCATAGTGTTGTGCTATAAGAAATACTATGATATGCGTAATTTAAATAAAAAACACTTTAAATAAATAAATAAATTGGATTAAACAAATGATGGATTATGTTGAACAATATCAGAGGAATTCATAAGTAATTATCATAATAAAAACATAACGATGGGGTTGAGGGAGGTCTTGTTTCAAACTATTAGGAACTCCCCCCCCACTTGGATTTGTGTTTTATGTTGATCATCCTTGAGTATAATCCTTAAGAACTTTATTTAGTCATTCTCGTGCTACTTTTTGATTGGCCCAAACTATGTCCACCTCTAATCCGAAAGTGTATTTTAAGCATTAGTAGTAAGTAGATGATACAACTTTAAAGTCGCGTAATTAAAACCTTCCTAATATCAGGTTGTTAGAGGTTGGGGTGTCTAGTACAACAAATTTGGTTACTTTACTCTTAGCCCATCTTCCAGCTTCGTTCAATACCTCCATAAACATCATTCTCAATGGCATGATGGCTTGGCTATTAAAGGCTACCACGGGATAAAATGTCAGGCGGATGACGATCTTGAAAGGGAGTTGTTTCATGGCTGAGATGAATATCACATTCACCATATTTTTTATATCTTACCAGAATTTGGCGTGTCTTATATCCTATTATGCCAGCCGTTATCAGGAAGTTATCTTTGTGTGGATGGACTACATAATCGAGATCTTTTTCAGTAAAAAAAACTATGATGAGTGTGGATGCCTAGTTTCGTATGTTCGAACCAGGTCGATCATTCACATATCGATGACCGCCGTTAGTTCTCAAATGTAGCACTTGTTGATCTATACGCGTACTATGTCCTATTGGTACCTCTGTGGAGGTTAAGATGTAAATCCTAGGCTTTCTGCCTCATTCTTGATCTCTTTCTGTATGAACCTCTAGTCGGTTTAGCTCATCGCATGCTTGTTCACCTTGGTTTTAAGAGCTCATGGCATCAGTTTGGATGTTTGATATACTTCTTTAGATTCCCTCTCTCGATGTGCCCACGGTCTCGGTGATGCTCACACCATTTTTATCGATTCTGCACTACTAGGTGTGAGGTTTTCTTTCATGGGTGGGCTAAAGTTTAGCATTCTTGACGTACTCATAGAGATAGGCAGTGGACACGGTCAGAGGGGGATATTTAGTTACTCATATAGGTGAAAGCGCTGCCATATGCGCTAGGGAATTTTCTTAATAAGACATCGCATTCACCCTATGAGGTGCATTTCTTACCCTATGATTGTTATGAGTATCCACTTCATCGATGATGGTATAGTTTTGAAAGCATTCTATCATATTATCCATGGTAAGGGGCTCTATTTTTATGAATGAGTTGCAGAAGATGACATTGAGAGTATGCTTTGGCAAGTTGTTAACGCCTTCAAAAATGGTCATGGTAGTCGACCACATTGGCATTAAGGTTAATATACCTTGATATAAAATCGCTTAGGGTTTTTCCCTACCTTAGATTTAGTGTTCATAAATACTCGACCCCTCTTTTCATCTTTTTGTTAAAATAAAAGCAAGTCATGAAGAGTTTACGTAGCTGAGGGAATGTATGGACCGAGCCTTAGGACATTTGGTAAAATCACACCAATGCATCACTCTTATATGCTGAGGGGGAACAAGCAACACATCACCACATATTTACATTAAAGGTACTCAATGACCTGTCTGAAGTAAAACATGTGATGTTCGGGATAAGTCGTTCTCATGAAGTATTGCACCTTCATTATATCTAGACCAGTCGGCGTCTGTTCGAGGGGGATCCTTGGCGAAAACGATGAGTTATGTACCTCTTCTATACTAACACAACTGGGTATGGTTTCTAAGACATCAAGGGTTACTAACCGATCACCCCTAAATGATGACATCATCTTTCTGGGTATCTCTCATCTTTCTAAGTTGTGTTTATAAGCTCTTATTGAGTTGTGGTTGGTCTCATAACGACGGCCTCATATAGTCTCATTTTAACCTTTCCTGGTTGGTCGAAGGTGTTTGTCCACTCTTTAATGTGGATCACAGTGTCATAAGTTTCTCCTTTTTAGGTCGACCTCAGATTGGGAGAATGGATCCTAGTCTAGCTCTTAATGGTCATTAGATACGAGATGACTACGTTACTTTTCTTGAGCCAAGTTGTTTTGGGTGTGGCCAAGTTTTTTCCATTTTGACCGAATAAATGGAAGACACAGTCGTCCCATCACCATTGGGTTGTGGCAATGCTCTACAAAACTTGTACCATCTTTCTCACTTGATGAGCCAAGTGGTCGATCATCTCGTTGGTCAAGATGACAAAGTCGTTGTCTTCCTCGTTGTTATCATAGGGGATGAAGGTAACGTTATCAATTGTAATATCACAAAGAGCCATTGATGACTCTTTGTGTTTAGGGATTTCTGCCTTACTTGGGAGGTTAGGATCATCTTTCAAACCCACCTCTTTGGGTGAGGTTAGCTATATGGAAAATATTATTTTCCTAGTAGCAGATATTATTCCAGACCTCAAGTTTATCGTGGAAAAATGATGAAGATGGTTTAAAATTGGTTGCTTAATCTCTAACTGCATGCTTTCTAGATAATAGAACAAAATGGTGAGGCTAAAAATTTACCTAAATACTTGAACTAGGAATTATAAAGTAAAGAAGATCAATATAATAAATAAAACAAAAAATTTAAAAATAATTTGAAGAACACTTGTTTTAATTTTGTAAAAAGGATTACGTTTATTATTTCTCTCTATAATTACTATTCATTATAACTTTCATTTATTCTAAAAATGATCCATCTACTCTTTATATAGTAGTCCTAATTTGGAGGAGTTAAAGGTAGGTGTATCCCCATTGGTGCAGCCTTTCTGACCTTCCGAATACTTTATTAGAAGAGGGTATATTATTGTTCCTACAACATAGTATGTTGTTAAATTCTTATCATGTGTTGTTAGATACAATTCTGTACAGTCAGTGGTGTGCAATGAGAAGAGCCTTAATGATAGCACAAACAAATACTAGACCTAGGTAACTTGGTTCGTTGATAGGCGTTATCGCATATCCAAGTCTAATAATAGCTTGGTGTTGGAGCAAGTTGGACCGGTCTAGCATCTAACTTAGTTGATCGCGCCTTAAGACGAGGTTGGGGGCCATTGAACTTTACCGGTGGTCATATTTTTTTGCTTTCCCACTGAAGCGCGACCAAGTGTTAGACGACTTGGCCAATTAACAAAGCCTTATTTGGTCATATGTCGTAGTGTGATCATAGATTATATAATTTTCTCGATTTACTAAGTCTTTATGGTCGCGTGATTAGAGTTAAGTCGTCTCGTGACCCGACGCGGCCATGTCGAGAAGTTAACTAGGCCATGTGAGTTGTTTTTATGTTTAAAGATCTTAGCTAGTTTGTTCACTTTTGATTTATTCGTACCATATTAAAAAATATTCAATATAACGATGTATTAAATTATTTTTCCTTTATAACATCTAATATATATAAAATTAAAAAATATATAAATGAGAATTATTAAGTTTAGTAAACACATCGAACACTTTGTAATATTCATATGCAACCACTTGCAAATGATCAAAATCTCACTATCAGATGATATCTAATGGTTTACCATCCATTAAATCATTACAAAATTTTACGATATAAAATAATCCAAAAAATATCAATAGACAATCATCAATTTAACAATATACAAAAATAAGTAAAGAATCATGAAAAATAACGGTGATTGTATTTATTAATTTATATAAAGTACTTAGTGTTTTACAATCTACTTTGAAATGATCATATATTACATAATTCTAACAATGGTTTTAATAAACTTGTATAGTCTATAAAATCTTTTTCGAGTATCATTTTTATGAGTTGATTATAATATTTGTGATTGTCATCACTTTTATCATTATCATTGATCCTACCATGGTTATCAATATATATTGCAGAATATTTAATGATGTATTTATCCAACCAAATATTATGAGATATTATATAATTTAGAGCATAAAATTCGATATATTAAAGTTTATATAATATTCAGATAGCTTGATCTCGATAACGAGATTTTAATTTTGTATATTTACTCTATTTATTTTCTATATAATCCATAGTTCAATCATACGATCTTTTTTATGTAAGTTAGATCGTTATATAAACATATAAAATTATAATACATCTAAATAAAAGATTATGAGATATGATTTTGTCTTTTTTCTGTTTAGAGTCTATTATTTAACAATTTAAGTTTTTAACATACACTAACTTGTTAAATAGAAGAGGTAAAGAATCATCATCAACAATAATGTTCACTGGCATAAACTTTTTTTTAAAAAATAATATTTTTCAATTAAAATTTTTATCAAAAAATGTATTATGAGCATACAAATAGTTTATTTATGTGAGATCTAAATTCTTAAACTAATAATTTAGCACTTAAATCTAGAATATGTTATAAAATGAATTTAAGAGAATCCGAATTTACTATAGTTTTTTTTTACTTTTTATTAAACATATTCTTTTATTAGTATATAAAGATATGTATTTTTCATTATAAACTTTATACATATATTTTGGATGACAGTTAAGTTTATTATTACCGGCTAACATTCAAAATATTGAAGGTTACCAATAGGTAGCTTAATTAACTCTTTTATCTAAAATAACATTCATTGTTTTTTTCTTATTTTTTTTTTATAAAAAAATTGTATCTTTCAAACCGTAGCTCGAAAAAAAAGAAATCAAAAATATTATCGATTTTATTTTTAAGACGAACAAAACTAGATTCATAAATGATATTATTATTATTTTCAAATCCAAATAGGCTGGTCTTGATCTCGCAGAATCAAGTAGTATGTGTCTCACATCTCTTTATTACATCATGCATTGTCTCTTATCTCTTGTCTCTTCTTGCATCATTTCATCACATTGTGCGTTCTCGTATCTTTCTAGTAGTGTATGTCTCATTCTCACTATTACATAATATATTGTCTTGCATATCTCTAATAGTACATGTCTAATATTTCTCCATTAAATCATGTATTATCTCGCATCTCTCAAGTGGTATATGTCTCACATCTCTCTATTACAACATCCATTGTCTCACATATATCTATTAAATCATGTTTTATCTCTCGTCTATTGTCTACCATCTATCGCATATCATCTCTCGTCTCTCATCTCTCGTCTTTTATTTTTTATCTTGTCTCGTACCTTTTTACTACATCATGCATTATCTTGCATCTCTCTATTAGTACATGTCTTACATATCTCTAATACTACATGTCTCACATCTCTCTATTAAAACATGTATTGTCTAGCATCTCTCTAGTAGTACATTTCTCACATATCTCTAGGTAATACATGTCTTGCATATTTTTATTACATCATGCACTATCTCACATCTCTCTATGATATCGTCTCTCATATCTCGTCTCCTGTATCGTGTATTTTGTCTCTCAATTGTACATGTGGCACATCTCTTAATTACAGCATGCATTATCTTGCATCTCTTTATTACACCATGTGAGACCATATCATGCCTAAGTGCGTACAAGACAAGGTAAACCTAGTATGAGACTAACCTATTGTGTCTGACAAATAAAAAGAATTCAAAAATATCATTCATGGATCTAATTTTGTTCATTTAAAAAAAATAAAGGCGATATTACTTTTAGATTTTTTTCTAAGCTACAGTTTGAAACATATAAACTTTTAAAAAATGACTTGGCATGTGATAAAGCATGATTATTTAAGATATTATGAAAAAACTAGGTATTAAGTGGGAGTTAAGTACCATGTTTGGGTACTATATAGTTATTATTGATAGTTGATGTATTAGGTGGTAGTAAAATTTGATTTTGGGTACCTTTGAGTGTAATACTCTATAATTTAATGTATTTTGATTTTAACTAAACTAATAATAAATCCATAACATGATTTTTTCATACAACTTAGAATAAATAACTTGCACGTTTTCATGATATCAGAGTCTTAATTCCATGGCATTTAAATTGTTATTATTAAAGTTTGTATGATTAGAATCTCGTAATTTAGATATTTATGGATTTTTTTTTTGTTTTTAAATGATGTATTTGTTTTATTGAAATCTAACGAATTCCTTTTTTAATTTAGTTATTTGGGACTCTATTTTTTTATTTGTTTTTTTTAGATTTTTAATTTGTTGATTTAAGGGTTTCATATTTTATATATGTGTTTTTACCATGGGTAGCTGTAAGGATGATTGACTTTAGTTGATTAATGTTCAGCTGGATGCAACATACTACACGTATTGGAGTTACTTTATGAATAATTGTTTCATGGAAAATCTATATGGAACTATATTTTAGGTGTGGGGGTTAAACCTACAGACAACGAGTCAAACGACTATGCGGTCTTGATAAAAAATTAGGAGGTTGATAGTTTGGATACTATTATGTGGATTAAACATTCTATTATCCTATTCATTTATATTTAGCTGCCTAATATGAGACGACTATACAATTTTAAGATCATTTAAATAGATTGTACACACACTTTAATTTCATCAAATAATATTAGTTGGAAATAAATATTTGCACATTTTAATATAATAAAATGAGTATCCAATAATTTTGTTATGTCAAGTCTAATCTAATTGGATCTCATAAAGTTTTCAAAAGTTTGAGAATCTAAACCATATATATTTCGTAAAGAAGAATAACGTATGGTACAATTTTTCATGGATCTTCAAAATACTTTTGAGGCATTACATGAGATAATCATATATTTCGCTCATTTTCTGTATGTTGATTATGTTGGTAATGAATTGTTATTAGTAGAAATTCGACTTAAGTTTAAGACCAATAAGGGGTATGTCACAGTTTTGATTCTTTCTATCTTTGCTGCTCTACAACAACCTCCTTCTATAAACCAACACATGCTAACTTCTAAATCATTAGGATGAATGTTTTCTTACAAACATATTGGTCACTAAAATTCTCATTGTATAAAAATTCAAAATTAAAGTTACACATCTAACAACAACACTCCCCACAAACTACTTGATGGACGTATCATTCATCTCAGCTCCACGACAATGTAATGAATCAGCCGTTTTTAACCCATATATGTTTGAGTAGTTTAAAAAAATTATTTCTTCACAATTGCATGCCATGAGAAATTTAAACACTTCATTATTTGCATAATATAACACAACCATATATTGTTCATATTGATCTGATTTATACTAACTCCGATGAGGCTTTATTTAATACTTTAATTCATGAGACATTCACCTCTTATGCCTCTACACCTATGATCATCCAATTATCAAAAGAGATTGCGGATGATCCTCCATGGTGCCAGTCTACTCTTATTTGTAAGTCTACTAAAATCCTTGACTTTGAGTACTCTTCTTATTCTACTTTATTTATCTATTTGGTTGCCTCAGTTCATCATATTTCAGAGCATTTATCATATAAAGAGGTAGTTTATGACCATATTTTTCAAATTGTTATGGATGAGGAACTTAATATTTTACATTAGACACATACATAAGATTTGGTTTAACTATCATTTGAGAAACATACCATTGATTCTCGTTAGGTCTATGCGATTAAAACCAAATTGATAGACCTGTTAAACGATATAAGACATGAATTATTGCTAAAAGAAATTTTCAAGAGTATGGCATGGATTATGAATAAATGTTTGGCATTGTTATAAAAACAATTCGCCCTCTAACTGCAATTGCTTCCATTTGTCAATGTAGAATATCTCAAATTAATGTAAAAAATACTCTATTGAATAACAATCTTCATGAAAATATTTATATGATATCTTCCGTACGGTGTTGCTCACCAACCGGGTACAATTTGTAAGCTTTGTTAAGCTTTTTATGATAAAAAATAAACATTGCTAAATTGGTTTGAGATCTTTTCCATTATGATAAATTTATTTTGCTCCTTACATATTCATCATGATTTGAGGTTATTGTTAAACATATAATAATAGGTACTATCATATTATATTTGTATGTTAATTAAATTATAATTATTGGTGATGATTATGATGGTATTGAATCTTTTATTCTAAATTGGCACATCTATTTTTTATGAAAGATTTGGGTATGATATGTTATGTTTTGGGAACTAAGGTTGTTTATTCTCTAAAATTTTATCTCTTATATAAGCCAAAGTATATTGTGATTTATTTTGAGCGTGCTTGACTCACTAAAAACATAATTGTCGATACTTATATTGGGGTTACTTCTCTGTACACTCCATCGTATGGAACTCTCTTGCTGAAATATAGTCTTTATCAAATAGAAAACCATTTATAGGAAAATATATTGCGATGAAAAGTAAGGTCGAACAATTTAGAACTAAAGGTTTATCTCTTAAGAAATAACTGAAGTAAAAAAGTATTCGTGACATAAGATAGTTTTATACAGAGAAATTATAACCCGTCATCTTTCTAGACTCAATATTACAACATGAATAGAGTTATAGAAACAACCACTTGAACAATATCTGACGCGTGTCACGTGGTCTATAAGTCTCGAGCCTCTAATAATCAAACTAATTAGATTGTTGAGAAATATCTAGACCTTAGGGTCTCATTAAAACCCGGTGTTCAACTATTGTAATTATAGTCCAACATTATTGAATTGATTACCCAAATTTTGATAGACACCTTCTGAACACATTCCTATTCATCCAAACTCGACTAATAGATCATGCCAATGTTTTAAAAACTGTTTGAGGTGTACGCTTTAAAACACACCTTGAACTGGTTCGGTCAACAACCAAACATGAGCATACGGTTTCACACATATACATAATACAGACGCCTTGTTTATTTAAGGCATACATTTTAAAGCGGATGCTTTTAGATATTTAGAGTGTATAATTCAACATATACAATAACTCATTTATCTCATCAAATACATTCTTCTCTTAAAATGTTTTCTCTTTTATTTGTTAAACACTCGGCTTAATTTTCCCTCAATATAAGTTTTAAAAGATTTTTTTGTGTCTAACCAATCATTTGATTTTAAAAGTTCTAATGGTTGAAATGAATGTAACTGTATGTTTATTTACCGTTCTTACTGCCACATCCTACTACTAATGTATTTAAATTGATAAAAAATTCTTTTTGATTTTGTATATACTAAATAATATATTACTACCCACCATCTCTATTAGTTTATGACATTATATACTAATATGTTTGTATATGTTATAAATACTAAAAACCAATATATTTATACAGATTATTAATACATATAAAATTTATAACTCTAATGATCTTGTGGTACAATGGCTACATATAAATATATACGACTATTTTTACTAACTAAACTCCACCAAAAAAATCATATTTTATACGTTAAACTTACGCCTCTTACGACCAAGACATACGAGTCGAGGCACCATTCAGTTTTTTAGGAGTATAATGCATCAAAGAACCATTCCATTTTTTTAAAAAAAATTAATCATGCTTTCTTTTGGGACCGTCATCTCAAACTCAGGCACAATATATGTCTTTTAGACTTCAAACATGAATAATCTAGAAAGCGCGATATTTTATCCTTAATGTACTCCTTCATCAGTTAGTTTGTAAATACTATGACGATACTGATAAATGAATTATCAGAGATATCATTATACGGGTCAAAATTAGGTATTAAATCGATACTTAGTTATAAGCAAGTAGTACATATATTCATTGGACCTCTTGTAACAAAACTCACATATAAAACTATAGATAGATCGCTCACCCACCTTGAGAATTATGAAACATTAATATTATATTCTTCAAATAGTAACATCATAACTAGGGCTGTTCATGGTTCAGGAGAACCGGGAACCGGACCGGAACCGAACCGAGAACCGGACTGAACCTTAACGGTCCGGTTCGCGGTCCTATTTTTAAAACCGAAACCGATAAGGAACCAAAATGATAAAATCGGTTAAGAACCGAACCGGTAAAACCGACAAACCGGTAGAACCGGTTAGGAACCAAACCGATAAACCAGTAGAACCGGTTATAAACCGAACCGTTAAACCAATAGAACCCATAAAATTAAAAAGTAAATTTGAAATAAAATTATATAAAAATTAATTTTAAAAGATAATATAAATTATTTAAAAATTGATTAATATAATATATGCTAAGATAAGTAAATAAATTATAAAATATATAAAAAACTATATTATATATACGATGGAAAAAGAAACTGTTTTTTTCTATTTAATTAAAAAATTGATTTTCTTACTCTTTAGTGCTAATAATTGAAATTGTAATTATATAATTTAGGTAGACCATAGACATATCATATAACTTCTGGTTATAAGGAAATGGATTTTTTTTTGTTTTAATTGGCGAAATTAATTTTGTTGGATTTAAAAGTTAAAATTTAAATTAATTATAACTAATTTGACTGAAACGTAAATCGAATTCTTTTTGTTTCAATGTCTCATAATTTTATAGTGAACAGCACTACCTCACCATAAAATTGAAAATGAAAACTTTTATGTTTTAATGACAAATTATATAACTAATATAGAAACAACGCAATGCACGTTTTGAGTGGGTGATAAAATTTTGTGCTTTCAAAACAAAAACTATATTTTGAATGGATGAAAATTAATTTGGAGGGAAACTAATCGATTTGGGGGAAAATTTGATTTATTTGGACATAAAGTTAAACCTAGGGCTGTTTATCTTTACGGCAGCAGCCGCAACGCCAAACATAGTAACATTAAATCCAAAAATACCTTCTTCATTCTAGGTATGATTTCTTATTCATTTTCTCATCCTTTCCTTAATTTCTATATCATTTGATTTCGTCACATTCATGATTCATCATTCTTATTTGATTCATTTTGAGTTCAATGTTTTAAAGATTCTTTTTAAATTTACAACATCAGCTCTAGTTTTTTAGTTGTCTGAGTTTCGATAGAAATTGTTTAGTTAAGTCTTTTGAATTTATAGTAACAGTCTTAGGTTTTATTCCCAAATTTTGTATTCTTTCCAATAATTTTATAAATTTGTATAAGTGATACATATTTTTCATGTCGTTTCAAGATTCTTCAAGTCCAATGCATAATAATAAATCATTCGAATGTGACGATGATGGTGAGACTATAGGAGGGATTGAGATCAGAGAACTTCAAGATATAGATCCCAATTTTGGTAGCCAAGTTAACGGGTCAACACCAACCCCTGCTAATACTACTGGCAATGCTAATGCTGATGAAGATCCATCTGCACCTCCTAAAAAAAGAGCTAAAAAATCTATTATTTGGGAAGAATTTAAAATCGTTACGATGCCGTGTGGAGCACAAAAGAGGAAGTGTAAATGGTGTGGGACATTGTATTCTTACAATGTGAAAGATGGGGTACCTCTACCTGTTTGAAGCATTTTAAAGATTTATGGGTTTAGAAAAAAAATACTGCAGGTACACAGACATTGTTAGACAGTAGTTCATTCCAAGGAGATGGGACACCAAGTCTTAGTACGTGGAGATATGAGCATGCTAGTGTTAGAAAGATTATGGCCGAAGCAGTATTGGCGCATGATACACCATTTAGCCATTTAGAAGGAACTGTTTGGAACAAGGTATATACCACAATACATCCTGGGTATAAGAAGATTTATCGGCATCATGTCAAAGCTGATTGTATGGCATATTATCTAGAGGAGAAGGAGAAAATAAAAAAACTAATGGCAAAGGTGAGTAAGGTAGGACTTACTACTGATTATTGGTGGAGTGGGGAGCAGAAAATAGGTTACATGATTGTCACCGCGCATTTTATAGACAATAAGTGGCAACTACACAATAAAGTATTGCCTTTTGTTCATGTACCACCCCCCATAGTGGTGAAGTTCTTGCTCGGGAGTTAATTAAGGTGATGGAAGACTGGAAGATTAGGGATAGAGTTGCTTCAATCTCAGTTGATAATGCTACAGCTAATGATGCGTGTCTGACTAGACTGAAAATAGACTTTACTAGAAGAAGAAATATTCCTTTGGATGGTAAGTTATTCCACGTGAGGTGTTGTGCACATATACTGAATTTGTTGGTGCAAGATGGTCTAAAAGTCATTCAACCATCTGTAGAAAATGTTAGGGGAGGTGCCAAATATATACTTGCATTTGAGGCAAGATGCATTGAATTCGATACGATAGTGAAAGACATGGGGTTGAAAGGAAAAAGGATGGTAATTGATGTGAAGACCAGGTGGAACTCCACATGGTTGATGCTATCCACTGTGTTATTTTATCAAGAGGTGTGGCACAGGTATGCAGAAGTTAATTCTGTCTTTATGCAATTCTTGCCTAGTGATGAAGAGTGGAAGAGCGAGGAGGCCATTTGTCATTTTTTGGAGGTGTTTGAGCGTGTCACTAAAGTTATTAGTGGTCGAACTTACCCTACAGTGAACCTATTTCTTGTTGAACTTTATCAAGTTAAAGTTGTGTTGGATAAGTTCGAGTATTCTGACACAAATCCAGAACTAATGCTAGCGGTTAGCGAGATGAAGATCAAGTATCAAAAGTATTGGTCGGAGTCAAATTTGTTGATTTCCACTAGTGCTATTCTTGACCCAAGGTAAGACAAGTCTTTTTTTATCAGGTTTATGATTATGGTTTCAAATTGAAATGTAGCTGATTCTTTTTAGTTTTTCATTTTTATTTCTCTAGCTAAGACAGTAATGTATTTTGTTAATAAGTTTTATTACTTTGTGTTATGACGCAGATATAAGATGAAGTTCATTAAGTGGGTTTACCCATTCTTGTATCATCTTCCCGATGAGGCTAAAAATAGAGAGGAATCAGTGTCAACCGACTTACGAAATTTGTTTTTAATCTATGAAGAAGCACATAAGAAACCTGTTGTTCTTTCTTCTCAAACAACAAGTAATCCTGGTGGATCTACTTTCTTTGCATATCTCGATGAGACTGAGGAGGACATCGAGACTCGAACTGATCTTCAGTTCTATTTAGAGGAGAAGCCAGAGAAATTTGATCGTGGAGCAGAGTTTGATATAATGACTTGGTGGAGGGCTAATGCTCCAAAATATCCTATTCTTAGCATCATGGCTAAAGATATTTTATCCATCCCCATTACAACGGTTGCTTTGGAAGCAGCTTTTAGCGCCGAGAAGTGCGTGATTGATCCGAAACGCACCTCATTAAAACCTGAGAATGTGGAGATGCTTATGTGTGGAGGTGATTGGGCAAAAGAGTTCCAATGCGTTAAAAAAAGACATGGGCAAAGCATTGTAAGAGTTTATTTTCGTTTTTAGTTTAATTGTTCATCTGCTTCTTTTTATAATGTATTTTTCTTTGTAGCTTTCCGAAGAAGAGCCAGTTGAAACATAAATGGAATTTATGTTTGGGGAGATTGAAGAGTCGTCCAACTCAACTATAGCTGCTTGACTCGTCCAATTCATGTATGCATACATTGTATGGTTTTATAAGATTTTTCTTTACATTTTAAGTATGCAGTTTTTGTAAGGTTTGGCCTTATAGTTTGAGTATGGTGTTACTTAGCTTTAGGTTGATCATAGATTGTTGTTACTTTGTTTTGGTTTGATCACATGTTTTATTTTGCTGCAATTTTTGTAATATATGAAGTTTGGTGTTTGAAGTTCAAGTGTTGTTTGGTTTTAGTAAGGTTTTGTGGGAAGTGCTGTTTGGTTTAAATGCTGTTTAATATTTGTTAATATTTGAAGTTTAACTGTTATGGTTGAGATCTCTGAAATGGAACAACTCAAGCCTCGTAGGCAGATCATCATTAAAATTGCCGCAGGAAATGGTGTTGGCAAAATTTTAGTCTGCATGTCAGCATCTTAACCTGCTAATATACTATAGCTGTCACTAACAGGCAGATTGAGACTTCTTGTACTCGTATTTTCATCAGTTTCTAGTTTTACATCTCCTAATTTTCTGTCGTGAAATTACTATAGCTGAATCGATGGAGAATCTCTCTTGTTCTTTGCTATTGTCTAACAGGACTGACCATTTTATTGCTTTCAAGGTATTTGATGACACTAATTTTAAAGCTCAAATTGTGATTTAGTGTGTATATCTCTGCGGATTCAAAATTTGTACATGTGAAAATTTTCTTGTTTATGTAGGTCAAGACAACGACTCCAAAGAACTACTGGGTCAAACCTAACACTGGGTTTCTCTCACCCAGGTCTATGATCGGTGTTACTGTTACTCGTAATTCATTTATGTCATTAGTTTTCAATGTATTTTATTATCATAGGGCTTTGTCTTGGGGATTTTTATCCACTGGTTTCTTTGAAGTGCTAACTGAGTATTCATTTGTCTTCCTTTTCGGGTATGGCTTAGTCAATGGACTAGCAAAATAGTTTTGTATTTGATAATATAAAGTTTTGAATTGAAAAGTTTTATAGTCAAGTTCTCATGTTTGGTTTTAATTATACAGTTTCTATGGAGGTGAATTTAGAGAGCATGGCGTTAGGCCAAGCCAATGATTTGAATTTTTAGAAGTGTACTTGCCGATAATGCAGATAGCAGAGGATATTGTGAAATTGGTTGATGGAATGAAACAAAAATCAGATCGAATTCACGATAATATAGTGGCAGAGAAGAATAGAAGGATATTCTGTAGTACCGAGTAATTCAACGTTGTAATTTTTCTTTGTGCTTGAAATTGAAATGGTACACTATCTATGGGTTTGTAACTTTGAATCAACAGCAACTTCAACAGCAGCTTTTATGGTAGTTTTAAATATGTTTTCTAACATTTTACTTACCAATGAAAACACATATGTATAGTGGTTAGTGTTTACCACACATTGATAACCCAAATCATTGAGTAAGATAGAGTTGGCTAAATAAAATTACAAACAAAACAAATGAATTGTATTAAGTATTTAAGTAGCAGTAGATAGTATATAATATACAAAGTAGTTTTAGTTAACTTAAAGTAATACATGTATATATAGATGGTGAGTGATTAAAAAATAACCCCAAAAGCTGACGCAAAGCTGATTTTTTAATAAAATTAAATTCATTTTATTTGAAATTTGTAAATTATTTTAATTAGTTTTTTTCAATTTTTTTGGATCAAACCGGACCGATAGCGGACCGAACCGAAATAGAACCGTTTGAACCGGACAAAAAACAAACCGAAAAGAACCGAACCGAAACTGGACCGGACCGATCTCGGACCGAACCGAAACCGGAATCGGACCGAACCGAACCGAACCGGACCGGACCGGACCGAACCGATTCTTACCGGTTCTGGTCCGGTTCCAAATATCAGAACCGAAAGCTTATTAGTTTGGTTCGGTCCGAACCGATAAGCTTAGCGGTCTGGTCCGGTTCCGGCAAAACCCGGACCGAGCCGAATTGATAACAACCCTAATCATAACCAAATCCAACATGATCAGTTGCCTACTATAAAAACATTTGAAGTGATAAAACAGAAAATAAAACGGCTGAATCTATGTTATTTTATGCAGTTCGAGCAAAACGGTTGAATCTATGTTATTTCATGTAGTTCGATCAAATATGATGTGATGTCTTCCAAATGGTATCGAAATTCTAAGACGGCTACGTGGATACGTCTAGATCCTTCGATTTTGGAGTGACTTAAATTGTCATATATATATATATATATATATATATATATATATATATATATATATAGTTGGGACACTTGTATTTCAAAACGGCTGAATCTATGTTATTTTATATAGTTCGATCAAATACGATGTGATATCTTCCAAATGGTATCAAAATTCTAACACGGCTACGTGGATACGTCTAGATCCTTTGATTTTGGTAGGAGTTGGAGCGACATAAAATTGTCAAAATCAGGGCATCCAAAGAATTTTCATTCTAATCGGCATAGTCGGTGGAGTTGGTGGCCTCTAGATCCAATAGGTAATTATTCTTTTCTATCCTCTTATATTCTATCACCACTGATGTGGTCGAAGCTCCTCCAAAAACCACTCATAAGAAATATAGAAATACCTCATGAATATTGAAGAAAACCATATTCTTAATCTATGACGTTTGAGTCTGAGCCACGTCTGCAACTAGATTGGTATCATCGTAGACCATTTTGCCTTAAAACCTTCACTAGATTTTATCTTATCATTTAATAGGTCGACTTCATTTGAGAGTTTCTTCTTTTGAATTTCTAGTTTCTTCTTCGCATTCTCTAAAAGATATATGTCTCATTTATACTTTTTCTTCAATGGAAAGATGACTTTCTTTATTTCATTTATCTTTTTTATTCCTTGACAACATGTTCCTGGAGGCTATTAACTCTGTCCAAACCCTTGTTTGCTCAACATCAAATCCGGCCACGTCATTAGGTTTCTTGAGATTTTTTAGAAGACTGAATAAGACTGGCAAAAAAATGTTGCTAGAAGCCGGATAACACCAAGCATACTCCTCATCATTTAGAAAATAATATAAATAACCATAAGTTATTAAACACAATGATCGAATTAGTCTAACTAATTTACATAACTACAATTCTTTACCTCAATACTCAAAGTAACCTGCCAAACATATACATCGACCAACCTTCGGTCCTAAAAGTGATTATGAGATTTTTAGACGCTAAACTATATATCACAAAGATATGGTCGAGGTCCTAAATATTAGAGAGTAAGTTTTGGAAGGTATCGCCTCATATCGGCCTTTTGCACCTTTACTAGATTCTGATACCTTCGCACCTCAAGCAATATTTTTTTTACGGTACCTATAGATTCTTCAAATTATATCATTTAAGATAAAATGTATATCATTTGATATTTATTCTGGCTGATGGACATATTAATCCCGTCAGGATCCCCTGTAGTTTTCTCGGTAAACTAGACCATATTTCCCTTTGACCCATTTACAGTCAAGCATTTCAAGGAAGGTGTGGCTTCGGCTGTATTTAAACACTTCCGATATCAAGTTATGGAGCGGAAAAATAGTTTGGTCTAAGGCTTCGCCATAGCTGATAAAACCTAAGCCCTCACTTGCTCTTATATAAACGCTTCATATATCGATTTCCCCATATTTATCATCGTCCAGACATGAGTATATTATCTGGAATAAAACATTTATGGATATTTTTGCTAAAATTAGCAGCCACGCATGCAAGGGCGCTTTCTAACACTATTTTGTATTCTAAATTTATCAAAGCATGCAGACTCCCAAACTATACATTACAAAGAAAGGTAAGATAAATGAACGAAGATAAAAACATACAAGTATGAGAATAAAATGAGCCTAAGTTAAAGTAGATGATAAAATTATAGCAAATTATGAGTGGAATTCTAGTTCCATAAGTTATGAAGGATACTCATTGCTTTTATTTTGCCAACCACTTATGATCATGCACCGCCCTTCTTGCAACTAGGCTCTCACTCTCTACCGGTAAGAAAAAGAAAATAATATGATGTTTTCACATCTTGTCTGAATCCAAAAAGTGAATGACGACCCTACACTTGTTTGGGAAGGTAAAATGGTAAAATGAGAAGCTCGGATATAGGGTTAGCCGACTAAAAAATACTAAATTTTCCACCTAAAATGGGGTATCAGCTAATATGACATCGATAATTATAGCCATCAAGTCTTTTCAAGCGTTCAACGTTGTTTGGGTAGGGCACCACACAAGTCAACCAATCCAAAGAATTAAACAAAGTGTATATACAAGGTAAGTCGATGACCCTAATCAAGAAGATCATTATAAATGAATAATTCACCATCTCTAGCGGAGGTAAGAGTTTCACCATATACAGGATGTCGAATAGTAACGGGACAAAAGATCTCATACTTGCACCAAAGTCATGGAAAAGATTTGGGATTATTGTACATGTAATCAACATAGGACATGTTGTACACTATAACTCGACAAACATCCATGGAATAATGGTTACAATTTCAAGTTGGGTCGAGCTGGATTAATCCATCTGAATATTTTTTCTTTTCCAAAAACGAAAAAATTTAAACTTTGGGTGATTGACTCATTTTGGGGTACGTTTGGCATTGTGACCTCATTAGCAGCGGTTTGGAGCACTTGAATTTCTTAAGGGATCAGTCATCATGACTATGAGATTTAAACATATTATTCATAGAGTTAGATAATATATGGGTTAGACTCGTGAGTTTTATCTAAATGGTAGTAGGTTATTTGAAAGATCAGACGACCTCACTAGGGTTATTGAATACTTAAAACCTACTATCTCGTTCATCCTCTCGTGGTAAGTTGCTATTGCTCATGCCCTCAGCACAAGAATGCGAGAGGAATTCTATTTTATTTTCACCATAAAGAGTGTTAAGTTTACCTACATTTGTACCTATACCAAAAACCTCTAAAGCTAACTACGAAATTAATAATAAATTACTTGAACTAAGAGAAAGACTAGAAAGATAACAAGAATAATTCTAGTGAGAACTCTTATAAGTTGAATGTTATTAGATCGCTAAATATGATATCTCAGAGCCCTCGAAGGTAACACAAATAGAGAACCACTTACCGGAAAAAAAATCGTGACAAAGTTTAAGACTAAATTATTAAGAACTACTAATTTATCTTTTAAGTAATAAATGTAGTGAAAAAATAACCGCGACAATGGCTTAATTTATTAAAAAAACTTTTGATCTTTCATTTTTCTTTTCTAATCATTACAGCATGCACGAAGTTGCAAAATACAATCATTTGCATCACCTTGGACAATGCCAAGCTCATAGCCTCTAAGAACGATCACTCAATGCTTAATGCGTGTATATTTTTTTATACGCCTCGAGCCCTGAGTAATCAAATCAATATGATTACGAGAAATTTTTGGACCTCAGAGTCCTAGTAAAACCAATCCGGCACTCCACAATGATAGTCCAACATTATTATATCAGCTTTCTAAAATTAGATCGACGTCTTTAAAATACAATTCTAGTCTTCCAGACTCAACAAATAAATCATGTTTTTTTTTTAAATATCATCTAAATATTTTCACAAAGCATATCTTTTAGAATCGCACACGTTAGATCTAGAAAGTGCGACTTTTCATTTTCAATGTAATTACTCCTTTGTTAGTTCGCAAAGACTAGAAAGACTACTGATAAGAGAATTACCAAAGAAGTCATTATACGAGTCTGAATCAAATATTTATTCCATACGTAATCATAACCAAGTAGTATATATAATAATTGATATATTAGTGATTTTATATGTAATTGGAACTCATATTTTAAATTCACTTATAAAATTATAAATAAATTGTTCATCCACTTTGATAATCTATATTTTTTAAATATTAACTTTTACTTTTAAATATCTTTTATATAATCATTTTTTGTCTAGATTGTTTTTTGAATAGTTAAAAAAATTAGTAAATCTCATAACCAAATCCAACATAATTAGTTGGATAGTACATAAAAGAGTTTAAAAAAAAACATCATTTATTGTGTTGGACAAACGATTCACATTTGAAAAAAATAATACATTTCATGATATAAATAAAATTACGAAGAATATAAATAATCGAGAAACTCATATTTTAACGATTGGATCTATGATATTTCACTTAATTTGTCCAAATATGGTGGGTTCGTCCAACAATATCCATATTTTAAACCCATAAAGTAAGATAATATACGTTTAATTAAATATACATATTACTATTCTGTTTCAAATTATATAACGTTTTAGCTTTTAATGCATTAATTAATAAATGTCATCTTATTTTTAAATTGTAAAAGATATTTTTATTTTTTATACACTAACTTTTTAATTTAATATAGGGAGACTTCCATATAAACGTGAACGATATTTAAATAAATAATTAAATTACAAAAATAAAAATAGTAAACCCACAATTAATACCGTTTTAAAATTGAAAAGCGTGGTATGACATCTATTTCCTAAAACCACATCTAATAGACGAAGAAAATATTTAATAAAATTTATTGTCCAGTTAATTTTAAAAAAAAATTACATAATTTTGAATAGATGTATTTGTCTAAAGACTTATCTATAAATATAAAAATAATATTTATAAAGTTAAATAAATATTTAATATAAAATATATGTTAGACTATTTGGTAGTTTAAAATTTTAAAATTATAAAAATGCGACGTATATTTACAAAAATATTATATCACAGACGCTCTAACACGGCTACGCGCCTACGTCAATACCTCTAGATCCTTCGACTAGTTTCGGCCATCCAGAATAAGAGAAACAATGTCGACATGTCGACATTCTAAAACGGCAACGTGGACACGTCTAGATCCTTCGACTAGTTTCAATAAGTCGGTTTCATCTCCCTATAAATCAAACAACAAACACAATCTACATCACTAAAGAAAATGCAGATTTTCGTGAAAACCTTGACCGGCAAGACCATTACCTTGGAGGTGGAAAGCTCCGACACCATCGATAACGTCAAGGCCAAAATTCAAGACAAGGAGGGAATTCCTCCAGATCAGCAACGCTTGATCTTTGCAGGCAAACAACTCGAGGACTGCCGTACTCTCGCCGATTACAATATCCAAAAGGAGTCGACGCTCCACCTCGTTCTTCGTCTCCGTGGTGGGATGCAGATTTTTGTCAAAACCCTAACCGGCAAGACCATCACCTTGGAGGTCGAAAGCTCCGACACAATCGACAACGTGAAGGCGAAGATACAGGATAAGGAAGGAATTCCTCCGGATCAGCAACGATTGATTTTCGCCGGGAAACAGTTGGAGGACGGGCGTACTCTTGCCGATTACAATATCCAGAAAGAGTCGACGCTCCATCTTGTTCTCCGTCTTCGTGGTGGGATGCAGATATTCGTGAAGACGCTAACGGGGAAGACAATTACTCTAGAGGTGGAAAGTTCGGATACGATCGATAACGTGAAGGCTAAAATACAGGACAAGGAGGGGATTCCGCCTGACCAGCAACGTTTGATTTTTGCCGGGAAGCAGCTGGAAGACGGTCGTACTCTGGCTGATTACAATATTCAGAAGGAGTCTACTCTCCATCTAGTCCTCCGCCTTCGTGGTGGTGTTTAAAAGAAGAATGAATGTCATTTTTAGGTTATTTCAGCTTGAAGACAAGTGTCTTAATTCCTGTATTTGTTTTTTGTGGTTGGTTATGGAACTTAAGTTTACAACGGTCTGTAGTCCTTGGTCTAAATAAATTTAAATTTGCTTATTGTTATATTGACTTTTGTTTTGCTTTATTATTCAAATTTAGTTTTCGCACATCAATTTTTATGTTTATTGATAGTCGCGGTTGATAGTTATGAAATTACTACCAATTAGAAATGAAGTGTTGTGATTTTGTAGGCTAGAAACTGAGTTTCGTCAGCCTTATATAGACTAGAATTCAATAGTGCTCAGAATGTGTCGGATACAAAAGTTTATATATATTAGATGAACCACAAGCACAAGGGCGGAAGGTTTCATGTAGGTTTTGCAGAAGATTATGTTATGGTGAATAAGATCACAGGTGCAAAAGGTTTGTCTCTCAAAGGACTATAGAGCTGCAGAGGGTTTAAAATTCTTTCAAAGGTCTAACTTTGTTGTAGACCAAGACAGCCAACAAAGGTCGCTGTTAAGAGATTGTGGGTACCTAAGTTCCTGGTGGACCAAAATTATGCTTTTAGTGCTAGATACATTGCGGGAGGTCAAATATCTCATTTTCTCCTTCATGAGATTCTTTCATTTTCTCCTTCTTTTCAGTATCCTTTGTCAACTATCTTATTTTGTCCATCTATCTTATTTTCTCCTTCCTTTAACTATCCTTCACAATTGCGGGAAGTTAACTATGTCATTGCGGGAGGTTCTCTCATTTTCTCCTTCTTTTCAGTATCCTTCGTCAACTATCTCATTTTCCCTATCTTTTTAGTATCCTTCACAATTGCGTTTTCTCCTTCCTTTCAGTATCCTTCACAATATATCTGATACGGAATTGCTAGGATATCTATGATGTCATTCGTATGCGGTAATTTGGGCGGGTTAATATGATATTAATATTCTCCGTCATTTTTAAATTTTTGGTTTGCTACTTAAAAAAAGTTTTTATTTGTGATAAGCATTTGAGTTGATCCATGTCTCATGTCATTCCCCTACATAAACTTTTAATCATATCTTCCATCACTAGAGTTACACCGAGAGTTTTAGGGTTTTGCAAGTTCCAAGCTCACTTTTTCTCCAAGTTTTAGTAAGATTTTTGGATTAATTAGGCGTCCAACTGACCTCCATTCGATATCGTGTTTTAGCGTTGTTGTCATTTACATGCTTTCTAACCTCCAATTTAGATTTATTAATACCAATATTGTCTGGTCAATGTAGTCCTATTAATTTCGAACTTAATCTTGTTTTGTATTATGATTGTAGGAGCTATTTTCTGATATGATGTCTTGCTCACTTACGTTGTCGTTGTGGTCTTTACTCATGAGCTTTGTTTTATCTGCTTTTGTTTGGTCAATTTGCAGTCATCCTCCTTTTGTTTGCTTTCCTTTTGTTTGCTTTGCTCATAAGATTTTCGACTATGTAATTTTGTCAGGTTGACTCTATTAATAATTTTGCACTTTCTCTTACTTTTTTCTTATTTTGTTTTGAGTAAGATTAAGGTCTATTTACTTTTTTATTGTATTGTTTTACTGCTCTTAATGCTGTCTTCAGATATATCCATGTATTTTCATGAAATCATTTTTTTTTTCATTTACTCCATTTTTCAACAAAAAAATAGCTGTAATAAATACCGTAAAGTGATCATTGAAGTAGTACAACTAAATTCAGACACTTTTTTTATATTATGAAATCTTAAAATCTAGTATCTTCTTAAAAGAAAAATTGAAAAGACCATTTTGTCTTCGTATATAAAATCTCATTGTTAGGACAAAATAGTTTTTTCAATTTTTTTGAATTTCATTATTAAAAGAACTCACATTAATAACAGAGATTCATTTTTAAAAAAATCAATTTAATCGAGCCTTTATGTGAATTTAGATGCAACCAGCCAAATTTTTTCACTTGTATTGAAATCGAGATAGTCTGACGTAGAAGTTTAAAACATTTTAATAATCATTCTATTGGATGAGGTTTTCAAAAAAATTATGAATGTTTTTTTTAAAAAAAAGTGTGTTTAATAGGACCGATGAAAGAATCGGAACGGAATGATTTTTACAGGACCGGTTCACTGGATTTCATTAGAAATTAAAAAGTTTGATCCGGTTTGTCGAAGTTGATTAGCCATCAGACCGGTTCGCTGGATTTCATTAGAAATTAAAAAGTTTGATCCGGTTTGTCGAAGTTGATTAGCCACCAGACCGGTTCGCTGGATTTCATTAGAAATAAAAATTTGTTTTTTTAAAAAAAAAAGTGTGTTTAATAGGACCGATGAAAGAATCGGAACGGAATGATTTTTACAGGACCGGTTCACTGGATTTCATTAGAAATTAAAAAGTTTGATCCGGTTTGTCGAAGTTGATTAGCCACCAGACCGGTTCGCTGGATTTCATTAGAAATAAAAAAATTTGATCCGGTTTGTCGAAGTTGATTAGCCATTAAACAGTGTCCATTTTTCAGTTGATTTTTCCTTTTATTATAATAATATTTATAACAAAAATCTTTATATATCGTCTATATCGAGTGTTTAATACTATTAATCTATAGTCGTTTTACTTACCAGCACTTATAGTCGTTTTAATACAATTAAGGGGCATTCCGAGAATTGAACTCGGGACCTCTCGCACCCTAAGCGAGAATCATACCACTAGACCAAATGCCCTGACTGGTAATTGTCCAAAGTTATACATTCTAATCTCTATGTAATTTAATTTTGTATGATTTGGCTTACAGAGTGTATAAATTTAAAACTATATATTGTTTAGTGTCGTTTAGTAACTTTCTTTAACAAATTATATCTTTTCTTTTTGTGTCGTACTTATTTATTTATTATTCTATACTTTTAGTGTCACGTAGTTCAAATTTGGATAATCTGAAATCATTGAAAAACCATATAAAGATAATTTGTTGAAAACTCAAAAAATATTATGGCAATAACGCACGTATAAACGCTATGTTCACCACACGAAACTACTCATCTCGATCCACCGACATCTACAATAAGAGACTAATAATTGAAATTTTCATTTCATTATTAAACTTATAATTTATATATGATATAATTAACGGATAAGATAAGACATGAATAGTCAAACATATTGCGATAAACAAACAGTGTCAAAGATATGAAGTAGGGAACAAGAATCACCTATTAACTTTGAAAACTAAATACTCCACATAATATATGATTATAATTTATATATATGGAGTGTAGTACATATCTCTAGAGTCTAAAGTTATATAATATATGTAGGGCTGTTAACGGGTTCTCTAAAACTGTGAACCGAACCGAACTTTAACGGTACGTTTTGCAGTTCCATTCTAAAAACTAAATATCGATAAAGAATTTTATTTCGGTTAAGAACCGAACTGAAAAAACCAATAAATTAATATGGAATCGAACCGATAGAACTAATAAATTGATAGAACTAATAAATTGATAGAACCGATACGGATCGAACCGATAGAACTAATAAACCGGTAAAACCGATACGGAATCGGATCAATAAAATGATTGTGTATTATTATTATTTATTTATTTTATAAATTATAGTACCAAAATTAATAGTTAATTACAATTTTTTTAACAAAATCAAATATTAACTTATAAAATTTAGTTTTTATATCATTTCCCTCAATAACAAAAATTAAAAATCAAAATTTAATTAGATTTATTTATTTTAAATAGACAAAACCGGACCGGACCGAAACGGACCGAGTTTGGATCAGACCGAACTCGAACCGGACCGGAACCGGACTGGAACCGGACCGAAAGGACCGAACCGGAAACCAAAAGCTTAACAGTTCGGTCCGGTTCTAAAAATTAAAACTAAAAATTTAATGATTTGATATGGTCTGAACCGATAAGCTTAGTGGTCGGGTCCGGTTCGTTCAAACCCCAAACAGAACAGAAGAGGACTCGCCCTAAATATATGCATTCAATCTAATATTAAATTTTATTAAATTGAATGGAATAGTGGAGGATTATTAAGTTATTTGTCAATAATTATTCTTCGAAATATCACGATTTAGAAGTGAGAGTAAATATTCACAAAATATTTTTCTATATTTTTTTTTCGGAGGGAACCCGCAGCCGCTACTCAAAGTGCAATGAGTGCGCAAATGGTAAACCCTTAGTCTGACGCGATAGCCTGCAAACCAATGCCAGAAGGTAAACCACACAAGGTGACTTTTTTTCCCTATATTTTATGAATTATTAATAATGGTTTTGGTATGGTTCTTTAAAAATTTAGCCGCCTCATGTTTATTTGTAAGTACGTTTTCTATGTTTTTATTTAATTTTTAAAAATGTTTTTTAAATCAAATTTTGTAGCACATAATCTCACCAACTCTATATTTATTTTTTTCAAAAAAACATTTTTAAAAAAAATACATTTTTCATATTTTGAAACAAAAAAAAGACTCAAACAAAAATAGAAACACCGAAATTTTTTCACAACAATATCAAAATTTGTATCTTACGAAACAAAATTGTCTCGATTTTAACTAACAGAAGCGATCTGGTTACCATCCTTCGACGTTGCCAACTTACTGGTTGGTCATTTTAATGACTTTTGTTTTCTTATTAGGCACTCTCTAATTGATTAGGCGATTGAACAAAGTTTCGGTCCTCATTATCACTAGAGTCAACTCGTTGGACAAGTCTTCTACGATTCGCAGGGTAACATGCGAGGAGATTAAAAACATTTTTTTCAATATTGACAACAATGAATCCTTGGGACATTACGGCTTAAATTCCAGTTTCTTTAAAAATTCTTGGAACATCGTGGATAATGATCTATGCAACGGGGTACTCGAGTTATTCAACTCGGGTCGTCTGGAGTCATCTCAAAATTCTAACTTTATCGTCATTATTCTTTAAAAGAACACCCCACTTATGATGTTGATTTTAGGCCTATTGCGTTACGCAATGTCATTTACAATATTATTTCCAAAATTCTGGCTAACATAATCTAAAGACTATTTCCTTTATCTGATTGACAAATCGCAATCGGCTTTTGTGGTCTGGGATAAGCATCTCAGACCATATTGTGTTTTCCCAAAAACTTTTGAGAGGTTACCATACTAATGACAAAGGAAAAAGGGTTGCATTAAAAATCGAGATCATGAAAGCCGTTGAAAATGTTCATTGACACCTAATTTTTAATATCCTTGTCACCATGGACTTCTAGGAATAGATGATCATTGGGATCACCAATGTATCACCACTCCTCATACAGTATAACATTAATGGTGATTCATACAGTAGCTTCCATGGTAGGAAAGGTCTCAAGCAAGACGATCCCCTATCTCATTTCCTTTTCGCTCTTGTAACACAAGTCTTATCTTCAATTCTCAATGAGAAAACCAATGATAGAAAGTTCAACTTCCACTCAAGGTGTCATAAGGTCAAAATTGTAAACCTATATTTTGCTGATAACTTAATAATTTATTGTCACGTCGATCTTAATTTTCTACATCTTATTAATGATGGTCTAATTGATTTCTTCTCGCTTTCATACCTTTAAGTGTGTCAAGAAAAAAGTTATATCTTCCTTTTTGGGGTCAAGAATACCCTTTAAAATGATTTTTTTTAACATTTTAAAATATAAGGCCGACTTCATTCTGGTGAAATATATGGGAGTCTCTCTAGACTTTCACATAGTGATTGTCGGACCCTCATTCATAACCTTAGTTTGCGTATTAGTTCTTAGACTTCTAAGCAGCTTTAGAATGTTTGTCGACTCCAACTCACCAAATATGTTTTTTTACCACGTTTACTAGTCTTTAATTTTCATTCTCCCTTCTAGGATTCTTAAAGAGCTTTCTGAGTACCTTCGTCACTTCTTTTGGTCTGGTGAGGAAAATCTCAAGACCTAATGTGGCTTGGTCTACAATCACATTGCCCACGAATGAAGACGATGTTAGAATTCTTGATCTAAATATCTAGAATTGTATTATATTTTATCATATGTTCTCTGACCTCTAGTTCAAATTCTTTAGATTTCTAAATTAGTATATATTATTTGTAATTTTTTTTAATAATTTAAAATATTATTAAGACTTATATACGAACTTAAATATATGTTTTTATAAGTTAAAAAATTATTTAAAACAAAATTAAGTTTATTTTTCATGACTATCTTAAACGAAAAATGCAACTCATGTTAACAAGTAAAGTAATTCACGTAACAACGTACAATTTAACTATATAACATGTCAAATATTTGACCCAACTGTAATTTAGTAACCTTTTGGTTTTACCTATATATGAAAATATGTTATATGGAATGTTATATATATATATATAATTTATAATAGCATTTATCGAGTTATTCAATAGTTTTATTATATATAAATAAAACACGGAAATAACTCACTATTCATGATATTACATCTATCATTGATTGATTGTACAAGTCATTTTGTGTTGTTTTTTTTGTGTTTTTAATCCTACTCTCGTGAGTATGGTGGATTTACTAAATGATTGAGGTCTTTCACTGTGTATTATGAATCGATCTACAATCCTATTGTTGTATCCTCGATCGATCTTAAAATGAGACCTGCATAAATGAAAAGACAAGAGAAATTAGGTTTTTATATGTTCAATCCAACCAACAAAGCGACATACTATTTATGTAGAAGTGTTGAATACATCCAATCACATGTCTTACTTATATAGATAATGTAATTAGGTTTAATTTTTACATTAATTTTATTATACCCGTTCTGGCGCGGGTTACAAGCCACTAAATCGATAACCCTTGAACTTATCATTTTAGTCGTAAGTGTTATTATTTGGTTTCACTCATATATAGCGCCCAAATTTAACCCAATATCTACATTTATACCTTCACAGTGGGTTTTCATACAATAATCCAATTCTCAATTGTATAATAACCCGATTACTTATTAATTGGATCATCTTATGATAATAATAAATATATCATTAACATACACATACATAAATTTTGAACAATATCCCATTTGGATTGTCATATGTTACTTAAGTATGTATTAACATTATGTATATCATAGTTCCATTCTCAATAGGTAAACTGAACAATCTTGTACATGATGATAGAAGAAAAATGACTAAAGACTTAATTTTTACAACATGAGCAACTGAACACGACAGTAATCACGTTATCCAATCAATAAAGAATATGTATCAATTCGGGTGTGTAGCATAATAATATGAAATGTAAACGCAAATATCTATTCTTAATTAGTTCTAATTATATATATATATATATATATATATATATATATATATATATATATATATATATATATACTTAATGAGTTAGAGAAGTCTAAGCCATATATTGCAATGAATCTAAAGTGTCAGGGGCAGATCCAGAATTAGAATTTAGGGTGTGCCAAAAAAATATTTTAGGGTAGTCCAAGTTTCGAACCCTTAACCTTAAGCTTAGAAACTTAGTACTTCTACCACTATACCAAACTTATTTTTAGAATTTAAGGTGGTCCATGGCATACATGGCCACCCCTAGATCCGTCCCTGAGTGTATACCACATATTAGAAAATATATATATTGGTTGCATATACAAAACTTTCACTGAAATCAATGATTCGCTAAAAAAATAACACCCATCATAATGGTGTGTTCCTGAAAAACTAAAAGTAATATCACTTTCCTAAGAGGATATACTTCGATGGAGTTTTTTTTTCCAATGTGTTCAATACTTATTTGATATCTATGAACTTTCTTTTAATAGACAAGAAATATATATATATATATGTGTGTGTGTGTGTGTGTGTTTGGAAATAGATAAGTTCCTGCTACTTAACTTTAGAATTATTTTTACAACATAGCCTTAAGATAAGTTTTCCCCTTATATAATGACTTAGTTATTTAACCATGGTGAGTGGTTGGAACATTCAACAAGTTCCACTTCAATAGAGATGATGCAACTAATGCTACTTTATAATTTTTCATATTGTTGGAACTCTAACTAATACAACCTACTAAAATCTAAGTCAGAATACTCATTAACCTCCATATTATCGTGATTTCCCATATGCTAACATATATCCTTTTGTTTGTTGCTTATACTGGAGAGTCCATTTTGAACGCTTCTTAATTTTCCATCTCTGGATTACGTAAATACCTTTCCAACAATGCAATAGCACTCGTTATGTCCGAACTTGCACAAAATTTAGCATACTTCAGACTCTCGACTGTCAAAGCATATTGAAAATTTTACATTTCTTTAATATCAAAGTTTATCTTTGGACATTGACTTACACTTACTTTGTCTTATTTTCAATAAAATTATTCAAAGGTGTACTAAAAATATAAACTTACTCTCACTAAACCTTTAATACCCATAGTCCTCAACCGAGTTAATCTCAAAATGAAAGAAGACTATAATCTTAAGGAACTTGTGATACTAATATCAATAAGCATGTTTGATCCCACAAATGGATTTCTTTATATTGCATACCATGGAATTTGAATCACCTATTAAAAAGTTCTCAGGTTGCACCATATGAAAACATTTTCCTTAATGTCACCTTTTAAGAAAAAAAATCTTAACATCATTTGATAAAGCTCTAGGTTAAAGTATGCTACTATTGTCATGACTTTTCTAACGGAGTTCTTTATGAGGCTCCTAAATTGTTATCTTGACTTATACTATTTCTTTGTAGCATTTATCCACATATTAGAATTAGAACTCTTCATGGATTTATGGAAACACGAATAATTATTTACCATTACCCACATAAATCTTTATATTCTTGAAGATACGATCCAAAACTATAGTGTCCTTCCTATCTTTAGTGGTTTATTTTTAAGGGAATTATTTTATTAACTTTGTATTTTCTTGAGGAGGTAGAATTTGAACTTATTTGAACAATTTTATTTTGTTCTCTTTGTGGAATATAGTATCCATCTTGAATAACTTAATTTTCAAACATAACTTTAATGACTAGCATTGAAACTAATCATATGATACATGAGTATCAATACATCAATGACCTTTCTTTGGGCCAATATATTAGCTTTATAACCCGTGTATCTTTGATCATTAATCCACCAAAAACCTTCTTATCGAATGATATGTTGGCTTGATGACTTACTTATCTTTGTTGAAACCTTTATAAATCTTATGAATTCTTCCTAAAAATAAAAAAATTATTCTTATATTCTTCCATCAAACTGAACACCCTTACATAATCTTAATGTTCTCATCTCAAAACATACTTATATTAGGAGTATCATAAAACTAAAAGCATTATAAATGGTCAAAATATCCTAGAAAATAATAATTGATCTTTTTATTGTCCAATTTATTTAGATTCGACCGATGAGGCTTTTCTTTAAATGATGATCCCTAAACACGCGGATGCTTTGAGCTAGGCTTGCGTCTAGCCAAAACCTCATTTGGCGGTGTTTATGGTTACATTCGTTGGAATTCTTAGTGAGAGTATATGTTTTACATTTGATAGTCTCACCACATATCGATAGTGGTAGAGTTGAATGAAGAATCATATTTTACTTTATATCTTTAAGCATGCGATTTTGTTTTTCAGTTACACATTTTTACGATGAACGAACCCGAAATTATTGTCCAATGATCTATACCGCAATTCTATTAGTATTTAGTAAATGGTCTTTGATATTGTTCACCATAACCTTCATATATACCATACCATTCACTACTTCAGTCATATTTAATGTGCTTAATGCTTTTACCTAGTTGCTTTTCAAAGCGAGTTTTAAAATATATGAACTTGTTTACGACTTCTTATATCTCATGAAGAAGGTAAAAATAATAAGATCTTTTTAGTAGTTATAGGTAATTAAGATCAGTGACCGGACTTTTATAAATATCATATATTTTTTGTATTTATTTATAACAACACCATTAAAATAATAGATATTACTAATGTGCGTTTTATATTTGAAAATACTATTCACTAATTAATAATATAAAATCTGAAATGGTAATACTTATTATTGACAAAAAATAAAATCTTATTTTAAACGAGTTTGCATATTTTAGGCAAGTGGATTATGAAATGAAAATGCATATATTTTATTTTCATTATTCGATGTTGCATATAAAAATATGATGTGGCTTTAAACCTCAGTGTCTCATATGATTTTTTAAATAAAATATATGTGCTGAAAAGATGAACGTGAAACTTACATGTTTACATGTTTACAACTTTTATCTTCTTATGAAAGTGTTATTATGGAATAAAGGGTCTCAAATTTTCAGAGACGATGGTTACAATCTTCTTAAAATTGGCTAGTTGCAATGAATCCTACTTCTGAAGGATATGAAATTGTTATATTTAATGGATTGAATGATTCTTGCAAAACCAAATAGTATAAATATATAGGAAAGAGAGTAGAGATACGATTAAAAGTGGCAAACCTAATTTCACTCTTTGAAAATTGTATGTCTCATAAAATATAATAAAGTTTTTAGTGATGGACCTTTTATAATTAGTGAGTATATTTCATTAAATGATTAAGTGGTCTTTGAATTGGATCTCTTGTTCTTATTGTATCCATCTCTTTTGTTTATTTTAAATTAAAACACTATTTATTTTTTCAATTTTGATAATACAATTGACAACTCAATAGAAAATATTTCATGATATGTTTTAAAGAATTTCTCATAGAGTATTATCATTGTATATGGTTGGGTTTTTATCCTCTTTAATGAAGAGTAGTTCATTAACATAGTATGATATATATTAAGATCTTCTTACCCAATAAACATATCATGTTTTCCACTCAATCTGAATAATTTGAAATATGTTATCTAAATTATTACTATATTATATATTCAAAATAGTTAAACCTAATCATCAGATGAATAATATAAATGGGTTGGATTTTATCATGCTGGAAGGTCTATAAAGGGTATTATATATACCACAATCGTCATAATCATTAGCGGAGATGGTGGACGCTAGTGTGTTATGCGGTCATTTGGACGTGGTTATGTTAGTATGATATTAATAGACGTGGTTATGTTAGTATGATATTAATATTCTACACGGAAAGCTTTTGGAAAGCTTTTGGGGTTTTGCAAGTTCCAGCTTTAGTAATAATTGAGATTTTTGGGGTGTCCTTTATTTTAGTGTTGATGTCATTCACCTGCTTTCTGATCTCCCTTTTAGATTTAATGGTACCAAGATTGTCCGGTCAATTTAGTTTTATTAATTTCTAACAAACCATCTTAGTTTTTCTCTGAGCTTCAGTAAGGATTGAGATTTTCGGATTAGTGAGGCGTCCAACTGACCTCCATTCAATTTACGATATTTTTAGCGTGTCTATTTTAGTGTTGGATTGTTGGATTAGTGAGGCGTCCAACTGACCTCCGAATATTTGTACCACCTCCGAATATTTGTACCAAGATTGTCTGGTCAATTTAGTTCTATTAATTTCTAACTTAATCATGTTTTGTGTATGATTGTAGAAAAATCTTCTGGTCTGATGCCTTGCTTACTTACGTTGTCGTTGTATAGTCTCTTTGACCACAGTTTTCTTTACTCATGCATTTTGCGATTCGACCATGTAATTTTGTCACGTTGTGTCTGCCGGTATTTCTGCACCTTCTTATTTACCTTTTTCTTGTATTCTTTTACTGCGCTTAATGCTTTCTTCGGAATATGTTCATGCACTTTAATAAAATTATTTTTGTTTATTTTACTGTATCCGTAATAAATATCGTAAAATAAGACCATAACTAAATTGAGACACTTTTTTCATATAATGACATCTTAAAATCTGATTTTATTTTATTTTTATTTTTTAAAAAAAACCATTTTTTCTTCACATATAAAATCTCATAGAAAAAATCAATAACCACAATGAATTGAAGAATTGAACTCGGGACCTCTCGCACCCTAAGCGAGAATCATACCACTAGACCAACTTATAATTTTGTAAAGTTATAAAATGTAATTTTGAAGGATTTGGCTTACCGCAAATTTTAAACTACATATTGTTTTAGTGTGTTTAGTAACTTACTTTGACAAATTATATCTCTTCTTTTTGTGTTATACTTATTTATTTATTATTCTATACTTTTAGTGTCACATAGTTCAAATTTGGATAATCTGAAATCATTGAAAAACCATTTGAAGATAATTTGTTGAATACTAAAAAATGATTATGGCAATAACGCACGTATATGTACTATGTTCACCACATGAAACAACTCATCTCGATCTACCGACATCTACAATAAGAGACTAATAATTGAAATTTTCATTTCATTATTGAACTTATAATTTATATATAATATAATTAACGGATAAGATAAGACATGAATAGTCAAACATATTGCGATAAACAAACAGTGTCAAATATATATGGAGTGTAGTACATATCTCTAGAGTCAAAGTTATATAATATATGAAGAGCTGTCAACGGGTTCTCCGTAACAGAAAACCGGATCGGGACAGCGAACCGGAACGAATTTTAACGGTCCGGTTCGCGGTATCATTTTTAAAACGAAAAATCAATAAGAAATCAAAACAAAAAATCGGTTAGGAACCGAACCGATAAAATCGATATAGAATAGAACCGATACGGAATCGAACCGGTAAAATCGATAGGAAATCGGATCAATAAAATCGTTAGAATTTATTCTTGTAGCAAAATTAATAGTTAATTACAAATTTTTCAACGTAAAATTTAATTTTTATATCATTTACTTCAATAACAAAAATTAAAAATCAAATTTTAATTGGATTTATTTATTTTAAGTGGACCGAGCCGGACCGAAACAGGACCAAATCGAAACGGACCAAAATGGACTGGACCGAACTCGGACCAAACCGGAATCGAAACCGGACCAAACCGGACCGGACAGAACCGGACCGAACCGAAAGCTTAGTGGTTCGGTCCGGTTCCAAAAATTAGAACCGAAAACTTAACGGTCTGATCTGATCCGAACCGATAAACTTAACGGTCCGATCCGGTTCCAATCAATAAATAATATGTATCAATTCGGGTGTGTAGCATAATAATAATATGAAATGTAAACGCAAATATCTATTCTTAATTAGTTATATATATAAAATGAGTTAGAGAAGTCAATTAACTTTAACTGTGTGTGTGGTTGGAACATTCAACAAGTTCCACTTCAATAGAGATGATGCAACTAATGCTACTTTATAATTTTTCATATTGTTAGAACTCTAACTAATACAACCTACTAAAATCTAAGTCAGAAGACTCATTAACCTCCAGATTATCGTGATTTCCCATATGTTAACATATGTCCTTTTGTTTGTTGCTTATACTGGAGAGTCCATTTTGAACGCTTCTTAATTTTCCATCTCCGGGTTACGTAATACCTTTCCAACAACGCAATAACACTCGTTATGTCCGAACTTGCACAAAATTCAGCATACTTCAGACTCTCGACTGTCAAAGCATATTGAAAAGTTTGCATTTCCTTAATATCAAAGTTTATCTTTGGACATTGACTTACACTTACTTTGTCTTATTTTCAATAAAATTATTCAAATGTGTACTAAAATTATAAACTTACTCTCACTAAACCTTTAATACCCATAGTCCTCAACCGAGTTAATCTCAAGATAAAAGAAGACTATAATCTTAAGGAACTTGTGATACTAATATCAATAAGCATGTTTGATCCCACAAATGAATTTCTTTATATTGCATACCATGGAATTTGAATCACCTATTAAAAAGTTCTCAGGTTGCACCATATAAAATATTTTCCTTAATGTCACATTTTAAGAAAAACAATCTTAACATCATTTGATAAAGCTCTAGGTTAAAGTATGCTACTAGTGTCATGACTTATACTAAATTGAGGCTCCTAAATTGTTATCTTGACTTATACTATTTCTTTGTAGCATTTATCCACATATGAGAATTATAACTCTTCATGGATTTATGGAAACACGAATAATTATTTACCATTACCCACATAAATCTTTATATTCCTGAAGATACGATCCAAAACTATAGTGTCATTCCTATCTTTAGTGGTTTCTTTTTAAGAGAACTATTTTATTAACTTTGTATTTTCTTGAGGAGGTAGAGTTTGAACTTATTTGAACAATTTGTTCCCTCTGTGGAATATATTATTCATCTTGAATAACTTAATGTTCAAACACAAATTTAATGACTAGTACTGAAACTAATCATATGATACATGAGTATCAATACATCAATGACCTTTCTTTGGGCCAATATATTAGCTTTATAACCCGTGTATCGTTGATCATTAATCCAACAAAAGCCTTCTTATCGACTGATATGTTGGCTTGATGACTTACTTATCTTTGTTGAAACCTTTATAAATCGTATGAATTCTTCCTAAAAATAAAAAATTATTCTCAAATTCTTCCATCAAACTGAACACCCTTACATAATCTTAATGTTCTTATCTCAAAACATACTTATATTAGGAGAATCATAAAACTAAAAGTATTATAAATGGTCAAAATATCCTATAAAACAATAGTTGACCCTTTAATTGTCCAATTTATTTAGATTCGGCCGATGAGGATTTTTTTTAAATGACGATCCCTAAACACGCGGATGCTTTGAGCTAGGCTTGCGTCTAGCCAAAACCTCATTTGGTGGTGTTTATGGTTACCTTCGTTGGAATTCTTATTGAGAGTATATGTTTTACATTTGATAGTCTCACCACATATCGATAGTGGTAGAGTTGAATGAAGAATCATATTTTACTTTATATCTTTAAGTATGCGATTTTTTTTAGTTACACATTTTTACGATGAATGAACCCGACATTATTGTCCAATGATCTATACCGCAATTCTATTAGTATTTAGTAAATGGTCTTTGGTATTGTTCACCATAACCGTCATATATACCATACCATTCACTACTTCAGTCATATTTAATGTGCTTAATGCTTTTACCTAGTTGCTTTTCAAAGCCGGTCTTAAAATATATGAACTTGTTTACGACTTCTTATATCTCATGAAGAAGGTAAAGATAATAAGATATTTTTTAGTAGTTATAGGTAATTAAGATTAGTGACCGGACTTTTATAAATATCATATATTTTTTGTATTTATTTATAACAACACCATTAAAATAATAGATATTATTAATGTGCGTTTTATATTTGAAAATACTATTCACTAATTAATAATATAAAATCTGAAATGGTAATACTTATTATTGACAAAAAATAAAATCTTATTTTAAACGAGTTTGCATATTTTAGGCGAGTGGATTATGAAATGAAAATGCATCTATTTTATTTTCATTATTCCATGTTGCATATAAAAATATGATGTGGCTTTAAACCTCAGTGTCTCATATGATTTTTTAAATAAAAGATATGTGCTGAAAAGATGAACGTGAAACTTACATGTTTACAACTTTTATCTTCTTATGAAAGTGTTATTATAGAATAAAGGGTCTCAATTTTTAGAGACGATGGTTACAATCTTCTTAAAGTTGGCTAGTTGCAATGAATCCTACTTCTGAAGGATATGAAATTGGTATATTTAATGGATTGAATGATTCTTGCAAAACCAAATTGTAGAAATATAAGAAAGAGAGTAGAGATACGATTAAAAGTGGCAAACCTAATATCACTCTCTGAAAATTGTATGTCTCGTAGAATATAATAAAGTTTTTAGTGATAGACCCTTTTATAATTAGTGAGTATATTTCACTAAATGATTAAGTGGCCTTTGAATTGGATCTCTTGTTCTTATTGTCTCCATCTTTTTTGTTTATTTTAAATTAAAACACTATTTATTTTTTAAATTTTGATAATACAATTGACAACTCAATAGAAAATATTTCATGGTATGTTTTAAAGAATTTCTCATAGAGTCTTATCATTGTATATGGTTGGGTTTTTATCCTCTTTAATGAAGAGTAGTCCATTAACATAGTATGCTATATATTAAAATCTTCTTACCCAATAAACATATCATGTTTTCCACTCTATCTGAATAATTTAAAATATGTTATCTAAATTATTACTATATTATATATTCAACATAGTTAAACCTAATCATCAGATGAATAATATAAATGGGTTAGATTTTATCAAGCTGGAAGGTCTATAAAGGGTAATCATATATACCACAATCGTCATAATCATTAGCGGAGATGGTGGACGCTAGTGTGTTATGCATTACCTCTGGATTCAGTACTTTAACGTTAACAGTATTGGTTCCAGATCATATCTAAAAGCAGCCAAACCTTTTGTGGGGGTCAGACCTGACTAATTCATGGTAATTGAACAAACCATTCATCATTAAGAAACCAATTATACATGGATATGGTGTGTGTGTGTGTGTATATATATATATATATATATATATATATATATATATATATGTGTGTGTGTGTGTGTATTTGTGCAGTAACTGCATCATGCAATAAGTCTCCACCATAAAAATACGTGAGGTAAATTTTTATGAAGGTCGGCCTACACACACTTCAATATTTTGTTAAGTTTTGAGGCATTCAACTTATTTCATTTACTGATTTGCCTAATATTTTAAACATATGTGGGATACCAAGTCTGCCAATCAGTTCTAAGAATGGGTATTTGGAGGGCTTGCACTATAATTATATAAATTCTAGCGAATCATATATCGATAACAGATCATACCTTAGATGTATCTTAATACTCTTTGAGAATTTGAAACAATTCGGGAATGTAAAATATCTTGTCAAGTGCTCAAATATCTGAAGGGATATGAATACCAATTAAACTCGTGTGCCTGAAACAAAAAATCTATGGTCATGTCGGACATCACCCTGTGTCCAAGTGTCAGCGATAATGAATAATTACCCCACATCTGGAAAACCATACATTCTTAATAGTAGAAGATTCTCAATGCACACATAATGGAGTTACATAACTGTAAACTCCTAAATGTATAGCATTACACTCAATATATCATCAAAAGTTTGAAACACTCAACCAAAACGTGTTTGATCTAAATATGTTATACAATCGCAAGAGAGAAGTTAATTTCATCATATATACATAATTGAATTGAACATGGTATAAACATACAAAAACCGTGAATTGGTTAGCTACACATTTGTATGGGGTACTGGGAAGCTACAACATGTAAAGAAATCAAAATCAAAGAAATTTTTTTTAGTCATTGTTCGTGTTTGTCGGGACCATAACATGGGTGATCGCGGTGATCGTACCCTTGATGAACTGTCTTCTTGAATTCGTTCGTTGCGCTGATCGTAACCCTGATTGCGGAAAACCTAGACGATTTTAAAAACCCAAATTGATATGAATTAGGGTTTTGTCTTAATTTTTTTTGAATCAAACATGCAATTTTAAATATACATATGCACATATTCAAATACGGTCCCTCAATTGCACCATTTAGTCCTAAACATGCAATTTAAATTCTATAATCACCTAATCATACTTACTTTTTGAAATCGAAACATACAAACTTTGAATTTTTCTCCCAAATTGGAATTAATTGTAAGATTAAGACTTTGAAAGACTCAATCATAATTCTAAACATGCATCTCTTATCCTGGAGAAATCAGACTCGCTTTGAAACTAACCATCACATATAAGAATTTGTTGTGGCTTTAAACCTCGGTGTCCCAATAATAGTTCTTGAGATAAAAGATATGTACAGAAAAGTTAAACATTAAACTTACATGTTTATATATTTTATCCTCCAGTTGAAGGGTTGCTGCAACACTGAGTGCTTCGATTTGTGAGAGACATTTGTTACAGTTTTCCTGTAGTTAACTAGCTGCGATTAATCTCACTTCCTGAAAGATACGAATTGGGTGCTCTCGATGGATTGAACGATTCTTGCAAAACCAAAAATTAGAAAGAAAAGAAATAAAGGAGATATGATTGAAAGCGAAAACCCTAATATCACTCTATGAAAATTTTATGTATGATATTATTAGACAAAAGGGTTATGTTTTGAACCTTTTTATGTTTAATGAAGATATTTCACAAAATTATTTAAGTGGTCCCTACTAATTGTCTTTTACTCTTATGTTTTTTTTGTTTCTCATTTAAGATCTAGGTTTCCTAATCCTTTATAATTTGATGTACTAGCTGCCACCAGAGACCATGATATTTATTCAGTTTTAAGGGCCCAATACTAAATTTTCGGACCAACAAATCCTCCACCAATGACTAGATTGGTTAGACTGATATATTTTTATACTTCTATAAAACTAAATAATATATATATATATAACATATAATTTGTAAGTCTATTATTCTAAATATCAATTTACTTAAATTAACTATGTAGGTGCAATTAAAGTCATATATCGGCTACACATGGGAATGATCAATGATATATAGGTAAGATTATATGTTAGCTAGTATGAGACCTTTTGGAAGCTGACCAAAAGAAAGGTCGTGCGGGCTTTCTGGACCAAAAGCGGACTATATCATACTTGTGTTGAGATTAGGTTGTTTATACCCATATATAGAGGTGGAATATGCAGTACTCATTCCCAACAAATGGTATTAGAGCTCTAGGCCCGGATGGAACGTGATGTGGGTAAAATTCTCAGATGTCGAACATAATGAACTAACAACCATGCTCAAGGTGAATGTTTTACTATATAAATAACTAATATGACCTAGTTTGGAGTGTTTGTGACTTATCAAGAAATGTGAATTGATTGGAATAATTCTATGAAATACGGAGTGTGGTCTGATTAGAATAATTAGATATATCCGTTGTAAAACTCTATAACTCAGGTGGGAAACCTTGGAGTAATCCGATTAAAGCGAGCGGATGGAAGTCAACTGAGAGGATGCTAAAGTAATACTTTGTTTGAGAGGAAAATTCGTTAAATCTGACTAAAGTTCCATATCGGTTAAACATGGGAAGGATCAATGATATATAAGTAAGAAACGTATCTCAACTAGTATGAGACCTTTTGAAAGTAGACCAAAAACAAAACTGTACGTGTTATTAGATTGAAAAGTGATTTCACAATATAAGACTAAAATATATTAAATATCTTATATTCTGTAATTCTTAGACAATAAATTAATATATAATTTTTATAATTATTAATTTTCTATAAATAAATAAATAAAATTGAGATTTACACCATAATGATGTACTTTTTAAAAATTTATATATGAAAGATGACTAAATCTAACATGGAATTTTATTTGATTTTGTAAATCAATGAACTTATTTATTAGAATAATTTATCATTCAATAATAAATATATTTGACATTACTAATATATTGATCTTTTTTAAAAAACATTATAAATTCTTCATGTTTTGTTTAGATCCTGCAATTGTCTAGATTACATCGAAAAAATAATCGATGTAATATTATGTTTTTTTTTCAAAAAATATATTAAATATAATAAAGAAAGATATAATATAATGGGGTATACCCGAAAGCATCTGAATACAGCCGGAACACATCCGAACACTTAAATACAATCGAAAACGGTACAATAGAACCGTTACAGCAAAATACAAAAATCATACAGTCGGACCATCGGAGACACATCGTAAAAGACAAATAGAAATATGTAAGTAGATCTAGACCTTCGCAAGAGGATCTCAAAAGATTCTCGTTTATCTGATTGCAACTGAAACCGCTAAGAAACTTCACATAATCCATAAAAAAAATCTTAAATGGTTATATTGGATTTTGAGAAAAAAACTAATAAATATAGAAGAGATGAGTTTTCTTCTAGAGATACGTAAAAAACGTATGAAATTTTAAAAAAAAAATATGTGGTGCAATAAAAAAATGATATTCTGAGATATATTTCAGGAAAAAAAGAGATGAGTTTTCTTCTAGAGATACGTAAAAAACGTATGAATTTTTTTTTAAAAAAGATGTGATGCAATAAAAAAAGTGATATTCTGAGATATATTTCAGGGAAAATTTAAAAGGAGAAACTTTCCACTATTACACAAATTATTACACAACTATCTCTATCTCTATCTCTAACTAAAATAAAAAATCAAATAAAATAAAAGAAATAAACATCATAAACTAAAAATCACTGTTACCACTTGTATTAACATAGTCCCTTTCGTTCACTTTTGCATAAAACTCATCCTCTTCATTTTAAAAATTTGCACGATTAGTCTCTCCGCATATTCTGGGAGACCAAAAGTGATACAAAACTTGAGATTTGGGGACCAAAAGTGATACAAAACCTAGAATTTAAGTGTCATGTGTCAGTTTTTAAATGGTTTATATGCAGAACCTATATTTGCAAATTTTTAAAACCAAGGGGATGAGTTTTATCCAGAACTGAACGAAAGAAACTATGTTGATACAAGTGGTAAACATGGAGACTAACCGTTCTTTTTAGCCTAAAATTAAGTTAATTTTTTTTAAACAAAACAAAATATTTATTTGAAAAAACTTTTTCTTTGAACCGGAAAAAATTATAACCTATCCGATCTAATACATTATGCTCCACGGAAACTCGCTTGTATTTAATTAACAAATTAACAAAATTTGTTGTAAATGTGTTTGATTTTAACAATAGGAAAGTATTGATTTGACTTACACTATCACTATCAGTATCACATCTAGATACGAGTCATATAGTTGGGTTGGGTGGGTAAGATTTTTATTTCGGGTACTTTTGAATAATTATCGAGTCAATTTTTTTAAAATAGTAAAAACATTTTTACCAATTTCAAGGTACATTTATATTGAATATTTTATTGTAATTTCCAAGTTCTATTTAAAAATATAAACGTGTTTTAAAAGAAGGATACAAAGTCAAACAAATTATAAAAAGAGTTAAAGAAAAATAGAGGATTATTGTTGCATTCCTTTCATAAAATCAATCATTGTTTCTCTTCACCTATTTTAGAATTTTAAAATAAATGTTAGATTAAAAACCGGCGATAACAGTACGCCTCAAATTAAATTCACTTGATTTCATCCAAAAATATTTATTTTTTATTTATTGTTTATCCAATATATTTTAAAATCGTATTTAATTATTACAATATCATTAATAAATATTGTAAAACTGAAAGGTTTTCAATAAACACTTAACCATATTTTTGTATCCTGTGAAACTGCTTGGTCTGTATGGTCTTTCTTTTCTACTAAGTTCAACATAGATATAGGTAAACACATGACGATGAATCACATTATTAATCTTTGGTTGTTATCTACATCTAAAAGAGTACATAAACGTACTATTCTGCCTTCTTTGATTATATGGTCTATTTGGTATGCTAGAAACAACAATAAACATAAAAGCATAATCATATCCTCCAATAAAATTGTTAATCATATCTTATTCATTCTTTCATCCTTAGATTCAGCATCATATTTAACTAGAAAACATTGGTCAAAAGACATACACTTAGCTAAGGAATTAAGATGCTTTAATCATGTTAAATCATCAAAACCTTTCATGTACGTCACTTGGTCTCTGCCTATACATAATAGAATCAAAATGAATTGTGATAGATCCTCCTTGCACAATGGTGAATCAAGCTATGGTTTTATTATAAGAAACAACCTTGGAACACTTTTAATTGCTAAAGGTGATGTAATTGGAAAATGCTCTCCTCTAAATGCTGAAATTTTAGCACTTATTAATGGCCTAATGTACTGTAACAATCAAAACTTGACCTCAGTAGATATAGAGATAGACTGCCTTAGTTTATTTAAAATGCTTGCTATAGGAAAGTACCCTTGGCACTTAGAGCAAATCCTCCAATACTGCAGAAAATTGATAAAACCTCAGATGTCACTCAAACATATATATAGAGAACAAAATTCAGCTGCTGACTGGGCTGCCAAACATGCACTTAAGATTCAATCTGATTTCACAGCTGAACCAAACCATTCATTGCATGAATTAAATGCCATCACATTGTTAGAATCTTTAAACATGGGTTACTTTAGATTTTTTGAAGAAGACTAACAGTTTGGCAAGTTGAAAAACTTGACCTTAATGATCTCTGTTTTGCAGGTGAAGGAAGATAGAACTAGAGCATTAGACGAAGCACAAAGATGGAACAAAACAAGAAGAAAATCCACAAAGAAGAGCAGTAGAGGAAGCTTAAAGAGAATGGAAGCTACTAAAAAACAAGAAAAAGAGAAAGGAAGCCACAAAGATGCTAACGGAAGCCTTTAAACAAAGAAGGCAAAATAATGAATGTAATAGTTACATCATGCAAATAATGAACATCATGTAATATTTTTCATTAACATCAATAAAATTAATTTCTTGGGAAAAAACAAAAATATCATTAATAAATATTTTTACAAAGTTTATTCTAAGCAACAACACGAATTTAATATTTTCATAATTTAAGATCCAAACACCATTTTTTTAGAACCAAAATCTTTGAAACTTGTTTTTAAATTTAAAACGAAAAAAAAATCACAAAACTTTATATTTCACACAACCACCAAATTTTGGGTATCATCTTGATAATACAACTTAAGATCAAACAACCATTTCTTTTAAATTCAAAATCTTTCAACCTTGTTCTTGGTAATTGTTTTTTTACAAAACTTTAGATTTTAAGAGAAACACGACCAAATGGAATGAGATATGGATCTACCAGAAGATGTGAAAATTAAAAAAGAAGAAAAAGTGTATATGAAGGAGCTAAATTCATAAAAAATAAAATAAATAACGATAAAAATAATCAAAATTTTAAAACCTTGGTGTAGCTATGCACTACTAGTTCTAAAGGGTAAATCAGTGGTGGTAGCCTATTTGATTCAGGTTTCGACCCATGCACTATTGGTTCAAAGTGTTGAATCGAGGGTGCAAAGCCTCAACACCATCGGTTTTAAGGCCATGCACCATCGGTTCACACCTCCTGAACTAATTGTGCAAGTAGGTTAGAACCATTGATCTAACTGGTGGTACCATCAGTTCGAACCCCTAGTACCATCCGTTAGAATGCGGTTCATTTTTGTAGTTTTTGTTTTATGTTTTGTGTCTATGTTTTATTGACTTAGTTTCATTTGGTATAAACTTTAGAATTGCAAGGCGATGATGATATATATGGATATGCATAGAGTTTCACTACCAATTACGGTCACATCATTTTTCATAATATAATAATATACGCCAGACGAATTGGTTAAGTGGGTTAAAAACATAAGGAAAAAAATGGATTAGTTATCAATATAAAACGTCTTTATGCTCCGAAGAATAAAAAAATCCTCGAATATTATTTGAATGTGAGAGATTCAGATGGTATACTCTGGCGTATATCTTTTGAGTTTGCCTAATAGGTATTACAACTTATAACCGACAGACTTTATCCAATATTTGGTTGGTAACAATTTTAATACATGTTAGGCGAATTCAAAACATATAATTATTTATAATGACATAGATCTAGCGAAGATGCTGGTGGTATTATTATTGATATTTTCTTTGAACATCCGGCTAATGTGGATTTGTTATGAACATTTCTAATATTGTTAATAAGGGATAACACTACAAGATAATAAGGTACAAGATCTCACTATTTGAGATCGTCAGAGTAATATCTATTGGTTTAACTTATTGCGTTGCATTTATGTTTATGTCTCGGGAGAAAATAAACAATTTAAAGTGAGAATTAGACTATTTGAAATCATTGATTTTATATCACGGCATTAAAGAATTGTCTGTGGTTTTGAAATATAGAGACTTGACATTGATGAATACTCTAGAAAATGTGTTTAAAAAAACAACGCACATGCTTTGTCAGTCGTACATTAATCAGAACGTCAAGGCGAATACAAAAAAGTACTTTAATGGGAAAACAAATCACGTTATGTTTATGTCTGCGTGGAAAAAGATAGCGTACTTGGCGTCAGATATTGAATTCAACGTGAGTATTAAAATTATCCTTAAGCGATCAAATACACCGAAAAGTCTTGGTTATCTCTTTGCACTGATAAAATTTTGGTTTGGAAACTAACAAATTCAAGGATTTGGTACATGTGACCACTAACCGGATCGATGGCACTCATTCTAACCTAAAGTATTATATATGTTTGAGAAAACTCAATTTCAAGTTATTTTGGGGTAAGATACATTCTTTGGTTGAACTATAATATTGTGCAGTTAGATCCTCATTTGAAATTAGTCGATATATAACATAACATAAATTTGGAGACAATATGTTCTAACAAAATGAGAGGTAAAGTCTCTAACACTACTTTAGAATTATTTTTAATTGAATTAGAAAATGCTAAAGTTCATGAGATAGTCGATGAAATTAAGATGGCTGATGCAATTGAGATAGCAGATGAAATTTTCATCATGTGATATGATCTACACACGGTATATTATATTTTCATTAAATTCCCAAGTAGTTCTATAAAGGCATATTTAATCCTTTTGAATATTTTTATGATCATTGGAAAATGTAGATATAATGATATGAAAAAACCTAACCATGGTAGATCTCTTGAAAGAAAAAAAGGATAAACTTGTAACTAATGTCATGCTAACTAACGAAAAAAGATGCATCCAACAAATTTATAATGTCGTGCTAATTAACGAAGAAAGATGCATAGAAGATATTTACAATAAATGGCTTGAGGTAGTCTATCAGGAAATTTCTACCCTATTTGAACTTTTAGATAAACAAAAAATAGCATGGTCATTGACGTGCCAAACAAAAATTATATGTTCATGCAACATCCATTAAACGGGATAAATCGTATTAGGAACATGTAAATGATGCAGAAAAGGTTAGTGAAGCTTCAGTGCTAAACCCTTTTGAAATTCCTAAGCTTATCGTTTGTGAAGGGAAATAAATAACACCCTCAACAAAACCTGTGAATTTGAAACTACCAACACAAGCTAGTGATCAAAAACCTTAGGTAGTTCGAACTCATTCAATGACCTCGATATCAAGTCATATCTTTGAACAGAGAAATATTTGGTAATTGGAACCACTTCAATAGCTTCGCTTTCTAGTTATAGAGTACCAATCTACAATATTGGTTCTAAACAATTACTTAATGATCTAAAATTTTACTTGCGATGGTTTCCCCTTCACTTCAGACCATTTATAACCGCTATAATTGATGTTAGACCTAATGAGCATTGCAAGAATCCATCAATATCACATGGTTTGTGCAACCAAGAAGAGAGGTGTGGAGTTGTTATGATGGGTTTTTATGACGAGCTTATAGATAAATATGACGTTTACAGCAAGAATAATATCTAAGGTTGTTGAAAGTATACACTACTATAATCAACCCGCAAGTATATTTTATTGAATGACAATACCGGAGATAGGGTAGCCATCTTATCAAGGTTTCAATGCATTGTCTATTTTATATCACAATCAGGGTCAATGAATTGCAACTATATTTTTCTATATGTGTTTTTACCATTGCGAGGTTCAAACCCTTCGATTTCTAAAAGGGTGGAAATCAAATTTGATTTTATTAATAGTAACCATTTCGTCAATATAAGTATTTTATTTTACGTTTGAAGTTTTTCAATAATAATTTGTAATATTCATCTTTATTTTTTTATACACCTTTCTATTGCCGCTGACTCACTATGTGCATAAAATATATCCATATCGGACAATATTGCGTACCAATAACGTATAAGTTTGGGAATTACCATTAATAAGTCGATACAAAATATATTAAGATCTTAAAAGTCGGAATCATATTATCTTCAACAAAGAGTAACCAATTTAGATGATTTATATAACAATGTAATGCATAATTATTTAGTTATTGTATTTGTTTTATGTTTTTTTGTTGACAATATAATGTAAACTTATTTGTTTAATGTATTTGTTTTATGTTATATTGTTAACAATTTGCAAACATCATACTTAACTCGATAAATTTTACATTAGACACAAATATGTTACACATGAAATGACAAACATAAGAAAATGCATTAAACATAAACACGAATAACATTTTTAAGAGTTATATCCTTACATATCTAATTTTAGAAATTTCGCATGTTCTAGTCTACTGCCAATGAGGTCCAACTCGTATCGCGAGGTATATGCTGTTTAATTAAATCATTAATCCTCAAACCAAGCATTTTATACAACTTTGTGTGACATCATGTGGGAGGTCATGAACCCAAATATTTGGAATTTAAAAAAGATATTTTAACCTCATAGATACATAAGTAAATATTTAAATATGTACTAAAAAACATTGATAAATATAAAACAACAATTAGATGTAAACTTAAAACAGCATTATGTTCAAGAACTCGAATAAACATAAACAATACAATAACTTAAAATGAGCAAAGGAACATAAAACAACATTTAACATGAAAATAAAACTAATAACAAAATTAGTTAAAGTCATACCTTTTGTTAAAAGTGTAACTCATAGTGTTTTCTCATTTTCAACGATTTGTTCCTCCACATAACTTAACATAATTAATTGTTGGAGCTCAAACACACGATACAATAATTCACTTTTCGATAATTGTACCTTATAGATATTTCTTCACGATTGCTTGGAGACGATATGAGTTTTCGCACTGCACCCCGTACATGTAGTACATTGTACATAAAATTTATTGATAAACCCAACGTTAGTCTCATATGATCTCGTTATCTTCACATGCTTGATGGTCTGAAGGGGATACGATTATTCACTTACAACCTATTCCATATCGAACAAATTATGTAAGTAGATGAAGTTGTGTGTTCAAATTTATGTTATTTGTGACCTTTATATAGAGAAGTGAATGATGAAATTGACGAATAAAATTAAAAAAAGGACTTATTACTAGCGGCTAACAATTAGACGAGACCCATTTGGTAGATAAAATATAAGCGGAACTAATTTTTTACGGGTAAAATTTTGGCGATAACGATCAAACAAAAGCAGCATGGTCGCAACACCTGTGTACCCATGGTGAATGATGTAGAGCAACATTGGTGCAATATACATGCATTGATATTGCATAATGCGTTATACCAATGGTGTATATTAGGTGCACAAACTTTGCACTGATGGTAAGTCATGTCGTGCGCCATCAGTACAACGACTTGGCACCAATGGTACGCCTTACCGATAGTGCACAGACTTGGGACCTATGGTGCAAAATACATAGGTAATAATTAGTCTTTTTTATGACAACTTAAATTTGTTACTAATAATCAAATAATCATTTTTGTATGAATTCATAATTTAAGTGTTTTACTAAAAATTAAATGATCTACAAGTTGATAAAATAATATTTATGTGGTTTTTAAAATGAACTTAAGTGTTTTAAACACTTTTAATGTTACATAATGGATGGTCGAGTAAACATAAGCAACATAAATGATTTATAAAAAACCCTTCAAATAACATAACATAGTCTACAAATTCATAACCAATCCATTTATGGTACAATACAAAACATCAAGAAAACATAACAAACATAAGTCCCAAAATGAAAAAACATAGTATGGAATATAAATAAACACATTAAACAATCATAACCAAAATAAGTCCTAATATAAGAACAACAAGCCAATAAGAAGTGAGCTACATTATTTGTTTTTTAAAGAGCCTCAAACCTTTTCAATCATCTCTCGTGCGAATGGTGGTGATCATACAAACAACCTCAAGCAATTTATCATCGTATTACTGCATATATGAGATGATTACGTACCATCCAAATTGAACATGTATTCAATATACCTACTCATCGTCCACATTCCATATGTAGCAATATCAACTGTCAAGTAGTTATTGCGAATTAAATGACATGACCAATCTTTCCAAATGGTCTCGCACCAAAGGTAACATGAGAGATATTTCTTCATATACAGATATTTCAGTAACACAAGAGGATGTAGTTCATCCTAAATGTGTCCAAACTGGGGCATCACTCTATCAATCATGTAAACATTTCATTGTGCTTATCATTCGGATTAGATACTCGAGTAGACGAGTATCTTTCAAGGTAAGTCAAGCTATCATGTGTTCGTATGACTTGAAGATGACCTATGAACCATAAACAGTACAATATGTTATAAAAAATGTTAAGTTAAATGTTCTGGATATTGTTATACATATAATAAGTATAAGTCTGTACACTTACACATCCTTCTCCTTTATATTTTCAAGAACAAAGCGGACAATGAATTTGGGTCTCACGTTAGAGCCACCTTTCTTGTTAGCAACCAACTAACAATCTCGGGCTCCTCAAGACATAAGATGGGATTTACAAAGCTATAAAAAATATAAAGTGGTCGTATATCCAACAGTAACATGGCTATAAAACTATATAGGTTTTTCTTGGCATATTTTGAAGCATCCCCCAAAGCACAATAAACAAAATCCTATATCCCACGACCTATCATCCATGTTTTCTAAACTGTAGAGATAATAAGCCTTTAAACGCTTCTCACTGGTATCCGCGCATATAGTGCACCCAAAAAAAGGTATGGTGTGATACATGGCGGATAATCTCTTGGCCGGTTAACTGAAAAAACTGATCCTAAATAAATGTTTTATGTAGTCATTTCAATTTAAACCCCACTCTTCGTGTAGACTCAATCTCAGAACAAACCTCATCAACTGCGAGTTCCAACAACTTATATAGTAGGTATACATATCCTCTCTTGTATCCTTAACTACATTTGGTGTTTTACCGAAACCAAGATGCATGTAATGCCTTGTACGTCAACTATAATAAGTTTCATCTCCCCGAAATTGACCTTAAAATATTGGTCTTTTGGTGTTAATGTTCGGTGAATACCTCGTCCAACACGAGATGCATGTAATACATTGGCAGGTGAGCTTTAGAAGGCCCAAAAAGAGTACGTGTGAGATGAGTCACTACTTCAGGTTGGGCTATCGAGTCCCACATGTGCAATATCTTGTAATGTGTCTAGATGTCGAGAGAACTATAAGGCTATACCAAAAATATTTTATAAGAAAACAAAAATTAATAAACAATATAAATATAAGTAAAACATTTAATTTTGATGAGTTCGGACGAATTCACCACTACTCACTAAGAAATCCGGACAAGGGCAATTTGGACAATAAGTGCCTACTGAACTATCCGGACATGACAAAAGTATTAAATAACTAAACACCTTTTGACTAAGCTAGGTGCTAATCAGCTTATTAAGTAAATGGGTCCTTAAGCTTGACCTGGTTTCATAACTTGACCCGAAAGTCCATGGGTCCGTAATTAAGGGTATAAATACCCAACTACTTTCATTAATGAGGTTAATGAACATTTAATACAACCAGACAGCTTAAACCTCTCACTACAAAACACCCAAATATTTAATACTCTTAAAACTCTCCAAAACACTTGACAAAATTACCCTCAGTCTAAAATAAACCACACCAAATTGGCGACCACAGTGGGAGGAGAAGGTTCCTGAATCTAGCATTCAAAACCAGTAAGAAAAACAAGTTCGGATGAATCCGGACGAGCAAGCAATGCCACCACATTTGGTGGAGGTGGTGGGCGAAAATAATGAGTACACAACCGAAGAGCGAGACAGGTTGAAAGCTGAAATAGAAGGATTGAGGGCCACTAAAAAGGAAGAGATGGGTTTAAAAGAAAAGTCGAAAGTGTCAGCCATTCACCATACTGACAACCCAAGGGAGAATGACCCATCAGCAAAGACTCATTTGAGCACAAAAAAGACCCATGTCAGTTCCAAGAAATCTCACCGGTCTAAGCTGGTGGAGAGCTCAGAATCTGAGTCCTCCAGTAGTTCCTCGAATGAGGATGAGCTTGAGGAGTCTTTGTCATCAAGCAACGATGAAGGAAGGTCCCGAAAGAAACAAAAGCTAGTTAAAAAATATTCAAGAAATATGGATAGGCATGGGAGATTAAAGAGGCATATGGTAAAAGGGTCATCTCACAGCCACAGGCATGTGGATCAGCTGCTGATGGATCCTTTTGCTTTCCATGATGAGGCAGGTATTTTTGCAACACCTAATGAAGAAATATTTTTTAGTCGTTGTCGGAATTGGAGGCAATCGCAATTGTCATCCAAGAGACTGCCCGGAAGCCTTCCTAAGAGGTTTAACAGTACTAAAATGGAGAATTATGATGGGAGCAAAGATCCGGACAACCATCTAGTGATGATGATGATGAATTTTGATGATGATGACAAACTTCTTTGCAGAGCCTTCTCCCAGTGTTTTACGGGAAGTGCTTTGAAATGGTACAATAGCTTGCCACAAGGTTGTATCAGAAACTTTGATACATTGTGGGTGGCCTTTTGAAGGCAGTTTGTGGAGAGTAAGGAGGTGAAGGGCAATGAATATACTATTATCCATTGTGCCCAAGAGCCAAATGAATCACTGAAATACTATATAAGTCGGTTCGTAAACACAAAAAATGGGTTAGCTGATTGCTTTGAGTAGGTAGCAATAGCTTCTTTGAGACAAGGGTTAAACCCTGGGAATCTGGCCGATTCGGTAACCAGGAAGAAGACCATAACCTGGGGCGGTTTACTGAATCAGGTGGGAAAACAAATTAATGTAGATGAAACAAAGAAGAATAAGGTACACATGCAAGTGAGGTCTGCCCCAGCTGCTCCAAACCAGAACCAATCCTTATACAAGGCCAAAGAAACCGGACACGGGCCCAATAGGGCCAAACAGACTCAATCCCACCCAACTCCAGCTCAGAGCCAGCAGTCCAGAAATAAACGAGGACCTTGGGTCCAACCGGAGTTGTTTGCTGAGTTGAAAGAGAATGTGGCGACCATCTATGACAAAACAAAAGATGAAGTGCATTTTAAGAAGCCGACAGCGCTTCAATCTCCTAGGGAAAGTTGTAATACTTGTTTTTGCCAATATCATCATGATATTGGCCACAACACCGAAGACTGAATCACCTTGAAACAAGAAGTGCAGAATCTTATTGATAGGGGGAAGCTAGGGGCTTATGTCAAGAGAAGAAGTGGAAACATGCCTGATAATGCTCATCGGACTAGCCCAACGAACAATGCGGGGACGTCTGCTCCAACCCGGAATAAAGTGGATCCTGATGTCGAATACGAGTATATGGATCCTGATCCAACCCAGAATAAAGTGGGGGTTATAACAGAATATACTAAGATAGTGTCCGGACTCATAAGTTTTTTCGAGTCACTTACTATATTCGGAGGGGAGACTATGACTGCGCCAACTCCTTCTTCAAGGAAGAGGCACGTTCACACTCTAGCTACTCAGTTAGAGGCAGACATGCCTTCTTATCATTCCCAAATTCATTTTCACTTCATTATTTTTGATGAAGATGATCTAAGAGACATAGCTGGGCCTCATGAGGATGCTGTGGTGATAGGAGCTTCGATTGGGGGCAACAACATCAAGCGAATTTTGATTGACACTCGCAGCTCAGCCAATATTCTCTTTTTAAGTTCTTATAAACAGATAAAAAATCCAGCAGTGATTCAATGTTCGAACATATCCATTGTGGGATTCACAGGGAGCTCTGCGGATGTCATCGGAGAATTTGAGGATGAGGTATTGTTGGGTAAAGGCCCTTTCAAGAAGATGGCCAGGATACTATCCGTTGTGGTGGATTGCCCCACATGTTATAATGTGATCTTTGGGAGGTCTTGGCTCTCTAGGATGCATGCTGTGGCTTCAACAGAGCATCAATGTTTAAAGTACGTTGTTCAAGGACAAGTGGGAGTTGTCCGGAGTATCCAAAAAGTAGCAAGATAATGTTATGCAACTACACTTGCCCCTAAAACTCTGGCGCAGTCCGAATTAATGAAGATTAGCAGTTGTTGGGGTCCTCTGAGGGTGAGGGTGAAATTGATGACCCCAGAAATACCCCTGGTGTTTTGATACCAATCGAAGAAGTTGAAACCCACTCTCTGACAGAAGGAAGGAGTGTTAAAATTGGCTCCAAGATGGCACCAGAATTGAAGACTAACTTCAACAGAGCATGCCTAAAAGATCTCTATCCAGTCCCCCGGATAGATCATTTGGTAGACTCCATATCTGGAAACAAGTTATTGTCATTTATGGATGCCTTCTCCGGTTATAACCAGATACAGGTGGATCCGAAGGACCAGGAACACACTACCTTTGTTACGGATATGGGTCTCCATTGTTACAAGGTGATGCCTTTTGGGTTGAAAAATGCTGGTGCTACTTATCAGAGGTTGGTGAACAAAGAATTTGGTGATCAGATTGGGAGAAATATGGAAGTGTATATTGATGACATGATGGTGAAAAGCTTAGAAGAAGAGTTGCAACTAGCTGATCTTCAAGAAACGTTTTCCAACTTGGCAAAGGTTAATTTAAAATTGAATCCAGAAAAATGTGTGTTTGGGGTGCAATCCGGAAATTTTTTGGGGTATGTAATAAGTGAAAAAGGGATACAGCCTGATCCGGACCAGCTCAATGCCTTATTGAAAATGGACCCTCCTCGAAATGTTAAAGAAGTGCAAAGGTTGACAAGAAGATTGGCTGCATTAAATCGATTTATTTCAAGGCTTCAGACAGATGTGCCCCGTTTTTTCAGACCTTAAAGGGTGCTAAAAACTTCAACTGGTCTCCACAATGCGACCAGGCGTTTGATGAAATAAATTCCTCCTCTTGACCTAAGAACCTCGATTCCCAGGAAATACTTCAATCCTCCAAGGTCTTTCATTTCGAACTCCTTCAAGAGGTTTTTCCTAAGAGAGCTAATTTCTTCTTCGTCATTCCTCGTTATAATCATATAGTCGACATATATTATAAGACAAGTGACTAATTTTCCTCTCTTTTTGTAAAACAAGGTATGATCCCCATTACTCTATTTTGTAGCTATACTGCTTCATTGCCATTGTAAATCTCCCAAAACAAGCACGAGGAGACGGTTTGAGCCCATATAATGCCTTTTTCAGTTTACATACCTCATTTTCTTGAAAACCATCAGAGTACCCTGGTGGGGGTCCATATATACCTCTTCTTCCAAGTCTCCATGTAAGAAAGCATTCTTTACATCAAATTGATGAAGAGGCCAATCTTTATTCGCGGCTATTGAAAGTAAAACTCTGATAGTGTCAATCTTTGCAACCGGAGAGAACCTTTCAGAGTAGTCTATACCATATGTTTGTGTATATCCTTTGGCAACCAATCTTGCCTTGTGTCGCTCAATGGTGCCATCGGATTTATATTTTATATTAAACACCCATCTACACCCGACTGCTTTCTCCCTTGTGGTAACACACAATTCTCCCATATACCATTCCTTTTTAGAGCTTCCATTTCGGTATTCATTGCCTCATGCCATTCAGTCATCTTCTTAGCTTCTTGAGCTATTTTAGAGATTTGTTCAAAGAGAATGGTAGCTGAAAACACCTTTGCAATCTTTGTCATTCATTTCCTGTCTGTTTTTACCGGATATGTAGAAGCATGAGGAACGTGTTCCGGTGAATACCGGTCAGGAGGAAACCCTCTATTTTTTCTTGGTGGAAGAACCAGAGTTTGAGTTTCAACAAATGAACTTCCTGAAATGTCATGGTCAGTAGCACTTTGTGAATTATGACATTGTAAATTGTTTACCTCTTGATGGATACTTTCTTCGGCTGATTCGCTGGTAGTATCCATGACATTTATTTCTTGTTGGACATTATCTTTGGGAGAATCATTGGTGGTAAGAACTGCCTCGTCAATCTCCTTTATGTTGGAGGAGGCGTGTTTGGTGGCGCCATCTACCGACTTTGTCGGTACATCCTCAAAGTAACTTTCATATAACAACCAGTCGAGTGATTCACTTACTTTCTTCCCCTGAGCACGAGATTGGTGGTAAAAATAATAATCGGATTCTAAGAAGTCACAGTCCATGGTGACATGGATTCGACGAGTAACCGGATTGTAACACTGATATGCCATTTGATGGACACCATACCCAACGAATACACACTTTTCAGCACACAGATTAAGTTTGTTTCGACTAGTTTTAGGGATATGAACAAACACCGAACAACTAAAGACACGAGGTGGTAAGGTCATAACAGATGGAATTGTAACTTGGGTGTCAAGCACTTCTAATGGAGTTTTATTTCCTAGACATCGAGTTGGTAGACGATTTGCAAGATACGTGGCTGTAACAAGAGCTTCTGGCTAAAGAGAATGAGGAACTCTAGATTCAATCATAATAGCACGAGTTTTTTCAAGTAAAGTACGATTTTTTCGTTATGAAGTACCGTTTTGTTGAGGTGTGTTTGGACAAGTGGTTTGATGGATAAGACCATTTATTTTGAAAAAATTATACATTGTTTGGTTGACAAACTCTGTTCCATTATCAGAACGGAGAATCTATATTTTTTTTTTCAAATTGAGTCAAAATCATTTTGTAAAAACAAACAAATATTTCTGGTACTTCCGATTTATACTTAATACACTGAATATTCTAACACTAACTAAATTTAAATAACTACAAATCTTTACCTCAACACTCAAGGCAACCTACCAAGCACGTGCATCGACTAGTTCTCAGTCCTAAAAATGATAAGCTGATTTTTAGAAGTCAAACTGTATCTCGCAAAGACATGGCCATGATCCTAAATCTTAAGGGGGAAGTTTTGGAAGGTATCTCCTCATGTCTGTCCTTTACACCTTTACTGAATTTTGAATACCTTCTTATCTCAAGCAATATTGTTTTCTTACGGTACCCCTAGATTCTTCAACATTAGATCATTTAAGAGAATATCTATTCTTTAATATTATTCTAACTGATGGATATATTAATCCCGACATGATCCCCTGTAGTTTTCTTGGCAGACTCGACCACCTTTCTTTTTGACCGATTTACCTTCAAGTATTTCAAGGAATGTGTGACTCTGATAGTATTTAAACACTCCCAATATCAAGTTCTGGAACGAAAAAATAGTTTGGTCGAAGGCTTCGCCATAGCTGATAAAATCTAAGCCCTCAATTGCTCTTACGTAAACGCTTCATATATCTGTTTCTCTGCATTTATCATCGTCCAAACATGAATAATTTATTTGGAGTAGAAATTCTACTGATGTTTTTTTCTTTCAAAATTAGCATCCACGTATGCACCGAGGTTTTCTACTACTATTTTGTATTCTAAATTTATCACCTTATGCAGACTCCCAAACTATGCATTACAAAGAAAGGTAAGATAAATGCACGAACATGAAAACAAACAAGTATGAAAATAAAATAAGCCTAAGTTAAAGTAGATGATAAAAAGTAGAGCAAAATATAAGTGGAATTATAGTTTCATAGGTTAAAGGATAGTTTTTGCTTAACCGACTAACAATTACTAAATTTTCCACCTAAAATGGGGCATCAACAAATATGACATCGATAATTATAGCCATCAAGCCTTTTCAAGCGTTCGACGTAGTTTGGGTAGGGCACATGTCAACCAATCCAAAGAATCAAACCAAGTGTGGATGCAAGGTAAGCCGATCGCCTATTAAAAATATCACTATAAATGAATAATTTATCCTCTCTAGCGGAGGTAGGAGTTTTACCAAATATATGATGTCGAACAATAACGGAATAAATGATCTTATACTTGCGTTAAATTCGGGGAAGAGATTTGGGATCATGGTAGATGTAATCTACATCAGACATGTTGTATATCATAGCTCAGGAAACATCCATGGAAGTTGGGTCGAGCTAATTTAAGCCATCTGAATATATATTTTTTCCAAAAAATTAAAAAATTCAGACTTAGAATGATTGAATCATCTTGGGGTACTTTTAGCATTATGACCTCATTAACAACGGTTTGGAGCACTTAAATTCATTAACGGATCAGTTCATCATGACTATGGGCTTTAAATATATTATTCATAGAGTTAGGTAATATGTTGGTTAGACTTATGAGTTTTATATAAATGGTAGTGGGTCATTTGAAAGATCGGACGACCTCACTAGGGTTATCGAATATTTAAAACCTACTATCTCGTTGGTCCTTTCGTGGTAAATTGATATTGTTCAAGTCTTCAACTATTTCATTTTCATCATAAGTAGTGTTAAGTTTACCTACATTTTTACCTATACCCATAACCTTTAAAGCCAACTACGAAAGTAATAACAAATTACTTGAGCTAAGAGAAACACTCGAAATATAACAAGCATAATTCTAGTGAAAACTCGGATAAGTTGAATGTTATTGGATCGCTAAAGAAGCTACCTCAGAGCCCTTGACGGTAACGCAAACAGAGAACCACTTACCGGAACAAAATTCGTGACAGAGTTTAAGACTAAATAATTACGAACTAAGATTCCTCTTTTAAATAATAACTGTAGTGAAAATAATTGTGACAATGGCTTAAGTCTATATAAAGAACCTTTTACCCTTCAAATTTTTTCTAATTATTACAACATGTGTGAAGTTGCAAAATACAATCATTTGCATCACTTAGGGAAATGCCATGCTCATAGCCTCTTACAACGGTTACTCAATGCTTGATGTGTGTCTGTTTTTATTGGCCTTGAGCCCCGAGTAATCAAATCAATAAGATATCTAGACAATCTCTGGACCTCAGAGTCCTAGTAAAACCTGACACTCCACCATTGCGATGATAATCCAACATTATTGGATCGAGAACCCAAAGTTAGATCAACACCTTCAGAATACAACTCTAGTCATCCAGACTCATCAAATAAATCATGCTTCTTTTTTAAGTATCAATTAAAGATTGTGCACAAGACATGTATTTTAAACTTACAGACGTTAGATCTAGAAAGTGTGACTTTTCATTTTCAGTGTAATCACTCCTCAGCTAGTTCACAAAGACTATAAGGACTACTGATAAGGGAATTACCAGAGAGGTCACTATACCTGTCTGAATCGAATATTTAACTAATACTTAATCATAACCAAGTAACACATACAATCATTAATCTATTAGTGATTTTATTTGTAATTAGAATTTGATGAGGGAGAATAAAAGACATGGTGAAATTGTAAAGAAGAAGTTTGTTAAGGATAAAAGTGTAAAGAAGAAATATGTTAGGAGAGAATTGTAAAGAAGAAATCATATTAGGGGGAAATTGTATAGACTACTAAAGAAGTAGCCATTATGAGAAGATGAAAAGATATAGGGACAAAAAATGTAATAAACAGGAATTAAAGCGTGTGGGACCCGCAATTGTACTATAAAAGGACCACACACGCTTCACAGATCCCGAGATGGATATAATACTACTTTCTCTCTCTACTTAATCTTATCCTTATTTTATCTCTCTAGAAAGACTCAAAAGTAAATTATTACAATCTATTTTGGCACTAAAAGATCTTCGTATCACAAAATCGCCCCTGAGCACTCTCAAAACTCTTCAGTGGCGTCGTCTGTGGGAAACGAAGATTGTTCTGACGACAATCGCTTCCTGCAAATAATTCCTAATCCGAGGGGAATTATGGAAGATCAAGGGGACGATTTTGTTAACAACTGCGAGGAGAATCTAGTGGGCGACGATTATCAGAATGACATGGAATACGAGGCACGTGGGGGCCAGCGAGTCGGAGATACTTTTGATGACTCAGATCTGTTGGCTCGAAAGAACGAACTGTTGCTGGAGATCGAAAGATTGAAGGCAGAAAAGGAAACCATTAAGGCAAATCTTTGCTCTGAGGTAAGAAGGAAGCCAGACAGTGGAAAAGAGGAGCGCGAAACCGATTTTCGTGCTAAAGACAGGGATGACAAATATAGAGGATATGAACGACGATCGTCGAGGAGGAAAGTAAAACAACGTCTGGATTCATCTGACTCGAGCGATTATTCTCGCTACAGCTCGTCGGAATCACCTTCTAGGAAAAATCACAGAAAGAAAAGACATGGTCGAGGACACGCAGATCACCGGAGGGGAAGAAGCTCGGAGAGGAAATCTCCGAGGGAGAAGAATTATCATACACGAATTAATGAGCGGGGTTATGGCCAAACGAATTTTCCCGCTGGAAACCAAAACGCTGGCCCACGAAATTCGGAGTGGCATCATCAATATACTCTACCATCCGAAGAGGGACTATATTTTCCGAGCAATGAGAATTTGAGATCCAAGGCTTATCGGACGGGTCATAATTGGAGAGCTTCTCCTTTGTCCCCGGAAATTTTGGTGGGAAATCTCCCAAAGCATTTCGATATCTCGAAGTTAGAGAAGTTCGATGGGACGCAAGACCCTGATAACCATATCGAGCAATTCAAAAACTTTATGATTAACTTCGATGATGATGACAAATTGTTGTGTAGAACATTCGCTCAGACCTTCAAGGGGGTAGCTTCCAAGTGGTATAATAGGCTTCCGCAGGGCTCGATAAAAAATTTCGACATATTCTAGAATATCTTCAGATAGCACTTTGTGGGGAGCAAAAGGTTTAGAGCTAACGGAGATACGATAATATATTGTAGACAAAAAGTTGGGGAAAGCTTGAAGAATTACACCAATCGATTCGTCAAAACGAAAACAGACATGGAGTATTGTAAAGATTCAGTGGCAGTTGCAGCTTTCAGGATGGGCCTACTCCCCGGACTATTAAAGGACACGGTGGCGGAGAGTCAGGCCATGACCTTTGGAGCATTGTTGGATCAAGTTGAGAAACGAATTCTGGTGGAGGAGACTCAGGCATCTGAGAAAGGATCCGAGGATCAGTTGGATCAGAACCAGTTTCAGAGACCTAAGCCTAGTAACCAAGGGCCTCGTGCCAATGTTCAAGCCAAAAGTACGGGTCAGTATCCGCCGAGGCAGAAAACCAACCCGCAATATTATGGCAACCAGCACAATTACAATCAAGGGGCCATACCAATGTCGAACAAGTGGGTTCGACCGGACTACTTCGCGGAGTTGACGGAAAATGTTGCCGCTATATTTGATAAGGCAAGATCCACAGTGTCGTTCAGGAAACCTTTTCTTATTCAGACTCCGAGGGAAAGTAGAATTGTTAACAAGTATTGTAAGTATCACGAGGATATCGGGCACGACACCAAGGACTGCATAGCTTTGAAAAAAGAAGTGCAAGCTTTGATCGAGAATAGAATGTTGTTAGAGTTTGTCAAAAAACACTCCCAGAAAAATATTGTGGTAAAGGTTGTTCCAAAAAACGCTGATACAGCCATGGTGATTTCCGAAGAGGTTGATGTTTTTGATATTGAGCAAGAGTATCTGGATCCCAAGGAGGGCAGGAACAACGTAAATATAATGGAAGAAATTATTTAGAGGGGGAAAGTAAACGACCTCTGTGCTTTCTTTGAGTCGCTGGCGATCTTTGGATGGGATACCATCGCATGGAATTCTAATAGCTCGCGGAAAAGGCATATGGTCAATCTGACTACCCAGATTGAAGCAGGGGTGTCGGCACAAATGCACCAATTACCCTCCCGCATCATATGTTTTGATGATGATGATATGCGAAATATCGCAGGCCCACACGAAGATGAGGTGGTGATTGCTGCGGGTATTGTTGGAGATCAAGTTCAGAAAATACTTGTTGATACTGGAAGTTCAGCGAATATCTTGTTTATGAGCACTTACAAGAGAATTTCTGACCCACCAGTTATATGACGTTCCGACTGAACCATAGTGGGCTTTACCGGTGCCACAGCAGTGGTGGTTGGAGAATTTCAGTGTGTGGTCGAGTTAGGTCGTGGGCCGTTCAAGAAGGAGGTGGAAGTATTGCTTATTGTTTTTGACGCACCAACTTCGTATAATGTAATTTTGGGTCGTTCTTGGCTGTCTTGAATGCATGGTGTAATTTCGATGGTGCATCAGTGTCTGAAATATGTGGTAGGGAACAACATCGGGACAATCAGGAGCAGCCAGAAAATGGCCCGCGAATGTTACCGAATCGCTTTATCCTCGAAGGGAGTTCGAGGAGAAAGATCGGACAAGGCATTACAATTAAAAGGGCCTTCCTCGAAAATCATTCCATGTGATGATCCGAGGGAGACCCCCGGATTTCTGGTCCCTGAAGAGGATTCCGAGGCACATGAATTTGGAAATGGAAAATCTCTGAAGATTAGAGTAAAAATTTCTTTTAAGTTCAGAGAAAGATTAATTGTGTTTTTGTCTAACAAACTCGATCAGTTAGTGGATTCGACCTCGGGGAATCGATTGCTGTCTTTCATGGACGCGTATTCAGGGTATAATCAAATCTGTCTGGATGCACAAGATGAAGAGAGCACATCCTTTATTACCGGGAGAGGGTTATATTGTTACAAGGTTATGCCATTTGGTTTAAAAAATGCAGGGGCAACTTATCAGCGCCTGGTCAACAAAACCTTTGAGGGACAGATTGGTCGGAATGTCGAAGCGTATATCGATGATATGTTAGTCAAGAGTTTGCGGGACGAAGATCATTTTGCTGATCTGGAGGAGACTTTTAATAATTTAAGTAAGGTCAATTTGAAACTGAACCCGGAAAAGTGTGTTTTTGGGGTACGATCGGGCAAGTTCCTTGGATATATGATAAGTGAGAAAGGCATCAAGGCTGACCCGTGCCAAATAAAAGCTTTAATCACCATGACTCCACCTCGAAATATCAAGGAAGTCCAGATCTTGAAAGGGATATTTGCAGCGCTGAATAGATTCATTTCTCGATCCTCTGACAAATGTGCACCTTTCTTTAAGGTATTACGAAACGCAAAACAATTTAAATTGACTGATGAGTGTTCAGCAGCTTTTCGCCAAATTCAGGAATATTTGACATCCCCTGATATACTGTCTAAACCATTGCTGGGGGAAAGATTAATTATCTATGTAGCAGTTTCAGATTATGCGGTCAGTGCTGTTTTACTCCGAGAAGAGGACTCTCTTTTAAAACCTATCTACTACGCCAGTAAGAGTTTGTTGGATGGAGAGAAACGATATCTCAAGTTCGAGAAGGTAGCTTTGGCTTTGGTGATAGCTGCCCGAAAGATGAGACCTTACTTTCAAGCACATCCTATAGTTGTTCGGACGACATTTCCTCTAAAAGGTTTGTTACAAAGGCTCGATATCTCTAGGAGAATGACTAAATGGTCAGTAGAATTAGGAGATTTTGACATAGCATTTGAGCCTCGAACGACGATAAAAGCCCAAGTTTTGGCTGATTTTTTGGTTGAATTCCACTCAGACAGAGAGGACATGGAGATCATTGACCATTTTGATGAAATAGAATGGTTGGTACGAACGGATGGAGGGTCGAACAACTCTGGAAGTGGTGCGGGTGTCCAATTGATTTCTCCAGAAGGGATAGCTATGTTTCAAGCTATTCGATTTGGTTTCAAGGCAACTAACAAGTTAGCATGTATTTTATGTCTTTTTTATCTTTCCAGGTTAACGAAAAACAGTGAGGGCATACTCTTTCCTACCCTGTTAGGCACGAGAAGGTTTTAATGAGGTGTCCCTATGAGCTAATCAATACAACTTTGTTTTTTTCCTTATACTATTCTTTTCGAAAGCACATTTTTGTGCCTCGAACTATTCATTATAAGGCAGTATTTCACTCCTCAAACTATTCATTATGAGGCAGTATTCCACTCCTCAAACTATTCATTATGAGGCAGTATTCCACTTCTCGAACTATTCTTTATGAGGCAATATTCCACTCTTCGAATTATCCTCTATAAGGCAGTGTTTCCTTAGACTATTCTGTGAGAAGCGACATTTTCTGCTTCGAACTATTCGTTATGGCGACCTTTTGGTGGCTCGAATTCTTCTCAGTTGGCCTTAGTGCAGCATACACTAAATATTACGATACAAATCGATTCATAAATAACTATTCAACGCAAGTTGGCTTACTCATTTTTTCATAAGAGAACTGTGGAGAGTCATCACTCACAAACTTATCATCCAGACAAAGTGGCATACACAAAAATTCGAGGAGCTACAGGTTGTGCAACACTCCTCGAAGAACTTCAGATGACTTACAAAAACTGCCTTACAAGGACTTATATACAAAAATCGCCACAATAGAATAACATATTTCCTAGTCAGAAGTTTTCGAGGAGTTGCTCTCCTCTGGGTCTGATTCTTCACTGTCACTCACTACAACATTAGGAAGACGAAGGTCGGGGGAAACAAGCTTCCAAAAAATCCCTAAGTCATACTCAGGGTGTTCTGTATGAATTTGGGAAATCAGCCCTACTCAAATTGCAGCATCTCGAGCATAAAGATTGTCCGAACACTTAGCCGCATAAGCATTCACGGCTTTTTCCTTCTCCTCCTCGACCTGCCTGGGAAAGTCTTCAATTCTCTTCACCAACTTCTCCCTGTCCTTCATAACCTTTTCATAATCATCACATCCGTTCTTAAAACCCCGACATGCTAGTTCATGAGCGTCTTTATATTCTGCCAGAAATTTTTCTTGTCCCTCCGTCTTCTTTTGGTAGAGGTATTTCTCTTCCTGACAGCATCGTTCAAGCATTATGACGTAATTCTCTGAGGCAGCCAATTTTTCATAAAGTGCATCTGTTTGCTTCCCCATAATGGCATATTGTTTCTTCGAATCTTTAAGTTACGAGTAGACCAGACCTGCCTTAAACTTGTAATGATTTTTTTGATTCTCTAGATGCTGCATTTTCTACCCCCTATTGACAGAAGTGTGCAGCAAGCTCCGAAGACTTAGTGAAAATTCATCATCAAGAGGGACTTCGAAGGAACTGGTGGGTAAGCCTAAGGCTGCAGCGTCAAAATCCGATGACTCCCCTTTTAGAATTTTAAGGTCAACATGTTGAAGAGGTTTACTTCGAGGAATCGGCAGTGGAGCTAACATAGGGGGATCTTCGATGGGAGCTGGATGTGAAGCCTGGGTGAGAGGAGTGCTGGATGTCAAGTTTGAGTTCTGCTTGGGAGAATTATCTCCAACCTCATTTTCAGGTTCACCTGATGCCCTTTGGGGCTCAATTTCTTGGGCAGGTTCGGGGGCGTCGTCTTGCATTTTGCTGTCCTCGGATAACTCCTGGATAGGCTCCAGGGCAGCTTTGTTCTCTTTTTCTTTGGCTTTAGAGTTTTTCTTCTTCCGAGGATGGACGGATTTTTTAGGGGGAGAGTCGGGATTGGGGGTCACTCTGTTGGCCGAGGAGGCTGGCTCTTGGTTGGTGACTACTTTCATTTTTGGCTGCTTCTTTTTGGTGGGAATTTCCTCATCGGATTCACCCAAGTGACTTTTCGCACGAGAACACTTCGGAAGGTAAATTACTATATCATTCTTTGTCACTCGCTCTAGCACCTCATCTTGAGAAGGGGGGGGGGTCATGAGCTCTTTTAAGGATAACTGGTCAAGGGGGTTCAACCTCCAGAGTCTACTCAAAGCCATGTTGTTGTCCCTAAAGCACATGCAAAATTTATATTTTCCCAATTTTCTTTGGCCCATTCGCTGAGCTTGGTGAAGATGGTAGTGGCACTCTCTACGTGGTCAGTAAATGGTTTTGACACACCAGTCGTAACTACAAATATATCAAGTTAGAATCCCATTATTCGAAGGGTTACCATTGATGAGTCCGAATTCTGCGTGCTCCCCGGACAAGGACAGATCAGTCCAAGGCCTCCGGACCGGACAGGTCACACGAACCGAACTGATCACTTCGAACACTCTGACCATAGGACTGTTCAAACTATGACAAAAGTACTAAAAAACCTAAACACTTCTTGACTAAGCTACTTGCTCTCCTACTTAGAGCTCATGGGTCTTTGAACATGACCCGGGTCCATTAAACATGACCCGAAAGCCCATAAGGGCCCAAACATCAGGGTATAAATACCCAACCACCTGCATTAAGTGTGGGTAATGAGAATTAACTACTACCAGGCTGCTTAATTATCTCTCTACTCTCTACTCTAAATACATATCACCTACACACTACTATAAAACATCAACCAAATTACTAGCCTACCCTCAGGCAATTATTATCCACACCAAATTGGCGACCACAATGGGAGCAGAGGGTGCCTGAATCAAGCATTCAAAACCAGCTAAGAAAATCTGTCCGAATGAATCCGGACAATCCAGAAGTACCACCAGCTTTGCTCGAAGTGGTGGGAGAGAACGATGAATACACTATCGAAGAGCGTGATAGGCTAAAGGGTGAAATAGAAGCTCTGAGGGCAGAAAAGGCCAAGATGGGCGTGAAAGAAAAGTCCAAAGCATCAGCTGCTCATCACACCGATAACCCCAGAGAGCATGAGTCTTCGAAGACTCATGTGAGCACCAAAAAGACTCATGCCAGTTCCAAAAAGTCTCACCGGTCTAAGCCAGTGGAGAGTTCTGACTCAAGCTCAGAGTCTTCTGATAGCTCTTCGGAAAGTGAGGGAGTTGAAAAATCCTTGCCCTCTAGCAGCGATGAGGGTCGAACTAGAAAGAAGCAAAAGCAGATTAAAAAATATTCAAGAAAAAGGGATAGACAAGGAAAGATGAAGAGGCATATTGGTAAATGATCATCTCATAGCCAGAAGCATGTGGACCGGATGTTGATGGATCCCTTCACTTTTCACGATGAACCAGGTATCTTTGCAACTCCCAACGAGGGTACTGTGTTCAGTCGTGGAAGAAACTGGAGACAATCTCCATTATCTTCTAAAATTCTGTCCGGAAACCTCCCCAAGAGGTTTGACAGCACCAAAATAGAGAAGTACGATGACAGTACTGATCCAGACAACCATCTGGAGCAATTTAAGAACTTCATGATGAACTTTGACGACGACGATAAACTACTTTGTAGGGAATTCTCCCAATCATTTACGGGGAGTGCTCTAAAATGGTACAACAGCCTACCTCAGGGTTGTATTAAAGACTTCGATACCTTTTGGGGAGCCTTTCAAAGGCAGTTTGTAAGGAGTAAAGAGCTAAAGGGTAATGGAGACACATTAATCCATTGTGCCCAGGAGCCAAATGAGTCCTTGAAAGAATATATATAAGCCGTTTTGTGAATACCAAGAATGGGTTGGCTGATTGCTTCGAACAGGTGGCAATAGCATCCCTAAGGCAGGGTTTGAACCCAGGCAATCTAGCTGATTCAGTGACCAGAAAGAAGGCCATGACATGGGGAGGGTTGCTGAATCAGGTTGGAAAACAAATAAAAGTCGATGAAACAAAGAAAACCAGGGTGCACAGGCAGGTGAGGTCTACCCCAGTAGCACCAAATACCAATCAGAATCAGTCCGGAAATAAAACAAGGGAGACCGGACAGGGGCACGGCAGGGCAAAAGCTCAGTCTCAGGCAGCTGCTCCTGCTCAAAGTCAGCAATCCAGAAACAAGAGAGGGCCATGGGTGCAAACGGAGTGGTTCGCAGAATTGAAAGAAAGTGTGGCCACTATTTTTGAAAAAACAAAGGAAGAGGTGCATTACCGGAGACCGACTACACTACAGTCTCCCCGAGAGCATCGTAATAACTCTTTTTGCCAATATCATAACGATATTGGTCATACCACTGATGACTGCATAGCATTGAAACAAGAAGTTCAGAATTTGATTGAAAGGGGAAAGCTGGGGGCTTACGTGAAAAGAAGAGGGGGTAACAGGCCTGATAACACTCACCGGGTTGGTCCAAGTAATGCTGCTCCGGAGGGAGCTATGGTTATAGTTGAAAGGTTTGATGTGGAATCTGAGTACTTGGATCCTGATCCAACTCGAAACAGAGTGGGAACAATTGAGGAATGTTCTAGGTCGGTCTCCGGGCTCATTAAGTTTTTCGAGTCACTTACAATTTTCGGAGGGGACACTATGACAGCTCCTACTGCTTCTTCGAGGAAGAGGCACGTGCATACTTTAGACTCCCAGCTAGAAGGAGGCATGACTTCCTATCAGTCACAAAACTCGTTCCCATTCATTGTTTTTGATGAAGATGATATAAGAGACATTGCTGGCCCTCATGAGGATGTTGTTGTCATAGGAGCATCTATAGGGGGCAATGACATAAGACAAATCCTGGTGGATACTGGAAGCTCAGCCAATATCCTTTTCTTAACCACATATAAGAGAATGAAAAATCCAGCTGTAATTCAGAGTTCGGACAGATCAATTGTGGGCTTTACAGGCAGCTCAGCAGATGTGATCGAAGAGTTCGAAGAAGAAGTTCTATTAGGCAAGGGCCCTTTCAAGAAAATGGTAAGAATACTTTTTATTGTGGTGGATTGTCCCACTTGCTATAATGATATTCTGGGGAGGTCTTGGCTCTCTAGGATGCATGCAGTGGCTTCAACAGTCCATCAGTGCTTGAAATATGCTGTTCAGGGACAGGTTGGAGTCGTCCGGAGCAGCCAAAAGATTGCAAGAGAATGTTATGCCACTGCCCTGGCTCCCCGAACGCTGGGGGCAGTCCGTATTAATGAACAATAGCAGTTTGAGGGCGTTTCTGGGGGTGAGGGTGAAATTGATGACCCCAAAGAGACCCTTGGAGTATTGATACCGGTTGAAGAGGTGGAAACACAATGTTTGGAAGATGGGAAAAGTGTCAAGATAGGGTCTAAGATGCCACCTGTTTTGAAAGATGAAATGTTAAAGTTTTTGAAGAACCATCAGCACGTTTTTGCTTGGTGCAATGCTGATGTTACTGGGGTTCCATCAGAAGTAATATCACATCACCTATCCGTCCAGAGAGACGTAGCTCCAGTAGTTCAAAAAAGAAGAGCTTTTTCCAAAGAAAAGGCTGATGTCATTGTGCAAGAGGTTGACAGGCTCACAAAGATGGGGCACATCAAGGAGTTGTTGGAATTTCTCCATTAAGTTGGACCGTCACATGTTTTATCGATGTATCGGACTATCGTTAATATTAGTCGAATAAAAGTAATCATAAAGAAAAGAACGGACTAGTAGATAAAATATGTATCATGGAGGTAATTGTATAGATACCAGGTTTAATTCCGAATACTGTGAAGGATTGGATTCGGAAATAAACAACTTAAGCAAAACGTAAAGTTTTGGGGTTATTTTGTAAAACAAAATAATACCGGGTTATGGTCCCTAAGGGTGGCAATTTAATAAGGACTGGTCTTCATTAAGTAACCGTATGGAAGTTACAAATGGTTAAAAGAGAAGAACCGTTTTCTCACTTCAGTTCTATATAAGAATGAGTTCCTCGTTCTTAAAAGATACGAGATAAAATACAGAGAGAAAAAATCCTTTAAGAAAAACTAATTGATTCTTCCTTCGAATCAATTACAAAAGGTGTTTTGGTTGCCATCTCTTAGAAGAATCGATAACCTAGCAAAGGATCACGGATCATCCGCTTCAAGTCAGGAATCTGAAGATCAAAGAATGTCTACATCATGTAAGTACTTATTCCGCATTATTACATGATGATCTAATTTCATGGTTCAATAAGTTAAGTAAGAAATCCATAAAGTATTTCTTACAAGTGGTATCAGAGCCACCATGAAGTTAACTTAAAAAAATTTTAGATTCTGAGTTCATGATATTTGATATTTGGTTATTTGAATTGATTTGATAGTCAATTAAAAATATCTTTAAGAAATAAGATAGAGAAAATCGGTTATTAAGTTTAATAGAATTTGTCGGTTATTAAAGTTAATCGAATTAAGGTTAATCGATTTACAGTAATAATCGATTTATGTATATTAAATATTATACTAAAGAATATTAAAAAATTAAAAAAAAAAAAAAAACACGTTTGTAATTACGGTTTCTCCTGGAAACGTGCCGTAAGTGGTTATTATAAAGTGTGCTTAATATAAAGTGCCGTAATAAGTGGTGTAAAGAATTATAACTGATAAACGTGTAGATTATTAGAAGAGTTAAAGTAGGTGGGCTGTTTCTGCATAAACCACCACTAAGTGCACTGACCACTATTTCCGTTAGTTAGTGAAAAACGTAAGTAACTACATGTGCTGTTTATATCGACAGACGTCTTGGATACTTATATTATATTATATATATAAATATAGTTACAGATATATTATAGTATATATATATTATAGTATATATATATATATATGAATAAGTGTTATATATATAAATAAGTATTATATTATAATGTATATTAAGAATTATATCCTAATATAATTACATATATATTATAATATAATAAATATAAGGTGTAAATTTAAATCGATTAAATTTATACATAGACTACGAAATAGTTTGGACATTAAGTAAGGTAGTCGTATAGTATTTTTCGAAATAATTAGCATGTTTTAAGTTGTCCGAACTTGGATAAATAATTAATAATTCAATATATCACCAAAGTGATCCCTATTGCTGAATTAATTATTTTAGAGTTTTGACAAGTTTTTGATTGACAAGTATGTAAACTTTAATCGGCCCAAAGGAAGTTTAAAGTTTGACATAGTTAATCTTAGACACGAGATAATTATTTGTGAATTGGTCATTAAGAAAATTGAACTAGGAAAATCGGCCCAAAGGAAGATTTTCTTACTTAAATCAATTAGTAGGATCAACATTAATTATGCTCAAACTCATACATATACAAATTAATATGCTTGCCCAAAGGTATCTTATTGATGTTGTAAGAGTATGTTTTATTATGCTATGTTTATTTGTTAAATACTATGGAGATTATATGTTAAGTGATGTTTTTGGCTATTTATTGTTTGTTGTTTGTTATGTTAGCAAATTCGTATTTCTATAACCCGGAAGGCAAAAAGGCACCCATACTTAATGGGAGCAACTTTGAGCTGTGGAAAGAGGATATGCTGCTGCACTTGATGTGCCATGATTACGACTTAGCATTAAGGGTCGATGAACCCAAACCTCTGACTGATGACAGTTCTCCCACGGAGAAGAAAGAGTCAGAGGCATGGGAAAAGTCGAACAGGATAAGTCTAGGGATCATGAAGCAAGCAATTCCATTAGCATTCCGTGGTGCACTTCCACCTGAGATCACTAATGCGAAAATATTTCTCGAAGAGGTAGAGAAATGTTTTGCCAAGAACGATAAAGTAGAGATTAAGACGCTGCTTATTAAGCTAGCCTCTATGAAATATCGTGGCAAAGGGACTGTTCGTGAGCACATCTTGGAAATGTCAAACATCGCTTCCAAACTGAAAGCACTTAAGATTGACCTTCCCGAAGATGTTGTGGTAAGCTTTGCTTTTCACTCTTTCCCTCCTCAGTATAAGAACTTCGAAACTTCTTATAACTGTCAGCGCGAGAAATGGACTCTCAACGAGCTCATTTCTCAAGCAGCGCAAGAGGAGGAAAAGATGAAGCAAGAACATCCAGAAGTGCAAATGGTGAAAGCTCAGGTGGATAAGGGAATTAAGAGAAAGTATGAAGGTTCAGATGCACATGCATCCGGTTCGGGACAAAAGAAGCATAAGGGTATGTCTGGTAAAGGGCGTTGCTTCCATTGTAAGAAACCGGGGCACTTTAAGAAAGAATGTGAAAAATGGAGGGCTATGATGAAAGCCAAAGGTATTTTCACTTCTATGGTCTGTTCTCAGATCAATTTAGTTTCAGTGCCGAGAAATACTTGGTGGGTTGATACAGCAGCGACAACTCATGTTTGTATTTCTTTGCAGGGTATGATAAGAAACCGAAGCCTGAGTGATGGTGAAACATCCATCTATACAGCTGATGGCAGTTCGTGTTTAGTTCATTCTATTTGTGATTTTCGTTTGTTGCTTACCAGTGGACATTTTTTGTATTTAAAAGACGTATTGTATGTACCTTCTTTTCGAAGGAACCTAATTTCTTTTCCGTTGTTGGACAAATTAAGTTATTCTTGTCTATTTGGAAATGAAAGTTTATGTCTTTATTTACATGGTAATGTTGTTGGTTCTGGAAAGTTAATAGCAAACGATAACTTGTATTTATTGGATACTATAAAGGATCACAAAGAGATAATGAATGTAGATATACCTGGAAAACTAAATTGTAAAATGGAAAAATCAGCAAAACTTTGGCACAAGCGATTAGGTCACATTTCTAGAAATAGAATTGAAAAGCTTGTTTCAGAAGGTTTATTAAGTGAACTGGATTTTTCGGACTTCAACGTTTGCCTTGAATGTATAAAAGGAAAACAGACCAAAGTGAAACGATTAGATGCATACAGAGCGAAAGAGGTCTTGGATTTGATACATACAGACATTTGCGGTCCGTTCCCTACAGCATCATGGAACGGCCAACGATATTTTGTATCTTTCATTGACGACTTTTCACGATATGGGTATCTATATCTCATTCACGAAAAATCAGAGGCCATTGACAAGTTCAAAGTCTTTAAGACCGAAGTTGAAAAACAACTTGGTAAAGACATTAAGTGTGTCAGATCGGACCGTGGTGGTGAATACTACGGGAGATATGATGGTTCAGGTGAACAACGTCATGGACCGTTTGTAAAGTTCCTAGAAGAGTGTGGCATAGTCCCTCAGTATACAATGCCGGGTTCGCCCAACATGAATGGAGTATCTGAGAGACGAAACCGTACATTGAAGGATATGGTAAGAAGTATGATTAGTCATTCAACATTACCTATATCACTCTGGGGAGAAGCAATAAAATGTGCGACCTACCTACTTAATAGAGTTCCGACGAAAGCAACTACTAAGACACCGTATGAACTTTGGACTGGGCGTAAACCTAGTTTAAAACATTTACATGTTTGGGGATGTCCAGCTGAAGCGAAGCCTTATAGGCCGAATGAAAAGAAATTGGACTCCAAAACGGTTAGTAGTTATTTCATCGGATATCCCGAGCACAGTAGGGGTTTTAAGTTTTATGATCCTTCCACAAATAATATATTTGAGACGGGTACAGCGAAATTCTTTGAGGATATAGAGTTTGGGGGGAAGAATTTAGTAACGAACATTCATTTTGAGGAAGAATCAATAGAGATTCATGAAGGTTCTAACAATGATACTATAGTGTCAGATCATGATATGGTAATTAGAAGGCCAATCATCACTTCAGATTCGTTAGAACATATAGATACTCAAGATGATGTTAATCTTCCTCCTATGGATGCTGTTCCAATGCAGCAAAATGAAGTTGTTCAAGAAGATCAAACTCTACCTCCTCAAGAAGTTCAAGTGCAAAATGAAGAAATTATGCCTTTGCGTAGATCTAGTAGAGAAAGAAAGAGCGCTATATCTTCAGACTATATAGTGTATCTTCAAGAACATGAAGAATTTTATGGTTCAACAGAAAACGATCCTTTAAGTGTTCGTGAAGCCATGAAAAGTTCTGATTCTCACTTATGGATTAAAGCAATGAACGAAGAGTTTAAATCAATGCAAGATAACGCGGTATGGGAGCTTGTTCCATTACCTGAGGGAAAGAAACCGATTGGTTGTAAATGGATTTTTAAAACCAAACGGGATTCTAAGGGTAATGTGGAGAGGCATAAAGCGCGACTTGTAGCTAAGGGTTTTACTCAACGTGAAGGGATTGACTTTAAAGAAACCTTCTCTCCAGTTTCTTCGAAGGATTCTTTTCGGACAATCATGGCATTAGTTGCACACTTCGACCTTGAGCTCCATCAAATGGATGTAAAGACCGCTTTTCTTAATGGAGACATTGAGGAAACGATCTATATGTTACAACCTGAAAACTTTGTCTCTGGTGATCCAAAGTCGACGGTATGTAAACTGAAGAAATCTATTTATGGTCTCAAGCAAGCGTCTCGACAGTGGTATCACAAATTCCTTGAAGTTATTGTCTCATTTGGTTTCGAGATAAATTCAGTGGAGGATTGTGTGTATCAAAAGTTCAGTGGGAGTAAATTCATATTTCTAGTGCTGTATGTTGATGACATTTTATTGGCCACAAACGATAAGGAATTGTTACATACGACCAAGAAATTTCTTTCGGACAAATTCGATATGAAAGATCTTGGTGATGCATCATTTGTGTTAGGAATTCAAATTCATAGGAATCGATCCCATGGAATTTTGAGTTTATCACAAAAGGCGTATATTGAGAGTATGTTACAACGTTACGGGATGGCTAACAGCAAAGGAAAGGAAACCCCTATATCAAAAGGTGAAAAGTTTAGCCTTAAGCAATGCCCAAAGACAAAACTTGAGATTGAGGAAATGCAAAAGGTTCCATATGCTTCGGCTGTTGGAAGTCTGATGTATGCTCAAGTTTGTACACGGCCAGATATTGCTTTTGTGGTGGGTGTATTAGGGAGATACGTAAGTAATCCGGGGATGGAACACTGGAAAGCAGTCAAAAGAGTTCTCCGGTATTTGCAACAAACAAAACATCACAGGTTAACATATAAGAAGTCGGATAAACTGGAGGTCATAGGGTATTCCGACTCGGATTTCGCTGGATGTGAGGATTCTCGTCGTTCAACCTCAGGCATTATATTCCTTTTAGCGGGAGGTGCAATATCATGGAAAAGTGTTAAACAAACACTCATTGCATCTTCCACTATGGCTGCGGAATTTGTTGCTTGTTTCGAGGCATCCAATCAGGCGCTTTGGCTGCGAAATTTTGTCACGGGACTGCGAATCGTAGAGGGGATAGAAAGACCCCTTAGATTATATTGTGACAATAACTCGGCAGTTCAGTATTCAAACAGTAACAGGAGCTCGGTTAAGTCCAAACATGTAGATATCAAGTTCCTGTCTGTTAAAGAGAGAGTACAGAGTGGTCAAATCAGTGTGGAGCACATAGGGACAAACTCGATGTTAGCAGATCCTCTTACGAAGGCATTAGTACCTAAAGTTTTTATTGAACACACCATTAACATGGGTGTTGTGTACTTAGAGGATTGTTAGTTTCAGTGGGAGTTTGTATTAAGCTATTAAATTTGTTTGTATTATGATATTCGCGAACTTAAGATCATTAATGCAAACATATTTATATATAAGTTTTCAGTGTGCTCTTATCTTTGATTATTCGTACTCTGCTGTAAGTAGACCTCCAATTAAGTGGGACTAGTTAAGAATAGATATGTAAGATTACATTTCATATTATTCTTATGCTATGCACCATGATAGATCCATGTAGTTGATTGTTGCGATATCGTGATTACTGATGCATCTATTTGCGGCTTGAAATGCATTGATGATGACTTTAGTCCTATGTCGTTAATGGTCATTTACGGGATTGTTAAGGTTATCTATGTGACGATAGAAATTAAGAACGTTCATTAAGTGGATACATCCTATAGTAGCATATGATGATCCAAGTGGGAGATTGTTGGAATTTCTCCATTAAGTTGGACCGTCACATGTTTTATCGATGTATCGGACTATCGTTAATATTAGTCGAATAAAAGTAATCATAAAGAAAAGAACGGACTAGTAGATAAAATATGTATCATGGAGGTAATTGTATAGATACCAGGTTTAATTCCGAATACTGTGAAGGATTGGATTCGGAAATAAACAACTTAAGCAAAACGTAAAGTTTTGGGGTTATTTTGTAAAACAAAATAATACCGGGTTATGGTCCCTAAGGGTGGCAATTTAATAAGGACTGGTCTTCATTAAGTAACCGTATGGAAGTTACAAACGGTTAAAAGAGAAGAACCGTTTTCTCACTTCAGTTCTATATAAGAATGAGTTCCTCGTTCTTAAAAGATACGAGATAAAATACAGAGAGAAAAAATCCTTTAAGAAAAACTAATTGATTCTTCCTTCGAATCAATTACAAAAGGTGTTTTGGTTGCCATCTCTTAGAAGAATCGATAACCTAGCAAAGGATCACGGATCATCCGCTTCAAGTCAGGAATCTGAAGATCAAAGAATGTCTACATCATGTAAGTACTTATTCCGCATTATTACATGATGATCTAATTTCATGGTTCAATAAGTTAAGTAAGAAATCCATAAAGTATTTCTTACAGGAGTCTCAATACCCTTTGTGGACTGCCAATCCGGTCTTGGTAAAAAAGAAGAATGGCAAGTGGCGCATGTGCATTGACTTCACATATCTCAATAGAGCTTGCCCAAAAGATTTGTATCCAATTCCCCGGATTGATCAGTTAGTAGACACCACCTCTGGGAACAAGCTGCTTTCCTTTATGGATGCCTTCTCCGGATACAATCAGATTCAAGTAGATCCAAAGGATCAAGAGCATACCACATTTGTCACGGACAGAGGTCTTCATTGCTACAAGGTAATGCCATTTGGTTTGAAAAATGATGGGGCTACTTATCAGAGATTAGTCAACAAGGCGTTTGCTGATCAAATTGGAAGAAATATGGAAGTGTACATTGATGACATGATGGTGAAGAGTGTAGATGAGCAGTTGCACTTATCCGATCTCCAAGAAAAATTTGCCAACTTGGTAAAAGTAAATTTGAAATTAAACCCAGAGAAGTGTGTGTTCGGAGTGCAGTCCGGGAAGTTTCTGGGCTATATTATAAGTGAGCATGGAATACAACCTGACCCGGACCAGCTTAATGCCCTATTTCAGATGGAACCTCCTCGAAACATTAAATAAGTACAGCGGTTAACGGGAAGATTAGCTGCCTTAAACAGATTTATCTCAAGGTCTTCGGACAGGTGTGCACCTTTTTTTCAAACTTTGAAAGGTGCAAAGGGATTCGATTGGACCCCAAAGTGTGATGAGCCTTTTAATGAGATCAAGAAGCACCTGTCCTCTCCCAAAACTTTGTTTAAACCAGTTGATGGGGAGACCCTCTTCGTATATTTGGCAGTTTCAAGTTATGCCATCAGTGCTGTGTTGGTAAGAGAGGTCGATGGTCATCCCCATCCAGTATACTACATCAGCAAAAGTTTGATAGATGGAGAAAGGCGTTACTTGAAGCTCGAAAAGTTAGCATTAGCCCTGGTGATAGCTGCCAGAAAGATGAGGCCTTATTTCCAAGCTCATCCCATCATCGTCCGGACTTCTTTTCCCCTGCAGAATGTCCTCCAAAAGGCAGACATCTCAAGCAGGATGACTAAGTGGTCAGTAGAGTTGGGGGACTTCGACATAGATTTTGCTCCCCGAACAGCAGTCAAGGCCCAAGCTGTGGCAGACTTTTTGGTTGAATTCCACTCCGACAGGGATTCAGAGCAAACTACTGATATAAAAGATAAAAAGGTATGGGTCGTCCGAACAGATGGTGGATCTAGCACTATGGGGTGTGGTGCAGGGGTGTGTTTGACTTCCCCGTATGGAGACAAAATGTACCAGGCTATTTGTTTTGCTTTCAGGGCATCTAATAACGAGTCCGAATACGAAACAGCTATAGCTGGATTAAAGCTAGCCTACATTTGTGGGGCTAAGAGGGTCAAGCTACTGAGTGACTCCCAACTTCTTATTCACCATGCCCAAGGCCAATCTGAGGCTAAGAAGGAGCAGCTTGTGAAATATTTACTCCTCCTCAAAAATGAAGCACTTAAGTTTAAAGGTGTTGTCTACGAGCACATTCCCCGGGCATAAAATGAGCTAGCAGACTCATTGGCAACCATAGCATATACGGAGTCGTATCCATGGATCCATGTGTTAGAAAGCCCCTCTATTCAACTTAGTGAGGGTAAAGAAGAAGAAATTTTTGAAATACAAGTGAAAAAACCTCAGGATTGGAGATTTCCTCTCCTGCAATACCTCTCCGACGGCATCATGCCTCCGGATAAATCACTGGCCAGAACACTGAAGCACAAGGCTCGTGGTTTTATCGTATTGAGGGACGTGTTGTACAAAAAATCTTACAGTAAACCTCTCCGGCGTTGTTTGGGGGATGAAGAGTCTCAAGTAGTCCTCTCCGAATTGCATGATGGTGAGGGATCAGCCCATTGTGGGTTTAGAGCTTTAACCAGAAGAGTTTTACTCTCCGGTTACTATTGGCCATCAATCATGAAAGATGCTAAGGAATTGGTAAGAAGGTGTGACCCATGCCAGAGGTACAACAATGAGATTCATGTTCCAGCTATTCCTCTTGAATCAATTTCTGAGCCTATTCCTTTTGCTCGATGGGGGGTGGATTTAGTAGGGCCTCTCCATGTGGCGTCCGGAGGGCGTAAAACTATAATTGTGGCCATAGACTATTTCTCGAAGTGGATTGAAGCAGCACCTCTAGCAGGGACAACATCAAAAGCTGTTATAAAGTTCATTTTATACAATATCTGTTGCAGATTTGGTGTCCCACAAAAGATATCAACAGACAATGGGCCACAGTTCGACAATAGGGAAATGGAGAGCTTCTGTGCCTCAAGGGGTATACAACATTGTTTTTCTTCACCTTTCCACCCACAAGCAAATGGGCAAGTTGAAGTGGCTAATAAAAATATACTGTCCGGTTTAAAGAAGAATTTGGAAGGGGCTGCTGGGAAGTGGCCTAGTTATCTACAAGAGGTCTTGTGGGCCTACCGGACAACACATGGGGCTGCAACACAAGAGTCACCCTTTGCCTTGGTCTATGGGATGGATGCAGTAGCTCCCATAGAGGCAACTCTCCCCTCCTTTCGTGTTCACAATTTCTCCGAACACGCTAACGAGGTGGCAATCAGAGGTCAACTTGATTTGATAGAAGAAAGACGAGTTAAAGCTCACCTTAGGGTTGCACACTATCAGGGCTTGATGAGAAGCAGGTTTGCTTCCAAAGTTAAAAGAAGAGATTTCTAACCGGGGGACAAAGTATTAAGGAAGGTCTTCTTACACACTAAAGAAAAGCTATTCGGAAAGCTGGCCCCGACTTAAGAGGGTCTGTATATGGTTGTTGAAAGAATTAAACCTGGAACATATTGGTTGGAAGACAAAGATGGCAGAGTTCTGACTCATCCTTGGAATATCGAGCATCTCTGGATGTACTTGGAGTAGCACTTGTGTACATATTTACTTGTTTAAACATCAATGTAAATATTTGGGGGCATAGTCTTTCCTCCATGGTGGCACGGGGAGGTTTTAATGAGGTGTCCGGGCTTTTGAATAAAATTTGATGCCTTCTTAAAAATTTTCTAAGTGCTTTTAAAGTTTTGTCCCTTGTCATACTACCCGGATTGAAACAACTGAGGGCTATCTAAACTCTAGCCGGAGAACTTAAACACTCTCACCATGAAATAACTAAGGGCTATCTAAACTCTAGCCGGAGAACTTAAACACTCTCACTATGAAACAAGTTAAAGCTACTTAAACTCTGGCTGTTAAAATTAGAACAAACAATGAAAGAAGATGATAGTTGCACAGAACAGAAATATTCATTGAAATAACTTAAAATTGCCTTGGCCTTCCAAGGACTTTTGAATGATCAAAGTAGAACACAAAAAACCTATCCGGTCAGATACCGGACACCATTACAAAAAGAGTGCCTTGGCCTTCCAAGGACAATAGTCTGGATAGAAAATAAACAAAGTGGATCATAACTTAAGGTTGAGCCTTTGAAGATGGCTTACCTTCATCTACCTTCTTGCCCTTAGGATCGTCTTTCTCTTCACCTGGGCTCTCCCCAGTATGTTCTTCATCGCCTGAGGAATCACTAGAGTAGCCATACCTATCGCCTTCGGCCATCGTGTGGTATGGGAGGTCTTCAGGCTCAATATAAAGCCATAAGTCCCCTAGGTTCTTCTTCGGAAACTTTTCATGGAAAAGTAGAACCATGTCAGACCTCACATTCTCAAGCAGTTGCTCTTCGCTTTTGATCATCTGGTTGGCATAGGCATTGATCTTGGTTTGGATCTTGGCCTCCTGCTCCTGTAACAAAGTATTTTTCTCCTCGCAAGCCTTGGACACTGCATTCTCAAAAGAAATCTTGTCGGTGGTTAAATTAGTGATGACTTTGTCCTTTGCCTTGGTTTCTTCCTTTGAGGTAGCAAGGTCTTTCTCCAGACCGGACAGTTTCTCCCGGAGGTCTTTAATGGTTTCCTACTAAAGTGGCGACCTTTGTGGTGCTTGTCTGTTGGTTTCTCTTCAACTCCTCGTTTTCTTCCTTTAACATGGCAGCATTAGAGGTGGCAGTGCAAAGGTCTCCGGACAGCTTCTCCTTGTCAGACTTGAGATCTTTGATGATATCAGCCTGGCTCCGAACTTGTCTCTCCAACGTAAGTACAGGCTACACATTGCTTAACAAGGAGTGGGCTATAGCATCCCTTTCACTAGAAACACTAAAAGTCTTACCATTAAAAGTGACGGTGTTGGAGGTGCTTGGAGGAAGGTAAGGCCCAGCAAAGTCATCTCTGGGGAGATTGAGGAAGTATTCACCAAGCTCACCAAGTCCGGTGATGTCTACTCCATCTATGTTGATATCTCCCCCCTCGACCTCATCGGTGTGGAAGTCACCAGGAATCTCCTCAGCATGTGTTGGGTCTGTAGGATCAGCTTGGAGAGAAGGCTCCGGAGCCCGGAGAGAAAGCTCATCTCCCTTAGATGTATTTTTCTTCTTAGCCTCCCGGTCTGCGCCTTCGCTCCCTTGTTTCCGATTCCTCTTGGAAGCCCTTGGAGGTTTTGGGAGGTCCGGTTCTTGCTTTTCAGTCTCTTGCTCCACCACCTGCAAGAGAGCAACATCAATTTGGCTCTGAACTGGCCCCACCGGGTCTGTTGGAGCATCCTTCTCAGCATCAGCAGGGTTGGCATCACCCACCACCTTTTGGCCCTTCTTCTTCTTGCCTTTCATCTTGCTCGGGCTTTGGCCCGGCCTGGCAGGAAGAGTGTCCCATCTGGTTTATGGGTCCTCTTGAGCACAACGTCCGGACAAGGCTGGGTGGTGAGCTACTCCCAAGTCAAGTCTCTCCGACCTGTGGTGTTCCACAGGTGAGACCTTGCCAAATTTCTACTAGTAAAAGCATCGTGGAATCGGTTCCCCCAATTCTCAGCAGCCCAGGCATTAATCTTACCACAAGTTATCTACCCGGCTTTTTGATAGCCACTGAACTCCTTGGGCAGTTCTAATAAGACAAAAGTAAGATAAATTAGTATAAACTAAGTCTAACAAGAAAAGAGAAGAGAGACAAATGCAAGATACTTACGGTCACTCCTCCATCTACTTCTGAGGAGGCTTGGGTTCTCTCCGGATTTTATCTTCCTGTCGTTCTCCCAGGCGCCGCTAACAAATAGGAACTGAGTCCTCCAGTTTCTTTTCGCCTCCAGCAGATCGTCCACAGCCTTGAAGCCACCCCCCATATTGAAATGGTAAAAGGGGATGTGGTGGTTTTTGCACAGGCTGGCCACTGCAGCGAACTCCTCCATTGGCAGAGGGATCCCGGACAGCCTTGCTGCCATGATACATGACATAAGGGTATACCAAGCGTTGGGGCTCAGCTGGCTCGGACAGAGTTTGATCAGATGGAAGTATCTGACAATCTCTGGGTCCAGTGGGAACCTGAGCCCCCAGTTGAACAGCTCCGTGAACATGACCACTTCACTCAACTTGCAGTCCATGGGGGTCTCCGGGTGTATAGGAATCCTGATTTTTACATTTTCTGGAATGCCCCACTTCGAACGCATCTTGCCCAGCTTGGCAGTGTGGATGAATGTATAGTTGATTTTTTGTTAGGAAAGGAGGTAATTAACGTTGACCTTGTGGAAACAAGGCCCTACTTTTCCTTCTAGGCTCTCCGGCAGATCCGGATGCCTCAAGTACAACTTCTCCTTGCCTTTATCCTTCTTGGCAACTATTTATTTGCTGGTCTGACCGGAGGGCTCAGACTCAAACGGGGCCTCTTCAACAGAGTCCTCCATCACTTCCTCCATGATTGTTGAAGGGATTTCAGCAGTAATGGTTGGGGGAGGGTTCAAACTTGACTCAGCCTTATCTCCGGACTGATGGGCCTCAGTGCCCCTTTGATTTCTGCTCTCCGGTAAAGTGTTTGGTACATAAGTTTCTGGTTGAAGGTTTGGATTGGAGCCCTTCGGTCCGGACAACCTGTCCTTAGGGGCTCTGATTGGCACCTCTGATCCGGTGCTGCTGTCCTTTGCCCCCGACCTTGAGGGAGTATTTTTGGTCCCCAGGCCTTTAACCAACCGGCCTTTCCTCTTATCAACCAGCTTCTCAGGGGAGTGCTCCGTATCCGATCCCATTGCAATAAAGGGAGAAGGTTTTCTAAGGCTAGTGGCTGTAACTCCTGGCTCTACAGCAGGCACCGATTCCTGAACTGAGGAACCAGAGATTATGGGGGAGAGGTTGGTTTGAAATAGCTTTCTAGGCTTAGTACCTTTGGAAGAGGACGAGCCTCGATCTGACTCGGTAGCAGAGGTGTTTAGTCTCTCAACAGGCAAGGTGGGTAACCCTGCTGCGATCCGTCTTTCTCTTTCGACTTTTTGTGCCTTCTCTAACTCAGAAAGATTGAGCCACCCGCCTTTGACAAGAGCATTCCTCGCTGTAAACATAAACTATTAACTAAACTTTTGCTTTAGAGAGAGAAAGCTTTGAGAGTTTGTGCAGAAGTAAATTTGAAGGAGATGGTAAAACAGTAGAAATGAGTTTGTATTTATAGTAAATCTGAAAAAGGAAGTTGATTCCTAGGAGAATTCGAAAAGTTTGGCAACGATTAAAAGACGGCGCTGATGTCACCACCTGTAATCAAAGAGGTTGATTTTCGAATAAGGTGGGTTCGAAATTCAAGGTGAAAAAACGGTTAAAGCAACCAATCAGAAAGTGACACGTGCCCCACGAACTCTGGCAAAAACCGTTTTGAATTCGTGAAGTTTTATCTGTCCGGATAAACACATAGCCCAAATTGACAAACTTGTCCGGATCAAAACTACCCTTGAGGTCGGACTGTTTTTCAGGTCTTTGACAAGAATATTTGCACAAACACCTAAAAAAGGGGCTCCTTATGAGTCCGAATTCTGCGTGCTCCCCGGACAAGGACAGATCGGTCCAAGGCCTCCAGACCGGACAGGTCACACGAACCGAACTGATCACTTCGAACACTCTGACCATAGGACTGTTCGAACTATGACAAAAGTACTAAAAAACCTAAACACTTCTTGACTAAGCTACTTGCTCTTCTACTTAGAGCTCATGGGTCTTTGAACATGACCCGGGTCCATTAAACATGACCCGAAAGCCCATAAGGGCCCAAACATCAGGGTATAAATACCCAACCACCTGCATTAAGTGCGGGTAATGAGAATTAACTGCTACCAGGCTGCTTAATTATCTCTCTACTCTCTACTCTAAACACATATCACCTACACACTACTATAAAACATCAACCAAATTACTAGCCTACCCTCAGGCAATTATTATCCACACCAACCATAAGTAAAATAGTTCGAGGACTTACATTTGTTGGTCCACATGAGAGATAATTTGTGAGGGTTCGAAGGGGTTGATTCTGAGCTTGTTTCCCAATGGCCTGAGAAGAAGATGAATTGCTGTCTCCACTTCTTGTCAGCCTCTAGCAAGTCTTTCAATACTTTATGCCTTCGACTAAAGGTTAATGAATAAAATGGGAAGAAAGGATTTTTAGCTAAACCAGATAGTCCGATGAGCTGCTTCAAGGAAAATTATTGGCCTGAGATTCTCGACGCCATGATGCATGTCATCAGTGTGAACCACATGTTGGGACCGGCTTGAGAAGGGCAAAGGCCAATTTTAGCAAAATATTCAATGAAAAAAGGGTCTAAAGGAAATCTTAGTCCCCAATTCATGATTTCGGTATACACGACAAGTTCATTATCCCTAACTGATAATGGGGTCTCTCCCTCGGAGGGGAACCTAATGTCGATGCATGAAGAAATGCACCAGCGGGTCCTTAGTAACATTTCTTCCGAAAGATAAAAGTACTTGTATGATATGTTGTGAAAAGCAACCAAATGTTTGTTCGCAATCCCTAGGATATTGTTGCCTACAATGACATCAAGTTCCAAGGGAAGAGTTATGTCTCCTTTTGACTTGGGGGCAATTCGGTTCACCTGCTCTTCAGATATTGTTGGAGGAGCGATAGGCATTTTTCTAGATGACTCCGCCGGAATCTTGATGACTTTGCTTTGATCAGTGGCCTGAATTGCTTGAGTAGATGGCTCAGGATTGTTCGGGGCGATGGGCTTTTTCCTAGATGATTCTGCAGGAATCTCGATGACTTTGCTCTGATTAGCAACCTGAATAGCTTGAGTAGATGGCTCAGGACTGTCCGAGGCGATGACCTTCCCTTTAGCAGCTAAGGCTCTGTTACGCAGCTTTCGAGTCTCGTCTTCGGTAATTATAGTTTTTCCTGGAGAAAATCGGGGACTTCCAGTCGATGTTACCGACAGAGTGGCTGGAAGGCTTGATACAGGATTTCCGGTCTTCGGAAGAGAAATATCCACTACCACAGCTCGAGGAGGTTCAGGGGTAGTTGGTGGCACTTCTATAGTACGTTTGCGCTCTTGTGAATGCTTATCTTTATGGTATCTGTTTATCTTTCCCGATGAATGCTTGTGGTGTTTTTCTTTCCCCATTACTCCAAGGGTGGTGTGGTTGGCGATTTGGTTTTGTTGTGATATTTCGAGGGGAATGATGGATGTCGAATTTTCAGGAGGGGGCCACGAACCGTAGAATGTAGTGATAGCAGGTGGGGGTTGAGGCTGAGTGTATTCACCAGCAATGACTCTCTCTTTGAACTTTTTGCTAATAAGGAGCCACTCTGGAATCCGACGAGGTTTATAAGCCAGCTTTCTCTCTCTAGAAATTCTGGGTGGAAAGTTTGAGCTATTAATGAAGAAGATCAGTATTTATAGAAGACAATGGGCTTTTAGGGTAAGTCAGGCCTGGGGACATTCTCTCTTGTTTGCCTAGGGGAATTACGGGAAACATAGGTGCACAATGGTTGATAGAAAAAACGCGAGAGAAGCTGCAGAGGCATAATCTAGTCTGGGAATACGAAAAGGTCTCTAACAGATGTGCTGGCAAGGAAGTACGACTACTGACGTCATATCTTCTTGATCCAATCCTTGCAATTTCTTAGCCTAGTATTGGTGGCTTTGATATGTTGATACAGTGAATTCCGATGCACGATGTTACCAAGGCCTGAGTCAAGCCTTGCTAAGACATTGCAAGGATTGGGGGGGGGGGGCTACTGGTTAGTGTGACCTAATAAGTAGTTTGTATTCGAAGGATATACTTGTTAAGAAGAGGTTTTTCGAAGAGACGTTTTTTCGAAGAGAAATGTAGCATTTGAAGTATTGTTTAAAAGCATTTTCGATTATGAATTTTGCAGGTGAAGAGGAGTTATCCGAGGAAAAGATGTTCGAGGGAGCAATAGAGACTTCTTTACAGTCCCAGTAAAACTATTTTTACTAGGACTGGGGGGCTACTGATGAGGGAGAATAAAAGACATGGTGAAATTGTAAAGAAGAAGTTTGTTAAGGAGAAAATTGTAAAGAAGAAATATGTTAGGAGAGAATTGTAAAGAAGAAATCGTATTAGGGGGAAATTTTATAAACTACTAAAGAAGTAGCCATTATGAGAAGATGAAAAGATATAGGGACCAAAAATGTAATAAACGTGAATTAAATCGTGTGGGACCCGCAATTGTACTATAAAAGGACCACACACGCTTCAAAAGACTCCAAAGCAAAGTATTACAATCTATTTTGGCACTAAAAAATCTTCGTATCACAAAATCGCCCATGAGCACTCTTAAAACTCTTCAGAATTCATATTCTAAAATCCACTTATATAACTATAAACAGATTGTTCATCCATTTTGAGAATCTATATTTTTTAAATATTGACTCTTTTTTTCTAAACATCTTTTATATATTTTTTTGTCTAGATTGTCTTTTGACTAGTAAAAAATTTCCCTAAATCTCAAAACCAAATACACCATAATTAATTGCATAGTATATAAAAAAAATGCTTCTAAGTAATAAAAAACAGTACTTATTACGTTGGACAAACGATTCACATTTGACAAAAAGAACACATTTCATTATATAAATAAAGTATGGAGAATATAAATAGTTAGAAAAGTCGTATTTCAAAACGGTCGAATCTATGATATTTCACTTAATTTGACAAAAAATATTAGAATCGTCCAAACAATATCAACATTCTAAAAACATCTTAACCGATAATATGCGTCACACTAGATAATATACATATTACTTTCTCTGTCCCAAATTAGATGACGTTTTAGCTCTTGATGCATTGATTAAAAAATGTTATCATTATTTTAAAATTATAAAAAAATTCTATTTTTCATAAATAGTTTATTTATTTAGTATACATCGCGAATAAAAATTATATAAATAATGAAATGACAATAGATAAAAATTGTAAACCAATAATTAACACCAACTTTAAAATTTGAAAATATCATCTAATTTGAAACATTTTTTTTCTTTCTAAAACGTCCTACGTGGATACGTCTATTTTTTTTGGCAAATAAAATGATTGAATTACTGAAATGAAATGTTTTACAACCAAAATGCTCTCAATAGCGAAAAGAGGAAAGAAGAGGACTAAATTGAGAAAAATTTAGTTAATCCCCAAATCAAAGAACCCTATCCCCAATTCGAAAAACCCTAGAACATAGACAAACACTTTCAACCACAATAGAAACGCTTCCACTCTCAACATGAATCAAATCGATTGAGCGAGAGAGAAGAAAAATCCAGAAAATCAACCAGGATCGATGTAGCCAACGCCAAGGATTTCGAGCGTAACAATGGCGAGAAGCGGAGTCGGGGCATCAACAATAGTGAATGATTCGTTAGCCTTCTCCTTCAAAATCCACTTTGAGATCCAATCAGCAGCAGCATTCTGAGTTCTCGAAACATGGCGAAGATTCATAGTTGAAAGAATCAAGCTTCGACAGATGGAGATCGTAGAAAGAGAAGGTGGATTTCCAGTGGCCACAATGTTGATAAGAGTTTGACAATCAGACTCAATATCAACATTGCACCAGTTGTTTCTTCCACAAAAAATCAAAGCCTCCAAAAGAGCATTACACTCACCTTTGAAAGGATCGAGCTTGACAAAGAGGAATCCATAGCCAGAACCGGACGGATAACAGCCCTAAATATATGCATTCGATCTAATATTAAATTTTATTAAATTGAATGGAAGAGAGGATTATGAAGTTATTTCTCAATGATTATTTTTTGAAATATCGCGATTTAGAAGTGAGAGTAAATATTCAGAAAATATTTTTCTATATTTTATGAATTATTTTTGGTGCTTAGATGCAGAGAACAAGACCAATATCGGGGAACCAATATTGATAATGGTTTTGGTACGGTTCTTTAAAAATTCAGCCGCCTCATGTTTATTTTAAGTACGTTTTCTATGTTTTTATTTAATTTTTAAAAATGTTTTTTAAATCAAATTTCTGTAGCATATAATCTCACCAACTCTATATTTATTTTTTCCAGAAAACATTTTTTTTCAAAAAATATCCATTTTTCATATTTTGAAACAAAAAAAAGACTCAAACATGAAAATAGAAACACCGATTTTTTTTCACAACAATATCAAAATTTGTATCTTACAAAACAAAATTGTCTCGATTTTAACTAACAGAAGCGATCTGGTTACCATCCTTCGACGTTGCCAATTTACTGGTCGGTCATTTTAATGACTTTTTTTCTTATTAGGCACCGTTTAGTTGATTAGGCGATTGAACAAAGTTTCGGCCCTTATTATCACTAGAGTCAACTCGTTGGACAAGTCTTCTACGATTCGCACGGTAGCATGCGAGGAGATTAAAAACATTTTTTTCAATATTGACAACAATGAATCCTTGGGACATTACAGCTTAAATTCCAGTTTCTTTAAAAATTCTTGGAGCATCGTGGATAACGATATATGCAACTGGGTACTCGAGTTATTTAACTCGGGTCGTCTGGATTCATCTCAAAATTCCAACTTTATCGTCGTTATTCTTTAAAAGAACACCCCACTTATGATGTTGATTTTAGGCCTATTGTGTTACACAATGTCGTTTACAATATTATTTCCAAAATTCTGGCTAACATAATCTAAGACTATTTCCCTTATCTGATTGACAAATCGCAATCGGCTTTTGTGGTCTGGGATAAGCATCTCAGACCATATTGTGTTTTCCCAAAAACTTTTGAGAGGTTACCATACTAATGACAAAGGAAAAAGGGTTGCATTAAAAATCGAGCTCATGAAAGCCGTTGAAAATGTTCATTGACACCTAATTTTTGATATCCTTGTCACCATGGACTTCTAGGAATAGATGATCATTGGGATCACCAATGTATCGCCACTCCTCATACAGTATAACATTAATGGTTATTCATACGGTAGCTTCCATGGTAGGAAAGGTCTCAGGAAAGACGATCCCCTATCTCATTTCCTTTTCGCTCTTGTAACACAAGTCTTATCTTCTATTCTCAACGAGAAAACCAAGGATAGAAAGTTCAACTTCCACTCAAGGTGTCCTAAGGTCAAAGTTGTAAACCTATATTTTGCTGATAACTGAATAATTTCTTGTCACGTCGATCTTAATTTTCTACATCTTATCAATGATGGTCTAATTGATTTCTTCTCACTTTCAGACCTTTAAGTCTGTCCAGAAAAAAGTTATATCTTCCTTTTTGGGGTCAAGAATACCCTTAGAAATGATTTTTTCAACATTTTAAATATAAGGTCGGCTTCATTCTGGTGAAATATATGGGAGTCTCTCTAGACTTTCACATAGTGATTGTCGGACCCTCATTCATAACCTTAGTTGACGTATTAGTTCTTAGACTTCTAAACATCTTTAGAATGTTTGTCGACTCCAACTCACCAAATATGTTTTTTTACCACGTTTACTAGTCTTTAATTTTCATTCTCCCTTTTAGGATTCTTAAAGAGCTTTCTGAGTACCTTAGTCACTTCTTTTGGTCTAGTGAGGAAAATCTCGAGACCTAATGTGGCTTGGTCTACAATCACATTGCCCACGAATGAAGACGATGTTAGAATTCTTGATCTAAATGTCTAGAATTGTATGATATTTTATCATATGTTCTCTGACCTCTAGTTCAAATTCTTTAGATTTCTAAATCAATATATAATATTTGTAATTTTTTTTAATAATAAAAAATATTATTAAGACTTATATACGAACTTAAATATATATTCTTATAAGTTAAAAAATTATTTAAAACAAAATTAAGTTTATTTGTCGTGACTATCTTAAACGAAAAATGCAGCTCATGTTAACATGTAAAGTAATTCATGTAACAACGAAGTATTTAACTATATAACATGTCAAATATTTGACCAAACTGTAATTTAGTAACTTTTTGGTTTTACCTATATATGAAAATATGTTATATGGAATGTTATATATATATATATATATATATATATATAATTTATCATAGTATTTATCGAGTTATTCAATAGTTTTATTATATATAAATAAAACACAGAAATAACTCACTATTCATGATATTACATCTATCATTGATTGATTCTATAGGTCATTTTGTGTTTTTAATTCTACTCTTGTGAGTATGGTGGATTTACTAAATGATTGAGGTCTATCACTGTGCATTAAGAATCGATCTACAATCCTGTTGTTGTACCCTCGATCGATCTTAAAATTAGACCTACATAAATGAAAAGACAAGAGAAACAGGTTTTTATACGTTCAATCCAACCAACAAAACGACATACTATTTATGTAGAAGTGTTGAATACATCCAATGACATGTCTTACTTATATAGATAATGTAATTAGGTTTAATTTTTAAATTAATTTTATTATACCCGTTGTGGCGGGGATTACAAGCCACTAAATTGATAACCCTTGAACTTATCATTTTAGCCGTAAGTGTTAGTATTTGGTTTCACTCCTTTATTGCGCCCAAATTTAACCCAATATCTACATTTATACCTTTGCAGTGGGTTTTCATACAATAGTCCAATTCTCAATTGTATAATAACCTGATTGCTTATTAATTGGATCATCTTATGATAATAATAAATATATCATTAACATACAGATACATAAATTTTGAACAATATCACATTTGGATTGTCATATGTTACTTAAGCATGTATTTACATTATGTATATCATAGTTCCATTCTCAATAGGTAAACTGAACAATCTTGTACATGATGATAGAAGAAAAAGGACTAAAGACTTATTTTTTACAACGTGAGCAACTGAACACGACAGTAATCACGTTATCCAATCAATAAATAATATGTATCAATTCGGGTGTGTAGCATAATAATAATATGAAATGTAAACGAAAATATATATTCTTAATTAGTTATATATATATATATACTTAATGAGTTAGAGAAGTCAATTAACTTTAACTAAGCCATATATTGCAATGAATCTAAAGTGTATACCACATATTAGAAAATATATATATTGGTTGCATATACAAAAATTTCACTGAAATCAATGATTCACTAAAAAAATAACACCCATCATAATGGTGTGTTCCTGAAAAACTAAAAGTAATATCACTTTCCTAAGAGGATATACTTCGATGGATTATATCTCAACTATTATGAGACCTTTTGGAAGTTGACCAAAAGAAAGGTCGTGCGGGCTTTCTGGACCAAAAGCGGACTATATCATACTTGTGTTGAGATTAGGTTGTTTATACCCATATATAGAGATGGAATATGCAGTACTCATTCCCAACAAATGGTATTAGAGCTCCAGGCCCGGATGGAACGTTATATGGGTAAAATTCTTAGATGTCGAACATAATGAACTAACAACCATGCTCAAGGTGAATGTTTTACTATATAAATAACTAATATGACCTAGTTTGGAGTGTTTGTGACTCATCAAGCAATGTGAATTGATTGTAATACTGCTATGAAATAAGGAGTGTGGTCTGATTAGAATAATAAGATATATCCATGGTAAAACCTCTATAACTCAGGTGGGAAATCTTGGAGTAATCTGATTAAAGCGAGCAGATGGAAGTCAACTGAGAGGATGCTAAAGTAATACTTTGTTTGAGAGAAAAATTCGTTAAACTAAAGTTCCATATTGGTTAAACATGGGAAGGATCAATGATATATAAGTAAGAAACGTATCTCAACTAGTATGAGACCTTTTGAAAGTAGACCAAAAACAAAACTGTACGTGTTATTAGATTGAAAAGTGATTTCACAATATAAGACTAAAATATATTAAATATCTTATATTTTGTAATTCTTAGACAATAAATTAATATATAATTTTTATAATTATTAATTTTCTATAAATAAATAAATAAAATTGAGATTTACACCATAATGATGTACTTTTTAAAAATTTATATATGAAAGATGACTAAATCTAACATGGAATTTTATTTGATTTTGTAAATCAATGAACTTATTTTTTAGAATAATTTATCATTCAATAATAAATATATTTGACATTACTAATATATTGATCTTTTTAAAAAAATTTATAAATTCTTTATGTTTTGTTTAGATCCTGCAATTGTCTAGATTACATCGAAGAAATAATCGATGTAATATTATGTTTTTTTCAAAAAATATATTAAATATAATAAAGAAAGATATAATGTAATGGGGTATATGCGAAAGCATCTGAATACAGCCGGAACACATCTGAACACTTAAATACAACCGAAAACGGTACAATAGAACCGTTACAGCAAAATACAAAAATCATACAGTCGGACCATCGGAGACACATCGTAAAAGACAAATAGAAATATGTAAGTAGATCTAGACCTTCGTAAGAGGATCTCAAAAGATTCTCGTTTACCTGCCACTGAAACCGCTAAGAAACTTCACATAATCCATAAAAAAAATCTTAAATGAATCTATTGAAGTTTGAGAAAAAAACTAATAAATAAAGAAGAGATGAGTTTTCTTCTAGAGATACGTAAAAAACGTATGAAATTTAAAAAAAAAAGATGTGGTGCAATAAAAAAATGATATTCTGAGATATATTTCAGGGGAAAAAGAGATGAGTTTTCTTCTTGAGATACGTAAAAAACTCTTAAAAAAAAGAAGATGTGATGCAATAAAAAAAGTATTATTCTCAGATATATTTCAGGGAAAATTTAAAAGGAGAAACTTTCCACTATTACACAAATTATTACACAACTATCTCTGTCTCTAACTAAAATAAAAAATAAAATAAAATAAACTAAATAAACATCATAAACTAAAAAGCACTGTTACCACTTGTATCAACATAATCCATTTCGTCCACTTCTGCATAAAACTCATCCTCTTCATTTTAAAAATTTGCATTATTAGTCTCTCCGCATATTATGGGAGACCAAAAGTGATACAAAACTTGAGAGTTGGGGACCAAAAGTGATACAAAACCTAGAATTTAAGTGTCACGTGTCAGTTTTTAATTAGTTTATATGTGCGGGGGCTATATTTGCAAATTTTTAAAACCAATGGGATGAGTTTTATGCAGAACTGAACGAAAGAAACTATGTTGATACAAGTGGTAAACATGGGGGACTAACCGTGCTTTTTAGCCTAAAATTAAGTTAAATCTTTTTTAAACAAAACAAAATATTTATTTGAAAAAACTTTTTCTTTGAACCGGAAAAAATTATAACCTATCCGATCTAATACATTATGCTCCACGGAAACTCGCTTGTATTTAATTAACAAATTAACGAAATTTGTTGTAAATGTGTTTGATTTTAACAATAGGAAAGTATTGATTTGACTTACACTATCACAATCACAATCACATCTAGATACGAGTCATATAGTTGGGTTGGGTGGGTAACATTTTTATTTCGGGTACTTTTGAATAATTATCGAGTCAATTTTTTTAAAATAGTAAAAATATTTTTACCAATTTCAAGGTATATTTATATTGAATATTTTATTGTAATTTCCAAGTTCTATTTAAAAATATAAACGTTTTTTAAAATAAGGATACAAAGTCAAACAAATTATAAAAAGAGTTAAAGAAAAATAGAGGATTATTCTTGCATTCCTTTCATAAAATCAATCATTGTTTCTCTTCTCCGTTTTTAGAATTTTAAAATAAATATATTAAATAGGTAAGCAACATAGTTTTTAAATAAAAAATGTTAGATTAAAAACCGGCGATAACGGTACGCCTCAAATTAAATTCACTTGATTTCATCCAAAAATATTTATTTTTTATCCAATATATTTTTAAATCATATTTAATTATTATAATATCATTAATAAATATTGTAAAACTCAAAGGTTTTCAATAAACACTTAACCATGTTTTTGTATCTTGTGAAACTGCTTGGTCTGTATGGTCTTTCTTTTCTACTAAGTTCAACATAGATATAGGTAAACACATGACGATGAATCACATTATTAATCTTTGGTTGTTATCTACATCTAAAAGAGTAGATATACATACTATTCTGCCTTCTTTGATTATATGGTCTATTTGGTATGCTAGAAACAACAATAAACATAAAAGCATAATCATACCCTCCAAGAAAATTGTTAATCATATCTTATTCATTCTTTCATCCTTAGATTCAGCATCATATTTAACCAGAAAACATTGGTCAAAAGACATACACTTAGCTAAGGAATTAAGATGGTTTAATCATGTTAAATCATCAAAACCTTTCATGTACATCACTTGGTCGCTGCCTATACATAATAGAATCAAAATGAATTGTGATGGATCCTCCTTGCACAATGGTGAATCAAGCTATGGTTTTATTATAAGAAAGAACCTTGAAACACTTTTAATTGCTAAAGGTGATGTAATTGGAAAATGCTCTCCTCTAACTGCTGAAATTTTAGCACTTATTAATGGCCTAATGTACTGTAACAATCAGAACTTGACCTCAGAAGATATAGAGATAGACTGCCTTAGTTTATTTAACATGATTGCTATAAGAAAGTACCCTTGGCACTTAGAGCAAATCCTCCAATACTGCAGAAAATTGATAAAACCTCAGATGCCACTCAAACATATATATATATATATATATAGAACAAAATTCAGCTGCTGACTGGGCTGCCAAACATGCACTTAAGATTCAATCTGATTTCACAGCTGAACCAAACCATTCATTGCATGAATTAAATGCCATCACATTGTTAGAATCTTTAAACATGGGTTATTTTAGATTCTTTGAAGAAGACTAACAGTTTGGCAAGTTGAAAAGACCTTAATGATCTCTGTTTTCACGTGAAGGAAGATAGAACTAGAGCATTAGATGAAGCACAAAGATGGAACAAAACAAGAAGAAAAGCCACAAAGAAGAGCAGTAGAGGAAGTTTAAAGAGAAAGGAAGCTATTAAACAAGAAGAAAAAGAGAAAGGAAGCCACAAAGATGCTAAGGGAAGCCTTTAAACAAAGAAAGCAAAATAATGAATGTAATAGTTATATCATGTAAATAATGAACATCATGTAATATTTTTCATTAACATCAATAAAATTAATTTCTTGGGAAAAAATATATCATTAATAAATATTTTTACAAAGTTTATTCTAAGCAACAACACGAATTTAATATTTTCATAATTTAAGATCCAAACACCATTTTTTAGAACCAAAATCTCTGAAACTTGTTTTTAAATTTAAAACAAAAAAAATCACAAAACTTTATATTTCTACACAAGCACCAAATTTTGGGTATCATCTTGATAATACAACTTAAGATCAAACAACCATTTCTTTTAAATTCAAAATCTTTCAACCTTGTTCTTGATAATTGTTTTTCTACAAAACTTTAAATTTTAAGAGAAACACGACAAAATGGAATGAGATATGCATCTACCAGAAGATGTGAAAATTAAAAAAGAAGAAAAAGTGTATAGGAAGGAGATAAATTCATAAAAAATAAAATAAATAACGATAAAAATAATCAAAATTTTAAAACCTTGGTGTAGCTATGCACCACTAGTTCTAAAGGGTAAATCGGTGGTGGTAGCCTATTTGATTCAGGTTTCGACCCATGCACTATTGGTTTAAAGGGTTGAATCGAGGGTGCAAAGCCTCAACACCATCGGTTTTAAGGCTATGCACCATCGGTCCACACCTCCTGAACTAATTGTGCAGGTAGGTTAGAACCATTCATCTAACCGGTGGTACCATCAGTTCGAACCCCTAGTACCATCGGTTAGAATGCGGTTCATTTTTGTAGTTTTTGTTTTATGTTTTGTGTCTATGTTTTATTGACTTAGTTTAATTTGGTATAAAATTTATAATTGCAAGGCGATGATGATATATATGGATATGCAGAGAGTTTCACTACCAATTACAGTCACGTCATTTTTCATAATATAATAATATACGTCAGACGAATTGGTTAATTGGGTTAAAACCATAAGGAAAAAAATGGATTAGTTATCAATATAAAACGTCTTTATGCTCCGAAGAATAAAAAAATCTTTGAATATTATTTGAATGCGAGAGATTCAGATGGTATACTCTGGCGTATATCTTTTAAGTTTGCCTAATAGGTATTACAACTTATGACCGACTGACTTTATCCAATATTTGGTTGGTAACAATTGTAATATATGTTAGGCGAATTTAAAACATATAATTATTTATAATGACATAGATCTAGCGAAGATGCTGGTGGTATTATTATTGATATTTTTTTTAACATCCGGCTAGTGTGGATTTGTTATGAACATTTCTAATAGTGTTAATAATGGATAACACTACAAGATAATAAGGTACAAGATCTCGATGTTTGAGATCGTCAGAGTAACATCTATTGGTTTAACTTATTGCGTTGCATTTATGTTTATGTCTCGGGAGAAAATAAACAATTTAAAGTGAGAATTAGACTATTTGAAATCATTGATTTTATATCACGGCATTGAAGAATTGTTTGTGGTTTTGAAATATAGAGACTTGACATTGATGAATACTCTAGAAAATGTGTTTAAAAAAACAACGCACATGCTTTGTTAGTCGTACATTAATCAGAACGTCAAGGAGAATACAAAAAAGTACTTTAATGGGAAAACAAATCACGTTATGTTTATGTCTGCGTGGAAAAAGATAGCGTACTTGGCGTCAGATATTGAATTCAACGTGAGTATAAAAATTATCCATAAGCAATCAAATACACTGAAAAGTCTTGGTTATCTCTTTGCACTGATAAACTTTTGGTTTGGAAACTAACAAATTCAAGGATTTGGTACATGTGACCACTAACCGGATCGATGGCACTCATTCTAACCTAAAGTATTATATATTTTTGAGAAAACTCAATTTCAAGTTATTTTCGGGTAAGATACGTTTTTTGGTTGAACTATAATATTGTGCAGTTAGATCCTCATTTGAAATTAGTTGATATATAGCATAACATAAATTTTGGAGACAATATGTTCTACAAAATGAGAGGTAAAGTCTCTAACACTACTTTAGAAATATTTCGAATTGAATTAGAAAATGCTAAAGTTCGTGAGATAGTTGATGAAATTAAGATGGCTGATGCATTTGAGATGGCAGATGAAATTTTCATTCATGTGATATGATCTAAACATGGTATATTGTATTTGGATTAAATTCCCAAGTAATTCTATAAAGGCATATTTAATCCTTTTGAATATTTTTATGATCATTGGAAAATGTTAGATATAATGATATGAAAAAACCTAACCATGTTAGATCTCTTGAAAGAAAAAAATGATAAACTTGTAACTAATGTCATGCTAACTAACGAAGAAAGATGCATCCAACATATTTATAATGTCGTGCTAATTAACGAAGAAAGATGCATAGAAGATATTTACAATAAATGGCTTGAGGTAGTCTATCAGGAAATTTCTACCCTATTTGAACTTTTAGATAAACAAAAAATAGCATGGTCATTGACGTGCCAAACAAAAATTATATGTTCATGCAACATCCATTAAACGGGATAAATCGTATTAGAAACCTGTAAATGATGCAGAAAAGGTTAGTGAAGCTTCAGTGCTAAACCCTTTTGAAATTCCTAAGCTTATCGTTCGTGAAGGGAAATAAATAACACCCTCAACAAAACCTGTGAATCTGAAACTACCAACACAAGCTAGTGATCGAAAACCTTAAGTAGTTCGAACTCATTCAATGACCTCGATAACAAGTCATATCTTCGGACATAGAAATATTTGGTAAATGGAACCACTTCAATAGCTTCGCTTTCTAGTTATAGAGTACCAATCTACGATATTGGTTCTAAACAATTACTTAATGATCTAAAATTTTACTTGCGATGGTTTCCCCTTCACTTCAGACCGTTTATAACCGCTATAATTAATGTTAGACCTAATGAGCATTGCAAGCATCCATCAATATCACATGGTTTGTGCAACCAAGAAGAGAGGTGTGGAGTTGTTATGATGGGTTTTTATGACGAGCTTATAGATAAATATGACGTTTACAACAAGAATAATATCTAAGGTTGTTGAAAGTATACACTACTATAATCAACCTGCAAGTATATTTTATTGAATGACAATCTTGGAGATAGGGTAGCCATCGTATCAAGGTTTCAATGCATTGTCTATTTTGTATCACAATCAGGGTCGATGAATTGCAACTATATTTTTCTATATTTGTTTTTACCATTGCGAGGTGCAAACCCTCCGATGTCTAAAAGGGTGGAAATCAAATTTGGTTTTATTAATAGTAACCATTTCGTCAATATAAGTATTTTATTTTACGTTTGAAGTTTTTCAATAATAATTTGTAATATTCATCTTTAATTTTTTATACAGCTTTATATTGCCGCTGACTCACTATGTCCATAAAATATATCCATATCGGACAATATTGCGTACCAATAACGTATAAGTTTTGGAATTACCATTAATGAGTCGATACAAAATATATTAAGATCTTAAAAGTCATAAGCATATTATCTTCAACAAAGAGTAACCAATTTAGATGATTTATTTTTTTGGGTATAAAAACGCTTAAATTAATGAATAAAAAGTACATGTGTTTCAGGAGGTGGGTGCCTCGTTACAAGGAGAAATACGAATTGGATTGGGGGAGTTTGTTACAGAATTTTAAATTACACTTGCATTAATAGAAAAGCCAGTAGGTGTAGCTAGGCTATCCTGTGAAGTTGGCTTTGGTTCCTTTGAATCGATATCCGAGGTCCGATAGCACACGGTGTGCTATACTGGAGAAGGGGGATTGCTTGTTGTTGTAGATTCTATCATTCCTTTCCTTCCAGATGTAGTAGATGGTGGTACAGAAGGCTGTTTTCCAGTGGGTCTTTCGGTTATCCTTCGAGGCATTCCATGTGCTCGCCTGCTCTAACCATTGCGGCCATGGGGAAGGGGGGGAGGGGAACAATAACTTTTGGGCAAGGGATTCCCATATTGCGGTAGAGTAATGACACTGGGTTAGGAGGTGCTCTAGGTTTTCAGAGGATATTTCACATAATACACAGATCGGGGGGGAGTCAAGACCCTAAGAGATGCGTTTGTCTATGGTGGTGAGTTTGTTATGGATTGCAAGCCATGCGATGAAAGAGTGTATGGGGATCGAGTATTTGTGCCAGACTAGTGCAGACCAAGCGACCTTATTTCTGGTGGGCTTAAGGGTTTTGTAAGTGCTGCTGATGGAGAATGTATGATGAGGTTTGTTAGGAAGCCATATGAATGATTCCTTTGAAGATGGGGAAGGGGGGAGGTTTTGGATGGCAGATGTTATTTCTGTGAGGAAAGGGTTGAGATTTCGGTTGGGGGCTGTAGCTTGGGGAGGCCACGTCCAGCGGCCGTTTTGAATGAAGTCTTTTACCATTTGTAAGTTCCGCAGACGGGAAAGGTTTTGTATGGAGGGTCCGTAGCGGTTGGTCAGAGAGGTGGAGAATAGCCAGGGGTCATGCCAGATGGATGTATCCGCTCCATTGCCTATTATGACTTTGTAGAGATTTGCTGCTACTTTCCGAAGGTTGAGGATTTTCCTCCAGCTCCAGCTATCATTTGGTGGAATGGGGATGGTCCAGAAGCAGTTGTTCTTTATTTTTTCCAGAAGTATCCATCGGGTCCAAAGGGAGTTCTCGCTTTTTGTGAGGATGGACCAGAGGAGTTTTAGGGCGGCCGCCTGATTCCAGGTTTTTAGGTCTGGGATCCCAAGACCGCCCTCCTCTTTGGACACGACTACCCTTTCCCAAGCGATCTTTGATCCCACGATCTTCATTTCTGAGCCAGACCAGAGGAATCTGCGTAAGAGCTGGGATAGCTCTTTGAGGACTCTGACTGGGAGAATGAATATTGAGGACCAATAGACTTGGCTATCGAAAAGAACAGAGTTGATGAGCTGAAGGCGACCGGCATATGAGAGCTGCTTTGTGGTCCAAGAGTTGATTCGGTTAGTGAATTTTGTGAATGCATAATTATTTATTTATTGTATTTGTTTTATGTTTTTTTTGTTGACAATGTAATGTAAACTTATTTGTTTAATGTATTTGTTTTATGTTATATTGTTAACAGTTTGCAAACATCATACTTAACTCGATAAATTTTACATTAGACACAAATATGTTACACATGAAATGACAAACATAAGAAAATACATTAAACATAAACACGAATAACATTTTTAAGAGTTATATCCTTACATATCTAATTTTAGAAATTTCGCATGTTCTAGTCTACTGCCAATGAGGTCCAACTCTTATCGCGAGGTATATGTTGTTTAATTAAATCATTAATCCTCAAACCAAGCATTTTATACAACTTTGTGTGACATCAGCTAGCAGCTAAGTGTTGTCTATGAGCATATTCCCCGGGCAGAAAATGAGCTAGCAGACTCATTAGCAACCATAGCATATACGGAGTCATATCCATGGATCCATGTGCTTGAAAGCCCCTCCATTCAACTTTGTAAAGGTAAAGGAGAGGAAATTTTTGAAATACAAGTAAAACAACCTCAAGACTGGAGATTTCCTCTCCTGCAATATCTCTCCGATGGTGTTGTGCCTCCGGATAGGTCACTAGCCAGAACACTGAAACACAAGGCTCGTGGTTTCATCATATTGAGAGAAGTGTTGTACAAAAAGTCCTACAGTAAACCTCTCCTGCGCTGTTTGGGGGATGAAGAGTCACAAGTGGTCCTCTCCGAATTGCATGATGGTGAGGGATCAGCCCATTGTGGGTTCAAAGCTTTAACAAGAGGAGTTTTACTCTCCGGTTACTATTGGCCATCAATCATGAAAGATGCTAAGGAATTGGTAAGAAGGTGTGACCCGTGCCAGAGGTACAGCGCAGTGGGTTTTCATACAATTGCGAGGTGCAAACCCTCCGATGTCTAAAAGGGTGGAAATCAAATTTGGTTTTATTAATAGTAACCATTTCGTCAATATAAGTATTTTATTTTACGTTTGAAGTTTTTCAATAATAATTTGTAATATTCATCTTTAATTTTTTATACAGCTTTATATTGCCGCTGACTCACTATGTGCATAAAATATATCCATATCGGACAATATTGCGTACCAATAACGTATAAGTTTTGGAATTACCATTAATGAGTCGATACAAAATATATTAAGATCTTAAAAGTCATAAGCATATTATCTTCAACAAAGAGTAACCAATTTAGATGATTTATTTTTTTGGGTATAAAAACGCTTAAATTAATGAATAAAAAGTACATGGGTTTCAGGAGGTGGGTGCCTCGTTACAAGGAGAAATACGAATTGGATTGGGGGAGTTTGTTACAGAATTTTAAATTACACTTGCATTAATAGAAAAGCCAGTAGGTGTAGCTAGGCTATCCTGTGAAGTTGGCTTTGGTTCCTTTGAATCGATATCCGAGGTCCGATAGCACACGGTGTGCTATACTGGAGAAGGGGGATTGCTTGTTGTTGTAGATTCTATCATTCCTTTCCTTCCAGATGTAGTAGATGGTGGTACAGAAGGCTGTTTTCCAGTGGGTCTTTCGGTTATCCTTCGAGGCATTCCATGTGCTCGCCTGCTCTAACTATTGCGGCCATGGGGAAGGGGGGGAGGGGAACAATAACTTTTGGGCAAGGGATTCCCATATTGCGGTAGAGTAATGACACTGGGTTAGGAGGTGCTCTAGGTTTTCAGAGGATGTTTCACATAATACACAGATCGGGGGGGAGTCAAGACCCTAAGAGATGAGTTTGTCTATGGTGGTGAGTTTGTTATGGATTGCAAGCCATGCGATGAAAGAGTGTCTGGGGATCGAGTATTTGTGCCAGACTAGTGCAGACCAAGCGACCTTATTTCTGGTGGGCTTAAGGGTTTTGTAAGTGCTGCTGATGGAGAATGTATGATGAGGTTTGTTAGGAAGCCATATGAATGAGTCCTTTGAAGATGGGGAAGGGGGGAGGTTTTGGATGGCAGATGTTATTTCTGTGAGGAAAGGGTTGAAATTTCGGTTGGGGGCTGTAGCTTGGGGAGGCCACGTCCAGCGGCCGTTTTGAATGAAGTCTTTCACCATTTGTAAGTTCCGCGGACGGGAAAGGTTTTGGATGGAGGGTCCGTAGCGGTTGGTCAGAGAGGTGGAGAATAGCCAGGGGTCATGCCAGATGGATGTATCCGCTCCATTGCCTATTATGACTTTGTAGAGATTTGCTGCTACTTTCCGAAGGTTGAGGATTTTCCTCCAGCTCCAGCTATCATTTGGTGGAATGGGGATGGTCCAGAAGCAGTTGTTCTTTATTTTTTCCAGAAGTATCCATCGGGTCCAAAGGGAGTTCTCGCTTTTTGTGAGGATGGACCAAAGGAGTTTTAGGGCGGCCGCCTGATTCCAGGTTTTTAGGTCTGGGATCCCAAGACCACCCTCCTCTTTGGACACGACTACCCTTTCCCAAGCGATCTTTGATCCTGCGATCTTCATTTCTGAGCCAGACAAGAGGAATCTGCGTAAGAGCTGGGATAGCTCTTTGAGGACTCTGACTGGGAGAATGAATATTGAAGACCAATAGACTTGGCTAGCGAAAAGAACAGAGTTGATGAGCTGAAGGCGTCCGGCATATGAGAGCTGCTTTGTGGTCCAAGAGTTGATTCGGTTAGTGAATTTTGTGAATGCATAATTATTTATTTATTGTATTTGTTTTATGTTTTTTTTGTTGACAATGTAATGTAAACTTATTTGTTTTATGTATTTGTTTTATGTTATATTGTTAACAGTTTGCAAACATCATACTTAACTCGATAAATTTTACATTAGACACAAATATGTTACACATGAAATGACAAACATAAGAAAATACATTAAACATAAACACGAATAACATTTTTAAGAGTTATATCCTTACATATCTAATTTTAGAAATTTCGCATGTTCTAGTCTACTGCCAATGAGGTCCAACTCTTATCGCGAGGTATATGCTGTTTAATTAAATCATTAATCCTCAAACCAAGCATTTTATACAACTTTGTGTGACATCAGCTAGCAGCTAAGTGTTGTCTATGAGCATATTCCCCGGGCAGAAAATGAGCTAGCAGACTCATTAGCAACCATAGCATATACGGAGTCATATCCATGGATCCATGTGCTTGAAAGCCCCTCCATTCAACTTTGTAAAGGTAAAGGAGAGGAAATTTTTGAAATACAAGTAAAACAACCTCAAGACTGGAGATTTCCTCTCCTGCAATATCTCTTCGATGGTGTTGTGCCTCCGGATAGGTCACTAGCCAGAACACTGAAACACAAGGCTCGTGGTTTCATCATATTGAGAGAAGTGTTGTACAAAAAGTCCTACAGTAAACCTCTCCTGCGCTGTTTGGGGGATGAAGAGTCACAAGTGGTCCTCTCCGAATTGCATGATGGTGAGGGATCAGCCCATTGTGGGTTCAAAGCTTTAACAAGAAGAGTTTTACTCTCCGGTTACTATTGGCCATCAATCATGAAAGATGCTAAGGAATTGGTAAGAAGGTGTGACCCGTGCCAGAGGTACAGCAATGAAATTCATGTACCAGCCATTCCTTTATAGTCAATTTCTGAGGCTATTCCTTTTGCTCGATGGGGATTGGATTTAGTAGGACCTCTCCCTGTGGCATCCGGAGGACGCAAAACTATAATTGTGGTCATAGACTACTTCTCGAAGTGGATTGAAGAAGCCCCTCTAGCAGGGACAACATCAAAAGTTGTTATAAAGTTCATTTTATCCAACATCTGTTGCAGATTTGGTGTCCCACAAAAGATAACAACAGACAATGGGCCACAGTTCGACAATAGGGAAATGGAGAGCTTCTGTGCCTCAAGGGGTATACAACATTGTTTTTCTTCACCTTTCCACCCATAAGCAAATGGGCAAGCTGAAGTGGCTAATAGGACTATACTGTCCGGTTTAAAGAAGAATTTGGAAGGGGTTGCTGGGAAGTGGCCTAGTTATCTACAAAAGGTCTTGTGGGCCTACCGGACAACACCTGGGGCTGCAACACAAGAGTCACCCTTTGCCTTGGTCTATGGGATGGATGCATTAGCTCCCATAGAGGCAACTCTCCCCTCCTTTCGTGTTCACAACTTCTCCGAACACGCTAACGAGGTGGCAATCAGAGGTCAACTTGATTTGATAGAAGAAAGACGAGTTAAAGCTCACCTTAGAGTTGCACACTATCAGGGCTTGATGAGAAGCAGGTTTGCTTCCAAAGTTAAAAGAAGAGATTTCCAACCGGGGGACAAAGTATTAAGGAAGGTCTTCTTACACACTAAAGAAAAGTTGTTCGAAAAGCTGACCCCAACTTGGGAGGGTCCGTATATGGTTGTTGAAAGAATTAAACCTGGAACATATTGGTTGGAAGACAAAGATGGCAGAGTTCTGACTCATCGTTGGAATATCGAGCATCTCCGGATGTACTTAGAGTAGCACTTGTGTAAATATTTACTTGTTTAAACATCCATGTAAATATTTGGGGGCATACTCTTTCCTCCCTGGTGGCACGGGGAGGTTTTAATGAGGTGTCCGGGCTTTTGAATAAAATTTGATGCCTTCTTAAAAAATTTCTAAGTGTTTTTAAAGTTTTGTCCCTTGTCATACTACCCGGATTGAAACAACTGAGGGCTATCTAAACTCTAGTCGGAGAACTTAAACACTCTCACTATGAAATAAGTAAGGGCTATCTAAACTCTAGCCGGAGAACTTAAATACTCTCACTATGAAACAACTAAAGGCTACTTAAACTCTGGCTATTAAAATTAGAACAAACAATGAAAGAAGATGATAGTTGCACAGAACAAAAATATTCATTGAAATAACTTAAAATTGCCTTGGCCTTCCAAGGACTTTTAAATGATCAATGTAGAACACAAAAAACCTATCCGGTCAGATACCGGACACCATTACAAAAAGAATGCCTTGGCCTTCCAAGGACTTTAGTCTGGATAGAAAATAAACAAAGTAGATCATAAGTTAAGGTTGAGCCTTTGAAGATAGCTCACCTTCATCTACCTTCTTTCCCTTAGGATTGTTTTTCTCTTCGTCTGGGCTCTCCCAGTATGTTCTTCATCACCTGAGGAATCACTAGAGTAGCCATACCTGTCGCCTTCGGCCATCGTGTGGTATGAGAGGTCTTTAGGCTCAACATGAAGCCATAAGTCCCCTAGGTTCTTCTTCGGAAACTTTTCATGGAAAAGTAGAACCATATCAGCCCTCACCTTGGCAAGCAGTAGCTCTTCGCTTTTGATCATTTGGTTGGCATAGGCATTGATCTTGGCTTGGATCTTGGCCTCCTGCTCCTGTAACAAAGTATTTTTCTCCTCGGCAGCTTTGGACACTGTATTTTCAAGGGCGATTTTGTCGTTAGTCAGGTTGGTGATGATTTGATCCTTGGCTTTGGACTCTCCCTTTGAGGTGTTAAGGTCTTTCTCCCGACCGGACAGCTTCTCCCGGAGATCTTTAATGGTTTCCTCTAAAGTGGCAACTTTTGTGGTGTTTGTTTGTTGGTTTCTGTTCAACTCCTCGTTTTCTTCCTTTAACATGGCAGCATTAGAGGTGGCAGTGCAAAGGTCTTCGGACAGCTTCTCCTTGTCAGACTTGAGATCTTTGATGATATCAGCCTGGCTCCGAACTTGTCTCTCCAACGCAAGTACAGGCTGCACATTGCTTAACAAGGAGTGGGCTATAGCATCCCTTTCACTAGAAACACTAAAAGTCTTACCATTAAAAGTGATCGTGTTGGAGGTGCTTGGAGGAAGGTAAGGCCCGGCAAAGTCATCTCTGGGGAGATTGAGGAAGTATTCACCAAGCTCACCAAATCCGGTGATGTCTACTCCATCTATGTTGATATCTCCCCCCTCGAACTCATTGGTGTGGAAGTCACCAGGAATCTCCTCAGCATGCGTCGGGTCTGCAGGATCAGCTTGGAGAGAAGGCTCCGGAGCCCGGAGAGAAAGCTCATCTCCCTTAGATGTCTTTTTCTTAGCCTCCCGGTCTGCATCTTCGCTTCCCTGTTTCCGATTCCTCTTGGAAGCCCTTGGAGGTTTTGGGAGGTCCGCTTCCTGCCTTTCAGTCTCTTGCTCCACCACTTGCAAGAGAGAAGCATCAATTTGGCTCTGAACTGGCCCCTATGGGTATGTTGGAGCATCCTTCTCAGCATCAGCAGGGTTGGCATCACCCACCACATTTTTGCCCTTCTTCTTCTTGCCTTTCATCTTGCTCGGGGCTTTGGCCCGGCCTGGCAGGAAGAGTGTCCCATCTGGTTCATGGGTCATCTTGAGCACAACGTCCGGAGAAGGCTGGGTGGTGAGCTCCTCCCAGGTCAAGTCTCTCCGACCTGTGGTGTTCCACAGGTGAGACCTTGCCAAATTTCCACTAGTGAAAGCATCGTGGAATCGGTTCCCCCAATTCTCAGCAGCCCAGGCATTAATCTTGCCACAAGTTATCTACCCGGCTTTCTGATAGTCACTAAACTTCTTGGGTAACACTGCCAAGGAAAAAGTGAGACCCATTAGTTCGAACCGCATTAGATAAGAAAGGGAGAAACAAAAAAATAAAGTAGGAGACTTACAATCACTCCTCCACCTACTTCTGAGGAGGCTTGGGTTCTCTCCGGATTTTATCTTCTTGCCATTCTCCTAGGCACCACTGACAAATAGGAACTGGGTCCTCCAATTCCTCTCTGCCTCCAGCAAATCATCCACCGCCTTGAAGTTATCCCCCATGTTAAAGTGGTAGAAGGGGATGTGGTGGTTCCTACACAGGCTAGCCACTACAGCAAACTCCTCCATGGGCAGAGGGATCCCGGACAGCCTTGATGCCATGATGCATGACATAAGGGTATACCAAGCGTTGGGGCTCAGCTGGCTCGGACAGAGTTTGATCAGATGGAAATATCTGACAATCTCTGGGTCTAGTGGGAACCTGAGCCCCCAGTTGAACAGCTCCGTGAACATGACCACTTCACTCAACTTGCAGTCCATGGGGGTCTCCGGATGTATAAGAATCCTGATCTTTACATTTTCTGGAATGCCCCATTTCGAACGCATCCTGCCCAACTCAGCAGTGTGGATGAATGCGTAGTTTATTTTTTGTAAGGAGAGAAGGTAATTAACGTTGACCTTGTGAAAACAAGGCCCCACTCTTCCCTCGAGGCTTTCCGGCAGATCCTGATGCCTCAAAAACAATTTTTCTTTGCCCTTGTCTTTCTTGGCAACTATTTCTTTGCTGGTCTGACCGGAGGGCTCAGACTCAAACGGGGCCTCTTCAACATAGTCCTCCATCACTTCCTCCATGATTGTTGAAGGGATTTCAGCAGCTGTAGTGGGGGGAGGGTTCAAACTTGACTCAGCCTTATCTCCGGACTGATGGGTCTCAGTGCCCCTTTGGTTTCTGCTCTCCGGTAGAGTGTTTGGAACAGAAGTTTCTGGTTGAAGGTTTGGATTGGAGCCCTCCGGTCCGGACAACCTGTCTTTGGGGGCTCTAATGGGCACTTCTGACCCAGTGCTGCTATCCTTTGCCCCCGACCTTGAGGGAGTGTTTTTAGACCCCTGACCTTTAACCAACCGGCCCTTCCTCCTGTCGACCAGCTTCTCAGGAGAGTGCTCCGTGTCCGATCCCATTGCAATAAAAGGAGAGGGTTTTTTTAGGCTAGTAACTGTAACACCTAGCTCGACAGCAGGCTCCGATTCCTGAACTGAGGAACCAGAAATGATGGGGGAGAGGTTGGTTTGAAATAGTTTTCTAGGCTTAGTGCCTTTGGAAGAAGAAGAGTCTCGATCTAACTCAGAAGCAGTGGTGATTGCTCTATCAACATGCGAGGTGGGTAACCCTGCTGCGATCCGTCTCTCTCTTTCGACTTTTTGAGCCTTTTCTAACTCAGAAAGGTTGACCCACCCGCCTTTGACAAGAGAGTTCCTCGCTGTAAACATAAACTATTGAACTAAGTTTTTGCTTTAGAGAGAGAAAGCTTTGAGATATTTTTGCATAAGTAAATTTGAAGGAGATGGTAAAACAGTAGAAATGAGTTTGTATTTATAGTAAATCTGAAAAATGAGGTTGATTCCTATGAGAATTCGAAACGTTTGGCAATGATTAAAAGATGGCGCTGATGTCACCACCTGTAATTAAAGAGGTTGCTTTTCGAAGAAGGTGGGTTCGAAATTCAAGGTGAAAAAGCGGCTGAAGCAACCAATCAGAGAGTGACACGTGTCCCACGAACTCTGGCAAAAACCGTTTTGAATTCGTGAAGCTTTATCTGTCCGGATAAACCCATAGCCCGAATTGATAGACCTGTTCGGATTAAAACTACCCCTGACGTCGGACTGTTTTTCAGGGCTTTGACAAGAATATTTGCACAAACACCTAAAAAAGGGGCTCCTGATGAGTCCGAATTCTGCACGCTCCCCGGACAAGGACAGATCGGTCCAAGGCCTCCGGACCGGATAGATCACACGGATCGGACAGATCACTTCGAACTCTATGACCATAGGATTGTTCGAACTATGACAAAAGTACTAAAAAACCTAAACACTTCTTGACTAAGCTACTTGCTCTCCTACTTAGAGCTTATGGGTCTTTGATCATGACCCGGGTCCATTAAATATGACCCGAAAGCCCATAAGGGCCCAAACATTAGGGTATAAATACCCAACCACCTGTATTAAATGTGGGTAATGAGAATTAACTGCTACCAGGCTGCTTAATTATCTCTATACTCTCTATTCTAAACATATAACACCCATACACTACTGTAAAACACCAACCAAATTACTAAACCTACCCTCAGGTGATAATTCTCCACACCAGCGCCATCTACCGACTTTCTCGGTACATCCTCAAAGTAACTTTCATATAACAACCAGTCGAGTGATTCACTTACTTTCTTCCCCTGAGCACGAGATTGGTGGTCAAAAAAATAATCGGATTCTAAGAAGTCACAGTCCATGGTGACATGGATTCGACGAGTAACCAGATTGCAACACCGATAGCCCATTTGATGGACACCATACCCAACGAATACACACTTTTCAGCACACGGATTAAGTTTGTTTCGACTAGTTTTCGGGATATGAACAAACACCAAACAACTAAAGATACGAGGTGGTAAGGTCATAACAGATGGAATTGTAACTTGGATGGAAAGCACTTGTAATGGAGTTTTATTTCCTATACATCAGGTTGGTAGACGATTTGCAAGATGCGTGGTTGTAACAAGAGCTTCTGGCTAAAGAGAATGAGGAACTCTAGATTCAATCATAATAGCACGAGTTTTTTCAAGTAAAGTACGATTTTTTCGTTCTGAAGTACCGTTTTGTTGAGGTGTGTTTGGACAAGTGGTTTGATGGATAAGACCATTTTTTTTGAAAAAATTATGCATTGTTTGGTTGACAAACTCTGTTCCATTATCAGAACGGAGAATCTGTATATTTTGTTTTTAAATTGAGTCAAAATCATTTTGTAAAACAAACAAATATTTCTGGTACTTTCGATTTATACTTAATACACTGAATATTCTAACACTAACTAAATTTAAATAACTACAAATCTTTACCTCAACACTCAAGGCGACTAGTTCTCAGTCCTAAAAATGATAAGGTGATTTTTAGAAGTCAAACTGTATCTCGCAAAGACATGGCCAAGATCCTAAATCTTAAGGGGGAAGTTTTAGAAGGTATCTCCTCATGTCTGTCCTTTACACCTGTACTGGATTCTGAATACCTTCCTATCTTAAGCAATATTGTTTTCTTATGGTACCCCTAGATTCTTCAAGATTAGATCATTTAAGAGAAAATATCTATCCTTTAATATTATTCTAACTGATGGATATATTAATCCCCACATGATCCCCTGTAGTTTTCTTGGCAGACTCGACCACCTTTCTTTTTTACCCATTTACCTTCAAGTATTTCAAGGAATGTGTGACTCTGATAGTATTTAAACACTCCCAATATCAAGTTCTGGAACAAAAAAATAGTTTGGTCGAAGGCTTCGCCATAGCTGATAAAATCTAAGCCCTCAATTGCTCTTACGTAAACGCTTCATATATCGGTTTCTCTGCATTTATCATCGTCCAAACATGAATAATTTATTTGGAGTAGAAATTCTACTGATGTTTTTTTTCAAAATTAGCATCCACGTATGCACCGACGTTTTCTACTACTATTTTGTATTCTAAATTTATCACCTCATGCAGACTCCCAAACTATGCATTAGAAAGAAAGGTAAGATAAATGCACGACCCTACAAAGAAAGGTAAAATAAGCCTAAGTTAAAGTAGATGATAAAAAGTAGAGCAAAATATAAGTGGAATTATAGTTTCATAGGTTAAAGGATAGTTTTTGCTTTCATTTTGCCAGCCACTTATGGCCATGTGCCGACCCTTCTTGCAATCGGGCTCCCACTCTCGACCGGTAAGAAAAAGAAAAAAATATGATGTTTTCACATCTTGTCCAAATACAAAAAATAAGTGACGACCCTACACTTGTTAGAGAATGTTAAGTGGTAAAATGGGAAGGTCGGATATATGGTTAACCGACTAACAATTACTAAATTTTACACCTAAAATGGGGCATCAGCAAATATGACATCGATAATTATAGCCATCAAGCCTTTTCAAGCGTTCAACGTGGTTTGGGTAGGGCACATGTCAACCAATCCAAAGAATCAAACCAAGTGTGGATGCAAGGTAAGCCGATCGCCTATTAAAAATATTACTATAAATGAATAATTTATGCTCTCTAGCGGAGGTAGGAGTTTTACCAAATGCATGATGTCGAACAATAACGGAATAAATGATCATATACTTGCATTAAATTCGGGGAAGAGATTTGGGATCATGGTACATGTAATCAACATCAGACATGTTGTATATCATAGCTCAGGAAACATCCATGGAACAATGGTTAGAATTTCAAGTTGGGTCGAGCTAATTTAAGCCATCTGAATATATATTTTTTCCAAAAATTAAAAAATTCAGACTTAGAATGATTGAATCATCTTGGGGGTACTTTTAGCATTATGACCTCATTAACAACGGTTTGGAGCACTTAAATTCATTAACGGATCAGTTCATCATGACTATGGGCTTTAAATATATTATTCATAGAGTTAGGTAATATGTTGGTTAGACTTATGAGTTTTATATAAATGGTAGTGGGTCATTTGAAAGATCGGACGACCTCACTAGGGTTATCGAATATTTAAAACCTACTATCTCGTTGGTCCTCTCGTGGTAAATTGATATTGTTCAAGTCTTCAACTATTTCATTTTCATCATAAGCAGTGTTAAGTTTACCTACATTTTTACCCATACCCATAACCTTTAAAGCCAACTACGAAAGTAATAACAAATTACTTGAGCTAAGAGAAAGACTCGAAATATAACAAGCACAATTCTAGTGAAAACTCAGATAAGTTGAATGTTATTAGATCACTAAAAAAGCTACCTCAGAGCCCTTGACGGTAACGCAAACAGAGAACCACTTACCGGAACAAAATTCGTGACAGAGTTTAAGACTAAATAATTACGAACTAAGATTCCTCTTTTAAATAATAACTGTAGTGAAAATAATTGTGACAATGGCTTAAGTTTATATAAAGAACTTTTTACCCTTCAAATTTTTTATAATTATTACAACTTGCGTGAAGTTGCAAAATACAATCATTTGCATCACTTAGGGAAATGCCATGCTCATAGCCTCTTATAACGGTTACTCAATGCTTGATGTGTGTCTGTTTTTATTGGCCTTGAGCCCCGAGTAATCAAATCAATAAGATATCTGGACAATCTATGGACCTCAGAGTCCTAGTAAAACCTGACACTCCATCATTGCGATGATAATCCAACATTATTGGATCGAGAACCCAAAGTTAGATCAACACCTTCAGAATACAACTCTAGTCATCCAGACTCATCAAATAAATCATGCTTCTTTTTTAAGTATCAACTAAATATGGTGCACAAGACATGTATTTTAAACTTACAGACGTTAGATCTAGAAAGTGTGACTTTTCATTTTCAATGTAATCACTCCTCATCTAGTTCACAAAGACTATAAGGACTACTGATAAGGGAATTACCAGAGAGGTCACTATACGTGTCTGAATCGAATCTTTAACTAATACTTAATCATAACCAAGTAACACATACAATCATTAATCTATTAGTGATTTTATTTGTAATTAGAATTTGATGAGGGAGAATAAAAGACATGGTGAAATTGTAAAGAAGAAGTTTGTTAAGGATAAAATTGTAAAGAAGAAATATGTTATGAGAGAATTGTAAAGAAGAAATCGTATTAGGGGGAAATTGTATAGACTACTAAAGAAGTAGCCATTATGAGAAGATGAAAAGATATAGGGACAAAAAATGTAATAAACATGAATTAAAGCGTGTGGGACCCGCAATTGTACTATAAAAGGACCACACACGCTTCACAGATCTCGAGATGGATATAATACTACTTTCTCTCTCTACTTAATCTTATCCTTATTTTCTCTCTCTAAAAAGACTCCAAAGCAAAGTATTACAATCTATTTTGGCACTAAAAGATCTTCGTATCACAAAATCGCCCCTGAGCACTCTTAAAACTCTTCAGTGGCGTCGTCTGTGGGAAACGAAGATTGTTCTGACGACAATCGCTTCCTACAAATAATTCCTAATCCGACGGGAATTATGGAAGATCAAGGGGACGATTTTGTTAAAAACTACGAGGAGAATCTGGTGGGCGACGATTATCGTAATGACAAGGAATACGAGGCACATGGGGGCCAGTGAGTAGGAGACACTTTTGATGACTCAGATCTGTTGGCTCGAAGGAATGAACTGTTGCTGGAGATCGAAAGATTGAAGGCAGAAAAGGAAACTGTTAAGGCAAATCTTCGCTCTGAGGTAAGAAGGGAGCCAGACAGTGGAAAAGAGAAGCGCGAAACCGATTTTCGTCCTACAGCCATGGATGACAGATATAGAGGATATGAACGAAGATCGTCGAGGAGGAAAGTAAAACAACGTCTGGATTCATCTGACTCGAGCGATTATTCTCGCTACAGCTCGTCGGAATCACCTCATAGGAAAAAACACAGAAAGAAAAGACATGGTCGAGGACACGCAGATCACCGGAGGGGAAGAAGCTCGGAGAGGAAATCTCCGAGGGAGAAGAATTATCATACACGAATTAATGAGCGGGGTTATGGCCAAACGAATTTTCCCGCTGGAAACCAAAACGTTGGCCCGCGAAATTCAGAGTGGCAGCATCAATATACTCTACCATCTGAAGAGGGATTGTATTTTCCAAGCAATGAGAATTTGAGATCCAATGCTTATCGGACGGGTCATAATTGGAGAGCTTCTCCTTTGTCCCCGGAAATTTTGGTGGGCAATCTCCCAAAGCATTTCGATATCTCGAAGTTAGAGAAGTTCGATGGGACGCAAGACCCTGCTAACCATATCGAGCAAATCGAAAACTTTATGATTAACGTCGATGAAGATGACAAATTGTTGTGTAGAACATTCGCTCAAACCTTCAAGGGGGTAGCTTCCAAGTGGTATAATAGGCTTCCGCAGGGCTTGATAAATAATTTCGACATGTTCTGGAATATCTTCAGATAGCACTTTGTGGGGAGCAAAAAGTTTGAGCTAACGGAGATACGATAATCTATTGTAGACAAAAAGTTGGTGAAAGCTTGAAGAATTACACCAATCGATTCGTCAAAACGAAAACAGACATGGAGTATTGTAAAGATTCAGTGGCAGTTGCAGCTTTCAGGATGGGCCTACTCCCCGGACTATTAAAGGACACGGTGGCGGAGAGTCAGGCCATGACCTTTGGAGCATTGTTGGATCAAGTTGAGAAACGAATTCTGGTGGAGGAGACTCAAGCATCTGAGAAAGGATCCGGGGATCAGTTGGATCAGAACCAGTTTCAGAGATATGAGCCTAGTAACCAAGGGCCTCGTGCCAATGTTCAAGCCAAAAGTACGGGTCGGTATCCGCCGAGGCAGAAAACAAACCCGCAATATTATGGCAACCAGCACAATTACAATCAAGGGGCCAGACCAATGTCGAACAAGTGGGTTCGACCGGACTACTTCACGGAGTTGACGGAAAATTTTGCCGCTATATTTGATAAGACAAGATCCACGGTGCCGTTCAGGAAACCTTTTCCTATTCAGAATCCGAGGGAAAGTAGAAGTGTTAACAAGTATTGTAAGTATCACGAGGATATCGGGCACGACACCAAGGACTGCATAACTTTGAAAAAAGAAGTGCAAGCTTTAATCGAGAATAGAATGTTGTTAGAGTTTGTCAAAAAGCACTCCCAGAAAAATGTTGTGGTAAAGGTTGTTCCAAAAAACGCTGATACAGCCATGTTGATTTCCGAGGAGGTTGATGTTTTTGATATTGAGCAAGAGTATCCGGATCCCAAGGAGGGCAGGAACAACGTAAATATAATGGAAGAAATTATTCTGAGGGGGAATGTAAACAACCTCTGTGCTTTCTTTGAGTCGCTGGCGATCTTTGGAGGGGATACCATCGCAGGGAATTCTAATAGCTCGCGAAAAAGGCATATGGTCAATCTAACTACCCAGATTGAAGCAGGGGTGTCGGCACAAATGCACCAATTACCCTCCCCCATCATATGTTTTGATGATGATGATATGTGAAATGTCGCGGGCCCACACGAAGATGCGGTGGTGATTGCTGCGGGTATTGCTGGAGATCAAGTTCAGAAAATACTTGTTGATACAGGAAGTTCAGCGAATATCTTGTTTATGAGCACTTACAGGAGAATTTCTGACCCACCAGTTATACGACGTTCCGACTGAACCATAGTGGGATTTACCGGTGCCACATCAGTGGTGGTTGGAGAATTTCAGTGTGTGGTCGAGTTAGGTCGTGGGCCGTTCAAGAAGGAGGTGGAAGTATTGTTTATTGTTGTCAACGCACCAACTTCGTATAATGTAATTTTGGGTCGTTCTTGGGTGTCTCGAATGCATGGTATAATTTCGACGGTGCATCAGTGTCTGAAATATGTGGTAGGGAACAACATCGGGACAGTCAGGAGCAGCCAGAAAATGGCCCGCGAATGTTACCGAATTGCTTTATCCTCGAAGGGAGTTCGGGGAGAAATATCGGACAAGGCATAACAATTAAAGGGGCCTTCCTCGGAAATCATTCCATGTGATGATCCGAGGGAGACCCTCGAATTTCTGGTCCCAGAAGAGGATTCTGAGGCACATGAATTTGGAAATGGAAAATCTCTGAAGATTGGAAAAAGAATATTAATCAGTTAGAAGTAGAAAGACTATTAAGCATAGGCCACATTCACGAGTCGCATTATCCCGTATGGGCCTCGAATCCAGTCTTAGTTAGGAAAAAGAATGGCAAGTGGAAAATGTGTGTGGACTTCACAGACCTAAACAGAGCTTGTCCTAAGGATCCATTTCCGGTGCCCCGCATTGATCAGTTAGTGGATTCGACCTCGGGGAATCGATTGTTGTCTTTCATGGACGCGTATTCAGGGTATAATCAAATCTGTCTGGATGCACAAGATGAAGAGAGCACATCCTTTATTACCGGGAGAGGGTTATATTGTTACAAGGTTATGCCATTTGGTTTAAAAAATGCAGGGGCAACTTATCAGCGCCTGGTCAACAAAACCTTTGAGGGCCAGATTGGTCGGAATGTGGAAGCGTATATCGATGATATCTAGTCAAGAGTTTGCGGGACGAAGATTATTTTGCAGACCTCGAGGAGACTTTTCATAATTTAAGTAAGGTCAATTTGAAACTGAACCCGGAAAAGTATGTTTTTGGGGTACGATCGGGCAAGTTCCTTGGATATATGATAAGTGAGAAAGGCATCAAGGCTGACCCGGACCAAATAAAAGCTTTAATCACCATGACTTCACCTCAAAATATCAAGGAAGTCCAGATCTTGACAGGGATATTTGCAGTGCTGAATAGATTCATTTCTCGATCCTCTGACAAATGTGCACCTTTCTTTAAGGTATTACGAAACGTAAAACAATTTAATTGGACTGATGAGTGTTCAGCAGCTTTTCGCCAAATTCAGGAATATTTGACATCCCCTGATATACTGTCTAAACCATTGCTGGGGGAAAGATTAATTATCTATGTAGCAGTTTCAGATTGTGTGGTCAGTGTTGTTTTACTCCGAGAAGAGGACTCTCTTTTAAAACCTATCTACTATGTCAGTAAGAGTTTATTGGATGCAGAGAAACGATATCTCAAGTTGGAGAAGGTAGCTTTGGCTTTGGTGACAGTTGCCCGAAAGATGAGACCTTACTTTCAGGCACATCCTATAGTTATTCGGACGATATTCCCCCTAAAAGGTTTGTTACAAAGGCCCGATATCTCTGGGAGGATGACTAAATGGTCAGTAGAATTGGGAGATTTTGACATAGCATTTGAGCCTCGAACGACGATAAAAGCCTAAGTTTTGGCTGATTTTTTGATTGAATTCCACTCAGACAGAGAGGACATGGAGATCATTGACCATTTTGATGAAATAGAATGGTTGGTACGAACGGATGGAGGGTCGAACAACTCTGGAAGTGGTGCGGGTGACCAATTGATTTCTCCAGAAGGGATAGCTATGTTTCAAGCTATTCGATTTGGTTTCAAGGCAACTAACAAGTTAGCATGTATTTTTTGTCTTTTTTATCTTTCCAGGTTAACGAAAAACAGTGAGGGCATACTCTTTCCTACCCTGTTAGGCATGGGCAGGTTTTAATGAGGTGTCCCTATGAGCTAATCAATACAACTTTGTTTTTTGCCTTATACTATTCTTTTCGAAAGCACATTTTTGTGCCTCGAACTATTCATTATAAGTCAGTATTTCACTCCTCGAACTATTCACTATGAGGCAGTATTCCACTCCTCAAACAATTCGTTATGAGGCAGTATTCCACTCCTCGAACTATTCTTTATGAGGCAATATTCCACTCCTCGAATTATCCTCTATAAGGCAGTGTTTCCTTAGACTATTCTGTGAGAAGCGACATTTTCTGCTTCGAACTATTCGTTATGGAGACCTTTTGGTGGCTCGAATTCTTCTCAGTTGGCCTTAGTGCAGCATACACTAAATATTACGATGCAAATCGATTCATAAATAACTATTCAACGCAAGTTGGCTTACTCATTTTTTCATAAGAGAACTGTGGAGAGTCATCACTCACAAACTTATCATCCAGACAAAGTGGCATACACAAAAATTTGAGGAGCTACAGGTTGTGCAACACTCCTCGAAGAACTTCAGATGACTTACAAAAACTGCCTTACAAGGACTTATATACAAAAATTGCCACAATAGAATAACATATTTCCTAGTCAGAATTTTTCGAGGAGTTGCTCTCCTCTGGTTCTGATTCTTCACTGCCACTCACTACAACGTTAGGAGGACGAAGGTCGGGGGCAACAAGATTCCAAAAACTCCCTAAGTCATACTTAGGGTGTTTCGTATGAATTTGGGAAATCCGCCCTGCTCGAATTGTAGCATCTCGAGCATTAAGATTGTCAGAACACTTAGCCGCATAAGCATTCACGGCTTTTTCCTTCTCCTCCTCGACCTTCCTGGGAAAGTCTTCAATTCTCTTCACCAACTTCTCCCTATTCTTAATAACCTTTTCATAATCATCACAGCAGTTCTTAAAACACCAACATGCTACTTCATGAGCGTCTTTATATTCTGATAGAAATGTTTCTTGTCCCTCCGTCTTCTTTTGGTAGAGGTCTCTCTCTTCCTGACAGCATCGTTCAAGCATTATGACGTAATTCTCCGAGGCAGACAATTTTTCATAAAGTGCATCTGCCTGCTTCTCCACAATGGCATATTGTTTCTTTGACTCTTTAAGTTGCGAGGAGACCAGACCTGCCTTAAACTTATAATGATTTTTTTCGATTCTCTAGATGCTGTATTTTCTTCCCCCTATTGACAAAAGTGTACAGCAAGCTCCGAAGATTTAGTGAAAATTCATCATCAAGAGGGACTTCGAAGGAACTGGTGGGTGAGCCTAAGGTTGCAGCGTCAAAATCCGATGACTCCCCTTTTAGAATTTTAAGGTCAACATGTTGAGGAGGTTTACTTCGAGGAATCGGAAGTGGAGCCAACATAGGGGGATCTTCGATGGGAGCTGGATGTGAAGCCTGGGTGAGAAGAGTGCTGGATGTCAAGTTTGAGTTCTGCTTGGGAGAATTATCTCCAACCTTATTTTCAGGTTCACCTTATGCCCTTTGGGGCTAAATTTCTTGGGCAGGTTCGGGGGCGTCTTCTTGCATTTTGTCGTCCTCGGATAACTCCTGGATAGGCTCCATGGCAGCTTTGTTCTCTTTTTCTTTGGCTTTAGAGTCTTTCTTCTTCCGAGGATGGACGAATTTTTTGGGGGGAGAGTCGGGATTTGGGGGTCACTCTGTTGGCCGAGGAGGCTGGCTCTTAGTTGGTGACTACTTCCATTTTTTGCTGCTGCTTTTTTGTGGGAATTTCCTCATCGGATTCACCCAAGTGACTTTTCGCACGAGAACGCTTCGGAAGGTAACTTACTATATCCTTCTTTGTCACTCGCTCTAGCACCTCACTTGAGAAGGGGGGGTCATCAGCTCTTTTAAGGATAACTGGTCAAGGGGGTTCAACCTCCAGAGTCTGCTCAAAGCCATATTGTTGTACCTAAAGCACAGGCAAAATCTATTTTCCCAATTCTCTTTGGCCCATTCGCTAAGCTTGGTGAAGATGGTAGTGGAACTCTCTACGTGGTCAGCGAATGGTTTTGAGACACTATTCGTAGCTACAAATATATCAAGTTAGAATCCCATTATTCGAAGGGTTACCATAAGTAAAATAGTTCGAGGACTTACATTTGTTGGTCCACATGAGAGATAATTTGTGAGGGTTCGAAGGGGTTGATTCAGAGCCTGTTTCCCAATGGCATGAGAAGAAGATGAATTGTTGTCTCCATTTCTTGTCAGCCTCTAGCAAGTCCTTCAATACTTTCTGCCTTCGACTAAAGGTTAATGAATAAAATGGGAAGAAAGGATTTTTAGCTAAACCAGATAGTCCGATGAGCTGCTCCAAGGAATATTCTTGGCCTGAGATTCTCGACGCCATGATGCATGCCATCAGTGTGAAGCACATGTTGGGACCGGCTTGAGAAGGGCAAAGGCCAATTTTAGCAAAATATTCAATAAAAAATGGTCTAAAGGAAATCTTAGTCCCCAATTCATGATTTCGGTATACACGACAAGTTCATTATCCCTAACTGATAATGGGGTCTCTCCCTCAGAGGGGAACCTAATGTCGATGCATGAAGGAATGCACCAGCGGGTCCTTAGTAACATTTCTTCCGAAAGAGAAAAGTACTTGTATGATATGTTGTGAAGAGCAACCAAATGTTTGTTCGCAATCCCTAGGATATTATTGCCTACAATGACATCAAGTTCCAAGGGAAGAGTTATGTCTCCTTTTGACTTGAGGGCAATTCGGTTCGCCTGCTCTTCGGATATTGTTGGAGGAGCGATAAGCATTTTGATAGATGACTCCGCCGGAATCTCGATGACTTTGCTTTGATCAGTGACCTGAATTGCTTGAGTAGATGGCTTAGGATTGTCCGGGGCGATGGGATTTTTGCTAGATGATTATACAGGAATCTCGATGACTTTGCTCCGATTAGCAACCTGAATAGCTTGAGTAGATGGCTCAGGATTGTCCGAGGCGATGACCTTCCCTTTAGCAGCTAAGGCTCTGTTACGCAGCTCTCGAGTCTCGTCTTTGGTAATTATAGTTTTTCCTGGAGAAAATCGGGGACTTCCAGTCGCTGTTACCGACAGAGTGGCTGGAAGGCTTGATACAGGATTTCCGGTCTTCGGAAGAGAAGTATCCACTACCACAGCTCGAGGAGGTTCAGGGGTAGTTGGTGGCACTTATTTAGTACGTTTGTGCTCTTGTGAATGCTTATCTTTATGATGTCTTTTTCTCTTTCCCGATGAATGCTTGTGGTATTTTTCTTTCCCCATTACTCCAAGGGTGGTGTGGTTGGCGATTTGGTTTTGTTGTGATATTTCGAGGGGAATGATGGCTGTCGAATTTTCAGGAGGGGGTTGAGGCTCAGTGTATTCACCAGCAGCGACTCTCTCTTTGAACTTTTTGCTAATAAGGAGCCACTCTGGAATCCGACGAGGTTTATAAGCCAGCTTTCTCTCTCTAAAAATTTTGGGTGGAAAGTTTGAGCTATTAATGAAGGTTATAGAAGACAATGGGCTTTTAGGGTAAGTCAGGCCTGGGGACATTTTCTCTTGTTTGCCTAGGGGCATTACGGGAAACATAGGTGTACAATGGTTGATAGAAAAAACGCGGGAGAAGCTGCAGAGGCATAATCTAGTCTGGGAATACGAAAAGGTCTCTAACAGATGTGCTGGCAAGGAAGTACGATTGCTGACGTCATATCTTCTTGATCCAATCCTTGCAATTTCTTAGCCTAGTATTGGTGGCTTTGATATGCTGATACAGTGAATTCCGATGCACGATGTTACCAAGGCCTAAGTCAAGCCTTGCTAAGACATTGTAAGGATTGGGGGGGGGGGGCTACTGGTTAGTGTGACCTAATAAGTAGTTTGTATTCGAAGGATATACTTGTTAAGAAGACGTTTTTCGAAGAGGCGTTTTTTCGAAGAGACATGTAGCATTTGAAGTATTGTTTAAAAGAATTTTTGATGAGGAAATTTTGCAGGTGAAGAGGAGTTATCCGAGGAAAAGATGTTCGAGGGAGCAATGGAGACTTCTTTACAGTCTCAGTAAAACTATTTTTACTAGGATTGGGGGGCTACTGATGAGGGAGAATAAAAGACATGGTGAAATTGTAAAGAAGAAGTTTGTTAAGGAGAAAATTGTAAAGAAGAAATATGTTAGGAGAGAATTGTAAAGAAGAAATTGTATTAGGGGAAATTGTATAGACTACTAAAGAAGTAGCCATTATGAGAAGATGAAAAGATATATGGACCAAAAATGTAATAAAGGGGAATTAAAGCGTGTGAGACCCGCAATTGTACTATAAAAGGACCACACACGCTTCAAAAGACTCCAAAGCAAAGTACTACAATCTATTTTGGCACTAAAAGATCTTCGTATCACAAAATCGCCCTTGAGCACTCTTAAAACTCTTCGAAATTCATATTCTAAAATCCACTTATATAACTATATACAGATTGTTCATCCATTTTGAGAATCTATATTTTTTAAATATTGACTCTTTTTTTCTAAACATCTTTTATATATTTATTTATTTTTGTCTAGATTGTCTTTTGACTAGTAAAAAATTTCCATAAATCTCAAAACCAAATACACCATAATCAGTTGCATTGTATATAAAAAAAAATGCTTCTAAGTAATAAAAAAAATTACTTATTACGTTGGACAAACGTTTTACATTTGACAAAAAAACACATTTCATGATATAAATAAAGTATGGAGAATATAAATAGTTAGAAGAGTCGTATTTTAAAACGGTCGAATCTATGATATTTCACTTAATTTGAAAAAATAATATTAGAATCGTCCAAACAATATCAACATTCTAAAAACATCTTAACCGATAATATGCGTCACAATAGATAATATACATATTACTTTCTGGGTCCCAAATTAGATGACGTTCTAGCTCTTGATGCATTGATTAAAAAATGTTATCATTATTTTAAAATTATAAAAAAAGTTCTATTTTTCATAAATAGTTTATTTAATTAATATACATCGCGAATAAAATTATATAAATAATGAAATGACAATAGATAAAAACTGTAAACCAATAATTAACACCAACTTTAAAATTTGAAAATATCATCTAATTTGAAACATTTTTTTCTTTCTAAAACGACATCTGATAAAGTACAGATAGCTTATCTAATAAAATTTACTGTACATGTAATTTTTTTTAAATAAATTACCATAATTTTTTAATAGATGTATCATGTATATATGTACCAAAATAATAGATTACCCAGATGTTCTACACGGCTACGTGGATACGTCTATTTTTTTTTGGCAAATAAAATGATTGAATTACTGAAATGAAATGTTTTACAACCAAAAGGTTCTCTATAGCGAAAAGAGAAAAGAAGAGGACTAAATTGAGAAAAAAAAATTAGTTAATCCCCAAATCAAAGAACCTATCCCCAATTCGAAAAACCCTAGAACAGAGACAAACACTTTCAACCACAACAGAAACGCTTCCACTCTCAACATGAATCAAATCGATTGAGCGAGAGAGAAGAAAAAGCCAGAAAATCAACCAGGATCAATGTAGCCAACGCCAAGGCTTTCGAGCGTAACAATGGCGAGAAGCAGAGTCGGGGCATCAACAACAGTGAATGATTCGTTAGCCTTCTCCTTCAAAATCCACTTTGAGATCCAATCAGCAGCAGCATTCTGAGTTCTAGAAACATGGCGAAGATTCATAGTTGAAAGAATCAAGCTTCGACAGATGGAGATCGTAGAAAGAGAAGCTGGATTTCCAGTGGCCACAATGTTGATAAGAGTCTGACAATCAGACTCAATATCAACATTGCACCAGTTGTTTCTTCCACAAAGAATCAAAGCCTCCAAAAGAGCATTACACTCACCTTTGAAAAGATCGAGCTTGCCAAAGAGGAATCCATAGCCAGCAATCAGGTTTCCCAGCTCATTCTTCACCAAGAAGCCACCACTAACTTCGCCAAAATAGCTACAAGCGCCGTCAACATTAATCTTCAGCCTGTCCGAAAGAGGAGCGAGCCATTTCAGATATCTAGACCTGTACTTTCTGTTATTGATAGTTAGACAATCCAAGGCTGCACCAGCATTGTACACACCTGACCAATGAATAGCTTTAAGAGTATTATTTACGTGGATACGTCTAGATCCATCGACTAGTTTCGGACATCCAGAATAAGAGAAACAATGTCCACATTCTAAATCGGCTACGTGGACACGTCTAGATCCTTCGACTAGTTTCATTAAGTCGGTTTCATCTCCCTATAAATCAACTCTTCTCTTCGCCTCCAATCCTCATCTCAAACAACAAGCGCAATCTCTCTTCCCGAATTCGATTTCTCTGTTCATAAATTTCTTTTCATCGTTTCTACATCACTACAACAAATGCAGATTTTCGTGAAAACCTTGACCGGCAAGACCATCACCTTGGAGGTGGAAAGCTCCGACACCATCGATAACGTCAAGGCCAAAATTCAAGACAAGGAGGGAATTCCTCCAGATCAGCAACGGTTGATCTTTGCAGGCAAACAACTCGAGGACGGCCGTACTCTCGCCGATTACAATATCCAAAAGGAGTCGACGCTCCACCTCGTTCTTCGTCTCCGTGGTGGGATGCAGATTTTTGTCAAAACCCTAACCGGCAAGACCATCACCTTGGAGGTCGAAAGCTCCGACACAATCGACAACGTGAAGGCGAAGATACAGGATAAGGAAGGAATTCCTCCGGATCAGCAACGATTGATTTTCGCCGGGAAACAGTTGGAGGACGGGCGTACTCTTGCCGATTACAATATCCAGAAAGAGTCGACGCTCCATCTTGTTCTCCGTCTCCGCGGTGGGATGCAGATATTCGTGAAGACGTTAACTGGGAAGACAATTACTCTAGAGGTGGAAAGTTCGGATACGATCGATAACGTGAAGGCTAAAATACAGGACAAGGAGGGGATTCCGCCTGACCAGCAACGTTTGATTTTTGCCGGGAAGCAGCTGGAAGACGGTCGTACTCTGGCTGATTACAATATTCAGAAGGAGTCTACTCTCCATCTTGTCCTCCGCCTCCGTGGTGGTGTTTAAAAGAAGAATGAATGTCTTTTTTAGGTTATTGTAGCTTGAAGACAAGTGATTTAATTCCTGGGTTTGTTTTTCTGAGGTTGGTTATGGAACTTAAGTTGACAATGGTCTGTAGTCCTTGGACTAAATATATTTAAATTTGCTTTTGTTATATTGACTTTTGTTTTGCTTTATTATTCAAATTTAGTTTTCGCACATCAATTTTTATGTTTATTGATAGTCGCTGTTCAACTGGTCGAGCGATAGTTATGAAATTACTACAAATTAGCAGTGAAGTGTTTGTGATTTTGTAGGCTAGAAACTGACCTCCATTCCATATCGTGTCAGCTTTAGAGTGGTTGTCATTTACATGCTTTCTAACATCCAATTTAGATTTATTAATACCAATATTGTCTGGTCAATGTAGTCCTATTAATTTCGAACTTAATCTTGTTTTGTATTATGATTGTAGGAGCCATTTTCTGGTATGATGCCTTGCTCACTTACGTTGTGGTCTTTACTCATTTGTTTGCTTTGCTCATAAAATGTTTGCTTTGCTCATAAGATTTTCGACTATGTAATTTTGTCAGGTTGACTCTATTAATATTTTTGCACTTTCTCTTATTTTTTCTTATTTTGTTTTGAGTAAGGTTAAGGTCTATTTACTTTTTTCATCGTATTGTTTCACTGCTCTTAATGCTGTCCTTGGATATATCCATGTACTTTCATGAAATCATTTTTTTTCCATTTACTCCATTTTTGTAACAAAAAAATAGCTGTAATAAATACCGTAAAGTGATCATTGAAATAGTACAACTAAATTGAGACACTTTTTTTATATTATGAAATCTTAAAATCTAGTATCGTTTTAAAAGAAAAAGTGAAAAGACCATTTTGTCTTCGTATATAAAATCTCATTGTTAGGACAAAATGGTTTTTTCAATTTTTTTTGAATTTCATTATTAAAAGAACTCACATTAATAACAGAAATTCATTTTTAAAAAAAAATCAGTTTAATCGAACCTTTATGTGAATTTAGATGCAATCAGCCAAGTTTTTTCACTTGTATTGAAATCGAGATAGTCTGACGTAGAAGTTTAAAACATTTTAATAGTCATTCTATTGGATGAGGTTTTCAAAAAAATTATGAATGTTTTTTTTTAAAAAAATGTTTGTTTAATAGGACCGATGAAAGAACTGATTGACAAATGATTTTTACAGGACCGGTTCACTGGATTTCATTAGAAATAAAAAAAATTGATCCGGTTTGTCGAAGTTGATTAGCCACATGACCGGTTCGCTGGATTTCATTAGAAATAAAAAAATTCGATCCGGTTTGTCGAAGTTGATTAGCTATTAAACTGATTTTTCCTTTTATTATAATAATATTTATAACAAAAATCTTTATATATCGTCTATATCAAGATAAAAACAATGGGCCTTTTGTAAGATAGATAAAAACAATAGGCCTTGAGGATCTCGTGGCCCAAAAATAAATTTCAAAACCACATCAGGCTCAATGAAGGGGCATTCCGAGAATTGAACTCGGGACCTCTCGCACCCTAAGCGAGAATCATACCACTAGACCAAATGCGCTGGCTGGTAATTGTCCAAAGTTATACATTCTAATCTCTATATAATTTAATTTTGTGTATAAATTTGAAACTATATATTGTTTAGTGTCGTTTAGTAACTTTCTTTGACAAATTATATCTTTTCTTTTTGTGTCGTACTTATTTATTTATTATTCTATACTATTAGTGTCACGTAGTTCAAATTTGGATAATCTGAAATCATTGAAAAACCATATAAAGATAATTTGTTGAAAACTCAAAAAATATTATGGCAATAACGCACGTATAAACGCTATGTTCACCACACGAAACTACTCATCTCGATCCACCGACATCTACAATAAGAGACTAATAATTGAAATTTTCATTTCATTATTAAACTTATAATTTATACATAATATAATTAACGGATAAGATAAGACATGAATAGTCAAACATATTGCGATAAACAAACAGTGTCAAAGATATGAAGTAGGGAACAAGAATCACCTATTAACTTTGAAAACTAAATACTCCACATAATATATGATTATAATTTATATATGGAGTGTAGTACATATCTCTAGAGTCAAAAGTTATATAATATATGTAGGGCTGTTAACGAGTTCTCCAAAACTGTGAATCAGACCGAACTTTAACGGTACGATTTGCAGTTCCATTCTAAAAACCAAATACCGATAAAGAACCAAACTGATAAAACCAATAAACTAATACAGAATCGAACCGATAGAACTAATAAATTGATAGAACCAATACGAAATCGAACCGATAAACCGGTAGAACCGATAAGAAATCGGATCAATAAAATGATTGTGTATTATTATTATTTATTTATTTTATAAATTATAGTACCAAAATTAATAGTTAATTACAAATTTTTTAACAAAATCAAATATTAACTTATAAAATTTAGTTTTTATATCATTTTACTCGATAACAAAAATTAAAAATCAAAATTTAATTGGATTTATTTATTTTAAATGGACAAAACCGGACCGGACCGAAACGAACCGAGTTCGGACCGGACCGAACTCGAACCGGACCGGAACCGTACCGGACTGAACTGGAAACCGAAAGCTTAACGGTTCGGTCCGATTCTAAAAATTAAAACCAAAAATTTATTGATTTGATCTGGTCCGAACCGATAAGCTTAGTGATCCGGTCCGGTTCGCTCAAACCCCAAACAGAACCAAACAGGACTGATAACCGTCCTAAATATATGCATTCAATCTAATATTAAATTGAATGGAATAGTGGAGGATTATTAAGTTATTTGTCAATATTATTCTTCGAAATATCGCGATTTAGAAGTGAGAGTAAATATTCACAAAGTATTTTTCTATATTTTATGAATTATTGATAACGGTTTTGGTATGGTTCTTTAAAAATTCAGCCGCCTCATGTTTATTTGTAAGTACGTTTTCTATGTTTTTATTTAATTTTCAAAAATGTTTTTTAAATCAAATTTTTGTAGCACGTAATCTCACCAACTCTATATTTATTTTTAAAAAAAACATTTTTTAAAAAAAATATACATTTTTCATATTTTGAAACAAAAAAAAAAGACTCAAACAAAAATAGAAACACCGAAATTTTTTCACAACAATATCAAAATTTGTATCTTACAAAACAAAATTGTCTCGATTTTAACTAACAGAAGCGATCTGGTTACCATTCTTCGACGTTGCCAACTTACTGGTTGGTCGGCTAAAAACCATGATTGGTCACCGGTGTTTGACACTTGTTGCATTCTTACCACTAAGGTTCCTTCGTCCCCAAAACGGGCCATTATTGTTTAAAAATGTTTCATATATGGTCACTGTTGCGTGTTAATTAACCATACAGAGACATTTAGAACCCCAAGTAATAATATTTTTGTTACAAATACATTTATTAGACATTTCACACTCAAAATACCCCTAAAATCGATTTGTATCTTTGAATTTAAAATGTTCAATAACCATATTTGTAGTCACACTAGTGTTGATCTACACTCTGTTAATCATCAAAAAAGGGTATTTTGAGTGTGAAATGTTCAATGACCATATTTGTAACAAAAACATTATAACTTTGGGTTCCGTATGTCTCCGTATGGTTATTTCATACGCGACAGTGACCATATATACCATATTTTAAAACAAAAATGACCCGTTTTGGGGACGAAGAAACCTTAGTGGCACGAATGCAACAAGTGCCAAACACCGGTGACTAGTCATGGTTTTTAGCCCTGGTTGGTCATTTTAATGACTTTTGTTTTCTTATTAGGCACCCTCTAATTGATTAGGGGATTGAACAAAGTTTCGGTCCTCATTATCACTAGAGTCAACTCGTTGGACAAGTCTTCTACGATTCGCAGGGTAACATGCGAGGAGATTAAAAACATTTTTTTCAATATTGACAACAATGAATCCTTGGGACATTACGGCTTAAATTTCAATTTCTTTAAAAATTCTTGGAACATCGTGGATAATGATATATGCAACGGGGTACTCGAGTTATTCAACTCGGGTCGTCTGGAGTCATCTCAAAATTCCAACTTTATCGTCATTATTCTTTAAAAGAACACCCCACTTATGATGTTGATTTTAGGCCTATTGCGTTACGCAATGTCATTTACAATATTATTTCCAAAATTCTGGCTAACATAATCTAAAGACTATTTCCTTTATCTGATTGACAAATCGCAATCGACTTTTGTGGTCTGGGATAAGCATCTCAGACCATATTGTGTTTTCCCAAAAACTTTTGAGAGGTTACCATACTAATGACAAAGGAAAAAGGGTTGCATTAAAAATCGAGATCATGAAAGCCGTTGAAAATGTTCATTGACACCTAATTTTTTATATCCTTGTCACCATGGACTTCTAGGAATGGATGATCATTGGGATCACCAATGTATCACCACTCCTCATACAGTATAACATTAATGGTGATTCATACGGTAGCTTCCATGGTAGGAAAGGTCTCAAGCAAGACGATCCCCTATCTCATTTCCTTTTCGCTCTTGTAACACAAGTCTTATCTTCTATTCTCAATGAGAAAACCAATGATAGAAAGTTCAACTTCCACTCAAGGTGTCCTAAGGTAAAATTGTAAACCTATATTTTGCTGATAACTGAATAATTTCTTGTCACGTCGATCTTAATTATCTACATCTTATTAATGATGGGCTAATTGATTTTTTCTCACTTTCAGACCTTTAAGTCTGTCTAGAAAAAAGTTATATCTTCCCTTTTGGGGTCAAGAATACCCTTAGAAATGATTTTTTCAACATTTTAAAATATAAGGTCGGCTTCATTCTGGTGAAATATATGGGAGTTTCTCTAGACTTTCACATAGTGATTGTCGGACCCTCATTCATAACCCTAGTTGGCGTATTAGTTCTTAGACTTCTAAACATCTTTAGAATGTTTGTCGACTCCAACTCACCAAATATGTTTTTTACCACGTTTACTAGTCTTTAATTTTCATTCTCCCTTCTAGGATTCTTAAAGAGCTTTCTGAGTACCTTCGTCACTTCTTTTGGTCTGGTGAGGAAAATCTCGAGACCTAATGTGGCTTGGTCTACAATCACATTGCCCACGAATGAAGACGATGTTAGAATTCTTGATCTAAATATCTAGAATTGTATGATATTTTATCATATGTTCTCTAACCTCTAGTTCAAATTCTTTAGATTTCTAAATCAGTATATAATATTTGTAATTTTTTTAATAATTTAAAATATTATTAAGACTTATATACGAACTTAAATATATGTTTTTATAAGTTAAAAAATTATTTAAAACAAAATTAAGTTTATTTTTCATGACTATCTTAAATGAAAAATGCAGCTCATGTTAACATGTAAAGTAATTCACGTAACAACGTACAATCTAACTATATAACATGTCAAATATTTGACCCAACTGTAGTTTAGTAACCTTTTGGTTTTACCTATATATGAAAATATGTTATATGGAATGTTATATATATAGATATATAATTTCTAATAGTATTTATCGAGTTATTCAATAGTTTTATTATATATAAATAAAACACTTAAATAACTCACTATTCATGATATTACATCTATCATTGATTGATTGTGGTGTAAATTATTATCGCCTGAGGGTAGGCTTGTAATTTGCTTGGTGTTTAATAGTAGTATGTAAGTGTTTTATTTTTAGTGTAGAGAGTAGAGAGATAATTAAGCTGGCTGGTAGCAGTTAATTCTCATTATCCACACTTAATGCAGGTGGTTGGGTATTTATACCCTCATGTTTGGGCCCTTATGGGCTTTCGGGTCATGTTAAATGGACCCGGGTCATGTTCAAAGACCCATGAGCTCTAAGTAGGAGAGCAAGTAGCTTAGTCAAGTAGTGTTTAGGTTTTTAGTACTGTTGTCATAGTTCGAATAGTCCTTTGGGCTAAGTGTTCGAAGTGATATGTCCGGTCCGGAGAGCTTGGACCGATCTGTCCTTGTCCGGGGAGCATGCAGAATTCGGACTCATCAGGAGCCTCTTTTTTAGGTGTTTGTGCAAATACTCTTGTCAAAAACCTGAAAAACAGTCCGACATCAGGGGTAGTTTTAATCCGGACAGGTCTGTCAATTTGGGCTATGGGTTTATCCGGACTTATAAAGCTTCACGAATTCAAAACGGTTTTTGTCAAAGTTCATGGGACACGTGTCGTTCTCTGATTGGTTGCTTCAGCCGTTTTTTCACCTTGAATTTCGGACCCACCTTCTTCGAAAATCAACCTCTTAATTAAAGGTGATGACATCAACGCCGTCTTTAATCATTATCAATCTTTTCGAATTCTCCTAGAAATCAACTTCTTTTTCAGATTTACTATAAATACAAACTCACTTTCTACTCTTTTACCATCTCTTTCACATTTACTCTGCAAAATTTCCCAAAGATCTCTCTCTCTAAAGCAAACACTTTGTTCAATAGTTTATTTTTACAGCGAGGAATGCTCTGGTCAAAGGCGGGTGGCTCAACCTTTCTGAGTTAGAGAAGGCTCAAAAAGTCGAAAGAGAGAGACAAATTGCGGCAGGGTTACTCACTTCACCTGTCGATAGACTAATCACCTCTGCCACAGAGTCAGATCAAGGCTCTTCTTCTTCTAAAGGCACTAAGCGTAGAAAATTATTTCAAACCAACCTTTCCCCCATCATCTCTGGTTCCTCAGTTCAGGAATCGGAGCCTACTGTCGAGCCATGAGTAACAACTACTAGCCTAAAAAAACCCTCACCCTTATAGCTATGGGGTCGGATACGGAGCACTCCCCTGAGAAGCTAGTCGATAGGAGGAAAGGTCGGTTAGTCAGAGGCCAAGGGTCTAAAAACACCCCCTCAAAGTCGGGGGCAAAAGATAGCAGCACCGGGGCAGAGGTGCCCATTAGAGCCCCCCAGGGAAAGGCCGTCCGGTCCGGAGGGCACCAGTTCAAGTCTCCAAAGTGAAGAACCCACTCCGGATACTTTACCGAAGGCCAGAAACCAACAGAACACAGAAGCCCAGCAGTCCGGAGACAGGGTTGAGTCGAACTTGAACCCTCCCCCCACTACAGCTGCTGAAATCCCTTCAACAATTATGGAGGAAGTTATGGAGGACTCTGTTGAAGAGGCTCCATTTGAGTCTGAGCCCTCCGGTCATACTAGTAGTGCAATAGTTGCCAAGAAGGACAAGGGCAAAGAAAAACTGTATTTGAGGCATCCGGATCTGCCGGAGAGCCTCGAGGGAAGAGTGGGGCCTTGTTTTCACAATGTCAGCGTTAATTATCTCCTCTCCCTGCAGAAAATTAACTACGCGTTCATCCACACAGCTGAGCTGGGCCGGATGCGTACAAAATGGGGAATACCAGAGAATGTGAAGATCAGGATCCCCATACACCCGGAGACTCCTATGGACTGCAAACTGAGCGAAGTTGTCATGTTCACAGAGCTATTCAACTGGGGACTCAGATTCCCTTTAGACCCAGAGATTGTCAGATACTTCCATCTGATAAAACTCTGTCCGAGCCAGCTGAGCCCCAACGCCTGGTATACCCTCATGGCCTGCATCATGGCCTCAAGGCTCTCCGGGATTCCTCTGCCAATGGAGGAGTTTGCTGTTGTGGCCAGTCTGTGCAGAAATTCCAACATCCCCTTTTACCATTTCAATATGGGGGATGACTTCAAGGCTATTGATGATCTGTTGGAGGCGGAGAGGAATTAGAGGACCCAGTTCCTATTCGTCAGTGGTGCTTGGGAGAACGGACAGAATATCAAATCCGGAGTGAACCCAAGCCTCCTCAAAAGCAGGTGGAGGAGTGACCGTAAGTTTTCCACTTTATACTTTTGTTTTTATTTTATTTTAAAGTAGTTCGAACTAATGGGTCTCACTTTTGCCTTGGCAGTACTGCCCAAGGAGTTCAGTGATTATCAGAAAGCTGGGCAGGCTACTTGCTCCAAGATTAATGCTTGGGCTGCTGAGAAATGGGGGAACCGATTCCATGCTGCTTTTACCAGTGGCAACTTGGCAAGGTCTCACTTGTGGAACACCACAGGTCGGAGAGCCTTGACTTGGGAGGAGCTCACCACTCAGCCTCCTCCGGATGTTGTACTTCAGAGGACCCATGAACCAGATGGGACACTCTTCCTGCCAGGCCGATCCAAAGCCCCGAGCAAGATGAAAGGCAAGAAGAAGAAGAAGAAGGGCAAGAAGGTGGTGGGTGGTGCTAACCCTGATGATGCAGAGAAGGATGCTCCAACAGACCCGGAGGGGCCAACTCAGAGCCAAATTGATGCTGCTCTCTTGGAAGTGGTGGAGCAAGAGACTGAAAAACAAGAAGCGAACCTCCCAAAACCTCCAAGGGCTTCCAAGAGAAATCGTAAACAGGGAAGTGAAGGCACAGACCGAGAGGCCAAGAAGAAGAAAACTTCTAAGGGAGACGAGCTTTCTCTCCGGGCTCCGGAGCCTTCTTTCCAAGCTGATCCTGCTGACCCAACGAATGCCGAGGAGATTCCGGGTGACTTTCATACCGATGAGTTTGAGGGGGGGAGATATCAACATCGATGGAGTAGACATCACCGGTCTTGGTGAGCTTGGAGAAACAAGTCTGAAACCAGACTAATATCATCAAAGATCTCAAGTCTGACAAAGAGAGGTTGTCCGATGACCTTCGCACTGTGACTTCTAATGCTGACATTTTAAAGGAGGAAACCGAAGAGTTGAAGAGAAAGCAAGAGGCAAGCACCACAAAAGTCTCCACTTTAGAGGACACCATTAGAGAGCTCCGAGAGATGCTGTCCGGTCTGGAGAAAGACCTTACCACCTCAAAGGGAGAATCCAAAGCTAAGGATCAAATCATCACCAACCTGACCAATGACAAAATCGCTCTTGAGAATACAATGTCTAAGGCTGCCGAGGAGAAAGCGACTTTGCTAAAGGAGCAGGAGGCCAAGATTCAAGCCAAGATCGATGCTTATGCCAATAATGTGATCGAGACTCAGGAGGAGATGTATGCCAAGGTGAAGTCTGATATGGTCCTACTCTTCCATGAGAAGTTTCCAAAGAAGAACTTGGGGGATTTATGGTTTCATGTTGAGCTTGAAGACCTCCCGTATCATACGATGGCTGAAGGCGACAGGTATGGCTACTCTAGTGATTCCTCAGATGACGAAGAACACACCGGGGAGAAAACTGGCGAAGAGAAGAGTGATCTCAAAGGGAAGGAAAAGACAGATGAAGGTGAGCCATCTTCTAAGGCTCAACCTTAATTCATGATTCAGTTTTTACTTAGTTATCCAAACTAAAGTCCTTGGAAGGCCAAGGCATTCTTTTTTGTAATCGTGTCCGGCAACTGACCGGATAGGTTTTCTGTTCTATTCTGACCATTTAAAAGTCCTTGGAAGGCCAAGGCACTTTAAGTTATTTCAATGAATATTTCTGTTTTGTACAACTATCATCTTCTTTCATTGTTTGTTTTAATTTTGATGGCTAGAGTTTAAATAGCCTTTAGTTATTTCATAGTGAGAGTGTTTAAGTTCTCCGGCTAGAGTTTAAATAGCCCTTAGCTATTTCAATCCGGATAGTGTGACAATGGACAAAGCTTAAAACATTTGGAAATTTTTTAAGAAGGCATCAAATTTTATTCAAAAGCCCGGGCACCTCATTAAAACCTCTCCGTGCCACCAGGGAGGAAAGAGTATGCCCCCAAATATTTACATGGATTTTTAAACAAGTAAATATTTTACAAATGCTACTCCAAGTACATCCGGAGATGCTCGATATTCCAAGGATGAGTCAAAACTCTTCCATCTTTGTCTTCCAACCAATATGTTCCAGGTTTAATTCTTTCAACCACCATATACGGACCTTCCCAAGTTGGGGCTAGCTTTCCGAATAGCTTTTCTTTAGTGTGTAAGAAGACTTTCCTCAAAACCTTGTCCCCGGTTGTAAATCTCTTCTTTTAACTTTGGAAGCAAACCTGCTTCTCATCAAGCCCTGATAGTGTGCAACTCTAAGGTGAGCTTTAACTCGTCTTTCTTCTATCAAATCAAGTTGACCTCTGATTGCCACCTCGTTAGCATGTTCGGAGAAGTTGTGAACACGAAATGATGGGAGAGTTGCTTCTATGGGAGCTACTGCATCCATCCCATAGATCAAAGCAAAGGGCGACTCTTGTGTTGCAGCCCCAGGTGTTGTCCGGTAGGCCCACAAGACTTCTTGTAAATAACTAGGCCACTTCCCAGCAGCCCTTTCCAAATTCTTCTTTAAACCGGACATTATAGTTCTATTAGCCACTTCAACTTGCCCATTTTCTTGTGGGTGGAAAGGCGAAGAGAAGCAATATTGTATACCCCTTGAGGCACAGAAGCTCTCCATTTCCCTATTGTCGAACTGTGGCCCATTGTCTGTTGTTATCTTTTGTGGGATACCAAATCTGCAACAGATGTTGGATAGAATGAATTTTATAACAGCTTTTGATGTTGTCCCTGCTAGAGGGGCTGCTTCAATCCACTTCGAGAAGTAGTCTATGGCCACAATTATAGTTTTGCGCCCTCCGGACGCCACAGGGAGAGGCCCTACTAAATCCAACCCCCATCGAGCAAAAGGAATAGGCTCAGAAATTGAATCTAAAGGAATGGCTGGGACATGAATTTCATTACTCTACCGCTGGCATGGGTCACACCTTCTTACCAATTCCTTAGCATCTTTCATGATAGATGGCCAATAGTAACCGGACAGTAAAACTTTTCTTGCTAAAGCTCTGAATCCACAATGGGTTGATCCCTCACCATCATGCAATTCGGAGAGGACTACTTGAGACTCTTCATCCCCCAAACAGCGCAGGAGAGGTTTACTGTAAGATTTTTTATACAACATGTCTCTCAATATGATGAAACCACGAGCTTTGTGTTTCAGTGTTCTGGCTAATGACTTATCCGGAGGCACGATACCATCGGAGAGATATTGCAGGAGATAAAACCTCCAGTCTTGAGGTTGTTTCACTTGTACTTCAAAAATTTCCTCTTCTTTACCCATACTAAGTTGAATGGAGGGGCTTTCCAGCATATGGATCCATGGATATGACTCCGTATATGCTATGGTTGCTAACAATTCTGCTAGCTCATTTTCTGCCCGGGGTATGTGCTCATAAACGACACTTTTAAACTTGAGTGCTTCATTTTTAAGGAGGAGTAAATATTTCACAAGCTGCTCCTTTTTAGCCTCAGATTGGCCTTGGGCATGGTGGATCAGAAGCTGGGAATCACTTAGTAGCTTGACCCTCTTAGCCCCACAAATGTAGGCTAACTTTAAACCAACTATAGCTGCTTCGTATTCGGACTCATTATTGGATGCCCTGAAAGCAAAACAAATAGCCTGGTACATTTTGTCTCCATATGGAGAAGTTAAACATACTCCTGCACCACATCCCATAGTGCTAGATCCACCATCTGTTCGGACGACCCATACCTTTTTATCTTTTATATCACTAGTTTGCTCTGAATCTCTGTCGGAGTGGAATTCAACCAAAAAGTCAGCCACAGCTTGGGCCTTGACTGCTGTTCGAGGAGCAAAGTCTATGTCGAAGTCCCCCAACTCTACTGACCACTTGGTCATCCTGCTTGAAATGTCTGCCTTTTGGAGGACATTCTTCAAAGGAAAAGAAGTTCGGACGATAATGGGATGATCCTGGAAATAAGGCCTCATCTTCCTGGAAGCTATCACCAGAGCTAATGCTAATTTTTCAAGTTTCAAGTAACGTCTTTATGCATCTATTAAACTTTTGCTGATGTAGTACACTGGATGGGGATGACCATCGACCTCTCTCACCAATACAGCACTGATGGCACAACTTGAAACTTCCAAATATACGAAGAGTATCTCCCCATCGACTGGTTTAAACAAAGTTTTGGGGGAGGACATGTGCTTCTTGATCTCATTGAAAGCCTCATCACACTATGGGGTCCAATCGAATCCCTTTGCACCCTTCAAGGTTTGAAAGAAAGGGGCACACCTGTCCGAAGACCTTGAGATAAATTTGTTTAAGGCAGCTAATCTCCCTGTTAACCGATGTACTTCTTTAATATTTCTAGGTGGTTCCATCTAGAATAGAGCATTGAACTGGTCCGGATCGGGCTGTATCCCATGCTCACTTATAATATAGCCTAGAAACTTTCCGGACTGCACTCCGAACACACATTTTTCTGGGTTTAACTTTAAATTTACTTTTACCAAGTTGGGAAAAGTTTCTTGGAGATCAGACAAGTGCAACTGCTCGTCCACACTCTTTACCATCATGTCATCGATGTATACTTCCATATTTCTTCCAATCTGATCAGCAAAAGCCTTGTTTACTAACCTCTGATAAGTAGCCCCAGCATTTTTTAAACCAAACGGCATTACCTTATAGCAATGGAGACCTCTATCAGTGACAAATGTGGTATGCTCTTGATCCTTCGGATCCACTTGAATCTGATTGTATCCGGAGAAGACATCCATAAAGGAAAGCAGTTTGTTCCCAGAGGTGGAGTCTACCAACTGATCAATCCGGGGGACCGGATACAAATCTTTTGGGCAAGCTCTATTGAGATCTGTGAAGTCAATGCACATGCGCCACTTGCCATTTTTCTTCTTTACCAGAACCGGATTGGCAGTCCACAAAGGATACTGAGACTCCTTGATGTGCCCCATCTTTGTGAGCCTGTCTCCCTCTTGCACAATGACATCAGCCTCTTCTTTAGAAAAAACTCTTCTCTTTTGAACCACTGGTGCTACGTCTTTCCGGACGGATAGGTGATGTGATATCACTTCTGCTGGAACCCCAGTAACATCAGCATTGCACCAAGAAAAAATGTGCTGATGATTCTTCAAAAACTTTAACATTTCATTTTTCAGATCGGGTGGCATTTTGGAGCCTATCTTAACACTTCTTCCTTCTTCCAAACAGTGTGTCTCTACCTCTTCGACCGGTATCAACACTCCAGGGGTATCTCTGGGGTCATCAATTTCACCCTCACCCCTAGAAAGCCCCTCAAACTGCTATTGCTCGTTGATGCGAACTGCCCCCAGCGTCCGGGGTGCCAGAGCAGTATCATAACATTCTCTTGCAATCTTTTGACTGCTCCGGACGACTCCAACCTGTCCCTGAATAGCATATTTCAAGCACTGGTGGACTGTCGAAGCAACTGCATGCATCCTAGAGAGCCAAGACCTCCCTAGAATAGCATTATAGCAAGTGGGACAATCCACCACAATAAAGAGTATTCTGACCATTTTCTTGAAAGGGCCCTTGCCCAATAGAACTTCCTCTTCGAACTCTCCGATCACATCTGCTGAGCTGCCTGTAAAGCCCACAATTGATCTGTCCGAACTCTAAATTACAGCTGGATTTTTCATTATCTTGGATGTGGTTAGGAAAAGGATATTGGCTGAGCTTCCAGTATCCACCAGAATTCGTCTTATGTCGTTGCCCCCAATCGATGCTCATATGACAACGGCATCCTCATGAGGGCCAACAATATTTCTTAAATCATCTTCATAAAAAACAATGAAGGGGAATGAATTTTGTGACTGATAGGAAATCATGCCTCCTTCTAGCTGAGAGGCTAGAGTATGAACGTGCCTCTTCCTCGAAGAAGCAGTAGGAGCTGTCATAGTGTCCCCTCCAAAAATTGTAAGTGACTCAAAAAACTCAATGAGTCCGGAGACCGACCTAGAACATTCCTCAATTTTACCCACTCTGTTTCGAGTTGGATCAGGATCCAAGTACTCAGATTCCACATCAAACCTCTCAATTATAACAATGGCTCCCTCCGGAGCAGCATTACTTGGACCAACCCGGTGAGTGTTGTCTGGCCTGTTACCTCCTCTTCTTTTGACATAAGCTCCCAGTTTTCCCCTCTCAATCAAGTTATGAACTTCTTGTTTCAATTCTATGCAGTCATCAGTGGTATGACCAATATCATTGTCATATTGGCAAAAAGAGTTGTTGCAATGTTCCCTGGGAGACTGCAATATGGCTGGTGTCCGATAATGCACCTCATCCTTTGTTTTATCAAAAATGGTGGCCACACTTTCTTTTAATTCTGCGAACCACTCTGGTTGGACCCATGGCCCTCTCTTGTTCCTGGATTGCTGACTCTGAGCAGGAGCAGTTGGCTGAGACTGAGCTTTTGCCCTACTATGCCCATGTCCGGTCTCTCTTGCTTTGTTCCCGGACTGATTCTGATTTGGATTTGGCGCCACCGGGGTAGACCTCACTTGCCTGTGCACCCTGGTTTTCTTCGTTTCATCAACATTTATTTGTTTTCCAACCTGATTCAGCAACCCTCCCCATGTCAAGGCCTTCTTTCTGGTCACTAAATCAGCTAGATTGCTTGGGTTCAAACCTTGTCTTAGGGATGCTATTGCTACCTGTTCGAAGCAATCAGCCAACCCATTCTTGGTATTCACAAAACGGCTTATATATTCTTTCAATGACTTATTTGGTTCCTGGGCACAATGGATTATTGTGTCTCCATTTCCCTTTAGCTCTTTACTCCCTACAAACTGCCTTCGAAAGGCTACCCAAAAAGTATCGAAATCTTTGATACAACCCTGAGGCAGGCTGTTGTACCATTTTAGAGCACTCCCCGTAAATGATTAGGAGAATGCCCTACAAAGTAGTTTATCATCATCGTCAAAGTTCATCATGAAGTTTTTAAATTGTTCCAAATGGTTGTCCGGATCAGTACTGTCATCGTACTTTTCTATTTTGGTGCTGTCAAACCTCTTGGGGAGGTTCCCGGACAGAATCTTAGAAGATAATAGAGATTGCCTCCAGTTTCTTCAACGACTGAACACAGTATCCTCATTGGGAGTTGCAAAGATACCTGGTTCATCGTGAAAAGCGAAGGGATCCATCAGTATCCGGTCCACATGCCTCCGGCTATGAGATGATCCTTTACCAATATGCTTCTTCATCTTTCCATGTCTATCCCTTTTTCTTGAATATTTTTTGATCTGCTTTTGCTTCTTTCTAGTTTGACCCTCATTGCTGCTAGAGGATAAGGATTTTTCAACTCCTTCACTGTCCGAAGAGCTATCACAAGATTCTGAGCTTGAGTCAGAACTCTCCACTGGCTTAGACCGGTGAGACTTTTTGGAGCTGGCATGAGTCTTTTTTGTGCTCACATGAGTCTTTGAAGACTCATGCTCTATGGGGGTGTCAATGTGATGAGCAATTGATGCTTTGGACTTTTCTTTCATGCCCATCTTAGCCTTTTCAGCCCTCAGAGCTTCTATTTCACCCGTTAGCCTATCGCGCTCTTCGATAGTGTACTCATCGTTTTCTCCCACCACTTTGAGCAGAGCTGGTGGTACTTCTGGATTGTCCGGATTCATTCGGACAGACTTTCTTTGCTGGTTTTGAATGCTTGATTCAGGCACCGTCGTGCTCCCACTGTGGTCACCAATTTGGTGTGGATAATTATCGCCTTAGGGTAGGCTTGTAATTTTCTTGGTGTTTGATGAGTCCGAATTCTGCGTGCTCCCCGGACAAGGACAGATCGGTCCAAGGCCTCCGGACCGGACAAGTCACACGAACCGAACAGATCACTTCGAACACTCTGACCATAGGACTTTTCGAACTATGACAAAAGTACTAAAAGACATAAACACTTCTTGAGTAAGCTACTTGCTCTCCTACTTAGAGCTCATGGGTATTTGAACATGACCCGGGTCCATTAAACATGACCCGAAAGCCCATAAGGGCCTAAACATCAGGGTATAAATACCCAACCACCTGCATTAAGTGTGGGTAATGAGAATTAACTGCTACCAGGGTGCTTAATTATCTCTCTACTCTCTACTCTAAACACATAACACCCACACACTACTGTAAAACACCAACCAAATTACTAAGCCTACCCTTAGGTGATAATTAACCTCACCAGTGTTTAATAGTAGTATGTGAGTGTTTTATTTTTAGTATAGAGAGTAGAGAGATAATTAAGCTGGCTGGTAGCAGTTAATTCTCAGTACCCACACTTAATGCAGGTGGTTGGGTATTTATACCCTCATGTTTGGGCCCTTATGGGCTTTCGGGTCATGTTAAATGGACTCGGGTCATGTTCAAAGACCCATGAGCTCTAAGTAGGAGAGCAAGTAGCTTAGTCAAGTAGTGTTTAGGTTTTTTAGTACTTTTGTCATAGTTCGAACAGTCCTTTGGGCTAAGTGTTCGAAGTGATCTGTCCGGTCCGGAGAGCTTGGACCGATATGTCCTTGTCCGGGGAGCATGCAGAATTCGGACTCATCAGATTGTACAAGTCATTTTGTGTTGTTTTTTTGTGTTTTTAATCCTACTCTCATGAGTATGGTGGATTTACTAAATGCTTGAGGTCTTTTACTATGCATTATGAATCGATCTACAATCCTGTTGTTGTATCCTCGATCGATCTTAAAATGAGACCTGCATAAATGAAAAGACAAGAGAAATTGGGTTTTTATATGTTCAATCCAACCAACAAAGCGACATACTATTTATGTAGAATTGTTGAATACATCCAATCACATGTCTTACTTATATAGATAATGTAATTAGGTTTAATTTTTACATTAATTTTATTATACCCGTTCTGGCGGGGGTTACAAGCCACTAAATCGATAACCCTTGAACTTATCATTTTAGCCGTAAGTGTTATTATTTGGTTTCACTCATTTATAGCGCCCAAATTTAACCCAATATCTACAGTGGGTTTTCATACAATAATCCAATTCTCAATTGTATAATAACCCGATTACTTATTAATTGGATCATCTTATGATAATAATAAATATATCATTAACATACAGATACATAAATTTTGAACAATATCCCATTTGGATTGTCATATGTTACTTAAGTATGTATTTACATTATGTATATCATAGTTCCATTCTCAATAGGTAAACTGAACAATCTTGTACATGATGATAGAAGAAAAAGAACACGACAGTAATCACGTTATCCAATCAATAAAGAATATGTATCAATTCGGGTGTGTAGCATAATAATATGAAATGTAAACGCAAATATATATTCTTAATTAGTTCTAATTATATATATATATATATACTTAATGAGTTAGAGAAGTCTAAGCCATATATTGCAATGAATCTAAAGTGTCAGAGGCAGATCCAGGATTAGAATTTAGGGTGTGTCAAAAAAATATTTTAGGGTGGTCCATGGCATACATGGCCACCCCCTAGATCCGCCCGTGAGTGTATACCACATATTAGAAAATATATATATTGGTTGCATATACAAAACTTTCACTGAAATCAATGATTCGCTAAAAAAAATAACACCCATCATAATTGTGTGTTCCTCAAAAACTAAAAGTAATATCACTTTCCCAAGAGGATATACTTCGATGGAGTTTTTTTTCCAATGTGTTCAATACTTATTTGACATCTATGAACTTTGTTTTAATAGACAAGAAATATATATATATATATATATATATATATATATATATATATATATATATATATATATATATATATATATATATATATATGTGTGTGTGTGTGTGTGTGTGGTGTGTGTGTGTGTGTTTGGAAATAGATAAGTTCCTGCTACTTAATTTTAGAATTATTTTTACAACATAGCCTTAAGATAAGTTTTCCCCTTATATAATGACTTAGTTATTTAACCATGGTGAGTGGTTGGAACATTCAACAAGTTCCACTTCAATAGAGATGATGCAACTAATGCTACTTTATAATTTTTCATATTGTTGGAACTCTAACTAATACAACCTACTAAAATCTAAGTCAGAATACTCATTAACCTCCATATTATCGTGATTTCCCATATGTTAACATATATCCTTTTGTTTGTTGCTTATACTGGAGAGTCCATTTTGAACGCTTCTTAATTTTCCATCTCCGGATTACGCAAATACCTTTCCAACAATGCAATAGCACTCGTTATGTCCGAACTTGCACAAAATTCAACATACTTCAGACTCTCGACTGTCAAAGCATATTGAAAATTTTGCATTTCCGTAATATCTAAGTTTATCTTTGGACATTGACTTACACTTACTTTGTCTTATTTTCAATAAAATTATTCAAAGGTGTACTAAAAATATAAACTTACTCTCACTAAACCTTTAATACCCATAGTCCTTAACCGAGTTAATCTCAAAATGAAAGAAGACTATAATCTTAAGGAACTTGTGATACTAATATCAATAAGCATGTTTGATCCCACAAATGGATTTCTTTATATTGCATACCATGGAATTTGAATCACCTATTAAAAAGTTCTCAGGTTGCACCATATGAAAATATTTTCCTTAATGTCACCTTTTAAGAAAAAAAATCTTAACATCATTTGATAAAGCTCTAGGTTAAAGTATGCTACTATTGTCATGACTTTTCTAACGGAGTTCTTTATGAGGCTCCTAAATTTTTATCTTGACTTATACTATTTCTTTGTAGCATTTATCCACATATTAAAATTAGAACTCTTCATGGATTTATGGAAACACGAATAATTATATACCATTACCCACATAAATCTTTATATTCTTGAAGATACGATCCAAAACTATAGTGTCCTTCCTATCTTTAGTGGTTTATTTTTAAGGGAACTATTTTATTAACTTTGTATTTTCTTGAGGAGGTAGAATTTGAACTTATTTGAACAATTTTATTTTGTTCTCTCTGTGGAATATAGTATTCATCTTGAATAACTTAATTTTCAAACATAACTTTAATGACTAGCATTGAAACTAATCATATGATACATGAGTATCAATACATCAATGACCTTTCGTTGGGCCAATATATTAGCTTTATAACCCGTGTATCTTTGATCATCAATCCACCAAAAACCTTCTTATCGACTGATATGTTGGCTTGATGACTTACTTATCTTTGTTGAAACCTTTATAAATCTTATGAATTCTTCCTAAAAATAAAAAATTATTCTTAAATTCTTCCATCAAACTGAACACCCTTACATAATCTTAATGTTCTCATCTCAAAACATACTTATATTAGGAGAATCATAAAACTAAAAGCATTATAAATGGCCAAAATATCCTAGAAAACAATAATTGACCCTTTTATTGTCCAATTTATTTAGATTCGGCCGATGAGGCTTTTCTTTATATGACAATCCCTAAACACGCGGATGCTTTGAGCTAGGCTTGCGTCTAGCCAAAACCTCATTTGGCGGTGTTTATGGTTACCTTCGTTGGAATTCTTAGTGAGAGTATATGTTTTACATTTGATAGTCTCACCACATATCGATAGTGGTAGAGTTGAATGAAGAATCATATTTTACTTTATATCTTTAAGAATGCGATTTTGTTTTTCAGTTACACATTTTTACGATGAACGAACCCGAAATTATTGTCCAATGATCTATACCGCAATTCTATTAGTATTTAGTAAATGGTCTTTGATATTGTTCACCATAACCTTCATATATACCATACCATTCACTACTTCAGTCATATTTAATGTGCTTAATGCTTTTACCTAGTTGATTTTCAAAGCGAGTTTTAAAATATATGAACTTGTTTACGACTTCTTATATCTCATGAAGAAGGTAAAAATAATAAGATCTTTTTTAGTAGTTATAGGTAATTAAGATGAGTGGCCGGACTTTTATAAATATCATATATTTTTTGTATTTATTTATAACAACACCATTAAAATAATAGATATTACTAATGTGCGTTTTATATTTGAAAATACTATTCACTAATTAATAATATAAAATCTGAAATGGTAATACTTATTATTGACAAAAAATAAAATCTTATTTTAAACGAGTTTGCATATTTTAGGCAAGTGGATTATGAAATGAAAATGCATATATTTTATTTTCATTATTCGATGTTGCATATAAAAATATGATGTGGCTTTAAACCTCAGTGTCTCATATGATTTTTTAAATAAAAGATATGTGCTGAAAAGATGAACGTGAAACTTACATGTTTACATGTTTACAACTTTTATCTTCTTATGAAAGTGTTATTGTGGAATAAAGGGTCTCAAATTTTTAGAGACGATGGTTACAATCTTCTTAAAATTGGCTAGTTGCAATGAATCCTACTTCTGAAGGATATGAAATTGTTATATTTAATGGATTGAATGATTCTTGCAAAACCAAATAGTAGAAATATATAGGAAAGAGAGTAGAGATACGATTAAAAGTGGCAAACCTAATATCACTCTTTGAAAATTGTATGTCTCATAGAATATAATAAAGTTTTTAGTGATGGACCCTTTTATAATTAGTGAGTATATTTCATTAAATGATTAAGTAGTCTTTGAATTGGATCTCTTGTTCTTATTGTCTCCATCTCTTTTGTTTATTTTAAATTAAAACACTATTTATTTTTTCAATTTTGATAATACAATTGACAACTCAATAGAAAATATTTCATGATATGTTTTAAAGAATTTCTCATAGAGTATTATCATTGTATATGGTTGGGTTTTTATCCTCTTTAATGAAGAGTAGTTCATTAACATAGTATGATATATATTAAAATCTTCTTACCCAATAAACATATCATGTTTTCCACTCAATCTGAATAATTTGAAATATGTTATCTAAATTATTACTATATTATATATTCAAAATAGTTAAACCTAATCATCAGATGAATAATATAAATGGGTTGGATTTTATCAAGCTGGAAGGTCTATAAAGGGTATTATATATACCACAATCGTCATAATCATTAGCGGAGATGGTGGACGCTAGTGTGTTATGCATTACCTATGGATTCAGTACTTTAACGTTAGACATTTTTGGTTCCAGATCATATCTAAAAGCAACCAAACCTTTTGTGGGGGTCAGACCTGACTAATTCATGGTAATTGAACAAACCATTCATCATTAAGAAACCAATTATACATGGATATGGTGTGTGTATGTGTGTGTGTGTGTGTGTGTGTGTGTGTGTGTGTGTGTATGTGTGTGTGTGTGTATGTGTGTGTGTGTGTGTATGTGTGTGTGTATGTGTGTGTGTGTGTGCAGTAACTGCATAATGCAATAAGTATCCACCATAAAAATATGTAAGGTAAAGTTTTATGAAGGTCGACCTACACACAATTCAATTTTTTGTTATGTTATGAGGCCTTCAACTTATTTCATTTACTGACTTGCCTGATATTTTAAACATATGTGGGATACCAAGTCTGCCAATAAGTTCTAAGAATGGGTATTTGGAGGGTTTGCACTATAATTATATAAATTCTAGCGAATCGTATATCGATAACACATCATACCTTAAGATGTATCTTAATACTCTTTGAGCATTTGAAACAATTCGGGAATGTAAAATATCTTGTCAAGTGCTCAAATATCTGAAGGGAGATGAATACCAATTAAACTCGTATGCCTGAAACAAAAAATCTATGGTCATGTCGGACATCACCCTATGTCCAAGTGTCAACGATAATGAATAATTACCCCACATCTGGAAAACCATACATTCTTAATAGTTTAAGATTCTCAATGCACACATAATGGAGTTACATAACCGTAAACTCCTAAATGTATAGCATTACACTTAATATATCATCAAAAGTCCGAAATACTCAACCAAAACGTGTTTGATCTAAATATGTTATACAATTGCAAGAGAGAAGTTAATTTCATCATATATACATAATTGAATTGGACATGGTATAAACATACATACAAACATATGAAAACCGTGAATTAGTTAGCTACACATTTGTATGGGGTACTGGGAAGCTACAACATGTAAAGAAATCAAAATCAAAGAAAATTAATTTAGTCATTGTTCGTGTTCGTCAGGACCATAACATGGGTGATCGCGGTGATCGTACCCTTGATGAACTGTCTTCCTGAATTCGTTCGTTGCGCTGATCATAGCCGTGGTTGCGGAAAACCTAGACGATTTTAAAAACCCAAATTGATATGAATTATGGTTTTGTCTTAATTTTTTTTTAAATCGAACATGCAATTTTAAATATACATATGCACATATTCAAATACATTCCTTCAATTGCACCATCTAGTCCTAAACATGCGATTTAAATTCTAAAATCACCTAATCATACTTACTTTTTGAAATCGAAACATACAAACTTTGAATTTTTCTCCCAAATTGGAATTAATTGTAAGATTAAGACTTTGAAAAACTCAATCATAGTTCTAAACATGCATCTCTTATCCTGGAGAAATCAGACTCGTTTTGAAACTAACCATCACATATAAGAATTTGTTGTGGCTTTAAACCTCGGTGTCCCAATAATAGTTCTTGAAATAAAAGATATGTACATAAAAGTTAAACATGCAACTTACATGTTTATATATTTTATCCTCCAATTGAAGGGTTGCTGCAAAACTGAGTGCTTCGATTTGTGAGAGACATTTGTTACAGTCTTCCTGTAGTTAACTAGCTGCAATTAATCTCACTTCCTGAAAGATACGAAATGCGTGCTCTCGATGGATTGAACAAATCCTCCATCAATGACTAGATTGGTTAGACTAATATATTTTTATACTTCTATGAAACTAAATAACATGTAAGTCCATTATTTTTGTAAGTCCATTATTCCCAATATCGATTTACTTCAATTAACTATGTAGGTGCGATTAAAGTCCTATATCGGCTACACATGGGAATGATCAATGATATATAAGTAAGATTATATCTCAACTAGTATGAAACCTTTTGGAAGTTGACCAAAAGAAAGGTCGTGCGGGCTTTCTGGACCAAAAGCGGACTATATCATACTAGTGTTGAGATTAGGTCGTTTATACCCATATATAGAGGTGGAATATGCAGTACTCATTCCCAAAAAATGGTATTAGAGCTTCAGGTGTGGATGGAACGTGATGTGGGTAAAATTCTCAGATGTCAAACATAATGAACTAACAACCAAGCTCAAGGTGAATGTTTTACTATATAAATAACTAATATGACCTAGTTTGGAGTGTTTGTGATTCATCAAGCAATGTGATTTGATTGGAATAATGCTATGAAATAAGGAGTGTGGTCTGATTAGAATAATAAGATATATTCGTCGTAAAACTCTATATCTCAGGTGGGAAACCTTGGAGTAATCTGATTAAAGCGAGCGGATGGAAGTCAACTGAGAGGATGCTAAATTAATACTTTGTTTGAGAGGAAGATTCGTTAAATCTGACTAAAGTTCCATATCGGTTAAACATGGGAAGGATCAATGATATATAAGTAAGAAACGTATCTCAACTAGTATGAGACCTTTTGAAAGTGGACCAAAAACAAAACTGTACGTGTTATTAGGTGAAAAGTGATTTCACAATATAAGACTAAAATATAGTAAATATCTTATATTTTGTAATTCTTAGACAATAAATTAATTTATAATTTTTATAATTATTAATTTTCTATAAATAAATAAATAAAATTGAGATTTACACCCATAATGATGTACTTTTTAAAAATTTATATACGAAAGATGACTAAATCTAACATGGAATTTTATTTGATTTCGTAAATCAATGAACTTATTTTTTAGAATAATTTATCATTCAATAATAAATATATTTGACATTACTAATATATTGATTTTTTAAAATTTTTGTTATAAATTCTTTATGTTATTGTTTAGATCCTGTAATTGTCTACACTACATCGAAGAAATAATCAATGTAATATTATGTTTTTTTTTCAAAAAAATATTAAATATAATAAAGAAAGATATAATGTAATGGGGTATACCCGAAAGCATCTAAATACAGCCGGAACACATCAGGACACTTAAATACAGTCGAAAACGGTACAATAGAATTGTTACAGCAAAATACAAAAATCAAACAGTTGGACCATCAGAGACACATCGTAAAAGACAAATAGAAATATGTAAGTAGATCTAGACCTTCGCAAGAGGATCTCACAAGATTCTCGTCTACCTGATTGCGACTGAAACCGCTAAGAAACTTCACATAATCCATAAAAAAATCTTAAATGGTTCTATTGGAGTTTGAGAAAAAAAACTAATAAATAAAGAAGAGATGAGTTTTCTTTTATAAATACGTAAAAAACATATGAAAAATTAAAAAAAAAAAGATATGGTGTAATAAAAGAAAGTGATATTCTAATATGAGGGAAAAATTTAAAAGGAGAAACTTTCCACTATCACACAAATTATTACACAACTATCTCTATCTCTAACTAAAATAAAATAAAAGAAATAAACATCATAAACTAAAAAGCACTGTTAGTCCCCATATTTACCACTTGTATCAACATAGTCCCTTTTGTTCATTTCTACATAAAACTCATCCCTTTTATTTTAAAAATTTGCACGATTAGTCTCTCCGCATATTCTGGGAGACCAAAAGTGATACAAAACTTGAGATTTGGGGACCAAAAGTGATACAAAACCTAGAATTTAAGTGTCGCGTGTCAGTTTTTAAATGATTTATATGTGAAGGGGGGCTATAGTTGCAAATTTTTAAAACGAAGGGAATGAGTTTTATGCAGAAGTGAACGAAAAAAACTATTTTGATACAAGTGGTAAACATGAAGGACTAACAGTGCTTTTTAGCCTAAAATTAAAGAAAACAAAATAATTATTTGAAATTTTTTTTTCTTTGAACCGGAAAAAATTATAACCTATCCCATCTGATACATTATGTTCCACGGAAACTCGCTTGTATTTAATTAACAAATTAACGAAATTTGTTGTAAATGTGTTTGATTTTAAGTTAACAATAGGATAGTATTGATTTGACTTACACTATCACTCTCACAATCACATTTATATACGAGTCATATAGTTGGGTTGGGTGGGTAACATTTTTATTTCGGGTAATTATCGGGTCATTTTTTTTAAATAGTAAAAACATTTTTACCATTTTCAAGGTACGTTTATATTGAATATTTTATTGTAATTTCCAAGCTCTATTTAAAAATATAAACGTTTTTTAAAAGAAGGATACAAAGTCAAATAAATTATAAAAAGAGTTAAAGAAAAATAGAGGATTAGTGTTTGTTGCATTCCTTTCATAAAATCAATCATTGTTTCTCTTCACCGTTTTTAAAATTTAAAAATAAATATATTAAATAGGCAAGCAACCTAGTTTTTAAATAAAAAATGTTAGATTAAAAACCGGCGAAAACGGTATGCCTCAAATTAAATTCACTTGATTTCATCCAAAAATATTTATTTTTTATTTATTTTTTTATCCAATATATTTTCAAATCGTATTTAATTATGAAAATATCATTAATAATATATTTTTACAAAATTTATTCTAAGCAGCAACACGAATTTAATATATTCATAATTTAAGATCCAAACACCATTTTTTAGAACCAAAATCTTTGAAACTTGTTTTTAAATTTAAAACGAAAATAAAAATCACAAAACTTTATATTTCTACACCAGCACTAAATTTTAGGTATCATCTTGATAATACAACTTAAGATCAAACAACCATTTCTTTTAAATTCAAAATATTTTAACCTTGTTCTTTTTTATGATTGTTTTTCTACAAAACTTTAAATTTTAAGAGAAACACGACCAAATGGAATGAGATATGCATCTAGCAGAAGATGTGAAAATTAAAAAAAGAAGAAAAAATGTATATGAAGGAGCTAAATTCGTAAAAAATAAAATAAATAACGATAAAAATAATCTAAATTTTAAAACATTGGTGCAGCTATGCACCAACTAGTTTTAAAGGGTAAATCGGTGGTGGTAGCCTATTTGATTCAGGTTTCGACCCATGCACTATTGGTTCAAAGGGTTGAATCGAGGGTGCAAAGCCTCAACATCATCGGTTTTAAGGCCATGCACCATTGGTTCACACCTCATGAACTGATTGTGCAGGTAGGTTAGAACCATTGATCTAACCGGTGGTACCATCAGTTCGAACCCCTAGTACCACCGGTTAGAATTCGGTTCATTTTTGTAATTTTTGTTTTATGTTTTGTGTCTATGTTTTATTGACTTAGTTTCATTTGGTATAAACTTTAGAATTTCAAGGCGATGATGATATATATGGATATGTAGAGGATTTCATTATCAATTACAGTCACGTCTTTTTTCATAATATAATACTATACGCCATACGAATTGGTTAAGTGGGTTAAAAACTTAAGGAAAAAAATGGATTAGTTATCAATATAAAACGTCTTTATGCTCCGAAGAATAAAAAAATCCTCGAATATTATTTGAATGCGAGAGATTCAGATGGTATACTCTGGCATATATCTTTTGAGTTTGCCTAATAGGTATTACAACTTATGACCGACCGACTTTATCCAATATTTTGTTGGTAATAATTGTAATATATGTTAGGCGAATTCAAAACATATAATTATTTATAATGACATAGATCTAGCGAAGATGATGGTGGTATTATTACTGATATTTTCTTTGAACATCCGGCTAGTGTGGATTTGTTATGAACATTTCTAATAGTGTTAATAATGGATAACACTACAAGATAATAAGGTACAAGATCTCACTGTTTGAGATCGTCAGAGTAACATCTATTGGTTTAACTTATTGCGTTGCATTTATGTTTATGTCTCGGGAGAAAATAAACAGTTTAAAGTGAGAATTAGACTGTTTGAAATCATTGATTATATATCACGGCATTGAAGAATTGTCTGTGGATTTGAAATATAGAGACTTGACATTGATGAATACTCTAGAAAATGTGTTTAAAAAATAACGCACATGCTTTGTCAGTCGTACATTAATCAGAACGCCAAGGCGAATATGAAAAAATACTTTAATGGGAAAACAAATTACGTTATGTTTGTGTCTGCGTGGAAAAAGATAGCGTACTTGGCGTCAGATATTGAATTCAACGTGAGTATAAAAATTATCCATAAGCAATCAAATACACCAAAAAGTCTTGGTTATCTCTTTACACTGATAAACTTTTGGTTTCGAAACTAACAAATTCATGGATTTGGTACATGTGACCACTAACCGGATCGATGGCACTCATATAACCTAAAGTATTATATATGTTTGAGAAAATTCAATGTCAAGTTATTTTGGGGTAAGATACGTTCTTTGGTTGAACTATAATATTGTGCAGTTAGATCCTCATTTGAAATTAGTCGATGTATAGCATAACATAAATTTGGAGATAATATGTTCTACAAAATGAGAGGTAAGGTCTCTAACACTACTTTAGATTTTTTTCTAATTGAATTAGAAAATGCTAAAGTTCATGAGATAGTCGATGAAATTAAGATGGCTGATGCAATTGAGATGGCAAATAAAATTTTCATTTATGTGATATGATCTACACACGGTATATTGTATTTACATTAAATTCCCAAGTAGTTCTATAAAGGCATATTTAATCCTTTTGAATATTTTCATGATCATTGGAAAATGTTAGATATAATGACATGAAAAAACCTAACCATGATAGATCTCTAGAAAGAAAAAAAAGGATAAACTTGTAACTAATGTCATGCTAACTAACGAAGAAAGATGCATCCAACATATTTATAATGTCATGCTAATTAACAAAGAAAGATGCATAGAACATATTTACAATAAATGGCTTGAAGTAGTCTATCATGAAATTTCTACCCTATTTGAACTTTTAGATAATAAAAAAATAGCATGGTCATTGACGTGCCAAACAAAAATTATATGTTCATGCAACATCCATTAAACGGGATAAATCGTATTAGGAACATGTAAATGATGCAAAAAAGGTTAGTGAAGCTTCAGTGCTAAACCCTTTTGAAATTCCTAAGCTTATCGTTCGTGAAGGGAAATAAATAACACCCTCAATAAAACCTGTGAATTTGAAACTACCAACACAAGCTAGTGATAAAAAACCTTAGGTAGTTCGAACTCATTCAATGACCTCGATATCAAGTCATATCTTCGGACAGAGAAATATTTGGTAATTGGAACCACTTCAATAGCTTTGCTTTCTAGTTATAGAGTACCAATCTACGATATTGGTTCTAAAAAATTACTTAATGATCTAAAATTTTACTTGCGATGGTTTCACCTTCACTTCAGACCATTTATAACCGCTATAATTGATGTTAGACCCAATGAGCATTGCAAGCATCCATCAATATCACATGGTTTGTGCGACCAAGAAGAGAGGTGTGGAGTTGTTATGATGGGTTTTTATGACGAGCTTATAGATAAATATGACGTTTATAGCAAGAATAATATCTAAGTTTGTTGAAAGTATACACTACTATAATCAACCTGCAAGTATATTTTATTGAATGACAATACCGGAGATAGGGTAGCCATCGTATCAAGGTTTCAATGCATTGTCTATTTTGTATCACAATCAGGGTCGATGAATTGCAGTTATATTTTTCTATATTTGTTTTTACCATTGCGAGGTGCAAACCCTCCGATGTCTAAAAGGGTGGAAATCGGATTTGGTTTTATTAATAGTAACCATTTCGTCAATATAAGTATTTTATTTTACGTTTGAAGTTTTTCAATAATAATTTGTAATATTTATCTTTATTTTTTATACAACTTTCTATTGCCACTGACTCATTATGTGCATAAAATATATCCATATCGGACAATATTGCGTACTAATAACGTATAAGTTTGGGAATTACCATTAATAAGTCGATGCAAAATATATGAAGATCTTAAAAGTCAGAAGCATAGTATCTTCAACAAAGAGTAACCAATTTAGATGATTTATATAACAATGTAATACATAATTATTTATTTATTGTATTTATTTTATGTTCTTTTGTTGACAAAGTAATGTAAACTTATTTGTTTAATGTATTTGTTTTATGTTATATTGTTAACAGATTGCAAACATCATACTTAACTCGATAAATTTTACATTAGACACAAATATGTTACACATGAAATGACAAACATTAGAAAATACATTAAACATAAACACGAATAACATTTTTAAGACTTATATCCTTACATATCTAATTTTAGAAATTCCGCATGTTCCAGTCTACTGCCAATGAGGTCCAACTCAGTAACGCGAGGTATATGTTGTTTAATTAAATCATTAATCCTCAAACCAAGCATTTTATACAACTTTGTCTGAATCATGCGGAAGGTCATGAACCCAAATATTTGGAATTTAAAAAAGATATTGTAACCTGATAGATACATAAGTAAATATTTAAATATGTACTAAAAAACATTGATAAATATAAAACAACAATTAGATGTAAACTGAAAATAGCATTATGTTAAAGAACTCGAATAAACATAAACAATACAATAACTTAAAATGACCAAAGGAACATAAAACAACATTTAACATGAAAATAAAACTAATAACAAAATTAGTTAAAGTCATACCTTTTGTTAAAAGTGTAACTCATAGTGTTTTCTCATTTTCAGCGATTTGTTCCTCCACATAACTTAACATATCTTTTGTCCAAAAAATCAGTTACTTTCAAATGGAACGAGTTATACTCTTTGTTCTTAATTAATTGTTGGAGCTCAAACACGCGATACAATAATTCACTTTTCGATAATTGCACCTTATAGATATTTCTTCACGATTGCTTGGAGACGACATGAGTTTTCACACTGCACCCCGTACATGTAGTGCATTGTACATAAAATTTATTGATAAACCCCACGTTAGTCTCATATGATTTCATTATCTTCACATGATTGATGGTCTGAAGAGGATACGATTATTCACTTACAATCTATTCCATATCGAACATATTTATGTAAGTAGATGAAGTTGTATGTTCAAAGTGATGTTATTTGTGACCTTTATATAGAGAAGTGAATAATGAAATTGACGAATAAAATTTAAAAAGGACTTATTACTAGCGGCTAACAATTAGACGAGACCCATTTTGGTAGATAAAATATAAGCGAAACTAATTTTTTTACGAGTAAACTTTTGGCGATAAAGATCAAACAAAAGCACCATGGTCGCAACACCTGTGTACCCATGGTGAATGATGTAGAGAAACATTGGTGCAATATACATGCATTGATATTGCATAATGCGTTACACCAATGGTGTATATTAGGTGCACAAACTTCGCACTGATGGTAAGCCATGTCGTGCGCCATCAGTACAACGACTTGGCACCAATGGTACGCCTTACCGATAGTGCACAGACTTGGCACCTATGGTGCAAAATCCAGGGTAATAATTAGTCTTTTTTATGACAACTTAAATTTGTTACTAATAATCAAATAGTTTGTTTTTGTATGAATTCATAATTTAAGTGTTTTACTAAAAATTAAATGATCTACAAGTTGATAAAATAATATTTATGTGGTTTTTAAAATGAACTTAAGTGTTTTAAACACTTTTAATGTTACATAATGGATGGTCGAGTAAACATAAGCAACATAAATGATTTATAAAGAACCCTTCAAATAACATAACATAGTCTACAAATTCATAACCAATCCATCTATGGTACAATAAAAAACATCAAGAAAACATAACAAACATAAGTCCCAAAATGAAAAACATAGTATGGAATATAAATAAACACATTAAACAATCATAACCAAAATAAGTCCTAATATAAGAACAACAAGCCAATGAGAAGTGAGCTACATTATTTGTTTTTTGAAGAGCCTCAAACCTTTTCAATCATCTCTCGTGCGAATGGTGGTGATCATACAAACAACCTCAAGAAATTTATCATCGTATTACTGCATATATGAGATGATTACGTACCATCCAAATTGAACATGTAGTTAATATACCTACTCGTCGTCGACATTTCATATGTAGCAATATCAACTGTCAAGTAGTCGTCGCGAATTAAATGACATGACCAATCTTTCCAAATGGTCTCGCACCAAAGGTAACATGAGAGATATTTCTTCATATACAAATATTTCAGTAACACGAGAGGATGTACTTCATCCTAAATGTGTCCGAACTGGGGCATCACTCTATCAAGCGTGTAAACATTTCATTGTGCTCATCATTCAGATTAGATACTCGAGTAGACGAGTATCTTTCAAGGTAAATCAAGCTATCATGTGTTCGTACGACTTGAAGATGACCTATGAACCATAAACAGTACAATATGTTATATAAAATGTTAAGTTAAATGTTCTGGATATTGTTATACATATAATAAGTATAAGTCTGTACACTTACACATCCTTCTCCTTTATATTTTCAAGAACGAAGCGGACAATGGATTTGGGTCTCACGTTAGAGCCACATTTCTTGTTAGCAACCAACTAACAATCTAGGGCTCCTCAATATATAAGATGGGCTTTACAAAGCTTTAAAAAATATAAAGTGGTCGTATATCCAACAGTAGCATGGCTATAAAACTATATAGGTTTTTCTTGGCATATTTTGAAGGATCCCCCAAAGCACAATAAACAACATCCTATATCCCACGACCTATCATCCATGTTTTCTAAACTGTAGAGATAATAAGCCTTTAAACGCTTCTGACTGGTATCCGCGCATATAGTGCACCCAAAAAAAGGCATGGTGTGATACATGGCGGATAATCTCTTGGTCGGTTAACTGAAAAAACTGATCCTAAAGAAATGTTTCATGTAGTCATTTCAATTTAAACCCCACTCTTCGTGTAGACTCCATCTCAGAACAAACCTCATCAACTGTGAGTTCCAACAACTTATATAGTAGGTATACATATCCTCTTTCGTATCCTTAACTACATTTGGTGTTTGACCGAAAACCAAGATGCATGTAATGCCTTGTACGTCAACTATAATAAGTTTCATCTCCCCGAAATTGACCTTAAAATATTGGTCTTTTGGTGTTAATGTTCGATGAATACCTCGTCCAACACGAGATGTATGTAATACATTGGCATGTGAGCTTTAGAAGGCCCAAAAAGAGTACGTGTGAGATAAGTCACTACTTCAGGTTGGGCTATCGAGTCCCACATGGGCAATATCTTGTAATGTGTCTAGATGTCGAGAGAACTATAAGGCTATACCAAAAATATTTTATAAGAAAACAAAACTTAATAAACAATATAAACATAAGTAAAACATTTAATTTTGATGAGTTCAGACGAATTCACCACTACTCACTGAGAAATCCGGACAAGGGCAATTCGAACAATAAGTGCCTACTGAACTATCCGGATATGAAAAAAGTATTAAATAACTAAACACCTTTTGACTAAGTTAGGTGCTAATCAGCTTATTAAGTAAATGAGTCCTTAAACTTGACCTGGTTTCATAACTTGACCCGAAAGTCCATGGGTCCATAATTAAGGGTATAAATACCCAACTATTTTCATTAATGATGTTAATGAACATTTAATACAACCAGGCATCTTAAATCTCTCACTACAAAACACCTAAATATTTAATACTCTTAAAACTCTCCAAAACACTTGACAAAATTACCCTCAGTCTAAAATAAACCACACCAAATTGGCAACCATAGTGGGAGGAGAAGGTGCCTGAATCTAGCATTCAAAACCAGCAAGAAAAACCAGTTCGGATGAATCCGGACGAGCAAGCAATGCCACCACATTTGGTGGAGGTGGTGGGTGAAAACAATGAGTACACAACCGAAGAGCAAGACATGTTGAAAGCTGAAATAGAAGCATTGAGGGCCACTAAAAAGGCAGAGATGGGTTTAAAAGAAAAGTCGAAAGCGTCAGCCATTCACCATACTGACAACCCAAGGGAGAATGACCCATCAGCAAAGACTCATTTGAGCACAGAAAAGATCCATGTCAGTTCCAAGAAATCTCACCGGTCTGAGCTGGTGGAGAGCTCAGAATCTGAGTCCTCCAGTAGTTCCTCGAATGAGGATGAGCTTGAGGAGTCTTTGTCATCAAGCAACGATGAAGGAAGGTCCACAAAGAAACAAAAGCTAGTTAAAAAATATTCAAGAAATAGGGATAGGCATGGGAGATATTAGAGGCATATGGGAAAAGGGTCATCTCACAGCCAGAGTCATAGCCACGGGCATGTGGATCAGCTGCTGATGGATCCTTTTGCTTTCCATGATGAGGCATGTATTTTTGCAACACCTAATGAAGACATAGTTTTTAGTCGTGGTCGGAATTGGAGGCAATATCCATTGTCATCCAAGATACTGTCCGGTAGCCTTCCTAAGAGGTTTGACAGTACTAAAATGGAGAAGTATGATGAGAGCAAAGATCCGGACAACCATCTGGTGATGATGATGATGAATTTTGATGATGATGACAAACTTCTTTGTAGAGCCTTCTCCCACTCTTTTACGGGAAGTGTTTTGAAATAGTAGAATAGCTTGCCACAAGGTTATATCAGAAACATTGATACGTTGTGGGTGGCCTTTCGAAGGCAGTTTGTGGGGAGTAAGGAGGTGAAGGGCAATGGAGATACTATTATCCATTGTGCCCAAGAGCCAAATGAATCACTGAAAGACTATATAATTCGGTTTGTAAACACAAAAGTGGGTTAGCTGATTGCTTTGTGTAGGTATCAATAACTTCTTTAAGGCAAGGGTTAAACCCTGGGAATCTGGCTGATTCGGTAACCAAGAAGAAGACCATAACCTGGGGCGGTTTATTGAATCAGGTTGGAAAACAAATCAACGTAGATGAAACAAAGAAGAATAGGGTACACAGGCAAGTGAGGTTTTCCCTAGCTGCTCCAAACCAGAACCAATCCGGATACAAGGCCAAGGAAATCGGACAGGGGCCCAATAGGGCCAAACAGACTCAATCCCACCCAACTCCAGCTCAGAGCCAGCAGTCCAACAATAAACGAGGACCTTGGGTCCAACCGGAGTTGTTTGCTGAGTTGAAAGAGAATGTGGCGACCATCTGTGACAAAACAAAAGATGAAGTGCATTTTAGGAAGCCGGCAGCGCTTCAATCTCCTAGGGAAAGTTGTAATACTTGTTTTTGCAAATATCATCATGATATTGGCTACAACACCGAATACTGCATCACTTTGAAACAATAAGTGCAGAATCTTATTGAAAGGGGGAAGTTAGGGCCTATGTCAAGAGAAGAAGTGGAAACATGCCTGATAATACTCGCCGGACTAGCCCAACAAACAATGCGAGGACGTCTGCTCCAACCCGGAATAAAGTGGATCCTGATGTCGAATACGAGTATTTGGATCCTGATCCAACCCGGAATAAAGTGGGGGTTATAACAGAACATATTAAGATAGTATTTGGACTCATAAGTTTTTTCGAGTCACTTACTATATTCGGAGGGGGGACTATGACTGCGCCAACTCCTTCTTCAAGGAAGAGGCACGTTCACACTCTAGCTACTCGGTTAGAGGCATGCATGCTTTCTTATCAATCCCAAATTCCTTTTCCCTTTATTATTTTTGATGAAAATGATCTAAGAGACATAGCTGGGCCTTATGAGGATGCTTTGGTGATAGGAGCTTCGATTAGGGGCAACGACATCAGGCAAATTTTGATTGACACTCGCAGCTCAGCCAATATTCTCTTTTTAAGTTCTTATAAATAGATGAAAAATCCAGCAGTGATTCAGTGTTCGAACAGATCCATTGTGGGATTTACAGGAAGCTCTACGGATGTCATCGGAGAATTTGAGGATAAGGTATTGTTGGGTAAAGACCCTTTCAAGAAGATGGCCAGGGTACTATTCGTTGTGGTGGATTGTACCACATGTTATAATGAGATATTTGGAAGGTCCTAGCTCTCTAGGATGCATGTTGTGGCTTCAACAGTCCATCAATTTTTAAAGTACGTTATTCAAGGACAAGTGGGAGTTGTCCGGAGTAGCCAAAAAGTAGCAAGAGAATGTTATGCAACTGCACTTGCCCCTAAAACTCTGGGGGCAATCCGAATTAATGAATATTAGCAGTTGTTGGGGCCCTCTGAGGGTGAGGGTGAAATTGATGACCCCAGAAAGATCCCTGGTGTTTTGATACCAATCGAAGAAGTTGAAACCCACTCTCTGGCTGAAGGAAAAAGTGTTAAAATTGGCTCCAAGATGGCACCAGAATTGAAGAAAAAATTATTGTCCTTTTTGGCAAATAACCAACATGTTTTTGCTTGGTGCAATGTTGATGTGACCGGAGTACCTGCAAGTGCTATATCACACTAGCTGTCTATCCGTAGAGATGTTGTACATGTTATGTAAAAAATGAGAGCTTTTTCTAAGGAGAAAGCTGATGTAATAGTTCAAGAAGTTGACCGGCTTACCAAGATGGGACACATAAATGAGTCTCAATATCCTTTATGGACAGCCAACCCAGAGTTAGTAAAGAAAAAGAATGGGAAATGGCGTATGTGTATCGACTTTACTGACTTCAACAGAGCATGCCCAAAAGATCTCTATCCAGTCCCCCGGATAGATCATTTGGTAGACTCCACATCTGGAAACAAGTTATTGTCATGCATGGATGCCTTCTCCGGTTATAACCAGATACAGGTGGATCCGAAGGACCAGGAACACACTACCTTTGTTACGGATATGGGTCTCTATTGTTACAAGGTGATGCCTTTAAGTTGAAAATGCTGGGGCTACTTATCAGAGGTTGGTGAACAAAGCATTTGGTGATCATATTGGGAGCAATATGGAAGTTTATATCGATGACATGATGGTGAAAATCTTAGAAGAAGAGTTGCACCCAGCTGATCTTCAAGAAACTTTTTCCAACTTGGCAAAGGTTAATTTAAAATTGAATCCATAAAAATATGTGTTTGGGGTGCAATCCGGAAATTTTTTGGGGTATGTAATAAGTGAAAAAGGGATACAGCCTGATCCGGACCAGCTCGATGCCTTATTGAAAATGGACCCTCCTCGAAATGTTAAAGAAGTGCAAAGGTTGACAGGAAGATTGGCTGCATTAAATCGATTTATTTCAAGGTCTTCGGACAGATGTGCCCCGTTTTTCAAACCTTAGAGGGTGCTAAAAACTTCAACTGGTCTCCACAATGCGACCAGGCGTTTGATGAAATAAAGAAGCATTTGTCTTCCCTCAAAACCCTTTTCAACCCTGTTCATGGAGAAACACTGTATATATACTTAGTTGTGTCAGAATATTCTATAAGTGCAGTACTGGTAAGAGAGGTGGACAATTATCCTCGTCCGGTGTACTACATCAGCAAGAGTCTGATGGATGCTGAAAAGAGGTACCTAAAGCTTGAAAAACTAGCACTAGCCTTGGTGATTGCTGCCAGAAAAATGAGACCATATTTTCATTCTCATTCTATCATTATCCGGACGTCTTTTCCTTTAAAAAATGTTCTTCAGAAGGCAAATATATCAAGCAGGATGACTAAATGGTCAGTGGAATTGGGTGATTATGATATTGATTTTGCCCCACGAACTGCAGTCAAAGCTCAATCTATTGCTGATTTCTTGGTAGAGTTTCATTCGGACAGAAGAGAAAACTTAAAAAAAGTGGGTTGTCCGAACAAATGATGGATCAAGTACAATGGGTTGTGGGGCTGGGATATGTTTAACTTCTCTGTATAGCGATAAATTATACCAGGCTATATGCTTTGCTTTTAGGGCTTCTTACAATGAGTTCGAATATGAGGCCGTTATTGCTGGTCTAAAATTAGATTTTCTATGTGGGGCTAAAAGAGTCAGATTAATGAGTGATTCTCAACTTCTTATCCACCATGCTCAAGGTCAATCTGAGGCCAAGAATGAGCAGTTGATCAAATACTTGTTTATTCTTAAAGAAGTAGCAGCCAACTTAAAAAATGTTAGCTATGAGCATATTCCTAGATCAGAAAACACACTGACAAACTCTTTAGCAACCATAACATACTCTGAGTCCTACCCATGGATTCATGTACATGAATGCCCATCCATACAATTAAATCAGATCAAAGAAGAGGAAGAGAGTTTAAGTGTACAAGTGGTTCAACCCAAAGACTGGAGATTTTCCCTTCTTCAATACATATCTGATGGGAATTTACCTCCGGAGAAGGCTATGGGAAGGAAAATGAAACACAAGGCTCGTGCTTTTTTAATCATAAGAGAAGTTATTTATAAGAATTCGTTCAGTAGACCTCTCCTACGTTTTTTGGGGGTTGAAGAGTCCCAAATTGTCTTATCCAAACTACATGATGGAGAAGGATCAGCACACGGTGGCTATAGAGCTCTAACCCGGAGGGTTTTGTTGGTCGGATACTATTGGCCATCCATAATGGCAGATGCCAAGGAGTTGGTGAAGAAATGTGACCCATGCCAAAGATATGGTAACGAAATTCATATCCCAGATGTTCCTATGGAGTCAATTTCTGAGCCAGTGCCTTTTGCTCATTCGGGACTGGATTTAGTTGGGCCTCTACCAATGACGTCCAGAGGGTGCAGGACTATTACTGTAGCCATTGATTATATCTCAAAATCGATAGAAGCAACCCCACTGGTAGGAACTACTTCAAAAGCTGTTATAGAATTTATCTTGTCTAACATTTGTTGCAAATTTGGAGTTCCACAAAAGATAACCACAAATAATGGGCCACAATTTGATAACAAGGATATGGAGAATTTCTGTGCCTCCCGGGGCATTAAGCATTTCTTTTCTTCTCCTTTCCACCCACAAGCAAATGGTCAAGTTGAAGTGTCAAACAGGACCATCATGTCCGGTCTGAAAAAGAATTTAGAAGGGGCTGTAGGGAAGTGGCCAAGCTATTTGCAAGAAGTATTGTGGGCATACCGGACTACTCTTGGAGCTCCTACACAAGAATATCATTTTTCCTTGGTGTATGGGATGGATGCAATTGCTCCTATAGAGGCAACCCTTCCATCATACAGAGTCCACAATTATTCCAAACAGGCCAACGAGTTGGCAATTATAAGTCAGTTGGACTTAATTGAAGAAAGAAGAGTTAAGTCTCATCTTAGAACCACTCATTACCAAGGCTTGATGAGAAGCAGATTTGCTTCCAAAATCAAGAGAAGGGATTTTCAGCCAAGGGATAAAGTATTAAGAAAGGTTTTCTTGCATACTAAGGAAAAGCAGTTCGACAAACTAGCTCTGAACTGGGAAGGCCCTTATTAGGTCTCCGAAAAACTTAAGCCTGGGACATATAGGCTTCAAGACAAAGATAGAAGAATCCTAAAGCACCCGTAGAATATTGAACACCTCCGGTTATATCTGGAATGAAAGTTATGTAAATATTTACTTGTTTAAAGTCCATGTAAATATTAGGGGACATACTCTTTCCTACCCTGGTGGCGCGGGGAGGTTTTAGTGAGGTGTCTGGTTTTTTCAATAAAATATGATGCCTTCTTAAAATATTCGGAGTGATTGTATTAGAATTCCTTTCAAGTCTTCAATTTTACTAAGTATCTCTGACAGATCTGATTAATTTGGTTGAATGATGACCATTAAACACATGTCATCAGAGATTTTAAACACTCTCATCTTAAATATTTGTAAAGTAAATAAGGGCTCTTTAAACATTAGCCATTAAAATTGAAAGCAAGTATGAAGCAAAGCAAAAATTGAGTAAGATAAATTTTTCCGGGTAAAAACCGGATAATGATATTAGAACAGAGAATACTCCTTGGCCATTCAAAGACTTTTAGTTTTGAAAAAGGCTTAATCGGACTCAAATCGGACACGATTACAAAACTGTCTTGGCCATCCAAGGAGTTTAATAGTTCACAAGATTAAGAAAAAAACGATAGTTTAAAACCCCAGGGCTTATTCCCCTCGGATGTTCCCGCGTCATCTCCTTTCTTAGGGCTTTTGAGCTCAGCACTTGAACTCTCCCCGGTTCCTTCTTTTTCATCAGTAGTGTCATCAATTCCACTAGAGTAGTTCTTTTTATCATCATCTACCATCGTATGGAATGAGATGTCTTCATACTCTACATATTTCCATAAGGTACCAAGCGTCCTCTTCCGAAACGTTTGATGGAAAAGCAGTACCATGTCAGACTTCACTTTGGCATACTTTTTTTCTAGGGAATCTATCACCTCGTTGGTGTATTCTTCGACACGGGCCTGAATTCTCTGATCCTGCTCTTTCACCAAGTCTTCTTTCTCCTTAGTTTCCTTGGACACAGCCTCTTCAAGGAAAGTCTTATCACTGAACAAGCTCTAAATGGCATCATCTTTAGTCTTCACATCTTCCTTCAGGGTGGAGAGATCTTTTTCCAAACCGGAGTACTTAGTTTGGAGCTCTGTGTTAGCTTTCTCCGAAGTGGCCAGCTTGATTGACAGATCTTCCTTGTCCTTTTTGAACTCCTCAATCTCTTTCTTCAGTGCCTCAATGCTCTGGTTAGCGTTGAGGAGATTAGTTGACAAAGTCTCCTTGTCTGTGTTGAGGGTGTTGAGGGTGTTGATGAGGGCATACTGAGACGATCTCTGGGTCTAAGGGGAATCTGAGTCCCCAATTGAACAGCTCGGTGTAGATGATGATTTCATTGAGTTTGTAGTCCATCGGAGTCTCCGGTGTGACTGGTATCCTCACCTTCACTGATTCTGGGATCCCCCACTTAGTCCGGATCCGGCCCAGCTCGGCGGTATTAGTATAAACGTAGTTGATGTTCTGCATGGCCAACAAGTACTTCAAGTTGACCTTTTGGAAGCAAGGTCCTACCTTGCCCTCCAAGCACTCCGGAAGCTCCGGATGAGCCAATCCAACCTTCACTTTGCCTTTCCCTTTTGTGTCACTGGCAGCATCCCCAGTTTTCCTAGAGGCTTCAGTTTCGAAGGGGGCCTCTTCGATACTATCTTCCATCACTTCTTCCATAATTGTGGAAGGTTTATCAGTTGTTGAGGATGGAAAAGTGAGCTTCTGGCTCAAATGGTCTGTCCAAATGGTTAATCACTAGTTTCTTCTTGAGGTCTGGTGTCCGGTTGGGGCTCAGCTCTGGAGGATTTTGCTAGTGAAACAACTTTGGATGCCTCTGATCCGGAGGACTTATTTCGAGGGGCTCTTATGGAAATCTCTGATCCGGAGGGTTTGTCTTTGGTTGCAGACTTAGAGGCCCCCGGTTTGGAGGACTTTGATTGTGAATCAGTCGCATGGGCTTTCACCAACTGTGTTGTCCGACGTTGATTGGTTTTCTCTGGGGATTTTTTGATATCAGATCCCATGGCTATGAACGTGGAGGGTTTTCTAACGCTTAATACTTCTTTTTCTTGGGCAGTAGAGGGTTGGGACTCCTGAACAGAGGAGCCTGATGGGATTGGTGAAAGGTTTGACTTGGATAGACGTTTAGGTTTTGGATTTTTGGTAGAAGATGATCCCTGATCAGCTTCTAGAGATGGTTTATCAGACTTGTCGCCTGGAGAGACTGGAAGACCATCAACAATGCGTCTCTCTCGTTCAATTTTCTTTGCCTTCTCTAATTCAGAAAGATTCAACCAGCCACCTTTTACAAGAGCGTTTCTATCTGTGAACATAAAACTACCCAAGAAAAGTTTTGAAAGAAAAGGTGAAAGCTTTGTAAAAGATTTGTAGAAGTGGTGAAGATAGTGAAATAGTAAAAGAAAGTGGTTTATATATTAGTAAGGAAAAAAGCAACTGATACCTAGAAGAAGACGAAAAGATTCGAGCAATGATTGAAGACGGCGCTGACGTATGAAATATTAAATGCAGAGGTTACTTTTTAGGCTTAGTGGAAGCGTCGTTCTAGGTAAAAACGACTGGTAGGTCAAATCAAGATGTGACATGTGTCCTACGATCCAAAGAAAACCTTTTAGAATTCTAAGAAGAAATCAGTCCGGACAAACCTCGAACCAAACACACGAACGGGCCGGAAAATATCGTTACTGACTAAGCGAGTTTTTTAGTCATGCCAAAGATTTTTGACAAAGCCTAAAAAAGGGGCTACTAATGAGTCCGGATGAATTCACCACTACTCAGTGAGAAATCCGGACAAGGGCAATTCAGACAATAAGTGCTTATTGAACTATCCGGACAGGACAAAAGTATTAAATAACTAAACACATTTTGACTAAGCTAGGTGCTAATCAACTTATTAAGTAAATGGGTCCTTAAACTTGACCTGATTTCATAACTTGACCCGAAAGCCCATGGGTCCATAATTAAGGGTATAAATACCCAACTACTTTCATTAATGAGGGTAATGAACATTTAATACAACCATGCAGCTTAAATCTTTCACTACAAAACACCAAAACATTTAATACTCTTAAAACTTTCCAAAACACTTGACAAAATTACCCTCAACCTAAAATAAACCACACCAAATTTAATAATTATAAACTTACATTCTTGATGAAACTGCTGAACCGCCCCGTGCTTTTTGTAGTGAGAAAGTAGTGGAACCTTTTTATAATCTAATAAAGCAAACAATCGCATATGTTATTCTATGTGAACCACGACGTTCTCTTTCTTCCCAAAGTAACTCGTGATCTATATCAGAAATATCGACGCTAACAGTAGACACATCTGAGTGCGGTATACGATGAGCTGACGATGGTGAACGATGAAGTGATAGTGGTGAAAGAACAGATAATGGTGGTAGTGAATGATGAGCTGATGGTGATGGTGCAAACTGTCTAGTTAATCCATCCCTCACAACATCAACTTCTTTGTCAACAGTTTTAACACCATGCTTTAAACCTTTGTGCATGCGGTATAGTGATCTTTGGTTGTGCTCATCAACTTTATTTTTAATGCTCGATCAGTGACATTTTTCGCAAACAACTCCACTCTTCTCCACTTCAATGGACCTAACAAGGTATTTTAACTTGCCAGCATGATCATGTCTAGAGCTCTTAGGAGGGCGTGTGCAGTTCTTCCGCGTATTGGACGACCTGAGTCAACAAATAATAAGTTTAATTTAAAATAACAAAAATAATCATGAAAAAACAAGTATTAGTAACTAAATTTTACAAGTATTAATAACTTAATAAGTGCAAAAAAATAGATTCAATAGGTAGAAATTCAAAAACCCCAACCCCTCTCAATTTAATACCTAAGAATTTGGTTGTGCACCTATTACGCACCTATAGTACACAGTATTGTGCACCATCAACGCATACAAGATGCATCAATGGTGCACATCGTGTGCACCATCGATGCCGGTGCGTTGTCATCTTTCTCGTGATTCCGCCAAAAAATATAACCTCTTTAACTATCCAATAAACCCCAAATTCATCGTAACAGAACTCCAAATGCACACAACTTTAACATAATCCATAAATTATAAAAAAAACATACAACATACTAAACGATTCAAGAAATTAAAAAAACAAGTTGAAAAACAAAAAAAAATATCATTTTTATTTTGAAGAATTCACTTCTATGGAGGAGGTGAATCCAATTTCTTCCCTACAAAAAAAGAGCAATGGAGAATTCAGTCGGCGGAAGTGAAACAACATTGCTGGAGGTGAAAAAAAGAACTTCTTATATACTCTAATATGGTTATTTTTGTCTAAAATGAATACTAGTGAGATTATTTTTGGATGAATTTAAAACCAGATGAAGTTGGATACAATGAAAATAGCATGACCAAACAATATTTTAATGTTTAATAAACTTTATGATATTTTATTAAAACAATAATTGTAATACTCCGTATCTTTTCTAAATAGTAATTTTAATATTATCAATAAATATTTTATTTTTAATACTAACCTCTTAGATATTATTTTTAAAATAGATTTTAAATTTTAATCGTCCAATCTATATTTAAACTTTTGAACAGAAAACACTAAAACCAAGTATTGAATTTCAAAATTTAAACTTTAATTCTGAATTTAAACTTTAAATTTTATTATCAAATATTTACTAAACACAAAAAAGTTATTTAATATTTAGATTTCTTTTACAAATTAAAATTTTATTTAAATTGAATTTTGGTAATTATATACAAACTAAATATTAATTTAGTATAATTTGATTTAAAAGTATTAACGGCATTTTATTTTTGAATTAATTAATATTTTGTTAGTGGGACGACCGGACCTTGTATTTAATTGAATGTTTTTCAAAAGCAACTTCATATATATATATATATATATATATATATATATATATATATATATATATATATATATATATATATATATATATATATATATTAATAAAATAATTACCGTCCATCACTTAGTATAAATCATGAGATCTAGTTTACTTTTTAAGTGTGCGCAGTATAACCAGTTATATAGGAGTCTATAGCTTATAGAAAAAGAAATTATTCGTGTGATTGTTAATGGATAGAAGACTAATATTTTTGCAGTTTGGTACACTATTATTTAGTGCATAACATGTGGACATTACTTCAATATTGCGTGGATTATGTAAGGAAGTATTTGCCTTTCCGTATATTGTGCGCAAAATATTGGAAACATCATTACACAATATTACGAAAACTTATATTTTCTTTTAATTTAAAAATAGAAAATCAATCAACATTAATAGATAGAAACAATGAACATAATGATTTTTATTATGAGGTTAATTTTGGTTAAAAGTGACTACTAAAATTATAAATGGCATTAGAGTTAAAGTTATATAGATTTGGTGAAATGTGAAATTTATAATAAATAATTGATGGGATGAGAGATGCGTTAAAAAATAATAAAATAGTGGATGAAAATGATTTAAAAAATAGAAAAGATGAATAATAAAAAAAGGAAAAAAAAGAAGGATTCGGCGTCGGAAAAAATAGAAATTGAAGTAATTTGTAAACAAATACAATATGTTATAAAGCATAAATGTTTTTATCATAAGTTTATTATATTTGACAAAAAACGCGTACGTTATAAAGTCATTTACATTCAATTTTTTTTCACAACTAGAGTTTATATATCGACCTTTACAATTAATTACATGATCAATAGCACTTCAGTGTTTGCGTGAAAATCAGAGGAGAATTATAGTTTTGATTAATTTTCCATTAGCCGAATCATTGTTGAACCTGGGCCATTGTGATCTATGTTAGAACTTAACATGCGAGTTGGTTTTTTGACATGAGTTGTCTCTGCCAAACGGATTGTGTGCATAGCCAAACTATCAAACCAGTTATGAATGGACTCATTAGAGTTTTAAGATTTGTTGTCCTCACACTGTCTCGTTAAAACTTTCGTCAACAAAACAACAATATTTTGCTGAAGAAAAAAAGAGTACAAACATAAGTAATATCCCCTTATTTATTGATTTTTTGAGTTTTTGATCCATGTCATAGCCTAGCCAAAGTGACAAACATCAAACCATGACCAAAATATGACTAGTCATGTCAAGCTTATAACTGACCAATTTTTTTGAAATCTAAGATATTATTGACTAGTCATGGAAATGTTAGAGGACCGAATACTTAATGTCTGAGGTGACATAACAAAACCAAACATATGAGCCATGAAGGTTATGATGAAACCTATTAGTAAGAGTGCCACATACGAATTTTTTTAAAAAGTATTTCAATACGTGTCGCTCGCGTATGCAATGGTCATTACCTTGTCACGGCCATTTGAGATGAATATATCTCATCCATTCATATGGAAAACAAATTTGGATCTTTTTTTAGTTAGTTAGATCAACGATTGTGAGGGACTTACCTTTTGTTTAGATTATGGGTGTCATGGAGCTCTGATGTTCAATTTGTAATAACTAATCAAGATGGTTTTGCCTTTGATGAAGTTTGTTCAGATAACAAATGAAAACTATATGATATATTATTTAAGGCTCCATAAAGACTTCAGAAACAGTTATATATTGCAATCGATATGCATGTTTGATTGCTATAGCTAGGAACACTCATATCAATACCATAGCCAGCGAGATGGTCTTCTTCACAATTTTTTTGACACCATATTTTGTTTCTTGTTACACCTTCATCTTTTGGAATTATTTTATTATACTTTTATGTGCTTAGCCAACTGGTACCAAACAAATGAAGACTACTCATGGTGTAAGTAGTAGTCTATAAGTTGATATGGGACGAGTTTAATAAATTTACTTTTATTGCACTCATGAACATTAGCTACACAGCTAAAATTCCACACTCTTACTTGACGATGCATAACAAACAAAAATTATTTGGATCTCTCTGAATCTGATAAGAAAGTAAAAAGGTTTAGCGTCTTGATCAGTAGGATTTAAAAAGTGTGTAACTTTCTTGCCACACTAGTGGTGTCGTGACATTAGTTATAATGAAGAAAGTACTCTCACTTATATTTATCTGTTAACTGGTTGTGTTACGGATGATATATGAGACCAAATATTTATGTTGAATGTTGTTTCTTCGTTTGCGGAGTTCCTTTTATAGTTTTAAAAGAAATTTTTTTTATGGCGATGAGCAATTAAACCATCCTTGTGGAATTCACTAATGCGGTTGGGTAAAATAACACCACATTCTCCTGAACTGAGAGTAATTTTTTAAGAACGATTTTTTGCTAAATCTAATCCAATTGGGCTTTGTAGGAGCTCCAATGGTGCTAGCCAAACCGACTAGCAGGAAACTGTCGTTGGAATTGACATCTCATTTAAAGAGAAATATTTCAAATATTTGTAGTTTCTTTTTATTTATTATATGAATGATTTATTCCACAGGGTTTGGGATTTTAGATTGTTTGATTGTCTTTCTCCAAGTAAGAGACGAAAATAAAGATAATCAACTTGAATTCAGGATAATTATTCCAAATCTTAGTAACATACCGAATTTGTTATCTCGTGTTTGTTTTTCATGAAAAAATACTCATTGAAATTGAAATGGATAATTTCTTCAAACAATAAAGAGATGGGTCAACTATCCAAACAAATAATATTGAGTATGTTTGTCCATATTTTATGGAGAAACAAGTGGTTTATTTCTATTTTTATCAAAATATGCTCAACTTCATGTGTGGTGATTCTGCCAATATTAAGAACAACGAATGAACATTCTTGAATTAGAGAAGATGAAGCTTTTGTGGCGTATACCTCTTGTAAATCCTCTTTTGTTATCACTATATCTATCACTAAAAGTAGTAGCCCATATAAAACTTCATCTTTTTCAGTCTCCCAAGAGGGAATTCTTATCCAAAAGGGCCCCTAAAAGATGCAAACAAGATATCTAATTCTAATATAAATATGGATGAGATGTGGAAGATAGCTTATTTTCCTCGAGGATCTATGAAAATAGAATGACTAGGAAGAATTCATTATCTGACTTAGTGGTCTAAGGTATGAAATAAAAGGTATCTTGAAGAACGACATAGGTTGAGAATAGAAAATGGTCGTGATGGGGTTAAGACGAGGCGATATATTTGGAAGGAGATGAGAAGTTGACAAAGGAAATAAATACTAATCCTATTGAGTATAAGAAATTTCTAGAACTAGTGCTGCAAGTCGAAAACACCACTTTTCTCTTTGCCCCGACGACTATTGTTGATGATGATATAACCAATCTTACCCCTACAAAACATGATGATCAAGATTTTAGCACCACTTGAAGCTACATATCCAATAGTCCCAACATAAATGACCATTGTAAATAATATAATAGAGGACCGGGTGCAAGAGTAAGCACTTGTTGCAGAAGAATAACATTTTCCCGTTGAGAAAATAGAAAATGTTTTTACCAAGTTAGTCTCCTTATTTCGGATTATAGTGTTACCCTCTCATGATTTATTGGTCGATGTGGTACAAGAAGATGAAGATCGATACAGATGTAGATTTTTTTATTTGAACATGAGGTTGACTTTGTTGTAACTTTACAAACATTCAAAATTTTAGGTTAAGTTTACCATGTGAGCCATGAGACCAAGCTGGAGGAGAATGCGGATGTTAAAAAAATGGGTCGAACCATGGAATCAAACTTGGTTCAAGTAGGAATTATCTAATTTCGAATTACTGGTTTTAGTTTTATGTTCCCTAAAAGAAAATACCAAAATGAATTCCTAACACTCTTTAGCCTAAAGCTACCGACATCAAAGGGAAAAATAAAAGGGAGAAAATTAAAAGTGATGTGCCTCATATTAAAGTCGAGGTTGTTGATGGTAACCTTCTTTCATCTGAAATAAAGTCGGTTGATGGCATTCCTCCCTCAGTCGAGGCCAAGGTAATTGGTGATATTTATCGTGCAATTAATGCCAAATAAACTTATTTTGTTCATCATTCCAATAAATCTAGAGAACAAATAAATAGTTTACTTGTCTTTTTGTTAAAAAAATATTTATGCCACTAGGTAAGACAGGGTGCACCTCGAAAATTCAAAGTATTTACAAAGTATAGAGGAAATGCGAAGCTATATGAGATATATTAAGAATTATATAAATTCATTTTCTCTATGTTCCAAAGATGTGTAAGAGGTAATCTTTATTCAATCTAGAAGTTTGCAGGTCTCGTGTTTGACCATTGTTGTTATTGTGTAAGGTCCTTCCCATTTTAGATCGAGCTTGTTGAGTGTAGTTTCCTTAATGGAGAATCACTAGTCTAAGTATTTGGTCATATAATTAGAGTTGTGGAAGCGTACTTTGACATCATATCTTCTTCTCATTATATTTTTTATAGCATTTCGTGCATAAATGAGCTTTTGTCCACTTCTTTCAGTAGGTCAAGCTCAGACCTTAAACCTTTGGTATACGATCTTTCAATGTAGTTTGATATCCGTAATGAAGGTAAAAACCATTTGGGCTGGCATTATGATTTACATCCCATAGAACATAGAAAAAAATGTGTTAGTATTGATGGTTAACGGAGTGGTTCAGTGAGCTCACAAAACCTTTTAGAGGAAGTCTGGTCATTTCCCAGTTGCACCTTCTAAGACTCGTATAATTCATTCTAATATGGTTATATTTTTTTACAACTAATTGTACATGTTATTGTGGGCGGAATAAAGAAAAAACATTATTGTAAGACCAACAAAAAATTGATAAATAAGTGTTTTGGGATTACAAACCATTGTCTGTGGTGATGACTTAAGATGTTCTATATATGCACCCACTTGGAAAAGTAATCATCTTTCATCAAGATGTATTGTTTACCTCATGATGCAATTTCAAGGCAATGTAATATCAAGACCCTACAACTTAAACAATGTTGAATTTCAAATCATCTCTAAAGCGACTACTGAGATTTTGATGGAGTTGACAAAGCTCTAGAATGTGTCATAATATTGGACCAAGGATTTTGGATCTGCCAAGATAATGGTCAAAATTATCATACTAAGAGTACTCGTTTATGCAGTGTCTGGTAAACACATTGAGCACTACATTCTTTTTATAAAGTCTATCTATGATTAGAATTTAATCTTAAGAACTGATACATAAGATGAAGCTTCTAGTGAGACCTTTCTTGTAAAATATATATGCCATCCATACATAATTTCATGCTGGGATATAGATGCTTTTGGGTTCGAATCTGCTCTCTAACAATACATCTTTTGCTAGATAATCTCAGCTACTAGACATCCAATCATCTTTATGATCATATTTTTGATGGTTTACCTAATACATGAGGCTTTACTGTGTAACGCAATTATTGTCTTCACATACACAACGATTACCCTGCCAAATCGACATAAGTCAAATAGGTAAGCGTGTCATCTGTCACATTTTGCAGGGTTTGCTACTTGGTTTAAGGTGACATATTTGAACAAGGTTGTTTGATGGCAAACTTCTATTATGTATTGGATAAGGATATCATTTTTTGCTTCTTCTTGGTCTATGGTTTGGTTAACCATCCGCTCTGAAACTGTCAAGATCTTAACCCTCTGACCCCAAAGATGTGAGAAAATATCAGTCTTACAATGTTGGCTTCAGATTCGGCCTTATTGTTGGAGGCGGGAAAAACAGACTTGATGGCTTAGTTTAAGGAGTCCTCTATAAGAAAATTAAATTTTACCCTTCACTGAAGGCTAAATTATTGAAAACTCCATCAATCTGAAGTTTCCATGTTAATTTTGATGAGTCCGAATCCGAAAAGCTCCCCGGAAGGGTAGTCCATAGTAAATCACCCCGTAAATCCGGACAGACTCCATGACTTCAATTCGAACAGCACTGATTGAACCGGACAGATGATCTTGAACACTGCAAACATAAGGCAGTTCAAACTATGACTAAAGTACTAAAAAACCTAATCACTATCTGACTAAGCTACCTGTACATCTGCTTAAAACTCATGGGTCTTTAAACGTGACCCGGGTCCATTAAACTTGACCCGAAAGCCCATAAGGGCCCAAATCTTACACTATAAATGCCCAACCACCAGCATTAACTATGGGTAAGAAAAATTAACTGCTGTCAGGCTGCTTAATTCTCTCTCCACCCTTGAAACACTTTGAAATACCCTGAAATATCTTAAAACACCCTTAAACACCACAGTGAAACACCATTACGCCGCCTTAAAACTCCACTTAAATTTACCAGCCTACCCTCAGGCTACTTTTATCCTCACCAAATTGGCGACCACAGTGGGAGGCGACGGTGCCTGAATCAAGCATTCAAAACCAAGTAAGGAAATTCTGTCCGAATGAATCCGGATAACCCAGAGCTTCCACCAGCTTTGCTCGAAGTGGTGGAAGAGAACGATGAATATACTGTCCAGGAGCGTGACAGGTTAAGGGTTGAAATAAAAGCTCTGAGGGCTGAAAAGGCCAAGATGGGCATGAAGGAAAAGTCCAAAGCATCAGTTGCTCATCGTTCTGATAACCCTCGAGAGCATGAGGCTTCAAAGACTCATGTGAGCACTAAAAAGACACATGCCAGTTCTAAAAAGTCTCACCGGTCCAAGCCTGTGGAGAGTTCTGACTCAAGCTCAGAATCTTCGGACAGCTCTTCGGAAAGTGAGGGAAATGAAAAGTCCTTGTCCTCCAGCAGTGACGAGGGGCGAACCAGGAAAAAACAAAAGCAAGTTAAAAAGTATTCCAGAAAAAGAGACCACCATGGAAGAATGAAAAGGCACATTGGGAAATGATCATCTCACAGCCGGAGACATATAGACCGGATGCTGGTGGATCCATTTGCCTTCCATGATGAGCCAGGTATCTTTGCAACACCTAATGAGGATACCGTGTTCAGTCGTGGAAGGAATTGGAGGCAGTCTCCACTGTCTTCTAAAATCCTATCCGGGAACCTCCCCAAGAGGTTTGACAGCACAAAGATGGAGAAGTACGATGGCAGTACTGATCCGGACAATCATCTGGAGAAATTCAAGAACTTCATGATGAACTTTGATGATGATGATAAACTACTCTGCAGGGCATTCTCCCAGTCCTTTACGGGGAGTGCTCTGAAGTGGTACAACAGCCTTCCTCAGGGTTGTATCAGAGACTTTGATACCTTTTGGGTGGCCTTTCGAAGGAAATTTGTGGGGAGTAAGGAGCTCAAGGGTAATGGAGATACCATAATCCATTGTGCCCAAGAGCCAAATGAATCGTTGAAAGAATACATAAGTCGTTTTGTGAACACAAAGAACGGGCTGGCTGATTGCTTTGAACAAGTGGCAATAGCATCCCTGAGACAAGGTTTGAACCCGGGCAACCTGGCCGATTCAGTAACAAGGAAGAAAGCCATGACATGGGGTGGATTGCTGAATCAAGTTGGCAAGCAAATAAATGTTGATGAAACAAAAAAGACCAGGGTGCACAGGCAGGTGAGATCCACCCGGTGACACCAACTCCCAATCCAAACCAGTCCGACAACAAAGCTAGAGAAACCGGACAGGGGCATGGAAGAGGAAAAGCTCAGTCTCAACCAGCTGCTCCTGCACAAAGTCAACAGTCTAGAAACAAAAGGGGGCCGTGGGTCCAACCGGAGTGGTTTGCAGAACTCAAAGAAAGTGTGGCAACCATTTTCGAGAAAACTAAAGATGAAGTACACTACCGGAGACCGGCAACCTTGCAGTCTCCCAGAGAACATCGAAACAGTTCTTTTTGTCAATATCACAATGATATTGGCCATACTACTGATGATTGTATAGCCTTGAAGCAAGAGGTTCAGAACCTGATTGAAAGAGGGAAATTAGGTGCATACGTTAAAAGAAGAGGAGGCAACAGGCCTGACAACACTCACCGGGCTGGTCCGGTTAATGCTGCCCCAGAAGGGGCTATGGTAATCGTTGAAAGGTTTGATGTGGAGTCTGAATACTTGGATCCTGATCCAACAAGGAATAGAGTGGGTGCAATAGAGGAGCGTTCCAGGTCAGTCTCCGGGCTCATTAAATTCTTTGAGTCCTTGACAATTTTCGGAGGGGACACTGTAAACGGCTCCTACCACTTCATCAAGAAAAAGGCATGTTCATAATTTGGCAACCCAACTAGAAGGGGGCATGACCTCTTATCAACCGTCAAGTTTATTCCCGTTCATTGTCTTTGATGGGGATGATTTGAGAGACATTGCTGGCCCTCATGAAGATGCTGTTGTCATAGGAGCATCGATAGGGGGCAATGAGATAAGGCGAATCCTGGTAGATACTGGGAGCTCTGCCAATATCCTTTTCCTGGATACTTACAAGAAAATGAAAAATCCAGCTGTGATTCAAAAGTCAGACCGATCGATTGTAGGCTTCACGGGCAGCTCAGCTGATGTAATCGGTGAGTTCGAAGAAGAAGTATTGTTGGGCAGAGGCCCTTTCAAGAAAACGGTCAGAATACTTTTCATTGTGGTGGACTGTCCCACTTGTTACAATGCTATTCTAGGGAGATCTTGGCTCTCTAGGATGCACGCAGTGGCTTCGACAGTCCATCAGTGTTTAAAATATGCTGTTCAGGGGCAGGTTGGGGTTGTCCGGAGCATTCAAAAAGTTGCAAGAGAATGCTATGCCACTGCCTTGGCTCCACGAACGCTGGGGGCAGTCCGTATAACTGACCAATAGCAGTTTGAGGGCCTTTCTGGGGGTGAGGGTGAAATTGATGACCCCAGAGAGACCCCCGGAGTGTTAATCCCAGTGGAGGAGGTTGAGACACACTGCTTGGAAGAAGGGAAATTTGTCAAGATAGGGTCCAAAATGCCACAAGTGTTGAAAGAAGAGATGTTAAAATTCTTAAAAGACCATCAGCATGTCTTTGCTTGGTGCAATGCTGATGTTACTGGAGTTCCATCAGAGGTGATTTCCCATCACCTATCTGTCCGGAGGGATGTGGCACCTGTGGTACAAAAGAGGAGAGATTTCTCAAAAGAAAAGGCTGATGTCATTGTACAAGAGGTTGACAGACTCACAAAGATGGGACACATTAAAGAATCTCAGTATCCTTTGTGGACTGCCAATCCAGTCTTGGTAAAAAAGAAAAACGGTAAATGGCGAATGTGCATTGACTTCACAGATCTCAATCGAGCTTGCCCAAAAGACTTGTATCCGGTTCCCCGGATAGATCAGCTGGTAGATTCTACTTCTGGGAACAAGCTACTCTCCTTCATGGATGCTTTCTCCGGGTACAATCAGATCCAGGTGGATCCAAGAGATCAAGAGCATACCACTTTTGTTACGGATAGGGGTTTACACTGCTACAAGGTGATGCCTTTTGGTTTGAAAAATGCTGGGGCAACTTATCAAAGGTTAGTCAATAAAGCATTTGCTGATCAAATTGGAAGAAATATGGAGGTTTACATTGACGATATGATGGTGAAAAGTGTGGATGAGCAGCTGCACTTGTCCGACCTCCAGGAGACTTTTGCCAACCTGGCCAAGGTAAATTTAAAGTTAAATCCTGAAAAATGTGTGTTCGGAGTGCAGTCCGGGAAGTTCTTAGGGTATATTATAAGTGAGCATGGAATACAGCCCGACCCGGACCAACTCAATGCCTTGTTCCAAATGGAGCCTCCACGAAATGTCAAAGAAGTACAGCGGTTAACGGGGAGGTTAGCAGCTTTGAACAGATTCATCTCAAGGTCTTCGGACAGATGTGCTCCTTTCTTTCAAACGTTGAAGGGTGCAAAGGGGTTTGAGTGGACACCACAGTGCGATGAGGCATTCAATGAAATCAAAAAGCATCTGTCCTCCCCCAAGACCTTGTTCAAACCAGTCGATGGGGAGACTCTTTTTGTGTATCTGGCTGTTTCAAGTTGTGCTATCAGTGCTGTGCTGGTAAGGGAGGTTGATGGGTATCCTCACCCAGTATACTACATCAGCAAAAGCCTGATTGATGCTGAACGCCGTTACTTGAAACTCGAGAAACTAGCATTGGCCTTGGTGATAGCTGCAAGAAAGATGAGGCCTTATTTTCAGGCTCATCCTATCGTTGTCCGGACATCCTTCCCTTTAAAGAATGTCCTTCAAAAAGCAGACATTTCAAGCAGAATGACAAAGTGGTCAGTAGAGTTGGGGGACTTCGACATAGACTTTGCTCCTCGAACAGCAGTAAAAGCTCAAGCCGTGGCTGATTTTCTGGTCGAATTCCATTCTGATAGGGACTCAGAGAAATCTGCTGATTCAAAAGACAAAAAAGTGTGGATTATCCGAACAGATGGAGGATCCAGTGCCATAGGATCTGGGGCAGGAATATGTCTTACTTCCCCCTATGGGGACAACATGTTCCAAGCTATTTGTTTTGCTTTCAGAGCATCTAATAACGAGTCCGAATACGAAGCAGCGATAGCTGGGTTGAAATTGGCTTATATCTGTGGAGCAAAAAGGGTCAAGCTGCTAAGCGACTCCCAATTGCTTGTCCACCATGCCTTGGGCCTATCAGAAGCTAGAAAAGAACAATTGATTAAATATTTACTTCTCCTGAAAAATGAAGCAATGAAGTTTAAAGCTCTTATCTATGAACATATTCCCCGGGCAGAGAATGAACTAGCAGACTCGTTGGCAACAATAGCATACACGGAGTCCTATCCATGGATCCACGTGCTTGAAAGTCCTTCTATTCAACTTGATGAAGGGGAAAAAGAAGAAGTCTTTGAAATACAAGTAAATGAGCCTCAGGATTGGAGGTCTCCTCTTATACAATATTTGTCCGATGGCATCGTACCTTTGAATAAATCACAAGCCAGAACTCTAAAACACAAGGCTCGTGGTTTCATCATGATTAGAGAGGTCTTGTACAAGAAATCCTATAGCAAACCTCTCCTACGCTGTTTAGGAGATCATGAGTCACAAATGGTTCTCTCCGAATTGCATGATGGTGAGGGATCAGCCCATTGTGGATTTAGAGCATTAACAAGAAGAGTGCTTCTCTCCGGATATTATTGGCCTTCAATAATGAAAGATGCCAAGGAACTGGTAAGAAGGTGTGACCCATGCCAGAGGTACAGCAATGAAATTCATGTACCAGCCATTCCTATGGAATCAATTTCTGAGCCTATCCCTTTTGCTCGATGGGGATTAGACTTAGTTGGGCCTCTCCTTATGGCGTCCGGAGGGCGTAAAACCATAATCGTAGCCATTGACTACTTTTCGAAGTGGATAGAAGCAGCCCCCTTGGCAGGAACAACATCAAAGGCTGTTATAAAATTCATTCTATCCAACATATGTTGCAGATTTGGTGTTCCCCAGAGAATAACAACAGACAATGGGCCACAGTTTGACAACAGAGAAATGGAGAGCTTCTGTGCCTCAAGGGGTATTCAGCACTGCTTTTCTTCACCATTCCACCCACAAGCCAATGGGCAAGTTGAAGTGGCTAACAGAACGATACTGTCCGGTTTAAAGAAAAATTTGGAAGGGGCTGCTGGGAAGTGGCCTAGTTATTTACAAGAAGTCTTGTGGGCCTACCGGACAACACCTGGGGCTGCAACACAAGAATCACCTTTTGCCTTGGTCTATGGGATGGATGCAGTAGCCCCCATAGAAAAGACACTTCCCTCCTTTCGAGTGCACAACTTCTCCGGACAGGCTAATGAAATGGCAGTTAGAAATCAACTTGATTTAATTGAAGAAAGGCGAGTAAAAGCTCATCTTAGAATGGCACACTATCAAGGCTTGATGAGAAGCAAGTTTGCTTCTAAAGTTAAAAGAAGGGATTTTCAACCAGGAGATAAGGTATTGAGGAAAGTTTTCTTGCATACCAAGGAAAAGCTCTTCGGAAAACTGGCCCCAACTTGGGAGGGTCCCTACACTGTGGTTGAAAGAATCAAGCCTGGCACATACTGGTTGGAAGACAAAGATGGCAGGGTTTTAACTCACCCTTGGAATATTGAACACCTTCGAATGTATTTGGAATAAAACTTATGTAAATATTTACTTGTTTAAATATCCATGTAAATATTTAGGGGGCATACCACTATCTCTCTCCGGCGCCACGGAGAGCTTTAAATGAAACTTGGAACTTTCTTGAATTAATTTTCTAAGTTTTTGCAAAATTCTGTTGATTGTCATACTATTCGGACTGAAAGGTCTAAGGGCTACTTAAATTCTAGCCAGAGAAACTAAACACTCTCACAACACGATAACTCGAGATTACTTAAACTCTATCTCTCTCCGGCGCCACGGAGAGCTTTAAATGAAACTTGGAACTTTCTTGAATTAATTTTCTAAGTTTTTGCAAAATTCTGTTGATTGTCATACTATTCGGACTGAAAGGTCTAAGGGCTACTTAAATTCTAGCCAGAGAAACTAAACACTCTCACAACACGATAACTCGAGATTACTTAAACTCTAAGATATTTAAACAGACTATGGAATAAGAGAAGGGTTGTGCGAGATAAAACGTTCATTCAATAAACTTAAAGTTGCCTTGGCCTTCCAAGGACTTTTTAAACAAGTTTGAGCACAATACAAAAATCTGTCCGGTTAAAACGGACAACATCACAGAAAAGGTGCCTTGGCCTTCCAAGGACTTTGGTTCGAAAAAAAAATAAACAAAACAAATTACCAACTAAGGTAGAGCCTTTGAAGATGGCTCACCCTCATCTGTTCCCTTGGTCTTGATATCGCTTTTTTCCTCAATGACCTTCTTGCCTTTGGGGTCAGCCTCTTCTTCACCCGGACTCTCTCCGGTTTCCTCCTCGTCACCAGATGAGGATATATCAGTATACCCTTCATCAACCATGGTCCAATATGGGAGATCATCGCCATCCACGTAACGCCATAAGTCCCCAAGTCTCCTCTTCGGGAACTTCTCGTGAAATAGGAGGACCATGTCGGACTTCACCTTTTCAATCAATAATTCCTCACTCCGTATCATCTCCCTAGCGTAAGCATTGATTTTGGCTTTGATCATAGCCTCTTGATCCTTCACCAGAGCAGCTTTCTCCTCAACGGCCTGAGTCACTGCATTATCTAAAGCAAGCTTGTCAGTAGTCAGATTGGTGACAATCTTCTCCTTTGCTGCAGTTTCTCCCCTTGAGGCTGTCAAGTCCTTCTCCAATCCGGACAGCTTAGCCCGAAGGTCTTTTACGGTCTCTTCTAAAGAAGTAACTTTTGTGTTGCTCTTCTCTTGATTCTCCTTCAGCTGTTCGTTCGATTCCTTAAGCAAGTCAACCTTAGTAGTGGCAGTCCTGAGGTCATCGGACAGTTTCTCCTTCTCAGACTTAAGTTCTCTGATGGTTTCTGCCTGACTCCGGACTTGCCTTTCCAGGGTAAGTACTGGTTGTACATTGCTAAGGAGGGAATGGGCTATAACATCCCTCTCACTAGAAACCAAGAAAGTCTTACCGTTGAAGTTTACGGTGTTAGAACTACTGGGAGGAACATATGGCCCTGCGAACTCATCTCTTGACAGGCCAAGGAAGTAATCACCTAAAGGACCCAGACCGGTGACATCCACTTCGTCCATGTTAATCTCTCCCCTAGCAACTTCATCAGTGTGGAATTCCATTGGAATCCCTTCATTGAGATTCCCTGGGATCTCTTCGGCTAAGGTTGGGTCAGTTGGGAATGTGGGCTCCGGGTCCCGGAGAGCCGGTTCCTCTCCTTGAGAAAGCTTTTTCTTTTTAACCTCTTTATCAGCAGTGTCACTCACTTGCTTGCGAGTTCGTTTGGAGGCCCTTGAAGGTTTTGAGGGAGTCTCTCCGTGTTTTTTACTTTCCACTTCTACCACCTGAAGAAGGTTTTCATCAACTTGAGCTGGGATGGGCACCTCTGTGTCAGTTGGAGCCTTTTTCTCCGTATCCGCTGCTGTTTTCCTCCCTTTCTTCTTCTGGCCCTTCATTTTACTTGGGGCTTTGGCTCGGAGAGGAAGGAAAAGGGTCCCATCTAGCTCATGAGACCTTCTTAGCACTATGTCGTCATCAGGAGGGGTGGAGAACTCCTCCCATGTTAAATCCCTTCGACCTGTGGTGTTCCACAGGTGAGATCTCGCCAAGTTCCCCGAAGTAAAAGCCTTGTGAAACCGGTTCTCCCAGTTCTCTGCGGCCCATGCATTTATCTTGCCACAGGTGTCCTGTCCGGCTTTCAGGTAGTCTCCGAACTCTTTTGGCAGTTCTAATAAAACAAAAGAATAACTAGTTAGTGAAAGCTTAAAGAAAGGAAGATACGAACAGAAACTTAAGGAAAGAACTTACGATCGCTTCTCCATCTACTTCGAAGAAGGCTAGGATTATCCCCAACCTTAATCTTCTTACCATTCTCCCATGAGCCACTTATGAACAAGAACTGGCTCCTCCATTTATTCTCCGACTCCAGGAGATCATCGACGGCTTTCAGATTGTTCCCCATATTAAAATGATAAAAAGGGAATTGGTGGTGTTTGCACAAGCTAGCAACAACAGCAAACTCTTCCATGGGAAGAGGAATTCCGGACAGCCTAGACGCCATAATGCATGACATCAAGGTGTACCATCCGTTGGGGCTCAGCTGTGATGGGCATAGCTTGACTAAATGGAAATAGCGCACTATCTCCGGATCCAATGGGAACCTGAGTCCCCAATTGAACAGCTCCGTAAAAAAGACAATCTCGTTTCTCTTGCAATCCATCGGGGTCTCCGGATCGATGGGAATTCGGATCTTTACGTTTTCAGGGATCCCCCACTTAGTGCGAAGCCGTCCCAAGTCTCTAGTATGAATAAACATGTACTTGGTTTTTAACAAAGACAAAAGATACTTAAATTCTACCTTGTGGAAGCAGGGCCCAACTTTCCCTTCAAGGCTCTCCGGCAGATCCGGACGGCTCAGGTACAAGTCCTCTTTGCCTTTCTTGGCAACAACTATAGCAGTTTCAGCTTGTCCGGAAGACTCGGACTCAAACCTGACCTCCTCAGTGGAGTCTTCCATCCTCTCCTCCATTACTGTTGGGGGAGCTTCTGCAGAAACAGCCCGGGGAGGGATGAAGCTTGGCACAGCTGATCCTCCGGACTGGCGGCTCGTTGTATGTTTCTGAGTTCTCACCTCAGTTTGAGCTTCTGAGGTCGAATTTTCCTTAGGAGGTAGTGGACTGCTAGCCTCCGGACCAACCGGCCTCTCCCGGAGGGTCCTAACAGTTGTCCCGGACCCTGACTCACTGATATTTTTTGAGGAGAGTCCCTTAACCAGTCTACTTGGTCTTTTCATGATCAGCTTGTCTGGAGAATGATCGGAGTCGGACCCCATAGCAATAAAAGTGGTTTTCTTCCTAACACTTGTAACAGCGACCCCCGGTTCGACAGTGGGGATTGACTCTTGGACTGATGAGCCAGAAACTATTGGGGAGAGTGTTGATTGAAAGAGTTTTCTAGGTTTCGTACCTTTCGAAGACGACGAACCTCTATCAGATTCTTCGATTGAAGGGGCTGGATTTTCAACAGGCGACGCTGGAAGCCCTGCTGCAAGTCTCTTCTCTTTTTCAACCTTTTGAGCTTTCTCTAGTTCTGAAAGATTGAGCCAGCCACCCTTGATTAGAGCTGTTCTTGCTGTGAACATAAACCAACTAAGGAAAGTTTGAAGTTTTAGAGAGATGAAGTTTTGAGTGAAATGACAAAGTAAAAGTGAAAATGAAACTGTGAAAGACAAATGGAATTTATAGTAAATGTAAAAAAGAGTTTGATTCCTAGGAGAATCCGAAAAGTTGGGCAATGATTAAAAACAGCGCTGACGTCATCAATAGCATTTAAAGAAGTAACTTGTTCGAGAAAGTGGTGCAACTTTCAAGGTGAGAAAACGGCTAAAAGTAACCAACCAGAGAGTGACACGTGTCCCACTACTTCTGACAAAGAACCGTTTGGAATTCGTAACGGTTGGACTGTCCGGGCCTATTTCAATTCTCTTTGAATTGGAAAGCCACTTCTTCAATCGGACTGTTTTTCAGTTCTTTAACAAGGACACTTGTTCAAATACCTAAAAAAGGGGCTCCTGATGAGTCCGAATCCGAAGAGCTCCCCGGAAGGGTAGTCCATAGTAAATCACCCCGTAAATCCGGACAGACTCCATGACTTCAATTCGAACAGCACTGATTGAACCGGACAGATGATCTTGAACACTGCAAACATAAGGCAGTTCGAACTATGACTAAAGTACTAAAAAACCTAATCACTATCTGACTAAGCTACCTGTACATCTGCTTAAAACTCATGGGTCTTTAAACGTGACCCGGGTCCATTAAACTTGACCCGAAAGCCCATTAGGGCCCAAATCTTACACTATAAATGCCCAACCACCAGCATTAACTATGGGTAAGAAAAATTAACTGCTGTCAGGCTGCTTAATTCTCTCTCCACCCTTGAAACACTTTGAAATACCCTGAAATATCTTAAAACACCCTTAAACACCACCGTGAAACACCATTACGCCGCCTTAAAACTCCACTTAAATTTACCAGCCTACCCTCAGGCTACTTTTATCCTCACCAAATTTAGGATATTTTATCAATAATAATGGTTTATATTCTTGAAACTCAATTAAAAAGTCCGCTAATGCTTGAGTGTTGATGGAAGTATGCGGTTTGAATCTAATTGCAAAGTCCTCTAACTCCGTTGACCAACTAGCTAGTATTCTAGATATGCCTAGCTTATATAATACGTTTTAAAGGATAACAAGGTTCGAACTATGATTACATGGGTATACAAATAGGTCATTATTTCTCTCATCTGGACTACCAAAGCTAATGGTAGTTTTTCCAAATTGTAAATAACATGTTTTACCGTATAGGAGGAACTTACTAACATAATATATAACTATTTGGATCTTACCTTATTCTTTAACTAACACCATACCAACCACATAAAAAGACACAACTAAATACATAAATAAAAACTTACCAGAGCCTGGCCTTGTGTTTGGGCTGATTTGAGATAGGTCATGTTTACTAGCCTTTGGTCGGTGACCTTGATATTTTTAATCTTGAAGGGTATAATCTTGTAGCAGCGAAGTCCTCGCTCTGTAATAAATATATTATATTATTGGTCTTCCATGTGGATTAAGATCTTGTTGTATCATGAGTATGAATCCATAAAGAATAAAATATATTTTTCAAAGTCATGCCCATTAGTTAATCAATATGCGAAAGAAATATGTTCCTTCAGACACGTATTTTTAAGGTACATGAAGTTTATGCACATTCTCTTGGATTGGAATCATAGACTAGGTAACTTGATCCATTTATGATATATTTCTTTGGCATTCTTTTCTAGAATGATTTATTTTTTATTTACTGGATAAAACCTATTGTTTATTAATATATTGCGGCACATCACTTCATCGGTCATGCTAGTGATATCTTGAGTAGCCTTAGCGGTTCATGTTCCCAGATAAAAAATATCTACCAAATCGGTTTGATAATTACTTAGTAGGCCTTTGCTGATATAGATGACTATTTATGCTTCTTAAGTTATGATTTTCATTGCCTACCTAGATTGACCAAGTTGGAGGCCTCTCATGGATCACTTATATTATCAAGCATGGTTGAAACCCCCGGTGGTTGCCACTACTTGCGTGCTAGAAATGCATAGTAACACTTTTTATAACTCTCTAGTTGTTTCAGATCATACCCACATCTCTGCTGATAATATAACAAAGGTATTGATACATGATTTAGACTATTGTGTGCATGTGATCAAGCCAAGGTCTTCTAAAGATCACATTATATGAGGGTGAAATTTTCACCATCATGAAAAATTATTATACATATTTCTTGTGCTCTTGTTAGGATGAAACTACATTCAACTTTAATTCTCCCATGATTGTGATATTTGTCTTGTTAAATCTTATAAAAATTCTATATTATGAAATATTGACTAGTACGCCACACATATTCTTATAGGTGCTTTTGTATAATAACTTACAAACTGCCAATATCCACTATAGTTCTTCAAGGTTTTATCTTAGCGATCTTGACAACTATTATATCGTGTCTTCATACGATGTCATGACTACTTGAAGGTTCTCATCATCAAAACTTATAGTAGGGTATGGGTTTTTTGAAACAATATACCGACATTTGACCCTAGCATTGTATCTCGAGGTCTTCTACATATATTTTTATTTATGATTTAGTTGTAAATGATACTATATCACCTCTAAATATTTTAAGCAGAACCAACCGGTTTGGGTCGTGGTCGATGTAATCATTATACATTTCTATGATAGCCATTGATTCAAAGGTTTTGGAAGGCTTGGCAATGACGATAACCTGTTGTAGCTCAATTCTCATTGGTCGTTGATTTTTGGTTGTAGTTGACTTTGATTCGGCCGTAGTACCTCTTTAATAATAATAATATAAAATTACCTTTATTGATGTGGTTTTCACCTTATCCTTCAACGCCCGACAATCTCAACTATAATTTTTTATGTTATTGTGGTAATTATAGTAATTTCCCTCGTCTCACCTCTCTTTAGGGGTCCACATTTTCTTGGTCTTATAAAATCTGATTAAGTTCTTATCGTGTTGAATATCACATCATGCTATTTGTTTTTTATGTAAGACCCCTCATTGCTCAACCCAAATTGATGTTGTTGTTCATGTCTTTACCTTAGAAGCCTTGATTTTATTTCATATGAAGATGTCATACAAATTCTTTGAGGGCATTATTAGGTCCACTGTGTAAGTCTAATTGACTATAAGTTTTTCGGGGTGGTAAGTGTTTGAGACTCTTGGGAACCTTACATGTAATGTGTTATCGACTTTGATATGTTCCTCCACCTAGTATTAGATCACCAATGTTTAATGTATTCTTATTAATTATTCTCTCTTATTAGAGCCTTGAAGGTATTCACTATATGTATGGTATGCAAGCAACACAAGCATAGTAGTCTTGAAGGTTTTTGGTTTAGATTAACCATTTTATATAATCTCAGAGACTCTCGTTTGGCTCATGCTTTTAGTGAATGATGTAGTCACCGTCTATCTTGATGACTTTGCTACCAATAAATTGGTTTCCAAATATTATCCATATAATACTGAAATTATGTATATTATTAAGTGGGGGCTATTTGAACCAAGTCATAGTGTTTACTCTAAAATTCATGGAGAAAGCTCAGCAAATAAGAATCTCATCTTCCATAAAGCTAAGCTTCTCACTTCTAATTTTTTTTGATGTGATGTTAAAGTTCTTCATTTTCATCGTAATTACTCATATTGTACTGATCAAACTTGGAGGGAAGTTCCCCTTAGAGGATTTTTTTACGCTATAAAATATGATGAATGCTAAACTTTAGCACAACAAGGTCATGCCTAAGGTAGGTCAGGTTCGTCGGTCCGTAAAAATAGTGCACTATTTGTGGTGGATGTCTATGCCTAAGTCGAGATACAAGTGAAAATTCATAGTTACTCTCGATGGTTGGTGGGTAGACATATCGATCCAATAGGATTGGTAAACCAACGTTCCAAAGGCTCGACCAACACATTAAAGTGACCATGGTTTGACTCTTGATATCCTACTAGATGAGGCTCGGGCGTGCATCCCCCCATTTTTTTCTCTTTAAAACGGTGAGGGTAAGAGGTTCTGCTATTTCGGTCAGATCTAGAACGATCATGACAGAAACGTCATCTTTTGGACTTGCTGGTAGATTCACGATCAGAATATTTATTTGACTCGCTTGCCATCGAATGCTCGACATGCAAGTGATGGGGTGCGCGATCGCACATAAAAAACATTTGGTAGGGATCTCTGGGCATGGATAAGGTTGCATTATATCTCTCCTCTGAATTATCTTTGTTCTTGATATGATAAACGATATAAAGCAAGATCTATCGATGCATATGATGCAAATCCGCTATTAAAGATCATATCATTTTGATATATTCTAGATGAGATTGCTTAGTTTGTCTAGCTACTTATGTAACTCAATGACAAAGACCACATGGTCCTCTGTTATATGAATTGGGTATGAACTCAAAAAAGAAGAAAAAATTTAATTTTTAGGATTTTAACATTAGGTTAATATCGGCTGAAAAACAATGGCCCAAATGATAAATATCACCAAAATTAAAGTTAGACAATATTTCTTAAATACCAAACTTGTGTGGGATAAGTGACTGAAGTGGTAAAAGATGATGGAAAAGGGGTTGAAATATATTAAACCGGTGGGTAAGAATGATGTAAAAAAGAAAAATAGATGATTAGTTAGTGGACAGAAGTGACATGAAAAAATAAAATAAGAATTGCTAAATAAATAGCAAAAACTACTCGGTTGAGTTGCATGTCCGGATTTTTCGTTATTTACATTATTCTCATTCATAAAATAATCTTAAAATTTGTTAAAACTCTATTTATTTATGTTTATGCCATTATTTACTCTATGAAGTTGCATAGCACAAGATGTACGTAAAACATAACATTCTACTTTCTAAAACTTATTAAAACTATAAAAACTAAAAACATAAACTCACTAATTTGTTTTTTGCAACCTTACAAAATTTAAAAATTACTGCCAAGATGGAAGCAAAACTAATTCCTATACATACCATCAATAACATGGAAGAGATATAAATATTTATATGATTTTATTTTTTTTGAAAATATAATTTTTTTAAAGACACAAAAATTGCTCGATTCTGCCTGAAAAATGGCGTCCAATTGGTTTTTGTCGCCATCACACTGGCGGAAAAAAATGATATTTTTCCTAAACTTATGACAAATACAATGACTTGAACGCCATGATCTGACAAACACGATGACCTCGACGCCATGATTTAGCGATCACGAAGAACTCGGCATTATAACATAGTGCCCAGGTTCTCATGTCCACCATGGCATTGGCGGTTAAAGATGTTCGTGATTTTCTAGTAAACAAACACATACTTAAACGAATTTATATTTTCTTGAAAGTAAACACACATTTAAGTCACAAGTGATATTTTGATAAAAGAGTTGAACTATAAACTTTTGGAGACGATTTAATCTGATAATAACATAAAAAAGTTAACTAAACAAACTATAAAATTTGATTTGCGTAGACTAAATTTTATAGTAATTTTTTAGTTTTGAAATAATTTTTTTATTTTTTTATTTTTGTAGTTGGTTTAATTTTAGTTTTAGGTGAAAAAAGTTAGAGAAATAAAATAAAAAGAAAAGAGAGAGGAAAATTGAAGAAACTAATGATAATTTTACTCAATAATTTTTTTATACGTGTTTTTCACAAGAGTAAAAATGACAGAATTAATAGTTTTTTACAAAATAATTTTGGATTTATTTTAGTACCATTCTGTTTTTTAGAAATTCTGTAAAAGAAAATATGTTTTGAGACGTAAATATCTTTAAGAAAATATCCAAAACCTTCAACCATGAAAATGTACATTATATATATATACACAACGCAAATGATCTCGAATATTTATACATTTTGAATAATTGTTGTTAATAGAAATGACACTTCTGTACGAATCATGGTACTTTCTAACTTCCGTCTTTGACCGTTTTAGTTCCAGTATTACAAATTTGGTTTGTTTGCGCAATATCTATCGAGTCGGGGACCTCTTTTGCAACGGAAGATGAGTTTGACCTTCCCACGCTAGGGCCCAAATTAAACGCACACAATCTCACCGTACCGAAATTAGAAACTCTTGTGGTGCTCTCCTTCAAGTTTCTGAGGCCGATGACATCTTTCTTTGGATCCCTAACAAGTCCAAACCGTAATTCACCATCAGTAGCACCTAAAAAACACTCAAACCATCTAGAGACAAATTCGTATGGGCTTCTTTAGTCTGGAACAAATACTCTATCCCCATATATTCTTTTATTACCTAGATTACCATTCACAACAAGCTCACTACTCGAGATAAACTCATTAACTGGGAGCTCGATACCCCATCTGAGTGCATTCTTTGTTCCAATTGTCTAGAAATTTTGGAGCATCTCCTCATCCTTTGCTCTTACTTTTCCTCCATCTGGGATGCCATTACTCGAAAGCTTCTTATTCCCTCAAACCCCACCTCTTGGGTCTCATGGTTTGAAGAGGCGAACGTTTGGACCACTTCTTACAGTGGAAAAGACTACGTTTGGCGAACTTCTTTATGTTAGATTATATACTACATCTGGACCCAAAAAAACGTTCGAAGCAAGCGTTAAACTCCAGTATAGCTCATCATGTTTTGTCAGACTTTCGCTACCGCTACTACGGAAGGAAAATCATATTTTCACTGTAATAAGATATCATAAATGTATGTTTTGTTTCCGTTGCCTTTTTAAAATTTAGTTCAACTCTGTAATCATGCCATCATAAATATTTTTATATATAAATTTGATAACTTTTTATTAAAAAAAAGTTTCATAAATTTGACGCGCCCTCTAAACCCTTACAAAACAAAGTTCGGATCTAAAATTGTTTATACAAACTATCTTACATAAGGTAATATACCTTATCCTTGTAGACAATTTAGAACCTTCCAAAATAGAACTTCGGTTCTTAAACATTTCATAGTAACAGTTTCAACGTAAACCTTATTAAATTAGATTACACCCATACCATCCTTCATATGTTTAGATTTTATGGGTCTGAAGTCTGAAATCTTAACACTACTGACCATATCAATTTTGATTGAGACTAAAGGTGAATGACTTAATAAGAATGATATTTTAGGTAAAGAGATAAGAGTGTAGTTAAGTTTGTTAATGACCTTATAAATTTTGATTTAGACTAAAGTGAGAATGCTTTAATGGAATGATATTTTAGGTAAAGATATAGAGTGTAATTAAGTTTGTTAATGACCTTATCAATTTTGAAAATTTAGATTAGAAGGTGAATGACTTAATAAGAACGATATTTTAGGTAAAGAGATAGAGTGTAATTAAACTCCAAGTATAAAAGTATATCGATGTTTAGTTGGACATGAACATGAAACTCAAGTTTTCATTTGGAAAAGATAAAGAAATAGAAAAATTCTGATTGTAATATTAAAAAAGTGAACATATCACTATATTATTAATTAACCCACTTGTATGATGTTTTCTCTTAATATATTTTTGGTGAGATATATTATTCTACGGTAACGGTAAGATGTAGGGTTGTTATCCGGTTCTGTCTAAGTTTCGGTGGAACCGGACAGGATCACAAAGATTATCGGACAACTAGGGCTTTAGTTTTTTATTTTGGAACTAGGCTCGACTGTAAATTTTTTGGTTTGGTTGGATACGATCCGGTTCGGTTCGGATTCTGGTCTAATCCGAGTTGGTTTGATCCGATTTGTTTTATTTCCGGTTTTTATTTGGAGGGAATCCGCAGCCGTTACTCAAAGTGCAATCAGTGTGCACAGGATAAATTCTCGGTCTGACACAATAGCCTGCAAACCAACGTCAGAAGATAAATCACGCAAGGTGACAGGCTTAACTGAAAAAACGTATATAAAAGGATTCAAACTCATTATCTTTGGTGACAAACACCCCTTACTCCACCAACTCGGCTATCCCTTGAAGACTTTTATTTCCGTTTTGTTTGGTCTAGTTTTGGTTTATTCCGTTTTTGGTCTATTTAGGTTTATTATTAAAAGATTAAACCATATTTTTATATAAATAAATGATATAAAAATTAAAGTTTGAAAGTTAATTTTTGTAATAAATACTATTTATTTAATAAATTTAGCAATATAACGTTTAAATTTTTGTTGGAAAAATCAATTTGTTTTAAAGGTTTAGTCGTTCGGTTTTACCGATTTTATCGGTTCAGTTTTGTATCGGTTTTATCGGATGATCGATTTGGTTTCAATTTTTTTTATTGATTTATCAATTGAAGTTATCAGTTTTTATTTTTAAAGTGAACTACAAACCAAACCATTAAAATTCGGTTCGGTTTTCATTTGATTTTTACCTATTCGAGTCCGATCTTCGATTTTAATCCATAAAAAGCCAAAAACCCTAGTTAGATGTAGCCGAGTTGGTTGAGTATGACATTCTTATAACCAAAAGGTCATGAGTTCGAGTCCCTGTACATACGCTTTCTCGGCTGAGCCTGTCACCTTGTGTGGTTTACCTTCTGGCGTTGGTTTGCAGGCTATCGCGTCAGACTGAGGGTTTACCCTGTGCGCACTCATTGCACACTGAATAGCGGCTGCGGGTCCCTCCAAAAAAAAATTACGATCCATATCTATCATTTTTGTATGTATATAAGATAATTAGCGACTAAAAAGAGGTATTATATCTTTCTTTAGTAGGGTTTATAGAATAAGATGTTTTATCGTATAACATTTCATAGAGCTAATTATTCTACATTTTTTTATATTTATAGCACAATAATAATTAGTTTCCTAACAACTAATCATGAGTGTCTTATCCCTACCAAATGCTTAACAAACCAATCATCTAACAGAAAACTATAAAAAATATATACTTATATGGAATAATGGAGGTTGGATCTTATCAATAATAGTGTGAAATTTGGATTTTTATCTTATCAATAATAGTTCAAAAGGACGTGTTATCGTATCAATTTGTTTTTTTAGAGTACATTGTTTTCTCAAATCTATTTACTCTTTTCTTTTACTTTCGTTGTTTTATTCTATAAATCGTCTTTTAGTGTTGAATAACTGTCAACTATGTTTTGTTTATTCTTATAATTATAAGTAAATTCATGTTACTTTTTCAAAATCCCCTTAAAGTTAATCGTGAATTGATAAACGAATTTAATATAAACTTAACAATATTTTATTTTATTATTATTTTAATTTTATCAAAATGTATTTTTAAAATATTTATTGCAATTAGACCTAAGTGGTGAATGTAACTAGAGTATCATGTGTTAATACATATAATTATTTCATTTCCCAACATTATCAATTTTATTAAAGTTAGTCCATGATGCATAATAAATTATACACTGATTTTATTGAAATTTGTAAATTTATAGACTAAATTTAATAAAATTTATATATTTAGAAACTGTTCATATGACATTTTAAAGTCAATGAATAATATGTATCAATACCTAATTGACAAAAGTCGATTCACGATTTTAAGCCTAAGAACTGACATATAACCAAATAAGTGATACGTATAATTAGTGGTTAAAAAAATATTATTGGTTTCATATTTTGAAGTTGTTATACTTTGATTTTTTAACGGTCATTTTTATAGAATATAGTTTCCTATATTTAAAAACTGACATATTTTAGTTTTTTTACATGTTTGATCTGAAACTCACGTCGAGACTCCAAACACTAAACAAATTACATTGTTTGTATTTTGATTTGTATTCTTACTCTGTGCATTTTCTACCTATACGTCATGTCATTTAAGATATTTGTATTTTTAATTTTGTTTCTCTAAATTTATCCATAAAAATTAAGTCCCAAATTGGACCATAAATCTTTAAACTCAAAAAGGTCGGATCTTTATTTTTTATTAAATCTAATACTAAATTAATTTAGGTTCAAAGTACACCTATAAAATTCCAAAAAAAAAACTCGAATTTTAATTTCACTATATTTGTTGATAAAAATCAAATCTCTAATTTTGATTTCTCATTCATCGACATAAACGAAACCAAAAACCTTTGCTTGTATCTACTTCATTTTCTAAAGTTGTTGATGAAAGTATATACGTATCTGGTGAGAATAACATTATTATTTTCAAACTTGACGACTCGACCAAAGTTTTGTACTTGATTAAAGGGAACTGGCGTAGAATCGTGAATATGAGTTCACATATAACATCGAATGATTTTACTATTCTTGATGGTAAATATTTTTTATCAGAAATGAGGTTATGACTCTTATATGTTTCTCCACGGGGTCATATATACGACCCAAAAAATGGAAAATATAATTGTTGGATTAAACGAATGATAGAATGGTTTGAACGTTGTCATTAACTATTACTTATTCGTGGATTCTGAACCCCTAAGCATGAACCTTAAGGTTTATTACTCGGATATTAATTTATGGGAGAAGGTTGATGGTCTACTATTATTCAAAAGCATGTAAGTTTTTTTAATGTAAGTATTGTGATAATAATATGGTTGGATAAAATATTTATCTTGCTCTTTGTTACATTTTAAACCGAATGACATAAAATGTACAAAATAAGTACTTAGTATTCATCGAGATGTTGTGGAAAAACCCCAACATTTCAGAGATTTGATTTTAGGACGAGCTAAAGATTTGACACCATTGAGTTCTAAGTTTATACTTCCTTAGATTTTTTGAGTTTGATAAGATATAAATACTGATATGAGAAGTTGTATGTTTGGTGGATATGTTAGTTTAATTTAATATTTGTACGAGCGCATCTATGAATACAATATGTTAAAAAAATGTACACGGTTTAATGCTTGTGTACTTGATGATTGATTTTTTAAGGTTTTGTTTGGATTGACCTGTGTTGTTTGATTATTCTTTTATCTATTTAATTGATTTTTAGATAAATAGTATGTACTCATACATGAAAGAAAAAAAATTATTAGCTAATTTTTTTTCCATATATAATACATATTCTAATTTTTAGGTTTCATTTATTTCAATAAACAAGAAACTAAAGTTAATAATTTGGATATTGACAATGAAATGAGTAAAATTGAAGTTAAGGATTCAAAAATTTAGGGGTAATTTAGACATGGTCAATATAGTATTTGACTTGGATAAAAAATAAAAAATTGACCCGTTTCAGATTTGAAAATTTATTATTTTTAATGTGAGATTTAACTTAGGAGATAAATTTAAGGAGGTAAATATTTTACGTCTGGAGGCTCAGGTAGAGGGAAAAGAAAAAAATATGGATACAAATCAAGAATATTGCTAATAAAATTTCCGGTTGCTTCGGGTCAATTTTATGCGCGAAAAACTAAATATACCAATTTTTGAAATATAAGATCAATATGTTAGAAAAGTGAGCATGAGTATACAAATGTGACCAATTTAAACCGAAAATAATGTGTTTTCAACTTTTTTATTCAATTATAAGTTCGTAGATGAATATTATCATAATGATCGCAATTAATTTTCAAGATAGAGCTTATAATATAACTATACATATAAATCGTTTTAAAGATGCAATAATATAAATTTATAAGGGTTAAGTACCATTTGAGACCAATTTCCCTAAAATATTTACCACTTAAGACTCAGTAATATCTTAAATATCATTGCTCAATTATATAAAATCTTTAATGTTTCTAGTACAATATGTTCCCCCAATATTTCTCTCTCTACATGAATAGAACAGTAGTCTAACATTATAGGTGATGATCAATTTTTTACTCGATTTCTTGTTTTTCTTTTGTTTTTGTATGATTTTGATTTAGTTTTTACTTGATTTCAAAGTTTGATTTTGGATATCTATTTAGATAAGTCGATTTGTGTGTTTATGTAACTTGATTTTTTATTTAAAAAATTAGGGTACTCGAGATCTGTTTTATTTCTGATTTTTGGTATTTCATTGGTTGTAGGTTGCTAATGTAGTGTAATTGTTGTATTTCAGTTAGCTTTTCGTCGATTTTAGTGTGTTTGTGTGTTTCCGGAAATTTATATTCGAGTAAGGGTTCAGAGTTTAAGTTGTAGAATATGCAGTAAAGAATATGCGAAACATGTTCAATTTTACGTACTGATAGTTACGAAACGTGTTAATTTTTTTGAACTAGTAGATGCAAAACCTTTTTTTTATAGATGCGAAACTTTGGTGTAAAATATAACTTTTTTTAAAAAATCAAAACATATCTAAGTAGTACTCGTTTTCTTCATCTTAAAAAAACAAAACCAATGATATTTTAATTTTTTTTTTTCCGAATTATGGTTTAAAAGATATTGGCTTTTAAAATTTTAAATTTATAGTGTAAACGAAGAAGATGCGAAACCTTCTTTGTTTTCCTAGATGCGAAACCTTTTTTGCTTTAATATATGCGAAACCTGTTTAAATTTTGTACTGCTAGATGCAAATTCAGGCATAGTATAATAGATTCTAGATGCGAAGGCCCACAATGATAGATGCTAGATACGAAACGAGGCCACCACGATAGATTCGAAACCATATAATGAGAAACCTGTGTAAGTGTTTTTTTAATTCAAAACATATCATGAGTGGTACTACGTCTTAAAAATAAAACTAATGGTATTTTTGAATTTTGTTTTTCTGAGTTATAGTTTAATGATTTGCAAAAAAATGGTATTTTTGAATTTTGTTTAAAATAATTTAATATGAGGATATATGATTTGACATCATTGATGGATCATCAATAACGAGATCAAATACAAGGAACGCTAACGAGATAATTATTTCACAAAATCTTATCAAAATTTGCAAAAGAAAATATAGCATAGAACTTAAATAGGCCTATGTTATAGACTATGATGTTTTTTTAATTCTATTTTAATTCTATTTTTTTGTATTCTCTGCATGTTTTAAACAAAACTTCACTACGAATGATGACCAATAAGTGAAATTATTTTTGGTATAGATACATATAATATAATATAGATATATGTATAGATATATAGATATGTATTCTAGTTGGTTATAGTTTAATCACAATTGTACTGTATAAGTTGTTTTGCATGATTAAACGCACATAAATACATCACATGATTATTTTTGTTCGAATTTATGTTTAGATTATGGTTGGACAACCCGAGAGGAATGAAACTATAACAAGTAACATGAATTGTTCGACCAGATAAAATTAAAATACACAACATTTCATTCTTTCTGATTTTTTAGAATATTTATCGTAGTTATCGAATAAGTAATGACCATAAACCCATTTGTCCATCTTTTATATACCATGTCAAGTATAAAATGAAAAACAAATAAAAATATAAAAAAAAAGGTCAATAAGATAACCCAACATGGTATTGAGATCTCCTAAAATAAAACGAACAAATCTTGGTTGAATATTATAATAGTTTGCAATGACGATTAGGACCGTCACAAATGTGATCTATCGATTGTTACTATGACTATTTTAGTAAAAAATGAAAACCCCAATATAAAAATCAATCAGATATATAGTTTCACTTATTCTTCGTTTATGAATATCTGCAATAAAAGAATGAAAAGATAAACGATTTTATATTCTAAACTAGCAGTATGCCAACGTTACACCATTTTTTTTGTATGTAACATAAAATGGTTAAGATTACATCAAATTATATATTTTTATAGTTATTATAGTGATAATAATATGTCTTATAAGGCCTCTCCAAATAAAGTTCATGAACATCGAATTGTTTTTTATAAAATGGATTATGTTTGCTTATTAGGAAGTCCCCCGTTGTTTACTCACAGTGTTTGTACATTTTTACTTATTTTCATACTATTTTTTCTTATTTTTTGCTTGGGTTTCATACTTTTTGTTGGAATTTCTATAAATTATGATAAAAATATGTGTTTGAATCAATATATTTAAAAATTTCAAAAAAAAGTTAAAATATTTTTAGATCTCATAATAGAATTGGATTATATCTACCAATAATTTTCATGTTTACATTTTATATTTATCAATAGTTAAATTTTAATATTTTTAATGTTAATACAAAACTATTTGATGGCATTTTCAGAAAATTATAATGTTATTAACAATTTTATGTGAAAATTATTGGCACAATTTTATAAGATTTTTTTTTCTTGCTAGGAATTTGAGACATATATTATAGATATTTTTCCAATTTTAAGTTTTTAAAACATAACAAATCTTGAGAGTTTATTGTAAATAAATAAAACTATGATTTTGATAAATATAAAAAATCTAATTAGATACAAAGAGTGAAGAAAGTTGAGATGTAAAGTAATATGTTTTAAAATCATCTATAATTTTATATTAGTCTAAATTTATCTTAATACTAAAATGTGACTGACGCAATAAGCTACATATAAACTAAAATATATATATTTATGTTACCACTTGCGTTTAGAGAAAAAATATTAAAAAATATTTGTGAAATTTGATTTACTTAAGTGCGATATCATCGTGATGATTTTTTGTTCTCGTTGTGATAAATACATGACATACACTACATGTCTTGTACCATAAAAGTGTGATGCAATTTGTTTAGATATATTTGTATAGTGTTCAATGTTTCGCAAGTTTGGGCTTCTTGTTTAATCGGATTTTTGTGTTTTTTAAATCCATATTTACTTTTAGTTTTATATTTATATTAGTTTATATAATCAAAAATTTATATGAATAAATTTTTGATTTTTTTCTTGTTATTAAAGGTTATATTTATCTATGAAGTAAAAAAAATATTAATTTTATCTTAGTGTAAAAGTAACGAAACTTTGTTAGAATCTTTAGTAATCAAGATTTTAATCCATTTTTTTGGAATAAAAGAAACAAATTTATTTCATAAATATGTTTACCATTTATTTATTTTTGGTCATGTATTAACTTATTTAAAATTATTTTAAGAGAATTCCAATTTTTATTAGAAGCAACGTTACCTTTTAATTTCACATACGTGAGATTCTTATAATATGTGGGTTTTTTCAGGATATTTGGAACACTTTGGATGATTAATATTAAAATTTATATGAACTTATCTCTTTGTAGAATAATAACCAACATAAAGTTATTTTGGAAAAATGACTATTAGTGTATCTGCTAAAATATCTTTACTAAATGACTTATTAATAGCTATAGAAAATTTGACATGTAGGCGTTGATTGTACTTGAATATGATTATCATCATCTGTGACGTTTTTATATATAGTCATACTTCTTCTGGATGTTAAGTTTAACAATTCTCAAGATAATAATTTGATAAACAGATCTTTTAAGTATCAGTAGAATGTGGATAAAAAATTATATAATTTCATCTTGAATCAATTATTATAAACTTTAGCATATGTTGCTAAACAATCACACAATATTTAGATTTTCATTTCAAATTTTGTAGTAAATTTGTTAGGTGCGACTAGATTCCCACTTCGGTTAGACATGAGAATGATTAATGATTAATGATTAATGATATATAAGTAGGAACATTTATCAACTAGTATGAGACATTTTGGAAGTTGAGCAAAAGCAAAGTCGGGCGGGCATTCAGGTCCAAAACGAACAATATCATACTAGGCCGAGATCGGGTTATTCATACTTATATACATAGGCAAGATATGCGACGTTCATATTCCCTACAATGGTATCAGAGCTTCAGGGTGAAATTATTAGGTATCAAACATGATAGACCGACTAAAATCAATGTGACAAATCTATTATAAAGCTCTTCGAATCAGATAATATGGTCTGGTTAGAATGGAAAAATAAATTTCTTAGTGCCTTTATGGCTCATGTGCTGCATAACTTGATTCAGGTGGACCTATGAAAGTCAATTAAGAGGAGGCTAAAATGATACTTTGTTCGAGATGAGGATTTGTTAGGTCCGACCAAAGTCCTATATCGGTTAGACATGGGAATGATCAATAGTATATAAATAAAAACATATATCAACTCGTACGAGGCCTTTTGGAACTGGACTAAAAGTAAACAAGTGTGAGCCTTTGGACCCAATTGGGATATTATCATATTAGTCTGAAGATTGAGTTGTTCATACTTATATACAACGACGAAATATTCCAAAACCATATTCCCAACAAAATTATACCTATAACAATAAGTTTATCATACATTATATTTTTCGGTTATGATTAATACTATGAGCTCTACTTACATTATTAGATCCTAAAAAACAAAACTACTAGTAAATAAACATCTATTATGTAGTTAATTTGTATTGATTATGATAATATTTAATTTGTGTACATGTATATCTAAAGTACTTTAAAAATAAAATATTAGAGACGTATATATAGTTTTTAAAATATCTTTCAAGTATCAAATAACCAATTTGATTTTTTAATGTTTTATATACTTAAATTGTTATTAAATTGACTCAACTTACGAATCGTAAATTTATTTTTACTACATAACGGTTTATATAACACTAGTTTATTATGCTTGGCTTCCCTTTTATCCATTCTTACTTGCATGTTTAACACAATGATAAAATGATGTATATATCTTTTATATTTTATACGTTTTTTCAATATAATTTAATATAGTAAGATTAATTTAGTGGATAGCCTTCAATATTTCAAATTACTTTCATTCCAAAAATAATGTCGATATTTTTATGATCTCCCATCTTGAAAATAAAAGAAATAAAAAAATTTGATTCCATAATTTTACTCCTATCATTACTTAAAATATGTAAGTCATTTACATGATAATGATGATTAACTATCATCTTTAAAATATAAGAAATATATATTCTCGTCGAGACCTTCCTTAGAGAATTTTGTTTTGACAATATTTGATGAATTAGAAGATTGAATACCGATGCAATAACAAATAACATTCTTATGCTCGTGATTGTTTCAATAGAAGTAATATGTTTCTTACTTTTTCCAAAATAATTTGCGAACCAATATAAACATAAATGCCTATATATTTTTATTTGTGTAATATTTATTTTAAAATGTCCATTTACATCCAATTGGTTTTGAATCCAAAAGTAAAGCAAGAATGTGATTAGATCTGATTGAATTAATTTTATCGTTTATAGAATCTTGCCAAAATACAAAACTTCTAGAAATTATTGTATATTTATAAGTTGTGGGACTATCTTTTAATTAATGTACCACACTATTATTATAATATTTTTTCATCTTAATTTTATTTAAATAAGTTAAATAATATATTTTAGAATATATTTGATCAATCTTAACATTTTTAGTTTTTTTTTTCTATCTAACTTAAACAAGGTTTGTTTTCTTAGTCTTCAATGATACATGTTTTTAATACCTTTTCAATACCATTTAGTCATATTTATCTTTTGATAAATTTAAAAGATATTGAACATAATAAGTTTATCGTATTCGTAAGTCGCTTAGCTAGCTAAGAGTCACTGTATTACGGCTCACGTGTGGAATATATATGACATTAGCAAACATTATTGTTTTACCCTAGTAAATAATAGTTTAACATTTCCAAATACTACAGGTTTAAACTTATTTGTATTGTATTAAGTATTTTTCATTCTCATACTATCTTGTTTTTCATGTCTTGAATAAAAGTTTTTCATATGCTACATGAAGAGAGGCGTATGTGTCATAACCGTTTGTTTTTTTTTAAACATTGATTTTTGTCACCATTATCACAATCTCTTGATATAATTTATAGTCTTATCTTTATTTCAAATATTAGTTTTTTAGCAAAATATCCACATTAACCAAAACTAACATTTTTCTTTTTTTTTTTATTTTTTTTTAATTTGTGTATAATTTGTTTGCTCTTTTCTTTTACACTTCATTGCATTTATATTATTTTTAAAATTTTACACTTTAAAATATTAATTTATCTTGTAGGTTGCAAATAAATTTCTTTAATCCGATAATGGTTTTGAACTAAACTCCTTTAATTTAAAAAATTTGATTTTGATATCCTTTTAAATAAAAGAAGAAATAAATTTGAGTTCAAATTTGTGTATGTTAAAAATATAATTTTAACATACACAAATTTGTTTATGATTATTTGAAGTTCTAAAATTTAAATAAATAAGAAGCTTCTCATCTACTAACTGAAAATCAAAATATTTAAAAATTAAAAATTTTACGGGACATTCTTCTTCAGTTTTATATATAAACTTGTACGTATTTTAAAAGTTCATCGCAAAAATATCATTTGTGTTTATATTATAAGACCGACTTAAAAAGTACATTCATATATATACATATTTAGCATACACTTCAACATCAGCATTGGTGGAATAGGAATCTAATCAAAATCCATTATATAAAATATTTTAAATAAGTGTTAAGTTGAATTTCTTACTCTATCACCTAACGAGGTTTATGTCATCGAAATGGTTAAAATAAATAAAATATTGATCAATGTGGTTTGTATTATTAATTATATATTCATATACTATTGAATTAGTTTTATTACAAAAAACAAATCAATAATTTTAGTTGAACTCATAAACGAAACTAAATAGCAAATTCATTTTTTATATAAATAAAAATATATATTAGATATATTAAAAATTATATTAATTTAGAAGTATTTTTTATTATGAAATAAAAATTTACTGCTTATTATAAGTTACAAATAAATAATCTTTGTTTTAATAAACTTAGTTAATATAGAAGGTGTCGCAAAAAGACAAGAAAATAGAGAAGCTGAACAAGAAGAAGAAGATGGAGAAGCTGAAGAAGAAGATGGAGAATAAGAAGAAGAAGGATGTTGATATATATGAACTAAAAAACAAGAAGGAGAAGCTTAATTTAAGCTACAAATCGTTGTATCTTTTAAGCTCGCAAGCTGTAATAATCATATGAACATATGTAACATATTTTTTTCAACGTTAACAAATAGATATATCGTTGGAAAAAAGAACTTAGTTAATATAGAACAAGAAAAAATATAAATATTTTGATACGAGTTCTAAATATCTTTTGTTTAGTTTTTATTTATATAAGAGTAAAATATTTTTAAAACTTAACCTAATATTTTTAAAAATACATAATATTTTAAACTATATTTAATATTTTAAAAAATACATAATATTTTAAAATAATAATATTATGCATTTTTGTTTTGATTTCTAATTGTGTTTCCACACCGAATAGTAAATATATTATAAAAATGTACTTAATATTTATTTTTAAATGTTGAGACGTATATATCTTTTAAACCTAAAAAATATTTATATTATTCTTTATTTTTGTATCATAGCCACAAATAAACCTTCAGTATAAGAATCTATCTCTCATATACTCTATGAGGGTAGATTCACTCAGAATATTTGGTCCTATGCTAGTTCTAAGTTAGGATTTCCATTCTCCGCTTCGTGTTGGCAATCTTGGGTTATCGAGGCGTCAAAATGGTCCATCTCTCGTGACCATTTTATTTGGCGTACTTGTTTTGGCGCGGTCGTCTACCACGTCTGGAAGGAGCGGAATGCAAGAATTTTTGGTTCCGCTCCAGCCCTGGAATCTTTAACTTTCCTTCGGATTGTAGAAGATCTTCGATTCAGATTCTAGGGTACCAAGATCAGCTGGCCATAACAATTTTAGAATGTTTCATCTACTTACTCCTCTTTTTGTGCAGGTATTTCTCTTACCGAGACTTCTAGCAATTCGACGGTAGATCTGATCAAGCCCGAAGTCCGAGCCTTGCTTTGCTACGTCGGCACTTAGTGATCTTTTCGCTTTCTATGATCTATGTAGTATTACTTCATCTATCTATTTTTTAATTAAGTGTCTTTTCGGGATATGCCCCAAGTAACTTGTATGAACTATTTCCATTAATTTACCCAAAAAAAACATTCAATATAATATATTCGCTTTAACGGGTTATGTATCATATTTTGTTGACATTTATTTTGATATTCACTATAATTTCGAATTTTAATATTGTTTCAAACAATATTTTAATTTTAGTATAAATACATTTTTTCATTATTTATTTAGAATTCTGATGATGAGGACCGATAAATTGGGGAGAGTAAACTTAGATTTCAACAAAATATGATTTCTACAATGGAGTAGTAAATGAAAAAATGGTGATGGAGACATAAATTCGACCATGCTTTGAGTGATAGGTTAAACTCCATACAAGTAGTGAGCGGGTCCCACACGCGTGGGAATTGCTTACCCAAACGTCAACGAAAGAGGCCTTTAGTGGAGGAGAGAGAGAGACAGAGACCCATAAACAATTTTATATTACTATTCAATACACTAATTAATCACATACTTGTGCCCTTAATTACCTATATAAAAGACACTCAAGTTTATCACAAACCCACACTAAACAATCAACAAACTTACAGAAATTTATAAAACAAAATGGCCCATCTTATTCTAAATCTTTCTTTTTCTTCCTTCTTTATTCTGCTATTATCACTACTACTCTCCTCTCAGTTTCATATTGGTACGTTCAAAAAAAAATCTAATATAATTTACATATATAATTTATCTATATATATGATTAGTGCTGATTTTGGTCGGATGCAGGTGAAAGTGAACTCCAACTGAATTACTATGCACAAAGTTGTCCAAAAGCAGAGGAGATCATCAAACAACAAGTCACCAGTCTCTATTACAAACATGGCAACACTGCTGTGTCTTGGCTCAGAAATCTCTTCCATGATTGTGCGGTCAAGTCATGTGACGCATCGTTGTTGCTGGAGACCGTAAACGGGATCGAATCGGAGCAAAAGGCTCCAAAAAGTGTAGGAATGAGAAACTTTAAGTACGTAAAGACTATCAAAGACGCACTAGAGAAAGAATGTCCGGCCACAGTTTCTTGTGCTGATATTGTTTCTCTATCGGCTAGAGACGGTATCGCTATGGTACGTAAAATAAAAAGTGAAATTTCTTTATGTTTTTTTTTGAAAATGAATCTGAATCCGGTTCGAATCTGAATTTCGGCAGTTGGGTGGGCCACGAATTGAAATGAAAACCGGAAGGAGAGATAGTACCGAAAGCCATTTTACAGAAGTTGAAAACTTGTTACCGAACCATAATGACTCGATGTCATCGGTCATTTCAAAGTTTCAGTCCATTGGCATTGATGCCGAAGGAGTTGTTGCTCTTTTAGGTACTTTAAAATAAACATACGCTCGAGTATAATTATAATTATTATAGTTTGAATCCTGACGATTTGGATCTGGAATTATAATGTGGCAGGAGCTCATTCCGTTGGACGAGTACACTGTGTAAACTTAGTCCACAGACTGTACCCAACGGTCGATCCAACTTTCAGCCCGGAGTACGCACAATACATAAAACATCGTTGCCCGTCTCCAACCCCGGACCCGAACGCTGTGTTATACGCAAGAAACGACCGCGAAACACCTATGATCCTCGACAATATGTACTACAGGAACATTTTGAGCAACAAAGGACTACTCACCGTTGACCAAGAACTTGTTTCCGATCCGATGACTGCTCCTTTCGTGCGAAAAATGGCTGCGGATAACGGTTATTTTTTCGAGCAGTTCTCTAGGGCTGTTCGCTTGTTGTCCGAGACTAATCCTCTTGTTGGTGAGCTAGGAGAGATTAGGAAAGATTGTCGCTTTGTTAATAAAAATTGAGCTACAAGTCTCTGATGAAGCCTTATCTATATGTGTAGACTATGTTGGAAATAAGAAGTGGCGATAAGAATGAATGATGTAAGACGTGAATGATTAACCATGTTATTATGGGCTTAATTCTCTGTATTGTATTGAATTGCACGTTACTATGAAATTTAATGGCCATGCCTCCTTTTGGGCCAACTTCTCTCTATTTCTATAGTGGTCTGAAAAGAGTATTTTTATTTTGCGCCATTTTGGCCACAAAGCTTTATTACGAGGGCATGTTGGTAACCAAACTCCAAAATCACAATTTTTGTTTAAGCAAAATGACCATCATACTCTTCGTATATAAAATTAAATTTTTAACCAAAAAATCTACTTCTTTTTTTTTCCTTTTTTCTCTTTATAGTTTTTCTTTTTAACTAAACAAAAATTAAAAAAAAACAAATTACTCTATGGATTTAAGTGATTTGAATGATGAATTTAGCTGCAATCTTGATGATTTTGCTTCGGAGGAGAAGTCGTCTTTGACGGACCATCTCGAAACCCAAGCTGAGGTATTTTTTGAGTTTTTTGTATTTTCAGTGCGTTTTGCAAACTCATTACGCCATAAAATTGATGAACTGCGAACCTAGAATTCACAGATTAACATGTTTCTTTTTGTCAAAATCGCGAAGAGGTCATTGTGATTTTGACGAAATTGCGAACACACTCTTCTCAATTTTGTCACAATTACGAGGACCTATTTCACAATTTTGACAAACTACGACGAGTGTGTTCGCAATTTTTTCATGTTAATTTTAGCCCACTTTTCCAATTTTGTCACATTCACGAGGACCTCTTTCGCGATTTTGACAAACTTACGAAGAGTGTGGTCGCAATTTTGTCATGTTAATTTTAGCTTATTGTTCAATTGGATGCTAATTGGGTGACCAATTTAATTAAAACTAAGGGTGTATTTATATAATTACCACATACCATTTGTAGGGATCGGACTAACTGCCATGTTTGATGGCCGATTACACGAAAGTGTTTACTACAGATACCTTGTACACCAAACTCGTTTTGGTCTTATGGGTCCAATCCGGAAGTAAAAAACTAAGATTCATTGTGCTACATAGTAAAGACGACGGCGGTAGCAAAAGTAGGAAAACTCCTACGAAGTATTTTAGGTGCGAGAGGCACGGGGTTTACAAACCGAACCCCAAACCGGGGTATGTTAAGAAGCGTCGAGAATGTTCATCAAAAAAATGTGAGTGTCCGTTCTATTTAAGGGGAAAATTAGTCTTAGAGCTACTTGGTTATTGGAAATTGATAGTGGTCAACGAGAAACACAACCACAAACCATTTTTGCACTTGGATGGTCACTCGCGAGCCGCTAGACTAAAAGTAGAAGAAGAGGCGCTTTTCGTAGTCATACAGAAGTCAGTTCTCGACCAAAAGAGATATACCACGGTTTGAAGCTTAAAGAATCGGAAAATGTATCTAGCATGCGCACGATATACAACATGCGTCAAAAACACGATTTAGTCGATAAAGCGGGCAAGACCCAAATGCAATATTTATTTTGTAAGTTAAAACAACACGAGTACTATGTTTGGGAGCAAACTTGCGAAGCAATGGATGAGATCCTCGAGTTGTATTTTGCACATCCTAAAAGCGGGCAAGACCCAAATGCAATATTTGTTTTGTAAGTTAAAACAACACGAGTACTATGTTTGAGAGCGAACTTGCGAAGCAACGGATGAGATCCTCGAGTTGTATTTTGCACATCCTAAAAGTATCGATTTCTTGCGCGCTTTTCCTCAAGTTCTTATAATGGATAGCACGTATAAGACTACAAGGTATAAGATGACTTTCCTTGAAATAGTTGGCCAAACTTCGACGAAGAAGATGTTTGACTGTCGTTGTTGTTTTTTTGAGCTCCAAGAAACAAGAGAACTACACTTGGGGATTGAGCATTCTAAGGAATGTGTTGACGAACAACAAATGCGCATTGCCTAATATTATTGTCACCCATAAGGTTTTGGCTTTAATAAAAGCTATCGATGATATATCCAGATTCCATTCATATGATATGCACTTGGCATATTAGTATGAACATTCGCTCTCACGCTAGAAATGTTTTGCCAAATTTGGACATGGCCGATGAGTTTGTCAAATTTTATAGTAGGGTATTCTATTCGGCCATGCTCAAAGATTATAACAAAAACCTTGCCGAGTTACACCACATGTACGCATTTTGTCCAATTATTGTCGATTACGTGATGAAGAAATGGATAGACAATTATGGACACAAATTTCTCAATATCCACACGAACAAATTCAAACATTTGGGCAACCACACTAGCAATCAGTGAGTTATATTACCATCTCCATAAATTAGTGTTTAATATTAAGTGTTAGACTTCTAATTTATTTATCTTACGTTATAGGGCAGAGAGTGCTCACTCGAGCGTCAAGCGGGCAATCGGTAGTAATTTATGCACATTTGAGCAATTTTAGAAAAACGTTCCTGCATTGCTTACCACTCAACACTCTAACATTTTCAAATCGTTCGAGCGTAGTACATTTCGTCTAAGAAACTTAACTACGGGGGTTAATGCGACTATCTATAAGGAAATAAAAGGTAAACTTTCATGTACGACTATAAAAATAATAGAGCAAAATGTTAAAATAACCTTGGGAATATGGTTCACTCCCAGAATGTATGGTTATGTTATTAGGAAAATTCATAATTTACCATGTGCATGAGAGTTATCTTTGATTCATAAATAAGGTAGGGAAATTCAAAAAGATGACTGTGATGTTTATTGGAGTACGTTGAAAATCAAAGCTAAGGGTGAGGTTGGTACCGAAGACGAGCTTACGAGAAAAATCTCATTAATAGATAGCACCATCCGCGGTTACGGTGTACACGTTCAAGATCACATCATAAATAGGATGATGCAAATCCTAGATCATGCTAGAAGTCATGTTTTGGAACCTAAGGAGCCGGTTGTCACTAAAGGTAGGAAAAAAGCCAGTCGGGACAAATCAACTAAACGGAACCCATCCGAGTGGGAAAACGATAGTTTAGGCGCTAGCACTCCGGGTACGATAGGTAGCACGACTGCTTCAGTAGCTAATCAAACATTTTTAGTACCAAAAGATAAAGCAAAAGAGAAGGAAAAAACTTAGGCTCATCTCAAAAAGAAGAGAGTGACATTGAAGTAAAAAGATTTTAGCGGCTATGAGAGTTGGTTTCCTAACTATTTGCATGAGTACATTTTCTAGCGCCGAAGATGTGTCTCTCGACGGTAATTGCGGATTATGGGTCGTTGCTTTAACAGTCTACGGTTACTCTGCTTCATGGGACCAAGTTAGACGAGATTTGATCGATGAATTTCAAAATAAACTCGATCTATGGGAGAGAGCGTTTGATGGTTCACAACGTGTGGATAACCTAGTAAAAATGTTGGACGTTTTGAAGTGTATGGCAATGGTAATCGACATTGGATGACGTTACCCGACTACGTCTTAATGATAGCCACTAGATACTAGTGTATCGTATACCACATATTACTCCACCAATCCTACATGTATCTACCTTTACGCGGTGTGCCTCCTCAATTGTGTCCTAGCATGGAAGTTGGTATAGGTTTCATACACGAAAACTATTTCGTGAAAGTAAGTATACCAATGAATCCTTTAATATTATTTATATTTGTAGATTGTGTTGAATGGACCACTTCCAAAAATCTATCCTATTTGGTTTCCGTTTCGCACCGACGAAGTTCTAACCGGTTGGGCATAACGCTCGACAAACGATTCAACAAACATAATCAAATTAAGCTCGCCCAACCATGAACCGCTCAAAAAGAGCCACCACATGTCTACGATTTGGCTGGAGACTCATGATTTGTTGATGTATCGGTAGTTTTTTCCTTTTGCAATTATGAATACTTATTTGAATTTCGTCATGGTTTGTAATCTATATTCGCACGGTTTATTTGTTTCAAAAATTCCACGTTTGTCATTATTATAAATATTAGTTTTGTTTTTAATTATTATAACTTATTTGTGTCAATTTCATCCAAAATGAGAATAAAAAAAGGGCAAAAATCGGTACAATGTCACATTCGCGAACACAGAGTGCCCGATTTTGTCAAAATTGCGAACGCTGTACGCCACAATTGGGAAAATTAACGAACAACGTGTTCACGATTTTGACAAAATTGGGCACTCTGTGTTCGCGAAGTTGGCTAAAACTCGAAATCCTTGTTTGCAAACATTATTGGAAATTTTTCCATTCTTCACTTTTTGTAAGTTCCCGAGTTCCAAACTCATTTGTTTTGGACCAATATTATACTATAGTCATTTAACACTATTGTTGTAAAATTTAGGGAAAAAGATTTCCTTCCGAAATCAGGTCTAAAAACAACTTCAAAGTAGCTTCAAACTGCAAAAAAGTACACCATAAATCAAAAAATTTAAAACAACATCGACGGAAACTCATACTGAAACAAGAATTAAATAAAACATTAACTCATACAACAACTAACAGAATTATTTTCAATAGCTTCTAGTAAATGAAGTTTATCTATCAAGCCAGTTCCATTTAATCAACTTTCATTCTTCTTTCGTAATTTGGTAGTCCTCTGCATTAACACGCATTTCCTCTTCCTTGATGGTAACAATGTCAGAATGGATATGATCCAGCTGAGCTTCTGTTATAGTATCCGTGAGTTGGCAGTTGAACAGGTTAAACGAACATGATGTTTCAAGTCGTTGAGGTCGGAAACCAGATGTATACAAAATTTATTTATAACGTACCACCAAGCTTTAACCTCATCCAAACGCCTTGAAATATTAAGAGGTTTCACCTCATCCCTACCGTATAGGAAATACATCTAGCATAACATTGCCTTCCAGTATGGTTTTCCCCATTCTTGCGTGTACATTTTACCTACTTTGAAAGATGCTTTCATCAAATATTCATCTTCCAACTCAGTCTAAAGAAACATATTTTTTGTAATTATTTTTAGTTAATGCCTCCCAAAGTGTCTATTTATTGACCATTGTTACTTCAGATAACGTCATCCAAGTAGACCAATCAATAAACGATACTTGTAAGATAAGGATAACGCAACCCAAGTTAACCAATAATTTTGTGACACCTAATACGTACAAAAGTACACACATCTCGTTGAGCATTATTATGGGTCTCATTATAGTGTAAGTTCCATTATTAGGGGTCTCACTATAATGATACCTAATATCAACTCCCACCAAATGAGACTCCCGTCAAATAGGATTCCCGCCAAAATAAAACTCCCGACTAAATTGGCAACCGCCTATAAAAGAACATGTAATATCATGCAACATGACAACCATCAAAGATTAAAAAAACATAAAGACTTTTACAAATGAAGTTTACGGCTGCTAAGACTACTATATGCTTCAAGCGGTGAAGGTTGGCCGCTGAGAGATGTCGTTAAGCATTATTATGGGTCTCATTATAGCGTAAGTTCCATTATTAGGGGTCTCACTATAATGAGACCTAATATCAACTCCCACCAAATGAGACTCCCGTCAAATAGGACTCCCGCCAAAATAAAAACTCCCGACTAAATTGGCAACCGCCTATAAAAGAACATGTAATATCATGCAATATGACAACCATCAAACATTAAAAAAAAACATAAAGACTTTTACAGATGAAGTTTACAGCTGCTAAGACTACCGTATGCTTCAGGCGGTGAAGGTTGGCCGCCGAGAGATGTCCGAAGATACGAGTGATGCATTTTTTGAAATGGTCCAATGTATGATGTATTTCAACTACGGCCGTTTAAGAACAGGAGGTCTTGTTGTGCGCATCCGTAACAAAATCAAACGCAAGTACCTTTTTGTCAAACCGCTCAAGCGTTTGTTGTTCTTTCTATTTAAAATTAAGTAAGAAGTGGCTTCTGTCTGGAACATGACGGTGGTAGAATACATCACTAGGGATATGGTAGCGTATCTTAATGATATGATTGCGGAAAGGGGGAGGGGGATGATTCTGAAGACAACATCACTAGGGATACGACTTCGAAGATTGAACATTTTGATTTCTTTGGTTCCATTTTGAGTTTGCATGTTTTGATAATTTGTTGTTTGATTATGTGATTTCTTATATGCTGTTTTAGTTTTTATGTTTTTATTAATTATTGTTTAGATCTTATGTTGTTTGCGTTCAACTATCCTACTATGTACGCACATATTTTAAATATAACTTAATTTTCATTTTTGTTGTGTTCTAATAACGTAAGATACGTAACAACATAAAATGATATAATAACATAGGATGTTTGTCAATAACACGATCAGACAAGCCAACATTAAAACATAAAAACAAGAAGATAAGAAAACATAAAAACAACACATTTTTGTTGTGTTCTAATAACCTAATTCAAACAACAATTGAGATAAACATAAGAACAAGATAAGAACTAACGGAAACATAAAAAATAAAACAACTCCTCAAAATAGTTATATAATACAAGTCGCTCAATCACTCTTGCGGTACTGGCGCACCAGAAGCGAACACTCATGCACCAACCAATGCATCTCCTACATGCTCATCTCGTCCGATCTCGAATATTCATCAACCACACGATCAGCCAAGTCAAACAACCATTCTTGGTAAGTCATCGCTCTCGGGGTCTTTGCAACATGTGCATCGGATGACTCGCACTCAGGATCAATCAGGGTGTACCATAGGTGATCCTAGACCATACATGGTATAGAGAGGTCGTACTCGGATGACCTATAACATACGTGTCACCACGAATCCTCAGATCAACGACGTGCGACTCTCATGCTCTCCATGTAGCCTCATCTCACAAATAGCGCGTGCTAACACATCTCATCCTTCCTGGTGGTAAAATAGGTCGTAGTGTAGGTGGTATATCCTAAATATGCCCAAAATGTCGAGCGACCTGTAGTGGATAATACGTCTCAACTATGTCTGTTGCCTTCAGCGTATGATTTATCCAGGCCATATCATAGAAAGGGAAATGCTCGTGTATATGCTCGTACGGCATGAACCAAACCTACAACATAATTAAGAATGATTGATCAGCACTAACTAATAATAAAAGAATGACTAATCAACAAATAAAAAAAACCTCGTAACTTACATTGTGCTCCCTCAATGAGGACAATAAATGACGGGTGTTAATACGAGTCTCATCATCAATCCTGGAGGTGTGTATCTGCACATAGTAGGCATACAAGGCTCATAGAGTGTACTGACTGTAGTCAAAAGGGGAGGGGGGAAGTGATCGTAGATCCACGTCTCCAACATAGCAACAAAACCAGTAAACCCTAACGTGGTGTGTATGGACGACTTCTCTAGATGGTGATACAACTGATAAAATAAATGCTGGCCACAGTTAAATCTAACTGATGTCCTATAGTTCTCTACAAATTGCAAGTAATCTAACGATAGATTGTTCCCTATTTTATTCGTCACAACACAACAACCTATCATGTGGAGAAAATAACCCCTAATGGCACATACTACCATAGCATCAGAAATAATAAAGTCATCCATAAAAAAATCCTAGATGTAAACCTCAAGCAAAAACTGTAGCCTAACCGATCTAGAGCTACCACCCTTGTTTTTATCTTACTCCGCCTTAAAAACATCGACAGGTATACCTAGTAAACTAGCATACCATGCTAAATGATGTCCATCACTAGGAAAAGTCTGAAGGTCGAAATCATCACCTGCAACCGGAAGACCAGTGATAGCATGGACATCGTCTAACGTCACCGTTATCTTACCGAATGAGAAGTAGAAGCTATTGGTCTTCGAATGCCATCTCTCGATAAACGCATCAACCATGTGCACGTTGGTAGTCCAACGCTCCAAGCAATCGAGGAGGGAGTAAAACAAGATATCATAACATACTCTCTCACCCTACCGTTCCCGGTAAGATCCCATATACGATGGGTACCGTACATAGCGTACCACCGCGTGGGTCGACGAACCTGCACAATATTTAAGTAAGTTAAACATTATATAAAATAACATTCACTATATGTTAAACAAATCCCAACTTACCTTGCCCTTAAATACAATGTATGCCTCGTGAAGTCTGTAGTCTGGATAAATATCCGACACGTGGGGATTCACTCTCCGGAATTGCTGATCCAGATTCCCACGCATACAGGAGACAACAGGCGCAGGAGTGTCAGTGCGACGCCGATGCCTGACTGACCGTGAAGTAGACTCACGCTGCTCCGCATCTGTTCCATCAGAGTCTGATCCTAACTGACGACGAACATGAGTACGTTGTCTACGAGACATGCTACAAATGAAAATAATATATTGTTATATACCAAAATAATTACCAAAAACCCTTATATATATATATATATATATATTTATATAGAATACATAAACTTAGGCAATGAATATACAAATCAATTTGGGGTCTAACATGCTCAATTCATTAAAACACGCTAAATAACGAATACAATATGCCCAATTCTGGTGAAATTGCGAAAAACTGTTCGTAATTTTTGGCAAAATATCGAGCAAAATTACGAACAAATTGTTTACGGCTTTTGGTCAAATCGTGAATAACCTGTTCGCGATTTGACCAAAATTGTGAACACTCTGTTCGCAAATTTTCTCGACCAGAAACCCCAACTCTGCAGAACCCACGAACCCTAATCATTCAAAATTAAACCAAAATCACTAAAAACATAGCAAAACGTCGACAATGACTTAACTAACATGTACCTACAAGTAACTTTCCAAAACAAACAACAACAATGATATGGAAATTTGAGTTTTTGGGTAGAAATTATAACTCTAAATATCACTAAAAATACCTAACTAAATTGCAAAATAATTACACCAACAAATATAGAATTCATACCTTAACGTGTTTCCAACTTTGGATTCGAGAAATCTTGCGTTTTTGTACGGTGATATTTAGAGGTTTTAGGTGAGATAAGAGAGAAAAAGAGAAAAGAGAGATCTTTTTAGCTGAAATAGATGTTTTATATCAAGGGTATTTTGCGGGGTCTCATTTTAGCCAAAAGAGGTCTCATTATCACTGAGTTTTATTATAACAAAAAATGGTCCAAATTTAGCCTTGCCTTTACAATGATGTATGTTTGTTTAGAAAATACTACCACCTATTCAATTTTAAAAACCATCCTTTGCTGTGATCAGTAAGGCTCTGCCCAAGGGCTTAAGTGAGGATTCGAACCTCAATGAATTAATATAAGGCTTAAAGATATAACTTGTGTATTTCAAATGATTATATGAAAAATGTATATACTTGTTATATTTTTAAAGTCCAAACAACTTAATAAAATAAGTTGAGATGTTTTACCTTTTTTTTTACTAAATGAATAGTATAATTAATCAAATAGGCCTGATATATCTCTGAAATTGAGCGGTTGTTTTTTATATATATTAGAATTGATAGAAATGTAATTTTTATCGTTCGCATAACTTAGTATTTTTATTTGAGACTAATAGATGATTTTTTTATAAAGGTATTTACCAAATGGAATTCAGATCAAATACGAACATTGATACTTTATTTTAATGTATTTATGGGCAAATTTGTATTTTAAGAAACATTTGTGTACGATACCAATGGATGGTAGCAAGAAGATCCAAAAAATACCTAGATGATTTCAATATAATTATTCTTGACTTAAATATAGTTGGCGTCAAGGTGAAGGATGAGAAGGATGCCATAACCATCATAAGTTATCTTTCAAAAGTGTATAAACACTTTGTGGATACCATGCTCTTCGACAATGAGTCTCTTACGATACCTGAAGTGAAGAGTGATTTAAAATCGAATGATCTTCAAAGGAAGACGATTTGAAGGGTGAATCCGAATAGATCTGACTGAGTGTGAGAGTTAGGCCAAAAAGGAGATATACGAGTAAAAATATATATAAAATTATCGATAAAATTCCAAGAGGCTGACGACGAGTTCTAAAATGGGATGTTAGTTGTGAAATAAGGTATGTTATATTAATTAGAACTGTCGTTAGAGAAAAAACAAAACGTTGCAATGGTTTCAAACGACTATGAGTATACTAATGACTTGATGGATACAAGTTTATTAGCTATGACTTGTAATTCATATTTGGAAGAAAAGTAATACTCCATCAAGAAATCTATCACCAAAATACTATGTTGTGACAAAATTTTATTGTACATTATATTTTGGTTTTATACTTCTCTTCTAGAGAGTAGTACGGCATAAAGTATCGTCTAAGTGGGGCAATAATAATACCAAGTAAGGATCTAAAACCCAAGCCTTGTATGTTTCATTTAAACAAGAATGACTCGCATTGGGCCAATGTCCAAACGCAACCCAACCTAGCTTAATGTCCAAGTTCCTGAATAAACATGGTTTTACGTCATAGCACAACCACAAGCTTAGTGTCATGTCAAAGATTTCTTCAAGTCTTGGTCTGCAATGGGTGCTGATACGGTACATATAAATCCATGGTAAACTAGCCAAACGAAATTCTAATAAACATGATCCTGTGACATCACACAACCAGTTAAGACTTGGCCAAGAAGCCAAATCTAAATTTTTTGGTTACGCAACATGCCACAACCAAGCATACATGATCGTGCGTATAAGCACGACCATAATGAGTATGTTACCAGATCCAAAACCCTTTGGTCGTGCATAAATGAGCGATCAATGCGTGATAAGATATGTCAAACTTGGTCCAGTCGTTCACATATGAGTGACCAGAGCATAAAGAAACATGGCCAACTTGGCCAGTTCTAGGCTGGTCGCTCACATAACAATGACTAGAGCGCGACATGATTTGGCCAACTTAGCAAAGTCTATCCTCGTCTTTCACATATGAGCGACCCAAACACAATTAGACCGGAAAAACTTGGCTAGGGCTCGCATGGTCACTCACATATGAGTGACCAAAGTGCAACAAGACTTGGACAACTTGGCCATGCTTTAGCTTGGTTGCTTACCTACTAGTGAGTAGGGTGTAACAAGACTTAGCCAACTTGTCTGGGTCTCGTATGATCTCTTGACATTGTATTACCAAACCATACAATCCATCGACGCTCTATGACGTTTTCCTAGGAAATGTGTGGCTATCAGGCCTATACACTAAATCTGTTAAGGGTGCACAATCATAACCTTTATAACCATTATCTAATTAGAATTTATCATACATTCTATCCATTAGTGAGTATTACCTCCTCCAACGTCGTAAAGAGTATATAAACTATGTCTGACAAGTACGGAAACCATGTCTGACACCGCACTGATAAAGCATCTTACATTGTATGACGAAGTAATCGAATGTACCTTTATCTGATAAAGTGAATAGAGAGACACTAAAGGTTGCGCCAGTGAGAAGGAAAAAACCTAAGACTCATCCAAATGAAGACTACTATATAAGATACAAGAGTCTCATGTGTAAATGTGGTGAAACGTTAGAGTGAACAGTATAAATTGACAAAGAGAACAATTATAATATAATATATGAAATTAATACAAGTGTTCATCACTTTGTTCTTCGAGTTCTTTGTCCTTTTTTATTGTTGATCTTTATTTTTCATCAAGTGTAGTAGATTAGGTGATTTTTACCCCATATTTTGGTTTTGTTGCCAGGATCGAGCCCAACCATATATTCGAATAAGCTATCAAGAGATTAGGAGATTAATCTAATATTATGGCCAACATCTTTTCAAGGGTCTGTGCTACCCATGGTATCCTATATACATCACGAGGAAAGAAAGAGCCACCAAAATATTTCCCTAGAATAGAAGTGATGCATACATATAGAGTATTTTCTGAAACAACAAACATGTATTTCACGGATAAAATTTAGAGGGATAGTCAACCTTCGACGAGACATGCTTCTAATAATGGTCGAGGTAGAGGAGCATGAAATAGGGAGAATCTACATTGATCATAGAGAGGCAGCAAACCTATTCCTCATCCTCACCAAAGGTTAATTCTCTTTCTATATTACCACCCGTTATGCACAAAACTGTATTGTAGAAACCAATCATACCCATAACAAAAAAAGTATTGAAATATTTCAATGAGCTCAGAATATGAAATCAATCAATATTTTAACATATCGAATTGCATCATCTTTGCCTTTTTTCACCATCGTGAGCTTGAGGTCAAGAAGAATATCGAAAATCGAGCAAACGGTGTCAGTCTTATAGCTTATATTTTGCCTAGAGAAATGGGCATGAGAGACAAGCCAAACCATCATATAGAGATGGGAAGCCCTCAGTAGAAAGGGCCAACTGCAGCCCAATATATTGTTCCTATAGATAATGCGATACTTGTCCTTTTAGAAAATGATGATCTAGTTATCCTTACCAATGAGATGATTAACGACATAGCTCACCAAATAAGTGAGCTAGTGTAGGTTGTAAAAATATTTGATGAGGCTCAAGAATCACTAGGACGACCATATCCCCGACCAACACGGTCAAGGGAACCCCCCTCCCCCCCCCCCCCCCCCCCCCCCTCATGGGGCAGAGCGAAGACGAGTTGGCTTGGGAAGAACAACAAATCCATCCTACGACAGCCCACCACAAAGCACTTTGATGATGGGATCCCACTGACAAACGAACAAGCACCATCAATCACGCTCGCCACTTGGAAATGGGAAGGGACATCTCGGAGAATAACACCCCTATTTAGGGATAACAATTTCTTACACATGATGTTTTGGCATTTATACCCACCTTTGTTAGCATAAAAAAGGTATGAAAGTTTCCATTCTCATCGAGAATTTGCATTGAGAATAAACTCGTTGGCCTAAATATAATGAAGTTACGACACTTCACTGACACTAGCGATCCTGAACATCACATGATATACTTTAGAAAACTTATAAAATACCTCTGATGCAAGAATACGGTGATGCATTATTCATTCCCTCTCAACTTCCAAGGAGACGCCTTTGTGTGGTTCTACCAAATTCCTAAAGGCTCAGTCCACACATTCCCCCAGCTAGGAAAGCTATTTATGGCTCGATTATCCTTTAACAAAGAAATATAGAAAATTCTCGACTATTGATGGACACTAAAACAAATGCAGGGCAAAAGTCTGAAAGAGTTTAAATCATGGTATGCTGAAACTCTCAAAGAATCAACCCAATGATGATTAGCCTGGAACACCAATCTAAAAGGGGCAAGCCGACGAGAATTTGAAATAAGACCATTTAACCCCCACTCTTATGTTTTGCTATATTCTAACTCGTTTTGAAAATTATTGCACCCAATTTATTTTTTATCAATAGAAGCACATCTGTTAATTAAACTTTGCACAATTAAGTGTTCTTTATGCTACATATAAAAAAACTAACATGAATTCTTAACCATGAGGAAAAGAAATACCCTCTTTTATAAAAGTTCATACAGCAACCCACTTTGTGTCCAACAATGGTATAAGCTATACCTATAACTTACATGAAACTTAAATCGAAAAATTGGTAGAGCATGGAAAAACTTACACAAAAGAGGAAGGAAACATAAAGGGAGCCTTTCGCTCAAAATTATATGATACATAATTGAAATATTAGTATAACAGTCAGAAAGCTTAGAACAGAGTAAGGGAAATTCAGGATACAAAAAATCTAAATAGTAAGATGGTCGAAACTTGTGAGCCCGTTCAAACAACCTACAATATTGTTAGGAAGTATGGGAAATACATACACACTGGTAGGCTAACAAACTATGCCCATGTTATAAAAAAAAGCAACATACATTCTAAATGAAGACATCATACAACAACAACAAGGAACAAGCTTACACAAAAGAAAGATCACCTACAAAAACTAATTCATGGCTAAGAGGGAGGGGGGGTGCATGTCAATGATGTATAACTACCAGGTTTCATAAAGAAACATAAAAGAATAATCTATGTAACTTCTCTTAAAATAATAGCAACAAGAGTTGGAAAATAAGATAATCATAGGCGAATAAGCCTAATATATGTCACTGGAGATCTCTTAGTTTAAGGGAGGTCACTCAATATTTTTTAAAAGTCACCTAAACGGACAATAAAGAAGGTCTCAGTCCAACCTCACTCAACATCAGGTTAGCCTTACTCAGATTCTATGCAACATCAGATCAGCCTGCCACCATTTATCTTAGCCTCACTTGCTTCAAAATGACATGATATCAGCCTACCCTTACTTGGTCTCAGCTCAGCATTGCTCAGGAGCCCTTATCTTAATAAAGGAAAAATAGATTTCTAATTTAACCAGGTTAAAAGACTTCTTGTGACTTATCTGAGTATTCAGATGTACCTTAGCTCATTTTTAGTCAACCTCAGGTTAGCCTCAGCTTGGCCTCAAGCTTGGAGTCATCTGGATTTCATCCGACATCAGTTTGGAATTGACTTAGTCTTGCTAAGAAAGCACTCTCTCAACAAAATAAAAAATAATAATTTTTAAATTTTGGAGATCTTAGTCTGGAACCTCGCACATAACAAGGCCCACACACAATACAAACTTATCGTGGAGGTCAAGGGCCACTAAAATATAAAACTTTGAGATATCAGAACTGGAGCACTCCAATTACTTCCAAGAAAGAAAAGGGATGGGGGGGAGCTACTGATACGAAATGAAATATCATCTAAGTGTGACACTAATAATGCAAAGTAAGGATCTAAAAGTTGAGTCTTGTATGTTATATTTAAACAAATATAACCCCACCTTGGCAAAATTCCCAAGCGAAACCTAACCTAGCCTTATGTCGAAGTTCTTGAATAAATATGGTCGCGCGTTGTAGCACGATTTGAAGCTTGGATTCATATCAAATATTTCTCTGAGTTTTGGTCACGCCTATGAGAGCTGATACGAGATGAATAAATCCATAGTTAACTAGCCAAACAAAATACCAAAAAACATGATCGTGTTATATTACACGACAAGAAGGGAGTTAGCCAAGAAAAAAAGTCCCAAATATTTGGCCCCGTTACAACACATGGTCAAGCATGCATGGTCGTGTGTATAAACAATACCATGATGGGTCTGGTCATCTAACCAGACCCAAGAACCTCTTGGTCATGCATGAATGCAGGAACAAAATGGTCTTGACTATTTGGTCAGGACCGGACCGACCTGACCGCGCAAGTATACGAGACCATGGGCCTTAGCGCATGGTCACTCACGTATAGGTGACCAGAGTGCAACGAGACCTTGCCAACTTGGCTAGGTCTATCATGTTCTCGTAAATATGTGCGACCATAGCTCAATAAGACTTGGCCAAATTTCCTAGGTTTGGTTTGGTCGCTCACCTACAAGCAACCAGGGTGCAACGAGACTTGGATAACTTTTCAAGGTTTTATTTGGCTGCTTGACATGATATGACGAAACCATAAAATCGCTCGACGCACTATAACACTCTCCGGAGAAAGGTGTTGCTCTAAGGCTAATACATTAAGTATGCTAAGGGAGTGCATTCACAACCCATATAATCATCAACTAATTGACACTTATCATATGTTATATCCATTAATAAATTTCCCCTTCTCCGACGTTGCAAATAGTACACAAACCGTGTCTGAATTGTGTCTGATATCGCACTGATAAAGTATCTGACATTGTATTGCAAAGCAGCCCACAAGAACATACCTCATTCTAATAAAATTCGTGGAGGGTCAGAAAAGGCTGAAACAATGAGAAAGCAACAACCTAAGACTCTTTCAAATCAAGACTATTATATAAGAAGCAAGATTTTTATTTGTAAACTTGATAAAAGCTAGAGTGAATAGTATAAACTAAAACAAAAAGAAATTGTAATCGAATATACAAAATTAATACAAGTGTTCATCACTTTGTTCTTCAAGTTCTTTATCTTTTTTATTGTTGATCTTCATTTTTCATATTTTATTTAGTGTTAGTAAGTGATTTTATGATACCAAATTATTTTAGGTATTTTATGTTGAAGCTTCGTGAATGTATAAGTCAAGCATACGACCAAAATATTTTTTAGAGTATGTCTTTAACATATGATATAATCTTCTTCTCGTTTGTATCTTTCTCTCGGGTCTTTTAGATATCTTTATCGATAGGATCCAGAAAAAAAAATCTAACACTGGATCACGTATGTAATATATTTTTCATGTTGTTAGTAGAGGTGGCAAATGGTTCAGGAACCGCGGTTCAAAGCTGGAAATCTGTTTATGAACTGGTGGTTTAACTGCGAAACTGGCCCATTAGGACTGCAAACCGGCAGGACCGCAAACCGTTAGGACCGCAAACCGCCAGGACCACAAACTGACAAGACCGCAAACCATTAGGACTGCAAAACCACGGTTTATTTGTAAAAAACCGCGGTTTATTTGTAAATATTAGAAATGTTTTAATTATTTTATAACCAAAATTTTATATTTAAAAAATATTGAGATATTGCATATTATTATAAAATTATTATTACATTTTGGTTAGTATTAATTTGTTTTGGTTACTAATATTTTAAGTGTTGTAATTATTATATAGTCTAAAATTTTAAATATTACTTATGTTATTATCACATTTTGAATATTATTATTATGTTTTTAGATCTAATATTAGTAGTGTTGATTTTAATATTACAAACCAAAAGTATATCTTATCATGTTACAATATTACAAATTATATGGTTATAATTTTAATATTACATTTTGATTACTATTGTGATTTGGTTTTAAATATTACAAGTGTTTGTTATTATTTTTTAAACCAAAATCAGATCTTATGAAGTTATAAGTATTTCATAATACAGTTGTTGTTATTATAATAAAAGGTAAAGTTTTTTTTTTGGTTAATTTAGCCGTTCACAGTTTATACTCTTGCGGGCCAGGAGTTGTACAAATATTTTCAAATTACAATACAAAATAGTAAATAATTATTACAAACATCATTCATCTTCAGCTTCGTCTTCTTCGTAAGTAAAATCTTCGTCCTCACTTGATTCACCTTCAGCTTCGTTTTCTTCCGCAATTTCTTGTTCAAGTGTATCTTCGTAATCATCCGGATAATCTTCGAAGATGTCGTCTACGTTCACTTTGTCTCTAAACTCTCTGTCTTGCATCCTTTTATCCGCCGATGTCCAATCCTTTACTGCCACAAGCACTCCAAGTGCTTTGCCCACCAATCTTGTTCTCTTAGTCGTGTATTGCAACCTCGCTTGGCTGGAAGCACACTCACTTGCAATCGTAGACATAGGTATTGCATAAATCTCTTTAACAATCCTGCAAAGAATAGGAAACTCTTCAGTTTTGGTACCCCACTATCTTATGATGTCTTCAATACCTTGGTCGGGAAAATTCGTAAAATCAAACCTAGTGCTCAAATATCTAGACAGTTTATTATCATATTGAGGGGTTTCTGTAAATTCATTGCTTCGTAACATTATCATTTGAACGTAGTTAGTATAACATCTCCCTCTACCCCTATTGTTACTACTCCTTACATTTTTAGTTGTATTTGATCTATATCTTGCAGCATACTTATCATAGATATTATACAAACATTCATATATACCGGTAATATACCCTTCAGGGTCAATTGGTTCCTTCGGTGGTTTAGTTGTAGAAAATTGTACAGATTGATAAAACCATCTAACTAGCCATTCAAATTTATCTTTTCGTGAAAAAGGATCTAAAAGGCAAGAAAATGAATAACTATCAGGGATTGGATGAAAATACTTTGTGAACTTATATTCCATTTCGGGCACCATGTCTACGCATACAAAATTTGATCTAAATTCATTCATATGCATGGCAAGATTAGTAATCGTGAAAAGGGCTAAATGAGCATTAGGTTGATTTTGTGAAGAAAAAGTTAGAGTGTTATCTTTAAAAAGTTTTAAAAATTTTAACATGTGTGCACAATATTTCCAATGTTCTTTGTCAATTAGTGTTTCAGGATAAGATGTATTATAAAGCGTCATAATCTCTTCTTTAAAAACATGCGCACGTGCAAGCATTGTGTAAGTAGAATTCCATCTAGTTTCGACATCTAATATAAGTTTCTTATATTGTTTCCCATTTGAAGTAACAAGTGTTTTAAAAGCTCTTTTTTTAGCAGCGGATGTCGAGCAAAATAGGATCCCATTTTTTATAAGGGCAATACAATCACCCATAACCTTATGTATTCCGTCTTTCGCAATTAATTGAAGTACGTGGCATAAACATTTGGTGTGAAACAATTTTGGAAAAGGGGGATTGCAATCTTGTATAAGCAATTTTATAGCATTAATATTAGAAGATGCATTATCCAACGAAATAGACATAATCTTGTTTTTAATGCCATAAGTATTCATGCATTCAATTATACTCTCCCTAATTAATTGTGCGTTATGCTTCCCAATTGATTCAAACCATATAATTCTCCTTTGGAGTACCCATTCGGCATCCATCCAATGAAGGGTAACTCATACCATATCAAAATCAGTAGAAGTAGCTATGTCACTAGTAATCGAAACATTCCATGGCAAAGTCTGCATAGTTTGAATAATGTTTTTTTTTCTTTTTAAATAATATTTAAAGGCTAGCAATCGCAAAGAGCTACGTGGAATGCGTTTTGCCTGTGGGTTTACCCCAGCTTGCATCCAATTTTCGTATCTCCAAGAATCCCCAAAACTAAATGGTTGTAAACTACCGACTGCATAAATGATTGTTTCTTCCCTATACGTATCGCGGTTAAACTCAAAAGGAAGACCTGTTTGAGGGTTCATGCAAACATTATTTGGGTTAGGTTTTGTAGGATCATATACTTCATGTTTCACTAAATGTTTTACCATAGTGCTAGTGCCCATATTTCTATTTCCACTTACGTGAAGATAACATTTTTTGCACACGTTACAAATACTAGAGTAACCATCTTCTGATGGAGTATAGTGTTTCCAAATCCAAGATGTTTTCTTACGAGATCTCGACCCAACACTAGTACTTCCACCACCACTTTCGTGGGAGGAGAGTGTGTCAACGTGAGGGAAGTCTGTAGAAAATTCATCTATGGTATTGAGATCTACATTAGCGGGTGGGTGAGCATTAGTATTTCTACGTTTTGAATTCATTTTAAAACTAATAACAAATTTTTTAAAAATATGCAATAAAATACTAATGGAAACTAATTAATATTGCAAATAATAAAATCTAAATTTAGACTAATAACAACTAAGAACAACTAAATTTAGACTAATAACAACTAAGAACAACTAATAAAATTAAAATTAAAACAACTAATTTAAATAACTAAAACAAGTAAATAACTTGATAAATTATACGAAGCTCTTAATTGAGCTATTATAATGTTATCCCAACAATTTGCGGAAAAACAAAAATCAAACAATTTCGAAAGTAGAAATATAATATGTAAAATAAGTAATTATAGTTTTCCAGAATATTTCGAACAAGTATATAGATTTAGAGAGAAGTAGAGAGTTGTTTGAGAGGTGTGAGTATTGAGTTGGGGTCTCCTCTATTTATAGGGGAAACCTAAAAAAAATCGAAAATTCAAAAAAAAATTCCGGACCATCCGGATCAATGTTTGGATGGTCCAGACACACGGTCTGGGGCATCCGCACGCCTGGCCGGATGGTTCGCACGATGACGTCATCCAACGGCTAATTGGAAGAAAAAAACATTTCCTATAAATACTACCTATTACTATTCTATTTTTCACACCACACCACTACTAATCTATCTCTTCTCCACTACAAATCTATCTCTTCTCCACTACTAATCTATATCTTCTCCACTAAAAATCTATCTCCTCTCCACTACAAATCTATCTCTTCTCCACTACAAATCTATCTCTTCTCCACTACACTACACTTCTCTAAATTATGTTTATAATTTTCAAACACTATTTTTAATTTCAGGTTTCGCTAAATGACTTCGAGAAGATCAAAGCAAGCCCGTAAAGGTGGAGGAGTTGAATCATCCTCAAGACGAAGGAGAGATGCCGAAGATTTGGTGTATGAAGAGATGGAGGTAACGGAGAGCGCGACTATCGAACATCGCGGCGAAGGGGAGCTTCGCATCCGTAATCCGGAAGGAGGACGAGGTGTAACCAAAGTTTGGGCGGGTATGTATTTGGACTACGATGAATTGATCGCAGTAGAGGGTATGCAAAAAAAATTCAAACTTATTGAACCTACTAATGGCCTAGGTTGGATGACACTAGCTAGATTCAAGTGTGATTGGTATCTAGAACTAGTACGCAAGTTTTATGCCACCGCACGGCTAATTGAGAATGATCCAAATGGTAGAGGTTTAGGAATGAATTGTTTGATTGATGGTAAACCGTATAGTTTTTTTGAAACTGATTTCGAAGATCTTTTTTTCGTTCCATCCCATGATATATATACCGGTGATAAATTACCTTTCATCACTTATCCTCCTTCGGGCTAGGGTGCTGATTGGCCTATATCTTACGAAGAAGCAGTAGAGCTTCTTACTTGTCCTGGTGCGGATGCTCCGAAAATTAGCGATAAATTTTGAGCCATGCGAAGTAATTTGGATGCTAATGGGAAATTAGCTTTGAAATTGGTAAATAGTATATTTTTTCCCCCTAGTAACAATGATTCGCAGCTTTCATATATTCAAACATTTATAACTGCTTTTATCGTCCGAAATCAGGGAAGAATTAGTTTACCTAGCTTGATGATTCGAAATATGGCTACGAGGTGTGGTACGGATAAACTACCTTATGGGATGACAATGAGTTACTTGCTTGTTTCGAAAGGAGCTGATGCGTGTATGTACACTCCGATGAAGGTGAGGTCGACTAGTGCTATAAGTAGAAACTCTTTACGTTTGCAGGAAATATACTCTTAGGATGGAGAGTTGATGTCGAAATTGGAGGCATGGATCCACCATAGGCCCGAGTTGAATCAGATACGGACTGCGAACGGTCTTACAAAACCGCCAAATCCACCTACTCAGCATCAAGTTCAGGCTCAGGTGCCTTTCGATCTAAATGCTATTAGTGGTTCTTCTGGAGTATAGCGACAAGAAATACGAACCGATCGCGAATTTGCTGATTTTTCGCATGAACAGCATATGGATTATATACACTTTTCGCATACTCAACAAACGGAATGGCATCATGAATTTACAAATTGGCAAACTCAATTTCAGAATTGGCAGGGGGGGGGGGGGGTAAATGACCAGCTTAGCCAGATACAGCAGTATCAAGTAGGGGTGAATGATCAACTTGGTCACCTCCAGCAGTGGCATGGTCAATATGAGCAGTGGCATGGTCAATACGAGCAGTGGCATCATGGACAAGATCAATGGAATGAGTGATTTGCAAACTCTCAAGCCGAACAGTCGGAGTATATGCGACAGATGATGGAGAACATGCATTTGCAAGGTCCACCACCTAACAACAACAACGATGAAGCTCCTTAGTTTTTTGCATTTGATTGTCTTAAGCATTATCGTTGTAATGTTTTTCTTTTATATTTCATTGAACAACTATGTTATTTGTTTCGTTTTTATTTTTAATGAATTGTTTGTTTTGCTTCTATTTTTTATTAAATGTTATTTAAATCACTTTCGCTTTCAATTTTTATTTTGTTATTTACAAGTAATTTAAGTTTGTGCATATAATTATACAATTCTAAAAAATTTAAATTTAAACTTCTAATATTGAATAGTTCGAAAATACAATAAACTATATAATTCATCTAACTATAAACACTTCAAGTTTGAAAGAATCTAAAGAATCACCTAATAATTTAAAATCAGAATAATAGTATTAGGTATATATTATTTAATATGTACCTAATATTAAATATAACATCTTAAATATCTAGTATGTTCAAACAATATACAAATCATTTTACAATTATATTTTTTACGATATCTTGTTTAAGACAATCAAATTTTTATTTTTATAAATCATTACAAATATTGAAAGTTGTAATCAAAATACAATTAGATGTATATATTTTATTTAATATCTACCAATATTAAATAAAATATCTTAAATATATAAATATAATTAAACATATCAAAATCAAATTACAACTATTTTTTTAGAATGTAATTGCTTGATTATAAAATTTGGATTAAAATGATAACATATTTAAATTAAAATACATTAAATAGCATAACTAACTCGTTTATATGGTATATATCTCAATTACTGAAATTAGATTCAATTAACACTTACAAATTAATTTTAAATAACATTATAAAATATTTTGATAAACGGTTCCTAAATGGTTTGTCTGGTGGTTTGAACTGGTGGTTTAACTGCGAAACTGGTCCATTAGGACCGCAACCCATAGTTCTCTGTTAAACGGTTCCGATGGTTCGCGGTTCAAACCGTTTGACACCTCTAGTTGTAGTAAAAATATTAACTTGTCTTGCCAGTATATAAAATTGATTCCTTTGAAATCGTCAAATTGAATGAGGTATTGCTTCATGACGATGATCATTATTATCTCAAAATCTATATTTAATATTTCATTTATCGTTTTATCGTTTTGATTGTTAAAAATTTATAATAATAAGAATAAAGCATATAAATACATTTCCATAAGTTATCTCAAATGTCACCATAAAAAAAATAAGACTCGAGACATATACTGAATACGTTTTCCAAAAAATATTATATTGGTTTATATTTCTTAAAATTTTAAGGAAATATCTTTCATGATATAACTTGTCTTTTGACTTTGGAATAAAAAATTCGAATGGACAAACTTTTGATAAATAAGGAAAATAGAACTTTCAAAATTAAAAAGAAAAGAAAAATCTAATATGTATTTTCATCTATTAACCTAATAACCTAATAGCCCATTTTATATATTCGGCAAAACTCTACCAAAACATTCACCTCTTCCATCATCCTGACCGGAAACCAAACGTGTTCTATCATTGCAAGTAGGGGTGGCAAACGGGTTGAACCGGTACCAATCCGCACCGTTTAAATCAGAACCACGGGTTACAGTCCTGTCGGGTTGCGGTCCTGGCGTGTTGCGGTCCTGCCAGGTTGCGGTCCCGCCGGGTTGCTTTTATGCGATCATGACGGTCTGGCGGTCCTGCCAGTTTGCAGTCCTAATGGGTCAGTTTCACAGTTAAATCGCCAGTTCAAATCACCAAACGAACCATTTAAGAACCGTTTATCAGTTCAAACCATCAGTCAAACCATTTAAGAACCGTTTATCAGAATATTTTATAATGTTATTTAAAATTAATTTGTAAGTGTTAATTGAATCTAATTTCAATAATTGAGATATGTACCATATACACGAGTTAATTATTCTATTTCATTTCATGTATTTTAATTTAAATATGTTATCATTTTAATCGAAATTTTATAATCATCAGTTATATTCTAAAATAATAATTTTAATTTGATTTTCATACGTTTATTATATATTTATATTTATGTATTTAAGATATTTTATTTAATATTATCTAGATGTTAAATAAAATAAGTACTTCTACTTGTATTTCGATTACAACTTTCAATAATTGTAAAAATATAAAAATAAAAATTTGATTGTCTTAAACAAGATATCGTAAACAATGTAATTGTAAAATGATTTGTATATTGTTTTAACATACTAGATATTTAAGATGTTATATTTAATATTATGTACATATTAAATAATATATACCTATTAGACATATAATTGTATTCTAATTTTAAATTATTAGGTGATTTGTATATTGTTTAGAACCGATTCGGAATCGAAATAAAAAATTATTAAAAACTTGCTAAAACTAATGTCTTTTAAATATTATGCCGTAATAAATCTGCGATTAATAAATTATTTATCTTATTGTAATTAACAAACAAAATTGTTTTAAATTATAAGAGATTAATTTAGGAAATATATGTTTTTAAGTTTTTTGTCGACAAATATTAATAACTAAGTTAGTAGTATGTCTTTAATAATTAAACGTTTAATATCAAAACCAATCATAAAAAAATAATAAAATATCAAAGCCGAATAATCAATAATTAAATAATATATGATCATTGACAATGTGAATAATCTTAGAAAGAATAAGTATTTGGAGTTTTGTTTAAAAGAATCTCACATCTATAGTTACCACTTACCATTGAAGAGTTTTGTTTAAAAGAATCCCACATGGATAGTTACCATTGAAGATGAAAGTGTCAATCTATATAAAAGGAGGCACAAACACACCCTCTCACTTACCAAGTCTTGGGCAACTACTTGAATGCCTAACATGGTGGTTAATAGTTAAAAATTTCGAATTAATTTTTTTAAAATAGTCTTGGGCAACTACTTGAATGCCTAACATTTTCTTAAAATGCCTAACATGGTTTTTAACAGTTAAAAAAAATCTAAAAAAAAAAAAAATCATAAGTCCGGGCCATCAGGACAGATCTCCGGACGGTCCGGAATATCCGGACAGATCTCCGGATGGTCCTAATTTCCGGTCCGGGCGTCTGGAGATTACGTCCGGATGCCCCGGACCGGACGTCCGGACCATCCGGAGATCTATCCGGATGGTCCGAAATTTTTTTTTTCATTTTTTTTTAAAAAAAATTGGCCTCCTCTATTTATAGAGGAGACCCCAAATCCACACTCATAAATTCATATACTTCTCTCCACGTCTCTCTAAATCTCTCTACTTGTTCTAAATATTCTAGAAAACTCAAATTTCTTATTTTACATATTGTAGTCCTACTTTCGGAATTGTTTGATTTTTTTTTCGCAAATTGTTTCTATTTGATAAAAACACTTAAATAACATTGGGATAACATTATAATAGCTCAATTAAGAGCTTCGTATAATTTATCAAGTTATTTAATTGTTATAGTAATTTAAATTAGTTCTTTTAATTATAATTTTATTAGTTGTTGTTAGTTGTTATTGCTTATTGTTAGTTGTTATTGCTTGTTATTAGTTGTATTAGTTGGTATTAGTATAAATTTAGTTTTTATTATTTGCGATATTAATTAGTTTCGATTAGTATTTTGTTGCATATTTAAAAAAAACGTTGTTTTAAGTTTTAAAATGCCTATAAATCGTAGACTTACTAATACTCACCAATCCGCTAATTTTCACTTGTAATGAATGATGTTTGTGATAACCAAAACAAATTAATACTGACCAAAATGTAATAATAATTTTATAATCATTATTAAAATTACAATAATAAAATTCAAAATTTAATATTAAAATTATAACAATATAACTTGTAATATTTTACCATGATAAAATATGATTTTGGTTTAAAAAATAATAAATAACATTTGTAATATTTAAAACCAAATCACAATAATAATATTCAAAATGTAATATTAAAATTATAACAATATAACTTAAAAATAATAAATAACACTTGTAATATTTAAAACCAAATCACAATAATAAAATTCAAAATGTAATATTAAAATTATAACAATATAACTTAAAAATAATAAATAACACTTGTAATATTTAAAACCAAATCACAATAATAAAATTCAAAATGTAATATTAAAATTATAACAATATAACTTAAAAATAATAAATAACACTTGTAATATTTAGAACCTAATCACAATAATAAAATTCAAAATGTCATATTAAAATTATAACAATATAACTTAAAAATAGTAAATAACACTTGTAATATTTAAAACCAAATCGCAATAATAAAATTCAAAATGTAATATTAAAATTATAACAATATAACTTGTAATATTTTTGCATGATAAAATATGATTTTGGTTTAAAAAATAATATATAACACTTGTAATATTCAAAACCAAATCACAATAATAAAATTCAAAATGTAATATTAAAATTATAACCATAGAATTTGTAATATTTTAACATGATAAGATATAGTTTTGCTTTGTATTAGATCTAAAAACATAATAATAATAATATTCAAAATATGATAATAACATAAGTAATATTTAAAATTTTGGACTATATAATAATTACAACACTTAAAATATTAATAACCAAAACAAATTAATATTAAAAAAATGTAATAATAATTCGATAATAATATGCAATATCTCAATATTTTTTAAATATAATATTTTGGTTATAAAATAAATAAAACATTTATAATATTTACCAATAAACCGCGGTTTTTTACAAATAAACCGTGGTTTCGCAGTCTTGCCGGGTTGCAGTCCTGCCGGGTTACTCCTTATGCAGTCCTGCCGGGTTACTCCTTATGCGGTCCTGGCGGATTGCAGTCCTAATGGGCCAGTTTCGCAGATAAACCGCCAGTTCTTAAGCAGGTTGTCAGCTTTGAACAGTGGTTCTAGAACCATTAGACACCTCTAATTGCAAGTATTGTTGCGACGGCATGCTTTGTTGCCACAACGAACTTCTCGCTCGCTGCGACAAATAATATATATATATATATATATATATATATAAATAAATAAATAAATAAATAAAAATGATAGATAGTCATAGCCAATACACTACTACGAATCCGCTAAAATAAAACAGGGGTCAGGCTATATATACCCAAAACGAGTTTAAGTATACCCAATTTTGAGTATACCCAAAGGTGATCTAAGTATACCCAATTTTTTCCAAAAATGCCCTTTTGTGGGTATATAAGCCATTTTTTTTACTAACTTCATCCACTCCACTTTCTCTCACTTCACTCATACCTCTCACTTCTCTCTAGAATTTCACCTCACTTATCTCTTTTTTTTTCCGGCGAACCACCACCACCACCACTCCTCCTCCTCCTTCATTATGGTCAAGAACAAAAACCCTCCGCCGCCTCCTACGTAAGTCCTCAAATTAATTTTGTTACTTAATTTTGTTAGTTTTAAGTATGAATTTTAGTTTTTTGTTAGATTTAGGGTTCAATTTTGAGTTTAGGGTAGAATTAGGTAGAGAATTAGGGTTTAGGGTAGGATTAGGATGATTTTTGGGGCCATTTTCCAGCCAACTCGCCGGCTGGAAAATGGCCGGCGCCGCACCGGTGGTGCGCCTTGGGCAGCACCATCGGTGCGTGATGGTGTGCCGCTCGGTACACCAACTGTGTACCAAGCGGCACACCATCTGTGTGCCGAGCGGCACAATAACCTGTGTCACTCGGTACACAGTGCCGCAACCGAGCGGCACTCGCACCCGTGCCGCTCGGTTCGCCCTCTTTGGTACCTATGGTACCCGATTTTTTTTTAAAAAAAACTCTAATTTTTGGGTTTCAAAAGTTCTGGTATGGTATTTTTTTTAATAAAAAAACTTCAAATTTCACCATACGTATAGGAGTGTTGTTGATTTAAATTTTATATGTTAGTGTTATTAATTTCTTTCTTTGTTTTGTATTTTTGTAGGTCAGACGCAGTGGAGGAGCGACGTCTTCCACGATCCAGGGCGTACCCCCCTGGGTCACGTCCACCACCGCCAGGAAAGAGTATTAAGACTGTTCGCGCGGTTGAGGATGAGCGGGTCCGCGATGCCAAGCGCGGACGAGATACTCCTGATGACTCTGAGACTATTCGTCTTCGGGAGGAGGAGGAACGGATACGGACTGATCGGTCTTTGCGCCGAATCAAGCATGGCCAGAGGAAGGAAAAGGCCATAGCGACTGAGGCGATTGATATCAGATGTGGAGGGTCCTCACGACGAGAGACGTCGTCATCGCATACACATAGATCACCACCTCCCACTGCTAGTGATCCACCACATCCCTCACCTTCTCGCAGAGCTGCGTCCCCTGCGCATACTATTACACGTCCACCACCTGTTAGCGACAGGGTGGATGCCACTGGGGACCCTGAGCAGGACACGATTGACGAGGAGCACATAGATGCCATCCACACCGAAGAGTAGCGAAAGACGTTTGCATTTCTGAAATGCAACAAGATCCCTCTATTTCCTGACTACAAGGAGCATGAGGCGTACCACGTCTTCATCGGACAGGTAAGTACCTAATTATTAAACGTCTAATCTAAGGTTTTATTATTATTATGTTCTGACTTTATTTTTAATTTATAGGGTCGCACTACACTGGGCGTACATGCACATTATAATGTGCTACGTATGTGGGACTTGACTGCTCAGCCAGATGTGCAGCGATTTTTGGCGCGGACTCCTTTTGGTCCTCTTATAGCCCACCTGCCTCAGTACTTCACACATTCCGTCTTAGACGAGGTTTTTGTTGAGCGTTGGCATCAGGAGACCAACACTTTCCATTTCTCATTTGGAGAGATGACGATTACGCTCGATGATGTCAGCTGCATTACAGGTCTCCCTGTAGTTGGTCGGACACTTGATGTAGTCACGGCTCCACGTGACGAGGCATACAGCTAATACGCTAGTATGTTAGGTCTGACAGTGGATGAGGTCCGCACAGAGATACAGTCCACCAGAGGCGTTGGCTTCAAGATAAAGTGGCTGAGGGAGACTTTCACCAGGGGGCGCTACATCGAGCAGACTGATGATGAGACTATCCGCCAGGTATCACGAGCATACCTTATGTTCTTATTTGGTTGCATTATTTTTGCGGATACTAGTCAGAAGAGTGTGAAGGCTGACTACTTGTACGGGTTAGCCAATATGGACTCTGGGTCGTGGGATATAGCGTGGGGTACGAGTGCATTGGCATTCCTATTCCGTGGTTTGGGTGATGCTTCGAAAGCATCGAAACATAACCTTTATGGTTTTGTAGCTATGCTTGATTGTTGGATCTATGACCACTTCCCAGTGTTTAGTGCCTCAGAGAATGCTTACCACGTATCGAGGCAGCCTAGGATTGTGAAGTGGCTGCCGAAGCGGATTGTTGGGCAAAACATCCGCCCCAAATCGGTCATTCGTACTCTCCTTGCTGATCAGAGGGAGTCAGATGTAAGTTGGTAAATATTTGTTTTCCATTACAATATTGATATTAAGTGTTAGGATTTTAATTCAATCTATTTTTTTTAATGTTTTGTAACAGGTGCTATTTGAGCCATACGAGGACATTAGAGTCCAGTTTCCAGTCCAGGAGATCCGCACTATTGTTTATCCTTTGCGGATGATGAGCACGGTCGAGGGCTACATGCCTGATCGGGTTATGCGCCAGTTCGGACGTGTTCAGGATGAGCCCCAACTCCCACTTGTACTACGACCTGGTTACAGGAAAGGAGATCTGGCCAGGTACACGTGGCGAGAGAGCGCATGGCTAGATTGGCGTCAGCACTTGCTTGCTGAGGATCGTTTGACAGTTACCATTGCCACATATAGACAGTCAGCGACGAATACCTACTGGAGGTACCTGGCTGACTATGGTTGGCATACTATCACTCCCCCACCGCGTACCACGGACGATAGACTTTTAGACGCCGTTCGCTCCATTGTTACTATGCCTGTCGAGCGTGGGGAGGCGGGTGCGCTGAGGTGGAGAGATCAGGTCCTGCAGCTATTCTCTCCATGGTTGTTCGTCCTCATCATCGGACTTGTTCTACCGTTGTTATGATCTTTCATTCATGTGGACTTCTTAGTTGTTTCAGTATCTTGTTTTGTATTATGACTTATGACATCTACTTTGTAATACGACTTATGACTTCTACTATCTACTGCTTCTACTGTTCTTATTGAGTTTTTGTACTTAACTTGATCTAACATAAGTCATACCATAACTTGAAAACACCATAACACTATACTAGTAATTCTTTATTTTTTGTACTTCACTTCATATTAAATTCGTCAAAAACTAAAATTATTATAGTAATTAATTCACTTAAAATCCATAACACCATATAAGGAATAACATTCGGGTATAAACTTGTCAAAAAAACCCCATAACACCGAAAACATATTTTTTTTAAAAATACAAGTTAAATTGCACCATGGGTACGCAGTCAGTGGTACCTATGGTGCACACTACTGCGTACCCATGGTACTGTAGCCCGTGCACCATGGGTACACAGGAGGGAGTACCGATGGTACATGGTACCATCGGTACACATTGTGGTGTACCGGCGGTACACTAGATTGTGTACCGATGGTACCATGCACCGGTCGGCACGTTACGTACCGACCGGTGTATGGGACCATCGGTACACAGTCTAGTGTACCGATGGTACACCACACTGTGTACCGATGGTGCACGCAATTTGGGCCATAATGGGAGGCTTACCGCGCAGAGGTAAAAAAGTATGACTACAGTTGTGATTTCCTACGAGTGACACAAAATGAACAATGCATTCGAACTTGGTTGCAATCGCAATACCCATCTCAGGCATTGTCATCCAATATTTGGGTGATGCTGGTGTCTCGTAGTAGTTTATACTTTCTGCAACCTTCAGGTAATCCTCTTTACCGTTATAAATCTTGCTGTATGTGTCGTAGTTTTCCATTAGCTCATCGTATATTGCCTTCCGAACACCTTGCCATCCTTCTTCATGACCATACAACCCGAATGAAACTGCTCTGTATCCACAATGTCCATCTGGCTTAACATCATTAATACCCGATATAAAAGGGTTGAAGTGAATCGGAAACCAACGCAAAAAACCTTTCGGGTCATGTACTAGTTCTGTGACTCGATCAATGGACGGTTGTACGATGTTGCTACCTAGCGAGGCAATGGAAGAGGTACGAGTACGAGTACGAGGTACTCTAGGCACATCTGCCCGAATCGTTGATTCACTACCAACTGCTTTACTCTTTTTAACTTTTGTTGGTTTTAAAGACTGCATGACTGCGTCATGACTAGCTTCATCCTCTTTCAGCGGGTACTCCCATCCGCTTATGTCCCGTTTAGTGGATGATGTATCAACCACTAACTTTCTTTTCACCTGTGGGCGGCCTCGGTGTTTCTGCTTCTCCAATGGCTCTAGCAATGACGATGTTTCAGGGTAAACAACTTCAAACCATTTCTTGTAAATATGTTTGATACGGCTTTCATCTTTCGTATCCATAACATCGTTAACTAGCTTTAGCAGATCATCTTTGAGAATTTCCATGGTCGTACGGAAAGTACGAGGCATTATTTCTAACCTTGTCCAATGGATGTGAAAAGCATCTAGAGAGGCAGACATTCCACCTTTACGCCACTTGCGGACCTGGTGATAGCAAGGTATACCATGGGTAGATTTTACAGCGCATATACACTCGCCAGTGTCTTTAACATCCGGCCCATCTTCAATAACGACCATCTTGGTATCTTCGGCCTTCTCTACTTCAGAGAAAAATAGTTCTAACGCCACATGGGAAACCTTGCCTCGAATCTCATCAAACAGTTTATCCGCGAACTTATGCAGTGCTATGTAACGACTTTTCTCGAACGACGACCTAATGGCAGCATGTTGGATTTCAACAAGCGAATGAACCCTCCCCCAAAATAACTCGAAGTTTAATTTGCTCGTACGTATGTAACGCTTTAGGTTAGAATGAGCACTCTCGACGCGGTTTGTTGTGCAATGTCCCAAATGCATGTTTTTGTTCGTCTTCCAAACAACAAATTTGTCCATGTACTTATCGAGCCACGATTTTTCAGTGTATTCAATTGCTTTAGGGTAATCTTTGTACTTCAATAGCATCTCCCGTCTGACGTGATTGAATTCAATATCTGATTCACTATACGCAATCTTCTTCCAAGCACTAACAAATTCTTTATGATCACTTTTCTCGCGGAAGTGCTTTCTTGTTTGCCATAGAACATTTTGGTTAATGTGCCAGCGACATAACATATGCGTTGTCTCTGGGAATACCACTTCTATAACATTCATCAATGCTAAATCTCTGTCGTTTAGGATGACCCGCGGTTCTTCAATTCCATGAACGGAAATCAACGATTTCAAACACTCTAATACCCATTTGAAGTTGTTTAACTTCTCACCCGACATGAAGGCAAATGCCGCGCAGAAAGTCAATCCAGTACACGTCACACCCACTATCTCGAAAAATGGCATACCATATCGTATCACTTTATATGTACTATCCATAATCAAAACTATCGGAAATGTGCGCAAAAGGTCAACACTGACAGGATGGGAAAAAAACAAATCTGTAATGATTTGTCCATCGTCTTCACCAGATTTATGCCATTCATAATAATTGTGTGACTTAAGCTCACCCCACAAGAACTGAAGTTGTGACCTAACCGCCTTCTTTAGAACCCGATTTTTTTGTCGTGCATTGTAGATCGTCCGCATGGTAGAAACATTATCTTCGTTCAATTTCTTCACACCATTCAGTATATCTCTGGGGTTAGTACCAATGAAGGTCGCTCGTTCAACATACTCCATCTCTTCATCATTCAAACGGCCAGCAAAAGAATGACCATCTAGATGTATAGAAGTGTCATGGTTATGAGTACCACATTTTACTTCTAACTTCCATTGATCTGGGGCAACCATTGACCCGAGAAGCTCAAATGAGCAGCCAATCTTTTTTGTTCCTGTAGACTTCCGTTTGCGGTCTTTTTCTGCAACCCTTGGAATATATTTCCCCCCCCCCTCTCACACTGGAAATAAACTCTCGGATTTTTTCTGCTGTTTAATTTGTCGCGCCGACTTATGTTGATAACCATACCATAAAGTTTTCCGATCTTCGTAACCCATTTCACCAACGCGTCGTGTGTGTAGAACTCGGTAGTGAAGAACAAATGACTATAATCGGTAGCGGAAGGTGCATCAGTCCCACTTGCGACATCCGTCCCCTGTTACACAACAAAAAAGCACAATAAACATTCAAGTATAGTTAACAACATAAAAAAATCAGGCTTTTTTTCGAAAAAAATGCGCAAATCCAAGGTTCTGAGGCCTAAAACCGTTGGTTCTAGGCCTCAGAACCGGCCGGACACGGCCATCAGCACCACCGGTGCTAAGGCCATGAACCGGTGGTGCTGGGGCCTCAGAACCGAGCGGACTGAGGCCCCAGGTCCACCGGTTCTTGGCCTCAGCACTGGTGGTGCTGGGGCTGTGGAACCGACCGGCTGCGTGGCCATGCACCGGCCAAGAACCGGCCGTGCACCACCTACGCACCATCGGTTCCATGTGCTGGAACCGATGGTGCATGGTTCGCCGGGTTCTTCAATACCTTCGCCGGCGACGGTGGTGGCGGTTCCGGCGACCATGGCTCATTCTCCGGCGACTCAGTCTCTTTTTCCGGCGAAAATTCAGTATTCCTTCTCTCCAGCGACATCAACTCCTCCACGCTGATCCCTAATTCTGCTTCCGACATGAACGATTTTGTGTTTTAGTTTGAATGTTCTTGATTTTCTTAAGAAGTTTGAATTAGATTTCAAAATTTTTAAGAAACTATACTATTTGGATAGTAAATTCAGCAAAGAAGAGTGTTTGTTTGGGTATACATAGCGAAATAGGACTTTTGGTGAATTGGGTATACTTAGGATACACTTAGTAGTTTTTTTTACTTAATGGCAGTTTTGATATTAATTTTCTGATGGAGGGTAAAAATGTCAAAAAAAAGTCAATCCAAAGTCAACTGTTGTTTTTGGGTATACTTAAACTCGTTTTGGGTATATATAGCCATACCCATAAAACAGACTTAAATCATAATAATCTTTTCGTTTCAACCGACAATCTCATTGTCATAACAATCCATATATTATTTTAGGTTTATAAAAAAAATTATTTCGTTTATTATCCTAACAAAAAAAATGATTGGATGATCCAAATTTTTTAGTAGTATCCTTAAATTAAATATCCACTTTACTACCATTGTAATTGGATCTGAACTTCGATCCGAACTTGATATCATTTCACGTCACTAATTTCTCAATTTTGAATTCAAACCCTTCGCTCATAATTCCGATCGTTCCATTAATAATTTAAAATAATAATATCAGAAAATCCTAAACCTATGCATACTGAAAATCTATAAAAAATAACCGTGTACTTACAAAATTTATTGATTATGCTCTTACATTAAAGTAACGGCCTCCAAAATTTATTTACTATTACAATCCGTATTGCAATTTAGAAGTTTTTTTTATAGGACCAGGCTAGAAATAAGACACATTTTGATATAGATCTTAAACCGCTAGATCTTATATCTAATTGATAGATTTCTCACCTAATTTTTGACTATTTTACCCTTTTCAGAAAACCAAGGTATAAAAGGGTTTGATAGATCTCTCACCATTTTTTCCTCTCTTTCTCTCTCTCTCTCTAGAAAGCTCTCAAGCACACAGTGGGACCCATTTCAAAAACACGATTTTTGAAGAATCTAAAATGAAGAAAACGTAAAGGTAAACGATACAAACATCATGGTGTAATTTGTTTTAGATTTCGTTGGGTCTAAACTGTTGAATCTCGGTTTTTTAGTTTTTTAGGTTTCGATTTCAAAAGTTCGATTTTTGCATGATTTTAGATGTTGTTTTGTTAGATTAGTGTTGTATTCTTGTTAGTTTTGCTAGGATCTATGTTTTTGTGTTTGATTTTGTGTGAAATGAGGCTGTTTGGGTGTGTTTCGACTTTTGGGTTTTGTTTGCTGTTGGTAGCACAATCGTGCTACCAGTTTTGATCTGGTCGCACGATCGTGCGACCAAGACAGCATGTTGTCGCATGAGACGGGCTGTACATTGCCGTCTCATGCGACAGACAGCTTAAGCTGTCTCATGTGAATCGATGCATTTTATGTTAGCTTATTTGGTGTTTTCTCACTAATACATTTTTTTTATGTTGTCTTTACAGGATGGGACAGTTCAAGACGAAAGTTAAAAATCCGTTCAAGAAATTGAGGGCACGTGAGGCGGAAGAGGCGGCAGAGGATAGAGTTTTGTCCGAACCCGAGGATGTACAGGCAGGTCCCAGCGAGGGACATGTTCCTGGTACGCGTACTAGACGACGTCTCCGTCGTCATGACGATTATATTCCTACTGCTGATGGTAGCACAAGGGCAGGTTCTACTTCGCAGCCACCTGACTTTTATTACGATGACGATGCAGATGCACCGGACTATATGGAGGACGATGCACCTCACGCACCAGAGGCAGCATCCCACGCACCTGATGGTGAGAATCAGGATTTTTTGTCAGTGCTGCCGCATGTCCCGGCTCTTTTTCCGGATTACACCCAGCACGAGGCTTTCAGCGTCTATCACGGAGATGTAAGTGTTATACCTTTATATTTTTTTTATCATTTTCTTACGTGTTCGATACATATGTTTATAATTATTATTATTTTACGAATTTACGTTTTTGATACATATTGCAGGATAGGGTCACCCTGCGATGCTTCGCTATGTATGAAAGTCTCCGGAGATGGGACCTTACACAGCAGAGCAGGGTAAGGGAAAGGGTGATGGAGACTATATTTGGCCCGCTCGTCGATGCACTCACCCACTGGCACACCAACCTCCATTTGGTGGAGGCATTCTTAGAGCGGTGGCATAAGGAGACTTCTTCATTCCATTTCTCGTTCGGGGAGATGACAGTCACCTTGGACGATGTCCACGTCATCACTGGATTACCGGTTGTAGTTAGGTCCTTTGATGCTCTTTCTTTTGACTCTGAGGTTGAGAGGCTTCGTACTTATGCTGGTATGCTAGGTGTGCGATCATCTGAGTTGAGTAAAAACCTTAGGAATGCTAGTAGTGTGAACATTGGGTGGCTGCGTAGTACTTTTAGTGGTTCTAAGTATAGTGATAGGAAGATCACGGATGAGAGTTTAAATCATGCCACCCGTGCCTACATTTTGTATTTGTTGGGTACCACTATATGTGCGAACAAAAACGGCAACAGTATTCCTTTAGATTACCTCCAGTTTGTAAACCAATACCAGAGTATGCATATGTACAACTGGGGTCAGTTGGTTTTAGCATAGCTGTACCACTCCCTTAGTAAGGGATCTCTCCATGGTACGGGAGGCATTTGCGGGTTTACAGGGATGCTCGAGTCGTGGATTTTTGCACACTTTGTTCAGCTCCGAGCTCTACTGTTTTGCGATTACGACATATCCATGCCCCATATGTGCCGACATGCGCCGCAGAAGATTGGTGTCTCTCATGATGTGCGCAGGCAGATGAGACACGCACTTTCGACGTGCACTGAGGCAGATGTAAGTCATATTCGTTCATTTTAATTACAAGTACTTTTACTAATATAAATGGCTAAGTTGTTAATTTTTTTATTCACATGTCATGTTCCTTCCCTTCATACACTTACGGGACCATTATCCGTTCCAACGGGTGACTTGGGTTGAGTTGACGCTTAGGTCGTTCGACGTGGTTGTACCGTACTACCCAGACCGTGTCACTCGACATATGGGGTACGTACAGCTGATTCCTAATGATATACGCCCTCCCAAGTCGAAAAAATCAGGGAATAAGATGGTCAGTAGCTTAACATGGGACGGGCACTTGTGGAGGGATTGGGATAACCACGTGTACACTCCTGATGGCACGGTGTACCGTGGTAGTGGAGAGAGTACTGACCCGATGTACTACATTTGGGTGAAGAAGAGGCTGCGGTACATCGTCAGCAGTTCTGCGCCAGAGAAAGGTCCTCGGTTGGAGCCGCAGGGTGGTGCTGACTTTTCAGGATACGAGCAGATTGCTAGGTTTGCTCCATCGATACCGAGTATGGAGCACGAGGATCTTGTACAGACCGCCCTTCATATGTGTAGGATCGCTGAGAGGTATCGACGACACTGATTATTACTCTCAGCATACCTTTGTTAGACTTTTGGACATCAACACTATATTTTGTAACCGGTTTATTTTATGACTGCTTTTATTTTTGTATTTTAATTTATTGTATGCTTGCTTTGAATTTATCATGTTTATGGGTTCGATTCCATTTCAATTCGAGTTAGAGCTTCTACCATTGAAACACACACTCATACAAACTCACATTAAAACACAAATACAAACTCACACTCAAACACAAAACTGAAATAGACACTCATACGTAAATTGAAACACACACTCATACTTAAACTGAAATACAAACTCACACTCAAACAGAAATACACACTCATACTTAAAATGAAACACAGACTCATACTAAAACGAAAGCACACACTCATACTTATCTATCAGGCCAGTTTCATTTCATCAACTTCCTTTCTTCTTTCGCATCTTTGTAGTCACTGATTTCCTGTAGCCGGATGTCAATAATGTCAGAGTGGACCGTATCCAGCTGGTCCTCTGTTATATAATCCGTCACCTGACAGTTGAACCGGTTACCCGCAACACGACGTTCCAATTCGGTTAGGCCATAAACTAGATGTCGACGGGATGTGACCAAGACTGACCACCTAGCTCGCACTTCATCAACACGCCTTGAAATGTTAGGCGGCTGAACACCATCCCTTCCGTACGGGAAGTACATCTGGCATACTAATGCCTCGTAGTACCTTTTACCACCCTCTGGAATGTGCATATTACCAACTTCAACTGATGCCCTCATCAAATACTGATCTTCCAACTCAGTCCATGAACACATTTTTCAGCTTGATTTATCAACTAATTTACAATTTAATGTGAATAAAGCTTCTATTTATAGACGGATCGGTAACAAAAACATTCGAATGAAAACGTAATACGTGTAAAGTAAGAAACCCAAAACTCCCGCTCATTCTCATAAACCAAAAACTCCCACTCATTCTCAAAAATCAAAAACTCCCTCTCATTCTTGAAAATTCAAAAACTCCCGCTCATTCACAAAAATCAAAAACTCCCTCTCATTCTTGAAAATTCAAAAAATCATGCTCATTCTAAATAATCAAAACTCCCGCTCATTCTCATAATTCAAAAAATCCCGCTCATTCTACAAACAAAAAAAGTCCCACCTAAATTCACTTCACTATATAAAGGGACTACAAAACCGTTTACATTCATAAAATCTTCTCAAACATAAATAGTTCAACAAATGGAGTTTACTCCCCATGAAGACTACCATTTGCTTCAGGCGGTGAAGATTGCCCGCCGAGAGATGGGGGAAGATACTAGTGATGCTTTTTTTGATCGGGTGCTTTGTAAGATGTACTACGGCTACGGCCGTTTACAAACCGGAGGTCTCCTCGTGCGCAACCGTGAGTAAATCAAGCAGAGGTACCTTTTTTGTCAACCGCTCCAGCGTTTGTTGTTTTTGCCATATAAAATTAAGCAAGAAGCAGCCACCGTCTTCAACATGACGGTGGTAGACTACATCACTAGGGATATGGTGGCGTATCTTCAAGATAGGATTACGGAAAGGGAGGAGGGGGTTAATTCTGACGACAACTTGGGATATGACTTCGATGATTGAGCATTTTGGTTGTTGGCATTTCGTTGTTTAATTATTTTCTTATGTTTGGTTAAGTTAAAAGTGTTAACTTGTTGTTTTCCTCTTTATGTAACCACTTCAAGTGTACTTGTTGTTTTTCTCTTTATGTACTTCCTTAAAGTGTACTTGTTGTTTTCCCCTTTTTTCATGGTATTTTATTCCAACAAATGTCCAAACTGCGTCTGATGCGACCAGGCCCAAAGGGAGTCTCATTTTGGGCCTGCGATATAAGCCCTCTGTCTGAAAAACAGGGCCAAGTTTTTTGCCTACCGTCGCATGCGATTAGGCCCAAAGGGAGTCTCATTTTGGGCTTGCGATAAAAGCCCTCGGTCTGAAAAACCAGGGCCAAGTTTTTTGCCTTGCATCTCATGCGACCAGGCCCAAAGGGAGTCTCATTTCGGGCCTGCGATATTAGCCCCCTGTTTGAAAAACAGGGCCGAGTTTTTTGCCTACCGTCGCATGCGATCAAGCCCAAAGGGAGTCTTATTTTGGGCCTGAAATAAAAGCCCTCTGTCTGAAAAACAGGGCCAAGTTTTTTGCCTACCGTCGCATGCGACCAGGCCCAAATACTGTCTCATGCGTTATGTGTTATTTATGAACTATGAAACTAACACTATTAAAAAAAACAACAACTACAATACATGAAACGTTGGTAGGGATTTTCCTACTATATTATATCAAAATTACATAACTATGTTACAGTAGATGTTAGGAAAACTAACTTGAACTTAAAATGTTGCACAAAAACATTTCAAACATTTCAAACGTCGTCTCTAGTCAAATCTGTTACATTTGGTTTTTCGTTCAAGTTGATTTTCCTTGCGGGCATTATCTGTGTACATTTTTTTCAATCGCCGGTAGTAGGGATGTGCCCATTTATTCGCTTCTTCGGTTGCATAAGCGGCCCAACAAGGGTATAATGGATGCAACGGTCCATCGGGTGGAGTAGTAATCTACAAGAAAAAAAATAAACGAATGCATTAGTAATGATAGCGTAAGAAATTTTGATTGGAAACGAAATATACTTACATTAACAAATTGACATCCATGCATGAAAGCTATCCCAACTTCTATGATCGTTGAATTGCTGACGGGTGGCTTTCCACGGATTGGTAGATATATTAACGAGGATGCTTGCGATACATGGTATACCATGCATTGATACCTTGTCGCGATGACTAGTCCAATGTCCGGAAATGTCATCCAATAGTGGCTAGTAGGGTTGGGCTTGAAGTAATCTAGCCTATGTATCAAATCGTCAAACACATTCTGTGAACCATATACATCCAACAAACATGCACGGTTGTCCCGCAACTCCTTCAACAACTCGCGTCTAACATCCTCCCATCTATCTTCGTCGTTGTATATTGAATGGGCTACGGAACGATATCCGCATTGTCCGTCCGGAAGAACGTCAACTAATTTTAAAATGTAAGTGTGTAGAAAGGCCGGGATGCAATCCGGATATAACGTTAACTTCCCATCCTTAACAATTTTCTTAGGCCTTCCAACTTTCTTTTTTGCCAATGGAGGTTTGGGTGGTACGATGGGAACCACTTTGGATGCGGTCGTGCTCCCTAATGTGTTTACGGGTGTACTACCTACCGAGTTAGCCGGAGTACTAGCACTAGCGGTTTGTTCAATGGGATATTCCCATGAACTAGGGTTCCGTTTAGTCGATTTATCAACGCTTCCCTTTGGTCTACCCTTAGCTCTAACCGCTTCTTTAGGATCTTGAATATGACTTGTCTCGGGCCTCAATATTTGCATTACCATATTGATAATGTGGTCTTGTTGGTCAGGGCGGAAACTACGAATGGAGTTGTCAATTAAGGAAAGTTTTTTTTGCAATTCCTCTTCGCGAGAGCTAGGATCCCTATGCACAATATCTAATCTTTTCCAAAAGATATCCACATCTTCTAAAGGGATGCACCTACCATCTCTAGCTATGAACGCAATTTCACATACACAAAGTAAACCATGCGTTTTCCTAAGGAAACAACCTCCACATGCTACCCGATCTACTCCTATATTCCGAGCACGTACAATAGCAACCATCAGTATCTTTAGCCCCGCATGTGACACATGACCTTTAAGATTTTTCTTCAAAACACCATCAAAGCCGGGAATTGTTCTAAACTTACTTCGCTCGAATGATTCGACGATACCCGTATGCTGCTTCGTTAACAAGTTATGAACTTTTTCCCAAAAGTCTCAAAGTTGCTTTGATTCGTCCCAAGATATTTTTTTAGGGACGAGTGAGCACCCTCCGCCCTACATAGTACAAGTAATAAATTATCAACTTATTTGAAACTAGATAAAATAATTCAACGAAAAATAGGATAAACGGACTAACCTATTTGTAATTGTTTGGCCATAATGCTTAATCGTGCTCGTTCGGTACGCAAGGAACTTGTCACCATATTTTGTTATCCACGAGTCCATAACGTACGCAAAACACTCCGGTTTAGATGCAAACATCTCCTTCAGTGTATCCAGATTCTTTTGGTAACTCTCAAACGTGTTCGCCATGCAACGTAGCCGTAAAATTCAACAAATTGTTTCGCTACCGCATCATCGTGCAATATCTTCCGAACCGCCCCAAGAACGTTCTTACTAATGTGCCACGTGCATAACAAGTGGTGCGTTTCAGGAAAAATTTTATCGACCGCACGCATGAGAGCTAACTCCCGATCGGTAACAATAATGGATGGAAATGCGCACACGCTATCTATCATCAAACCACGAAGAGTTTCCAAAGCCCATACGTAGTTTCCAATCTTCTCTCCGCTCATAAATACGTACGCAACGGTAAATGTAATGGAAGTGGACGTTAAACCGACAACCTCTAATAACGGCATCTTATACCTAGTCGTCTTGTACGTACAATCCATGAATAACACGTTCGGGAATGTACGTAATAAGTTTACGCTAGTAGGATGTGCGAAGAAAAAGTCAGTGATCACCTTTGAATCATCTTTCAAACGCTCCCACGTCGAGTATCCATTCTCCTTCAACTTTGTCAAAAGATATTGCATTTGCGTTTGTCCCCCGTGCTCAGCATCCCGATGTTTTTGGCGGATATTGTAGATTGCACGCATGTTCGAAATGTTCTCTGGATATTGGTACTTCAAACCACTATATATCTCCCTAGGGCGCGAACCGAGGTGAGACAAACTACGAACTAGTTCCTCTTCATCCAGTTTTAGCCTACAAGCGCGGGAATGACCGTCTAGGCGAACGTAGGGTTCATGATTGTGAGTACCGTTTATCACCTCCAAACGCCATTTCATGGCTAGTACGTCGATCGGATGACCCTTTAGCGCAAACGGACAATTACATTTCTTCGTGGATGTCTTCCTCTTTTTCAAAGTTTCCGGTTTTGCCTTTGATACGTATACACCGTATCGCTCGCAAACGTACTCTAACCTAGGAGTCCTTCCCCATTTCCCGCTATCGTAGAGTTTTTTTATTGTGACAAACTTGATCTTCTTTGATTCAATGTCCACGAAAGCATCCAATTCGTCTTTAGTAAATAATCTATCCGTGTTGAATATTTTACTGTAATCGGCATCCATAAATGGAGGCTGGGCAGGTTCCTCCTCCAAAATATACAATTGAAAAGTATGAGTTTATATAACACTGTTGTCGCACGAGACATGTCTCTAGTGCGGTCGCATGAGACGCTCTTCTGTCTTTGTCTCATGCGACGGATATGGGTACCCTGTCGCACGATCGTGCGATGACGAAGCTGTTCGTCGCACGAACAGCGTGCGACACGACTGAAAACCGAAATACAGGGTTTCGGTTCTTACCTCCATCTGATAAGCTTCCTCCTCGTCCAGTAAGTCTTCCAGAGACACACCCATCTCTTCATTGTCCATAGATACTCCGATTCAAGATTTTTCGAAGTGGGTTTGATGGGTTTGGGTAAAAAAAGCTAACTTTTTCGATTTAATGGGTTTAGAGTAGTAGATGTTAGTACAAAGCTTGTAGATCTAGTGTAATAACGGATAGATTTCAGAATTTCGGCCGATTTGGAAACTAAATAGCATCAATGTAAAAATCTAAAGAGAGAAAATGCAATTTTGAAATTTCAACTTTCAGTTTAAAAAACGAAGAAGTAGAATGAGAAATAACACATTTCTAGCCTGCCCTTTCTTATATCCAAAAATATATTTTATATAAAATTATTATATATCACATATCCGACTCCGACCAGTCAATCGAATGGGACAAAGTTGCTGCTGTATCGAAAAATAGTAGCAGGTAGATAGATTCATGTATGTAGAAAGATGCAATCTAGACCCTCTAAAAGAATGGGTATCTGTCGTGGCACATCATCTATCAACTATTTGGTCGATCATGTATATGGGACCCGCCGCTGGCATACTAATACTACAGTACTTCATCAATATTAAACTGACATACACTAACTCAAACGTAACCGCAGAGTACAAAACTCGAACGCCAAGGCTGGAAAAGGTATGTATAATATAAAAAAAAATCAATATTCGTATGTACACATAAAATACATTAAACATCCGCGATTGGTTGTATAACTCAAAATTGGAGTACTTTTGAAGATCAAAGTGTCATTAACAAAGTTCAATTTCTAAAATATCAAAACAGATTTGACAAAAGAATTCGAACAATTTCGAAATATTGTCATAAGGGAGGTTGGATTATCTTATTTTAAAATGCAATTCTATAAGTCTTGTGATAAAAGTAACAGAATTTAGTTGAATTTCAAGATTTGATAGTATAAATGTTTTATGAATATTATATACGACTTTTGTTTATAATAAAAATATATTAACAAATTTAATTTGAAAATAAATTGATATCCTAGTAGGAAGGTTTTATATGTGGAGAAACAAAGCTTTGAGTCTTGATTTTTAACTATTGATAGTCGTTTTTATTTTCATTGAGGAAGACAGAATCACTCCTCCAAATAATTTTACCATATCAACAAGATCTCTCCCGGGTAAAATGGTCTTGCTTGAAACTAACTTTCCTCTGTTCAGGAAACAAAAACAAGATCTTTTTTTGTCATATGATCCCTCACGGAGTGAAAACCCTTCATTCTCAATGATTGGCGATATGGCTAACATTAGAAACAAATCTGCATTTGAAAAATCAAACAAAAGAGATGAGTCAATAAGATTTGTTTCCAAGTCTTTATATCGATCGTATGCAGATACCCTCAAGCCAAAAATTCAAAAATTCTCAGCACAAGAATGTATCAGTCACCCACAAGATTGATCACTCAGTTATAAATTTCGAAGCTAAGGATAAAGTTTTCCCTGCACAATTTGTCAAAGTATACGCTAATTGGTAACTTCGCTACTCGTAAACCCCATTGGAAACTATTATTAAAACAATTATGGGAACTATATCCTTTCTATATGAGATTACAGGAATGTTCTTATTGAATTTGATATTCATGAGGATCTAAATAAAATATGGCATATAAATTTCTGGTTAGTAGGAAGCAAAACTATGAGGCTATTGAAATGTACTCCCCATTTTAATCCTAATCAAGAACGCCCAATTACCCTAGTCTAGGTAACCCTCCCAAATCTCCTTGAATTTATGTTCAATGAAGCTACAATTGGTGAAGTTGCAAAATCTATTGGTCATCCTCTTAGAATCCGGGTTCTATCAGTTAATAGAGCAAGGAAAAATTATTGTAGATTTTGGGAAGAAATTGACATATGTAAACCACTTATCCATAAACTTTTGATTAAATTTGGCGATAAAAAGAAAACTGGCTAAATGTAATTTATGATGCTCATCCTAACTACTGCAGTGTACCCACATTGTCCGTTCCATAACAGAATACAAGAAATGTCTAACTACCCTAAGCAATTCTTCATGGAATAAGTTACCTTCTCAGCCTATCGTAGAGAATGAATTCACTTCTAAACTGAATCTATCACAGTAAACAAAGATGATAGTATCAACCAAAATCAGTGTCTTGCTATCAAATACTGAATCTGCAGAGGAAACTACTTCAAAGGTTAACCTGTGTATTTTAAATTCTGCACATGGAAGTTCTCAAGAGCTCTCTTCAAGATCAAATGACCCAAACTCCATTATGATGGCATATGATTCATAAATAATTGAGGCTTTGCTCACAATTGACAAAATGACATTTGTTTGAAGACCAGCAGCCTCCTGATGTTTCCACTTTCTCAACTAAAGAAACTGTTGGTAGCCTTCTCGGGTCCCATGTAAACAAAAAGAAATAAAAAAAGTGAGTTCAAGAAGGTTGAGTCGAAGAAAAATAGGAAACTCTAAAGCTGGAACCCTATTGGTTCCTCTTCATCCAAATTAATCAAGCTCAAGAGAGCTGTTAAACCCTCTCTATCCATTAAATGACAATATCTATTTTGAACTGGTATGTGAGAGAGTTAGGATACTAGAAACAATGAGGAGATTAAAATCCCTAACCAAGTCTATTAAACCAAGTTTTGTACCTATCCAAGAACCTATGATTCACCTCTCAAATCTTCAATTGGTCTCAAAGAAGCTGAAATTCAATTATTTCACTGGGAACATAAGCAACAAGATATGGGTCATGTAGCATCATGATTTCAAAGTGGAGATCAAACTGAATGAAGAACATATTTTGCATTTAAATATTCATTACCCTTCTCGTAACAAAGATTTCAAAACTTCTGTTATTTATGCTAAATGCAGAAGAGACCTCGAATTACTCTTTAGGATACACTAAGGTCAATTGATGATTCTTCAATGGAATGGATTATATTTGGTGATTTCAATTCCACTACAAATCTAAATGAACAACTCGTATGCACCACTACTTTCCCTAGAAGCATTGAAGATTTCATAAACGTTATCATGGACTGCAACCTCCTAGATGCTGGCTTCTCTGGTTCACGATTCACCTGGTCTAATGGAAGGAAATGGAAATATGTTGATAGAGTGATCTACAACACCCATGGTTGAATTACTTTGAAAACGTTGTTGCTTTTCACTTAGCTAAAAATCGCTCTGATCACTCCCATATTACCGTCTCAATCTCCTCCAATCTAGAAAAAAAATCAAATCTTCATTCAATTTTTTAAATATGTGGGTGATGCATCCAGGTTTTTTGAGCTGGTTGAGAAGAGTTGGGTCGGGGACATGCTTCGAAGCCCTTTACAAAGACTATGGTTTAAGCTTAAAAGGCTTAAAACCGACCTTGGAGTTTGGAATAAGGGAGTTTTTGGGAATGTTTTCGATGATATCAAAAACTCTGAAGAAGAAATCAATGTCAACGAAGCTGCCTACCAAAGTTCTCAATCTTCAGATGACAAAGCTCTCCTTGATAAGGCCAGAGATTCCTACATCTCTTTACTTGCTAAGGAAGAAGCTTATTGGAAGCTGAAATCCTTTTCTATGTGGTTGAAGGACGGTGATAGAAACACTGCTGTCTATCATAACTGCGTAAAAAAAAGCCAACAAAAACAAAATCAATCGTATATGGGATAGAGACCAATGGCTTGATTCTCAGGATGCTATCAGCAATTCTGATGTGGATTATTTTCAATATCTTTTGACTGCCACTCCTACTCCTAATGCTACTGATGATCTAATGGACCTCATTCATACTCTCGTAAAAGATGAAGACAATGCTGGGCTAATGGTCATCCCTGGAACTAAAGAAATCTATAGTATCATTAACTCTCTTAGCTTAATATATGTTGCAGGGCCTGATGGATTCAATATAGAAATTTATAAGACTTGTTGGACCATCATCTCCAAGGATCTATGTGAAGCAATACGGGAAGTCTTCAATGGTTGTCATCTGTGTAATAGGTACCAAGCTACTGTTGTTTTCCTAATACCTAAATTATGTTGTCCTAACACATGACAACTACAATGCTAAGCATAATCATATCAAAGATAATCAACAATAGATTGGCTGACCTTCTAGCTAATCTAATCTCTGAAGAACAGGGTGCCTTTGTTAGAGGTGGGAGCATTCACGAAACAATCCTTACAACTCAAGAACTCAGCTATGATCTTAACTTAAAATCAAGATGGAGCAATGTAATCCTAGAGATGGACATGGATAAAGCCTTCGATAGGCTGAATCATAGGTTCCTTCTAAAAATATTATCTTCCTTTGGGTTTAATATTGACTTTCTTTCCTTGATGAACAAATATATCAGAAAAATTCATTATTCAATTATCATCAATGGTTAAATGAAGGTCTACTTTAGCACTACCCAAGGTCTGAGGCAAGGAGACCCACTGTCTCCAAGCCTCTTCATACTGACAGATGAATACTTGATAAAAAGTATTAAGAAGCTAACTGAAGGAAAAACCTATTCAAGATATAAATCTAGAGGTGAGCTAAACATACTGTGTCTTGCATTTGTTGACGATTTTATGATATTCAGCAATGGAGCATCCCCATCGATTCCTTAGACCAATAACTTTTTGTTCCATTATCAAAGTGTATCGGTTCAGCTCATAAACAACAACAAATCAAAATTAATTGTTCCTACAAATATTCATGTTTAGTATATAAATATATTGGAGAAGAGTTGGGATTTAAGCACAACAACATTCCTTTCAAATACATGGGCTCTATTATCAGTTCTTCAACTAGACTCAGCAACTTTGAAGACTTGATTTTTAAGATAAGAAATATAATTGTTGAGTGGGGCAAGGCAATACTCTCCTTTGTTGGAAGACTAACGTTAATCCAGTCTATTCTCTTTGCTTATCCCACCTTCCTGATTCAGCATACCATTCTTCTCAAAACTGTCATTATAAAAATCGAGAAGCTTTACAATAAATTTATGTGGGGTAATAAAGAGAACAATCAAACCATCATCTGGGCTAAATGGTATCGTTTATGCAAACCTCACGAAGAAGAAGGCTTACATATAAAGAAACTAGAAGATTCACAACAAATCTATTCCTTGAAACTCTATTTCACTTTCGGAGCCCATAAGTCTCTATAGGAAAAACTTATGTCGTCTATCTACTGCAACAATATCCACCCAATTCTAGCTTCATCACCATCTAGAAAATCTAAGTCCCTGGACTAGAATTAGGAACATCAGAGATAAGGCTGAAAAATACCTTTTCTGGAATGCTGGACTGGGTAACATTGACTTTTGGCTTGATCGATGGTGCTCCAAAAACCCCATTCATTTACTTCAACGAAATTGATGACACAAGCTGGATGTGGAATATTGAAAGAGTTAGAGTTATCAGATTCTGGGTTAATGTGGAATGGAACATTAACAACCTCAATATCTCTATTTCACCTTAGAAATCTCTATTAGGAAACTTACCTTGAATACCAACCTTATTATTACTATACTAGTAGTCTCTTTCTCTTTATGGCTTTTTCAGCTAAGAAGATACCTGGAATGCTATCAGATTTAAGGGCAACAAAATCAATCTATTTTTGAAGACCTGGAACTCTGTAACACCCAGGAAATGTTCGTTTTTCCTATGGTGAGCCCTTTTTAATTGGATCTCTTCTGACTCTGCTCTTCCAAGAAAACATTTTCAACTCACTTCAAAGTGTCAGTTCTGCAACAACTCAGAATCGACCAACCACATTCTGGTTCATTGTCCTCAATCCTAAGCGGTTTTGAATTTTTTTCACTTCATTTTTCATGATTCATATTTTATTAAATATGATCTTCTCTCACCTCATAAGAACTTGGTACTAGTCCACCTCCAAAAATTTTGATATTCGAACTATCTTACCCTCAATCATATCTTGGGTACTCTGGGCTTCTAACAAAAAATAAGAAGTATTATAATCAGAATCCTAGCATCACATCTATGTTCGACCATGTAATCTTCATCCTTTCTGGCCTGGATAACTCTAATTTGCTCAAGAAGTCTCACTGGGGTAAGGATTACAAGGATGCTTTCAGTCTGGGATGTGTGAACCATCTCTCTAAACTCAGAACCTCTTTATTTCTTAAATGGAAAAATCCCAAAGCAAACCGCTTCAAGCTTAACACTTGTGGAGCTTGTGATTATGCTGGAAAATCCAGTGGTAATGGCATGGTTAGAGATCACGAAGGTAACATTCTACTGGGATTTGGAAGATTATATTGCAAAATTCTTCCCACCGTAGCTGAGTGTAAAGCCTTGTTGGATGCTCTGCAAATTGGTCATTCAAGGAATATCTCTAATCTCGATATAGAAATCGATTCTAAAATCCTAGTTGAGCTTCTCCTTTATGGAAAAGCCACTTGGTACTTAGAGCCATTCATTAAAAATTGCAGGAAACTAATCGTCTTTTCCGTGAACATCTCCTACATCTCGGGAATAGAATAAAGCGACGAACTAGATTTCTAAACAACCCCTGAAAGAAATGAAAAAAATGGATTTCAATCTAGAAGAAGTTTTGTATTCCTTTAGAGCAATCACCCTTCTTGAGAGTCTTGGAACTGGCTACTTTGGATTCAACTCTGTCCATAATGAGCCAGCCTTCTTCGCTTCTCTATTACTTTTCTTCTTCAGTTTGATGTTGGTATAATTCAAATAATATTCATTCAAGATGAAGATCCCTCTCCTGTGTCAGATTGATTCTTGTTCCCCATTTTAGGTCTCCAGCTCTACGTTTAATCTAATGGGGAAATTCAAAAGTAGATTAATTTGTATGTAATCGTTCATCCCTATATGTTTTTGGTTTTTCCAATTAAGTCCTTGTAATTTTAATTTCTATCAATAAAGGCAATGAAACTTTAAGATTTTTAAAAAAAAATTAAAATAAAAACAAACAACCGAAAATAATATTATAATCGGTATAATTTAATTATTAATAAACATATATAACCAAATTATGTCCCTACTATGGTCATACATATTATGTGTATGATATATATTTATCTGGAGCTCTAAAATGTAACACATGCACTATAATAAAAAGTAAGGTTTATCGTAACAACGACTTCATATTATCGCAACCATAACTATTGCCAGTTGTGATAATTTATATATAAAATTTAGCCTATAAATATTACTCTTGCAATAATAAACATATTTCACGGTAGACAACATATTCGTATGAAAGATCCGCTTAGTGTTTAAGCAACGTTAACCAATTTATACAATGTTCGATGTAATAAGTTTCTCCGCAACAAATCAAACATGTATGATAATTTATCACGTTTTTAGTTAAATGTTATACTTTTGAAACGTTATGTTGGTTTTATTTTTAAAAAAATTATAAAAAAATTATAATCTAATAAAAACTATATTTTGTAACATTTATATTATATATATGTAGTTAAAAAAATGTAGTGGTTTGTATCAAAATTCAAAGAGTTGATACATGATGGAAGATATTTTCTTGAGAACCAAAATAATAGTATAGTATAAATAATTATTTTTGAAATATCTATTCAGTGTATGTTTCAGATTTGCTCAAGAAATTAAAAATTCATTATTATTTTTGTTTATTGTATTTTTTAAATTACGAGAGTTAGAAGTCTAAGTCTTAGAATATCCGAAAAATCCTAACAACTCATACTTATAATCGGAGATAATAAAATATGTAAAGACTAACCAATTTTCATATTGAATCATGTGAGTGAAGTAATGAAGAACGATAGCGATCTGTATAACGGATTAAAACCGGTGTCAAATAGGTTATAGTCTTCCCATAGCTTGCTATTTGCACTTGATATAATTCTGAACAATAAAGAATTGCTAACCTAAATAGAAACATTCTCGTGAACTTGTAGAAAGAGGTGAGGAGAGATGAGATTATTTTACTAATATGGTAGATCTATTATTGTGTTTGGCATGATATTGTATCAGGATATATTTGTTCGTTTGTATAGTTTGTGAATCATATTCACTAATTCCATAAAGGTCTCTCAATAAAACCTTTTGATAATAATCTGCCCCATCCTCTATTTTCTTCACTTAATTAATCAATTTTTTTTATTTCTAATACTCTCATGTTCAAGCCGTTGCAAATGACTATAACCTTTATTAGGGCCACAAGTCCCAATACTGAAGTGTTAGAGATAATGGTCCATCTCTCAAGATACACATTACTCAGACTAGTATTTACAATTATATACTTCAATAAGACTTAATATATCATTATTATTGTTATTATTATTATTATATAGAAGTCCAAATACTTACTCATTATTTTGTATAATTGGACTTATAATAACAAGCCTACATACTATGTATTTACATATGATAATACATTTCAACTTCTCCCACTTGGATCATTCATATGTACTAAAATGTATCCATCTGAATTGTGTACTATAACATTTTATTGTTCGTAGATAATACTGAATTTCTACGTTTACATTAAGCAATGGTTCTACGATAAATTACATCACCAAATACCGTTTTAGTGAACTCTGACCTCTCATAGAGTGTAGCATGAAAGTATGACACGACCATGTAATCAACACATGTCAACTTTCAATTTATCCTATTTTACTAAATTGAGATCGTCAAGTTTTAATATATATAACATGATAAAACTGAAAACCTGAATTGTATTATTAATAATTGAAATGTCTAAACCAGTAATAATACAACCTAAAAAATAGAAAATACATCACTCTCATTGAATCTAAATATCTCCTAAACTAACACCAATGTAAATTTTGTGCTCATGAAAGACACTAGGTATAACTATTTAAGTAAATGGATCTCCAACCATGATGTGTATCAATATGCTCTACCTTTATCTGACTATTCAGGATTTGTTCATTAACAATAAAGAATTTGATGTATATATGCTTAGAATTATTTGAGTTGTTGTTTCTATTTGAGAACATGACAACTAAACTGCTCCCATACTAAAATGGGAGAGGTCTTTCAATCCCCTTCAATGTATGCAATGTTGAAAGAAAGTTCCTCAACCGAATTACACGAGTATATACTGGGAATATTCCACATACTCATTTAGAGTTTAATGGTAAAAATTAATGTTCCAATAATATTGTTGAGAAATTTTAATCCATATCCAACCTTCAGGTTTATGTAATGGTATAAGATTAATTATAACATAAATGAACAATTACATTTTAGAAGCCAAAATTATAACCGGTAGTAATGTTAGTAATATAGATTTATACATCGTATTTATCTTTCGTCGATTGAGAGAAAATGACCATTTATATTTAAGAAAATATAATTTCATATTAGGCTATGTTATGTAATGATTATGTATAAACGTCAAGGAAAATATTTGAATAAAGTTGATATTTATTTTTTTCGAACCAATATTCACTCATGGTCAATTATATGTCCGGTTATCTAACGTTACCTTTAGAAGAAAGCTTCGAATCATTGTAAACAATAATGAAGATATCCAAAATTTGTATACATAAAATATTTTACATTGATAAGTTCTTGAAAATTTATAAAGATGTGTAATTATATTATGACGATTTTATATGATATATTTTTAAACTCATTATAAGTAATTCTATCACTATGATAAATTAGAATGTGTAAATATTTTTATACTAAGTTCATACAAATTTTAGTTATGTAGTACAAATCATTTTTCAGATAAGAACACATTACATGTAACATGTTAGCATTATTTACCATATCACTATTAACTCTTCTTTATTTTATGGTTAAGTGTTTCTTTTTAAAAAATATATTAACGATCGTTTAAAGGAAATCACTTATCTATATATTATAAAATTAATATTAACATACAAGAATGTCAAATTTACATGTCACATAATTATTAATCGGCTCAATATCGAAGGATGATAGTGGTATAAATTATATCCTTTGTGTTCAAAACAAAAAATATTTGGATGTTCATAGTTGTCGATCACATGTACAATTATCAAAACCACCGACTTTCCGGTAAGTCGAAATAAAAAAACAACTGATTATATATATATATATATATATATATATATATATATATATATATATATATATATTGCCTTTATTATTCTATAAAGTTAGTTTTAAATAGATATGATGTTTTATGTTTGAAACCTATTTTATTTTAAAGATTGGCTAATACGTTTTATAATATACAATAAAACTAAATAAAATATTTTTATGATTGAAGGTTTGAGTTGAACTGATGTCTGAAGATGACACAAACCGAACATTATTAACATTTATTGATAAGAATGGCTATAAAAGTTTTATTTCCAAAACTTAGTTACTATATATTACTTGAACTTTTTATATGTACATGTTTTAACCATTATATTATATGGTTTTGTGTTATATGATGTGAGACCAACATTATAAGAATTTATTTTAATGTTATGTAATTCTAGATGATTTTTTTATTATCAATATTATATATAGTGTTTAAACTGGTGTTTATATCATAATATTCAGTATTATATAGTATTTTTGTCTTGACATAAAATAGTTTTCCATATTGGGAATGAGTGGTATAATCTTGAGGCTTCAATTCTTGGTCATATAGGAGTTTTTTCTGTAACCTTGTGATTTTTATGTTTTTAGTGCCTCTTATGATTCTTATGTTCACAATGTACATTGTGTTGAGAGTGTACCTTTTGTAGATAATGTATCTTATATTATTGTTAAATAGTTAAACTATTGGGCCCATTAGGTATAATATCTAGAAAGTTATTATATATTGTCTATTAAATCCCCTATAAATAGAAAAACCTAGGGTTATAGAAATGATAAAAATAACACTGAAATTTGTAACCTTCTTACATCATAGTGAAACACTTTATTCTGGCGGCGCTCGTGGATGTAGACATGATTATCAAACCACATTAAATTTTATATTATTTTCTTTTGATTTTATTTATACTCTTTTGAGCATTAACCATTTTTGATATATATATATATATATATATATTACATCTTAAAATAAATCAGAAGAACTTGCATTGTGGAAGATTTAATTGAAATATTATTTGGTAATGCAAGGGCTATGGAAGGTTTTAGAAAATAAGTTAACGAAAAAGATGGAAAAAGATGAAAAATATGATATCTAAGAAAGGACCATATGTTAAATTTTAAACAGTATAAAAAATAATATTCTTTCCGAGATTATCAGCGAAAGAATGATGCATGCGCATGGAAGCAGTTGGAAGAACTTTACACAGAAAATCAGCTGTGAACTGCTTATACTTAATGAAACACTTGTATCATTTCAGGTTGAAAAAATGTATGTTTATGATATATCATCTTGATAATTTTAAGTCGTTATCATGGATCTGGAGAATATTGATATCACAATTGATGATGAGGATCAAGCTTTGTTTGTTTTGAGAATGTTACAAACTTCCTATGATAATTTCATAAATACCATGATGTATGATAAAGACAAGCTATCTCCAGTGAATGCCAAAAAGGCGCTAAAACAAAGGAGTTGAGACAACTCAACCAAACAACCAGGTGTAAGAGAAATTCTTATGAATATGAGAAGATCTATGAATAATATGAGATCTTCAAAGAAGAATAATTTTAAAAATTTAAATTGTTTGAATGTGGTGAACAAGGTCAATACATGAGAGGTTTTTCGAAGCTGAAATGCAAGAAAATAAATCAAAAGGAAAATAATATAAACCTGGTAAAAGGTATGAATAATTCTAATAATAGTGACAACAATAATGCAAGAGAAGTATTTTCTGTGAGATATGGAAGTTGTTAGATGATTAGTTGTTGATATAACAACAAAGACTTATGAATAAAACTTAGTGCTTAAATTCCATAGACAACATCCACAAGTTGGAAAATGTCCTACTTGGTCGGAAACTAAGATATATTACTTGGACTTGTCCTTTTAGTAAAGGTAAACGTCTTTGAGATTTAAGAAAATGGAAAGTGAGTGAGCTCGCATTCAATTTGAAGTTGATGCTGTAAATAATTTCCTTCACGCATCCCATACTGAAGATATCGCTAAATTGGTACCTAAATTGGTGTTGCGCTTCCTCATGTAATCTATGTTGAGTCTTTTATATTTATTGTTCATGTTGAATAAAATGAGAGATAATAGTAGTTTTTGTTTTCTCTTTGTTGTAGTTTTTGTTCTTTGTTTTCCATAAAGCAAGTATTTTCTAAACCAAGTACCCAAAAGGTCGGGACAATTTGTTGTATTATTTTTTTATTTGTGAATGAGCTCTTGCTTTTTGCTTCTATTTTTTGTTGAAAATATACCAAATGTAAGTTTTGGATTACATTTTTTTTTACTTTTGTTATTGCTACTTTATTTTTAATTTAAACCCTTGGCACTTGGATCCCTTGGGAAAGTATTGGACTAAAGATGTAGATTTCCTGAGCATCTGGAACCTTAATGAGTTAAGGTGTCATTTGGTCATTTTCTTGGACGAAGACAATGCACTACCGATAGGTTATACTGAAGTTTTATTGACCTGTGAAAGTACGTAATGAATTAAAGTTTTATTTAGTATATTATAATTCAACGAGAAATTCTCCAACGACATGTCGTGTAACCCAAGTACATAAGTTATGACAAAAGAGTAATTTGGTTCAAGTTTGAAAATGACATAACCATAAACATGAAATTAAAAGACGTGTTCGTATTTGAGATTTGTTGTCCTTTTGCAAGTCGAGTGTTTTTATAGATTTCCGATGACATGAGCAAGTTGTATAAAAAATTAAGAATGTGTTATATTAGGCAGACTAAATAAACTTTGTGCTAGAAAACATCTAACGGATGTCAGAGATGAGGTAGTGAAATACTGCCAAAATAAAAGATACATAATTTTAAATACTCTTGTATTTCTCTCTTTCCAAATGTGGTAGATCATCAGAAAAAAATATTAAAAATGAGCAATATTTTATTTTATATTTTTTCAAAAGATTGTAGTTCGAAACAATTATGACATCACAGAGAAATGAAACTTTTAACGGAAAAGTATATCTTCGCACAAAAAATCAAACAATTAGATAGAGGGTTAAATCTTTAAACTAAAAAACTTACCCCAAATAAATAATTTATCATATATAACCATCCAAATAAAGAAAAAAGTTCGTGATATATTAAAAATAAAAATATATCCATTAAACTCTTAACATAAAAATATAATAAAATATGGTTTCCAAACAAAACTAGCTATTCTTTCACAATTAGTAGCACCTCCCACCATATTAGACCATGCATTACTCAGATCTTCAAGGCCAAGCTCGTCTAGAACATGCATAATATTCCCAGACACGCTTTCATTATTTGGTCTTCCATCCAGTGGAAGCTCACCACTAGATACAAACTTTTTGCTTGAAGTTATAGCATAATTTCATATTATGCCTTGTGCATTAGCTCTCTGGAAACCACCAACTATATCTTAGTGGTTTACCCTTACTCGGATCTCATTTGGGATATCATCCCCATGAAGAAAAATCTCCCACCTATCTCATCTGATTGGCCTACCAAGTTACATACTGTCAGTTCCAAGACCTCTTCGCCCAACGATTTCGATATCTTTGGTGTGATACTTTTTACACAATAGTCTACCATATATGATAGGAGATAAATGTGAAGATATTCTCTAACTCCCTTTACTGAGATCGACAGTATCCCATTGCATCCACTCGGACCTCTACTACAGATTTCACAGATAAAAATTTCATGGTCGATTTAAACCATACTAACTTATATTCTATAATTTTAGGTTTTGTCTCGGAACAATCCTCTTGATTGGACCGGTTCTACTTTCTTATATCGTTATTTCGACGTTGGTTCTCATTATTTTGATTATGCACGTCATGATCTGCTACATGTTATGTTCTCCAAACCTCACCATTTGATTTCCTGCTATTGTCTTTTTATACCATGAAATAGCATGGGAATTATGTATGTTTTATAAAAGGCCACGCCATATATGTCGGATTGTTTTTGTTGGATCTCATATTACTGGATCTCGGACTGTTTTGTTAGATCTCTCACCAAATTTTAGACCGTTTTATGATTTTAAAAAAACTACATATAAATACAATTTGATAGATCTCTCACATTTTCCCTTTTTTCTTAAAATCTTTATAGAAAACCCTAATTCCAAACACCTTATTTTTTGAATCAAATCTCTAACACAACATGTATGTCATACAAACTTAATGATATAGTTTTTATTTGATTTTGTTGATTAGTTTGGTAAATATTTAGATTTGAATTTCAGTTTTTAAAAATCAGATTTTTCTAAGGTTTAATTTGTTGTTTTGTTGATTTAATAGGTTATTATTGTTTGTGAGTAAAAGATCAACATTTAGTATGTATTTTTGTGTTGAATAGTGAATTATTTAGGTAGTTATGGTTTCTAGTTTGGTGCTTTCTAGGTTTTGTGTTAATCGCACGACACGTGCGACCAAGACCAATAATTTTGCCCATGGCGTGCGATGAAGATAATGGACCGTTGCAAACATTCATGCGACGTACCAACCTAGAAACACATACATTATGCGAAATTTTGATAGTTTTTAATACAGTTTATGTGAATTCCATTGTGTTATATGTTTGTTTCATTATATGATTTGTTTATTGGATTGGTTGTTTATTCTACACTTACATGGTGCGTATATAGTTTAAGCTTTATGGTTTGTGTATTTATTAAAAAATATGTGTTTCGTACTAGTTTTTTTAGTTCGTGAAGTGATTATATTAAATATTTTTGCAAACATGGTAAGAATGAAGACCACAACGAGTAGACACAAGGTCTGGATTCATTCCTCGTCGCACTGGAGACACGATAGGTGGTCCTTGTTGAGCCAGGATCACGTACTAGATGACGTATGCATCGTGATGCAGCTGATGATATGAGTCATCATGTGGGGTGGGCTACGACTGGCAATAATGTTGTTGGGTCGTTTTCACATCTAGTGCTTGATGATGACTTTGAGTGAGCCATATCCCATGTCCCTCGATTGTTTCCTGATTACGCCCTGCACGAGGTGTATATCAATTTCCATGAGAATGTTAGTTTCTGTATAAATTTAGTGTTTAAAACATTTTGTTTTAATTTAGTGTCAACTTAATTTTAATTTACAACTTTATTATTTACAGTTTTTTTGTTTATTACATTTTGTAGGAGAAAGTAAGTGTACGATGCTTCTCGATGTACGATAGTGTCTCTAAATAAGACTTGAGTCATAATCCGTCTAGAGTACAAGAGAGAGTGATGGGTACTATTATAGGACCGTTGGTCGACACTCTATTCTGTCAGCATACCAACATTCATTTGATTGAGGTGTTTCTCGAGCATTGATATGATGTTACTTATCTTTTGGTGAGATTCCCATCACTCTCGATGACGTTCATGTCATTACTGACTTTCCGGTTATAGGTAATGCTTTGGATGTTCTTTCTTTTAGTGATGGGGCAGAGAAGTTGAGAACTTATGATAGGATATTTAGTAAGGAACAAGAATAGTTTAACTTTGCATTGGTTGAAGGATACAGTCTCACAAGGGAGATTCGATGATATATAGGGCCACTGATGCCATGTGTGATCATGATACCCGAGCGTATATACTTTACGTTTTAGGAGCTACTATATGCGCCAACAAAACTGGCAATGAGATTTCGCTCGATTACCTACAGTTCGTATAACATTACAAAGTGATGGATAGGTATAACTGTGGTCAGTTGGTTTTGGTACAACTTTACCACGCGTTTGGCCAGAATTCTATACATGAAACTAGTGTTATATGAGGGTTTACTGGGTTGATCAAGGCATGAAAACTTTTTTAAAATTTCAGGTTTTTTAGTGCTCCCTTGTATAACGCATTTGTTATATCATCACTACATATTTGGCACTACACTCCACTGAAAGTTAGCTCCTCTCAGATTTTTCGCGCGGATATGATACACGCCATAGTTATGTGTAACTTACTCGATGCAAGTTTCATTATGTTTTATTAATCCATACTTACTTTATTAACTTTAATATATACTAACTATTTAATATCTTTCAGGTCACGAATCTACCTTATGTTTTTTTATGGGGTGTGCGGCTGTTTGAACCCGTTTATTGGATTGAACATACTTTGAAATCATTCGACATAATAATGTCGTAATATCTTGATCGCATGACCCGTCATATGGGCCACATTCAGATGATACTGTATCACATACGTCCTACCGCGACCAAGAAAAGAGGTAAATAATCTAGCTAGAAGTTCCCACATGATCCTATGATTTGGGACAATTGGCAAAACCATCTTTTTACGACTTTAGGTGGTCCGTTCGAAGGTGGGCTAGATGGTATAAACCCGATGTACCATGTTTGGATTAGGACTAACGTATGATATATAGTAGCCAACCTTGCCTTAGTAGGTGATGATTAGTGTATAGATATATACTGATATATATATTGGAGGAAACCCTCCGATATATATTCACGACACTACGGTTGCGTGTTTTGTGCAAAAGTAATTACATGTCTCGCGTCGTTTGTGTGAAAATGCAATTTATTTTTAATACGATAAAACAAACATCGATTATTCATAACTAAATATAACATTAAAATTGCAAACATAATTAAAAAAAATCTCAAAACAAGATGATATTAGCAACAACGGTACATAGTAAATGGAACTTAGTCAAAATATTATCCTATGTTAAAATCAACTTTTGAACCGTCCCAGAAATGTTATTATTTATATGAATCTTTCCTAGCAAGTTTATTGTGCCCAAAAATATTTCTTCAACAACTCGAATGAGAGCTAACTCCCGCTCGGTCAAAATAACGCTCAGAAATGGACACATACTATTAATCGTCAGACCATGAAGAACACTCAAAATTCATGTATAATTTTGTATATTCTGTCAACTCATAATCACATAAGTAGTGGTATATGTAATTAAACTCGAAGTTACTCCAACAATCTCGAGCAATGACATCTTATACCTCATTCCTTTGTATGCACATTCCATGACAAGCACATGCGGGAATGTATGTAACAAGTCTATAATTGTAGAATGCGCAAAAAAAGAAATTGGTGAGTACATCCAATTTTTTGGCTAACTACTCCTACGTGCATTAACCATGTTCCTTTAGTTTGGCCAACAAATATTGTATTTGTGTTTGTCCACCGTGATCAACATCCCGATATTTTTGGAAATAATTGTAGATTGTACGCATGTTGGAAATATTCTCCGGGTTATTGTGCTTCAAGCCAATATATATCTCCCTATGACGCGACCCAAAAAAAGATAAATTACGCACTAGTTGCTCTTCATCCTCTTCACTCTATAAGCGCGAGAATGACCGTCTAATAAAATATAAGGTTCGTGATTGTATTTCTTGTTGTCAACGGATAAACGCTATTGCATAGCTAGTATGTTAACCGAATTCCCTCTTAATTCAAACGGATAATTAAATTCTTTTAATGTAAACTTTCGCTTTCTCAAAGTTTCTGGCTTGGCTTTTGATTTGAAAACACTATACCTCTCGCATTGGTACTTTACTCTAGGAGTTCTTTCCCATGTCCCATCGTCATATAGAGTAATAATGTTGACAAATTTTATTTTATTTCCTTTGCCTTTTACAAAAGAATCCATTTTCGACTTATTAAAAAGTCAATCGATTGTAAAATATTTTGTGTAACCAGTCATCATATATAGAGGTGGCTTGGTTCCTCCTACAAAAATTAACAATATGGTAAGCAAACATCATAACACATAAATTGCACCATATATCACAACAGGTCGCACAAAATTTACGATGAACATACCACATATCACATGAAGATTTGCGATTGAGTTAACATGAATCACACCCATTGCACGACGGACACCATCGTTGTCGCATGTGTTGCGCGACAACGACGATGCTCATCGCGTTAGTCGTGCGATCTAAAATAAAACAACAACTAAATGCCTAAAAGTTACATGCAATGCATATAAGTGCTCCTCGTTCATGAAGTCTTCCAAAGAAAAGCCGAGTTCGTCATTTTCTGTATATTATAATAGTTGTTTGGTTTGTGGTAGAAAAATTAAGATTTAAAGTAAAATTTTGTTATGTTTTTAGAGTTTTAGTAAAAACATATTAGGGTTTGGGGTTAGATTTCTTGTAAGATTCAAAATTAGAATTTTTTTTGTGAAAATAATAATCTCGTAAATATTTTGTAAGGCAAAAATATTATTGGGTTTTTAAATTTACTTTAAAAACATTTATGATGAAAGATTAAATTTTTTATATATTTTTCCAATGGAAATTGGATCTTTCGCGTCTCGGATCTCGTATGCAATGGAAATTGGAACTTAGCCTTCCAAAACTAGGGCCCCAAACAGACACATGCACACTTATTTTATTGAAATCCGAAATGCTCCCAGTACTCAACCTCCCGCCACCGATGCAGATGACGTCTTTCTTTGGATCCCTAACAAGTCCAATACGCACTTCACCATCAGTAGAGTACTTACTCCACTCTTTGCCCCACAAGAGAAAAAGTTGCTTAGGCCCCTCTAGTGTGGAACAAATACTCTATCTCCATGCACTCTTTTATCTCATGGATGACCATCCTTAACAAACTCACCACCACTCGAGACAAGCTCATCAGTTGGGGTCTTGACTCCCCTCCCTAACAACCTAGAGACACTGGAACACCTCCTTATTTTCTATCCATAATCCTCCTACATCTGGGATAACATCTCTCGTAAGCTCTTAATGCCCTCAGGGCCTCTTCGTGGCCCACTTGACCTAAGGTTGCTTGGAGTTAGTCTAATTCCACCAATAATTCTATCTCCTATATCATATTCTTTTTTGTTTGATTATTTACCATATCTGGATAGAAAGAAACGATCATATCTTCAACAACAACAAAGTTCTAAACTACAACATTTGGAAAAAAAATATTATCTTTATAATAGACTCCCTTTATTTACATGACCGCTTTTGCTTAAGTTACCTTTATAGATTTTGTTTTCAATGTAACCAACCACCCCAACATCTTCTAAACATCTTTTACGTATAGATTTATTGTTTTTTCTTATAAAAAACATAAACAAAACAGTAATTAATTAAATTTTTAAACGAGAATAATCCCCGTTTTTATACTGCCATCACGTGCGAGGGAATAAAAAAACAAAAAAAATGATGAGAAAATAACCGTTGTAGAGAAGCACGTGTCACTCTGCCGATCCACCTGTCTTCTTCACTGTTTAGTTTTTCTTTTCTGCTGCTTCTATGAGTTTTTGTCCTACTTTCACACTAAAACACACACTCCCCCCCCCCCCCCTCTCTCTCTCTCTCTCTCTCTCTCTCTCTAAACCCGTGAATTCTATCCTTTTTCTTAAAGTCTCCAAAACATTTGATTCTCTCTAATGGCGATTGAACATTAAAACAAATTCTAACGAGAAAAAAAAAACATGTCGACTTTTGAATTCTCTGTTTTCTTATCTCTGTTTCTGCTCGGTGTCTTAAAAAGTGAATCGACGACCGAGTTCGATTTTGGGACATTGACACTCACAAACTTGAAACTCCTAGGCGATGCCCACTTGCACAACGCGAGTGTGATGCTTACTCCCGACCTCGCTGTTCCAAACTCCGGCGCCGGTAAAGTCCTTTACACCAAGCCTATCGAATTCAGAAAACCAGGTTCGCACGCGCCAGCGAGTTTCTCAACTTTCTTCTCCTTCTCTGTTTCCAACCTCAACCCATCTTCGACCGGCGGTGGGCTCGCGTTCGTCATATCCCCTGATGAAGACTCCGTGGGTGACGCCGGTGGTTCGTTGGGTCTACTCAGTGCTGAGGGAGTCGGGTCCGGGTTTTTAGCTATTGAATTCGACACGCTGATGGACGTGGAGTATAAAGATATTAACGGTAATCATGTCGGTTTTGATATTAGTAGTATGGTTTCCACTCAGATCGCCGATCTGGGCTCGATCGATATCGATCTGAAAAGCGGCAATACCGTGAATTCATGGATCGAATACGACGGGCCGGGTCAGATCATGACGATTTTTGTTTCGTATTCAAATCAGAAACCAAAATCTCCGATTTTGTCTTTCCCTCTCGATCTATATCATTACGTAGACGATTTTATGTATGTTGGGTTTTCTGGGTCGACCCAGGGAAGCACAGAAAGCCATAAAATTGAGTGGTGGAGCTTCAGCTCATCATTCGGGTCGGATTCCGCATCCGGGTCGGTAACACCACCGCCTCCCACGACTAGCTTGATGAACCCAACTGCTAATATAGTTAAATCACCGCCACCAGCATTAGGTCCATCAAGCTCAAATCCAAACCCGAATTCCGAACTGAAAGATAAACCTGACTCTTGCCATAACCAGCTCTGCAAGAAAAATGCTGGAGCTGTTGCAGGTGTAGTAACAGCAGGAGCATTCTTTTTAGCACTATGTACTTGTGTTCTTATCTGGGTATACTCCAAAAGGCATAAAAAACTTGTACAAACTGATACTTTTGCCCCAGATATGGGAATTATCAAAATGCCGAAAGAATTTAGTTACAAAGACCTAAAATCTGCTACCAGATCGTTCAGTGACAGTCGAATTATCGGTCACGGAGCTTATGGTACTGTCTACAGAGGTATATTACCTCAAACCGGCGACATGGTTGCTGTGAAGCGATGCAGCCATAGTACTCAAGGAAAAAGTGAATTTTTATCTGAATTATCGATAATCGCCACTTTAAGACACCGAAATCTTGTCCGGCTTCAAGGTTGGTGCCATGTAAAAGATGAAATTCTCTTGGTTTACGATCTAATGTCGAATGGCAGCTTAGATAAAGCTCTATTCGAATCCAGAATCACTCTTCCTTGGCTGCACAGGCGAAAAATCCTACTAGGTGTCGCCTCCGCTTTAGCTTACTTGCATCAAGAATGCGAACACCAAGTGATCCACAGAGATATAAAAAGCAGCAACATAATGTTAGATGAATTCTTCAACGCGAAACTGGGGGACTTTGGGTTAGCAAGACAAATCGAGCACGATAAATCACCGGACGCAACAGTAGCAGCCGGGACAATGGGTTACTTAGCCCCAGAGTACTTATTAACTGGTAGAGCAACAGAAAAAACCGATGTGTTTAGCTATGGAGCGGTAGTTTTAGAGGTTTGTAGCGGAAAAAGACCAATCGAGAAAGAATGTCAAGGTCAGAATGGTAAGATCGGAAACTTAGTTGAATGGGTTTGGAGTTTACATAGAGAAGATAGACTTTTAGCGGCAGCTGATGAAAGACTAGAAGGCCAATTCGACGAGGGTGAGATGGGAAAAGTGTTGTTGGTTGGATTAGCTTGTTCGAACCCTGACCCTGTGGGTCGACCTAGTATGAGGAGTGTGGTTCAGATGTTGGTGGGTGAGGCGGAGGTTCCAGTGGTTCCGCGGGCCAAACCAGCATTGAGGTTTAGCACGTCGAGCTTGTTGCTTAATTTGCAAGATAGTGTTTCTGATTGTAATGAAATGGTTGCAATTTCTAGTTCATCAACGGAAGATAACTATTATATTGGTGGTGATGATGATGATCTAGAAATTGGGATTCATCCTTCAAAATAGTTCTATTATTTTTTTGGTTGCTTGTTTCAAATAGTTTTGGCATTTATTCATTTGTTCATGTATGTAAGTGAAATTGTTTTTGTTGAATATGTTCTAGTTGATTTAGAAAAATAGTTACTAAGATCCAAGTGGTCTGGTTTGGTAGATAAGAGTTTGCTTTTGCAAGTTTTGTCTACTTTGGGTACCAAAGTGCTAGAGTGGAGGCAATGCTATAGAGTGGAGGTGGAATAAAGTAGTACGACCAATCTTATTTTTTTTTGTCCGTCCCAACGGTTATTTGAGCCTGACGGATTTAGTGGTTCTATAATTTTATAGTTAGAAAGAAAAACGTAAAACAAAAACATTGGTGGAGTTTGAACGGGTTAAAAAAAACTACTTTTATTGAATGTTTTAGTATATTTGAAATTTTTTAATATGACAGATTTTAATTTTTTTATAGAAATAATTACAAATTAATTTTGAACAAAAAAATTGCAATGTTAAAAAAATAGTATGTTTGTGATTCGAAAATAGTGTTTGAAATCAGGTCATTTTCAATAATACTTTCTAAACTCTAAGATAGAAATACTCCTAAATTGAAATGGTCAACAAACATAATAATAATAATAATAATAATAATAATAATAATAATAATAATATTATTATTATTATTATTATTATTATTATTATTATTATTATTATTATTATTATTATTATTATTCAAGAAGTAAAAAAATATCATTCCATCATGAATAAATGTAACAACAAAAGTCTAAACAGACCCGGAGAAATCTAACAAGGAAGTAAAAGAAAACAATAAACGAAATAAGAGCCTTTATTCGGATATTCCTCTTCGAACTTTTTCCAGATCTGGTACGCAAATTTTCGAATTGTTTCCTCGATCTGACACCATATTTCGACTTAGCATTCCTTATTACTCTCCTGTCATATCTCGTCTTGACATTTCTTACTTATCTTCTGTGATATTGTCTCTTTCGCGTAAATTCATCAAGCTTCACCTGTTCCGACATTTTTTTTCACATTTTTTTTCGTGAACTCACACTAGTGGGTTGTGATGATGTGGGTGAAATTCTCAGGATGGATGCCCCGAACATCTTGCCAGGAGATCTGCCGGATAGATGGAGCGCCAGATGGCTCATCAAGCAGGTGGTTTGATCAAGGAGCGGCGCAGATTCATCTAAAGATGGAGCGCCAGATGGCTCATCAAGCAGGTGGCTTGATCAAGGAGCGATGCAGATTCATCTAAAGATGAAGTGGCTTGATCAAGGAGCGGTGCAGATTCATCTAAAGATGGAGTGCCTGATGGCTCAACAAGCAGGTGGCTTAATCAAGGAGCGGTACTGTGTCATCTGATAGTGAGCAGATAGATCCGCCCTAAAGCTCTAGAGTTCAGGTTTCTCTCCACATGACTAGAGTAGGCGGATGGAAGTCAATTGAGAGGAGGCTAGAGTGGTACTTTGTTCGAGAGGAGGATTGTTAGGTGCGACCAAATTCCCACATCCCACATCGGTTAAACATGGGAAGAAAGATGAGTATATAAGTTAAGAATACATCTTCGTTAGTGTGAGGATTTTTGGAAGTGGACCAAAAGCAAAGCTTATATACAATATGCGGAATATGTAGACTCATGTCATACTTATATTGGATGCGAACTTAACCTCTCATCCAAATAATGATAAATGTATTTATTCTCAAATGATACCGGTGCCGGTGTTAGTATATATGCTATATGCTGATAATTTTTTGCATAAATATTATCCACTGAAAATTTATTCTCAAATGATACTTTTTTTTGCATAAATATTATCCACTGAAAGTTTGATGTCGAGATTTGTATATAGTCGAAACCCATCCACTATTAACAAAAACAATTATTTGAAGAGTTTTAGTCTCATCCTTTAATATGTTAAGCTCACCAATTCTCGAGATACTGATTTAGTAAACATATCCACTTACTTATCATTTGAATGTAAATATGAGCCCTATATGATTCCATCTTGAATATATTATTGTATATATTTATGTTTTCGACTAATATATATAGATTTTCCATTACATATACCATTGTATGCTTTACCCAAGTTTGTCTAGTTATCATAATATATTTGGATTACTTTTGTTCTTTAAAATATGATAATACTTAGCAATAGGTCTTTCAAAAAAAATCTTATTTTATAGTTGTGGCTATAGTCGAACGATATATACATATTGTTTTCTTTAAACCCCAAATATATAGTCGAATGAGGTATACATGTCTATTTTTAACCCTAATAAATAGTAATATCTATAAAAATAAATACCCATTGCTTGATCCAACTTGTGTCCATATACCCTTCACGTACCCCCAAAAATTAGAACTAGTAAATACATATATTTAATTCTTTTTTCAAAAGTACCCAATGACCTTTTTAATTATTTTCCATTATTTTATATTTGCTCTGGAGACTAAAAGCTCGAGAAATGATAGATTATTTTCTTCCAAGAAATCTGCTGAATCCGCTGGGAACAGGTGAAGGTTGATGAGTTCACGGAAAATAACATGGATCAGGAGGTTGCGGAGGAGATCAAGGAAAAAAGTTACAAACATGAAGACAAGATATCGTAGAAGATCAATAAGAAATGTCAAGACGAGATATGGCAGTGGATATGGAAGGAGAGAAATAAGGAACGTCGAAACGAGATATGACAGTAGATATGGCACGAGAGCAATAAGGAACGTCAAGACGAGATACTGCAGTGAATACGACAGGAGAGCAATAAGGAATGTCAAGTCGATTTATGGCGTCGGATCGAGGAAATAATTCAGAAAGATGTAGACCAGATGTGGAAGAAGTTCGAGGAGGAGTATGGTGTGGTCTATCTATGTCTTAGGGTAATCTCGTAAAGTGTTTTGGGTGTTTTGTGGAATTTAATATTTAGAGTGGTGAATAAAGAGATAATTAAGTTGTGTACTAGTAATAAATTCTGATTACCCTCATTAATGAAAGTGGTTGGGGTATATATACGTAATTAATGACCCATAGGCTTATTGGATCAGATCGTGAAGTCGGGTCAAGTTTAAGGACCCATTAGTAATTTGTTTTGAAGTGACCAGCAGCTAGCTTAGAATAATTAATACATTTATCATGTTCGGAATTTTATTATAGTGGTTATGGTCCGAATTGCCCATCAGATTAATTCAAGACACAGTAGCTCAAATATCAAAACTCATCAGTAGCCCCTTTAGGTCTTGCAAAGGATCTTTGGAAGAGCTAACTCTAAAAAATCAATACCTACATTCTCCGATTAGTTGTTTTGTTTGAACTGTAAAAAATTTCCTTTAAGAGTGACCTTGTTCGAATTTTGGTGGAACTGATTTCTCAATTCATAATTTTAAGAATCTTTCTTCAATCATGGGACACGTGTCAGGATTTGGTTTGACCTCAGTGTCGTTTTTCTCCTAGATTCTCGTACCCACTAGGCTAGAAAGTTACCTAGGCTTTAACTTCCACACTTTACAACTTTTAATCATTGCCCAAAATCGATTTACCTTCTCCTAGGTAACTAAAATGTTTCACTACTATATATAAACCTTCTTACTGTTTCATTGTCTTCAACAATCACAAACATTACTAGAGAGAAAAATCTTACTTCATCTCCAAATTTATTCTCGAATCATATATGTTCACAGCCAGAAACACCTTAGTAAAAGAAATAATCAACCGACCTTAAACTAATCTGAGTTACAGAAAGAAAAAAAAGTTGCAAGAGACAAACACATTGCTGGTGGTCTTCTTGCTTTGCATAGTGAAAGAAATAATCAACCACCATTGAATACATATCAAGTTTCATCTTCTTCAAAAACTTCCAAGGTTAGGAAATTGCCTTTTGTAGCAAACCTTTCACCTCTTCCGTCCGGGTCCTTTGTTCAGGAGGCCCAAAATCCATTACCTAAGGAGAAAGTTGAATCTAGTGTAAGAAAGCCTTCGCCTTTCATTGAAATGGCCTCAAACACAGAGAAATCTCTAGATAAATTAACTCCACGCCGAGTCACGCATCAATCCAAGTCAAAATCCACCCTTACATCTTCAAAGCCCTCTAGTTCAGAGACAATAAAACCTGTGCCTAAGGCTAAACCATCTGGGCAACAACCCCTAGAAGAAACCAGACTATCCAAACAACCACTTGCAAAACCATCCGAACAGCCATCTGTACAGCCTTCCACAGTAATAGAAGAAAAAATGGAGGACAGTCTAGACGAAGCCTCTTTTGAGACATCCGGTCAAACAAAAACTGCAGATCGGAAGGGTAAGGCTAAGGTGTGTATGACTCATCCCGATGCGCTTCCAGAGAGTCTAGAAGGTAAAGTGGGGCCAAGCTTCAAGAAGGTCAGCGTGAAGTATTTGTTGTCCCTTCAAAACATAGCCTACGTATACACCCCCACTGCTGAGCTGGGTCGACTTCAGACTAAGTGGGGAATTCCAGAGTCTGTGAAAGTAAGAATTCTAATCACCCCAAAAACCCCGTTGGAATGCAAGCCTAATGAACTAGTGGTTTATACAGAAGTGCTAAATTGGGGACTCAGGTTTCCTTTGGATCCAGAGATAGTCAGATACTGCTATCTGATTAAGCTATGTCCCAACCAACTGAGCCCCAATGCTTGGTATACTCTACTAGCCTATATCATGGCATCCGGGTTATCTAAAATTCCACTACCAATGGAACAGTTTGTTGCTGTGGCAAACTTATGCAAAAATCACCAAATCCCCTTCTACCACTACAACATGGGGAATAATTACAAGGTGGTGAACCATCTACTGGAATCCGAAAAGCCATAGAGGACGCGGTTCTTATTCATCAGTGAGGTTTGGGAAACTGGCAAGAAGATCAAGGTTGATTTCAACCCAAGCCAACTAACTAGCCGCTGGAAGAGTATTGGTGAGTTTCTCTGATCTCTTCTTCAATGTTTTAAATATTAAGTTTTTAATCCAAACTGACTCATACTTCTTCCCAATGTTTCCGAAGGAGTTTTCGGACTATATGGAGGCATGTCAGGATACTTGTGTCAAGCTAAATGCTTGGGCCTTGGAGAAGTGGGGAAATGCTTTTCACAACTGCTTCACATCAGGGAACTACGTGAGGTCTCATGTGTGGAACACCACAAGGAGAAGAGACCTCTCTTTGGAAGAGCTAACCACCCCTCCTCTAACAGATGTGATCCTAAGTAGGAAAGAGGCCAAAGATGCCAAACTTTACCTACCTTCCAAGGCCAAATCCCCTAGTCATCTGAACAAGATGAAAAAAAAGAAAAAAAGGCCACAGCAGACCCACCTCAAACGACTACTGAAGGAACCGGTTCAGAGAACCAAGGTGGTATTAACGCTGATTTACTGGAAGAAGTGAAAGTGATTGTGAAGGAAGCTGGTGAGTTAAGCAACCCATCGAAGCCTTCAAAAAAAGACAAGAAGCGTAAGGCTAGCAATGATGAGAAAACTGCCAAAAAGAAGAAAGTTACTATGGAAAGAGAGATAATCCTTCGTCCTCCTGAAGTCCCTCCTCTAGCTTCTACTGATCCTACCTTGCAGGAGGAAATCCCAACCAATCTTCATTCAGAACAAGTTGCCGGTGATGGTAACGAAGAGGTAGACATCGATGCCTTTCAAAAAATCAATATCTATTTCAATGACTTAAAAAAGATAACTTCATGGGGCCTTACCGTCCTCATAGTTCTTCCAACGTAGTGACTTATAATGGCGAGAGTTATGCGATATCCAGTGAGCAAGATAATTTGAGCCATGCCCTTGTGCGCTATATCAGACCAGTGATTATTCTGGAGAAACATGTAAGGGATTAAACTGGTACCATCAATTCCCTAACCACAAACAAGCAAAACTTGTCGAACGATCTTCCTAGTGCTCAACAAAGTATAAAGTTATTGAAGAAGGAAAAAGAAGATTTAGCTTCCAAACTGATCAAGTCAGAAGCGGCCAGCAAAGAGCTTCAAACCAAATACTCCGACCTGGAGACTTCTTCTTCAAAGGACATCACAGCTTCGAAGGAGCAATTGCAAACTAAGGACGGTACTATCCAGACTTTGTCCGGTGACAAAGCTAAGTTGGAGAATACTTTCCAAGAGAAGACAAAATAGAAAGATGCCCTGGAACGCCACCAAGCTCAAGCCATAGCTACAGGGATAAAGAAGTATGCTAATGGAATAGTGGAATCTCTGGATAAAAGGGATGATGGAATCAAGTCTGATATGGTCCTACTGTTCCATGAGATGTTTCCTAAGAGGACCCTTGGTCCTTTATGGAAATATGTCGACTATGAAGATCTTCTTTTCCATACAATGGCTGATGGGGATAAGCACAACTACAGTAGTGGGATAGACTCTGATGAGGATGATGATGATGAAGAAGTGGGTGAGAGTTCAAGTTCTGAACTCAAAAGTCTCAAAAAGACAATGGTGAAGAAACATCTGAAGGGAACAAGCCCTAAGGTTATATTATGTACTTTTTTTGTTTTGAAAGACTAAAGTCCTTGGATGGCCAAGGCATTTTTTGTACAAGTGATCGGTTCGAGTCCGATCAGATTTTAATTAAATCATTCCCCTTTGTTTAGATCTTTTATGGCCAATGTTTAAATAGCCTTTAATATTTCAGATGTGTTGAAAAAAAGTACCCAAGATCTCTGACCACATGTGTTTAATAAATGTGATCAAGTGCTAAGCATACCCGATCAATTCAAGAAAACTTGAGAGTCGGGGTGTGGAATAAGCATTTAATATCCGAATTGAAACAAAAATGCACCAGACTTTTGAAGAAGGCATCATATAGTATTGAAAAACCCGCAAAACCTCATTAAAACCTCCCCGCGCCACCAGGGTAGGAAATAGTATGTCCCCTAATATTTACATTGATATTTAAAAAGTAAATATTTACAAAAGAGCTTTATTCTAAGTATAACCTGGGATACTCAATATTCCATGGGTGCTTTAGAGCTCTCCCTTCTTTGTCTTGGAGCTTATATATTCCTAGTTTAATCTTTTCACACACCACATAAGGGCCTTCAGAGTTCAGAGCGAGCTTACCGAACTGCTTTTCCTTGGTGTGTAAAAAGACTTTTCTTAAAACTTTGTCCGCTGTTTGAAAATATATTCTTTTAACTTTGGAAGAAAATCTGCTCCTTATCAAGCCTTGGTAATGTGTTGTTCTCATATGTCCTTTAACCATTTTTTCTTTAATCAAGTCCAACTGATTCTTAAGTGCTACATCATTAGCATGTTCGGAATAGTTTTGGACTCTATGTGATGGTAAATTAGCTTCTATGAGAGTAATTGCATCCATCCTATATACCAAAGCAAAAGGAGAATCTTGTGTGGCAGCCCGAGGAGTAGTTCGATAGGCCCATAATAGTTCTTGTAAATAACTTGGCCACTTTCCAGCAGCTCCTTCCAAATTATTTTTTAAGATATTTTTATTTACAACCTCAATATAGCCATATTCTTGAGGGTGGAAATGAGAAGAAAAACAATGTTGAATCCCTCTGAAGGTACAAAAGGCTTCCATGTGTTTATTATCAAACTGTGGCCCATTTTCTATAGTAATCTTCCGGGGAACCCCAAACTTACAGCATATGTTGGATAATATAAATTTAATAACGACCTTCAAAGTGGTTCCAGCCAAAGGAGCTTCCTCTATCCATTTAGAGAAGTATTCAATAGCACATATGATTGTTCTACGTCCACCGGACGCCATAGGAAGAGGCCCAACTAGATCCATACCTCATCTGGCAAAGGGCACTGGTTCAGATATAGAATCCATGGGAACTGCTGGCACATGAATTTCATTCCCATACTTCTGACAAGGATCACACTTTTTCACCAACTCTTTAGTGTCTGCCATTATAGTTGGCCAGTAGTATCCTGCTAATAAGACCCTTCTAGTTAAGGCCATATAGCCACAATGTGCAGAACCTTCCCCATCATGTAGCTTAGATAGTACAACTTGGGATTCTTCAAACACTAAACAACGTAAGAAAGTCCTGTTGAAAGATTTTTTTTGTAAAGAACCTCTCTTAGTATCAAGAAACTACGAGCTTTGTACTTGATCTTTTTTGCCACAACTTTATCCAGAGGCAAAGTCCCATCGGAGATGTTTTGGAGAAGAGCATATCTCCAATATTTAGGCTGAATAACAAGTATACTCTCTTTGTCCCGATCTGTCTGTACGGATGTACATTCTTGTACACGGATCCATGGGTATGATTCAGAATAGGTTATAGTTGCCAAAGAGTCTGCCATAGTGGTTTCCGATCTAGGAATGTGCACATAGTAAATATATTTAAAGTTTGCGGCAATTTATTTCAACATAAGCAAGTATTTAATAAACTGTTCTTTCTTTGCTTCAGATTTCCCCTGAGCATGGTGAATGAGAAATTGAGAATCACTCATTAACCAGACTCTCTTAGCCCCACATAGGAGAGCCAACTTAAGACCGGCTGTGGCTGCTTCATATTCAGACTCATTGTTAGAAGCTCTGAACCCAAAACAAATGGCATGATACATCTTGTCACCATATGGAGATGTTAGATGAATTCCAGCTCCACAACCCATAGTAATTGATCCACCATTAGTTCAAACTACCCATTCATTCTTAAATCTGTTTTCTGATTTCTATCCGGAGGACCTATCAGCATGAAATTCCACCAAGAAGTCAGCCACTGACTGGGCTTTGATTGTTGTTCGAGGCACAAAGTTAATATCATAATCACCCAGCTCCATCGACCACTTGGTCATTATGCTTGATACATCAGCTTTCTAAAGAACATTTTTCAAGGGGAAAGACGTTCGAACAACAATGGAATGAGCATGTAAGTATGGTGTCATCTTTCTTGTTGCAGTTACTAAGGCCAACGCCAATTTTTCCAATTTCAAGTATCTTCTTTCAACATCCAACAGACTCTTACTCATGTAATACACCGGACGAGGGTAATTGTCCACCTCTCTCACCAGCATAACACTGATTTTATATTCTGATACAGCTAAGTACGCATAGATCTTTTCCCCTCGAACAGATTTGAAAAGAGTTCTAAGTGAGGATAAATGATTCTTTAATTCAATAAAATCTTGGTCACACGGTGGAGACCAATTTAATTCTTTAGTGTTTCTCAAAACTTAGAAGAATGGAGCGCATTTGTTTGATGATCTTGAGATAAATTCGTTCAACGCAACTAATCGTCCTGTCAGCATTTGAACCTTTTTAATATTCTAAGGAGGGTCCATTCCTATTAAGGCATTAAGTTGATCAGGAGCAGGCTGAATTCTCTTTTCACTTCTTATGTAGCCCAAAATCTTCCTAAATCGGACCCCAAATACACACTTCTCAAGGTTCAATTTTAAATTCACATCTTCTAAATTGGAGAATGTCTCTTGAAGGTCAGATATATGTGAATCTTCCTCTAAGATTTTAACCATCATATCATCTATGTAGACTTCCATATTCCTGCCAATTTGATTAGCAAAAGCTTTATTCACCAGCCTCTGATAGGTTCCCCAACATTTTTCAATCCGAACGACATCACCTTATAACAATGAAGACCTATGTCTGTAATAAAAGTAGTGGGATCTTAATCCTTCAGATCTAATTGTATCTGGTTGTACCTTGAGAAGGCATCCATGAAAGACAATAGTTTGTTTCCAGATGTAGAATCTACCAACTGATTTATCCGAGGAACGGGATAAAGATCCTTAGGGAATGCCCTATTGAGGTCAGTGAAATCAATGCACATACACCACTTGCCATTCTTTTTTGACTAAGACAGGGTTGGCAGTCCACAAAGGGTACTAAGATTCTTTAATGTGACCCATCTTGGTTAACCAGTCAACTTCTTGGAAAATCACATATGTTTTTTCCTTAGAAAAGACCTCTTTTTTGTACGACTGGTGAAATATCACTCTGGATTGACAACTTATGCGAAATATTATCTGCTGGAATTCCGGTAACATCACTATTGCACCATGCAAAAACATATGGATTATTCATAAATAGGATAACAACTGGTGATTCAATTCCGGTGCTAGCTTAGAACCAATCTTCACACTCTTTCCCTCTACAAGGGAGTGAGTTTCAACCTTCTCAATCGGTATTATAACACTGGGAGCCTTCATGTGATCATCAATTTCATTCTCCTCAGCAGAAGGCTCCAGTAGCTGTTAATCTTTGTTAATTCTGATTGACCCTAGAGTTTTAGGTTCAAGGGCTGTTGCATAGCATTCCATGGTTATCTTTTGACTGCTCCAGACAACACCTACTTGTCCGTGGACAACGTATTTCAAGCATTGGTGGACCGTAGAGGCCACAACATGCATTCTGGAGAGCCAAGATCTCCCAAATACTGCATTGTACGATGTTGGGCAATCCACCACAACAAACAGCACCCGCACCATGTTTTTAAAGGGCCCATTGCCCAATAATAATTTCTCTTTGAACTCCCGATCACATCCGCAAAACTTCCTGTGAAGCTTACAATGGTTCCGTTCGAATGTTGAATAACCGATGAGTTTTTCATTTGCTTGTAGGAGCTTAAAAAAATGATGTTTGACGAACTGCATGTATCAATCAAAATTCGGCGTATATCGTTTCCCCATATTGACGCCCCTATGACCACCGCATCCTCATGAAGTCCTGCAATGTCCCTCAGGTCATCCTCATCAAAAACTATAAATGGGGATGAGGATTGCCACATGTATGTGGACATTCCACCATCCAACTGGGTGACCAAATTGTGAACATGCCTCTTCCTTGATGAAGTGGAAGGTGCAGTCACTGTATCTCCTCCGAAAATAGTTAATGATTTAAAAAAGCTGATCGGTTAAGAAACTGTCTTGGTTTTGTCTGTTATCACTCCCACCTGATTTCGACTCGGATCCAGATCCAGATACTCAGAGTCTACATCAAATATTTAAAAAATTACCATTGCACCCTCTTGTTTTATCGCTTTCAACGCCTCTATTTCAGCCCTCAACTGGTCTCGCTCCTCGATGGTATATTCCTTGTTTTCTCTTGCACCTTCCACCTTTGGAGGTGGAATATTCTACTCATTCAGATCCATCCAAACTACTTTGTTTGTTGGTTTTGAATATGAAATCCATACACCATCGTGCTCCCACTGTGGTTGCCAATTTAGTGTGGTCTATTTCTGTCTGAGGGTAATCTCGTAAAGTGTTTTGTGTGTGTTCTGGAATTTAATGTTTAGGGTGGTGAGTAGAGAGATAATTAAGATGTGTGCTAGTAATAAATTCTGATTACCCTCGTTAATGAAAGTGGTTGGGATATTTATACTTAATTAATGACCCATGGGCTTATTGGGTAGGATCGTGAAGTCGGGTCAAATTTAAGGACCCATTAGTAATCTGGTTTAAAGTGACCAGCAACTAGCTTAGTCAATAATTAATATATTTGTCATGTTCGAGATTTTATGCTAGTGGTTATGGTCCGAATTTCCCATCAGATTAAGTCAAGACACAATAGCTCAAATATCCAAACTCATCAGAGTACACAAACAGTAAGGGCCCCAAGTAGTTTTCCATTACATATATCATTGTACGCTCTACCCAAGTTTGTCTAGTTATCATAATATATTTGGATTACTTTTGTTCTTTAAAATATAATAGTACTTAGCAATACGTCTTTAAAAAAAATCTTATTTTCTAGTTGTGGCTAAAGCTATAAACTCTAAGTATAGTCGAACGATATATACATACTGTTTTTTAAACCCCAAATATATAGTCGAATAAGGTATACATGTCTATTTTTAACCCCAATAAATAGTAATATCTATAAAATAAATACCCACTACTTGATCCAACTTGTGTCCATATACCCTCCACGTACCCCAAAAATTAGAACTAATAAATACATATACTTTATTCTTTTTTTAAAGTACCCAATGACCTTTTTCATTATTTTCCATTATTGCATATTTGCTCTTGCGGCAAAAAGCTCGAGAAGTGTTAGATTATTCTTTTTCCAAGAAATCAGCTGAATCCGCTAGGGAACAAGTGAAGGTTGATGAGAACACGGAAAAGACCATGGATCAGGAGGTTGCGGAGGAGATCATGGATCAGATGTGGAAGAAGTTCAAGGAGGACTACATGAACCATAAGGGCTCCAAGTAGTTTTTTTATTTCGTTTATTGCTTTTTTTTTACTTCCTTGTTAGATTTCTTCGGGTCTGTTTAGGCTTTCGCTTTTAAATTTATCCATGATGGAATGAGATTTTTTTTACTTCTTGAATAATAATTATAATAATATAATAATAATATGTTTGTAGACCATTTTAATTTGGGAGTATTCAAGTTTAGAGTTTAGAAAGTATTATTAAAAATGACCTGATTTCAAACCGTTTTTTAATATTTGTTTTTTTTGTACAAGTAGCAATATAATCCACACTAAATCATCACATACATAATTTTTTTAAATTTCATCGCAGCAAACGATATAATTATTTATAATGAGATGTATTCAAATTTGAGATATATATAAATTCGATATTGTTATTATGTCATGTATAAATTATGGTAATATAAATCACTAGCAACAAATATGTTTTATGCGTATTATATATATCTTATTACATGTGCTACATGATGCAATTTTGTCTTAGCACATTTTGTTTCACTTCACGAAGTTTTTCAAGTTCAATTTTCACATCTTCGAGCATTGCTTTCGCGGTCCTTATGTTTCCAAACTAGTATACATAGGTGATTTTCAATCATTTTGTTCAATCAAATTTATAACAATTTTCCTAACTTGTCGATTTTAATTTATCCAATTGTATATGTAAAAAAATTCATCAAAACGTTTAATAGTCGTATGTTTTAACAAATTTATTCCAATGTTAAAATCGACGATCTTCACCATCATAAATACTTTTATATATTTGTTTATGATTTATTTTTTTCTTAAGAATATTGTGTCGTGTACTTACATTCAATTATTTTAGAGACTCAAAACTCTAATGAGGCAACAACACTTCCAAATTTTTATAATTTATAGTATTTACAACATTTTATTGTATTTGTATATACATGTTATCTTTATATTGGATGAGAACTTAACCTCTCATCCAAATAATGATAAATGTATTTATTCTCAAATGAAACCGATGTTAGTATATATGATATATGCTGATGATATTTTTGCGTAAATACTATCCACTCAAAATTTGATGTCGAGATTTGTATATAGTCGAAACTCATCCACTATTAACAAAAACAATTATTTGAAGAGTTTTAGTCTCATCTTTTAATATTTCAAGCTCACCAATTCTCGAGATACTGATTTTGTAAACAGACCCACTTAATTATCACTTGAATTTAAATATAAGCCCGATATGATTCCATCTCGAATCCATTATCGTATATATTTATGTTTTCGACTAATATATATAGATGTTCCATTACATATATCATTGTATGTTGTACCTAATTTTGTCTAGTTATCATAATATATTTGGATTAATTTTGTTCTTTAAATATAATAGTACTTAGCAATACGTCTTTAAAAAAAATCTTACTTTCTGGTTATGGCTAAAGCTATAAACTCTAAATATAATCGAACGATATATACATATTTTTTTTCTTTAAAACCCAAATATATAGTCGAATGATGTATAAATATCTATTTTTAACCCCAGTAAATAGTTAAATATCTATAAATATAGATACCCACTACTTAGTTAATTTTCAGTTCATCCAGTTATTGATCCAACTTGTGTCCATATACCCTCCACGTACCCCAAAACGTATAACCAGTAAATACATATATATATATATATATATATATATATATATATATATATATATATATTAAATACGCAAAGACCTTTTTAATTATTTTCCATTATTTCATATTTGCTCTGGTGGCTAAAAGCTTGAGAAATGGTAGATTATTTTTTCTAAGAAGTCCGCTGAATTCGTTGGGAAACAGGTGAAGGTTGATGAGTTCATGGAAAAGAACATGGATCAGGAGGTTGCGGAGGAGATCAAGGAAAAAAGCTACAAATATGAAGACATGATATCGCAGAAGATCAATAAGAAATGTCAAAACGAGATATGGCACTGGATATGGCAGAAGATCCATAAGGAACGTCAACACGAGATATGGCAGTAGATATGGCACGAGAGAAATAAGGAATGTCAAGACGAGATATGAGAGTGAATGTAGCAGGATAGCAATAAGGAATGTCAAGTCGAAATATGGCGTCGGATCGAGGAAACGATTAAGAAAGATGTAGACTAGATGTAGAAGAAGTTCGAGGAGGAGTACACGAACCGTAAGGGCCCCAAGTAGTTTTCTTATTTCGCTTATTGTTTTTTTTTATTTCATTGTTCGATTTCTCTAGGTCTGTTTAGACGTTTGCTGTTACATTTATCCATAATGGAATGAGAGTTTTTTACTTCTTGATAATGATGATAATAATAATAATAATAATAATAATAATAATAATAATAATAATAATAAGTTTGTGGACCATTTTAGTTTTGGAGTATTTCTCGTTTAGAAAGTAGAAAGTCTTATTAAAATTGACCTGATTTCAAACCGTTTTTTAATATTTGTTTTTTGGTACAACTAGCAATATAACCCACACTAAATCATCACATACATAATTTTTTAAAATTTTATCTCGGTAAACGATATAATTATTTATAATGAGATGTATTCAAATTTGACATTGTCATTGTGTGATTTTTAAAATTTGAGATGTATATAAATTCGATACTATTATTATGTCATGTATAAATTATGGTAATATAAATTACTAACAACAAATATGTTTTATGCATATCATATATATTATTACATGTGCTACATGATGCAATTTTATCTTAGAACATTTTGTTTCACTTTACGACGTTTTTTAAGTTCAATTTCCACCTCTTCGGGCATCGCTTTCGTGATCCTCATGTTTCCAAACTAGTCTGCATATGTGTTTTTCAATCAAATTTTAAAAAAAAATCCCGTCGATTTGAATTTATCCTAATGTATAAGTAAAGAAACTTCATCAAAAGGTTAAGTAATCGTATTTTTTAACAAATTTATTCCGATGATAAAATCGACGATCTTCACCATCATAAATACTTTTATATATTTGTTTATGATTGATTTTTTTCTTAAGAATATTGTGTCGTGTACTTACATTCAATTATTTTAGAGACTCAAAACTTTAATGAGGCAACAACACTTCCATTTTTTTTATAATTTATAATATCTATAATATTTTTGTTGTATTTGTATATATATGTCATATTTATATTGGATGAGAACTTAACCTCTCATCAAAATAATGATAAATGTATTTATTCTCAAATGAAACTGATGTTAGTATATATGTTATATGCTGATGACATTTTTGCATAAATATTATCCACTAAAAATTTGATGTCGAGATTTGTATATAGTCGAAACCCATCCACTATTAACAAAAACAATTATTTGAAGAGTTTTAGTCTCATCCGTTAATATGTTAAGCTCACCAACTCTTGAGATACTGATAATTAACATACCCACTTAGTTATCACTTGAATATAAATATGAGCCCTATATGATTCTATCTTGAATCCATTATCGTATATATTTATGTTTTCGACTAATATATATATAGATTTTCCATTACATATATCATTGTATGCTCTACCCAATTTTGTCTAGTTATCATAATATATTTGATTACTTTTGTACTTTAAAATATAATAGTACTTAGCAATAGGTCTTTCAAAAAAAAATCTTATTTTCTAGTTGTGGCTAAAGCTATAAACTCTAAATATAGTCGAACGATATATACATATTGTTTTCTATAAACCCCAAATATATAGTCTAATGAGGTATAAATGTTTATTTTTAACCCCAATAAATAGTAATATCTATAAAAATAAATACTCACTACTTAGTCAATTTTCATTTGATCCAGTTAATGATACAACTTGTGTCCATATACCCTCAACGTACCCTAAAAATTAGAACTAGTAAATACATATATTTGTTTAAAGTACCCAATGACCTTTTTAATTATTTTCCATTATTTAATATTTGCTCTGGCAGCTAAAAGCTCGCGAAATGGTGGATTATCATCCAAGAAATCCGCTAAATTCGCTGTAGAACAGGTGAAGGTTGATGAGTTCACGAAAAATAACATGGATCAGGAGGTTACGGAGGAGATCAAGAAAAAGAGCTACAAAAATTAAGACAAGATATCGCAAAATACAATAAGAAATGTCAATACGATATATGACAGTGGATATGGCAGGAGAGCAATAAGGAACGTCAACACAAGATATGGCAGTAGATATGGCACGAGAGCAATAAGGAACGTCAAGACGAGATATGACAGTGAATATGGCAGGAGAACAATAAGGAATGTTAAGTCAAAATATGGAATTAGATTGAGGAAATGATTAAGAAAGATGTAGACCAAATGTGGAAGAAGTTCGAGCAGGAGTACACGAACCATAAAGGCCCCAAGTAGTTTTCTTATTTCGTTTATTACTTTTTTTATTTCATTGTTCGATTTCTCTGGGTCTCTTTAGACGTTTGCTGATACATTTATCCATGATGGAATCAGATTTTTTTACTTCTTGAAAATAATAATAATAACAATAATAATAATAATAAGTTTCTGGACCGGTTTAATTTAGGAGTCTTCTAGTTTAGAGTTTAGAAAGTATTATTAAAAATGACCCGATTTCAAACCATTTTTTAATATTTGTTTTTTGGTACAACTAGCAATATAACCCACACTAAATCATCACATACATAATTTTTTTAAATTTTATCACAGTAAACGATATAATTATTTATAATGAGATATATTCAAATTTGACATTGTCATTGTGTGATTTTTAAAATTTGAGATGTATATAAATTTGATATTGTTATTATGTCATGTATAAATTATGGTAATATAAATCACTAGCAACAAATATGTTTTATGCAATGAGTGCGCATAGGCATTGGCGGAGCTGCAGTGGGTTCCTTGGGTGCATAGGAACCCACGAGGTTATAATATATACTGTAATAAACTCTCTAAAACGTTAAAATACTCATGTCTCCATGGTTAAACCTGAGGTTAGGAACCCACAAGTCCTAGGTTCAAACCCCAGGTGTTTCTACTTTATGCTATTACTAAATTTTAGTTTTAATATATATTTAAATGTTAGTTTTAGTATATATTTTAAATTTTAGTTTTAATATATATAAAATTGAATGTTAAATGAGAAAACGAATGGCGAATTTAACAATTTTACCGTTTATTATATTATTTACCGTAATATAAATATATCCAAACAGTATAAATATATAAATATAAATAGAGTTAACTTAGAAGATTGTACATGAGCCTTACAAAATTCAAGGGACTGCTTTAAATCTTTTCCATGTATACTATTTTTTCCCCTTTAACAAGAACATAATTTTAACACTAGCTAAGTAAGTTAAATTCGAAAATCAAAGGAAAGGATTCTTACTCTAACACTTTCAAGAACATTGACTATATCACAAATTTGTCGTCTCTCGACTCCTATGGATCTCAAGACAATCAAACACGTATCAAGATATACGCACAATATACGAAGATAAGTATAAAAAAAAAACTAAGGTGAAAAAACCTAATGTGAGGCAGCATCGTCAAGCCCGATAACCTTGGTGTACTCATGATTATAGATTGACAAAATACTGAACAAAATAACCAATACATAATGGATTCATTAATACAAAAAACATTAGTTAACCAAACAAACCAAAAAAAATCATACATAGTGCATAAAAATTTAAAAATTTATATTGTCATACTATTTCATTTTTGGACAATAACCAGGACCCCATAGGGGTCAAATCCTGGCTACGCCACTGCGCATAGGGTAAACCCTCAATCTGAGGCGATAGCCTGCAAACCAACACCAGAAGGTAAACCACACAAGGTGACAGACTCAGCCGAGAAAGTGTATGTAGAGGGACTCGAACTCATGACCTTTGGTCACAAGCATAACATACTCAACCAACTCGGCTACCTTCTTGGGGGCGTTTTATGCGTATCATATATCTTATAACATGTGCTACATGATGCAATTTTATCTTTGCACATTTTATTTTACTTCACGACGGTTTTTTAGTTGAAGTTTCACATCTTCGAGCATCGCTTTCACGGTCCTCATGTTTCCAAACTAATATGCATAGGTGTTTTTCAATCATTTTATTCAATTATATTTATAACAATTTTCCCGCTTGTCGATTTGAATTTATCCTAATGTATAAGTAAAAAAAACTTCATCAAAAGGTTTAATAGTCGTATTTTTTAACAAATTTATTCCGATGATAAACTCGACGATCTTCACCATCATAAATACTTTTATATATTTGATGCATATTTTTATTTAGTGTAAATAAAGCATGACACTCGGATTTTATGTGTTTATTGAGTTGGTTAGGGAATGAATTTGTAAACTGTGTGAAAAACATGAGTTTTGATTTATTCGATTGAAAATCAAGATATGTAATTATATGTTTTTTTATATTGAATAAATTCAAACTATTGGGGTAGTAGGTAATCAATGGATTAACCTTTGATGTTAACATTGATTGAAGGTTGTCCTCGCGATGTTCACAATGGTCAGTAAATTAGTGACGTTTTGGATGAACATTGCAACTTGCGAGGTAATACGCAATCCACTCTTGTCGCGATAACAACAGTAGGAGTGTTGTGAACAGTTTTTTTTGGAAGATGAATAGTGTATGAGTATTATTTTTGGAGGATGAATAATGATCTTTTTATTAAAAAAACACTATTCCTCGAAAAATACTATTCATCAGATACACTATTCATCGGAAAAGGTTATGCAATATTTTTTTTCCGGAAACTGAACAATATTTTTGGAAGATGAACAATGTTTTTTCGAAACATTATTAAGCAAAAACACTATTCATCTAGAAAAAAATATGTTTTAATTAATTATTTTAATTAATTTAACCATGATTTATTTCACAAATATGATGTGTTTGACATGCTAATTTTTGTATGTTTATTTGTGAATTAAATTGTATATGATTGAATGATTAAAATGGTGATGCATGACTAAGGTTGTGTAGACCGATAGGTGAAACTAAGAAATTAATCTAATCGGCCTTCGTGAAGATTAAAATTAATTTTCTTATGGATCTCAAGCTTCGAAATATTCTGAGATTAATTTAAATTCAAATATTACAGGCCCCGAGGAAGGCTCATATTTGGGTTTAAATTAATCATGAACGAGAGAAAATTATTGAAAATGGTCATTCTGTTGATTTTAATTTTAAGTAGATGATGTTAGCCCTCCCGAAGGTTTCATCGATACTTAGGATAAATTAAATTAATCATTGCAATTTTCTAATTTGAAGTAGTGAAATCGGCCCTCCAGAAGGTTTCACCGCTACTTAAGAAAATCAAATTAGGGTTATTTTAATTTAAGTAAATGACACCGGCCCTCCGGAAGGTGGCATTCGTACTTAGGAAATTAAAATAATAATTATGGTATTTTTCTCAAACTCATAAAATTGTATGTTAGTACGATTTGCCCTTCGGTGTCTATTATCATTGAATTTTATGTTTTACATGTATTTGTCATGTTCATGCATATGTTTTCAGTTATATGTCAAGATGTTAAATGCACTTTGTGTGATGTTTGTTCTTATGAAAATGTCTACTCAGTACAATCTAATGGGGAACCGTCCACCCATGTTGTATTGTTCGGACTTCCAATTATGGAAGGAAAATATATTCTTGTTTTTGTCTGTACACGATTATGACCATGCACTGTCAACTCCCAAACCATCCCCCCCTTAGTCCGGAAAGTACACCGGAGAAATCTAAGACCGATGGTAGGTGGGAGAAGTCAAATAAGTTATGCATGACACTCTTGTTACAGGGGATACCAGTGGCATTATGTGGGGCTGTCCTTAAAGGTGTTACCATTGCCTCGATCTTTCTCGCAGAGGTCAAGAAAGCCTTTACCAAAAATTATACTGGCAAAGGTAAAATCCGGGAGCACGTTCTGGGAATGTTGATGATTGGCAAACAGTTAAATTCAATCAGTTTACACCTTCCTGTAGAATGCATAATGGGGTTCAAATTTCATGCACTGCCAGACCGTTTAAGTATTTCCAGTCCATCTATACCTGCATGCAAAAAAAATGAAATATCAATGAGTTGATTTCCCACAGTGCACATGAAGAGGAAAAACTTAACAACACAACATTTGAGATTAATGTGACTTACATCCGCAAAAGGGATATGGACTAAGCGGAAGGCAGATGGCAAAGGACCAGGTCAAGGTCCGAAAAAGAAGAAAAACCTGAGGAATCGACTGCAGGTCGATGCTTTTTCTACAAAGAGAAAGGACATCTAAAGAAGGATTGTGAGAAACGCCAGGATTATTTGTTAAACAAAAGTATTCCCATATCTTTGGTTGTTTGAGAAAGTAATATAGTTTATGTGAAAAGAAATACTTTGTGGGTTGATTCGGCTGCAACAACTCATGTTTGTGTTTCTTTGCGGGATACGTCAAAGAACATCTTAAGCGAGGATGAAAGATCCATTTTCACGACAGACGGGAGCTCATGTGATGTTTTAGCTATTTTTTTATTTTTATTTAAAATTTTCCACTGGACATGTATTGTTTTTAGAGAATGTAATGTATGTTCCCACTTTTCGAAGGAACTTAGTTTCTTTTCCAGTTTTAGACTTGCAAGGTTACTCTTATCTGATTGGAAACAATTGTTTTACACTCTCCCTATAATAATGTGATTGTTGGAAATTGAAATTTGATTAAATTGGACAATTTATATTTGTTAAATACTATTAATAATCACAACATTGCTATGAATACAAAACGTACAACAAACAACATTACTAAATCTGAAAGATCCTCTAAATTGTGGCACAAACGGTAAGGTCACATATCCAAAGTTAGGATGGACAAACTTGTTGTTGAATTTTTATTGGGTCTCCTTGATTACTCTAACTTCGGTATATGTATCGAGTGTATCAAAGCGAAACAAACCAAAGTTAAAAAGTAAGGGGCATATAGAGCGTGCGAAGTCCTAGAATTGATACAAACCGATATATATGATTGTTTCCACTGGAATCGTGGAATGGGTAACGTTACTTTATATCATTCATCGACGATTACTCTCGTTTTGGTTACCTTTATCTTCTTAATGAAAATTTTGAGGCATTGGCCAAGCTCATAGCTTTTAGGACCGAGGTTGAGAAACAACTCGGTAAAAATATTAAGACCGTTAGATCTAACTGTGGTGGTGAATACTATGGTAGATATGACGGACAGTACCTAGAGAAATGTGGAATAGTCCATCAATAGACTATACCGGGTTCACCTCGCATGAATGGTGTATATGAGAGACGGAACCAAACACTAAAAGATATGGTTGGAATCATGATAAATCACTCATATCTACCATTATCTTTATGAGGGGAAGCCATGAAATGTGTCGCTTATATACTCAACCAAGTACCCACTAAGGCTACTTTCAAGACCCCATATAAGATTTGGAATAGGCGTAGACCCATTTTAAAGCATCTACATGTGAGGGGTTGATATAGAGTGAAACGCAGAGAAGCCTAAAAGGGATAAAACCCTAATTTTTTTATTAATAAAAAACAATTCCCTTAAAAATAGGGTTTGAGGCACCTTAAATAAGAATCGCCCAAATCCCTAATACAGAAAAAATGGAAACAAAAATAAACGCAATAAAATAATATCACTTTAAATCTGAATGTAATCAGATTTAATTTGATATCTTAAATAGATCCTTAAAATATAAAAATTAAAATAAAACTAAAAATAAAACATTTAAATATTATAAAATATTTAAATATTATTTTGCAGAGGCCTTCCGTCTACATCATTCCCGCCGGGTAGAGAAGATTCGTCCTCGAATCAGAACCAGTCTCCTCGGCAGAAGAGTCACCTAAATTATGCTGCAGCAAAGACTTGCAAGAGTGCTGCCGCTTGTCAAATATCAAGTGTAGCTTGTCAGCATTACAGCAGTCTGCCAACTCAACAGGATCGAAGAACAACAAGTCATTGTTACCATATATCGTCAGAAGCTCACTAATTTTCGTGAAGTCCATGCATGGGAGATCGTTGGTCATAGCATCATCTACTAATGAAATGCAGCGAAGTGACCTCGCTCCTGATCTATTGGCCAAATCATTGCTGATGCTTGGGTGCACCAAGTGGTTTCCAAGTAGAGCCCATATTATTCTTTGGTGTGCTTCATGTCTTGCCGGAAGCTTGTGGCTGCTTTCACCTGCACCTGTTCTTTCAATTGCAAACACAGAGAATTGAGGATCCCTCAAGACAGATAAAATTAGATTGTTATCATAGGAAAAGTCCATGTGTGTTACTGTCAAACTATGAGATTGCAAGCGACTAACTGTCATCCATATACCAACTTCCCAGCTATGCATTTTCTGTGCTTTCGGAGTCTGATCATGTCCCACCATTATAAGAAAATATTTATTCCCTAACTGAGCAATACCACACTGTTGAGTCACCTCGCAAATCTCCGGCTCCATCTTTTGAATTTGAAGATATTTCGTCCATAGCAACCATGCATATACATAAGTCAAGGAAGTAGGAAGAATATGATTTCTCATGTCTCCTTCATCTGTTTCAACACCTGTAACACAAATACACTTAACGCTGTCAACCCATTTCATATTTAAGTGTTTTGGCCTTATTGTCATCCAATCACCCTTTGTCTGTCGTAAAAACATCGTGTTCTCTGTCGCCAAACACAAATTGTACTTCCCAAAGTTTTCATCTAAGAAATTTCCGTCAAACAAAGCATACAATTCAGCCGTGCATAATCCTTGTCCTTGTATGGAAATGCCAAATGAATCTCTGTCCTCACCAACATGAACCCACTGCATGTTACAACTATTCCTTTTTTATGTACCACCTGCAATGCAATGACTTGCAGTCTCTGTTTGAAAACTCACTTCGTTAGTAGCATGCCGGTGAATACCTGTAGTTTTTTCTGATATTTTTACTCCACTGCTTTGGAAGATGCCCTTTGCGGCTGAAAGGATTTTATTGCCATGCTGCAATAGCTTCTCAGAGTACCATTCTAAGAAAAACTCTCTAGTAGCACCACAAAGGACTATTCCACTTGGTGTTCCTGTTTCAGATAGTTTCCTTGTGGTGATTCTCACTATTTCTTCAGCCGATTCAGATAATGCTGTCCAAGATTGGCTGCACGAACTACTAAATCGAACACAGAATGATTATACCATTGTTTGCGATAATCTCATCAGATTCTTCCGCGCATCAGGAGAAGGAATCCCTCCGAGATCAGTTATATTTACGACCATTAGACTGAAAAATTTGTGGCATTGTCTTTGTAAAAGAGCTAACCAACGAGCAGCACCAAACCCCAAACCATTGTAAACAAAGTTAATGAACATCTGTTGAGAAAATTTCTTGTCTGCCTCACCATGCTCTACCCATGTAACGGTGGAGTATCTATTAAGTGTATCATGAATGAGACAACCAGATGATCTTGTTTTATACATAGAGAACGAAAAATGCTGCATTTGCTCGTGAAAGCTATCAACCGTCACCGTGTGAGGGCTAACAAATAAAATTTTCAATTTATTTGGGACAAATGTATGTACTATATATTCCCTACTGTATTCAAAATTATGTGCAGTAGAAATGTCATCAATAATTTCTATAACATCAAAATTGTCTTCCTGTGCTTTCTGGTCAGCAGGTGGATTCTCTCTGTATAATTGGGACAAATGTATGTACTATATATTCCCTACTGTATTCAAAATTATGTGCAGTAGAAATGTCATCAATAATTTCCATAACATCAAAATTGTCTTCCTGTGCTTTCTGGTCAGCAGGTGGATTCTCTCTGTATAATTGATCGGCAATGGGGGTGAAGGAAGGGGACGTGTTCAAAATGGAAGCCATATCCATGGGTGTAGAGGAAAGCACACAAGATCCAATAGATGCAAACAATGGGTGCAAACTATCAGTTTCATGTGCAAGAAAACACACACTACACGTACAACCTGCCCCATATTTACAAAGACGAATCCAGTACTCAAAGACCCCATGTGCATACTCACGCATGTCTCTGTATTTACAAGTTCCTTTCGTAAAGTCTGGGCAAGGCACACAGCGGTAATGGAACAATACTGTAGATATAACAATTAAGATACCTGCAATGAAAAGTACCAACAAATTGTCAGTAGAATCTCGGCACGTCATGGGCTGAATTGGGTACGTTATTATCAGCTCGACCAGCCTTTCCAGTCCGATTGAGCATATATATGAGTTACCAATTGCTGAACCCATCTCAGCAATACCAATTATATCACGCTGCTGCAGTCCAAAAAGAATAACAACCATCTGAATTGAAGACTGCTTATGATATCCGGCTCTATCGACAAACTGTAACAACTCAAAAATGAGCTTATTCTCAGGCCAGTTCCTTTCTAAAGCACGAACTTGATCCAAAATGTAAATGACTTGACCACCGGTGTCGGGGGAGCCCAACACACTGTCTTGAGCACCAGAACAAGACACTAAAGGACCAATCACCTGTTCTTTGCTCTTTGGGTAAGTTGGTTTAGACAATATAGCTTGTGTCACCAACATGAATCGAGCTGTTTTGGGGTTCGCAAAAATCACACAAGAACACTCCAGGATATGATTCTTGAATATCTTTTCATACCTACACATTTTAACAAACACCTTGTGTGCGTTACTTAACCAACCAAACTTGGTACGCATAGAGATCAAAGCATCGCCCGAAACCGTTTCAATAATTTCAATCTGCTTAAAATGTTTATTAATCAAGCCCAAGTCACCAGAAAACCCATAGTAATAGAAACCGTCTCCTCTGTTTGTGCATGGTCCCATAAAAAGCTTGCACACATACTCCTGCTTCAGTGACGCGCCAAGAATATGAGCACTAGAATGCCAGAAAGTGTCACGACCTTCATCACTCTCGAAGTTTAACAGCTTAAACGCACAGCCACTTTCCAACGGTCTGTTCATATCCCACAAAACTCCATTCACAGAGGAAATCAATTTTTCCTCAGCCAAACCCCTGCAGATCTCCGTCGCGATGTGATATGCAGTTGAGAAGCATTCTACCTTCTCTTTCTGGTTTCCCTCTGGCAAAGTAATTTTGATTCGCAGTTGTTTTTTATAATCATACTTTGCAACGGGGAACTTGACCCTGCCGATTAGGGTTGCTGATGTAATAAAACAACGATTAAACCAGGAACGGCAATTAGGAACTCTGACGATACCAGTTTTCTTTTTTATGGTAGTGTCTTCTCTATATCTTTTGTCTCCACAATTTGTAATAATTCTTATAAATTTATCTGGAGGTTTTGGAGGTGATAGCGGGTCGTCATATACGAATCCATCTTTTACAGTAAAATTTGTTTTTGATTTTAAATTGGATGAAGCATCTTGAATAACATAATTTTTAGCTACCGCTTCAAATATTGGAAGAGATAATTTTTTGATATTTTTAAATTTTGTAAGGGTTTTGTGTTCTTATCACCAACGAAATGTTTAACAATTTCTTCGTTAGAAATTTTAAGAGAGGGGATTGCTTTACTGTTTACCTTATTGAAATACGGAGAGACGTTTGTTGGTGTTACCCAATCGTTTTCGTCTTTAACAGTGATTTCATCCTCATCGGCGTAAACATCATAAATCGGATCGTCTTCATCCTCATCACCGTATACATCATAAATCGGATCTCCATAGTCTGACCAAGTGTCCGCAGATATTTCATCCTTAAATCCAAGCTCCCAGCGGCGGCCGTGAAAAGTATTCTGTTCGAACCCCTCCCCAAAAGGGATAGCAATACCTTCAACCTCTGTGCCTTGTTTCCTGGCATTAAGATCAGCCATCTGACGGGTAAGATCAGCCACCTGACGACGTAGGGCCGCAACTTCTCGCCTGACGTTAAGAACAGCCATCTCACGGGTAAGATCAGCCACCTGACGGCGTAGGTCAGCAACTTCACGATCACCGAAATCACGTGTATCTCTAGTCACTGCAGCGTCACCGCGACCGTTGGTTCTTCCTCGCACCATCTCGCAGGATTGCCTGTGTCTGATACCACTATGATATAGAGTGAAACGCAAAGAAGCCTAAAAGTGATAAAACCCTAATTTTTTTTATTAATAAAAAACAATTCCCTTAAAAATAGGGTTTGAGGCACCTTAAATAAGAATCGCTCAAATCCCTAATACATAAAAAATGGAAACAAAAATAAACGCAATAAAATAATATCACTTTAAATCTGAATGTAATCAGATTTAATTTGATATCTTAAATAGATTCTTAAAATATAAAAATTAAAATAAAACTAAAAATAAAACATTTAAATATTATAAAATATTTAAATATTATTTTGCAGAGGCCTTCCGTCTACATCAGGGGTTATCAAACTGAGGCGAGGCCTTACAAACCTCAAGAAAAGAAACTGGACCAAAAACAGTTAGTTGTTTCTTCATAGGTTATTCCGAAAATTCTAGAGGGTTTAAGTTTTATGATTCTCTCACTGGTATAATATTAATATAAGTAAAATAAAACAATTAATTGGTTAGACCAAATAACAATTTTGCTTAATCAAATAAAAAAAATTACAATGAAAATGCTTAATACAATGAAATATAAAAATACTAAGGATATTCATAGTTGACATGTGGTGGTGGAGGATATGGAGTAGGAGGAAGCTCGGATTCCATATGGTTTGTAATCACATTCAAATTTATGTTCTCCATCATTCGTTGTATGAAGATTCTTAGTTTTTGTTCCAGCTAGGAGGTCTGATCTTCATTATGCCACTACTCGTATTGATTATGCCACTACTCGTGTTGACCATGCCGCTACTCGTGTTGACCATGCCGCTACTCGTGTTGACCATGTCACTGCATGTGTTGATTATTCCATTGATCTTCTTCATTATGCTCCCATTCAGGATATTGGCGATTAGAAAGTTGTTGCTGTTGTTGAGAAGAACTACCTGCGCTGGAAGTGGTTGGCTGATGTGTGGCTTGCTGGGGGAATCCAAGACGTGGACAAAGGTGGTCTCATAACGTCGTTATGTTGCCATATGTCTTAAAAAGAATCATAAAATTGGCTTCATACTCTTGGTTCTTAAATATTTTCTACCTATAGCATAACTTTTCCTAACCTTAGTTAGAGTGTACATACTTAACATCTACCCATTGTTAAATAAGAAAATAGCTTATTATCATCCTATAAGGTAACTTGACCCTCCAAATTTCAAATTCATATGTCCAATGATCAAACTAGACGAATTAATTCTCCTCTCCATATTTACTATAACACCAGTTAAAATTTTAAACATAAGACAATTGCGAATCATTGTAGTAATAGGTATAAAACAACTATTAACTAATTTCAAAGTTAATTTACCTTGACCATCCAATTAGCTATAATAACTTTAAATTTACCATTAATCATCAGTTGTTCGCAACCACAACTCAATGCTTCCACTGCCTCATCGAAGTATATAGGCTAATTATTACTTCATTTTATCTTAGGTAAAGTAAGGATCGACAATTTTTCACCACTATATAATTGTTCACCTGGAAGGAGAAACTCATCTACTAAGTCACTTTAAAACAAGTTATACTAACGACCATCAATTGTGCAACTCATTCCTAAACCTTGAGGATCATTGTAAATTATACGTCCAGATGCATAAAATTGTTGAACTAAATTATATATCAATCACAATGGAACATAAAAATAACTAACCAACCTAAACCTCTTTGACCTTCAAGAAGATTTTAAAAAGTTTCTATACCAAACACTTGGATAAATGTTTCGTATTCCAAATACATACCCGAGTAAATTGTGACTTCACCTTATGGTGCTAGCTTGTTTTGAAAAAGAACCTTTCATCTAACCATATGTTCAATAGTCTCTAGTCGATGTACTTCTTGAAACAAATCATTTCTTTCGGATCTTGTCCTTCTTCTCGACGAGGATGAATCATCTTCACCTCTTCGAACATTATTCGATTTTCTTGAAGATATTAAGAACAATGTTAGTGATTTTTTGTGTTTGAAAGAGAATTGTTTTATCGAGAGAGTAAGAAAAATATAAGTGGATTTTTGTGTTTGATAGTGTGAATAAAAATATATGCTAGCATATTCAAACTAGTCGTTGGGCGCTGGCCATAATCGGATGCCCGATTTTTGACGATATGTTTTTTCTTGTATTTTTACTCTATAAATAGAGGAGAAACACATTCAACTTTCACTCTCCCCTCTCAATACTACTCTCATACTCTCTACTTCTCCTAAAAACTCTCTAAAAGCTTTAGTTCTTAATTTTAGTTATATATATAAGTTTGCTTAGAGTTACTCTTATTTTTTCGATCATAATTTATAATTAATAAAATCAATCAAATTTGGTTGAGGTACCATTATACTTGTTGAATTAATAGCTTCGTATAATCTTTCCATTTGTTTGGTTTTTATATTAGTTTCGATATTAGTTCGATTACTCATTTTTTGTAATTTATTAAAACAAATCATATTTTTTATTGGTATAGTTTGTTAGTATTAGTTTTAATTTACCTTTTAGTAATTTGAAATATTTTTTTGATATTAGTTTTTAGTGATATTAGTTTCGATTAGTGTTTTTTTCATATTTAAAAAAAATCAAAATCTTTTAATTTATTTAATAAAAAATATTTAACTTTTTAAATGGTTCCAAAACGTGGCAATAAGAGACCTAATGTTCAAATTCATGAACCCTGTAGGACAGATCTCGATTTTATGCATGGTTTTCCCAGAGAATCCCCACACTTGGAAACACACTCTTCCTACGAAAGTGGTGGTGGTAGTACTAGTGGTGGGTCAAAGTATCGCAAGAAAACATCTTGGAAATGGGAAGACTTTACTGAGAATTTTGATTGTACATCCGCTAAGTGTAACCATTATCCAAAACTATATGCTTATACAGCCGTAAATATAAATTATGGCACTAGAGGTATAGCGAGACATTTAGCATCTCATAAAATTACCAACCCTTGTAAAATTCACGAAGAAGGGAATACATCTATAGACCCTCAAACTTGTTTCTTGTGAGTTAAATCAAAATATGTATATGAAACAAACAATGATTTGTGTGGTTGGTAGTTCACAACCTTTTTCATTTGGCGATAGTTAGAGATATAAAAATTAGATGTATAATGGGGTAAACCCACAAGCTACACACATTCCACATAGCTCCATGCGATCACAAAATTTTAAATATTATTTACAAAAAAACAAAAATTATTGATATTATGCTAGATTTGCCATGAAATGTTTCTCTTACTAGTAATATAGCTACATTTACTGATTTTGGTATGTTGTATGTTACCATTCATTGGATGGTCCCGAATGAGTAATCCAAAGAAGAATTATGTGGCTTAAAACTATAGATAAACACAATACACATGCAATTAGAGAGATTATCATCGAGTGCATGAATGTTTTTTAAATTAAAAATAAAATTATGTTTATTTCGCTGAATAATGCAGTTGTGAACAAGTCAGCTATTGATTTTATTATAAATGATTGCAATCATATATTCCACAAATTGTTTAATACTAGATGTTTGTGTAATGTACTTCAGTTAGTTGTGAAAGATGATTAGTGATTTTGGATGATTTTATCAATCCTCTTAAAGCTGGGGTCCTACATTGCATGACTTCGGCCGCTAAAAAAATAGAATTTAAATTTTTTGTTACTCTTAATGGATAAACATATAAAAAACTTATTTTAGATGTTGAAACTAGACGAAACTCTACATATATGTTGCTTGTACATGTTTATTTATTTAAATAAAAAATTACTATACTTTGTAATAGAAATTATCCTAATATAAGTTTTGAAAATCAAAGCTGGGTTTATTGTACTACAATGTTAAAGTTTTTAAAGCTTTAAAGATTCAACAAAAACTTTTTCTACGCAATATACTCCTAACATTCACTTGACTCTTTTTCAAATTACTAATCTTGTCATGCATATGAATGCATTTAAGGATAAGAGTGTATGTGTAAACATGATGCCCAGTACTGAATCAAATTAGAAAGTATTTTCATCTAATTCTGATGGCTTGTTCTATTGGGTGCTTCTTTTTTTATCATTTTGCACAATAAACCCAATTTGAATTTCTAATTATTTTTTGATTCCTTACAATTTACTAAAAATGTAACCATTGATCCTCGAGCGTATATTCAAGAAGTATATGACTATATTTATACAATCTATAATAGGTATGCTGAAAGATACAGACCAAATACGAATACTACAATTGAAAATGTAAAGGGTAATAACAATACAGATAGATAGAGAAATCTTACTATGTACAAATGGAAATGTTAGGTAGAGAGAATTTTAAAGAAACCATGGAGCTGATAATGAGATGGCTAGAAATTTGAATAATATCAAAATATAACAACACTTCTATTTGTAAATAATATCAAAATATAACAACACTTGTAATATTTATAATCAAATAATAATAATAATAATAATCATACTTTTTTTTCGGAGGGAACCCGCAGCCGCTACTCAGAGTGCAATGAGTGCGCACAGGGTAAAACCCTCAGTCTGACGCGATAGCCTGCAAACCGACGCCAGAAGGTAAACCACACAAGGTGACAGGCTCAGCCGAGAAAGCGTATGTAGAGGGACTCGAACTCATGACCTTTTGGTTATAAGCATGCCATACTCAACCAACTCGGCTACCCCTTAGGGGCTAATAATAATCATACTGTAATAATAAAATTATAATAACTTGCCTTATAATATTTTAAAATTATAATATATGATTTATATAATAATTAGTTTATAAAATAATAAAAACACTTGTGCTAATATATAGTATCAAATATAGCAATATTTATAATATTTATAATCAAATCATAATAATATTCAAAGTGTAATAACAATATTTTAAAATTATAATATATGATATATATATATATATATATATATATATATATATATATATATATATATATATAATAATAATTAGTTTATAAAATAATAACAACATTAGTACTCGTAAGTAATATCAAAATATAACAAGACTTATAATATTTATAACCAATCAATAATAATATTCAAAATGTAATAATAAAATTATAATAACATACCTTATAATATTTTAAAATTATATTAAATGATTTTGGTTTATAAAATAATAATAATATTTGTACTAGTAAATAATATTAAAATATAATACCACCTATAATATTTATAATCAAACCATAATAATAATAATAATAATAATAATAATAATAATAATAATAATAATATTGATCTTATAATATTTTAAAATTATAATATATGATTTATTTAATAATTAGTTTATAAAATAATAACAACATTGTAGTACAATAATATCAAAATATAACCGCACCTGTAATATTTATCATCAAATCATAATAATAATAATAATAATAATAATAATAATAATAATAAAATTATAAAAACTTACCATAATATATTATTTGTATAATAATTAGTTTACAACACTTATAATAGTAAATAATATGAAAATATATCAACGTCGATAATATTTATAATCAACGATAATAATAATAAAATTATGCTAAAATTATATTAACCTACTTTATAATATTTTAAAATTATAATATATGAGTTATATTAAAGTCATGTATATAGATATATTCCAAAAAAAATATAAATTATATTTTATTTTATTAAATTTTAAATCACTGTCTTTAAGTATAAAAATATGTTCTTTCAAATTAATATAAATGTTATATGCCATTTGAATAAAATTGAAAACCTATTTTTTTATAAATCAAATAAATATTTGACAATTCGGTCAAATAATTAGTGTCTATTTCTTTCTCAATATCCTCTCCTTTTTCCTATACTGCGTATCCTTCTACATCTAAAGCTTGTATAAAAAATTCTTTAGAATAAGTTTATGACTGAAACATAGGACTGAATACTGCATCAAACCATATATGGTAAAGTAAATTAAATGTCATACATTATACAAATATATGACTCAAAGGTAGATAAAATTTTGCCCATTATATAAAATCGTGTTTTTTTCACTATAACCACGTTCATAAATAAAATGAAGTAAATTGAATTAATAACGAGTAAATAATTTTTTTTATTGAAAACAAATCTTAAATACATACTATTGTTGTCCATAGTTCGGTTGATGACTTCTATTTGCTCTCTCAATAATAAACCACTCCTCAATAATAAACTACTCCATTTTTCATGATATAACTCGTACATTGTAACTAAACCTTTTCCTAGAATAAGTTTAGATCAGAAAACAAGGTACGAAACTATTTTAAACCATTTTGTCAACTAAATACAATGTTGTCTATTAAATATATGCAGATAATAATAAAAATAGATTCGTTGAGATTCCATATTATTAGTAGTTCTCGCAAGCAGTATTAAATACTGATTTATTAAAACAATAAAGTAGAACCAATGAGCTGTTTTTGTTTTTTGTTTTTTAAATAAAGAAAACTACATTTATTATTTCTAACCAATTAAATGTGTCCATTTTTAATCTTTTAAAAAAAAGAAGTAATGATGGGTTTTATTAATACCCGTGCAACTTCCTTAAACGTCTAATATTTCGGAACGGAGGGAGTATCATTTTTTTTACTTTGAACCATATATTTCGGAACGGAGGGAAGTAAACTATCATAAATAGTTTATACATAGTTAACCATTGATTGAGGGGAAGCTGCTTGAGGGGAGGATCTTTGTCTGGACATTCTCATTCTAGTTAACCATTGATTGAGGGGAAGCTGCTTGAGTGGAGGATCTTTGTCTGGTTTATTCTTTTGCGAGCATGACTTACCAGAGTGTGGATTTATTATTATTATACTTACAAATAAAATTGGAAACATTTTCACTGAAACTAAATATACATACTGTTTTCTATTAGCTATAATTAACAATTCTTTTCTTTTCTCTCAATAATAAGCGTTTTATTTTCCTATACTTCTTTTACTAAATGAAACTTTTCAGATAATTTTACTATACATAAATTTGATATAATATTTTTTATTAAATATAACTAAAACATCTTTTCCTTTTTTTCTTGTATGCTTCTTCTCACGTTATTTTATTATATATAAGTTTTGTATTATTTTTTTAATCGACCTATATCCGAAATATATACCATATAGAGTTAAAAATATATCATGGTGTTCTAAAAAAATTCAATTATGACCTCTTCATTTATAGTGGAAAAAGACTTAAATTAATGGTTGGATTACTTTTTTATCATTATTCCTATAAATTATTTTTCAGTACAAAGTTCAACTTTTGTTAGATTTTTTAAACTACAACCTTTTTAATAGACAAACTCCTCAACAGTTTTGAAATTATACTAATATTTTAATTAGACCATCTGTTTGATTTAAAAACTTTCAAATTGTTTTGAAGACACAGGTGGTGCATCAAGGACGAAGGGCAATGGAAAATAGAAGAAAAATTGACGAAGGGCAATGGAAAATAGAAGAAAAATTGAAAGACAGAAATATACAACTGAAATTAAAAGGGGTAAAAAATACTAGTCATCCTCCACGTTTGCAACTTGTAACAAGTTCGTCCCTCACCTTTGAGGCTGTAATAAAAGGGTCCTTATCGTTTTATTAAGTAGAATAAAACCATCCTTTTCGAGTCCAGTCCAACATTTGGTCCCATAATACCCTTTGACCGGCCACATCAGCGATCCACGTAGGACGCTGATGTGGCAACCTTAAACCTTAAACCCGGCCCAAGAACCAACCCTAACCCAAGGACCCAACCCATCTTATAACTCAAGCTTCTCTCTCTTCTCTCTCCTCTCCCTTCTTCCATTTCTATGGCCGCATTTAACCTAACAGTCTTTTTCTCTCTTCTCTCTCCTCTCCCTTCTTCCATTTCTATGGCCGCATTTTCTCCAGGCACCCCCTCCCCTCTCTCTATGTATCTCTGACCCGAAAACTCCCTCCTCCTCATATTAAAAACACACACTTTCAATTCAATTTTCAAATAATTAAAATTTTAAGAAAAAACGCAAATATATATCCCTTCAAATCCATTGTTATAAGCAGCAGCAAGAACAACCCATTTCCGAATATATCTTCTATTCGACCAAAACGCAATCGAAATAATCAAAACACCAATCTTTGCTAGATTTTCCAACAATGAAATCCAACAAAGAGAACATCTTAAACGGAAATGAAGTTTCTTTCAAGAAAAGAGTTAGTAGAAGAAAATCTATGAGGACGCATCTTGTTGATATCACCAATCTCTTCATCGATGTCAATCCTATCATTACTTCTTCTTCTTTTGATTTAAATTCAATGTTTAGGTCGAATACCCAGAAGAGAAAATCGATCGTTTCCGCAAAAGAAATGAGTTTAAAGGATTGGGGTTTCGGTGATTATTACCGGGTTTTTTTTTCCATGTATGTTTCAGGAGTTTGATGTCATCGAGTGTTGAGTGATTTTATTGTTGGGGTTTTGTCTTTGATTATTATGAATGAAATATAAATTATAAATAAAATTATTTGTATTTGCTGATACCTTACTTGAATCAAATGTCTGATAAAGTGTCAATTTCATGTAAATGTATTGGGTGGTACCTTACTTTGGATCAAATGCCAATTTCATATAAATGTTAGAGAATGTATTGTTTGTATATCGAAATGGGTTGTTCTTACTTCTTACTTTCGGGTCAGAGATACATAGAGAGAGGGGGAGGGGTACCTGGAGAAAAAAAGGCCATGGAAATGGAAGAAGGGAGAGGAGAGAGAAGATAGAGAAAGACGGTTGGGTTATTGGGTCAGGTCACAAATCGGGTTAGTTGAACCAACCTATTGGGTCAGGGTTGGTTCTTCGGTTAGAAGTTGGGCTGGTTATTTGGGTTAGGGTTGGTTCTTGGGTCGGGTTTAAGGTTTAAGGTTGCCACATTAGCGTCCTACGTGGATCGCTGATGTGGCCGGTCAAAGGGTATTATGGAGACAAATGTTAGGCTGGACTCGAAAAGGATGGTTTTATTCTACTTAATAAAACGATAAGGACCCATTTATTACAGCCTCAAAGATGAGGGACGAACTTGTTACAAATTGCAAACGTGGAGGGTGACTGGTGTTTTTTACCCAATTAAAAAGGAATAAGTCGGAAGAACTCCTCAAAATCATAGGTTTCAACAAGATTAATCAAGTTTATAACATAATCTCCAAAATTTTATGAGCTCAAATTTATAAATTACATCAAACCATTATACTTCAAATCGTTGAAATAATATTATAGATTTTAACTTTAAAACATATATGTCTCGATATCTACCGAACTCGATGATAGTGAATTTTATTTTTGTTTAAATTTTTTTATTAGATATGAAATTAGTGTTTGATATTTTTTCTCTAACGATATAGATGAGTTTGTTTATTAATATATTAATGTTATACAATATTGATAAAATTGAGAAATGTTTTTTTTTCTGAGAACAAATAAATATAAATATTATTTATGAAACATAACTATATAACCTTTATATATTTTTAGGTGTATTTTGATATAGATGAATATGTTTATTAATATATTATTTTTTTACGATATAGATAAAATTGAGAAATATCTGTTTCTCGAACAAATAAATATAAATATTATTTACGAAACCAATGATAACTATATAACTTTTATATATATATATATATATATATATATATATATATATATATTAAAATGTATCAAATTAAATTAATTTTTTTTGTATAAATATATGACATATTCCAAACAATGGTATGAAAACCCAAAAATAAAGTTTTACTATTAAAAGCTTATCTAGCCTTAGTCAAACGAGACACATGATAAAACTAGAGTTAAAATCAAAAAAAGATAAAAAAAAAAATGTAAACTAATTAGAGGGAAAAAAATCATTGAATCCAACAAACAACGACATCGAGCAAGCAAATCCAACAAACAACATTTATCTTAATTTTTTTTTTCTAATCTTGGAATTTTAGATTGATAAAGATGAATTTGTAATTTAATATATTGATGTTCTTGATATAAATAAAGCCGATAATATTTTTCGACAATTAAATACAAAAAATGTAAATATTATTTATGAAACCAATAATAAATATGTATATGTATACAAAAATTTATATAGGTTTTTTTAAAATATATTAAATTCAATTAAAAAAAGTTTGTCTAGATGTATACGACATATTCCGAGTAGTGATATAAAAACCAAAAGAAAAACAATTTTACAATTAAAATATAATCCAAACTTGATCAAACCAGATAAAAAATAAAACGAAAGTCAAAATTGAAAAAGATAAAAAAAAAGTTATATGAACTAATCGGCGAAAACTCATCGAATAATGACATCAACCAACGAATCCAACAAACAATGACAATGACGAAGAAAAAATAAGAGGTGACTATAATATTGGTATCGAAGAACCTCAACCGAAAACTAGAAATTATACATAGTACGATACTGTAAAGGCCAGAGTAGGACGATATTCAAATATTTAACATTCATTTCTCCGCTAAATGTGGTAAACAACGTGCCAAAAAAGATAAACCGGAGATAAACTAATTGGACCCTCACAAAACCAAGAGAACCGGTTATCATTATTACTTAAAGAGAACTTGAGTTTGGAGCTATCTAACCATATATCTTCATAAAACTAGATTCCTAAAGGATATGATTAATAAGTTTTAGAACCGGAATTACATAAAAAATATCCAGAAAATAATGAAACTTTAACTTATAAAAATTTCTTAGATGAATAACATATCCTAAATAACAAATATATGTATATATATATATATGTTATTTTTTATTTTTTTCCTATATCTTCTATTGAAATTTATCTAGAAGTATCGAACTATGTCGAGTAAATTATATAATAACTTTTTTTGTTATATTGATTAATAAATATTTCTTTTATAAATACTTTTTCTTATTGTTTTACATTCAAATTTTGTATTAAAAGTACAAAATTTAGTTTGATACTAAGTTTCAAAATATTTCAAAAATATTTATAGACAAATTATAAACATACATATAATAAACAAGTAATAATTTTTATTTTTTCAAATAGTCCACTTATACGTTATAAATTATATATTTTAATAAATCAAAATAAATTTATCATGTTTAATGTATATTTCAATTCTTTTTTATGTTTTTGAACTAAAAAAATATAATATTAAAACAATTTAATTATACATCAATTTTTTTGTATTGGTACTCTTAGGGTTCAGTCCAAATTCGACGCAAGAGAAAAAATAGCCACATACAAAAGATCACAAAAAAAGGGTTTTGATTTTTTGATTCCATTACAATAAAAATGTCTTATTGAAGGACAAGTTGTGTCGGTTTTTTCTGAATTTTGGATAGTTTGTTTGACACATCCAAGACTTCAATAAAATGGTTGGATTGTATTTTATGCTACTATTCGAGACAAATGTTGATGGAACACTGCAATATTTTGTATGACATTCTTCACTTTTGCTTCTCTTCTTGTTAGTTTATTATACTTGAAATTATTGGTGGGTTGTAGATATCTATTAGATTAAATTGGAATAACTTGTACCCTGAACGTATCATAATGATAGAAGTGGTTTGGATGGACTCCTCATAAGTTCTATTATATTTATTTTTCACATCGAATGAGGTTTTCCACTTAAAATAAATTATGTGTGTTAATTTATTTTACCGTTGATTAATTATTTGTAATTAGTCTTGCAGTTTATTTGCTTAACAAATTGGTGAATCATTGATGGTGAAGTAGGTTTCTTGTTTATTTGGTTGATTGTCTTGAAGTTGATTTTGTGGGTATTTGATATGCTACTATATGGATGCTATAGTTAGTGTCAGAGCTTGTATATGTTTTCCATAGAATATGGAATATAATAATGATAACTCTGTGATTAAGTTGACTATTTGGAGATTGATGATGGATAATCTATTATATTGTAAATATTTGTTTGATCTAATTGAGTTAATTAAAGATGGTGTTGGTACCTCTATTAAGTCCGTAAAACCATAAAATAAGAAGAAAATTATTGTAAAAATATAAAATAAATACTTTGGGGACCATTAGACAACGAGCTGATATTAGAATCTTTAACCATGTTTCTTAAGAGTCTGGCCCGTATGATCATTGAAAAAAAAATAGAAAGTCTTTATGAAAGGAAGACCGCTTATAACAAAGCTTTATTTATTAAAAAACTTGTTAATCTGAAAGTGAAAAGTGCGAAGTTAGTTTCTTAACATAATAGTGACTTCGAGGCTATTATTAACAAGTACTGCTATGAAGATTGTTCTTAATGATGAGTCGCATGCTTTGTTCATATTGAGTTCTTTCCAAATAGTTGATATACTTTTGTTATGACTATTAGTAACTCTGCTCCACATGGTGTTTTATCTTTGGATGTTATAAAAAATCATGTTCAAAAAAGAGATTAGAATAAATAATATGGGAGTTGAAAATTCACAAGATCTTGTTACTGAGAATAATATAAGAAGAATGAATAAAAGTTCTAAATTTAGTGGTAACTCAAAGGGAATATCCAAGTCCAAAGATTGGAAAGAGACTATGACATGCTAATATTGCAGCAAGCATGATCATTTACAAAAATATTCTTATCGATAGAAGAAATAAATAGGTAACATATCAAATTCACAAAATGAGGGTGATAATATAAATAATGTAGTTATTGCTTTTACTCATAACGATGATGTATATTTGATTAGTGATATCGGTGAGTGTTATCATATTGATAGTTCATATTCATAACAACTTGTGGATATATGTGCTTTACATTATTGTGTCCCCGATAGAAAATATTTCTTGAACTACAAAAATAGAGATTTTGCTAGTGTCAAGATGAGAAATAAAGCCCAACTAACATTATTAGGTTGGGTGATATTCGTGCGAAGATACGCATTGGGTATATAATTATATTAAATAATGTATATAATATTCACGATTTGCGTCTAAATTTGTTGTCTATAAGTATCGTTGATTAAGAAGGTTTATGTCACACACTTTTGGTGATGGTAAGTGAAAAATATCCAAACAAGTAGGTCTAATGGGTCGGCAAAGGATGTGATAAGTGGGAGATGAATTCCTGATGCGGTTTCCTCCATGATTCAACATCCATCGTTGGTAAATTACATGGATGGGCCTTCGGTTTTTGAGCTACTCACACTTTCTTTGTTGTTGTATATCAGAAACTTTTGTATTGCCCTGAGTTATCATACTATGACAACATATCGATGTCAAAGGATCTCCAAAGGCAAGTTGAGTTAGAAAAAAGAGGTATACAACGGTCGTATTACATTTTGTAACATTGTTTTGTAGATGTAAGACTAAGGTTCGATGATAGTTGTTTAGGTTAATTAGTGTTGCTCTTTGTGTAGGATATATTTGAGTATATGTTTAGGTGAGGTGAATATAATTGAGGAAAACGATTATTCTAACTCGTAGCATCAAATATTAGGATGCATGAGTTACAAGATGATGAAACCCTTGGCAAGTAAGTCACTCATTCCTATTAATAAGGCTATTATTATTGACCTTTGTGACCATTACTTGACATGAAGCAACATAGAGCTTTGTTTTCTAAAAAGTCCACTAAAAGGTAATAAAAGTGGGGGTTAGTATATGTTGATGTTTGTGTTCGTATAGATGTTGAGTCTATTAATGGTAACAAGTATTTTATTACATTTATTGATGATGCTATTCGGAAAAATTGGGTATACATGATTCATACAAAAATGAAAATGTTTGAGATTTTTTAAAAATTTCATGTCATAGTAGAAAGTGAGACATGGAAAAATTGACATGTCTTCGATATGATAATGGTGGTGAGTATACTTCTAATGAGTTTAAAAGTTATAACTTAAATATTAGGATGCATGAGTGACAAAATGATGAAACCCTTGGCAAGTAAGTCACTCATTCCTATTAATAAAGTTATTATTATTGACCGTTGTGACCATTATTTGACAGGAAGCAACATAGAGCTTCGTTCTCTAAGAAGTCTACTAAAAGGTAATGAAAGTTGAAGTTAGTATATTTTGATGTATGTAGTTGTATGAATGTTAAGTCTTCTGGTTCGTAACAAGTATTTTATTAATTTATTGATGATGCTATTTGAAAAACTTAGATATACATAATCCAGACAAAAAGGAAAGAGTTTTTCAGAAAATTCATGCTGTGGTAGAAAGTGAGACATGAAGAAAGTTGACATGTTTTCGATATGATAGTTGTAGTAATTGTACTTCTAATGAGTTCAAAAATTATAACTCACATTTTAGTATTAGACATGAGAGGACAACACCAAGTACACTAAAATATACTAGAGTTGCAACAATAAGACTGGCAAACAATAGTCTAGTAACACTCAAGTACCAAGAGGGAACTAGAACTATTTTAGGGGCCAAGGTAGAAACTATAGAGGGAGATCAAATAACAGTAACAACTATAGAGGAATAGGGAATTACAGTTATAAAGGTAGATGAGAGAAATATTTTCTAAACAAGATAAATTGCCAGCTATGTGGAAAGTATGGTCATGCTGCCCTGACTTGCTATATGCGTGATGATCCAAATTAATTTACTCAAACACCTCCAGAAAGTCAGCAATCAAGGCCATACCCAGATGTTTATATTGTTACACATGACTCAAAGAATGAAAGTGGATGGTAAGCAGACTCGGGTGCAATTTATCATGTTACACATAATCCTAGTCTCCTAAACCATATGATGGACTACTCAGGTATGACTTTTGTTCAGGTTGTAAATAGACATAAATGGTTATTCAAACATGTTGGTAATTCTGTGATTCCTACATATGTTAACAAACCCTTAAACTCAAACAATGTGCTCCATGTTTCTACTATAAATAAAAAACTTGTTATCAATTTCTAAACTTACTTCACAAAATCAAGTATTTGTTGAGTTTCTTTAAGAATCTTTTTTGGTGAAGGAATTGGCTATAAGGAAGGTTCCTCTAATAGGAAAAACTGAAAAGGTGTGTACTGCATCAACAAGGCTGTAAATGGTATTCCTAAAGTCATAAGTTCCAAGGTAGCAATAGGATTTAGTGCTAGGGAAATTGTACCTTAAAGATGGCACCATAGACTGGGTCATACTTCTCACTATGTGTTGTCTAAAGTTCTAAACTCATGTAATATTTCTTTTAATAAAAAACAGCTTTCTTTTTGTGACTCTTGTAAGCTAGGTAAGTCTCATAGACTACCATTTCCCACATCAAATTCTCATGCATTAAACATACTAGATCTTATTCATTCTGACCTATGGGGACCAGCTCCTATTAAAACTAGAAATTGATTTGGGTTTTACATTTTGTTTATAGATAATCATAGTAGATTTGCTTGGCTATATTTTCTCGGGAAAAATAGTAAAGCCTTTTCTGTCTTTCTAGAATTTAAAAAATTAGTTGAAAAACAGTTTGAAAGAAAAATTAAAATTCTACAAACTGATGGAGGGGTAAATATCAATCATTTCTTCATTCTAATAAAAACTGTGGATTGAAAAAGGATGTCATCTCCCTATATTTTTTCCCAAAATGGTAGGGCAGAAGAAAATAAACATAGGCATATTGTTGAGACTGGCCTCACCAATTTGGCTCAGTCTCGACTGCCTCTATCTTACTGATCATGTGATTTTAGGACTGCTACATATCTCAATGATAGATTACCTACTCATGTCCTAGAAAACCAGTCACCCTATGAGTTAGTATATGACAGAAGCCCTGACTATTCATTTCTCAAAGTGTTTGGTTCATCATGTTATCCTCACATCAGACCATATCAAAATCATAAACTTAGTTTTCATTCAGTCAAATGTGTGAGTTTGGGATATTCTGCTACTCACAAGTAATATAAATATATTACACCTACATGAAAACTTATCATTTCAAGACATGTTGTCTTTAATGAAGAAGAATTTTCTTGTGCTACATATTTTTAACATTATCAAATCTGATTATTTAGTCAATCTACCTATTTCATAACTAGATTAACACCTTCCCTAAGTCTCTAAGGGTCAATCATTGTGCAGCTAATGCAATACAGTGCAGACCTACATTATTGCTTCAACTGAAAGATGTATCTCACATGAATCTCGTTATTCATCTAAGTATCAGTTACCATCCATATTTTCTGCTCCACATGTTCTTGCATCACATATATCAGACTTTCCAAACAAAAATTTAAGACCTTTGATCCATCAAAATAATTTAGACAATAACTTACAACAAAATAATTTTTAACCAGAAGTTATATCTCCTTCTACCCAAATTACCAATCTTAGTCTTAAGCTTCATATTCATAATTTTTTACCAGATAAACAAACTTTACAGAATTGTACATCTAATATTCCTATTCTGACAGAAAATACCAATGTCTTACCTTCTATAACAAACACAAATTCTATGAACACCAGAGGCAAGGCTGGTAGCTCAAAACCAAAAAACAATTATACTGATTTAGTTAACACAAGCCTGGAATCACCTAAAGAGCCACCAAGTTTCAAACAAGTTATGTTTAATCCACACTGGGCTAAGGTTATGCTTGATGAGTTTCAAGATCTAAAATCTAACTCTACATGGTCTTTAAACTCTTTGCTATCCTCCATAAATATTGTTGGAAACAAGTGGGTTTATAAACTAAAATATGGGGTTGATGGCTCCTTACAAGGGTACAAAGAAAAACTTGTTGCTAAAGGCTCTTATCAATCTCATGGAATTGATTTTGGGGAGACTTTTAGTCATGTGATCAAGTGCTCCACTATTAGAATCGTCTTAACTATTGTTGTCTCTAAGAATTTGGGTATACGTCAGCTAGATAAACCACATGGTTTTGAGGATCCTCTCAAAACTTGTCATATCTGCATGCTACAAAAAGCTCTTTACAGGATTAAGCAGGCTCCACGAGCTTGGCTTTTTAAACTCACGGATAATCTACTTAATTAGGGATTTCTTAACTCTAAAACTCACAACTCAATGTTCTTTTTCATTACAAAACAGGTCCCTCTTATTATTCTCATCTATGGAGATGACATCATTGTGACAAAAAACAGGCCTAAAGATCTCCAATATTTTGTTACTAGACTCAATGACATGTTTTCTCTAAAGAACATGGGTGATCTCCATCTGTTCTTACGAATGAAGGTCACCAGAGACAACACATGTCTACACATTACTTAACATCAATATGTAAGTCACTTACTTGAAAATACTAGAATGAGTTGGACCAAACCTTGTGCTACTCTCATGTATGCTGTACAATCTTTATCGATCAGTGATGGTGATCTCCTCTCTCATCCTACAATATACCGGAGTTTACTAATCTTTTTGCAGTACTTACTAAATACAATGTCAAATATATCCTTTGTAGTCAACAAATTGTCACAATTCCTAAAAGCTGCCACAAATATACATCTATTGAGTGTAAAACGAGTTTTATGTTACTTATCTAGTACCCGGAGACTTGGGATTTATCTGAAATCCTTTACTAAACTAGCATTGATTGGGTTTTTAGATGCAGACTGGACAAGCTCGATTGAAGACACGCGCTCTATTGGTGGGTAATGTGTCTTCCTTGGTGCATCACTAGCCTCTTGGTCCTCCAAAAAGAAGTCGATTGTTGCTCGCTCTAGTACTGAGTCAGAGTACAAAGCCTTGGCTAACCTTTCCTCTGAGCTCGCCAGGCTCCAGTCTGTACTACCCGAGCTCCAAATACCCTTACCTCGACCTCCTGTAATATGGTATGATAACATGGGAGCTACCTCTTTAGCTTCAAACCCAATATTCTACGCATGAACAAAACATATTGAAATTGATATTCATTTCGTTCGTGACCAGGTGATTCAACGAGCTTTGGATATTCGGTTTATACCAACGACTGAGCAAACAACCGATACTTTCACTAAAGCCTTGTTTCAATTTCGGTTTCGACTTCTCAGATACAAACTTGGACTTCGTGTTCCTTCGCTCAGTTTGAAGGGAAATGATAAATTAAGTGATGAAGAGAGGAAAGTAAGTAGTAGAAGTGAGAAAGATGGTTCAATGTACGAGAACCAGTATTAATAGTCTTGACCTACTGATTTGGAAAAGACGAGTCACACTATTAAATTGGACCTCATCATTTAACTAAGCAAGCCCAAGTCCAAAAACTAAAAATATTACCTAAAAATATTTTACACAAGTAATACTGAACTATATATGTATAACTATTGTGCATGATTCAAGAAAATACAAACACAAGTTATACACATTCATCACTCTTTGAAAGTTCATTCTGTTTTTTTTAATTTCTAACTACATTGACTATATATTATGTCAAATAGATATTTGTGGTCATTTCGTTAAAATACAAATTCAATAGGTTTAATCTAGTGGATACAACCAATAAGGATAATGGTCGAGAGATACCCGAATTTTGGTGGTTGTTTTCATGGTAGTTGAACTTGTAGAGAACCAAACATAGGTACATGCAAATGAGTTGATGGAGAAAAAATACCACGTGGCTTCAAAGGATGTAAGGAGCTAATAATTCCCATTCCGAAAATTGAGGTCAGTCGATATAAGTGTGCCTTTTGCTAATGACATGTGATGACGCGGCGGAAACAGAAGAAAAATAAACGATAGATGAAATCCTAATTCAAGGGTAACATGATGAAACCCTAATCTAAGGGTAACAAAGATTAAAATTTTCAGATATAAAAAATATATTATTCCAAAAACTTAAAATATCTTAAGGCATAAGAGGCTTTATATAATAGCTTCTGAAAACCCTAAATTAGAATACAAGGAAATAAAATAAATATTCTAAAATAATATAAAATCAAACCAAATCAAATCTTAATATAATTAGATTTGATTCAAATACATAAGATATTTGAATAAAATAAAATTAAATTAAAAAGGCTTTTGTTTGGACTTTCTGGGCTACATCATCCTCTCCTGGTTGACAAGAATTTGTCCTCGAATTCACAGCACTATCACCATCAAGAACCCAAATTCTATATTTTATTTTATTCAATCGTCACATTGGGAATTATAATTGTTGACCTTATCGGAATAAGATAAATTCTTCTCGAGTGTTTCTTATTCGAAGTCACATTGAAGCCATCTAGTTGAAGGAAAAAAATAGTTTCGAAAACCTTTTCATAGCCTGAAGATAACATCCCCATGTCCAGTTGATGAAAAAAAATGGTTTTGAAAACCTCTTCATAGACTGAGACAGCATCTCGATAAACAATTTTACCTTGATTCGACGATTGGTAGCCAATTTAAACTCCTTCAGTAACCGGTCAATACGATCGTCATTGAAACGGCTGGTATGTCCCCTCATACTCAAACGATCTTCCCAATCTTCATGACCATGTGTATTGTTCTCTTCTTTAAACCTTGAATCAGATGAAATCAGGATTCAGAAACATGTTTGACCCGTAGCAGGAACTGAGGCTCTGATACCAAACTGATGACGCGGCAGAAACAGAAGAAAAATCAACGATAGATGAAACCCTAATTTAAGGGTAACATGATGAAACCCTAATCTAAGGGTAACAAAGATTGAAATTTTCAGATATAAAAAATATATTATTCCAAAAACTTAAAATATATTAAGGCATAAGAGGCTTTATATAATAGCTTCTCAAAACCCTAAATTATAATACAAGGAAATAAAATAAATATTCTAAAATCAAATAAAATCAAATCTTAATATAATTAGATTTGATTTAAATACATAAGATATTTGAATAAAATAAGATAAAATTAAAAAGGCTTTTGTTTGGACTTTCTGAGCTACATCAACATGGCTGCCATTCTGCTCGAAATCGAGATAAATTAAGTGAAATCCAAGCCATGTGTGGATGGTCCCAATCAAAGAAGAGATGGCAATGCCCGAGTGTCAAAGCTTATTATTAATCGAGCATATGTTATTTTGTTGTATTGATGTGCCCGTAGTGGCCATACTTGGATGGATATTATATTCTCTATCTCGCTACATTATTTTTGTTATAAACTACTATTACGTTTATAACAAGTCTTGAAATATTTAATATCTTTTAAATACTTAACTCATCATCGATGGTTGTTTTATGAACAAGTCTTTTTGCTTGATGTTATTTTAGGGTTTGAAATTAACTGTGCATGTGCATTTAGCGTAGTTAGTATATATATATATATATATATATATATATATATATATAATTTAATTTAATTTATAATTGTGTATATTAGCTTGACTTATTATTATATGTTTGGGATAGGCTCATTTTTAAACTTTATATATATATATATATATAAATATATATTGAACAATGCGATAAGTTTGCAAAGAAGATGGAATGACAAATCAGTTAAATTTCTTTTACAAGTTATCGCACAACATAATTTTTACCATACCTATTTTAAGATGATCAGTCCCGAAGTTCATGCATGTGCTAAGGTCAAACACACGTATCAGGCCTATAGGCCGTTATGCAATTTTACATATATTAGGCTAACATTGTTTTATGAGAATAAGTATATTTGACTCACGACCGTTATGCAAGTTTGGTGCTCGGGCCTAAGAGCCTTTAAGCAAAACCCCATTACTAAAGGGGGTCATTTATGGTGTTGTGACTCTTGGGTTGATTTAAAAAATTGAGAGCCACTATCCATTAAATTATATCAAATTTATTCATGAGAGAGTGCTTCATTGAAAAGTTTAAAGTATATAGTTTGAGGACTCCATCCCATAGATAGGGGTAATGGAGTCTCCCACATTGTTTGGGGCCGTGCGATAGAAATATATCATTTCGTAGAGGAATTTAATCCAATTATAAGCAGATCGGGCACTACGATATAAGACAATTTTATGTTTCTAGAACTATGCCATGTTATTAGAGTTCAAGACCAAGGGGACCCCGTGCGTACAATAAATGTTATTTTGGATGAAGTTTACCATTTTATGTGCTCTAATACTTACAATAAGCTTGGACTCTATCAATTTAGAGAAGTAGTTGACTTTGACAAAGACGAAATGTTTTACCCCTAATGTATTTTGTAAGGGTCTTATGATGTTTATACTCCATTTGTAAAATAGAATGACTTCAAAGGTCAACTTTAAATGTATCATCAGAGCGTGAAATAAGTTTATGAATGGCTCACACGTGTCACATTATTGGATAAATGCATTTTTTATTAACATGTATTATGGGCCAAAAGTAGCATGGTAACAAAAGGTTCTTGTAGAATGTTTTATACCTGCGGTAGGAACCTCCCTCTTCTTTGTGAAGTTTTTTTAGTATAAAGGTTGATTCGTCTAAGTTGAAATATCGAAGAATGGGTCTTGATAATCCACGAAGATAGATTATGTTTAAGTAGTATATAGGGAAAATATTGACATTTGAAACTTCTGGCCTCAGTTTTGTCGCTCATGAGTATTCCTTAGGTAAGCACGAATTAAAGTTCGCAAATCAGGTGGGTTATAGAAATCCATTGCTTTAGAATCTGATTCAGTGGGCTCAGCCCGTGACAGTTGGTATATGACAAGTTTTTCTTGAGAGATGACCTATAACTCGGATTCAGAGCTGCTTTTAGAAATGTTTACATCACCTATCTTCTTTTCAGCCCTTGGTACGTGTTCGTGCTCCATGCGTCTAAATGTTTTAGGGATCAATCCATATCATTTTTAAATAGGGAATAAAAGTATATTTCTTTGATTTATTTTTTCAACATGATTGATTACCAGTGAGTCAGTGAGAGGTCTTACACATTGTGTTCCATATATTTGGAAGAGCTGAAGACTTGGAATAGACTCTTTATATTTAATTTCATTATTCGAGGCAGTGAATCCAAATCGAATAGATTAATTGAGAGACTTCCTCAAGGGAGACACTAGCTTAATACTAGTTACAAAGACTTTATTGCTTGAGCTCCCGTTTATATGGACAACCCACATTAGTTTGGGACTAATTTTTAGATGGGTAGGTCGTTCAACTTAAAATTTAATTAGGAAATCTACTAAAGCATATGATTTGATGGTAGTTCACATCTCAAACTTGATGTCAAAATCTATCACCTTTATAGATGATTATGTTAGTTTGTCCGAGATGTTAGGCCTTTAAAGGATGTTCCTTGATGGAAACGATGTCCGGACCACAATCGTATAGCCTTAAAAGTATGGTCATATTTTTGTGGAAGCCAGGACGAGAGCTAGTGTTAACTTCCTCGGTTAGCTCAGAGGTGGCTCATTTTTATATAAGTAGTATTATATTTATGATATAGTTAAAATCTTGTAAGTACAAGTAAACGATGTCATCAAGGTTTGATTATATGAGGTCTTCAGAAGAAGTCATATGCTCTTTGATGTTTTGGAATGCCTTAGTACACTCAGACATATATTTGGACTAGCGAATATTCTTAAATATTTGGAATAATGGTGCACATTTTTTAGAGGATCAGTAGATGAACTGACTGAGACTTCCCATGAGGGTTCGTAACTCTTTGATAGACTGTTGTATCTCTATGAACATTAAAAAATTTATCAAACTTGGGTCGGATTTTACCAAAGTAATCCCCGAATATACATTTCTCTGAACTAAGTTTAATATATACCGCTGGAAGGCTACCGAAGGTATCTTTCAGGTGTGCGAGGTGCTTATGCTCTTCTCGATTGGTGACAAGCATCTCGTCGATGTACACCTAAATATTTTGTCTGATTTGGTAAAGAATGATTTATTTACCAAGCGTTGTTATTGTACTTATATTTCTTAGATCGAATGGAATTACCTTATAGTAGTATAGCCCTCGCTCGATCACCAAGGTTGTATCCTCCCGATAATTAAATGCATGTCAGTTTAATTCTAGCGTGAATAAGCATCTATGAAAGATAGTAGTTTTTTTTTTATAAAAATCACATCTAAAATTTTGTCAATTATCAAGATTGTGAATGGATCCTTCAGACATCCTCGGTTGAAATTGGTAAACTCCACGAACATCCTCCAATTTTCAGTTTTATTCTTAATAATGGTATGATTCATATATTATACAAGGTATAACATTTCTCCGATATGGCCACTTTGACTTAGTTGTTTGACCTCCACAATGATAGCCTCGAATTTCTCCAAAGATAATAGTACGCGTCTTTATTTGATAGGCTGACAACTTATATTCATTGATAAACTATAGCATTAAATTAAGGAAAGTGCCCATGTGACATCGTGTGTATACCAAGCAAATATATCCATATTGTTGAACAAAAAAGTTGATAATTGAGATCGTGTAGCTCTTTAGATTATTGTCATTCATATCAGATTAGTACTTCATTGATTGTGTAGTTCGAGACTACAAAGTGTTAGTATGAAGACTTTTTTTACTGAGGTTTTCTCAACAAATCAAGAGAATTCATTAACTTATTTATGTTGATAAAGGCTTTATCACATGCTAGAGTTCGTTCTCACTTCTCTGCTTATCTCGACACTTGAAAGAAAGATTGACATTAAGAGCTTCACAAAAATATATTTAGTGAGATTAGTCTTCTAATAAGTATTTGTACTTCATTTGGATTCTTCAAGAATTTTCCTGACCTTACTTAGAAGGTACACTTCTCCTAGTTTAGCTCGAGATAAACTCTCCTAAGGTTTGTAAAGGTCTCGGTTAAGTCTGCTAGATGATATTCTTTATGAAGGCTTGTATCCAACATGTTGTCAATATAAGCTTGTATGTTTTGGACTAATTGAGTTATAAAAATCTTATCATCTAGATGCTAATACGTTGTTATGGTGTTTTTTAATCTGAAGGGCATTACTTTATAGCAATGTAGTCTTTTTTCTATGATTAAGATTGTATGCTTTTGATTATCTTCTCGTATTTATATTTGATTGTAGCCGGAGAATACATCCATGAAGGATAAAATTTTATTCTCGGGTATTGCATCTACCATCTGGTCAATCCTTGGCAAGAGGAGAGGTCCATCAGGCATGTTTTATTGAGTTCTTTGAAATCTACACACATCCTCTATTTAACATTTTTTTCTTGACCAATACTGGATTAGATGTCCACATTAGGTAATGCGAGTCTTAGATATGTCCAACAACGGTTAGTTAATCTATATTTTCAACTATCATCTCTACGCTTTTTAATCGGGCTATGATCTCGTTTTTATCTGATAGGTCGAAAGTTGTTGTTCATACATAGCTAATGGGAAATAATTATGTTGGAACTCATGTCACATCCGGTGTATTCCATACAAAAATTTATGCAACAATTCTGGTTTGCCTTTTTTCTTCCTCCAACTTGGACAAATTGAGCCAACCTCCTTTAATAAGTGCAGTTTCTCGCTGTAAACATGCAAAATTTAAGAGAAACGAGAAGAATGAAAGAGAAATCTGGGTGAAAGTAAGAGCTTTAATCTATCTAGAAATATGAATATCAATCTGTTTCTCACTCTAGAAATAGAAACAGTAGAAATTATAATTAAATATGAGTAAAGAAGATGCACTTGAGTGACTATGGAAGAGAAACTAACGGTAATAATTAGGAAAGACTATTAAATGTAGTCGTTTGTTTCCCTTCTTAGCAATGATACCATTTCCATTTTTTTTATTTCTACAATAACTACATGACACGTATCATGGGGAAATTAACAGCTTAAAGTTGTGACCTTTCATTAGAAAGAGATTTAATATCTCACTTCGGATGCGGTTAGTATTAGTTATCCCGAAATACATCGGAAAGAGCTAAGGGGGCTAGATGATAGGATCAGATTTTCTTGGATGGCCATTACAGTACATTGGTTCGAAATTTATTTAGAGGGGTAATTCGGACCCGAAAGCCAAAACTTAATAAATAAACATTAAGCTAAGTAAGCTTGATGACTCAGCTATGTGCTTATTACATTGAATTATGGGCTTGGGGCTCATAAAATTGATCCAAATAGAAGATCTGACCCGAAGGACCCATGGATCTCAAAAAGAATATAAATAACTCAACTAACAGCATGAAGTGGGTGTAAACTTTTTCCTTAAACATTAAATACAAACACCTCATTTCTCTCTACTCTCTACCAAAAACTTAATACTGAATAACCTAAAGATCTTCCATATTTACTCATAGACTAGATTTTATCATCACAATATATCGTTAATTCCTCCTTTCATGTCTTAACGTAGGTGTTGGGATTTTTCTCCTATGCATGTGACATTTTCATTGCTTTGTGGAATATCTCATGTATGAAGCTTCTCTACCTTCCATGCCAACAACATCGAAAGGCAGTTTTCTGCCTTTCATGCCAACAACATCGAAAGGAAATTTTATACCTCGAGTGGCGCTTTTTAAATGGTCTTTCAGCATGTTAGGAGTTGCATCGTCACTTTATTCTTCCTTTACAAGTTAGAAAACTCATTTGAACCTGAATATATAGACAATCAGTTATTACTACAAAAATAAAAAAATTGTAAGCTTACTCTTCCATGATCAAGTGAGTTAGTCGCTCAAAATCAATAACAGTGGTCGGACCTTGAAATTTTTCGTCGTAAATTTTTACCTTACATTATTCATCAATGAACGAACGGGTCACGTTGTTTTTTGTATTAGTTTGTTTCAAGCTTTTTTTGCTTTTAACTGAATTGAGAAACGAATAACTTTTTCACCGAGAACATTAATTGATAGCATAAATTGTGGCCGAACAAATTGATTTAACGTTGCGAACGAAGCGTGAATATAAAAATAATAATTATGATCAAAATTAATAAAAATAAACAAATTATTGATATAATTTTTAAGTCTTTATTCTAGAATATACGAACAGATAAATATCACGAAAGCATTGTAGGTGATATTATATTCCATTAACAACTTTATTCGATTTATGTACATTAGATTCAATCTTGTTATTTTAAATGGTTAACTTTTATTTGTATTAATATTTTTATTACATTTGGATGGACCGCAATTTTACTGATTAGGCTATTACACACTTATCATAATCAATACATTTGAATTATAAATTATATTTAATCTGTAAGAATGACTTTGATAAAATTAGCAACTGCTACATAGATAGTAATAGCAGTGATACGATTGTTTGGAGTTTGTCTACTACTGGTGCTTTTAGTCTTAAACATACTTGGGATTACATAAGAGTTCATCATAGAGAAACTAGTCTTTTCAAGAAAATTTGGAATGATTTAACTCCTAAGAAGCATGCTTTTATTCACTGGAAAATAATCAAAAACTTTATTTCTACTGACTCAACTCTTAGAAACAGACATATGATAATAGTCTCTAAGTGTTTTTTCTGCAATAACTATGAATCTAATGATCATTTGTTTATTGCTTGTGATACTGTGTGGAAGGTTTGGATGCATTTTGCTCATCTATTTGACATCAGAATTTATAGATACATGACTCCTGTTCACATGACTCGAACATGGTATAGTTTCTATAATAAAGCCAATCACATTAGACATGTTATTCCTTCTATAATCTTTAGCCTTGTTTGGAAATATAGAAATCAGGCGAAGTTTAAGAATGTTCGTGTTTCTTCGAGCTTCATTATTAAAGCTGTTTATCAAATCATTTCTTATATGAATGCTGCTGGTAGTTTTAAGTTGAAGCACCGGTCTAATGATTGTAATAAAGTTGTCTGTTTTGGGCTCTCCAACTTAGCAAGCAAGCCTAAGTCAGCTAACAGATCTATTGTTCACAAGTGGACTGCACCTAATCCTGGAAGACAGAAGGTAAACACTAATGCTTCTGTTTTATACAATGGTGAAGCTGGTGCAGGTGTTATCATTAGGAATCATGATGGTAATCTTATATATGCTGCTGGTGAGGTTTATGGTAAGCTTTCTCCTATATTGGCTGAAGCAAGAGCTCTAATGGATGGTTTGCTAGTTTGTAACTCTAAAGGCCTTAGCAACATAGATATAGAAACTGATTCTTCTTTACTTGTTGATTTTATCAAGGATGTTAATCATGTTGCAACCCCTTGGTCTCTTGTTCCTCTTATAAATTGTTGTAGATTGTTAATCACTTCTTCTATGACTATCAATCATGTTTATAGAGATAGCAATCGAGCTGCTGATTGGCTAGCTCGGTGGACGATTAAGTGCAAAATGAAGAAAACTTATGACTTCTCTACTGCTCCGAATGATCTTAAGTCTATTCTTGTCTTAGAAAGTTTAGGTATACCTTATGTTAATAGCTCATCAGTACTGTCCTAATTGTGTTTCAAGTTGCTTTCAGCCTAAGTTGCTTGGGGCTGTCTGTTTTGTTGGCTGGTGTTTGAGGCTGTCTGTTTATTGGCTGGTGCTTGAAGCTGCAGCGTTGTCTATTCAAGATTTTGGCTTCATGGGTTGTTGTAATCAAAGCTGGATGAGTGATAGTGGTTGGTGATGTCTCGATTGAATGGAGCTGATGGTTGCTGCTGGTTGGAAGTTGCATGGAGCTGGCTGATTGATAATAATCTATGGAGTTGTTGCTTGAAATCTGGCTGCTTAAAATCGAGTTTGTTGATTCAAGTTGTCGTGGCTGATTGAAGTTTGAAGTATCTAATCTTGCTGATCCTTCCTTCTTTGAGTGTGTTTTAAGCTTTGAGTGCCTTTTAAAGCATGTTTGCTAGGCTTTAGGCTGTTTCTATAGCTTCTTTGGGAAAACCTTTTGTTTCTAGGGTTTGGTTTGGGCGGGATTTGGCGTCAACTCTGTTTGTATTCTAATTTTTTCATTTAATATCAAGTATAAGTCTTTTGATTAAAAAAATATATAAATTATATTTAAAATTTGATATTATAATATACACTAATAAATTAATATCGATATTTTATAATAATAAAAAATGAAACACCAGAATAGTTTTATATTACTTTATCACCGTTAAAAAATAGTTAAAAAAAAAAGGATTGAAGTTCGATAAAACATAATACACTAAAAATTCATCCAAAGTATTAAATGAATACCCATATAGTAAATATTTCAATCATGAGTTCAAAGATTTGCTAAAACCTTTGGCCATTGTCCAATTGTCAAAAACTTCAATCCTTTTGACTCAGTTTCCAGATAACGTGTTTCAACATAATGCCTTTAAAGGATTTGATATTCCTCCTATCATTTTGCTTAATCTTGAATATACAATAATACAAAACCTCAACACGTTTCTTAGTCTATACATCCTCCTATAAAATATGTCCCATAATGTAAATTGTTCATGAAGATAGTGATTTTATAATAGATCTCTAGTTAACTTCTTCCTCAAGGCATTCTCAAACTAAAGCATAACAGCATTTCGATCGCTTTTTTCTTTCTTTCGAAAGATCGTCCAACCCGTTTTCCAAATGACAAGCAAAGTAAGCGTTTCTTATTATACACTACTCCACAAAGCTGGATTGCATTTTCAATCAAAAGTAAGAAACTCTTGCACAAATACCGCTCAAAATAAATGATTAGGAACTTGGATAGTATTTTATATGTATCTACTCTTTAATAAATACATGAATATATACATTCATTTTATAAGCATCACAGACAAAAGCATATACATATACGCAGAGGATTTAGTATAGGTGAATGTGATTAGTGTTAAACTCAGACGAAAAGCTTTGGCAGTAATCAGTTAGTATAGGCTTTTTTAGAAATTCTCTCCTACATATATTCGACTTAGGGTGTGCGGTCCATGGTTTGGCCATGCGGGGGAATCATGACTAGAACAGGCTGAGCATTGAAACCAGGATGAGGCAGCCTTCTACGGAGCTCACGACCTTCTTGGCAAAGGGCACAGCTGTGACAGAGCACGTGTGTTACAAAATCACATGTCGTCTCGCATTGCTCTCGCTGCATCTCGTCATCCATGCAGCTTCCACAGCACCCGCACGTGCTGTTAACTGTCTCGCAACTTCCCTGTTAAGTGGACAATCAATGATTCACACAACAAACTTTCAAATACGAGTATATATATTATATATAAGCATATAAGGGTGAAGATATGACATGTACGATAATTTAAGCTTTTGACTTTAAAATGTTAGACTAGGGATCCCTTGTTTGATAAACATCAAGGCGGATAGTCTTTTAGTTATTCAAATCACACATAACTAGTACCTTTAAATCGAAGAAAGTAGTCGCCCTAATATTTTGAATAAAAAATGACTAGTCCACATGTTGGAACGTAGGCTTGTTTGACTGGGACTAATGGTGTAACTCGTTACAGTTAGATAATCCACACAACCAACTTTCAAAAACTAGTATGTGTAAGCATACTAGGATGGAGATATGTCACGTCCAAGAATTTAAGATTGTATCTATAAAATGTTACACTGAGGTATTCCCTGTTCGATAAACATAACGCGAATAGTCCACAAGTTATTCAAAACACGCATGACTAGTCCTTTTAATTCAAAGAAAAGAGTCCTATAGATTATTTAAATCAAACGAGACTAGTCCTCATGTTGGAACTTCCAACATGAGGACTACTCCTGTTTCAGGGGATTACTTTCTTTGATTTAGAAAGACTGATCATGTGTGATTTGAATAAATCAAAAGACTAGCCTTACCTTTATCAGACGTAAATTAGTCCCTAGTGTAACAATTTAAAGTCAAAAGTTTAAATTCCTAACCTGTCATATCTCTACTCTTGTATGCTACACTAGCATTTAAGATTCCTTCTGTGAATTATCTAACTGTAACACGTTGCACCATTTCTTGTGCCAAGTTGGAACCTGGCCGTGTTACGCTAGGACTAATGGTGTAGCGTGTAAAAGTTAGAGAACTGAATTCTTGAACACTCTATCCACGGAGCACTAGTACCATTTAAAGCCCACAACTGAAGAATCCTGAAAGAATACGTACAAGTAGGACTGTGCCGAATTTCCCCCTCCAGTTCAAAATCTACTAAATGTTCAATCTTTTCAATATCCTGGTTTATGAGAATGAATTAAAATCTATTAGAATGGCCTGACTTGGAGTTTTCCTTTTCCCGTTCTAACTATTATGGCAATAAAAGGTCAAGCCTCTCGCTGGTTGTAATAACAGTACCTCAGCTTTCAATCACAGACAAAATCATGCGAATATATATAAATTATAACTTTCATCATGTAATGTAAGCATATAAAGCCGCCCAGATCCGTGGATGAATAACTTACCTCTAGATTAAACCTGCGGCGAAGAGCAGTGCGTGTAGGATATGAAAACCACGGTGCCACACAGTTCCAACCGAACAAAGACTGACCAATCAGGTACAAACCAGAGTAAGGTAAACAGTGGTTCGAAAATGTACCAGGACCAGAACCAAGTCTCTCTACATTACTTCCATAAAGCACACATGGAGCCAAACTTCCAAGAAGACCTAACCAAGTTAAATTGCTTTATAAGCCTCCTTGTTTAAATCAGAGAAGAGAAAACTAATGACTATGATTCAAACCCAATAGCTATGGTTCTTTCATTTCTGGACATTTTGGCAACAAAACTATAGAATCTGACGTAACAATTTGTCGAGCTTCGAAAACCCTAATTCGAATTAAATTAACTAAACAAAATTGAAAAGAAAACTTACAAACTTCAAGATCGCTGCTACAGAACTCATCGTTCCGGCCAAGACAAGCGAATAGACTCGAGTCCCATTCAGCTCTACCGATGGGTTCACCCATCACACTCCCATGCCCTAATGGCAACCCGTCCGCTGTCCAACCATAAGCTTCGGCGGTAGGGGCGGTTGAAGCGGGGATCTCCTGTGGGACATACAAGTTTTCTTTATCGTTGTTTTCCTCTGCTTCTCTGGTCAAAAGCGGATTCGATTCCTCTTGTTTGTCTTCGTTGGTCTTCTCATCGTCGAAGTTGTTCTTAGTGTTTCCCATTTTTGAAGGTATGATTGGTTACCAGAATGATCCAAAAGAAAAAGAAGAAGGTAAAGAAAGAAAGCCGAGAGCAGAAGCTGATTTGAACTGAAAGTTTTTGGATTTTTCTTTTGGATCTGGGGATTTTTAGGCCAGGTGAAAATAAAAGAAAAGAAAAAGGAGGAAAGAAAGAAGAACATTAGTGATGGTAAAGAACAAATTAAGGACTTAGTTACTATTTTTTACTTTGTTAAATTAGCAACGGTGAAAATGACGTTTACAAACTAGAGTCTTTTGAAAATCTTTTATATATATATATATTTAAGCACAAAAAACTTTATTTAATAAAACTCAAAAATTATAGTGGGTACTCGTGAGGACAATAATCGCCTGAGGGTAGGCTGGTAATTTCAGTTGGTATTTTACGGTGGTATGTGGGTGTTTAAGTGGTGGTGTGCGGGTGTTTAATGTGTTTAGAGAGGAGAGATGATTAAGCAGCTTGGTAGCAGTTAATTTTCATTGCCCATAGTTAATGCAGGTGGTTGGGTATTTATAGTGTGATGTTTGGGCCCTTATGGGCTTTCGGGTCATGTTTAATGGACCCGGGTCATGTTCAAAGACCCATGAGCTCTAAGTAGGAGAGCAAGTAGCTTAGTCAAGAAGTGTTTAGGTGTTTTAGTACTTTTGTCATAGTTCGAACAGCCCTATGTTCATAGTGTTCAAAGTAATCTATCCGGTCCAAGTGACCTGTTCGATCCATGTCCATGTGACCTGTCCGGTTTCCGGAGAGACTAGACCGATTTGCCCGTGTTCGGGGAGCATGCTGAATTCGGACTCATCAGGTACAAGAAGCGGCAAAATTTAGAATTTCAAGCGCCAAAGCTTACAGCATACAAAAACGAAAATTTCAAAATTCAAAAGAGCTTCAACTCCAACTTTCGAAATCAAAATGAGCTTCAACTCCATCATTCGAACCATGACTTCATCGTTTAAACCAGTCCCATTTTCAAAATCTTGAAGAAGATGATTGAGAAGTAACAACGAAATAGAGTAACAAATTAGTCAGTGTTAAGGTAACCCAGTCTTAAGCTTTCCATGAAGATGATGACAGATAGCTCAGGAGGAATATTGCCTTGAGAGAAGTACTGATTTTTCTTATTTCTCAAAGTATACTTGGCAATCCAATCTGAAGCTTGATTCTGGTTTCTCGATATATGTTTTAGAACCATGTTTAAGTGAATGAGACTTCGACAAATATTGATGATAGGAGACAGATACCAAGCAAATTTTCCCTCAGCAAGAAGACTAATTAACATCAAACTATCGGATTCAATATTCATGTTAGTCAGACTGTGCTGCTTACAGAGTATCAAACCTTCGAGAAGGGTTTTGATTTCTGCAGTTAACGGCGTGGATTTACCAAACAGAATACCAACGGCGTGGACAGTGTCACCATTGTGATTTCTAATCAATGTGCCTCAACTAGCTTCACCGTCTCAATTGCAGGCTCCATCAACATTCAGCTTCAACATATCAGTTGCTGGATCGATTCATTTAAGGTAAGTAAGAGCTTTCTTTCTGTTGAAGACAGAGCTACAACCTAAAGAAATCCATGCACCCAAAGCTTTAAACCAGTGTTTACTGGTCAAATTATTAGACATGTCTATAGCTAGCACCATGTTAATAACTAAGTCAATAACTCTCTGAACAGAATCATGATATCCTTTGAAATTAGAATTGTTTCGGTTTTTCCAGATAATCCAACAAATTGCTTGAGGTATCAGATGAGTAATGTGGAACTTATTTTTAGAAAACCAAAACCAAGCTCTAATCATATGCGTTAGAAACATTAACCGACCAATTTTGATATTGAGCAAGGTAGCAAAATAGTTCCAGATTGGCCAAGCAAAGCAGCAACTGATAAAGAGGTGATTTTTCTCTTCACAGTTGTTGCAAAATTGGCATTTGGACATAATCACATAATGTCTTTTTTATAAGAACACTGTCAATAAAGAGTGTAGTTGTTAATGAGTTTCCAGGAGAGAAAAGATAACTTCCTCGGTATTTTGATGTTCCAGATCTTCCTATGCAGGCTAGAAATGTTGTGGTGATTAATTATGCTTCTCCAAGTAAGTTTAGTATTGAAGTCATTGTTGTTTGATTGCTTCCGAACCATCTGATCATCTATGCTCTGATTCACTTTGAATTTGGTAATATGGTTGATTCCATCTTGAGATAGGAAAGAGCTCATAGCATTAGTGTCCCACTGGTTGTCTCTCCAAAAAGAGTTGACCTTAGCACTGAGAACATTGTTTTTAGAAGAATTAAGATGATTTATCAAAGGAGGGAGATTATGCCACTCCACGAGACAACAATCCATATTGCCCGACCCAGAATCCATTTAATGTTGCCTTTAGCAATAGCTTTAATGCCTGTTAATCTTTTCCAAATCAAATAGTCATTTTTCCAACTTTAGCTTTAATAGGGTGGTTATATGTACAATATATATTATGAGTTATGTTGGCCCAAAGACACTTGTTGATTCGGAAAATGTACCACAACTTTTGAGAGAAGGTGAGTTGAATGTCCTTCAAACTTTTGAAGTTCAATCCACCTTCTTCAAAAGGCTTGCATAGGTACTCCTAAGAGACCCAGTGTATAGCATTTTCAGAGTAGTTAGTTCTCCACAAAAACTTGTTAAAAGTAGCCTCAATTTTGTTAAGAATTGTTTTTGGAATCAAGCTATTTTGCATCCAATAGTATATTATTGGATGTAACACATAAGATATCAATTTCATTCTGCCAGCAAATGATAAATGTTTTGAGTCCCACAAGTTAATTTTATCCTTTATTTTGTTAAGTAAGGGGTAGAAGTTCTTCCCTTTATTCAAAATCTTATATAATATCTTATTTATGTATTTTATTCGCACGGTAACTAAATAAAATAAAAGGTAAATATTTAGAATTAAATTAATTTTCTATTTATTATCACAAATATCATCTATTATTAGTTATTTATTGGATAATCTACCTGACCGTAGTCAAATTTATTTACACATAACTATCAAGGAGATTTATAGTAAAGATAATGAGCTGATTTTAAAACTATAATTATTTAGATTTTTTTGTTAATATCAATATATTCGTTAACCATTTTGTTGTTTTTAAATGTGATATTTTTCAAACCATAGCTAAAAATTTCAAAATACCATCGATTTTGTTTTTTAGAATATGTGTAATTTGATTGCGAAATAAGCTTAGAAAAATTAACTTCATTCCAGTTGTGTTATTCAGTGTAATTTGGTTACGAATTCATGTTGCATAATTGGAGATATTTTGATTATTAAAATGCAATTGTGTTCGGTGTTTCAGTTACGTAATTAAATTCAAACGAGTTTAGTAATTAAGAAAAAAGTTGCATAAATAGGACTTTGGTTACTAATAAGTTTCTCTGTATGAAACAAATAAAATACAAACTTGTTTTGTGAAAATAAATGATAAATGTCTCTCAAACAACTAAATTTTATGTAGTTGCAAAATTATGTGTATTTTTGTGTCGACTTTTTTTTATAAATGGATTATGTTCTAGTTGCGTAAATAAGTGTAATTCAGTTAAAAAAACAATTATGTTTAGTTACAAAATTACGTGTAAATAGGTTACAGAAATATGAAGAAAAGAGTTGCGTAAATATGATTTTGGTTGCGAAATAAGTCTGGAAAAAATAATAATTGTGTTCTAGTTACAAAATTACGTGTAATTTGGTTGCTAAAAAACAATTGTTACAGTTTCATAATTAAGTGTAATGTGGATGTGAAAATAAGAAAAAAACAAAAAATATCTGAAATATCACTCATAGAAATATATATGTTTTGGAATTATTTTTTTGAGTTAGGCTTTGAAAGATATGGAGTTTTGGAAGTTAAAAATAATTTAAGGGTGAAGTTATTTCCTCCATAAGATTTATTATTTCCTCCATATTTCAAAAAATACTCCACTTTGTTATTTCCACCATAAATGAAATAACTAATGTACCTTTTTTTTTTTAATTTTACACCAAACATTGTATGTATCTTCTTTATCCATCAACCATCCAAACACCATATCTACCTAAATATAATATAAGTAGACAACATTCAAATTAAAATTGTACTAAGTTCTTCTTTTCTAAAAAACAATCATAGCCACCATTTGAAGCAGTCTCTCGAAATCTAAAGGTAAAAATATGAAATTAATATTTCTTTCTTTTTAAAATTTATGGGTTTGGATATCGAGTTCCAAGAACTTGATTTTTTTTAAAAATCAAGTTGCATGAGAAATGCATCTAATTATGAGCCAACATCTCAAAATTAGGTGTGTTTTTTAAAAACAATGCATCTAGTTTTGAGATGTTGGCTATGAGTTATATGTCTTTTATATATATATATATATAAAATCTGAGATGCTGGTTAGGAATTAGATACATTTTTATATAAAAAAAACACATAATTCTGCGATGTTCACTCAGAATTAGGTGTTTTGGAATTTAACCTGCAAATTTTGGATTTTCAAAATGAGTTTTTTTGAAAATGGATTTTCATTTTAGATGAGTGTAAAACTAAAATACGAGATTAAATTACATTCTTGGTTGATTGGGTGATCTTCTTCGATGTTGATTTTTGGTTTGAGTGTCTTCCTCTTCCATGAGTAGTCTGTAAGAAATTTGAGATTTTTTTTGTTTTTAGAGTTTAATTTTAGAAGCTAAATCATATATGTTAGCTTTAATTTGACTTAATAGTGTGTTTGTTACTATAAGGGTTTCATAGTAGATAGTGGCATCAAATTATAAATTAGAATATAAAATGAGGACAACATGGTAAAAGCAAGTGATAAGTCTTTTTTTAAATATGAAGGAAATAAAAAATGCGATGGAGGAAGTAACTTCACCCAATAATTAATTGTTAAGGTTATACGAATTTTTGTGTGTTTAGATGTATTGTTGAAAGTGTTTATGTTATATGTGGTTATTTAATGACTTTAAAAACCATATGGTTAGCGATACTTTTAATTTATACCATCTAGTTATCGGTAAATTTCCCTTCTTTATTATCCAAATAATAATAACACTTAGTTTCTAATACCCTAATATTTTTAGTGAGTTATATATGACTAAATATAAAATATAAAATAATCACTAATTTAAAAAAATTAAGATAAAATAATCACTAATTTGATATAACGTATATACATAAAAAGAATTTTTAAAAGTTAAATGAATCACTAATTTAAGATAATTATTTCGTATTTACCTAGTTTAAGAAAATTTATATAGTTCAAATGAGATAACATGCATAAATATTGAGTTGGATATGATTGTGTATAACAAAAATTCGAGTCTCACTAATTTAGCAACAATTAGTAACGCTGATTTTGTTTATGAAGTCGTTGTTAAATCAATTTTTTTATCTAGAACTTTGGATTCTGTAGCCTCGAAAAAAACATTGGATAAGTGTAAAAACGTGAATCTGTTATAAATCGTAAATGTGAATCGCTTAGGTAGTACAAATCCGGAATCGTGAATTGAGGATAAAAACTAATTATTAATCGCACATTCCGATTTGTGGTTCATGATTCAGATTTAAACAAAAAAAAAGTGAATTGCGAATAGCGAAAAAATGTAATTTTAAAAAATATATATTAAGAATGAATTACAAAATGTAAATTGTAAAGCCCACAACAAAGTTAAAATGAAGCGTGAATCCCAAAACAAGTGTAAAACAAAACATGAATTACAAAACATTGATTAAATGGTTTAGTGGAAAAAAAATTATTCGTGGATCTAGTTTTGTTCGTCCTAAACATGCAAAACATGTGGTTTTTTAGATATTTTTTCAAGAACAATTTGAAAGATACGGACTTTTACAAAAACTTTTATTTATTTATTTTAAAGTAATAAATAATAAATATTAAATTTTCACAAGACCATATGTATTCTCTGATAAGAGATTGTGAATCTTACTACAAAATAAGGCAAGAAAGATTCGTATAACAAAATACAGCAAGCAAGAGCCTTCCAACAAAATACAACAAGAAAGAGCCAAATATCATCAAAATATGAACCATTAATTCGTAAAGGAGGTGTCAAATAATTACGAGCTATATACGACAAACGACCTCCATTGCGGAGGAAAACTTGGTTGACGTTCCGTCAACAGTAAGGATAATTTTGATGGTCTTCTTAGAGTTTACTTTTTGAGACAACAAGGAACACAAGAGAGAAAAAATTATAAGTCAACTGTATTTCGATTTTTCTATTCCAATCAACAACCAATAAATCCAATATCTAGATCTAATATATGCAAATCTAAGTTTGAAAATCCAAATACTAGAATTAAAACTATTTTAAAGTATATTAAACATATCCAAGAATGATAAATACTTTTTCTTTTTCATAAACACGAAACTTTCAGTGATTGTACCAAAAGAACAAAAAGGACGAAAAAAATTACTAGATTAACCCATTGAAAACTAAAGAGTGCAGATTCTGAAAGAAAAAACAATATAACAAAACGATATGAAGTCATATTCTTCCCAAGTCAACCATGCATAATTCTTGTTCGTTTTTTTATTTCAAAATATTACACATATTGTTTTTGGATTATTATTAATCATGGATATAAAAAACCTAACACCTCATATTGTAAGTTGTCTTGTAAGTCCTAAAATGAACATACTTAAACACACCTGTTTGGTTATTAGTCATAAACTTGACTATTTTCTTTTTCAGAACACATAACTCTCACAAATCTTAGATTATGAACTTTATGACCATCCAACAACTCTTGTTTGTTATGTTTATTTAGTTATTTTTCACTTAGATTTTCTAACTCAAGTACCATAAAATTTTCCATGACTGTAGATTGACGAGAAATCTAAAAATTGGAGGTTTAAAAGGCATATTTGTGCTTCATTTTGACTGAAAATGTTTTCATTTCATTTTATTTACATAAATATTTTACGAAATAATTAATTTGCTTAGTAGACCGAGTAAAATTATTTTATTAGTTTGGGTTAGTTCAGATCCAGTTTAGTTAATTATTAGGTATTTGTAAAAAAACATGAGAAAAAAATGAATGATAAAAAGTAAAAATTAAAGACAAAAAGTAAATAAAAAAATCAATAAATATAGATAAAAAATAATTTTTAAAATATTTATTTTGTTCACGTGGCATCTTACGTGAATCCTAACATGACAAATGTAAGAGTATAATTGAAGGGCTAAATTTGCAACATATTTTTCCCTGCTTAGTGTGCTATGTAGTGTTCTTAGATTAATGCCACACACGATGGACTGAATTATAACACGTTGGCAACGCCGATGATCGATTTGTTACAAATGTAAATGATTTTTAAAAAAATGAAACCATATATTAGTCCATTTAAAACAATATGGACTTTTATTTCAGATGGAATCTGGAACGGTATATTTAATTGGTATATTAATTGTTATCTATAGATTAAATTATTTTGATTTATCTTTTATTTAAATATTAAACTACATAATTAGTATATTTATGACAAAGCCGATGGTTATGATTGATGTATTGGGTGCAGTTCATGAAGCTTTTTCTATTTTCATTTAGCCTAAAAGTTATAAGATATCACTTCTTACACTGATTCTTAAGAAACAACAACCGTCTTTTTAATGATATGCATCCAATAAATTTTTGTAATTTTTTGTAAAAGATTGTCAAAAAAATCAAATTAAATGTTATCATTTTTGCTCCCTAAGATTATTAGGAAAGAAAATTTCGGTTTCATTAAAGATGGACGAATTCATGATTGTATTTCGCTAGCTCATGAAATGACACATGATCTTAATAAGAAGATAAAAATATAGAAATTTGATTATGTAACTATACATAAATAAAGTATATAACCTATTTTCTTAGGAGTGCTTATATGTTTCTCTTCAGAATTTTGTTTTCAATAATCAAGAAATATATATATATATATATATATATATGGTTTCAAAATGTATTAATAATTTTTGGTACTCCTTGGTGTAGAAGGCAAGCAATCTGGGTTCTTCAATTCTATTATGGAGATCTAATATCTTCTTCTCCTTTTATCTTAGCATTAAAAAGTTTGTCGAGGAGATGAAAAATATTTTTGAAACTAAAGCATGCCTTATAAGTGTGTCAAATAAAAAATATATGTTTCTATATTTGTTATTCAAATACTCTTCTTTTGTTTTTAAATGTACTATATTTCTATCATTAAAGCAGTAAAGACATTGCTTAAATGTTAGCTCGTCAAATGGTTTTTAGCAATAAAAGCTCTATATTTTTTAGAAAATCTATCACCCACTAAAGAAAACATTATTCGTCTTATTAGTATGAAAACTGATTTTTTCTAACAAATTACTTAGGAGCCCCTCTATTTACGGGTCGGACTAAAATCTCATATTTCCAATCTCTTGTTGAAAAAGTTGAAGGTCGCTTGGAAGGTTGGGTTGTTGTTATGATTTCTCTTGTTGGTAAGGTTGTTCATATCAATTCAGGTTATCATCAATCCTCATTCATACTCTCTAAGTTTTTCTTGCGTTAAAAAGAGTTTGAACTCTCTTTAAAAAAATAATTAAGATTTTTCTATGGATGTGTGGTAATAACAGTCATAATTGGATATCATGGGTCACATTGAATAATCCTAAAAAAATGCGGACTTGGTATTACTTCTTAGTTTGACACGATGAAAGCTTTGCATTGTAAGATTACTTGTAAATTCATGAAAGGTCAAGGTCTATCCGCTGAATTTATGAGAAGAAAATTAAAAGTATGGGATTTGTATCTTATTCTGACGTATCTTAACAAAATCGTATAATACTTAATTATTTTGATAAAATATATGAGTATTTAGGTTGGCACTTGGGTAAAAGAGAGATATTATTTTGGCATTCTTTATGGTTTTAAGATAAATTAAAATGTGATGAGAATATTCCTTTTTAGGATGATTTGGTCAAAGTTATTTTACATGACACTTTTAAATTATAGCAAGTTCTCTCACATACTATGAGCCATCTAAATCAAGAAGTTTATAAATGCAAATCTTGACTTTGTCCAGATTAGGAAGATATGTCAATATGAACTATGGGTTCCCATGATGATTTTTCTACATCTTTAATTAGAACTTCAAAATGAGAGAATTTTCTTGAATTATAATAGAATATGGACATATATTCTTCCTCATACAGCTTCATTTTTGTTTGGTAGTTGTTATATTTTAAACTTCCAACATATGATCAAATTATTTCTCTTGGAATTTTACTTGCGTTGATATGTTTATGTTGTAAGAATCCTCAACATGAGACTTAGGATTATCTTTTATTACACATCGATTTTGCTAATATTTTATGGGGTTACTTTTCTTATTGGTTACAAGGCAAGACATTTTTTTCGTTTGTATAATTATTCACATTTATCACGATATAAATAAAAGTCAGACGCCGATTTTATATTATCACTTATTCTCTCCTTAGGTTATTTCTTGGCATGTTTAAATTGAGGAATCAATGAAAAAATAATATGAGAAACATTTGGTACAAGATAAATTTAATACGAGTGATGATGATTGATATATGTAATGGCATATGAAATGATTTGATTTGATTTGCAGATTCATAAGGTTTGAAATCTTTTCGAAATAGCTAACGTTTCTTATTTTCAGATATGATCTGCAAGGATATTTGGAAAATATCCTATTGAATTTTTAATTTTTATTTCCTATTAATAAATGGGCAACGCTAAACCGAGACCTGTTTTGGTTATAATGAGACCCAATTATACTTCGACTATAATACGATCTCAAATTTTACTAAAACACCCTTAATATATAAAACCTTTTCAGCCCACTCTCTCTTCTCCGGCTCTCTTCTCTCTCCCCTCTCTTCTCTATTTCTAATTTCAATGAAAATTATATCTCCTCTTTTTTTCTCTTCTCTCTCTAATTCCGATGAAAAGTGTCGATCATATATAACTAACACATAGAAATTCACAAAGGGCAAAAAAATAATTCAATTAAAACACAATTGGATTTTAATTATTAAAATTCAATCAAACAAACAAATTATTTCGATTTAAATTCATAATTATTTGTATCTCTTTCTATCCTCTTTGTTTTTTTTATAATAAAACAACTAAGGATAAAAATAGAAATTAGACAGCTTTCGTTGTGTATAAACACAGGGGTTATCTAGTACATGAATACGATTCAAATTTTCAACCAACAATTACAAAACTTTCGGGAAGAAGACAATCGCATAATGAACCTATCCGAGCAAGTCAATTTACCCAACCGTAAAGTTTCACAAGTAGATATTAAAACATAATTAAAAAGTAGAGAGAAGTTTGGTTAGAGAATAGGAAGGAAATTGTTAGATTTTAATGTAATTCATTCTTTGGGTATTAGATTAGTTTTAGAGAGAAGTTTGGTCCGAGATAGAAGAAAATTGTTAGATTTTTGGTTAAAAAGTTGTTTTATATGATGGGTAAAATGGTCACTTTACATAAAATAAAATAAAAAAATTGATTTAGGGTCTCATTATAGCCAAATAGGGTCTCAATATAACATTGCCCTTAATAAATAGAATTTAAAATAAATACAATATACGTTGTAATTTTTAATTTTTTTATTAATAAATGGAATTCAAAACAAATACAAAACACGTTGTAATTTTTATTTTTTTATTAATAAATAGAATTATAAACAAATACAATATACGTTTCATAACTAATATGGTAAGATGGGATGGGATTAATAACGTAAATGATTATTATCTAAATAATCAATACAAATAGGATGAAGATGAGAATAGATTTATATGGTAACGTAAAGAAAATAAATCACATCATATATATTTTTCTTATAAACTCTCTTCATTTTCAAGTAGTTCATAGACATCAGAAAACAAAATATTCACGATGGAATTGGATGCTCTACGTAAACATACCACTTTCATCATTTTGTTTTTCTTTGTTGCATTGTTACATAATTCTTATGCAATGGAAAAAGACAATGGTGAGTTTCCTCATTCACATTTTCACTTAATGTAGCAATTAGTTTTAAAACATTTTCATCTTTTTATTTCAGGAATACAGATTCCCTCGTCGCGCCGGTTACTTGCTTTTGGACAACCATACATTGTACGAGTGATAAACTATTTGGAAGATCAATCAGCTTTAACAATTCATTGCAAATCAAAAGACGATGATTTAGGCCAGCGTGATTTAGCATATGCTGAAAGTCAGTCGTGGCGTTTTCGTACGAATTTTTGGGGAACAACCTTGTTTTGGTGCAATTTCTACTATGGTAACTTAAAAGCTACTGGAAATGTTTTTAAAGACAATTATAAACATCTGACTGAGAAATGTAAGTGGACTTGGACTTGTGAATGGAGGGTTGAACAAACAGGTGTCTATCTGTATGATGTGTTGTTTTATCAATGGGAAAACAATGCCTGATCATTCTCGATCACTACTTCAGCTTATAGCTTTGTACCCATGAGCTAAATAAAGGTAATTTTTATTTTATAATCTTGAATGGTGCTGTCTTAGTCAAATTCATCGTTAAAATCGCATGACAAGGTTAAATCGTCGTGCAAAACTGATACATATCATTTAACCAAACCAAAAATAACTCCAGCTCGAATGAAATAATCCGACGACTTACTGTGATGCGTTAGATGTTTAGGAACAACGGATCAGAAGTTTTCCGGGCTATCATCCAATTGTTTCTCATCTTCAATATCGACCTCCAAGATTTCCTGTAGTGCGAGAAACATAATAAAAGTTCAAAATATACTTCTGTTCTAAATGATTTCGTATCCTTGATTTGATATGGAACCTTTTCACCCAAGAGCTCTTTTGGGAGAGTTGGGTCGACGCGCTAAAACTAAAGCTTGGTCATTTAAACTTTTATGTTAGGCCCGAGCTTTGGATGTAGGTGACATTGTAGAGTGAGTCCATTATTTGAGCACAAATATTGAATGTAACTCCATGTTGATTAGGTGATCTTAATTTGTAGTGTAAAAACTATACACACGATCTAGGTAGCGTCCTACGTGCTATACTAGTTTGGGATTGCCGCTAATTTTCTTGTCAATTGTGTGCATATTCCTTAAAGGTGGAATGCAAATCAAAACGAACAAATAGCATCAGACTTACAGGGATCCTTTGTTTCAAGTAGTTGCTTAGTCTTGCCACGACCATAGAACGTTGATGCCAAAATCGACCTTTGAGACGGATCTTTACAAATGGCCCGTCTAATTCAGCTAGTTCAGCTACTCCTGAAACATAGATGTAGATACTTATGTTAACTTCCACTCTTAAATTTAACAATACTCGTATATTAAAACCGCGAATTCTTGGTTTGGCGATATCTATATGATATACATGTAATGAAACCATATGGAAATACCTTAGAAAGAATCACCTGTCATTCCGACTGATACATCAAACAGCTGACCAAGCTGTTCAAGTAATAATACACAGTAAGAACATGCTAGTATAGTATGGTTTTGAGTTTCTTATGACCATCAAACGAAAAATCTGCGTTTATCACGCAATTAAAGTAAAAGAGGTATCAACAAAACTATAGTATATCAGACATTTAAGAAACAACTGTAACTACCTCAAGACGAGCATCAGCCAAGACAAGTACAACATTGTCCTCTGTCAGGTCTAAAGGAGGAAGTGGTGTTCCTCCTGCCGCCGTTGCTGCACCTACTTTAACTGGTGTATTTCTTGTATTGGTTAATAATCGAAACCCAGATGAACTTGGATTGATGAATCTATGGTTTGGTCTTCTTTCTACAAGTCTAGGCATTAATCGTGTAGACACAAACACAGGTGGTACTACTGGTATGGTATTCAGAGCCACCATTTCTTATGGTTTTTGTTTTTCTATCGACTAGATTATGATGATATGATTGAAATTGAAATCAAAAAAGGATCAATGTGGGGATGTAATGCCCATTTCTCCACCTCTCATCTGAATTTAAGATGCTTTTCGGATAAGGACAACTTAAAAGAAAAAATAGGCTGTAATTTCCTTTTATTCAAATTGTAGACCAATATTTTAAGTACCCAGCTTACATGAGATTCAATTTTTTTTTTACAATAAAAGTCCAAATCAAGATTTTTTTTTAATCTTTGTGTCTCAAATATAAAAACCAAATTTTCAGCTAAAAAATACTATCCCAACCTTTTTTTCTCCAACCAAACATCTCTTAAACACTAACATAAAACTAAAAAAACCCTAAATGCATTATACATTATGGATTTGAGTGATTGGAATGCCGGTTTTTCTTGTAATGTTGATGATGTTATATCAGATGTGGATGAGCCTTTGACGGACCATCTTGATACACAAGAAGAGGTAGATTTCTAAGTTTTTGTAAGTTGAGTATAAATATCGCATGAATCGCACGCTAAGATGGATTAACAGCGCAAGAATGGATGAATTTAGGCGAGATGTTCTTGGATAAATTGCGAATACAGGCTTCATGATTTTGACCAAATTGCGAACGATGAATGCGCAATTTGGCCACAATCACGAAGCCTTCGTGAGCGATTTGGTTAATTATTTGAGTAGTTTAAGTTCATATTTTGCACATATTGGTTGTCTAGGCGCAATTTTGGCCAATTACGTGCACTATTATGCGCGATTTAAGCAGATTTCGATACAAGTAATTAAAATTAAGTAGATTTTGATATAAGTCTATGTGTTTTATAGTGACCGGACCAACCGCCATGTTCGATGGCCGATTATGCGAAACTGTTTACTACGAAAACCTTATATACAAAATCCGATTTGGTCTCATGGGTTGGTTCTGAAAGTAATAAGTTAGGATTCATTTTGGTTTTGAATAAAGACGACGAAGACATCAAAAATGGAAAACCTCCAAGGATGTATTTCAGGTGCGAGAGGCAAGGTGTTTACAAACCTAACTCCAAACCGGGGTATGTTAAAAAGCGCCGAGAATGTTCATAAAAAAAGGCGGCTGTCCGTTCTTGTTAAGAGGAAAATTGGTCTTAGAACTACCCGGTTATTAGAAACTGATAGTGGTAAACGGGAAACATAACCACCAACCGTTTTTACACTTTGATGGTCACTCACGACCCGCTAGACTAAAAGCGGAAGAAGATGCGTTTGTTCATAGTCAAACGATATTCGGTTCTCGACCAAGAGAGATATATTGCGGTTTGAAGCTTATTGACTCAAAAAATGTATCTAGTATGCGTATGATCTACAACAAGCGTTAAAAACACGTTTTGGTTGATAAAGCGGACAAGACCCAAATGCAATACTTGTTTGGTAAGTTAAAACAACACGAGTACTTTGTTTGGGAGCGAACTAACGAAGCAATGGACAAGATCCTCGAGTTATTTTTTGCGCATCCTACAAACATCAATTAATTGCGCACTTTTCCTCAAATTATTATAATGGATAACACGTATAAGACTACAAAGTATAAGATGCATTTGCCAGAAATAGTTGGCAAAATTTCGACCATTAATACCTTTTGTATCACTTTTGTTTTTTTAGATCCGAGAAGCAAGAAAACTACACGTGGGGATTGGGCGTTCTAAAGAGCGTGATGAAGAATAACATGTGCGCATTGTCTAATATTATCGTCACCGATAGGGAGTTGACTTTAATGAACGCTATTGAGGAAATATTTCCGGATGTCACTCATATTTTGTGCACTTGGCATATTAATAGGAACATTTGCTCATAGGCTAGGAAAGTTTTGCCCAAAACGGACGTGTTCGATGATGTAGCCCAGAAAGTCCAAACAAAAGCCTTTTTAATTTTATTTTATTTTATTCAAATATCTTATGTATTTAAATCAAATCTAATTATATTAAGATTTGATTTTATTTGATTTTATTTTAGAATATTTATTTTATTTCCTTGTATTCTAATTTAGGGTTTTGAGAAGCTATTATATAAAGCCTCTTATGCCTTAAGTTATTTGAAGTTTTTGGAATAATAGATTTTTTATCTCTAAAAATTTCAATCTTTGTTGCCCTTAGATTAGGGTTTCACCATGTTTCCCTTAGATTAGGGTTTCATCTATCGTTGCTTCTTCTTCTGTTTCCGCCGCGTCATCAGTTTGGTATCAGAGCCTCAGTTCCTGCTACGGGTCAAGCATGTTTCTGAATCTTGATTTCATCTGATTCAAGGTCTAAAGGAGAGAACAACATACGGCCATGAAGATCTCAAAGATCGTTTGGTATGCGGGAGACACGCTAGGCGTTTCAATAACGATCATATTGACCGGTTACTGAAGGAGTTTAAATTGGCTACTGATTGTCGAATCAAGGTAAATATTGCTTATCGAGATGCTGTCTCAGGCTATGAAGAGGTTTTCAAAACCATTTTTTTCATCAACTGGACATGGGGATGTTGTCTTCAGGCTATGAAAAGGTTTTCGAAACTATTTTTTCCTTCAACTGGATGGCTTTAATGTGACTTCGAATAAGGAACACTCGAGAAGAATTATCTTATTCCGAAAAGGTCAACAATTATAATTCCCAATGTAACGATTGAATAAAATAAAATATATAATTTAGGTTATTGATGGTGATGGTGCTGTGAATTCGAGGACGAATTCTTGTCAACCAGGAGAGGATGATGTAGCCCAGAAAGTCCAAACAAAAGCCTTTTTAATTTTATTTTATTTTATTCAAATATCTTATGTATTTAAATCAAATCTAATTATATTAAGATTTGATTTTATTTTATTTTATTATAGAATATTTATTTTATTTCCTTGTATTCTAATTTAGGGTTTTGAGAAGCTATTATATAAAGCCTCTTATGCCTTAAGTTATTTGAAGTTTTTGGAATAATAGATTTTTTATCTCTGAAAATTTCAATCTTTATTGCCCTTAGATTAGGGTTTCACCATGTTTCCTTTAGATTAGGGTTTCATCTATCGTTGCTTCTTCTTCTGTTTCCGCCGCGTCATCAGTCGATGAGTTCCTTGGATTTTATCAATTGGTTGTCTATTCGATGATGATCGAAGATTATAACAAAACCCTTGCCGAGGTACACCACGTCTATACCTTTTGTCTGATGGTTGTCGATTATGTCATGATATAATTGATAGAATTATGGACCCAGATTTCTTGATATCTACACGAACAAATTTGAACATTTGGGCGATCAAACTAGCAGTCGGTGAGTTATATTATCATATTTATACATTAGTGTTTAATACTAAGTGTTAGACTTATTATTAATTTAATCTTATATTATAGGGTGGAGAGTGCTCACCATAGCCTAAAACGGGGAATCGGCACAAATTTATTCACATTTGAGCAATTTTCAGAAAATGTTCATTCATTGCTTCACGCTCAACACTCTAACATATTTGAATCATTCGAACGAAGTAGCTTTCGTCCAAGAAACTCAACTAGGGGGCTATCTATAACGACATAAAAGGTAAACTTTCATGTACGACCATAGAATTAATATAGAAAAATCTTAAAATAATCGAGGAACTATGGTTCATTTCCACAATGTGTGGTTGTTTTATTGGGAAACACATAATTTACCGTGTGCATGCGAGTTAGCTATGATCGAGAAAGAAGGTAGGGTGATTCAAAAACATGAATGTGATATTTATTGGAGTACTTTAAAGATCAAACCTAGGGATAACATTGGTATCGAAGATGAGCTTACAATAAAACTCTCCTTAATAGATAGTACTATCCGCACTTACGGTCCACACGTGTAAGATCATATCATAAATAGTATGGTGAAAATCCTAGATCCCGCGAGGAGTCATGTTTTGAAACCTAAGGAGCTGGTTGTCACTTAAGGTAGAAAAAAAAATCTAGTCCGGACAAATCGACTAGATGAAACCCATCCAAGTTCGAATATGATGGTAGTTTAGGCGCTAGCACTCCCGGTACCATAGCTAGCACGGCTACCTCGGTAGCTAAAGCCAAAGTGAAACCCAAAACCAAGGATCAACATCAACCAAAGAAGGATAAAGTGACTCGATCGAGAAAATCAATCAAGGGAAAAGATTTTAGCGGTTACGAGAGTTAATTTCCCAACTATTTACATAAGTACATTTCTATCGTCGAAGACGTATCTCCTGACGATAATTGCAGATTTCGGGTCATAACTTTAAATGTATATGATAATGTCAATTCATAGAAACAAGTTAGACTGGATCTTATCGCCGAATTGCAAGATCAACACGGTCTATGGGAGAAAGTGTTTGATGGTGTACAACGTGTAGATAACCTAGTAAAAAGGTTGGACGTCGTTGAAGTGTATGCGAATAGTAATAGGCATTGGATGATGTTAACCGACTATGAATTAGTAATAGCCACTAGATATCAGTGTATCGTATATCACGTATCGCTCTAACAATCCTATACGTATCTACCTCTACATGGTAAGCCTCCTCGATCGTGTCCTACCACAGAAGTTGGTCGAGGGTTCGTAAATTGTAGCCATTTTGTGAAAGTATGCATACAAATGAATCATATATTATTATATTTTATTTTGTGACGTAATATTTATCCAAATTTTATTTGTATAGGTTGTTTTGAATGGACCGCTACCGAAAATCTATCATACTTGGTTTTCGTTTTGCACTAATGAAGCCGTAACTGGTTGGGCAATATTGTTCGACAGACGATTCAAAAAATATCATCAAATTAAGCCCGCCCAGCCATTGACCGCACGGAAATATCCACCACACTTCTTCGATTTGAGCAGAGAACAATGATTAAGTACATGCGTTGCTTATTTTTTTGTATCGCATGGATGAACACTTTAATTTTATTTCATTTTCGTTTGGAATTTAAAGTTTATTGTAAGATATTATTATCTGTAATAATCTTTGTAGTTATTTCTAAAATAATTTGGCAAAATTCTTGCAAATTTTATCAAAACAATTCCAAAATATAACTACATAGTCACAAAATCGGACGTAGAACTCGCGATTTTGTCAAATCATGAAATCCACATTCGCTATTCTGTTGAATCTAGTCACATTTTCTATTTTTTGTATTTTCCAGGTTTCCAAACTTAATTTTGTTTATGAATCTTCTACTTTAGTCATTAAACACTACTACTAAAAAAATGAACGCAAAAAAAAGAAAAGGTAAAAATTGACTAAATACAGGTTGAACAACAACTTAGGAAATCATAAAACTCAAAAAACAACTGAGGAAATCATAAAACCTCAAACAAAAATCAAGGAAAGAATAAAGTGAAACAATAACTAAGGAAAGCATTTGCAGTAACTCCTACTCAATTAAGTTTATTTGTCAGGTTAGTTCCATTTTATCAACTTCCTTCCAGCTTTCGCAATCTAGTAGTCCACCGCAGCAGCAATTATTTCCTCCGTAAAAGTAGTTGTGACTTGACAGCTGAACAACTTAAACGAAGCATGATGTTCCTCGTCGTTTAGGTTGGAAAATAGGTGTACACGAAATTTCACTAGATTCTTCCGTCTAGTTTTTACCTCATCCAAAAGTCTTGAAATCTTATTCGGCTGGACGTCATCCATGTCATATTGGAAATACATCTGGCATAGCATTGCCTCCCAGTAATTTTTACCCCATCCATTATTATGAGTTCTACCCACTTCGATGGAGGCTTTCATCAATACTCATCTTCCAACTAACTCCAAAGAGACATATTTAGAGTTTCCATTGTGCTTGAGTTTTTCAGCTTGTGTTGTTACAAGAGTAGAGCATCTATTTATTGACTATTTCATATTTCGATAACGTAATCCAAGGAGACCAATCACTACTTGACACGTGTGAGATGTGGATAACGTTAGATCTGGGTGTCCAGTTATAAGATATAAGGGTCTTATTATAGCGTAACAAAATATAAAATGCAATAAACACTACTACTGAAAAAAATGAACGCAAAAAAAGGTAAAATAAAGTTTGACTAAAAATATGTCGAACAACTTAGGAAAACATAAAAATTCAAACAAAAACTCATAAAATCACAAACTCAAACAACAACTGAGGAATTATAAACTCAAACAATGAATGAAAACAATCATAAAAACTCAAACAACGACCAAGAAAAGCATAAAACTTAGAAGTTAAAGTCGTATCCCATATTGTCTTCAACAATGACGTCGTTCGCAATATCATCATCTCTTTTCGCAATCCTATTCTCCAGATATGCTACCATATCCCCAATAATAAAATCTTCAATTTTCATGCTCCACATTGCAACCGCTTCTTGCTTTATTTTGTAAGGCATGTACAAAAAATGTTGTAGCGGTTTCACACAATTATACCTCTTTTTGACTTCGGCACGAATGCGCGATGAATGATTTGTTACTTCAAATCGGTCGTAATCAAAATACATTCTACAAAGCACTTAATCAAAAAAAAGCGTCGCCCATATCATCAGACATTGTTCGTGTAACAAACTTTACGACTTGAAGCAAGTGATAGTCTTTATCTACATTAAACTTCATCCCTATAAGCCTTTTGGGTTTTTTGTATGTTTGAGAATGCTTGGTGGATTAGCTATTAGACTAGGTTTCGTGTCCATTTTGAATGAAATTCCAATTTTACGGGTAATCAGGTTTTGGCGGGAACAAATACATAGCGAGAATCATTGGTTGGCGGAAGTCATTGTTTGGAAAGAATCATTTATTGGAGGGAATCATTGTATGACAAGAATCATTTATTGGAGGGAGTCATTGCTTAGAATTATACAGTCATAACATAAAGTCCATTAAAAACATATAAAATATGTACATAAATATAACTATATAACATAGATAGAATATACAGTGTAATAAAAAGTAACACCAAAATGTGACAACAGAACATGATCCAATAACATAGTCGTGATACATGCTGAAAATACAATCAATTAGTCATGGAATACAAAATGGTCACTTAATCAAGATCTCAGCAGTGGAGGGCCACCGTCTAGCACTCATCCAACGACTGACAAAGCTCTTCCATACTCATCGCGTGCGACCTCGAATGTGGATTTATAAAACAATCGGACAAGTTATATAACCTAGTATGGTAACTCATCGCTCTTGGGTTCTCCCCAACATATGCATCAAATGATTCACACTCGGGATCAATCAGAATGTACCATATGTGATCCTGAACCCATACCGCGTATAAAGTGGTCATACTATGATGGCCAATAGTACAAGTTTCACAACGAATCTTAAGATCAACGACGTGCAACTGTCATGTTGCCCATATAATATCATCCCAAAAGTAGCATGTGTTAAAATGCCTACCTCTGTCTGGTGGAAAAACAGGTCGATGTGAATGAGGTTTATCCTATAATGATCATAAATACAAAATTGAACTAATATATGTCGGCTTCAGTTCTACATAATTGATGACCTATAATGATCATAAATTCAAAATGTTAAACAAATGATATAATATGATTCATAATTTTTTAACAAATATAATAAATAAATAATTTTTTTCTTTAAATGTATTTGTGACGGAAGTTTAATAAAATTTTAAAAATTACCTAAGTGAATGTAATTTTATATTATATAGGATATAAAAAAAGAATCGAATAATTTCATTAATTGTTTTATGACTCATCCATGGCTATTTTATAAGTTTATTTCTCGAACAATAAACTAAAATTTCAAAAAATATATATATTTTTTGTTTTTTATAAGAAACTAAGCTATAATATATTAAATTACGACTATAATCTTAGATTTTTGCCTTTTTATATTACCGTCTCAAAATTTACGATTTTGTGTGTCACTAACTCTTTTTCATGTTACTCCGCCATCTCACCTTTAATAGCAGTTTAGAAAACTTTAAAACTCTCATGTTAAATGTCATTCGATAAAATCAATGTGTATTTAATAATATTTTATAAAACCAATAAAACATGGGTGAAGCTATTTTCTCCATTAATTTTTTTATTTTCCCCATAAATAAAAAAAAAACTCGACTTTGTTATTTCCTCCATAAAGGAAATAACATATTTACCTTTTTCTTTATTTTAATCCAAAAACTCATTCATTCTCCAGCAACTCCATCGATTTCTACCACCATCCCAACTATCTCTATCATATTAACTTATGCACACCCAACCTACCATATTAGCTTCTCACATCAATCCCCCATAAATCCTAACCCTAGCTTCGCCACTATGAAGATGACCTCCTATTTAGATTTCTCTTCTAATCTTGAAAAACAACAAACCATAGCCAACTACTCGATTTCTCTTTTAATCTTGAAAAAAAAACCCAGTCTCTCTCGAATTCTTGTAAGGTAGAAATCATTCGTTATTTTAAAAAACAACATTACTTAAAAATACAGCATTGTTTATTTAAACAGATGAAATGCACCTAATTCTGAGACGGCATCTCGGAATTAGGTGCACTTTTTTTATATAAAAAACACATGATTATGAGGTACTGTCTCGGAATCACGTGTTTTTGTTATAAAAAAAGCGCACCTAATTCTGAGATGTCGCCTCAGAATCAGGTGTTTTTTTCTTGAAAAAAACACCTAATTCCTAGTTGTTGTCTCGAAATTAGTTGTTTTCCGCTAAAACCTGCACAAATCGGGATTTTCGAAAATATGTTTACATGAATGTAAAACTAAAAAACTAGATTAAATTATCTTGTCGGTTGATTGAGTGATGTTCTCCGGTTTTAAATCTTTAGTTTGAATGTCATCCATGAGTAATCTTTAAGAAATTTGAAGTTTTTTTTTTTGTTTTTTGGGTTTAATTTTAGAAGCTAAATCATATATGTTGGATTTAATTGGGTTAAATCATGTGTTTGTTGATATAAGGGTTTCATAATGGTTAATGGCATCAACTTATATATTAAAAGGTAAAATGAGAACAAGATAGTAAAAGCAAGTAATAAGTCTTTTTTTTTAAATATGGAGGAAATAAAAAATGCGATGGAGGAAATAGCTTCACCCATAAAACATTGATAGTTTTATACCAATTGCGTTTTTCTTTGTCATATTTTTTACATTAAAAAATTATCATCGATACACTTATTAATATTTATACGAATATTTCATTGGAGCAGATGAAATAATATTTATTCTTAATCGATTTGTCTTTTTATTTGAATATAATACTATAAAATATTTATGAGAATATGATTCGATGGTTATTTTTTTATGGTTTATAGCTCTATAACAAAGTTATGTTACCAAAACATCTTGCTACACTTTCAAGAAAACAAATATTTATGTGAATATATTACACAAAATAATAAGGTTTACGGTTCTCTTTTTTAAAATGGACAAACCAAATTATAAAACCGGTTTGAAATTATTAATTGTTTTTGTTAAAGTCGAATTTTATAAATTAATATTATTTTTAATCTCAATTATTTTTTTGCATTTTTGGCATATGTGTTTGTTGAGTACGAATTGTATTTTTTGAGAGTGAAAAAGAATGCAAAGATAAATTGTAGGGAGAAAGAGATTCACAGTAAAAACGTAATAAATAGGGAAAGTTGTAGTTTATTCATCAATTCCCGATTGAATGCGCTACAAAAAGTAAAAGCGTAATAAAAGTAAAAGTTGTAGTTTATTCATTTCCTGAGAGAGAAAACGCTCTCTAGAACTGCTTCTTCTTCCTCGTTTATAGTAAGCAATACTGCCTGTAAACCTGAAACAACTCCGATTTCGTGTTGATTCCCCATTGCAAGTACCCATTGTCTGCAATGGGGAAATCGTTTTGACAAAAAAAAACCTTTTTGGGTACAATCTCAAAAACTTCCATTAATATCGAGCTTTCAACCATTAATGGCAGCTCTTCCTCTCTCTCGCTTAATGAGCCTCTCCTGACGGTTAGCCTATCTATCAGCATCTTCTCTCTCTCCCTTAATAAAGCTCCACTAATGGAAATCTTATCCGCCTAGCAAAGATCTTTCACGTGCTCCATCTGTATCTCTCTCTCCTACAAAGAGTCTCTAGGCAGAAAGCATATCAGAGCTTTCATGGCATTAATTCCTTTCGTTTCTATTGCTCAGCATGTCTCTTCCCTCTCTCTCTCTTTCACCATTGCCTCAGCAGCCGCCTCACTCTCCAACCATCCTGCAAGGAAAACCACGACAACCTTCTCTCCAATCATTCGACATCCTAGCATTTACTACCGGCTTTGGAAAACGGAAAAGCCAAAGGCCACTACAGTTTGGGGATGGTCACCACTAAAAGACCTTCTCTCTCCTGCTGACCTTAGCAAGCGCGTCATTAATGGCGCCCAGGTTCCAAGGAGCAGAATGTACTGCTCTCCCAGTGGTGCATTAGAAAATTCGAATTGCAGCCCCTCTCTCCTCTCTCCTTCACCCAATCATCGTCTCCTTCTTTTAATGCCTCATTTAATGCCATCTCTCGCCTTACACAGAACCATTTCACCCACCCGCACCCACCTCTACCCTAAAACCTACGCTAACAATCTAACCCTTCACCTCTCTGACTATAAACCAAGCCATAACTCTTCACTTCCTCCCACCTCTCCATCTCCCTCCTTTCCATCTCCCTCAATAAAGACTCTAGCCAGAAACCTTTCAACCCCTTTGTCTCCAATAATGGTTGAAACAAGAACTCAAAGATCCCACAAAAGAAACTCCACCTCTCTGCCTCCCAACCGCAAAATCATCCCTCGTTTCAGAGATCAAAAGAAAGCCATCACCTCCCCCTCCTCATCAGACTCCTCTCGCCCTAGCAGCCCCAACACTTCCCTTTCACTCGAGACTAAAACTTCCTCTCCTCCCTCAGCCTCCCCTTCCCGGTGCTCGGGCATGCTGGGACTCCCTCTGTCTGTCCACTCGACCCCTCCCCCCGTCTTGCATGAAACCACCACAGCTCTCTCAAAATCCCAGAAAGTAGCCCTTGATGCCATCAGCAAAGATCTGTAAATATCCCCTCTCTCACTATCCCCCCTTCATTCAAACCTTTCACCCACATCATCTCAGATGATGATAATCCTTCTGAATACTCTGAAACGCGTACCGCAATGAAAACCTCATGACTGCTATAACCTCTCTCCAGTCACCTAACCCTCCGGTTAATGCTACGTCCTTTAATGCCACCCTGACTCCACTCTCAAAACTGGTCTGCACCATGGTAGTGGAACTGCCCCGATACCTGGTCTTGGTAGCATGCAAGGTAATCCCGAGTCTCTTACTCTTTTCCCCTCTAATCCTTCCCCTCAAGCCCTTTCAGTCCCTCAAGCCCCCTTCACATCCACCCAAAGAACTACTTTTACCCCTAGAACTGCTGTTCCAACTACCTTCAGCCTCCAAACCGCCATGCAAACTGAATCTCTAACCATCACAACAGTTCTCCACTCGATAACCATTTGAACCCCATGTATGCAACACAACATGCAAACCCTAGTCTCTCCAACCCTTCCTTCTAGCAAATATCTGTTCAACCCCAACCATGAAAACCCTAGCCATGCAAACCCGCCCATGCTAGCCACCCTCACCTTGAACCGCTATCTCCAACTAATATCCTCACCACTTCCATTCAAACTCTGCAAATTTTTCCGTTTAGCCAAACTGCCCTTGTTATCCCTTTGATCAACCAGTCTCCCTCTACCGTGATCCACAAGACTCATCAAGCTGATACTACCCAACCCGTCTCAACCCTATCCCTACTCTTACTACCTTCCCTGAATCATTCCCGGGACGGAACAGTAAGGGATACGCCATCTCCAGACATTCCAAAGCTTTCAGATCCCTTGGTGTTAGACCATCCTCCCTCCAACATCACCCCTATACTCACCCGCCTAAGAGCAACTCCATTCCCTCTCACCTTGCTAACAAATCAGCCCCTCTAGTGAACATTCATCACCCGACTCTTATTTACAAATCATGGGCCAATGTTGTCTTCACTGAAAATGACCCGAAACCTCACATGGCCCTAAAAAAGACAGACGACCTAACCTTCGAGAATGAAACATTGATGTTCCCTGACGATGCCCTCTCTGGAGACAAAGATGACTGGATTAAGTATCTGTCTGGCTACTTCCTCTCCAAAAGAAGAGCCACTTCACATATCCAGTTCCTTCCCAACCAGATTTGGGGGATGTTTGGTCTCCAGGAGTGCAAACCTACGCCCTTTGGACATTACTTCTTCCGCTTCTCCACTGCGGGCAATGCCACGGAGGTCCTGGAACGTGCTCCCTGGTTTTTCAGCAGCCACCCTGTTTTCCTTAAGTGCTGGGCCCCGATGAAAACGATGCAAAAAGAAGCCCTAAATCCAATCCCTCTATGGGTAAAGTTCCACGGCATGCCTCATGAGCATTGGACTGCCAAAGGCCTAAGCATCTTAGGCAGCGCGCTTGGAATGTCGATATATGTGGATAGCCAGACAGCCAACCGCTCCCGCCTCAGCTACGCCAAAATCTGCATCATCATGCAAGCAGCTGCCTCCTACCCATCTTCCATCTCCATTGGCTGTCTTGGATAAAGACACACAATACAGATCGAGTTCCAAGGCCTTCCCACGATCTGTACAAAATGTATCTCCTTTGGCCATATTGTTGCTGGATTCCCTAGCCCTTCCGGCCCAAAGACCCAGCCAGCCAGACACCCTGGAAAGGAGCCAATGACCGACAGCCCCGCAATCACGCTCTCGGACTCCAGTGGAAGTGAATCCTACCCGTTGCCCAACTACACCAGCTTGCATCAACTGGCCACCGGACGTGCATAGACCAAGAATCAAGTCATCGCCATCAACAGCTCTACCGCCAGCCAGATAGGACCATCGGAAAGGGAAGCTTCACCGGCCGAAATCACTTCCCCGCGCGCTGACCTCAGACCCTCGAAAGCCTCGCCTAGTATGTATGAGGACTCCCCTAAGAATATTTAGCTTTTATCTTTCTCTAATGCTTTACTTGAACAATTATCCATGAAATTAGCGTGTTGGAACATTAGAGGTCTTAATGATCCCGTCCGCCAAAAAAACGTTCGGGATTTTGTTTTTACTAATAGCATTAATATCGTTTGCATGCTAGAAACTAAGGTAAATGCCACTAATATCACGACCATTATTAACTTCATGTTTTCCTGGTGGGACTTTACCACTAATCATATGGACCACCATTATGGTCGTATTTGCATAGCTTGGAACCCTAGTGTCGTTAAAATCACTCCCCTCAAATCTTCCCCGCAGCTCATCCACACCAAAATAACCTAGACCTTCCGTAATACTAGCTTTTTCGCCACCACCATCTACGGTTACAATGACCCTCCCGACCGTCTTCCTCTTTAAGAAGACCTGAACACCATATCCCCTACCACATCCCCTCCCATTGGGTTGTCCTAGAGGATTTTAACGCTATTCGCAATCCCCTCGAGAGAACCTCCAACGACTATAGCTGGAACAACTCGATCGCCGCATTTAATGATTGCTGTAGAAATTGCAACCTTGAGGAACTCCATACCTCAGGTTTCCAATTTTCTTGGTTCAACCACCAGGTTGACAACCCCATCTCATCCAAGATCGATAGAGCCCTTGTCAATGACAACTGGAACAGATTCTTCCCCAAGTCCTTCACCCACCTTGACCCCCCTCGCACGTTCGACTATACCCCGATCATCCTCTATCTCTCTGCCCTTTACATCCCCAAACCCAAACCCTTTAAATTTTTCAGTATGTGGACCCTCCACCCCAGCTTCATGGAGATAGTTTCCACTAGTTGGGATCTCCCTTGATCCCCCCACCCCATGGAAGGCATTGTAGCAAAGCTTACAAGACTGTCCCATATCCTTGAGTCCATAAATAAAAGAGAATTTAGTGACATCAGCCTTCGGGTGGACAATGCCCAAGTTGAATTAGCCCAAGTCCAAATTGCCCTAGCCTCCAACCCCTCTGACCGAAACCAAATTCTCTTGGAGCGCGAAGCGGCCAATAAATACATCTTCTTTAGCCGAGCCGAGGAATCCTTCCTCAAGCAAAAGTCTCGTGAGACCTGGCTCAAGTTGGGTGACAAAAACTCCAAATTCTTCCACAATAGCATTAAGGTCCGCTGGGCCAGGAACAAAATCTTTTTGATCACCAATCCTGATGGGCACTCCAGTTCCAACCCTAAAACTATCTCGTCCACTTTTCTTTCCCACTTCCAAAACCTGCTTTGTTCCGCTAGCAAAACTGATTACCCCGGCCTCACCAGGGTCGCGTCCCTCACAAACCATACTGTATCCCCCTCGGATAAAGCCAACATGACCAAGCCCTCCTCCGACTCGGAGATTAAGGCTGCCCTTTTTGACATTGACAGTGACAAAGCCCCTGGCCCGGACGGCTATAGTACGGGCTTCTTTAAAGCCTGTTGGGATATTGTGGGCCCGAACATCTTTGTTGCCGTCAAGCACTTCTTCCTATGTGGGCATTTAGATCCAGAATGGAACAAATCCCTCATTGCCCTAATCCCTAAAATCGACAACCCTTCCTCCCCCTCTGACTACCGCCCCATTTCCTGTTGCAATGTCATCTATAATATCATCTCGAAAATCATAGCCAACAGACTCAAACCCGTCCTCCCCTATCTTATCGACCCTTTCCAATCCGCCTTCGTCCTGGGACGCTCCATCGCTGGCAATATCCTCTTCACCCAAGACCTCCTGCACGGCTACCACACTAACCGCAAAGGCCCTAGAGGCACTCTTAAGATTGATCTCAGGAAAGATTTTGATAATGTCCGCTGGGAGCTAATCCTTGACGCTCTTTATGCAATTTATTTCCCCATTGAAATGATTGGCTGGATAATCCACTGCATCTCCTTCCATACTTACTCGATTAGCATAAATGGAAACACTACCTCCCCTTTCGCTGGGAAAAGAGGCCTCCGCCAAAGAGACCCCTTGTCCCCATACCTCTTCGTTATTGTCATGCAGGTACTCTCTCGCATCCTCCAGCAGAAAAGCCAAGACCCTGGATTTGGATTCCATTAGAAATACCACTCCCTCGAAATCATAAACCTTTGCTTTGCCGATGACCTCATGATCTTCTGTCGGGAAAACCTCAAATAAATCAAGCTCATCCATGAGGACCTCCAAGACTTCGCATCACTCTCGGGCCTCCATCTTAATCCGAACAAAAGACAAGTCTTTCTCTCTGGAGCCTTGGGGAATGAACGTCTAGCCATCCTCTACCTTCTAGGCTTCAATGAGGGATCCCTTCCAGTTCGCTACCTGGGGGTCCCCATCATCACTGGTAGACTCGCATACAATGACTGCAGGACTCTCTTCACCAAGATCACCAACCGCATCAACTTTTGGACCACAAAGAACCTATCCTACACGGGCCACCTTCAACTAATCAAATCTGTCCTCTTTACAAGCCAAGTCTATTGGTCCTCCATTTTCATTCTCCCGGTCAAAGTACTCAAGGAACTATCTTAGCTCTTGAGATGATTCATGTGGTCTGGGACTAAAATGAAGATCTCGGGATCTAAAGTGGCTTGGGACACTACTACCTTGCCAAGATCGTAGGGCGGCCTTGGAATCCAAAACCTTAAAATTTGGAATCAGGCGGCCGCCCTAAAATATTTCTGGTCTATTCTCACAAAAAACCCTAACTCCTTGTGGACCCAATAGACCATCGAGGAAAGGATGAAGAACAAAAAAATTTGGACACTCCTCATACCCGCTAACTCAAGCTGGGGCTTGAGAAAAATCCTAAATCTCAGAAATCTCGCAGCTGGTCTTTATAAGGTGGCCATCGGAAATGGTTCAAAGACCTGTATATGGTACGACCCCTGGCTCTTTCCTGCCTCCCTGGTAAACTGTTTTGGACAAAATATTACCAACCTCTCCAGACTCCGCAACCTCTTAGCTGTCTCTGACCTTAATTTAAATGGTAACTGGCACTGGCCCACCCAAGCCAGAGCTCAAAATCGGCACCTGCGCTCCCACCTGGATGAAATCAGAATTGCTTTATCTGATCTCCCCCCCCCCTCATCTCAAGAAGTCACTTTCCTTTGGATCCCCAACAAATCCAAACCTCAATTCACTACCAGCAGCACCTACGCGGCAATCCGCCCTTCCAAGGCGAAAGTCATTTGGAGTTCCATTGTTTGGAACAAATAATCTATCCCTAGACACTCTTTCATCACCTGGTTGGTCATCCAAAACAAGCTACCCACTCGCGACAAACTTATCAGCTGGGGTCTTGACTCTCCTCCGGATTGCATCCTTTGCTCAACCTCGCCCGAAAATATTGACCACATTATGGTCTCCTACCTATTCACATCCTCCATCTGGGAAAACATATGTGCTAAGCTCCAGTTCCCAAGTCAAACTTCTACGTGGAACACTTGGATAATTAAAGTCTGTAATTGGCCAGCCTCGAACCCCAACGCCCATACTTAGTGTATGGCTTTCTGCACCACGATTTACCACATATGGCAAGAGCGCAATGAGAGAATCTTCATCAACAACCACTCGCAGGCCTCTAGCATTGCTTTCAGGATCCTTTCAGACATAAGATACAGATTCTATAACACTAGCATCTCTCTTCTTGTATAACAATTATAATTTATCTTCTAGCAAAAATGTAATATGGCCCTGAGGCACTAGTCAACTCTGTAAAATTTATTTTCATTAATTTAATGTTTTTTATACCAAAACAAAATGACAAATTGCACAGTAATTTTTTTATATTTATTATTAATACTAATATTTCCTTATAACTTTACAATTTACCTATCGTAACTTTAATATAATTGAATTAAGTCGTCTCCAAAGGAATAGCCGAGTTGGTTGAGTAAGGCATGCTCGTGACCAAAAGTCATGAGTTCGAGTCCCTGTACATACACTTTCTCGGCTGAGCCTGTCAACTTGTATGGTTTACCTTCTGGCGTCGGTTTGCAGGCTATTGCGTCAGACTGAGGGTTTATCATGTGCGCACTCGTTGCACTCTGAGTAGCAGCTGCGGGTTCCCTCCTTAAAAATAATAATCGAATTAAGTCCCTAATAATTTATATCCTTATCAGTAGCCCCCTAGTTCTTATAAAGAATAACGAATAAGAACTAGAAATCTTCTAAGTCGGAGCGGATTGGGACTGTTACGTTGTCAAACTGTATCGCTTCGAATTTTGAACCTCTCATCTTCTCATCAAAATGATTTACTTCAACACTTATCTTCTTCGAATGAAACCATATCCAAATTTTCCTTGTATTATGACTTCTCATCATTACATTTTAAGTCTCCTCGAATCAAAGTTTTCCCATATTATGCTTTAAATCTCTTCGAATGCTTATATATCCTCCTCAAATTGGCTTCAAATATACACGTTTTCTTTCAATAATTTCTCGATTAGTAGGTGGAAACTAATATGGTACTCTAGTGCATGTGCAACATGCCACTAGGTCTGCCAATTTATAGGTGTCACTCTACTTAGTAGTAGGTTAACGTTTGGCGATTCTTCAACAACTATCAATCAACTCTTCATCTTCTCTACCCATTTTCTCCCTCCGGTAACCATCATCAACTCTTCATATTCTTATGATTATTTTATCTTTCGTTATACTTTTATAATTCTCTTACAAATACTTTCTCTTCATTTATTTTCATTCATCATTAAACTTATAGAGAGAAAAAAGAGAGCAGTCTGAAAACCTATCTTTTCCACCATCACTTTCACAAAAAAATACCACTTTACTGATTAATCTCCATCCTTCTAGAGACTAATTTGAAAGTTCTTCTTCACTTTGGTTTATGAAAAAAAATAACCAGCTATTAAAAAACCCATTTTGGGCTTGTACGATTACTTGTGTATTGGTAAAACGGTTGTTGAATATCATGCAACAGGAGTGATAGATAATTCTCCATAATTTTCAACTCAAACCATTATATACGGTAATTTCAAACCTACTTAGAATTCCCCTGGGAATCAAAGTTAATCCAAACCTGTTCATGAAACCTGCTTACCAAAACCTTTCTCATAAATACCGTCTCTAAATCTTTCACCAACACTCTCTGGCTCCATAACAGTTCCGCCTTGAAATAATCGCAAAGCAACACATAGCGTATCATTTTTAAGAGAATCATAAAAATCTCCATCACCTCTCAACATTGAGCCACCTCCAATTTCACGCAAAGAAACACCTAGAATTCGATCAAAGGCTCAAACTTCCCAAAATTTTCCTTCAAAAAATAAACCATTTATAGTTATGGGAGACTTTGAAGTTGTAAATACTCCACAAAAACTTGCACAGAAAAACACATAGAATCCTACACCATCTTCTCCTCCGCCAAATGATATAATTGAGACCAACCCAGACTCACAACAAACTTCTTTGAAGACTCAACACCAAAGCCTAACATCAAGCTATAATTATTCTCAATTGCGAGATGAAGCTTCTGAAGACGAAGTTGAATCATAGAAAATGACATAGACAGAATTCTAACATCGAACCTATAGAAAGCAGTGTTGCTTCTGAAACCTAGGATGATGGTTCACAGAAAGTAACAGCAGAGAAAAAAGGGAAGAAAAGAAAGTGTCTATTGAGCTCCCTGAAGATGTCGCTGCCACTCTAAGTGTAAACTTAAAACCAGTCATCCCCAAATATATCATGGCGTTGAAGAATGTGCCATATAAATATTACAGTCAAGCCCTTCCCTAATGACTAAGGAAACAATGGGGATTTCCGGACAATGTGGTGCTTCAATTACCAGAGAAAAAAGATACTCCACTTTGTTGTAGATCAAATGAATTGGTGGTTTGTCTTGAGATCATCAATTGGATACTTCGGTTCCCATTAGATCCAATGTTAGTGAAGTAATTAGAGCTCATTGACATGTGCCCAACATAAGCAAGCCTGAATTTATGGTTCATTCTCCTATGAGTGATTATGGCTTCTAGACTGAGAAACATTACTCTCTTCATCAAATACTTCATTGTCATGACGGGTCTTTAAACAAATTAAGTATTTCCATTCTATTATCTAACCCTTAGAGATGATTTCAAGATAATTGATGATCTTTTTAAAATGGAAAAGTCCTGGAAACAAATGTCCTTCTTTATTTCTAGAGCATGGGAAAATGGTTAAGAAATATCGAAGGAGAACCCTTCAAAACTCAACCTCATTTGGAGAAGCACCAATAAGTTCTTTTTTTCTTTTATTTTGTGTTTAATAACTTATATGTAAATTATTTTTCTATATGTATTGCTGACGTATTCAGAAATTTTGAGGAGGTACAAAGCTCGCAAGAAACATGCCAAAGTTATCTTGGCCAATCTGGCTATATAGGCAGATAATATATGGGGCAATGAATTCCATAGTGCTTTTATGCCTATAAATTACATCAACAACCATTTATCGAGAATCTCCTCGGGTACTATTGCCCCAGAAGATTTGATAGAACCCTTTAACCCAAACGACGTTGTGAAAAGATTACTAGCATCTGATGCAAAAGTCATACTCTTAGTTCTCAATTGATCTCAAAGCCACTTACCCGCAAAGAAAAAGAGTAAAAATAAAAAAAATATAATCCAACTCTTCGACAAATCCAAAACCGCAGAGAAGATAGAGGCAACCCGAAAAGAAAACAAGCGAAACAAACCTCACCACTATTAAGGAATGAGTTGAGGCTGAACCCTCTCCAAAGATAAAGAAGGCTATTGCCCTCAAAAAAAGAAGAAAACCTCTTCGAAACTCCTCTAATATCTTCAAAGAAAATAATCAAAGTATCTCCATTGAATTCAAACCTACATGTCGAGGAAATAGAAGAAATTGCGGTGACAGATCACCAAGGAAATGATAACTTCATCAACAATGAGAGAATTGGTGAAGATGAAATCCAAGATCTCTACAATGATATAGACCCTGAAGTTCATCGGATCCAAGAAATATTTGAACAAATTTCTCACCATGTTACCACACTTGTTCCACCTGAAATTGTTAACTCAAATATTATACCAGGTTTACCCTCACCTACCCTCAAGCCTCATGGAAATCCTCCCACTCCTCATACTCTTCTTGTTATACCAATGGAAGATCATTATGAAGAAGTATTGATTATTCTTCAACCATTCTCGAGACTTGAACAAGCACCAAAAATCTTAGGCACAGGATTTACGTCTGCTCAAAACAGACTCGAGGCGATGGCAAAAGACATGATTTGGTACAAAAAATATGTTGCATGAGAGAAACAGATCACGAAATTTTTGGTTAACATATTGTAGATCAAATCCAAGTTTTCCAAGCTAATAGGTCAAAGTTCATAACAAAAGTCATCCACCTCAAGCGTCATTTAAGAATTATTCATGAACAAGAAACAACCGAGTTGAAGACTTCCCATCAGGCTGAGCTAACTGAACACAAGGCAAAACATGTGAGGGAAATATCTGAGGAGTAAAAGAAGTACTATTCTCTTCAAGAGTCTTTTAACAAAATTTAGGAGTAAAATGAGAAGTTTTTTTGAGGAAATGGCATCACTCAAGACGTCATTCGAAAAAGACAAACAACTTGCTGTGAAAGTTGCCCAAACTCAATGCGGACTAAACACCCTTGCTGCTGTTAAAAATATTGAGGAGAAAAAGATAATCACTTTACTCCGCGAACTTTATACAACATTTCCAAAAGAAGATCTATCAGGTTTTTGGAAATTAATTCTCATTGAAAGTCGTCCAATCGAAGCACTTGATCCTATACCTGACGAATCTTCTGAAGAAACTGAACCAGAAGAAGAAGATGAAGATGTTTCCGATCAGGGAAAAATCTCATCGAAGGGAAACTCAGATTAATCTACATAGGATGATCAAGAGGATTAAAAAAGACTTGTTTTTTGTTTTATATTTTGTCAAATCACTAATTGTTGCTGGTGTATCCTTTTTTTTGTAAGTGCTTAAATATTTGGCACTTAAACTTATGTTTGTAAGATTAGAACTTTAATATCCAAGAAACAATGCCTTTCCAATTCTTCAAATATCGGCCATCTTTATAAAAAGTAATTTACATCTCGAACAGTATTACTATTTAAAATAGTGGTTATAAACACGTTAGCACTTCGAATCAAATAGTGCATTTAAAAAGCGTTAACACCTTGAATCAAATATTCACCTCAAATATGTGTTTAAATAAACTTCTAGCACCTCAAATACAATTATAACCTCAAAATTATGCGTTAAATAAATGTATAGCACCTCGAATAAAAATAGTGCGTTTAAAAAACGTTAGGACCTCAAATATAAACATCTCTTCAAATTGTGCTCTAAATGAACGTATGGCACCTCAAATACAAATAGTGCGTTTAAAGAACGTTGTCCTCTCGAGTATTGTAGATTTTTCGAACAACGTCTTTAATAAACGTTAGCACCTCGAATAATTACTTTTGGCTAACAACTTCTAAGATGATCACTCTTTGATTAGTTTTCAAAATAATTTAAGTATTTGTATTCAAAACAACCAGTGCCCAAAAAAGCGTTTTTTAATTAATATTCTCGAATGAACACACTCATTAAAACCTTTCTTGGCCAACATGATAGGAAAAAGTATGTCATTTATCCAAAACTCATTAAAATAATACATAATGTCTAAAAATAAAATATCACTCACAATATAGCTTAAAATGTTCTATATTCTAAGGATGTTGAAGTAATCTACCTTGTTCTTCATGAAGGCGGTATGTACCCGGTTAAGTCGATCTACTACCACATAAGGACCCTCCCAATTTGGAGCCATCTTTCCCACTCGCTTGTCCTTTGTATGGAGAAATACCTTCCTTCAAACTTTATCACCGGCCTTAAAATCCCTCATTATTACCATCGAGTTATAACGACTCATCATCAAAGTTTGATAATGAGTCAAATTCAAATGTGCTCTAACTTGTTTCTCCTCGACCAAGTCAAGGTTCGTTCTTCTTGCCTCCCCATCTAGCTCTTCGGAATAATAATGTATCCTATAAGAACGTAAAGTAGATTATGTAGGGCTTACAACATCCATACCATATTCCAAGATAAAAGAAGTTTCTTGAGTAGCCTCTCTAAGAGTCATCCGATAAGCCCACAACACCTCTTGTAAATAGTTAGGCCATTTACCTACAGTGTCTGCTAAATTTTTCTTTAAACCTTCCAGAATTGACCTATTAGTTACCTCTACTTGTCCTTTTCTTGGGGATGAAAAGGTGTGGAAAAACATTATGTGATACCCCTCGAATTGTAAAAAGAAGTCATTTCTTTGTTGTTAAACTAACGACCATTATCTGTGGTAATTTTATGAGACACTCCAAACGAAAACAAATATTATTCACAATGAATTTGATAATATCATTGGCTCTTGTGCCGGATAATGGTTCAGTTTCAACCCACTTAAAAAAAAAATTCACCACTACAATAATCATTTGACCCCCTCTAGGGGTTATAGGTAGTGGCCCTACTAAATCTAGTCCTCACTTGTCGAAAGGAATAGCTTCACATATTGATGTAAGTGGTACAACTGGGTTGTTAATAGAATTGGCAAAACGTTGACAAGTATCACAGCCTAAAACTAAAACTTTAGCATCATATATGATCGAAGGACAATAATAGCGTACCAACAAAACCCTATGTGTCAAAGACTTAAACCCACAGTGAGCTGAACCTTCACCATCATGCAACTCAGATAAAGTCTCTTAAGATTCTTGTTTACTCCAACATCATAATAATGGTCTACTTAAAGATGTTTTGTATATCACTCCATCTAACACGACATAACCATGGGCCTTGTATCGTATCCTTTGAGATAGCTTTATATCTTGAGGTAACATACCACCAACTAAAAAATTGAGAATATCATACCAACAGCCACCTCGAATTATATCCGAGTTAACAAATACTTCCTTAACATATTCACATTGTTCTGATCGTGTTAAAATTGAAGGAATTTCATTTAATAATATCCATGGATACTCCTTTGTGTAAGCAATGGTTGTTGAAAGAATCAAAAACTATATTATCCCATCGATTAATATGATCAACAATCATTCTATAAAACAAAAAAGTTAAGCTTCAAAGCTCACGCAGATATAAATTTAACTTATCCTTATTGGCCTCGTATATGCCTGTCATATGATGTGCCACTAGCTGTGAATCTGTCTCCAAACGGACTGTTTTCACTCCACAAATATTTGCATGCCTTAAACCAGCTAAAGCAACCTCGTATTTAGCCTCGTTATTCTACACATGGAAACCAAATCGAATAGTCTGGTACATAGCTTCTCTATAATGAGTAATCAATTGAAATCCTGCACTTGATCCCGATATGCTAGAACCACCATCGGTTCGAACTACCCACGTTGAAACTACTGGAATTGAATCTTTAATTGTCCCCTCATCTGATTGACTTGATTGCAATTCAACCAAAAAATTTGCTAGAGCTTGAACTTTAATTTTTGTTCGAGGAGCAAAATTGATATAAATTAATCAACTCTACTAACCAATAGGTAATTCTACCAGAAATGTCTGGTCGTTGTAATATATTCTTTGGTGGAAAAGAAGTTCGAACAATAATGGTGTGAGCTTAAAAATAAGGGCGCATTTTTCTAGCAGCCACAACTAAAGCAAAATCCAATTTTTCAAGCCTTAAATACCTTTTTATCTGATGCCATTAAACTCTTGCTAACATAATAAAATGTCTTTGAAGTTCCCCTTATTCTCGTATAAAAACATTGCTGACAGCAAAATCAGACACTGCTATATACAAAACAATTGTTCCCCAATTTGAGGCTTAGACAAGATTACTAGTGATAACAATAGTTCTTTAATCTTAAAAAAATCTACTTCACATTCCGGTGTACACCTAAACTCTTTGGGACTTCATAAAACTTGGAAAAAAGGAAAACATTTATCAGAAAATTTAGAAATAAATCAATTAAGAGCAGCTAAACTTTCTGTTAAGATTTGCACCCTTTTTTACTAGTTCGAGGTGATATCATTGACACCAAATTCCTGATCGTACACCAAGAGTGCATTTTTCAGGATTTAGCTTCAGTTAAATAGCCTTTAAATTCAGAAAATTCTCCTCTAAATCTTTCAAATTTTCACTCTCTGTTAGGATTTTAACAAGCATATTGTCAATGTAAACTTCCATATTCCTCCCGATCTGAGAAGCCAAAGCCTTGTTCACCAAACATTGATATGTTGCTCCTGCATTCTTTAAACCAAATGGCATAACTCTATAAAAATGTAACCCTAGATTAGTTATAAATGTGGTACTCTCTTGATTTTTTGGATTCATCTCAATCTGGTTATATCCTACAAACTCATCTATAAAGGAGAGAATTTTGTTCCTGAAGTAAAGTCAATCACATGATTTATTTGAGAAACGGGAAATGGATCTTTAGGGCATGCACGATTTAAATCTGTAAATTCAATAGACATTCTCCATTTCTCATTATTCTTTTTGACCAATACTGGATTGACAGTCCAAAGTGGATATTGCGCCTCCCGAATATGTTCGACCCTAGTTAATCGATCCACTTCTGCCGCCACGGCCTCAGATTTCCTAACGGAAGAAGCTCGCCTTTTCTGAATAATAAGCCTGATTTTTGGATTTAAAGCTAAGTTGTGACATATTATTTTTGGTAAAACTCCAACAACATCCTCTGCTATCCAAGTAAAAATATCAAAATTATCAAACAGAAACTAGAACAGCAAAAAACGCAAAGTAGGTGACATTAAAGTCCTTTTTGTATAGTTTTTCCATTTGTGTATGTATACTCCTCGATATCCTCACTTATTGCCAAAGGACCTGGGGTTTCCCTCAGATCATCCACGCCATCATCATCCGAGGTGAATTCTCCTCATTTCTATTCTACCATCTAGTCATTTGAATTAGATGTTCAATAATGAAGAGTTGCTGCATAACACTCTCTGGCTACCTTTAGTTCACTTTGAACCACCCTAATACGATCCCCAATAACATACTTCACACATTGGTGAATAGTGGAGACTACATCATACATCTTTGACAACTAAGGTCTCCGAAAGATAGCATTGTAACTTGTTGGATATTCAACTACTATGAACAAAACTTGGACTCTCTTTCTAAAAAGGCATTTTCCCAAATACACCCCCCTTGAATTCTCCAATTACTTGAGCTGTTACTCCTGTAAACCCAATTATAGGGCGATCTGGTCGAAGAATCTTAGGTGGATTATGCATCATGTTGTACGTAAACTTAAACAAAACATTTGTTAAACTGCATGTGTCTATCAAAATATGTCTAATTTGACCCCATCAATATCTGCCAATAACCACTACATCTTCGTGAGGTCCTGTTATCCCTCATAAATCATCATCATCGAACATAATGAACTGGTGCATTTATGTTCCCATCCAAATAAGTAAACATTTTACCCTCCATTTGAGTAACCAAACTTATCACATGTCGTTTCCTGGAGCTATTAGTGTTTCATTCATGGTGTCTCCACCAAAAATTGCTAAATATTCAAAACATTTACACAAACTTCGAACCCGTCCTGGAACTGCTGGTTCATCCACAACCATCAAAATTAATAGATTTTGGTATGCATCTAAATAATCTGACGTTGCATCAAACTCGTCACATTTTGAGTCCAAAATTATCAATAAACTTTCTTGCTTCGAATTTGGATTAACAAATTGATGAGTTGACATGCTCAAATTTTTAACCCACTGCTTTGACCCTTGATAAAAGTTGTTAACTTTCCATTTTCTATCAAAATATGTATACTATTTTTTTACGTTATGCAATCTGTATTATCACGTTTAATGTCATTATGATACTTGCAATACCTATTATTGCGCTCTTCCCTAAGCCTACTTATGAGAGCTGGCTTTCTAAAGTGTACTTGAACTTTAGACTTCTCATAAATAGCTTCCACATCCTCAATTAGCTCCAAAATATTCTGGTCATATCCACTGATTTGGCCTCGCTCGGTAAGATTGATGATTATACCCATGAGTTGGAGCCTCTCTTGATTTACGAGGTAGATTAGTATTAACCCTCGGACGAGGTGGTGCCTGAGAATTCGAAGTATGCACTTGGTTCCCTTGGCTAGTAAATCCATATCCTGAAGTCCTCTCAGTAGAACTTAAACCACCTTGAACCATAGTAGATTCTTCAACTTTAATTTTCCCATCAACTTGAGCCATCAGAGCTCCAAATGTCTAAACTCTTCTTCTAGTTGTTTTATTTGCTAGATCCCCTCGAAGTAAACCTTGTCTAAAATCTGCCATAGCGACAAGCTCTTCACAATCCTCTAGCTCTGTTTTTGTTAACACAAACCGCCTCGTGTAATGTTTCAACTTTTCCCCCACAACCTATTTGCATTGTATAATTTTGTCACCAGTAGCTCACATGTCTTTACTTCCTACAAATTATCTTCGAAATGAAATATAAAAAATTCTAAAATTGGTAATAGATCCTTTTAGAATCCTGTTATACCATTTCAAAACAGTACCTTTAAAAGTTTGAGAAAAAACTTTACAAACCAGTCTGTAGCCATCCTCAAAATTCATCATATATTCTTGAATTGTTCAATGTGGTCACTAGGATCTTGTGTTTCATTAAACATTTATACTTTTGAAATATCGAAACGCCTCAGAAGTGGTATTGACCTGATATTCACAGACAAAGGAGAATTCCTTGAATCAACTCCTTGCAAAATTTGATCATATTCCTTAGTTCCCATTATTGCATACAAATTTTATTCTGCTGTATTATTATATTGATTGGTCACATTTTCCTCACAAAGCAAATCCTTATTTACATGCCGAGGCTTACATTCTTTCTTTGATTTATACTCTTTACGCAAGTTCCAATGCCGAGTCCTTTCCCCCTTCAAATTTTTTTATGCCTTTCTTGTCTAAACAAACATTCCTCATAATTCGAACTTGAAAATTCACCATCACTAGACAAAATATATCGTTATTTATCTTTTCTGTCTCTCCGCGAAGAACAATGCTCTTTATTTGATCGAACGTCGGCTTTTTATGATCTCTTCGAATCTGATGATCTACATAATATTCACCTAATGGATTTTTCATTTCATTCTTTTCCTCAACTAGACGCACTTCAGATTTCAACCTGCCAAATCTAATTTGTTTTTCTCTTCGCGCATACTCGTCATTCAAAACAGTACTTTTCTTCAACAGTTGATTCATTTTATTCTCAACGTCAGATTGATTCCATTGTTCATGAATTCGAGAATTTCCTTGGCCTTCTTCCATGACACTTAATTTCCTATGTAAATCCGATCTAATAAATTTGATTGTTTCATGAACCATTGGATCAATTCTTGTCTCATCTAGTTCCATTATAAGAAACACTATTAAACACAATTTTCTCTTTTCGGATTTTAGATGTGTTATCTAGGTACCAAAATCCTCGCACCGTGGTCGCCAATTTGTTGAGTACGAATTGTATTTCTTGAGAAAGAAAGATATTCAAAGTAAAAAAGTAATTCAGAGTAAAAATCATTGTTTATTCATCAATTTTCACCTCTATTTATAGGTGCGTATAGTGAACCAGTTAAAAAAATGGACAAATTTCATAGTAGCCTTTTATACTTACTATTAATACTAATCTACCCTCGTAACTTTATAATTTACCTATAGTAACTTTAATATAATTAATTAAGTCCATAATTCATATCCTTATCAAGGTTAACCATTTTTCTATTTCTCTATTTTTCTTTTTATTTTGTTTTTGTCGGTAACCATACTTTAATACTATTATTTTATTTTAGGAAAAATTGGTTTAGAATAAGAAAGTATTTTTCTTAAATATCATATAAAAATATTCTTATTTGATGAGAAACAAATGTCTTCTATAACTATATTAGTAATAAATATATTTGGGTTAAGGTAAAAATATGTGTTTTCAGGGGAGTCTAGAAGATGACAATTGCTAGTTTGGGTTAAGGTAAGGTGTTAGTGAAATTAGTTACAAATGGACTGTTTTGATTAAAGTAATATTGTCGTGTTTTTTTAGTGTTAAAAAACCAAAATTGATAAAAATTGAATTTGTTCGTAGCAATTTTGGTTTAGTTATGTAAATTGGAACCAAATATCTTATCGATTCGCTTTCATCCATTATTTTATTGGTTTAGTCCGTTCATATTCAAAACTCAAATCAAACCAATAGAAGCCAAAAATAACTCTTACAAAATATGAATCAAAATACCCTATGATTTTTAAGTCATATGAAACTGAAAATTAAACATATATTTTGTCAAAGTAACTATAAATATAAATGTAGATAAATAGTTGCACTAATTTAGGTGTGAAGGTCGTGAAATTGAATGTAATGTAGTCATAATTAAGATCGATTGTATTGATTATAATCATAATTAGGATTTACTGTATTGATTATATTCGTATATAGCTATAGCTATAATATATAAATATATATATAGGCAGTATTCTTATTGAAAACAAACATCACTTTATATCACTTTTTGATATGGTATCGGAGCAAAGTTTATAATTTTCTTGATTATCACAATTCTCATTCTTACAAAAAAATACAAAAATCACCATGGCTGATGATTCTTACATGTCTCAATCGAAAATCTAAACCACCAACTCAAAGGGTTCCAGATTGGAGACCAAAACTATTGATCATTCACATCCCTGTTATATTAATCATTCAGACCAATCAAAGCCATGTCTTGATTCCTATCAAATTAAACGGTGGTAATTATCAATTATGTAGCAAGACAATTATTCACGCCCTCAATATAAAAAAGAAGATCGGTTTCATTAACGGCAGTGTCAAAGAACCATCACATGAGAATGAACCTCTTCTATTTGAGCAATTAAACCCGGAGCGATAACAACCCTACTCATAATATATATGTTATTCATCGAATAACTGATACATAGGGATTTTTAGGATTTGGCTAAATTAGAGCCCAAATTTTTTTAACCATTCCCAAATTGTAGAGAATCTTTTTTAATAAATAGTCAAAGACGGTTTTGTCATTTGACCAAGAATCTTTAATTTTGTCTTGTAGTGAATTGTGGGTATAGTTAACAAAATATAGAAGAACACAAAATTGCTCCTTCCAACAACCCTCTTATACTCAACACTTAACCAAAAATTCAAAAACTCAAAAAAATCAAAAACTCCAAAAATCACAAATAAACTTCATAAACTCCCAAACCTCTATAAACCAACAAATTTTTAAAAACAATCCAAATCATTGAAGAATGGATTCAGAGCGTGAGAAGCTTGCTTAGGAGCGTGGAACTACAAACATAGTAGTTATTCTAACCAATCTTTTGAAAAAAGTTTCCTTTTTGGTAGTTGTTCTAATTTTAGAAAGTTGGACCCGAACTACCCCGCTGGTGGAAGTCCTATCAACCGGCGGAGAAGAAGAACCTTCACATTTTTTTATGAAAGTCCATCGTCGGGGGTGGTCATGTCCAATCGGTGGTATAATCGACTCCCACCCGCCTGTTCAAATAGAAGTTAACTGTCGGGGTTGAACTGTTATACCGACGGTTGATACTTTTTGGTTTTATTTACACATGTAGAAGGATATTGTGCTGCATCCCCGCCGTCTGTGCTATTATCAGCCAGCGTTTGATAATGTCCCCGGACGTTTTAGTATTTTCAACCGTCGGTGTTAGAATGTCACCGCCGGTTTAACTATCTTTAACCGCCGGGTCGGTAAGTCATAACCGTTGATTGGACTATTATCGACTGGCGGTTGACAACTTCCCCGATGGTTGAGAACGTCCCCGGTGGTTTGAGTATTTTCAACCGGTGGGGTGAGTCGGTAATTTTTTTTTGTGTCAAGCTAACATGATTTACGGTTTTTTAATGTAGGATGAAGAGTTAAAGGCCGAAGAATTAAAGGATGAAGATTTAAAGGATGATTTGTATAGTTTGTGTATGGTGAAGGAGGAGAAAATTCTGGTGCCTTGCTCAGTCGATTATAGCCACTTGTTTGACACCAAATCTCAATACTCTTAAGTGGAGCTGATTGAATGGGTTAAGAAAAAAATAACAGATAACGAGTTTGTGGTAATATTACGACGATGCGATAGACTTGATTGAAAAACTCTGAGAATTGAGTTTGTGTGTGAAAGATCTGGAGTTTACATAAAATTGGTAGATCCGAAGCATCTAAAGAGGAATTCTACCGGCACGAAAAAATGCGGATGCCCTTTCACCCTTAAAGGAAAGAAGTTGGGTGATGATTTGTGGGGTTTTAGAGATTGAATGCGGCGGTCACAATCACGATACTACAGCGTACAAATAAGGTCATTCGTACTTGGGACGATTGAACAAAGAAGAGATAGATTTCGTAGTTAGTTCTATGAAAATGGGACCCCGTCCTCAGGACATTCTCGATGGGGTGAAGAAATTGAACCCTAAGAATTATTCTTCAATGCACACCGTCTACAACGCTCAACTAAAACACCGCAAGCTCGAGAAAGGCGGTCGGTCGCAATTTCAATACTTGTTGGGTGAACTAAAGTGGCCAAACCACTACGAATTCCATAGAAAGTCATTAAAATGGATTTGTTACGCACCCGGTTAGTTTGGATTTGTTACGCACATTTCCAAACGTCATTAAAATGGATAACACGTACAAAGTGATCAAATACGGGATCTCATTGTAGGAGGTTGTCGGAGCCACTTGTACGGTGAAGACTTTCTACATTAGATTTGCGTTTATGTCGGGAGAAAAATTCGAGAGCTACAAATGTGTGTTAGAGTACTTACATTCATTGATGGTAACTCACTCCATCAAATTATCATCCATCATTTTGACGGATATAGACTTGGCGCTTGTGAAGGCGGTGATAGAAGTGTTCCCCAATACAACACACATGTTGTGTCGATAGCACATCAACATGAACGTCCTAGGGAAAACAAAAAAAACATAAAGGAGAAGAAAATGTCCAACGCCTTCTTGAAAGTGTGGAATCAAATGTTGTTGGCGGAAACGGAAGTAGCCTTCAACGAGTATCAGGCCGAATTGCACCGTGACTTCAAAGAGTATCCGCAAGAAATTAAGTATACCGAAAGTTGGTTAGGGCCGTACGGTGACAAGTTTGTGACGTGAAGAATCAACAAGTGGATTCATTTCGGTAACCTAACCACAAACCACGTGGAGAGCGCTCATTCGAGTCTCGAGCATTTCATCGGTACGAGCAAAGATAACTTTGAATCTTTTTGGTTGAAGTTGCATACTTTGATATAATTGCAACACGGGGACATCAAGGGTTCATTCGAAAAGAGCCGCTTGTTAGCCCTACACATATTCGCGAACATTATATATGGTAAACTAAAAAGAAACGTCTCCCACTATGCTTTGGAACTTTTGTCCGGAGAAGTAGATTGTGCTCGCAACATAACAATCGCGGGTAGCATGCCTTGTGGTTGTGAAATACGAACTACGCATGGTATCCCTTGCGCGCACGAAATCTACGAATTTGTTGCCAAAGGCTTAGAGGTGCCTCTAGAGTTATTTAACGAACATTGGAAGAGGTTGGACATTCTAGTCCGTACCAACCTCACGACGATCGAGGAACTAAAAGTCAAACTTGACAAACTAGTATGCGATGTCATGGAATCCAATGATGAAGCAAGACTAGAGCACGTTTATAAAAAATAGTTTACCATCGTCCATCACGAAACAACTACCATTTTGAAGCCATTGATGAAGCAAAAAGCGCGCGGTCGTCCACCTAACAAACGTAAGTTGTCTATTTCCGTTGATGATACATCCACTAAATGCGATAAAAGTGCGCACGAGTATGTGCTCGAATCGAAAAAATGAAAGTTCTCCATCACTTGTTGCAGAGTTCAAAGCTCTTCCCGCAACGTCAAGTAAAGGGAAAAAATACCGGGGCCAAAACTTGGTTCCGAAAGCACCACCTCTCGTAAGAAAGGTAGCATGATTCCAACGCAAGCAAGTGGGGCGATGCTTTGTAGTGGAACGGTGGATTGTAGGTCAAGCTTTACAATGCCGGCAAAGGAAAGTTTTGTAGACCCCAAAGGATACTTAAACCAATTCATCATCTACTTCAGACCTTTCGTAGAGTCCATTAGTTATGTTAAATCTGATGGCCATTGCGGGTACCGCTTGATAGTGTTTGCCTTGAACGGGAAACAAGATGGGTGGAGGTTGATAAGGGATGCCCTTTACAAGGAGCTGATGGATTATACATCAGTGTATGATAAAATATTTACAAGCATGAAGGATTTGATTGATGTTGCGGAGCATGTGAAATGCTCTAGTGATGTGGGTACTAAAGACCATTGGATGTCCATGCCCGAGATGGGAGTAGCAATTGCATATGCGTTTAACTGCATACTCTATTTTGTTGGACAGTACTGAAATATGGATGTCGGCTTCACTTTTCTTCTAATAAGAGGTGCACCACCTCAGATGCCAAACCGGTTGGAAATCGAATTGGGTTGGGTCAACTCCAACCATTTCGTGAACGTAAGTATTTTTTACCTTAATGATTAGTTTAAATATTAAGACATTCATTTTATCGACGTTTCATTTTGTAGCTTGGGATTAGGGCAGAGGCCCCATGCTCGAGGATACATCATTGTTTCTTAAAGTTGCGTTCACCGGAAGCAAAAGGTTGGGCATTGCCAATTGTCTCTTGTTGCAAGAGATACAAACAATTTAAAAATTATTACCCCAATGTAAGCAATTTATCCACTTTTGCTTGATGACTAGGTGAATGTAATGAAGGCTTAAATCGTTGCTTCGTCCCTCGACTATCATGTTTTGCGCCACTTAGTCCATCGCCAAAAAAATCACGGGTAAGGGGTCCCTCGACTATCAAAAATCTATAATTTCAGTCCCCACGCGTGGTTTTTGCTGTAATGCTGCCACGTGTCGCTATAGTTAAATGGTTTGCATTCCACATATAGTCCATTGACTTTTAATTCCATTTTTACCCTCTGAATTTTAACTTTTTTTAATATTTGTTTTTCTCAAAACAGAGTATATCAATATTATATATACTCTTTTTTCATTTTCTTTCCTCTTCTACACTAATTCCATGTTCTTTTCCTTTCGATTTACCTCTAAAATCTACAAATCTAAGAAAAATAGTAATTTCAGAAACCTATCGTCTGCCGCTTGATTCAAATCCGACGAAGAAGGCAGCACAACCAAAGAAGGAAGCAAACCTGTACCGGGTCAATATGGAATTCATTATTATTTTTAATAATATCTCCCCTATAAATAGAGGTCGATATGGAATTCATCATTATCCAACCACAAAAAGAAAAGAAAGAACACTGAAAACGGAGTGATTTATCAATGGAAAAAGATAGAGAGATGAAGAGTTTAATACCAGGTCTACCTGATGATATATCAATGGAGTGTATGGTTAGAGTGCCTTTTAAGTATCACTCCACCATGAAATTTGTTTGCAATAATTGGAGAAACTTTCTATCGTCTTCTTTGTTTTATCAACATAGACGCAGTTTTCGTTTAGCAGAGCGTCTTGTTTGCCTTGTCCAACCGACAATTATATCTAGACCGGAACCAGAGCCAAAATCAGAAGAAGAAGAAGAAGAATCGACTCTAATAGGAGAAACTTTGAGGGCGGAGAAGAAGCAGAGTCAGATTCGTAGCTTACCGAGTTATGGACTCAATGTGTACAATATTAGCTGTGATAGCGGGCACAAGATTATGTCTAAATTGGAAAAGTCTGGGTTAATCACGATCCCGCTATTCTCCGAATGCGTGGCGATTCAATCGGCTGGGAAAGTGGTGGTGCTCGAAGGTTGGGATCCGGTGACACTTCTTCTGGTACCTGACGTTTATATCATCGACTTCCCATCAGGAAGAGTTGGCGGTGATTGGAGGCGTGGGGCACCGATGACAGCGGCTAGATCGTTTTTCGCTTGCGCCGCCGTTGGATCGAACTTTATCTACGTCGCCAGTGGACACTGATAAGGGAGCAATTCGCCGACCTTAATAGAAAAAAGAGTCAATTGTAAATAGAAGGAGATAAATATGTCTATTATTGTACTTGTTATTTATTAGAGGGTAATTTGTAAACAAAGTATTTCATAAAGGACTAAAGGAGAAATAAAACAATACCACCATGGACATAAATGGGTCCACCCTTCCCCACTATAAAAGGGAACCCATTATTCTTGGTAGGAGGGACAATTTAATATGATATTCTCTCTCTACTTTCTCTCTCTAGAATATTGAGCCTTAGTCATATCAGGTCCAAGATCCAACATTATTCTCTTTTGTCATTTATTCTCTCATCATTGGCGCCGTCTGTGGGAACACGTGATACCAAAAAGGAATTTTTTTCTTTGAAAATTACAATCTGATCTTAAAGAATGAATGACCAAGCAATCGGAGAGAGGGTCGGGAGAGAAGTGATTCGAGCCGTTTCGTTATCTGAAGGCGAGGAAGCTCCGGGTCGGGAATATTACGCGCACGGTCGGGACAAGCGGTCGACCCTCATCATGACCAGGAGACAGCAGCTGGAAGACATCGGGAAGCTAAATGCTGAAAAGAAGCAGGCGCTAGATGATAAAAGAGTGCGGGAAGGCAAAGGGAAAGAACCAGTTGTGGACAACCGCAGCGAAGGCTACCCGAATGTCGACCCTTGTATCGACGCCCGACCTGTTAGATATTATCGGGAGTCTCGCCCTGAGGACGGGCAGAATGGGAGAGCAGAGCAGTACTCAAAAGATACTCGGGGGATTTCTGTTGATTATACTTCGGATGATTCGTCGGGAAGAGAGTACCGACGTAAGGAAAGGATAAACAAGCGTGCGCAGAAAAGTAATTCCCGACGGAATAAGGTACCCCGTTCTGACTCTCCTAAGTTCAAAAAGGGTAGCTCTGAGAAAAGGACGCCAGTGTCTTTCGAAAAAGAAGAGATGCAAACAGGCAGCAGAGAGGAGCGGGTAGTTCTACCTCAGGCCCAGTGGCAACCATCGAATAGCCAGAACCAGGAGTACCGAGTCAGTAGCCAGTTCATCAACCTAGGAGATGAAGGTCTGTATGGGATTCAGACCGAGGGGCTTGGAGGCGGCGCGTTCGGATTCAGAATGAATTAGAGAGCTTCGACGTTGTCTGACGAAATATTATCGGGACATCTCCCGAAGAGGTTTGATATTTCCAAATTAGAAAAGTATGACGGTAAGAGGGACCCAGATAATCATTTGGAAGCTTTCAAAAACTTTATTTTGAGTTTCGATAACGACGATAAGCTGTTGTGTCTTGCGTTTTCGATGACCTTCAGAGACCGGGCGTCAAAGTGGTACAACCGGCTACCGCAGGGTAGTATTAAAAACTTCGAGATGTTCTGGATGATGTTCCGTCAGCACTTTGTCGGAAGCAAAAGCTTCCGAGCTAACGAAGATATGATCATGAACTGTAAGAAGAGGCTAGGAGAGAGCCTCAGGGATTACACCGGGTTTTTTATTGATGCTAAGACCGACCTGGATCATTGCGAAGAAAATGTGGCACTAACAGCGTAACGCTTGGGGTTGCTTCCAGGACCGATGAAGCAAGCGGTCACTAAAAAGCAAGCTTTTATTTTTTCCGCCCTTCTGGCTCAGGTGGAAAAACAGATACTGATAGAAGAAACCGAGGCGTCTGAATTGGCTGCGCAAATTCAACAGAGCGCGCAAGCGCCGGTCGTTATAAAACAAGGGGCTCAATCTAGCTATGCTCAGCAAGTCCAGCCAGTCAGCACAATACCGTCGACCCAGTCCTTACCAATCAAGCCTCTAGCGTCCCAAAGCCAAAAAGCGAAGCCGACAAACCAAGTGGTATCGTGACCCATGTCTAATAAGTGGATTTGACCTGCTTACTCTGCTGACTTAACAGAATGCGTGTCTTCGATCTATGAAAAAAATAAGAAAAGTGGGATGTATCATAGTCCTTTTCCCATACCGACGCCTCGGGAGCACAGGGACAACCGGTATTGTCGCTACCACGAAGACGTGGGACACGATACTAAGGATTGCATTGCCCTAAAAAAGGAGATACAGATGCTGATAGAGCACGGAAACCTACTCGAGTACGTGAAAAAGAAATCGCAGCAGGGCACTGCTTCAAAAGAAATCGTGACGATGCCGAAGTCCAAGACAACCATGACAATTTACGAAGTGACCTACCCTTTCGATGTCTCCATCGAGTATCTCGATCCGGATGTAAATTGTAACCTCATCGGGGTCATCGAAGAGGAAGCTATAGAAAGTAACGGGAGCGTAAGAAACCTTTGTTAATTTTTCGAATCATTGACTATTTTTGGGGGTAATTCTATGGAAGGGATAACACACTCCTCCAGAAAGCGACATATTGTGAACTTGGCTACTCAGTTGGAAGCTCGGCCCTATCCCCATTCGAAAGCCATCCCTTCACCGATCCTTTATTTTGACGACGACGACATGAGAGACATAGCCGGACCCCATGAAGACGTCGTCGTTATTAGGGCGGCCATTGCGTGGGAAGAGGTCTGACGCATCTTAATAGACACCGGGAGTTCAGCCGACATAATGTTTGCATCAACTTTCGCCAAGTTCAGGGCGCCCCCAGTTATTACACGTTCGGATCGAACTATTGTACGGTTGACAGGTTCGGCAGCAAACGTGGTTGGTGAGTTTGAAGGCATTGTTCAGCTGGGTTGCGGACCGTTTAAAAAGGAGGTCAATGTTTTATTTGTCGTAGTAGACGCATCGGCCTCTCATAATGCGATCTTTGGCAGATCGTGGCTGTTGCGAATGCACGTGGTATCCTCTACGGTTCATCAGTGTTTGAAGTACGTGGTCAGGAACAACGTGGGGGTAGTGCGGATGTAAATCGTAACCTCATCAGGATCATCGAAGAGCAAGCGGCGGAAAGTAACGGGAGCGTAAGAAACCTTTGTCAATTTTTCGAATCATTGACTATTTTTGGGGGTGATTCTATGGCAGGGATAACGCACTCCTCCAGAAAGCGACATATTGTGAACTTGACTACTCAGTTGGAAGCTCGGCCCTATCCCCATTCGAAAGTCATCCCTTCACCGATCCGGTATTTTGACGACGACGACATGAGAGACATAACCGGACCCCATGAAGACGTCGTCGTTATTGGGGCGGCCATTGCGGGGGAAGAGGTCCGACGCATCTTAGTAGACACCGGGAGTTCAGCCAACATAATTTTTGTATCAACTTTCGCCAAGTTTAGGGCGCCCCCAGTCATTACACGTTCGGATCGAACTATTATAGGGTTTAGTGGTTGGTGAGTTTGAAGGCATTGTTCAGCTGGGCTGCGCACTGTTTAAAAAGGAGGTCACTGTTTTATTCGTCGTAGTAGACGCACCGACCTCTCATAATGCGATCTTTGGCAGATCGTGGCTGTCGCGAATGCACGCGGTATCCTCTACGGTTCATCAGTGTTTGAAGTACGTGGTCGGGAACAACGTGGGGGTAGTGCGGAGCAGCCAGAAAGCAGCAAGAGAATGTTACCGAGTAGCTTTGGCCCCAAAAAGGGATCAAGAGATGGAGCAAGCGCGGGACTAGCAATTAGTGGGACTTCCCTTGGGGTCACTGCCCGTCGATGATCCTAGAGAAGCTCCCAGTTTTTTAACCACCGACGAAGAGTGCGAAAAACACCAATTTACCGAATGATTAGTTTTACAGATCGGAATCCAATTGTCATCGGTCTTCAAGAAACAGTTGTTGTTATTACTACAGGAGAATTTAGATTTATTCACGTGGTTTTCGAAGGACGTGACCGGAGTCCCAGAGAACCATGTGATTCACAAACTAACTATCAACAAGAATGTCAGACCCATTTCACAAAAGCGGCGGGCTTTTTCGCCAGAAAAGGTAGAAATCATCCTCAAAGAAGTCGAACGAATGCTCAGCGTCGGGCACATCAAAGAATCAAGTTACCCACTCTAAACATCCAATCCTTTCCTGGTCAAAAAGAAGAACGGGAAGTGGAGGTTGTGTGTGGACTTCACCGACCTTAATCGATCATGACCAAAGAATCCCTTCCCGATGCCAAGAATCGACCAGTTGTTGGATTCCACATCCGGTAACCGATTACTCTCTTTTATGGACGCGTATGCAGGCTACAACCAAATCAAATTGCACCCAACAGATCAGGAAAACACAACATTTATTACGGGCCGAGGCTTGTATTGCTATAAGGTTATGTCGTTCGGGTTAAAAAACACTTGAGCAACTTATCAAAGGTTGGTTAACAAGACCTTCGACTACCAGATAGGGGGAATATGGAAGTTTACATCGATGACATGTTAGTATAGAGTGACACAGACGAAGAACATCTCGCCGATTTGAGGGAAACCTTTGATAATCTAAGAGGTATAAATCTACAGCTAAACCCGGAGAAATGCTCCTTTGGGGTGAGGTCGGGCAAGTTCCTAGGGTTTTTTGTCAGTGAAAAAGGAATCGAGGCAGACCCGACCCAACTACAGGCCCTTACCGATATGACACCGCCTGAGAATATCAAGGAAGTCCAGATATTAACCGGGCGTCTCGCGGCCTTAAATCGATTTATCTCTCGTTCATCAAACAAGTGCGCTCAATTTTTTCAGGTTTTGAGAAACGCCAAGAATTTTGTTTGGACGTCGGCGTGCAACGTAGCCTTTTTGGGGATCAAAACTTATCTATCATCCCCGAACCTCCTAACAAAGCCCATGACAGGGGAGACTCTTTTTCTTTACATAGCGGTTTCGGATTTTACACGAAGTGCGGCTCTGATCAGCGAATCGGGAACGGTCCCCAACGCGGTATACTTTGTGAGCAAAAGCTTACTGGACGCGGAGACACGGTATTTGAAGTTGGTGAAAATAGCCCTAGCTTTGGTGACCGCAGCGCGGAAAATGCGGCCGTATTTTCAGGCCCACCATATTATCGTCCGAACCTCGTTTCCACTCAAATACGTACTTCAGCGACCAGACATGTCAGGAAGAATGTCCAAATGGTTGGTCGAGTTAGGAGATTTCGATATCAACTTTGAGCTACGGACAACTATCAAAGGCCAAGCTTTGGCTGCTTTTATAGTTGAATTCCATTCCGACCGCCCGGACCAAGACACGTCGCCTGAAGCGGACGAACCAGATGAGTGGGTCATCCGAACCGATGGTGGTTCAAACGTCAATGGATGCGGCGCGGGTGTACAGATAGTCACCCCAACGGGCATAAGTATGCATCAGGCAATCTGATTTGGTTTTCAAACTTCTAACAACGAAGCCGAATATGAAGCTGCCCTGGCCGGTTTGCGACTAGCACAGGTATGTGGAGCAACACATGTGCGTCTTATTAGTGATTCTCAGTTTTTGATCAATCAAGCCTCGCAAGCATCAGAAGCTAGGAAAGAACATCTGGTTCAGTACTTAGCAGCATTACGAGTGTTAGCTGCGTCTTTCGCCAAGGTAACATATGAGCATGTCCCGAGGACCAAAAATATGGTAGCCGACTCTCTAGCATCGGCTTCGTGTTCAAGCAGTTACCCTTGGGTAACCGAACAAGAAAACTCGTCAATCATAAGGAGGAGAGAGCTGGATTATCGACCAGAAATGGCTTGTCAGGTGTCTTCGGTAACTATTTCAGATTGGCGAAAGGATATTATTGCTTTCCTGGCTGAAGGACTACTACCAGACGATAGTATATAGGCTCGAAAGATACGAAACAAATCACGGGGCTATGTGTTATTGGGGGACGTACTATACAAAAAGTCATTTAACCGGTCTTTACTGCAATGCTTGGGGGTAAACGAGTCACAAATAATTGTATCCGAGTTACACGACGGAGAGGGAACGGCTTTTTGCGGTTACAAGGCATTGATACGAAGAATCTTTCTCGTCGGGTTCTATTGGCCAACGGTTACGACTGATACTCAGCAGATAGTGAAAACATGCGACACGTGCCAAAGATTCGCGAACGCAATAAACATTCCTGCGGCCCCTTTAAAATCCATATCTGAAGGCTTACCTTTTGACCGATGGGGAATCGATCTCGTAGGACCCTTACCAATGGCATCCGGTGGAAGACAGACGATCGTGATGGCTGTGGATTACTTTTCCAAATGGGTGGAAGCCGAGCCATTATCGGCTACAAAGGCTAAGGATGTCATCATATTTATTTGGTCGAACATCTGTTATAGGTTCGGGGTACCTCAGAAGCTCACCATGGATAACGGACCCCAGTTCGATAGCCATGAGATGAAATATTTTTGTACGACCCATAGGATTAGGCAATGTTTTTCCGCCCCCTTCCATCCCCAAGTAAACGGGCAAGTCGAGGTTACGAACCGAACCATTTTGGACGGGCTCAAAACGAATTTAGAAGGGAAAGCTGGCAAGTGGCCGGATTACTTACAAGAAGTGTTATGGGCTTACCAAACCACACTTCAAACGACGACCAAAGAATCACCTTATGCCTTAGTTTATGGAATGGATGCCGTCACCCCAGCAGAATCAATATTTCCGTCTTTTAGGGTCGGTACTTACAAGGAAAATGGAAACGGCGACGCTAGACGATTAGCTCTAAATCTGATAGAAGAAAAAATGGGCTGAGGTCAACTAAATTATTTACATTATCAGACCTTGATGAGGAGTCGGTATGCGTCCAAAGTACGTCGGAGGGTTCAAAGTCGGGGATAAGGTTTTAAGGAGAGTTTTCCTGCATACCAAAGATAAGAGCCTCGGCAAGCTCGCCCCGAAATGGGAGGGACCATATACAGTAGTAGAACGGATTAAGAGTGGAACATGCCGCTTTCAGGACACGCATGGGCGTTTGCTGAGACTCTCGTGGAACATTGAACATTTAAAACTATGTTTGGAGTAACTTTGTTGGTTTTTGTAACTTTTATCGCAACCATCATTTCTGTAAGAACCTTTGGTTGGGGATGTACTCTTTCCTATCTCTGTAGCGCGAGAAGGTTTTAATGAGGCATCCATGGCAACCAACCCTTTTTAATTCAAAATTTTTCCTTTATATCTTCAAACTATTAAAAAAGGAGTCCATAAGCTGACGAGCTGACGGACAACCTTATGACGATCTTAATTGATCGACAGAACCTTAAATGGTTTTTCAGTGATTAAACTAATCTACATCTTATATTCCCGACCCTATGGGGGAATTTTCAATTTAAATTGATCGACAGAACCTTAAATGGTTTTTCAGTGTTCGAAACTGATCTACATCTTATATTCCCGATCCTATGGGGGAATTTTCAATTTAAATTGATCGACAGAACCTTATATGATTTTTTCAGTGTTTAAACTAATCTACATTCTATATTCCCGACTCTATGGGAAATTTTCAATTGACATTGAGAAAAATAACAGCATGATAGTGGATATTAATTTGCGATAACAACGATTACAAACACAGTTCAAAAAGGGTTCTACCGACCCAACAGTTACAAAACTTTAAAACCAAAACATAGGAGGTCAAGCATCCTCTCCCTCAGACTCGGTTTCGGTGTCGTCCGTCTTGTCATCCTCACAAACCACGCCATTGGGGCGGTCGGCCTCAGGAACATCCAGCCACATTGACCCAAGGGGTAAGCCGGGGAAGCGATGATGAAAGGTCAGCACATGAGCAGCCTTGGCCTCGGCTGTTTCCTTCTCCATCCACCTCTGGCACTGGTCGGCAAAAAGGGCATTAGCAGCCTTAAGGTCGGAGATTTCCTGACCAGTTTTCCAGCGCTATCATCCCGGTCTTTTTTGACTCGCGCCAAGGTTTTTTCGGTCGTTTCCAACTTCTCTTCCAACAGCCTCTGAGCCTCCTTCCCTTTGCTCACTTCCTCTTCAAGTGCGGCAACCTTCCCCTCCGCGTCCCCTAGCTTATGGCTTAGCTCCGCTGCCCGCCGCTCCTTCATCGCCAAGGGCACGATCATATTGTACAGAGACAGGGACAACTCGTCTGTTATCCGCAAAGGGAAAGTGTGCGGACTCCCCGAAACGGACAATACCGGCAACTTAGTACCACTCGATGACGCCACGGCATCTTTCAAAGCTTTTACGGGGCTCGCATCATCAGGTAACACCGCTATGGGATCGGTCACAGTCGCACCCTTAACCCCCCTGAATTGCTCACAAAGCTTCGGGACGGTTGCGTTATCAGCAGAAACAGATGCAGCAGCAGCTCGGCCCTCCTTCTTTACACGCTTCGATCTTTTGTTCTGAGCACCGCCTGCTTCCGCCTTTCCTTTCCGCTTCTTGACCAGCTCCTCGGACCGATGGGTTTCGTCATCCGCATCGGCAGTTTCCTCTTGTTGTCCCTCAGAAGCGCCCCCTTCAGCCTCGGCATCAGCCTGCTCGGCCTCTTTATCCGACTTAGGATGCTTGCTGGGAGCTTTGTTGCGCTTCGGAAGAAACAAGTGCGCATCGGGCGCGTTTTTCTTCGCAACCAAGTCCACCAACCTTGGTGGTTGGCGCAGCTCCTCAATTGTAAGCGGCTCCGACGAGCAACGCCAGAGATTGCTCATGATCAGGTTCGTATCCTTGAAGGCGCGATGGAACGCCCGACCCCAGTGCTTCCTGGCATAGTCCTTTAAAATTTGGAAGGTTACTTTGCCAGGTTTGAAGTGGTCTTTCCTCAGCCCCTGGATAAATTCCTTCGACACTGCACAAAGGATCGGTCCATTAGATACAAAAAAAAATTGTGTACCATTAGGAACCCAAGTCCGCAGCAATCGCCTCAGATTCTCCTTGCTATATGGGCGACCGTTTTCCCAGCAGCCACTGAGAAAGACAAACCGATGCTTCCAACATTTATCGCCTTCGAGAAAGTCATTCACAATCTTCCAGGTATTGGCCAAGGAAGAATAGAAGAAAGGAGACTTAGGGGATTTCGAGAGCCCTGACATGGCTATGTACTCGGTCAGTGACATGACCCGTCCCGATAAGCGTGAAGCCATTATGCACGACATCAGCGTATACCACGCGTTGGGAGTTAGCTGTGAGGAGCAAATGTTGAGGGTCTGGAAGTATAGAGCAATCTCAGGGTCCAGAGAAAACCTGAGACCCCAGTTGAAGAGTTCGGTGAAGATTACGATCTCCCGTGACCGAACATGCACCGGCATCTCCCCAAGAATGGGAAATCGAACGTTAATGTACTCCGGGATACCCCACCGGATCAGAAGTTCTTCCTGCTCTGTAGTGGAGAAATAAAGATACTTTCCCTCGAAAAGGGAAATGACATCGTCCCGGGGCAACCAACGATGGTAGTTGGTGGTTCTGACTGCCTCAATCTCCGCGGGAAGAGGCTCTTCGGGAGGAGCAGCATTGTTGCCAACAACGGAAATACCTTCGTCAGCAGTCAAAGCATCCGCTTCCGGCTCTTCGGTATTTTCTACCGGGACTGCATCTGACCTAGGGGGGTTGGCCGCAGGAGGGTCGGACGGTTGAGCAGGAGGATCTGCAAAACCGCAACTACTTCAGGTTCGGGTAAGTTGCGGCCCGGGCTCCTGACGATTCCACGCTCGTTGGTTAAGGCCTAAGTAAGTACACGCAGTATTGATGCTAGTCCGGTACCCCTGAATGTCGGAAGTAAGCTGGACCATTTCAGGAGAATTTTCCCTCGCAGCCGAAGTTGAGGTTTGTGAGTCGCCCATGGAAAAGAATTTAGCTTTGCCTCGACGTCGGGGAGGAAAATGGGTCGGAGCGGTATAAGAATTCACCGACGAACGCGTCGGGCGGTTGATTTGAGTAGCAGGGGAGTGTGGCGAACTGCTGCTTGAAGGACTAACAATGTTATCAGGGGTACTTGCGTCAGATGGGACAGGTATAACTAAGGATTCGGCAGGGACCGGGTCGGGCAGTACGGGGTCGTGAGAAAGCGGCACAGGTGTAAAAGACTTTGAGTTAGAACTCCAAATCAGTCCCGCAGCTCGATACTCTTCAGCGCGGTCACCAATACTAGCCCAATCTTCAAATCCGAACACGAGCACTTTCTTCTTGGTTTTTGGTTTTGGCTTCGAGTTCCCATTTCTCATAAAACGGGCTCTCTCTCTCTAGAATGGTTTGGACATGAATTTCTCTCTCTAGAACTCCTCTGAGAGCAACTCTTGTTTATGAGGTATTTATAGACACCCTCACTTAACCGTTTCACATATGGGGGAGTCCAACCGACGGAAGACCGCGGGAAGTCGAAAAGGCCTCTTGGAAAAACTGTGCAGACGAGCACGCTTCGAGTACTCGGATAACACGTGTAGCCCTTAGTCAGACTAGTGCAGTAGGCTTGTACCAGCTAGCTTAGGTAGATGAGTTAGATGGGCCGCATCTACCCGACTTATTTTTCAAGGCCTGATCGCCGGTCTAGGCCAATGTAGAATCTGCCAAGAAAGGTCGGGAGCAGAAAATATGGAGGGTCGGTCATCATTTAAAAGAAAATGTTCGACCGAGGTGATCCCATCACTCGATACTATGGTCTAAGGAACAAAGGTGTTCTGAGCTGACTCTTTTACAAGTATTCATTCCCGACGCTCTTGAAGACTAGGGGGTTACTGATAAGGGAGCAATTCGCCGACCTTAATAGAAAATGAGTCAATTGTAAATCGAAGGAGATAATTATGCCTATTATTGTACTTGTTATTTATTATAGGGTAATTTGTAAACAAAGTATTTCATAAAGGACTAAAGGAGAAATAAAGCAATACCACCATGGACATACATGGGTCCACCCTTCCCCACTATAAAAGGGAACCCATTTTTCTTGGTAGGGGGACAATTGAATATAATATTCTCTCTATACTTTCTCTCTCTAGAATATTGAGCCTTAGTCACATCAGGTCCAAGATCCAACATTATTCTCTTTTGTCATTTATTCTCTCATCAGACACGACGGGCAGAAAGACGCGATGAGTTCAGCAGAAGTATACGACATCCAGAGAGATGGGTGGAGAATGGAGACAGTGATGGAGGAAGCGAGAGATGAATGTCTCGGTATCTCGACCGGAGACAGACGGTTCTGTGTCGTAAGCGTTTACGCATCCGAAAGTCAAGGCGAGTTTAGAAACGATGGTGAAGTATATGATCCGGAAACCGATTTGTGGTAAAAAATCGAAAACATCTGGCCATTTCCTCACAAAAACCCTAGATCTACAACCACAACAGGTAGCCACACCGATAACCAGCGCCAATGGACCTGGTTGAAGAGACCAGAGGAAGAAGAATAATATGCTAAAGAGGTTGAAAAAGATGAACACGGGAGAAATTGGAATGTAATTGTGAAATTAGTCAAGGTTCCAGGGATGAAAAATGGAGCAAGTGGTAGTTGTAGTTTAGAAGATAGTGATAGTTTTGTGTTCGTGAAATGTGAAGGAGAAGGTGGTGCAATGGTGATGGAGAAAGATAGGTTTAGAAAGATCAATGTTCCACTTGCTTTTTCTTCTTCTCCATTTTCTGTTTCTTCAATCCTTGCTGCATTCTTCGTCCGATTTGAATCAATCTGCAGACGATAGGTTTCTGAAATTACTATTGTTCTTAGATTTGTAGATTTTAGAGGTAAATCGAAAGGAAAAGAACGTGGAATTAGTGTAGAAGAGAAAACAAAATGAAAACAGAGTATATAAAATTTTGATATACTCTGTTTTGAGAAAAAATATTAAAAAATATTAAAAAAATATTAAATTCAAAGGGTAAAAATGGAATTAAAAGTCAAGAGACTATATGTGGAACGTAAAACATTTAACTATAGCAACACGTGGCAGCATTACAGCAAAAACCACGTGCGGGGACTGAAATTATAGATTTTTGATAGTCAAGGGACCCTCATCCGTGATTTTTTTGTCGAGGGACTAAATGACACAAAACGTTATAGTCGAGGGACGAAGCAACGATTTAAGCCTTGTAATGAATGTAAACTTTGGATGCTTTTTTGTAGATTTGTATCTTAAAAACATTAACACTTTAACTTCTTAATTTTTCGATTGCATTAAAACATTACATGTTAATTAAAAGTATTGCATAATTAGAAATACATAAGCAAATAACTTAAATTCAAAGATAGATAAGCTAACCATGAGTTAGCATAGCATACTCAGGTTCATGGGACCGATAGTTCCATCCATGCTCATAGCGTTTCTCGAAAGGATATTCCTCTTCCTCGCTACTTCCTTGAAGAGTTGGGTTGGTATCAACGGCGCTGGCTATTGCATCCGCTCTCTCTTGCATTTGTTGCATCGCGTGAAACACCATCTCCTGCGTAATTGTACTTTGAAATCCCATGTTGAATACATTGCGGGTTTCTCTTTGGACACCGTAAGGAAGTAACTCAATTGGTAAAGTCACTGTTTTCAAATAAGCTAACCTATCGGCCACTTCTTCGCGTCCTCGTAGTCATGGCATCAGACATCCTGGACACGATGCTTCCCTACCACGGTTGAAGAACATCCCAACAATATTGTAGTGAAATATATTTTAGGTTCCCGCCGGGTGACCTATGGTCAACCGGTGGTCGAAAATTTCCCCGGTGGTTGAGAAATTTCTAACCGCCGGGGGGTTTAATGTAAATTCAATCTATGCTCCACCCGCCTTCAACTGGCGGGTGAACAATTCTCAACTGTCGGGTGGATAATTGTGACCCGTCGGGGAAGTTGTCAACCGGCGGTTGAAAATTCATCAAATGTCGGGGTGAGGCTGTTCCCTTTAGAATTTTACGAACATGTTAACGTCAAGTTTAGATTTTGCGTACTCCATGATATCGGATTGAATGATAAAACTAATAATCAATCAAACATATAAGATAGAACAAATAACAAACACGGGGAAATAAAACATACATATATTAAACGACTCAGTAACCAATTCATAATCCAAAACATAATCCAAAACACATAGTTCGCAAACTAAAACAACATACATAGGAAGAAGGCGACTAGCATAATCAAAAGCCAAGGAACAGTGATCTCCAGCACCTTCCTTGCAAACGAAAATAGCTCGTTAGTGGAATTGTCTAACGGACGAACACGATTAATCGTGTTCACCACATCAACCGTCGAGCTCTCGGTAAGAATACGAGGCATGATGTTAAACCAACCGTACCTCTTCACGTATTACTTGTACTAGGGGGATGATGTGTGACTAATCCCTTCCAAGGGCCTCGAGTACCTATCAATCACGTACAAGTGCTCCCTCCACTTCGTTCAATGCCTACCATGCATCGAATAACGAAGATGGTCTCCTCTTGAGAGACCGGTTCTAGCCACAAGGGGGTCCATCGGCTTCTCATGGATCCAACCAAACTGTCGCATCACTCGGTCCGGATGATATGCCTCCCTTACCATCATAAGGCGAATAAGGTTTCGATACAACCTTATTGCCTGTTACGAACATCCTCGTAAGTTCGAAAAATCACCTACAAACAAGCAATTACTCATACAATCATAGAATTAATAGACAAATATTAATAAATGTAAATAAGCTAACTTACATCCGTCTCTCCTTGTGCCGCGAGGATGTCAAAGTAGTACTGCTTCTCGCGAGCTAGTGATCCAGGGACCCTTTTGGGCAACCACGCCAGTATCTTTATTCGGTCGGGCTGTAACCCCTATTCACCGATGCTCGGAAGATAGGAAAGTGGTCGTAGACCCAACACTCCATCAAATCCGAAAACCCAACCAAGCTCTTCAAGGAGTGCTTTGAAATGCCTCCCAAGCTCTTGTACAACCACACGAGTGCACAAGTACCCGATGCGTACTCACCAAACTTTGACAAATCCTCAAGGTGATGGAGAAAATCGCACTGGATATTCTTCTGGCTCATGTTGGTGAAGATGGTACACCTCAGGAAGAACATGATGTATACCCGAGTAGCTGCCTTCTTCATCTCCATAGTGAGGACGGCATTAGAATTCAAATACTCCTTCGTGGAAAATGTCATCCTTAGGATTCGGAGGTCGAATCCACTCCTGTCATGCGCCTCCATATCCTCCCACACAACATCCGCCGAAACTTCCAACAAATATGCATAACATGCATCTGTCACATCTATCAACTCCGGCTAAAGACGTCGATAATTATCTCCTTGACCGGGAGGCCAGTAATCATGTACACGTCATCCAGCGTCATGGTCATCTCCCTGAACCAAACTCGAAGGTGTTCGTCTCTTGGTGTCACCTCTCAATGAACACTTCGCCCAACTGTACGTGGTTATTGAAATTTGGTGGATGGCGCATTAGATGCCAGAAAAGTGTCTCTTCTAACAAAACCTTCATCCCCAATTGTTTGTTAAGTTCCCACTGACCGAGTAGATCGTACTTCGACTGGACCGTGATACCAGATCACGAGTGGAAAAAAAACATAGATTTAATGTTAACAAAACAGTTTAAGTAATAAAACAGATAATTAAGTTCGAAATTCAAAAACTTACGGCGTCCATAAATGTGTACGCCTCATGCTGCGTATAGTCCGGGAACAGAAGGATATTGTTTTGGGATAAAAATAGGTTTCTCTATCTTTCCGGATCAGTTGGACATTCTTCCGCACGGACCTCTCTTCGAGGTGGTGGCATGGGGACCTCCGTTTCCTCCTCCGTCTCCTCCTCGTCAATAAGCGCCCGGTGTTGACTAGGGACCTCTCGTGGAGGAGAGGGTTGTATTTCGTGCTCCCTTGTGGCATCATATTTCCTATGCTGCAATGAGCGTTCCGTCTGGACAGTGCGCACCCTACGTTTGGGCAGATCACCCTTTGACCGACCACTACCTTCACATTTTCTGCGTGGAAGGACTTCTTCCCGTTCACGCCTTGCAATTTTCTTCGCCTTATCTTTCTCCGGTCTAGGTGTTTCGTGCCTGTGGGAAGTAATAAAAGCAAAAAAGTTGATAGTGTAGTGAAAAATTACTAGGTCCCCGCCGGGTGAACAATTTTCATCTGGCAGGGATTTAATATTAATTTATAAAATAATTTCGACCCCGCCGGTTGAACAATTTTCATCCGGCGGGGATTTTATTTTATTTTAGAAATTCAATTTCGACTCCGCCGGGTCAATCCAGCCAAACCCGACGGGGATGACGAACAATAGCAATTCCAGGTTGTCTACCCCGTCGGGTCAACCCATTTACACCCGACGGGGATGAAGAAAAATCTGGAAAAAAAACCTTCCCCGTCGGTATGACTAGTTCTCGCCCGGTGGGGGGAACACGAACAGACCAAAAAATACCATTGAAGGACCTCAAACCAAAACTTAAAATCTACCCCTCAAACATAAAATCAGTCACAACTGAACACTCCTAGCATTAATATACAACTACAAAAACCTAAATGCACATGCTTTGCCTATTCTAACAACCATTGTAATTCAAAATCTTGAAAAAAAACTAAATATAAGAAAAACTAGATTTAAAAGTAGAAACTTACTCTTTTCCTTTACCCATTGGAGTTGTTGAAGTTTGATTTTGGGGCTGATTTTGGAGGTTTGTAGAAGGAGAGAAAGAAGAGGGAAACTCGGGGCTGATTTTGGTTTGTTTTTGTTTTTGGGATGGTTAGTGTTTAGGGTTAGGAGTTAGTAAAAGTGAAGGGGTGTTTTGGATAAAAATATGAGGCTACTTAAAATATAAGTGGGTATGGTTAAAATTGGGGATGCGTATCCAAAAGGGCCCTAATTTAGCCAAAATCGGATTTTTAATGTGACAAAAAAAAATTGATCACGGTAAACTTTGAAACAATATGTTTGCTGGAAAATAATAAATTTTCTCAAACATACACTTCTTGAATGAATCTACCTTTGGATTTTAAATCTTTATAATTTTTTGGAAGGGTTTGACCATCTCTATAAATAGGTAATGGTTTCAAGAACAAAGCACATTCTTGAAAAATCTCCCAAAAATTCTCTTACATGAAATCTCTCTCAAACATTCAAACACTATCAAACTTGATTAAGATTCTCTAGTTGTTTCTAATATAAATCTAAAATATTTTTATATCTCAAAAGAACTTCCTCAAAGTGTCTAAAAATGGAGGTAACCGAAATAATTCTTTTTTGAAAGTGTAGTCATGCTAGTCCTTCCATCTTTTTTGACAATTTTTTGAATTTTTTTTTACAAACTTTTATTGATCAAGTTCTTTAATTTTTTTGTTCCAATCTTTATTTTTTAATAATAATAAAAGAATAAGTAATCATGGAAGTGGAAACAAGTATTATCACAAATAAAATATCAAGTTCGAGTGGATCCATGCTATTGAGAAAATCGTGCAATGAAGAAGGACAAGATGACATCCTCGACATTGGAATTCTAAGAAAATTCGAAGGAATATTCTAAGAAAAGAAGAGTATTAACATAAGATATTTCTAATTGAGTGGAATTGTGTGTTATAGATTTGGATAAACTGCAAGAAATTGCAACATTCGAAAGAAGAGTGAAATTATATATATGTATGTATGTATGTATGTATAATGAAGTTGTGGTAATGGTGACGGAATTCAGCATTGCGGAAGATAAATTTTATGATTGATGGTGTGATAAACGTGCACCCTAAGAAATTTTTTACTTTCGGGGAATGAGTCTAACGTATGTAGGCTTGTTAAATTATTATATGGTCTTAAGAAAATACCTAAGAAGTGGCATGAAAAGTTTTATCAGGTTATTGTATTTGATGGGTTTAAACATAATACGGTGGATAAATATTTATACATAAAATTTCGTGGTGATGTAATAATCATTGCATGTCTACTGTAGATGGTTTTCTTATATTAAGTAATGGCATGAAATGAGTAATGAAACTAAGAGGTTTTTATCGTCTACATTTAAGATGGAGGATGTTAATAAAGTAAATATTATTTTAGGAATTAAGGTATCAAAAAATAATGAGTGTTGTGCCCTAAGTCAATCCCATTAGATTGAGAAGGTACTTAATAAGTTCAAACATAAAATGAAAAAAGATCATAAACACCATTTGATCATAATTCAAAGCTTGGAAAAAATATAAGGGGAGAGTGGTGGCTTAATTATAATATTTTAGTGCAATATGAAGCTTAATGTATGCGGCTTTATGCACTATGGCGGATATATCTTTTGCGGTGAGTAAATTAAGTCAATTTAAGAGTAATCCAAGTACAGAACATTGTAATGAAATTAGAAGGATCTTTGGGTACTTAAAAGGACTAAAGACATGTGTCTCCATTATTATAATATTCTTGAGAGATCTACTGATGCGTGTTGAATCACTAGTCTAGCCGGTAACAAATCGAATACGGTGTGAGTGTTGGAATTTGTAGGTGGTGTTGTTTCTTTGGGATCAAAGAAACAAACATTTTTATCTCTCTCAAATATGGAGTCTGAGTTCACAGCATTGGCCGCAACAAGCAACGAGACTAAATGGTTAAAAGATATATTGTTGGAGATATCATTCACTTCAAAGGGGAATATGAGAATACAAGTATATTTTGATAGTTAAACAATATTAGGTAGAGCATACAATGGAACCTATAATTTTAAGACATGAGTATGCTAGACAACTAATTCAAATTAGAATTATACCAGTCTCCTACCTACGTTCGGGTGAGAACTACTATCATATCCGTTTACCAAACCATTAGCTCGAGAATAGGTAAACTCTACATCTAAAGGGATGAGACTAAGACTCTTGAAATAATTATTTTACAAATGATGGAAACCCAATTAGATTATAGAGAACCTAACTATCGAATTTGAAATGGGCAACAAAAATTTATTTGTGAAAGATTCAACATATAAACAATAAATTAGACTTTCATATATGATAAGTATGAGATATGTTATTCGTGACCGTAGAGGGATAAGTTCAAAATGAACTTTTACTACAGTTTCGTCTAAGCGTGACATCTATTTCTAAAGACAACGAAAACACTATAATGATTGTACCTCTGAGAATCTAAAGGTGATGTCGCCTCTCATGACAAAATGAGTCTACCTCAAGTTATTATTCTTAAAATGGATAGATCACACGACCAAAATAGTGCTAAAGTGTAATATGGTTAAATTTTTATTAAAAAAATTGTGTGTGTGAGATCGTTAGTTAGGCCACACGAGAGGTTGATTCAAAATTATGACTACCAATGTAATCCGACTTAACTTTTTTAATTTATACTAAGATAAAATTGAAGTCGAAAGATTTTTTTTCTACATGCAAGAGTATATGTTTATTAAATATGGATGAGAGTTCTAATCATCGGATTTTGGTAAAGCAACAAGTGAAGGTCGGGCCTGAAAAAGTAGACGCAAAAATCTATCGTAAAATCTCATAACAGGTTTGTCACGATTAGGATTGTATTCATCACGACCAAAGACAAAATTTGACACAAACCACGTTTCTGAAAATAACTTGCTCGCCTTGGTCACGATTATCTGATACCGATGCGACCAACCTTATAAATTATCAGTTATCCATCGAATAAATGATACATAGGGTTTTTTTTCCGTGACCGAAACAAGATTGATTGTAGCAAAATCCGAAATAGTGTAATTACTCGAATAATCAGAATTTCCGAATAAACACTCGTTGAGTGACTTTATATATGGTTTTCTAAGTATTAAGACATTTTTAAAGAATTTAGGCACCTCTATAAATAGATAATGCATTAAAAAACAAAATATAATCTTGAGAAATCTCTCAAAAACTTTTTTATCGTGAAATTTCTTTCAAGCATTGAGACCCTGGCAATTTTTATACAATTTTTTCAATCGCTTATAATCTTAATCTAAAAAACTTGTTATATCTTAAAATAAATTTCTAAAAAATCTAATCACTAAAAGTGACTAGAATTATAAAAAAAAGTTAAACGTAATGATATATATATATATATATATATATATATAAAAAAAAAAAAGCTTTCATGAAAACTTTCCAATCAACCTTTCTCGAAGTTTGTTTCCATCAAATTTTATATTTATTTATTTTAATATTTATCACTCGATGTTTTTAGTTGTACGGTTCGGCCAGCTGCCAAAAATCCAAACAATAAAACTGTTGCAGATATTCATACAAGTACTCAAACAAAAAAAAATGTAGCTTTCGAATTTTAAATAACAAATAAAATTCGGACATAAAGAGTTAAACTTCATCCGCCTACCCGATAAGTACGTAGACGGATAATCTGCCACTCAAATCCCGAAACATCAAACATCTTCATATCAATATCAATCACAATTCAACTACAAATTACACAAAATAGTTATCACATTTTGATAATGAAATCAAACCTGCCCTTCGCCATAACAATTGAAACAAAATAACTCCAACATAGGCTCGAAATTACATCAAAATAACTTCATTCGAGTTCTTACATACAGTTTTGATATCTTTAAAATACAAAGCTATTAATATACTAAATTAGGTTCTTTCTACACACATATATGTATATATGATGATGATATTAACCAGATGTCATATAGCACAAAGTTGAAAGCCAACACCACATCTTGACTGACTGATTCATCTATTAATGTTCATAACCTGCAAAACAAAAGTAGAATTGACTAAGCCTTTATAACAATGGTAGCTAGGAAGCGAAAAAGTATTTCATATTCTAAAATCTCACATTACTACTCCCTTTTAAGCGCTTCGACGCGACCCGATTTTGATTTTTACTCGGATGCCTGTGATGATAATGATCGGGCGGAGGTTTAGAAGTGTGTGTTTCGGGACCTCTATAATCAATATCGTATATTTTTGTATTTGGTGAGGTAGATCCTCCTTGATTGAAAGTATAAATTTAGTTTATGTTAGTATATATAAAATTCCAAAGTCGATATCCAAAACAAAAACGATTTGTAAAAGAAATAAAGAATGGGAGATAACCTTTTGAAGCTAGCAGGAAAAGGAAGAAGAGAGCGATGATGGTATTGGTAGGCTTCAAGTTCAGCTCCATTGCCAAAGTCTAAAGAAATTGGAGGCTTAATTAGTTGATGAGAATATTAAAGTTGTGTGTGTTTACTTATAGGGTGGATGAGTGTAGCATTTAATGTTTTGAGATTTTGAATATGGAGGAGTAGGAGGGGTTTAGTCAATAATTGATACCACCAAATTGTGATATCATTTGTGAATAATTCATTACACAATTTAATGTTTATGTTTGTCAAATGAGACAAGTTTGTCATTTGAGTATCACTTGAACTAACATATTCTATAAGACTATATATTTCAAAGATTGTTCTCGCGAATAATTACATTCGAAAGAGAAAGAGAAAGAGGTAACTAAGTTGGTGGATATTTTAGTGACAAAAATCTGTATTTATCAACGTTTTTTGGTTTGCGTCTGGTTTATCTTTTCGCGTTGATTTGCACGCTTTTTTGGTTTGCGTCTATCTGTATGGTTATCTTTTCGCGTTGATTTACACACTACTATGTCACATTAGTTGTGATTGTGGTTTTTATTTTTATTTTTAATTTTTTTTAAACGTATTTGGTTTTCAATTGAATTGGATCGGATAAGACTATTATCTGGTTTGAACTATTAAAACGTGAATGAGTTCGATAGCTATCGGTTTGGTTTTTGATTTTTATCGGTTTGGCTCCCTTGAACCATAAACCGTTTTTCATTTAATCAACTGAGCAATTTGTATAGAATTAGATTTATTTATAAATAAACAGTATCAAATTAAGTTGTGAATCAGTAGAACCGGAGTTCACAATTAAATCGTGACAAACCCATAGCAATAGGTTCCGTTTTGTATATTCGATTATCGATTCTTAATTCTGCTGAACAATTAACAACACTATTCATAACATTTTTTATTAACGAATCGTAGTTTACAATTTTTGAATGCATCTTATTGATTTTTAAATGTAATAATATATCTTAAAACCAACGGTAATTAAATTTTTTTTCGGGGAATCCACAGCCGCTACTCAAAGTGCAGTGAGTGCGCACAGGATAAACCCTCAGTCTGACGCGATAGCCTGCAAATCAACGCCAGAAGTTAAACCACATAAAGTGACAGGCTCAGTCGAGAAAGCGTATGTAGAAGGACTCGAATTTATGATCTTTGGTCACGAGCATGTCTTACTCAACCAACTCACATACCCCTTTGGGGCAACATTAATTAATTAAGTATATAATCCGTGGTTAATTTAACATAGGTAAGGAAGTTGATAATTTAACATAGGTAAGGAAGTTCATGCTCATGTTTATCTCACAGTAAATTGGTATAATGAATAATTTTTTATTTCAGATCCGTTGGAAGAAGTTACATTCAAAATGTCTTATCAAAAGACAGACAATGTCAATTTTTATTATATTTTGAACATTGTGTTTGGAACATTTAGCGTTTCAATTTTACATGTTAATTGTAATTTGGTTATATGATTAGGGGAAGTAGTTGTTCGAACAATGAAATATTTTTGGTAATATTTTTCACTTTTTTTGTTAGTTTAGTGTATTATACTTGAAATTGTTGGTGGGTTGTAGTTCATTGTTAGATTGAATTGGATATATTTGTACCATCAATTTATCATAATAATATAAGCGGTTTGGATGGACTTTTCACATCTAATGATTTTTTACATGTAAAACTTTTGTGTATTGATTTATTTTACTCTTGATCATTTTTCCGTAATTAGGTTTGTGGTTTTATTCGGTTAACAAATTTAGGAATCGTTGTTCTTGAATTGAGCTTTTTGTTATTTGGTTGATTGTTTTGAAGTTGATATTGTGGGTGGTTGATATAGTATTATTTAGGCTCAACAGTTAATATTGGAGCTCTATATCCAAACAAAACGTGATGTTGATAAATTTTTTGAATAACGAATATGACGAAACGTGCTTCTAATATATTAAACTTTAATACAATTGTTCTCTGCACAATATATAATAAATATGTGAGTGATATAATATATCAAACACAAAAATATTATATATAAAACACAAATAATCTGAAAATTAACGATAAAAAAATGTAATCAATCTAATGAACTGAATTCGAATATTATTTAAATAAAAAAATTCTAAAACACGATTCATAGATATTTAAAATATGGAGTTGAATCACTTTATTTCTTATTTATTTTTGTTTTTATTTGATAGCGTATAAAAATAAGAGGAAAGTACCCATAAATACCTAGTCAACTTTGAAGTACCAAAATGGTACCCACTTTTAGACTAGTTTCATAAAATATCTAGAGCCATATTTTGGGCAAAAATACCCTATAGGGTATAAAAGCGGTTTTTTGGTTAAAACCCACTTTATTCACCTTCTAATCCTGACTTTTGGGTTCTAATTCCCTCCACTTTCACATTTCTAATTTTGAGAAGAGAGAAACACGAAAAACGAGAGCAAACCCAAAACACGAACTTGAACCCAACGTGGTCTAACCGTTCCGTCGACCATAAACGTTCCAGCGACGATAACCTCTCACCCGATACCGATCAAGAACTGGACAACGCAGCCGTCGACCAGCCACCGGCGTCGTCACTATACATAAGGTACATTCGACGTCGTTGTTGTTTTCGCCGGACGTTTGAATGCGTGTCTGTGTGTTTGTTTTCGCCAGACGTTTGAATGTGTGTCTGTGTGTTTAGGAGCAGACTTTATTAACGTTGCCACAGTATTAACTGTGTTCGAGTACTGTATTGGACAGTTGTCCGTTCTCCGACGATATTTTTAAGTTTCGTTTACAGTTGTGCGTTAGTGTTACTTGCTGGTGTTGAAATTTAGTCGTGCTCCTGACATCGCGTCTCATCGTTAGTAGTTAGACATGATGTGGTTATGATAGTGTCGATAGTGCTGTCGGAGAGTGCCGATGGTACTGGTAGTTTTATTTGTAATCTAAAATCGCAATGTCGCCTGGTGCATGTACGAATGTCTAGCCATGTATAGATTAGTATAGTTTTTTGTTCGTTTGCAAGGATGTTGTTCGTATCTAGTAATGTGTAGAGGTTTTGTGTCCGTATCTAGCAATGTCTACGACTAGTTTACTGTAACACACTGTATGTCTAGCAATGTAGTAGTTGAACTTGTTCATGTCTAGCAATGTAGCAATGAAATGAGACTCATGTTGTTGTCGAGTTAGTTGCACCAGTGTTGTCTTCGATTGTTAATGTATATATTCGCTGCTTAGTTTGGACAGTTTAATTGCTTGATGGTTGAAATAGATGTTACTACGGGATTGTTCGGATTATAATTAAGTAGTTTTCAAATGGGAGTATTCTACGGCTCAGGCTTAGTGAGCATAATCAACCTTCTAAGACGGGATATAATTACATCAGAACACATACATGCTGCAAGAGGCACACCATTCTATTTTTTGAGTCCATTTTAATGCATAAATATTTTTTGAGTCCCCGAACAAGGAGGAGCGGGCCAACCAACGACAAATCAGTTTCTAATGCATTGATAAAGGTGAATCAAATCTATAAAATTGTAATTGTTTTGAGTTGATGATGCATGCATATTAGTATGATACCAAATCTGCATGTATCTAGCAATGCATCCTACTCTATCAAGAAATATGAAAGTAGTATATTAGTATGCCGCTGTTTGGATATATGTATCTAGCAATGTCTTCCTTTGTATCTAGCAATGTCGTAGTATGCGTATCCTTCTTGAATTGTTCTTGCAGCTTCTGATTATGGTGTTATTTATTTTGTATGAATCAATTGAGAAAGCAATAAGGGAAGGAGGGGAGGACGAAGCGAAGGATGTTTCTCGTCTGTTGAAACTTTTCATATGCTCGACACTGTTCTTTTTAGTGTCAGGCGATATCTTCGGGTGGACAACAGTATTCTACGTGGAGAATCTAAAAAAAATAAACGATTATGACTGGTCTAGAGCAGTCGTTGAGAAGCTGCATAAATCACTGGACAAATGTATTAAGGCAGGGAAACCCGGTAGAGTGATTGGATGTGTTGCTCTTATATTTGTAAGTACAATGGTTTATGGTCATTACGTTATTTTCAAAATCGTGTTTGTAATGTTGAGTTATATTGTCTGTAGCCATTTCTGATGGAGCATAGTTTGATAAACGTTGAAATACCAAGGCCAAACATAATCCCTAGGTGTTACAAGTGGTGGGGATTGGAGGGGAATGAGTCGACATTTGAAATGATCCAGATGGTTAGTGAACTCGGAGACGACCAGGTATTTAACGTATCTAGCAATGTATAAATTATAATATCAAATAAATCGCATCCATTTTAACCCAGTATCCAAATCGCGTCTATTTTAACCCAATATCCAAATCGCAACCATCTATATACGAATCATACAATAATTTAACATATCTAGCAATCATAATATGAGACAAATTGCATCCACTATAACATTAATTGGCAGTAGGAATTGTTAGGTTATATTGTGATGTCGAATGTATATTATACATTAAAAATTCATTTCTTAGGTTATGGACGATGAGCTATCGTTGACAGAGGCTGAATATGATGCTTTTGGAGAAATTGAATTGATGAGGAACTATGAAGGTGTTGCGGAAACAAGTGAAGGAATGAGTCAGAAAAGAAAGAAGTCTGTTGCAAACAAAAGTATAAGAAGGAAGAAGAAACAAGTAAATGACGAGGCTAGAACAAGCAGTAAAAGGAGTTCGAACACTGAGGTTGAATACAACACAACAACACCAGAAGAAGCAGAGAATTACGATGTTACATTGCGTGAATTCATTGGGGAGAAGAAGACGAGAGTTGGTACAAAAAAAGGTGAGAGGTTGAAAAAGAAAAACCACCGTAGGTCCAGTATTCCAAGTTTTGGAGGGCTGTCACAGTCGGTGTTGCATGACAACAGGAAGCTGAAAAAGCGGAGGTGGATGCACCGGTTGAAAGTTGAAAACAAAAAGTTAAAAACGTCGCTTGAGGAGAAAACAAAGAAGTGAGTATTCCCATGTTTTTTACGGATTAATAAAGTTTATATGCTGTATCTATCAGGGGTGGTTACATTGTATCTAGGAAATGTTTAGATGTTGTATCTAGCAGCATCATTGTAAGAGATCTAGTAAACATAATTATAAGGTATCTAGCAACGTTAATATGCTGCATCTAGCAATGTAGAAATAATGCATCTAGCAATGTTAGTAGTCTTAATCTAGCAACCTTGGTACAACCCATCTAGCAATGTTTATATGCTGTATCTATCAAATTCGTTACACTGTATCTAGGAAATGTTTAGATGATGTATCTAGCAACATCAATATAAGGTATCCAGTAATGATTTATATGCTGTGCTTGTTAATGGTACAGATGGTTTATCTAGGAGTTAAAAATCATGTATACTATTTCTTACACTTGTTTGATATAGGTTGAAGATTTGAAGAAAGAGTTAAATGAGCTGAAACAGAAGCTCGAAGTGGAAGAGGAATCTGTAGATGCTGAGGATGCCGATCTGTTGAACACCTTATCGATGCCGTTTTGCCGTGAAGATGAGGAGGATACTTAAATCGTGGCTGCCAATATTAGCAAGAAGATAGTTAAAGAAACATTGGTTTACCAATCTCGGAGGCATGGATTTGTGCCCAAGAGGAGCCAACAAGTTTCATACCCAAAAAATAATAGAAGAATAACATGTTGAGGTGGAGGAAACAGCGGGAGAAGAGAAGGAGTTTGAGACAGCTGAGACAAAAGAAAATGAAGTATCTAAAGAGGAGAAATTAGAAGGAGATGGAGGTTGTGTTCACTCTGAAACACCTGCTGAACCAAGGCCAGAAACTACTACACCGGAAGCTATTGTTGTTGATGTCGCTGGGAAGCAGAAAGGGACTACAATAATTGGTTGTGACACTGATAATGAGAAAGGGATGTGGCAGCAGACTTATTACCCCTAACTCATGCTGCCGGTGCGCAAAATGAAATTTTCTTAGCTGAACAGGGACACAGAGTTGGAAACAACGAGGTTGATGGACAAGAGCTAATAGTGGACAGAAGTGAGCAGCTGGACAAATGGTGCAATGAAGGAACAAAACCTACGAAACAACAGTTGGAGAACATCGAAGAAGCCGTAGAGGAAGGACAGAATGTAAAGACAGGTCAGGACAAAGAAGAAGCTGACAAGCAGGAAGTTGTGGCTAATGCAGATTCAACCAAAGAGATTGAAGAAGCACCTACTGGGGTGCATAACGCAGCAACAGAAGTCATGGTGCCAGAACCTGGCTCTAAGAATGTGGTGGAGAATGTGGCTGAAGATGTAAGTAGATCTTTAAATCATTAAGATTCATAAATATTTAGTAATATGTTTTGGCAGGTTTTGAAATATTCAAACTCTAGGTTGGATAATATTTAAGATGGGTTGGTTTTTTATGAAAATGTTCTTTTGACAGTATTAGAAATTTTTAAGACATGATTTGCATCATGATTCAATATTAATTGGTAGATGCATGTAGAACAAATCGCAATCACAAATGTATGAAGTCTAGCAAACACAAAATAAAAAAATAATGTGCATATATCAAACAAATCGCAATCACAATAATGTTAATATGCTAAGCCGTACCTAGAAATGTCTAATAGGCGTAAATCACAACACTCGGCTAATAATTAGTCTAGCAATCAGACCTGCACTAAACTCGCAATGTATGTTGATGATATTTTTATGTTCTGTTATTAGGGAGTCCAAACAGCAGCGCCTGTAGACACTCGCCAGTCTACTCTACAGATGTTGGTGTACCATAGGGTTGAACAAGCAGCAAAGTGTGAACAACTATCACAAGTTGTATCTCCCGTAAAGGTTATTCCAATGATCAACGAAAACAGTAATCCGCAGCAAAGATTGAAGTTATTACGCGTGATGAAAAATTAAAACAGGTTCATTCATCTTCATATGCAACACCCCTACAAGATAAAGCAGCATATAACGATCTGATTGTCATATTTGTTACACCGTTGGCTGACGAAACTTTTATAGACTGCACTCAATCATTTTATGAAGAATGTGACAAGGCGGTGGAAAATTCAAACGAGAAGAGACGTACATTGGACTTTATCGAGGAAGAACAAACAAACGGTGATGTAAGTAGATCTCTTGTATTTACCATCACCTTCAAAACGTAATGTTAAGAGTTTAATTTGATGTTTTATTAAAGGTGCACGTTGATGACATGCCAATGTGGAACTTACTTACTCCGACGCAGGTCAAACAACAACAGATTACGATCGTAGATTGGCCGTTTCATACAGAGACAACGCAACTCATCAATGTCAGTGAGTACAAGAAGGTGTTGAAAATAAACATGGAAGAATAACAAGAAGATCCAGAAGTATGGTACTTGCCAATGTCAGAGTTCTCGTATAGGATTTCCATTAGTGTGAGCGAGATAATGGAATTGCCTAACCAAACTCGAGTCGACTTCAAGGTAATAAGGTTTCTAGTTGTACCGAGCAATGTTAAATTAGTGTATCTAGCAATGTGTCTTTAGTACATCTAGCAATATTAATATGCAACATCTAGCAATGTCTTAGTATAGGGTACCTAATGCGGTTACCTTCTAAGTTGTCTACCTATACACCGTTGCTTCTTGTTTTCAGTCATTGTCATTTAATTGTTTTAAGCTTGTAATTGTTAATTGATAGATCATAGATGCTTGGATACATAAGCTGCTTAATGATACAGATTGGAAAGTCCCTGTGAAAGGATATGACAATAAGTATTCTTATATGGTCAGCGCTATTCAAATGACTGAATCGCAACTGTAAGTTGAACATGAATTATTTGTGTTTTATTACAAATATCTACTTCCTATAGTAATGACTAAAATTTGTAGGGAACACTGGCTATCAAGGGATATGCGTCTTTCATTGTGGATAAGGTTTTTGAAACAATGAAATCAGACACATACGTTGCCCTTGTTCCTCTTTGCACCGTTAACACGTCCGGCGTAAACCACTGGACGCTGCTGATTATAAATATGGAGAATGGGACTGCTAGTAGTTACAACCCACTGTTTTCGTGGAGCAAACACATTCCAGATAAGACGAAAAACACAGCTGATGCCCTGGTATAAAATTAAATGCTAAAAGTATATTGCAAGTGTTTGTGGCCATATGTAGCAATCACATAGCAACGTAGCTAGCAATGTGTTATTAGAATTGCAGCTAAACAGATGGTTCACCTATCTCGCAATGTCGCATACTGTATCTAACAATGACAACAGTCGTATATAGCATTAACATAGTGTCGTAAATCACAATGTAACGATGGATTACTTGATTTTGTAGTTGGCCTATTGCATGAAGAAAAAATACATACCTCATGTGAAAGGTGGATACAAAATAAAGACAATGAGAAATATCCCACAGCAGGAGAATGAGATCCTTGACTGCGGTGTTTTTGTTTGTAAGTACGCAAAAGACATCATTCAGAAATGGTATGTTCCTCTGGAATATGAAAATGAAATGCGCACCGAAACAAGAGTTGAAATATTTAAGCATTTCCTCAATGATTCAAACACAAACAGACGATGGTAATATGTAATTCATTTTTTGGGAGCAGGATGTATGATTCAGTATTAGACAATTACTCTGAACTTATTAACAATTACAAACATATCTCATTTTGCCATGCATATCGAAAATGTTATGTAATTTGTTACTACAAAAAGTCATTTCTACCAACTTTTGTATTACTAGCATTTTTTATAGTATTTCTACCAATGTCATGTTTTTCTAAACTATCTTGGAAGATCCTCCTACTTTTGGTGTATGAAGAAATTTCACATCACTTGCAATCCTAGACTGCTATATCTAGCAATGTCTTTATATCGTATCTATCAGTCTTATAATCAAGTATCTAGCAACGTCTATATTTCGTAGCTAGCAATTATATTATGTTACAATGTAGGAATGATGTATCGATCAATTTCTTTATAGTGTATTCAACGACGTTGTTATATCATGTATAGCAATGTCATAATTCTGTATCTCTCAAACAAATTATCACATATCTAGCAATATTTTTATAACATGTCTAGCAATGGTAAGCGGATGTATCATTCATCCTCTTTAAACCCAAGCTACCATTATTTTTGTGGTATCTAGCAATATTCGTATTATACATCTAGCAATGTTAATATGCTACATCTAGCAATGTTAATATACGGTATCTAGCAATCATTATATGCAACATCTAGTAATGTTCATAAGCCCAATCTAGCAGTTTTGTTACAATCCATCTAGCAAACTTTTGGATTCTGTATCTATCGAAGTCGTTACACTGTATCTAGTAATGGCTAGATGCTGTATCTAGCAATATCAGTATAACGTATCTAGCAATGATATATAATTGTGGTTTTAAATTTGAAATATGGTTTATCTAGCAGTGTTTAATGGGCGTAAATCGCAATAACATATTAATAATGGACCAACTATATTACTGGATTGCTGGATAATTTTATTGGTAGACGAGTAAATTAAATGAGATTGAAATGACTGTTAACTACATCCATTAGTAATTAAAAGTAAATGTTTTAATCCTATTGGTCATCTTGTTAGTTGAAAAGACAAAGGTAGATGAGTTGAATCATTACATGCATTAATTAGACGTGTGCAATTAAATTTTTACAATAAATTATAGTTGCTAGATGGGACGTAGCCTTGGGCATTGCGTTTCGCTATAAGTAGGGGATGATAGTTTAGCATATTCATCTCACACTTCTCAACAAAGCAAAACACCAACCAGAAAACCACCAGCCAGTTTAGCCTACATTGCAACAAAACAACTCTTGAAAACGGCCCCATCTTCCCCGGAAACACCTATGTACTCGTCCGACGACGGATGGTCTTCGGACTACTACGTAGACAACAAGGCATACAAGAGAACTACCACTTCGGAGTACTCATCGGATGAGGAGGATAACTGCTCCCTTTGGTCTTCCAACCACGAAGACCACTACGCTTCGTGGGATTCATGGTCGCTGGACGACAGCTACGAGTCCGACATTGAACAACTTCCAAAAAGGAAGAGACGCCGGGATAGCTGGGACTCTGAAAAGGGAGAGGACGATGATACTGAGGAAGCCGGCGATGAGAAGTCGAAGGACGAAGAGGTCGAAGAAGAATAAAAAGAAAAGGAGGAGGGATCTGAAGGGTCTGATGAAGAGGACGACGACAGGGATTCTGATTAGGTTTAAGGAAGTTCATGCAGCATCATTTCATTATGTTTTTTATGTTTTTTGTAATGTCTTTTTATGTTTTGATGGACTGATAACTTTCACCAACCCTCTGAGAAGTTTCTTTTTTTGAGAGGGTTGCAGACCTTGGTAGTTGTAATTCCATTACTGATGTTCTAAAATTGTTATGGTTTTATTAGTATTTGTGTTGTCTATATTAATGTGCATGTTGTTTAGATTTGAAGGCTTTAACTAAAAATTTGAGAGAAAGAAATTAAGTGGAGCAGTTGTAAAGGCAGTTAGGATTCACAATCGCAATGTTATCAGTAAAATAACTAGTAAATCGCAGGGATAACCAGGGTACACTTCCAAGGTGCAGACAGACTACAAGAATAAACATCTCAAATAAATCAACGTCAATCGCAATGTTAATAACACGTATCCAGCAATATCAATATCATAGATCTATATTCAATCTAGCAGTCTCGATTAGCCGTAAATCGCAACCATTAGGAAAATCTATGATGCAAGGTAAATCTCACTTCGTAGGGTGGATCGTATGTGTTTGAAATGAAACAAAAAGGGAAGAATCGTAATCTAAATATAACTAATCTATCAAAAAGATGTAAACCTTAAAATCGCAGACATAAGTTGCTGTATCTAGCAACGTTTGATATGACTGATAAGTACTTCATGTTACTGGAATGTAAATCAACCTTAATATCTCAAATAAATCACCGTCAATCGCAATGTTAATAACACATATCTAGCAATATCAATGTCACAGATCTATCTTCAATCTAGCAGTCTCAATTAGCCTTAAATCGCAACCACTAGTAAAATCTATGATGCAATCTCACTTTGTAGGGTGGATCGTATGTGTTTGAAATGAAACAAAAATGGCAGAATCGCAATCTAAATATAACTAATCTATCTAAAAGATGTGAACCTTAAAATTGCAGACATAAGTTGATGTATCTAGCAACGTTGGATATGGCTGATAGGTACTTCATGTTACTGGAATGTAAATGCATGGAGCAATCTGCATCTAGCAATACTAAATAAACGTTCTAGAAATCTCATTGTAGACCAACAATCACATAAACATGAAAACGTATCTATCAAATTTGGATAAGAAACTTATTCTCAATGCTACTACGAATTATATAACGAGTATTTAGCATTGTAATTGTAGCCTATCTAGCAATGTAAACATCAGTAATGATAAGAATTAACGATACAACCAGACCTTGTACATATCAATATTAACAGTATCCAAACATATAAATCGAAAGATAAGGAGTGCTTATCTATCAAAATCCAAATGTTACAAAAATTTAACGAACATAAGTTCAGAACGGAGCATCGCAGGACCTCCTATTATGTCCTGATTCGAAACAGCGACCACAACGGGACTGGTTAGTGGTAACCTCTCCTCTTGATGGAATACGTTTTTTTCTCGGCCGCCCCGCTCGTCTTTTAATGTTTGGGGGATTAACCACTGGCTCTCCATCATCATTACCGGTACTAGCTTCACCTCTGTTATAGCCAGTATGTTAAAAGAATAGCTGGACCGGAAATTTACAGTAGTGAAAAATAGCTCTACTAATGTCATCGGATCTTTGTTTAGAGATGCTATTACAGCCAATGTATGAGCGCATGGGAAACATTCTTGCTGCCAAGAACCGCATATGCATTTGAAATCAAGGATGTTGACAACCATGACTGGGTCTGATAAAACCTCAAAATAAGCGACAGAAGACTTGCATACTAACCATGTTCGACCGCATTGTACATTCTCTTTGAACATCTTGTCAAACTCCGGGCATAACTGTGTGTTCCATCTTAGGCCCTCCGCTAAACGTCGAGACATCTGAGTCATAAGAAGAACTCTAATCCGGTCGACCAATTCTACTATAGGCAGATTACACAACTTTTTAATCTGCAAATTGAACGATTCCACAGTTGTTGAAGCCATCGCCCCATACCGTTTGCCTTTAACGTATGCCTGAGCATAATTTTCTGGTGGAAATTGCTTAGAAATTTGGCAATACGATCACCCCCTTGGCGCTCAAACTATGCAAGACGTTCATTAAAAAGGTCCACAGTTGGGGCATAAGCACAGCTCTTAAACATCACTAGCATATTGTTTTTGTAGACTCTGTTAGTGTGTTTAAGAGTTTTATTCAAATTCTGTATTAGATGGAAGATACAATACGCGTGGTAGTCATTAAGATAAAGAGTTGCGACAACGTTAATAATACCAGTATGACGGTCTGAAATGAAAGTTATTTGGCGCGCTAGCAAATGCGGTTTTAGACTTTGCAAAAACCAAAACCAGTTGTCTGAGTCTTCACTACCAAAGATACCAAAAGCTATGGGGAATAAACCTGAAACGGAAAAGATACGGGTATATAATAATACTAAGCTTCTTGGGTGAATGAACCAAAATCGCAATGTAGATAAAACCTATCTAGCAACACCATTGTAACAGTTTATTCGTCAATATAGCAAATTAAAGTATGCGTAAATCGCAATCACATCAAATAACCAATTTAGCAACCTAGGTCTGCCTATCTAGAGTACATGTTTAAATTTCAATCTAAACATAAACAATTAGCAACCTTAGCTCATGATATACATTTGAAATAGAAAAGCACATATGTAGACCAAAAAGTATAGTGAAAAATGGACTGACCATTGTTTCCATCTTTTGCCACTGATGAAAGCAACACGCCACCATGCTTCCCTGTTAGATGGGTCCGTCAACGTACAGTAAAGGCCGACACGAATGGAAACCCTGAAGGCACGCCCCGAACGCTATGAAACAGCGACGGAATACATGGCCGGGAGCTAAATCCAAATAACAGTCTGTAGTGATGTTATGACTCTTTAGTCTATTGAAGTATGATTTTAGCAATCCAAAAGAGGTATTGCTATCTCCAAATACTACACACCGTGCCTTTTCTAACGCATTCCGCGATAGACGATAGGAAATGTCTAAACCTAAGTCTTGCTTGATAGAGGACTGTATAGTCTTAGGTGTTACTCATTGGCAGTTCCTAAGAAAATCGTGAATCTCATCGGCAATCAAATCAGACGACAAACGCCTGCTCTTCTTTTTTGTGAATACGAGACTACAAGTATGGGTACTAACAAATATTTTTATGGTCATTAAACTGGTTTTAGAATCAACAAAAGCATACAACCTCTATTTGCACCCGTCCAAATTTTTGTTTACACAATAAACTGTGATCTTGCTAAAGGTATTGTGCATGTACCTAAACGCAAAACCGTTCTCTAATGCATAACGGGATAAGGATAACCTTAGACCTGCAGCACCATCAGCAAATAACTGACCAACACCGATGATAGCTTCTGCCCATCCAGTTGTAGCAAGATGCATTTTCTTTGGGGTTGAAATCACTAAACAGTTACTGCTTTCACCACTAGTTTGTTGGTTATGCGAGGTTTCTTTGAATAGTTGAACAGGTTGTTTACGTTTAATTTTGGAGCCTTTATCAGCAACCTGTTCTTCGATAAGAAAACTAACACTCTTGAGACGCTCCACATCAAGGTAAAATTCCAACCCAATAAAATCGGTCTCCTTATTAAACAAACAATTATTCTGAGCACCACAAGAATAGCTAATGCTGTAGTTGCCTCTAACAAGACCCTGCCATGTTTCCTCAATGTACTGTTGCAAAGACTCGAAATTTTCGAATTTGGACAACGGAACAATAGCTGTTTCGTGACCAAATTTGAAAATACAAACTTTTGGTTTCGACATATAGTAACCTAAATTGTAGGAGTTTTTGTTAGTTTGTTGTAGGGCATCGTACAACACATGAATGTGTTACAGAGCTAAATCTGTCCAAATGATATATGTTTACTATAACTACAATCGCAATGTATGAACATTAATCTAACAATGTCTACACCAAATCGCAATGTTCATATTGACATCTAGCAACCACTATATACATACATAAATCGCAAACACATGTATCAGTTCTAGGTAAAAACGCAATGACTAAAGGCAATGTAAGTATTCGTGCCATTAACAAATAAAACGCAGCCTCGGTTAAGAACTATACCAAAACTAGAAATCACATCACTGTATCTCGAACTGAATATGCAGCAATCGCATCCTTTCGAATAGAGCTGGAAAAGTGCAGTTTCTTACCGGAATGTCACTAGAGCCTGTATCGATCCTTTGTTTCGACTAAAAAGAGAAACTAAACGATTTCCTGCCATTAACATACATGAATTACACTAGTGAACCTAGTGTTAAGATCGAAAACGGAAAAACAAAAACAGTTGCAAATGAAAGAGAAGACTGACCTTTCGTTCTGACGTTGGAACTGGTTCACCGGTGAAGTCGACGGTAACTTAGTGGTGTAAAGATCCGGGTACGAGATTGAGTCGACGGGAATGATTGGAATAGGTAGTTCAATGCTTGAAGAAGCTGAAAAAAAACAAGCTGAAATAATGAGCTTCGTCGACGCCGTTTAGTCGTCGGGGATCGGAACTAACCGAAGATGGTGGTTAGTTGGTTCGTCGGTTGATAGTTAGGTTCGCCGCTGGCCAACGATTGTTGCCGGAAAGAGTGTGATCACGGCAAGGAAATTTAAAACGAACAGACCTTCTTGAAAAACGATTTGTTTGTTAGGTTAGGAGAGAGGAGAGAGAGTGTGTCATAAATTCAAAATTCAAAAATAGAGTGATGGTACTGTAGCCAAAAGACCTCTTTTTTTACAAATTAACCCTTATATACTAGATTGAGGGTAATTATGGTATTAAAATAAAATTAGATCTTAAAAAGGAACATGTATATTGAGGGGTATTAAATGAACATTAACCCTTTTCTAGAATATCGATAATAATATGTTTGTCTAGAAGTACTTAGTGTGTCATTTCCTTAAAAAGAATACGAAGAATATATTTTGTCACGTAGTGATTCTTTTTAAAATTTAAAAAGCTATTCTTATAGTGTGACTAAAACTATTAGTGGGTTAGTTTTCTGAAAAACAGCCAGAGGAGATTTTTAACAAATATATATGAATTCATAATTGTGAAATTTATTATGGACCCAAATATATTTAAGATCACAAGCCTTTATGTTTGAAATTTTAGCGTTTACACTCCGGGGCAATTACTAGCTAGATCCAGCTATCCAAAATTCTATAATATATATATATATATATATATATATATATATATATATATATATATATATATATTTCTACGTATGGTTTTTTTACCAAAATTCTATAATATATATATATATATATTTCTACATATGATTTTTCTAAAGCTTCGATCATGCACAATTAATCTTTTGTTGTTTTTCTTGCCCAAATTGAAATTTTTATATATAATATATTATTGTAATTTTACTTTTCAAAAATAAAATTTTGATTTGTTTCATTTGTCAAAATAATTTTTTTATGGAATTAGAGAAGGCAAGTAGTAGATGGAAAATGAGGAGGAGATGAGCTGTGAGTACTAAATAAGTTGTCTTTATAGAAAGCGTACCGCCCATATGGTACCTTAATTGGATGTCTCCTCCTATCTCCATCATTATAATTTATAACAGCTATACATACCGTTGCTGGTTCTCAATATTTCACATTCTAAACCCTACCTTTATACTTTTATTCAATTTACTCCAAATTTATCAATAGTTTCACCGAATGTGGTTTTAATATTTCAAGTATTTCTAATTGTCCGAAAATTTTCTAATATCGGTGGTTAAGCTCTTAAAGGAGTGCTAAATGGGTTTTCGGCGTAAGAAAAGTCCATGATATTTAGTTTAAGCTTTCCAATTTCACTTCTCTTGACTAAAATTTTCATAGAGAATTGTTTAGGAGAAAACACAAACAACGATCGAAATTCGGTATAAATCACATGTCAAGTTTTTCGGCTCATGGGTTTTGGACAAGTAGGTTTTATAAATGATTTAACTTTTAGTAAGTATGATAGAAATGAATTAGAGTTTTATTTGTATAATTTTTTTTAAATATATTTATAAAAAAATATATAAATAAAATTAAACACGCATGATAATATTAATATGATTTGGATAGCGAGGAAATAAAAAAAATATATAAATAAAATTAAACACGCATGATAATATTTAATATGATTTGGATAGCGAGGAAATGATACATCTACGAACAATGTACACTAATTTTATTTGGAAGAAGATTATAAAAAACTTTTAAACACTCTAACACAATCGTGCGTTTTATGTTCCAAAACTTATGAGGTTTACATAATGGACTGTGATTTTTTAGTGTTCTTTTTGGTGTTTATTTGTTAACTTGGATATCTTTCTAAAACCTAAAAATACTTTATATTTTCTCTAGCAATTCACACGCACCAGGTCCAAACTTATCATTCACTATTTATAAAACCAAAAATGAGTGAGATGGTACCTATGCTAACAATAACGACTGAAAGTTTTGTGCCACAAGCATTCGAAAGGTAATGGCAGAGCTTCCATCAATACAATTTGTACAATGTGGCAAGTAGGATCACCACCAATATCTAACATTTTCCTGTCATAATGAGTCATATTCAAAAGTTCGGTGAAACCCTTACACAATGGTGCATAAATATTTTTCTCTATTAGAGACGACAAAAAAAATTATAAGATCAAGATGAAGCTTCTTCCTCTATGCACGGACTCTCATGCAGAATTTTACATCCGAATCCATTGAGAAAAACAAAAAAAATCACCTGACTACCATTCAAGCTCAACGAATATCTAAATTATGCCAAGGAAACGCATCCAGATATGTCTCCATCTAATTTAGTTCTAGCGCGAAAATAATGTTAAAAACATTTGAAACAATAACTTATTGAGCCTACACCATCATAATGGGTTTGCTAATCATTTTATGTGGAAAAACTTTCTAAAAAGACCAAAGGAAAAAAAAGACTCGTTAGTGATTACAAACCATTTAATCATTTTTAAAGGATGATAAACATTATTTTCATCTATCTCAAATAAGCCCATGTTATCTCCAAATTTAACCTAAAGGCGGGTTATTGGCAATTAGGGATGGATCCAAGTGAAAAATCTAAAATGACATTCTATATTCCTATTGCCCATTACGAGTGGACAGTCATGCCATTAAGGCTCAAAGTTTCCCTTATATCCTTCAAAGGACCATAACTACGATCTTTCAGCCTATTTTCTATCACGCGCTAGTATACATTAATGACATATTTTTTTATCATAAGAAAATGAGGAAGAGCATCATAAATTACTTGGACAATTCCAGTCAATTACATACGAGTTTAGAAATATGTTATTTGAAGGAAATAGTCAACTTAGAAAATCTAGTATTGACTTCTTAGGCATGCAATTTTCAGATAGAAAATATCAACAAGGGCCACACATCGATTATGAGCTTCAGATTTTCTTTAATGAAAATGTAATGATAAAACAAATACAATAATTCTTGGGTATCATCAAATACCTAAATAATTTTCTATTACATGTCTCTCGAGATACAAGTCAAGTACCAAATATTTCAAAAAAGACGACGTCACCTTACAGAATATTGCACACGATAACAGTAAATTACCTAAAAATATTAACTTAAAATCATTCTCACCTCAAAAATCCTTGTAGATGGTAATAGATTTTTACAACCTAATGTGAGTGATGATTTTCAGAAGGCAGTTCCGGTAAAAGAAATTAAAGTAAAAAACATCACTACTGATATACAAGTGAACAATTCAAAGATTCAAAAGAATACTATCATATGTATATACAAAGAGACATTGGTGGTCAAATACGGAATCAAGAAATTCGAGTTCCATTCATTGGACCTTTAATTTATGGTCCAAATTGACCATTCTTTATTCCCAAAAGTTTTAGAATTAAAAAACAAGCCAATCTCCAAGAAAAAAAACCCCTCGGCTGAGAATATGATTTTAGAGCACCACACATAAAATGTGAGCCCAACTTGATATCAAATCTTATGTCCCGACTTCCACCAACGATTCAAATCATTACCTATTTCAGAAAGTTACCACTGATTTTCATGGTCTAACATTTCCTACAGATAGGGTTTTCAGAACCAACCATTAAAAATGAATTTCCTCTAGGTGTTGTGACCAGAACCGCATTTGAATTCCAAAACTATGCAAAACTAATAACTTGTTCTACTAGATGATGAAAACATTCAAATATACCATGTATTTTCAACTTTACAGTACTTTCGATATGGAACACTATTTCCTTACCATTCATCTACCAGTTTACTATAAACAGAAGGTTATATCCATCTAAACTATGGTATTTCTCGTGTCTTACTCTACTATATTGTGCTCGTATTGCCTTTGAAGTAAGTCATATGCTGAAATACCTTCAGACACCATCTCGGTCAAATAATCTCATATGAATATATTTAGAATGATTTAATCTGATGCATGGTGGATACATGAACTCAATAAAGTTAAATCATGTGATGCACAAAACATGCGAGGAACTCATGATCATCTTGAAGAATTGGCAGTCATTCATTATTTTCATAAACCCCCAATAACATTTAATGGAGTGTCAATATGGTGGCATTCCTGCTGTAAGATATATTATGCATATATTTATCGGACCTATACATGAAATATGTGAGTTTTTAATCTTCGAAAGAGAACTAAATAACAAAAATTATGAAGAATCAACTAATAGAACATAAAGATTAGTCCTACATGACCATGATAACTTGAGCTTATTTCAATAAAAAAAACAAAAATATGAAATCCATCTAAAGTGAGAGACATAGCCAATCAGTCATGAAAATTAAATACAACGAAATCCTTGTAGCAATATAAACTGAAGTTGAAGAATTAAAAAGAACCAAAAATGCAACAATACGGGATCATAGCCCACTACACTTCATTAATTGATACGACATTAGGCTTGGTAACTTTGATTAGATATGTTAAGGATCCGTCTACGATATATTTAATAAACAAACAGGTGATAGTCTCCAAAATTATGTGTCAAAATTTTATTTAAAAAAAATCATTGTTTAATGCATATAGTTTTTTTACTTTTTATGCATGTATGTTTTTATAAAGAGTAATCATGTGGCTCTCCTCTTGTTCTTGTGTCTGTATTACAAAAAAAATAAGGACAACATTTGTGATACCACCCTAATAAGCTTATGTTTATATAAAGAGGCGGCCTTCACTGTAATAGATTACAAATTAAATATTTTCTTTCACTTTATAAGATGGCTTCCTACTAAATATTTTATGATTCTCTTAAAACTCCTAATTTCTATGTATACATTCTCCTCCTCCTTCTTCTTGATAAGTATGTTATGAACTTTCCCTCGAGGATCATATGCATTAGAAAAAAAATGTGTTCTTAAGATCCTAAAATTCCAAATTCTTAGAGTTAATATCCAAGGTCATCGTGTTATAAAAACATTAAGGTGGACCCATATATGGTTGAAGTAGTCTCCCGAAGTCCATATGCCTTAGCATAACATAATGATTCTAAATATCGAGCACAAAAATATTTCTAATCATTGGTATCGGTCTCGAGGCACTATTTAGTTTTGCATACTAAATTAGAAATAAAAAACAATATCCATTGCGACAAAATGTGTCGATCCAAATTGACCCGTGAAGATTTTATTCTTGTATCATTACATTACATTGTAATTTCAGAATCAATACAAATATTTTTTCGAAAAGTGATAAGAAATACATAAAAATCTAGGCAGCCAAAAAAGTAGCTACACCAATAATATGACTTCACAAACACCAACCAACTCAGATAAAAATCTATTTCTTAACACTATCAAACATATCATCACTGCAATTAATGAATTTGTTAAGAAAATTAAATTTAAATATTCTTACATGTTTAGAAAATAACAATTTTTAAGTAGTAAAAAATTAATTAGTTTTTTTAAGTATATTTAAAAATATCTTCACTAAAACATTTTGAAAAGCCTTGTTAATATATTATAAAAAATCAAAATCTAATTCTAAAAAAATCAAAACAAATTCAAAACTTTTGCTCGGGAATTATTTGTGAACTGAATTTAATACAAATTTTAAAACTTAATATATAAAAATTAATTTAACAAATGTAACCTATTTTTTCACAAATTAAATCTAAACTTTAAGAGTAATGGTTTACTGGTCAAACAACAATTATTTTCTACGATGATAGTAATCATTATTAGAATATCAAAGAGTAATATGGAGGGAGAATAAGACTCGTATTAAACTGCAACACAAAATGGTTTTAAATAGCCTACAAGAAGCGTTACATATTTCAGTCAATAAATGATAGCTTTTATTAACCGGAATGGTAACGTTTAAAATACCAATTGATGTAACGTCTAAAATACTAATTGATATAACGTCTAACTATTAAATAGGATAATTAAATCAATTAAATCAATTCCAACAAATCCCTATCTTAAACTAGATATGTCTGAAAAGCAACCAGTTTAATCTTCTAGTGCTTGCACTCCAAGTGAACTTCGACACTTAACAAACGTCTCCAGCTTCATTGGCTTGGTCATTATATCTGCAACTTGTTCTTCTATTCCACAATAAACCAGCTTCAGAACTTCTTGATTTGTAAGATCTCATAGATAATGATACCTAACATTGATATGATTTGTGCGCCTATGCAGCACCGGATTCTTCGAGAGTTTAATTGAAGAAGTGTTGTCACAATAGATTTACAAACACTCGAATTGTTCAGATGTGATTTCTTCCATAATTTATTTGAGCCATACACAATAACAAACACAAGATGTTGCAGAAATGTATTCTACTTCGGTTGTAGAAAAAGTAACTACCTCTTGTTTTCTTGAGCTCCAACATATTGCAACTTCATTGAACATAAAAACGTAACCTGAAGTGCTTTTTCTAATCATCGAGATCACCATCATAATCACTGTTTGTGTATGCTTTCACCTTCATCTTTGATCCTCATTTATAAAAAATGCCAAACTTTATTGTACCTTTTCAGTATCGCAGAACTCTCTTAGCTGCATGCATATGTTCCTCAATTTGTTTGGCCATGAACCGAGACAATAAGCAGACCACATACATCATGTCAGGTCTTGTAACTGTGAGGTACATTAGACAACCGACCAACTTCTTGTATTGATAACTTAAACTCTTTAATTAAGTGTTCATCATTTCCAGTTAAAACTAAATCATCTACATAGAGACTTACCATGATACACTTCACTCCTTCCTCTTAATAAATAATGTGTTATCATGACTACTTCTGTTGAATCCTTCTTGCTTGAAATACCTCTCTACCCAAAAAAATAAAGCTTGAGGAGCTTGCTTCAAACCATACAAAGCATTCTTGAGTCGATATACCTTATCTTCTTCACATTTTTTGACAAAACCCTCTGGTTGATCCACATACACCACTTCTTTCCTTTTTCCATATAAGAAAGCATTTTTTACATCTAATTGATATACTTCCCAACTTTTGTGTGCAGCAACAACCAATAAAATTTTGATTCTATCTCATCTTGCAACCAGTGCAAAGACTTCATCATAGTCAATGTCTTCTTCTTGTGCATATCCTTTCACCACCAATCTTGCTTTGTATTTATCCATTTCTCCATATTCATTTAATTTAGTCTTAAAAACCCATTTAACCCCGATTTTCTTTGCATTAGTAGGGAGAGTTACAAGTTCCCATGTGTTGTTTTTCTCAATGGCTTCTATTTCACATTTAATTGCTTCAATCTAATTTTTTTCTTTGACAACTTCTTTAAAACGCATCAGATCAATATGAGACATAAATAGCGCCAATGTCATTTGCACTTCAGCCTATTCATCTGAAATCCTTTCTCAACTTTCATAATCTTGCATCCATATTGGTGCTTTATGACTTCTTTTCTGATGTGTTTTAGATTGAGGTGACATGACATTATTTTCACCAATGACATCTTCATCGACAACTTTGATTTCTTTATCATTCTTGGTGAGGTTTATTTTTGGTTGAGGGTAATTTTGTCCAGAGTTTTGTGGTGTTTCAAAGGTAATTAATGTTTGGATAGATTGTAGTGAGAGACTTGAGCTGCGTGGTTGTATTTAATTTTCATTACCCCTCATTAAATGAAAGTGGTTGGGTATTTATACCCTTAATTGTGGGCCACATGGGCTTTCGGTTTGACTTATGGATTTGGGTCGAGTTCAAAGACCCATTAGTTTTAAGCAGGTAGGTAATTAGCTTAGTCATGAAGTGATTAAGTTTTTAGTACATTAGTTCAGTTCGGATGGTTCAGTGGGTGGATGTTGTCCGAATTGCCCCTGTCCGGTTCTCATAAATAGTGGCAATAAATTCTGGACTCATCAGTAGCCCCTTTTTTAGGTTGTGTTCGAAGGGCTTTGGCAAGACCTAAACAATAGCTCAAGTGTAATCATAACTTCGTCCGGACATTTCGAAAATGGGTAACGACTTTATCCGGATAGACTGAAACTCTTAGAACCTGAGTAGTTTTGCCAGAGATAGTGGGACACGTGTCCTCCTCTGATTCGCCTCACCTGCCGTTTTCCTCCTAGAAAGGCGTTTCCACTTGTTTCAAAAAAGTAACATTTTAATTAATGTTGGTGACATCAGCGCCGTCTTTAATCATTATACCTATCTTTTCGTCTTCTCCTAGGTATCGAAGCATCGTTTATCTGATTAGTATAAATCAGTTCACTTTGCACTATTTTATCATATTCATTATCTCTAATCTGTCAAACTTTAAAGCTTTCATCTCTCAAAAAATCTTTCTTTTGGTGTGAGTTTATGTTCACAACAAGAAACGCCTTAGTAAAAGGTGGATGGCTCAATTTGTCAGAGTTGGAAAAAGCTCAAAAGGTTGAACGAGAAAGACGCATCGCTGCAGGCCTCCATGTTTCCCCTGTTGATAAACCGGAAACACCAAGCTTAGAGCCTGACCATGGTTCTTCTTCAACTAAGAGTGCTAAACCTAGGAGGTTGTTCTAGGCCAACCTTTCACCAATCGTTTCGGGCTCATCGGTCCAGGAGTCAGAGCCTGTCGTTGAATCAGGGCAGACAGTCACAAGATTTAAGAAACCTTCCCCGTTCATCGCTATGGGGTCAGATGCTGATATTTCCCTGGAGAAACTGGTAGATAGACGAAGGGGTCGTCTGGTAAAAGGGCAGGCTGCTGGCACACAGCCTAAACCACAATCCACACCTTCGAAATCCGGGGCAAAAAGTAAAACCACAGGGTCAGAAGCACCCATCAAAATTCCCAAAGACAAGTTGTCCGGTCCGGAGGCAACTAGCTCAAGTCTTCGAAAAGAGACCTCCGGGTCCGAGCCCCAGCCGGACTCTAGACCACAAGAGGGAAATGATTCTCAACAATCCGGGGTGCCTACTGAGCCAACTACTAGCTCTTCTCTTCCTAAAACAGCTGGCAATCCCTCCATGGTAATGGAGGATGTAATGGAGGACAACATCGAAGAAGCCCCTTTCGAGACTGACGTCTCCGGGCAAACAAGCGAGACTTCCACTACTAGGAAGAGCAAAGGCAAGAAAAAAGTGTGTTTGAAACATCTGGACATGCCGGAGTGCCTTGTGGGAAAGGTGGGGCCTTGTTTCCACAAGGTAAGTGTTAAATATTTACTGGCCATGCAGAGAATCAAGTACGCTTTCATTCACACAGCTGAACTTGGCCGGATGAGGACGAAGTGGGGAATTCCAGAGAATGTTAAAGTAAGGATTCCAATTGATCCGGAGACGCCCATGGACTGTAAGCTCAACGAGATTGTCTTCTATACTGAGCTATTCAAATGGGGACTTAGGTTTCCCTTGGACCCAGAAATAGTCAGATATTTCCATCTGATTAAGCTGTGCCCAAGCCAGCTAAGCCCTAATGCATGGTTCACCCTTATGGTATGTATCATGGTTTCAAAGCTCTTCGGAATTCCTCTTATGATGGAGCAATTTGTTGTTGTGGCAAGCCTCTGCAGAAATCATGCCATCCCTTTCTATCACTTCAACATGGGTGACAACTACAAGGTAGTGGATGACTTGCTCGAGTCGGAGAAAGGCTGGAAGACTCAATTTCTGTTCATCAACGGTGCTTGGGAGAACGGGAAGAAAATTAAAGCTGGTGTCAACCTAAGCATGCTCACCAGTAGATGGCGAAGTGATGGTAACAATCTCATCAGATACTTTTACTTTTACTTATAAATTTTTTTTATCTATTTTTTTTCTTTTGCTTTTTGGTAGTGCTGCCCAAGGATTTCAATGATCACTTAGAGGCTGGGCAGACTACCTGTTCCAAGCTAAATGCTTGGGCTGCTGAAACCTGGGGAAACCGCTTCCACAACTGCCTTACCGGAGGCAATCTAATCAGATCCTATCTTTGGAATACCACCGACCGGAGGGATCTGTCTTGGGAGGAATTAACCACTCCACCCCTCCGAGAGTGATCCTCCAGAAGACGGAGGAGAAATATGGGAAATTGGCCTTGCCGGGCAGAGCTAAAGCCCCAAGCAAGATGAAAGCAAAAAATTTAAGGCCAAACAAGGTGTGGTAGAGGCTAACCCTACCGAGGTGGAGGAAGCTGTCCTAACAAACCCAGAGGGACAAGATCAAGGGCAAATTGATGATGCCTTATTACAAGTGGTGGAGCATGAGAGCACCAAGGAAGCAGTTGGGTCTCCAAAATCTCAAAAGGTCTCCAAAAAGATCAGAAAACGGGGAACAGAAGATGGAGACCGGGATGCCAGGAAAAAGAAAACCTCCATGGAAGATGAGGTTTCTCTCCGGGCTCCGGAGCCACTACCTCCTGTTGACCCTATTGACCCCACTCAAGCAGAAGAGATCCATGGTGACTTTCAAACCGGAGGGGGTGCAGGAGGGGATATCAGAATTGATGGCGTTGATATCAGCGGGCTTGAGGGGATTGGTCTTTACTTCGAAAACCTCCCCAAAGATGATTTTGTTGGGCCCTACCTCCCCCCAAGTTCTTTGAACCTCATCACATTCAATGGTGATGAGTCCGGATCCTGTTACCACTTTGGACAGGGTCAGTTCGGGCAAGGTCTACCTAACCGAACGATGACAATTCGGACACCATCATTCATTGTGCTGTTCGAACAGAACTAAAGTACTTAAAACCTAATCACTTCTTGACTAAGCTGCTTGCTCTCATACTAAGATCTCATGGGTCCTTGAACTTGACCCGGGTCCATTAAACATGACCCGAAAGCCCATAAATCCCAAATGTAAGGGTATAAATACCCAACCACCAATATTAAATGAGGGTAATGAAAATTAAATACAACCAGGCTGCTTAATTCTCCCTCTACTCTCTACTCAAACATTAAATACTCTCAAACTTCCACACAGTTCTAAACAAAAATTACAACCTTACCCTCAGACGAAAATAAACCACACCAAATTGGCGACCACAGTGGGAGCACGATGGTGCCTGAATCAAGCATTCGAAACCAACAGGAAAAATCAGTCCGAATGAATTCGGACGCCCCGGAAGTACCACCCGCTTTGCTTGAAGTGGTGGGTGAAAATGATGAATATACCATCAAGGAGCGTGATAGATTAAAGGGCGAGATAGAAGCTCTGAGGGCAGAGAAGGCTAAGATGGGCATGAAAGAGAAGTCAAAAGCATCAGTCGCTCATCATACCGAAAACCTTAGAGAGCATGAGCCTTCGAAGACTCATGTGAGTACCAAAAAGAATCATGCTAGCTCCAAAAAGTCTCACCGGTCTAAGCCAGTGGAGAGTTCAGACTCAGACTCAGAGTCTTCTGGTAGCTCCTCGGACGAGGATGAAGTTGAAGAGTCCTTATCCTCCAGCATTGATGAGGGCCGATCCAAAAAGAAGAAAAAGTTGATTAAAAAGTATTCAAGAAAAGGGGATAGACATGGGAAATTGAAGAGGAATATAGGCAAAGGATTATCTCACAGTCGGAGGCATGTAGACCGGATGCTGGTGGATCCTTTTGCCTTCCACGATGAACCAGGTATCTTTGCAACTCCTAATGAGGATATTGTGTTCATTCGTGGCCAGAATTGGAAACAATCTCCATTGTCTTCCAAGATTCTGTCCGAAAACCTCCCTAAGAGGTTCGATAGCACTTAAATGGAGAAATACGATGGCAGTAAAGATCCGGACAACCACTTGGAGCAATTTAAAAACTTCATGATGAATTTTGATGATGACGACAAGTTACTCTGTAGAGCATTCTCCCAATCCTTTACGGGGAGTGCTCTGAAGTGGTATAACAGCCTACCTCAAGGCTGCATCAAGAATTTTGATACTTTTTGGGTGGCCTTTCGAAGGCAGTTTGTTGGGAGTAAAGAATTGAAGGGAAATGGGGACACAATAATCCATTGTGCCCAAGAGCCAAACGAATCATTGAAAGAATACATAATTGGTTTTGTAAACACCAAAAATGGGTTGTCTGATTGCTTCGAGCAAGTAGCAATAGCATCTTTGAGGCAGGGCTTAAACCCTGGAAATCTGGCTGATTCAGTGACCAGAAAGAAAGCCATGACTTGGGGAGGTTTGCTGAATCAAGTCGGAAAGCAAATCAACGTTGATGAAACAAAGAAAACTAGGGTGCACAGGCACGTGAGGTCTGCCCCGGTTGCACCAAACCCCAACCAAAATCAGTCCGGGAACAAGGCATGGGAGGCCGGACAGGGGCATAACAGGGCTAAAGCTCAATCTCAGCCAGCTGCACTTGCCCAGAGTCAACAATCTAGAAATAAGAGAGGGCCTTGGGTTCAACCGGAGTGGTTTGCAGAGTTAAAAGAAAGCGTGGCCACCATTTATGACAAAATAAAGGAAGAAGTACACTATAAAAGGCCAGCCGCACTGCAATCTCCTAGGAAACATCGTAACAATTCTTTCTGCCAGTACCATAATGATATTGGCCATACCACTGACGATTTCATAGCCTTGAAACAAGAAGTTCAGAACTTAATTGAAAGAGGAAATCTGGGGGCATATGTCAAAAGAAGAGGAGGAATGCTGCTCCGGAGGGAGCTATGGTTATAATCGAAAGATTTGATGTAGAATCAGAATACTTGGATCCTGATCCAACTCGAAATAGAGTGGGTGCCATTGAGGAACGTTGTAAAACAGTTTCCAGGCTTATTAAGTTTTTTGAGTCACTTACAATTTTCGAAGGGGATACTATGACAGCTCCTACTGCTTCTTCAAAGAAGAGGCGCGTTCATACTTTAGCTACCCAGCTAGAAGGAGGCATGACCTCCTACCAATCACAAATTCCATTTCCCTTCATTATTTTTGATGAAGATGACTTAAGGGATATAGCTGGCCCTCATGAAGATGTTGTTGTCATAGGAGCATCCATTGGGGGCAATGACATAAGACGAATCTTGGTGGATACTGGGAGTTCAGCCAATATCCTCTTCTTAACCACTTACAAAAAGATGAAAACTCCAACCGTAATTCAGCGTTCGGACAGATCAATTGTGGGTTTCATTGGAAGCTTAGCAGATGTGATCGGGGAGTTCGAAGAGGAAGTTTTGTTGGGAAAAGGCCCTTTTAAGAAGATGGTCAGGATACTTTTTATTGTGGTAGATTGTCCCACTTGTTATAATGCTATTTTAGGGAGGTCTTGGCTCTCTAGGATTCATGCAGTGGCCTCGACAGTCGACCAATGTTTGAAATATGTTGTTCAAGGACAAGTGGGAGTTGTCCGGAGCAGTCAAAAGATTGCAAGAGAGTGTTATGCTACAGCACTGGCTCCACGGACGCTGGGGGCAGTTTGTGTCAATGAAGAATAACAGTTTGAGGGGCTTTCTGGGGGTGAGGGTGAAATTGATGACCCCAGAGAGACCCATGGAGTGTTGATACCGGTTGAAGAAGTTGAAACACATTCTTTGGAAGAAGTAAAAAGTGTTAAGATAGGGTCCAAAATGCCATCTGAACTAAAGAATAAGATGTTGAAGTTTCTAAAAGACCATCAACATGTTTTTGCTTGGTGAAATGCTGATGTTAGTGGGGTTCTAGCAGATATCATATCACATCACCTATCCATTCGGAGGGACATAGCACCGGTGGTACAAAAGAGAAGGGCTTTTTCCCAGGAAAAAGGTTGATGTTATTGTTCAAGAAGTTGACAGGCTCACAAAAATGGGCATATAAAGGACTATCAGTATCCTTTGTGGACTGCCAATCCGGTCTTGGTGAAAAAGAAAAATGGCAAGTGGCGTATGTGCATTGACTTCACAGATCTCAATAGGGCTTGCCCAAAAGATTTATATCCAGTTCCCCGGATTGATCAGCTGGTAGATTTCACTTCTGGGAATAAGCTACTATCCTTCATGGATGCTTTCTCCGGGTACAATCAGATTCAAGTAGATCCGAAGGATCAGGAGCATACCACGTTTGTCACTGACAGTGGTCTTCATTGCTATAAGGTGATGCCATTTGGATTGAAAAATGATGGGGGTACTTATCAGAGATTGGGGAACAAAACCTTTGCTGATCAAATTGGAAGAAATATGGAAGTATACATTGATGACATGATGGTGAAAAGTGTGGATGAACAACTACACTTGGCGGACCTCAAAGAAACTTTTGCTAACTTAGTAAAAGTGAATTTGAAGCTAAATCCAGAAAAATGTGTGTTCGGAGTGCAGTCTGGGAAATTCCTAGGTTATATAATAAGTGAGCAAGGGATACAGCCCGATCCGGACCAGCTTAATGCTTTATTCCAAATGGAGCCTCCTCGGAATGTTAAAGAAGTACAACGGTTGACTGGGAGGTTGGCTGCTTTAAATCGATTCATCTCAAGGTCTTCACACAGATGTGCCCCGTTTTTTCAAAATTTAAAGGGTGCGAAGGGATTTGACTGGACTTCACAGTGTGATGAGGCCTTCAATGAGATTAAGAAACATCTATCCTCCCCCAAGACTTTATTTAAACCTGTTGATGGAGAGACACTCTTCGTATACTTGGCAGTTTCAAGTTGTGCCATTAGTGTTGTATTGGTAAGAGAGGTGGATAATTACCCCCATCCGGTGTACTACATCAGCAAGAGCTTGATAGATGCAGAAAAACGCTATTTAAAACTCGAAAAATTAGCACTACACTTGGTAATTGCTGCAAGGAAGATGAAGCCTTATTTTCAGGCTCGTCCTATTATCGTCCGAACATCTTTTCCCTTGAAGAATGTTCTTCAAAAGGCAGACATTTCAAGTAGAATGACTAAGTGGTTAGTGGAATTGGGGGACTTCGATATTGATTTTTCTCCTCGAACAGCAATCAAAGCCCAAGCTGTGGCTGATTTTTTAGTTGAATTCCACTCTGATAGGGATACAGAGCGAACTACTGAAATGAAAGACAAAAAGGTCTAGATCGTCCGGACAGATGGTGGATCAAGTACTATGGGATGTGGTGCAGGGGTGTGCTTGACTTCTCCATATGGTGACAAGATATACCAGGCTATATGTTTTGCTTTTAGGGCTTCCAACAATGAGTCTGAATATGAAGCAACTATAGCTGGTTTAAAGTTAGCTTATATTTGTGAGGCCAAAAGGGTCAAGCTGATGAGTGATTCCCAGCTTCTTATCCACCATGCGCAAGGTCAATCTGAGGCCAAAAAAGAGCAACTAGTGAAGTACTTACTTCTTCTTAAAAATGAGGCACTTAAGTTCAAAAGCGTTGTTTATGAGCATATACCACGAACAGAGAATGAACTAGCAGATTGCTTAGCAACCATAGCATACACTGAGTCATATCCTTGGATCCATGTGTTGGAGTGCCTTTCCATTCAACTCAATGTGAGCAAAGAGGAAGAAATTTTTGATGTACAGATGAAACAACCTCAAGATTGGATATTTCCTCTCCTGCAGTATCTCTCCGATGGCATCTTGCCTCCGGATAAATCACTAGCAAGAAAAATGAAGCACAAGGCTTGTGGTTTTATCATACTAAGAGACGTTCTGTATAAAAAATCTTACAGTAAGCCTCTTTTGCGATGTTTGGGAAATGATGAGTCTCAAGTAGTCCTCTTCGAATTGCATGATGGTGAGGGATCAGCTCCCTGTGGATTCAGAGCTCTAACAAGGAGAGTTTTACTGGCTGGCTATTATTGGCCCTCTATAATGCAAGATGCTAAGGAGCTGGTGAGAAGGTGTGAACCATGCCAGAGATATAGCAACGAAATTCATGTCCCAACCATCCCTTTAGAGTCAATTTCTAAGCCTATACCTTTTGCTCGATGAGGGTTGGATTTGGTGGGACCTCTTCCTATGGCATCCGGAGGACGCAGAACTATAATTATTGCTATTAATTATTTTTCGAAGTGGATTGAAGCATCCCCGCTGGCAGGAACAACATCAAAAGCTGTCATAAAATTCATTTTATCCAATATCTGTTGCAGATTTGGTGTTCCACAAACGATAACGACAGAAAATGGGCCACAGTTCGACAACAAGGAAATGGAGAGTTTCGGTGCCTCAAGGGGTATACAACATTGTTTCTCTTTACCTTTCCACCCACAAGCAAATGGTCAGGTTGAAGTGGCTAACAGAACTATATTGTCCGGTTTAAAGAAGAATTTGGAAGGGGCTGCTGGGAAATGACCTAGCTATTTACAAGAGGTTTTGTGGGCCTACCGGACTACACCTGGGGCTGCAACACAAGAGTCACCATTTTCCTTGGTCTATGGGATGGATGGAATAGCTCCCATAGAAGCAACCCTCCCTTCATTTCGAGTTCACAACTTCTCCGAACACACTAACGAAGTGGCGATCAGAAGTTAGCTTGACCTAATAGAGGAAAGACGAGTTAAAGCTCACCTTAGAGCTACACACTATCAGGTTTTGATGAGAAGCAGGTTTGCTTCTAGAGTTAAAAGAAGAGATTTCCACCGGGGGACAAGGTGTTGAGGAAAGTCTTCTTACACACTAAAGAGAAGCTGCTTGGCAAATTGGCCCCAACTTGGGAAGGACCTTATATGGTCATTGAAAGGCTTAAACCTGGAACATATTGGCTAGAAGACAAGGATGGAAGGGTTTTGAATCACCCTTGGAATATTGAGCATCTCCGGATGTACTTGGAATAGAAGCTATGCAAATATTTACTTGTTTAAAAATCCATGTAAATATTTGGGGGCATACTATTTCCTACCCTGGTGGCACGGGGAGGTTTTAATGAGGTGTCCGGGCTTTTTTATAAAATTTGATGCCTTCTTATTGAAATTCGAAGTGTTCTTACTTTGTTTTTTGTCACACCATCCGGATTGAATTAAAGGAAGGATAACTACTTAAACATTTGTCATCGGAGAATTTAAACACTCTCGCTTTAGAATATTTATGAAATAACTAAGGGCTATTTAAACACTAGCCACCAAAATTGAAACAAACTATGAAAGAATGCAAGAGTTGTGCAAAACAAAGATATTCATTCAAATAACCCAAGTGCCTTGGCCTTCCAAGGACTTTAAAATTGTCAGGCAGAACAAAAGATCTATCCGGACAAAATGCCGGATACAATTACAAAAATGCCTTGGCCTTCCTAGGACTTTAGTTCAGATAACATAAAAAGATAATTCATAATTTAAGACTGAGCCTTTGAAGATGGCTCAGCCTCACCTGTCTTCTTCTTCTTCTTGGGATCGTCCTCCTCCTCGTTTGGGCTCTCCCCGGTGTTCTCTTCTTCGTCAGATGAGGATGCACTGGAGAAATCAAACCTGTCACCTTCAGCCATTGTATGGAAGGGAAGGTCTGGATACTCTACAAAAGTCCATAAGTCTCCCAGATTCCTCTTCGGAAACTTCTCATGAAAAAGCAAGACCATGTCCGACTTCACTTTGGCATACATTTTTTCTTGACTGTCTATTACATTATTTGCATAAGCATCAATCTTGGCGTGAATTTTGGCCTCTTGCTCCCTTAGCAGATCTGCTTTCTCCTCTGCAGCCTTGGACACTGTGTTCTCGAGCACAATCTTGTCATTTGTCAAGTTGTGGATGACTTGATCCTTGGCCTTTGCCTCCTCTTTTGAAGAGGTGAGATATTTCTCTAATCCGGACAGCTTCTCCCGGAGCTCTTTGATAGTATCTTCTAAAGTGGAAACCTTTGTGGTCCACCCCTCTTGGCTCTTTTTTAGCTCCTCGTTTTCTCCCTTTAGAATGTCAGCATGTTGAGTGGCAGTAAGAAGATCATCGGACATTCTCTCTTTGTCAGATTTGAGATCTTTGATAACATCTGCCTGACCTCGAACTTGTTTCTCCAAAACAAGCACTAGCTGAACATTACTTAATATGGAGTGAGCTATAATATCCCTTTCACTTGAAACAGTAAAAGTCTTACCATGAAAAGTAACGGTGTTCGAAGTACTCGGAAGGAGGTAAGGCCCAGCAAAATCGTCTCTGGGAAGGTTCGCAAAATAGTCACCAAGTCCATCAAGCCCTGTGATGTCAACACCATCAATGCTAAGGTCTCCTCCTCCAACCTCGTCAGTTTGAAAGTCACCAGGGATCTCCTCTGCTCTTGTCGGATCAGTAGGATCTACAGGGAGGAGAGGCTCTGGAGGCCGTATAGAAAGTTCATCACCCATAGAGGTCTTTTTCTTCTTAGCCTCCCTGTCCTTGCTTTCTGCTCCCCGTTTTTGGTCTCTCTTAGGAACCCTTCGGGGTTTTGGGGATTTAACCTCCTCCCTAGCACTTTCATACTCTACCACTTCTAGCAGAGCAGCATCAATCTGGCTTGGGGTTGGCCCCTCTGGGTTTGTTGGAGCAGCCTTCTCCATCTCGGCAGGGTTAGCCTCACCTACAGCCTTCTTGCCCTTCTCCTTCTTACCTTTCATTTTACTCGGGGCCTTGGCTCGACCTGGTAAGTATAATGACCCATCTGGTGCATGTGTTCTCTTAAGGACTACACCCGGAGGAGGTGGAGTGGTGAGTTCTTCCCAGGTCAAGTCCCTCCAGCCAGTAGTGTTCCAGAGGTAAGACCTTGTAAAATTGCCTCCTGTAAAAGCATCATGAAACCGGTTCCCCTACTTTTCAGCAGCCCAAGTGTTAATCTTGGTACAAGTGGTCTGCCCGGCCTTTAGATAGTCATTGAAGTCTTTGGGCAGCTCTGTTAAGACAAAGGACAAGACCAGTCAGTTTAGGCAAATTCAATAAAAGTAAAATAAAAAATGTAAGCTAGGATCCTTACGATCACTCCTCCATCTGCTGGTGAGGAGACTCGGGTTGACTCCAGCTTTGATTTTCCTCCCATTCTCCCAAGCGCCGCTTACGAACAGGAATTCAGTCCTCCAATTTCTCTCTGACTCACGCAGATCATCCACTGTTTTATAATTATCACCCATGTTAAAGTGATAGAAGGGAATGTGGTGGTTTCTGCAGAGACTGGCCACAGCTGCGAATTCCTCCATTGGTAAAAGAATTCCGGAGAGCCTGAAGGCCATGATGCAGGCCATAAGTGTGTACCAGGCGTTAGGGCTCAGTTGACTAGGGCAGAGCTTGATGAGGTGGAAATACCTAACTATTTCCGGATCTAAGGGGAACCTTAAACCCCAGTTAAAAAGCTCAGTGAAGATGACTATTTCACTGAGTTTGCAGTCCATTGGGGTTTCGGGGTCTATGGGGATTCTTATCTTTACGTTCTCCGGAATCCCCCACTTCGTACGCATCCAGCCCAACTCGGCTGTATGGATGAAAGCATAGTTGATTTTTTGTAAAGCAAGAAGATATTTAACGTTTACCTTGTGGAAACAAGGTCCCACTTTTCCTTCGAGGATTTCTAGTAATTCTGGATGCCTAAGGCATAGCTTCTCTTTGCCCTTATCTTTCTTGGCAGCAGCAGCAGCATCACTAGTCTGTCCGGAGGGTTCGGACTCGAATGGAGCCTCTTCGATAGAGTCCTACATTATTTCCTCCATGATTGAGGAAGGGTTTTCATTTGTCTTTGTGAGGGGGGAGTTTGGAGTTGGTTCAGTCTGACCTCCGGACTGATGAGCTTCAATACTCTCCTTGACTCTGGCCTCCGGCCGGGGCTCTGATATGATGGTTTCTCCTCGGGGGCTTGAGCCAGTGGCCTCCGGTCCGGACAGCCAGTCCTTGGGTACTTTTATGGGTGCTTCTGACCCTGTACTGCTATCCTTGGCACCTGATTTCGAAGGGGTGCCTTTGGAAGCATGCTCTTTGACCAGCCGGCCTTTTCTTCGATCGACCAGTTTGTTGGGAGAAGTATCTGCATCTAACCCCATGGCTATGAATGGGGAAGGCTTTTTGAAACTAGTAACTGTTAAACCTGGTTCAACAGTGGGTTCTGACTCTTGAACCGATGAACTTGAGACAATAGGAGAAAGACTGGTTTGAAACAATCTCTTCGGTTTGACACTTTTTGTAGAGGAGGAACCCTAATCAGGCTCTGTAGTTGAGGTTGCTGGTTTGTCGATGGGGGAAGTAGGTAAGCCTACTGCGATGCGCCTTTCCCTTTCAACTTTTTGTGTTTTTTCTAGCTCTGATATATTGAGCCACCGGCTTCTGATTAAAGCGTTCCTAGCCGTGAACATAAACAACCAAAGTGAAGAACTTGTGTTTGAGAGAGAAAGCTCTGAAAATTAGCAAAGTGAAAATGAAGGTGATAGTAAAATAGTGGAAAAGTGTTTTAATTTATAGTAAACCCCAAAAAGAAGTTTTGATTCCTAGGAGAATTCGAAAGGATTTGCAATGATTAAGAAACGGCGCTGATGTCACCTTCATTTAATGAAGAAGTTGCTTTTCAGAGAAGGTGGGTGCGAAATTTGAGGTGAAAAAACGGCTGAAGTAACGAACCAGAGAGAGACACGTGTCCCATGAACTTTGGCAAAAAACCGTTTAGATTCAAAGAGCTCTTTTCAGTCCGGATAAAACTATGACATTATTCGGAGGACCTGTCCGGATGTAATTGTCACTAGCAACGGACTGCTTTTCAGGTTTTGACAAAGGTTTTTGAACAAACACCTAAAAAACGGGCTACTGATGAGTCCGGATCCTGTTACCACTTCAGACAGGGTCAGTTCGGGCAAGGTCTACCTAACGGGACGATGACAATTCGGACACCATCATTCATTGTGCTGTTCGAACAGAATTAAAGTACTTAAAACCTAATCACTTCTAGACTAAGCTGCTTGCTCTCCTACTAAGAGCTCATGGGTCCTTGAACTTGACCCGGGTCCATTAAACATGACCCGAAGCCCATAAAGCCCAAATATAAGGGTATAAATACCCAACCACCAACATTAAATCAGGGTAATGAAAATTAAATACAACCAGACTACTTAATTCTCCCTCTACTCTCTAATCAAACATTAAATACTCTCAAACTTCCACACAGTTCTAAACAAAAATTACAAACTTACCCTCAGACGAAAATAAACCACACCAAATGGTAGGTCTTTTTTTATCTCAAGTGAAAGAGATGTCATTGCTCACTCTTTATTGAGCAATTTCTAGCCAGTGCTTCTCTTGGAGAAGCAAGTGCGCAATCAGACAGCCATCATCAATACCCTCAATATTGACAAGGAGAAACTGTCTAGCGACCTTCTTAGCGCCAACCAAAATACTGAGGTATTGAGGAAAGAGAATGAGGAGTTGAAAAAACACCAGGAGGACTTGGCCAACAAGTTAGCCACTTTGGAAGGAGTTGTCAAAGAACTCCAATTAAAGCAATCCGTCCTGGAAAGAGACCTCCTTTCATCAAAAGATGAGGTAAAGGCCAAAGATAGCACCATTCAAGCCTTAACTAATGACAAGATCTCTCTTGAGAATAGTGTGTCCAAGGCTGAGCAAGAAAATGCCGACTTGTTAAGAGAGCAGGAGAAAACAATCCAGGCTAGGATGGATGCTTATACCAATGAGGTGATAGATTCTCAGGAGGCAAGATATGCTGAGGTCAGGTCAGATATAGTTCTGCTCTTCCATGAAAAATTTCTGAAAAAGACCTTGGGAGATTTATGGCGATTCGTGGAGTACGAAGACATTCCTCGTCATACCATGTATGTTGGTGATAAGTACAACTACTCCAGTGATGACACCTCCGATGAAGAAAAAGAGACCGGGGACAGTCCGGATGATGACCCAAAGAAGAAAAAACCAAGTGAGGCTGAGCCATCTTCAAAAACTCAGTCTTAGAATATCAATTATCTTTTTTTAATTTTCTTGTGATTGAACCAAAGTCCTTGGATGGCCAAGGCATTTTTTGTAACCATGTCTGGTCCTTTTCCGGATAGACCTTTCTTGTTTTGACAATTCAAAGTCCTTGGATGGCCAAGGCATTTCGTATGTTTTAATGGGTAGTTCCATTCTGCACAACTCTTGCATTCTTTCATAGTTTTTCAATTTTGGTGGCTAATGTTTAAACAGCCTTTAGTTATTTCACAAGTATTTTAAAGTGAAAGTGTTTAAATTCTCCGATGACAAATGTTTAAGTAGTCATCATTCCTCCAATTTAATCCGGTCTGTTTAATCAAAAAATTCAACGAAAACTACTAACTGAAAATATTTCGAATACTTCAAGAAGGCATCATATTTTATAAAAAAGACTGAACACCTCATTAAAACCTCCCCGAGCCACCGTGGAGGAAAAAGTATGCCCTCAAATATTTACATGAATTTTCAAACAAGTAAATATTTACATAGTTTTTATTCCAAGTACAAACGGAGGTGCTTAATGTTCCAGGGGTGATTCAAAATCCTTTCATCTTTGTCTCGGAGCCGGTATGTCCCAGGCTTAAGCTTTTCAATGACCACATAGGGTCCTTCCCAAGTTGGAGCCAACTTACCGAACTACTTCTCTTTAGTATGTAGGAAAACTTTTCTCAATACCTTATCCCCTGGTTGAAAATACCTTCTCTTAACTTTAGAAGCAAACCTGCTTCTCATGAAACCTTGATATGTGCAGCTCTAAGGTGAGCCTTAACTCTTCTTTCTTCTATCAAGTCAAGCTGGCCTCTGATTGCCACTTCGTTAGTGTGTTCGGAGAAATTATGAACTCGAAATGAAGGGAGAGTAGCTTCTATAGGAGCTATGGAATCCATCCCATATACTAAGGCAAAGGGAGACTCTTGTGTTGCAGCCCCGGAAGTGGTCCGGTAAGCCCACAAAACGTTTTGCAAGTAACTTGGCCATTTTCCAGCAGTCCCTTCTAAATTCTTCTTCAGACCGGACAGTATTGTCATGTTGGCCACTTCGACCTGACCATTTGCTTGTGGGTGGAAAGGAGAAGAGAAGCAATGTTGTATGCCTCTAGAGGCACAAAAATTCTCCATTTCTTTGTTGTCGAACTGTGGCCCATTGTTTGTGGTTATTTTTTTTGGAATTCTAAATCTGCAACAGATATTGGATAAGATGAATTTTATAACAACTTTTGATGTTGTACCTTCCAATGGAGCTGCTTCTATTAATTTAGAGAAGTAATCAATAGCAACGATTATAGTTCTACACCCTCCGGATTCCATAGGTAGAGGCCCAACCAAATCCAACCCGCCAGCGAGCAAAAGGTATTGGTTCAGAAATGGACTCTAAGGGGATAGCTGGGGTATGAATTTTATTGCTATATCTTTGGCATGGGTCATACTTTTTTACTAACTCCTTAGCATCTTGCATTATGGAGGGCCATTAGTACCCAGCTAACAAAACTCTTCTTGTTAGGGCCTTGAATCCGCAGTGAGTTGATCCATCACCATCATGTAACTCGGAGAGCACTATTTGAGACTCATCGACCCCCAAACATCGTAAGAGGGGTTTACTATAAGACTTCTTGTAAATTTGCTGAGGTTTATTTTTGGTTGAGGGTAATTTTGTCTAGAGTTTTGTGGTGTTTCAAAGGTATTTAATGTTTGGATAGATTGTAGTGAGAGACTTGAGCTACCTGGTTGTATTTAATTTTTATTACCCTCATTAAATGAAAGTGGTTGGGTATTTATACCCTTAATTATGGGCCATATGGGCTTTCGGTTTGACTTATGGATTTGGGTCGAGTTCAAAGACCCATTAGTTTTAAGCAGGTAGGTAATTAGCTTAGTCATGAAGTGATTAAGTTTTTAGTACATTAGTTCAGTTCGGATGGTTCAGTGGGTGGATGTTGTCCGAATTGCCCCTATCCGGTTCTCATAAAGAGTGGCAATAAATTCCGGACTCATCAATTCTCATCTCTAGTAGTGTATTATTCTCTCCATTCAAGACTATCATCTAAATATTTCACATCAACATTCCAATCCCACTTCTCTTCCTCTTCAAATACTACATCCCGACTAATGATAATTTTCTTTAAAGTTGGATCATAAAGTCGGTATGCCTTTGACTCCTCACTTAATCCAAGTAAAACACACTTATAGATCCTGTTATCTAGCTTTATTCTACGTTGTTAAGGGATGTGCACATGACCTATGCAACCAAAAATTCTGAAATAGCTCACACTTGGTTTAATTCCACTCTAGCACTCTTCTATAACCATATCACTTACAGTATTATTCACAGTTCTGTTCAACACATGGCACGTCTATTTAGCCGCCTCAGCCCAAAAATTCTTTGGCATGCTCTTTTCTGCGAGTAAACATCTGACCATGTTCATGATTGTGGGATTTCGTCACTCGACTACTTCATTTTACTGAGGAGTGTATAAAAAATTTAGTTGTCTTCTGATTCCATTTTCTTCAAAATTGGTTGAAGTTATTTGAAGTACACTCTCCTCTTCTATCAGTTCTCATACAACATATAAATTTTCCAACTTCCTTTTCGATAAGGCTTTTAAAGTTTTAAAAACAACAAAAGCTTCATTTTTGTCTGACAAAAAGTATATCCAACTTTTGCAACTATAATCATCTACCAACAAGAATATATACCTTTTTTCCACTCTGAGAAGCATGAGATATCGGTCCACATAAGTCTGGATGAACAAGCTTCAATTTCTCTGTTGCTCGCCAATGATTTTTCTTTGACATGATTTCCCGATGTTGCTTTCCAATATTGCATACTTCATACAGTTTTGTTGGCTCTTTCATTTGAGGTAATCCATTTTTCCATTTGCTTTTCTTGCATAGTATTAATGTATGTGTTACTCAAATGCCCATAGCACTTGTGTCATAAACCGGATGACTCATCATCTTCTACTTTCAGACATCTATTTAGACCAGATTTTCTAATTGCAGATATAGTAAACATGCGATTTATTGTCATTCTAGAGTTTATAATCAAATCTTTACGAGGATGGTAGATTTTCCATGCTCCTTGGTCAATCAAAATAGTTAAACCCCTTTCTTGAAGTATCCCAGCACTTAGTAGATTATTTGTCAATTCTGCACCAAAAAATACACTGGTTCATATATGGGTCATCCCTTCGACTTTAAACTTCACATTTTCTTTTCTCATCACCTCCATTCGTGAGCTATTCCCTAGTTTTACTCCATGTCTAAAGTTTTCATTGAGCTCGACAAACCAATCTTTGTTACCTGTCATATTATTTGAGCAACCGGAACCGATAAACCAAACCCCTTTATCTTCAACCTCTTTGATATTCATATGAGCCACTAAAAGTAATTCTTCTCTTTTATCGAAATCGACATAGTTTTGCTCTTTTTTCTCCATTTGGGAACTCATATTGATAATGTCCTAGCGTGTGACACCTGAAGCGCTCAATGTGAGCTCTGCTAATAGTCCATCGTCTTCCACCTCTTCCTCTGCCTCTCGAGAAATTACTTCCCCTTCTGCCAAAATTACTTGTTTCACTGCCTTGTCCATAATTGCGATCACCCTCAATTTTTTCAGTACTTGTTCAGAGACCTTGCGTCGTAGCTTCTGTTCATGAACATGTAATGAGATTTGAAACTCATCGACTATCATTTGATCAATATATTTTGACTCCTCAATTGAACATACAATATAATTGAAATCATCTGTCATCGTGCGCAGGATTTTCTCAACAACCAGGTCTTCTCCACATTTTCTCATATTATTTGCTATGACAATGACTCTTCCAAAATAATTTGTCATTGTGTCACCCTTCTTCATCTTCTCTGTTTCAAACAATCTTCGAAGCCTCTGGAGTTGAGCACGCTTCACTCTTTCATTGCCATGATACTTGGTCTTCATTGCTTCTCAAAGTTGTTTGGATGTCTGCTTTTGAGTAATGGTCTTTAAAAAAGTCTTGTCGATGGACTAAAATAAGTAATTCTTTGTCTTCAAATCTTTAAGCCTAGATTCATCCAACAGTTTTTGTTGCACTGTCGTCAACACTTCACTTTCTCCAGTTTCATGGTGACCTAGTTGAATCATACACAAGTACTCTTTTGAACGTAATAGATTCTCCATGAGTAAATTCCAGTGATCATAATATTCATCAAATTTTGATGGACACACATGGGGCACTGAAATTGATCGAATCAGAAGCCATTTTGTTTCACATTTTCTTCATTTTTTTCCACTCAAAACACTCTTGTTACTTACCTCACTTTTTCTTCACTCAAACACTCTTGTTTTACTCACACACATACCTCACTCTTTATGTGTTTGACTCAGACACACATACCTCACTCTTTTTGTGTTTTACTCAGACATGCATACCTCACTCTTTCTGTGTTTCACTAAGACACAACTCTTTTTGTGTTTCACTCAGACACAACTCTTTTTGTGTTTCACTCAGACACATACCTCACTATTTTTGTGTTTCACTCAGACACACATACCTCACTCTCACTCAAATTATTTTACTCAAACACTTATTTTATTTTACTCAAACATTTTTTGTATTATTTTACTCAAACACTTTTTGTTATATTCAGACACACATCCCTCACTCTCAAATTGTTATTTTGCTCAAACACTTTTTGTTTCATTTCATTCAGACACACATCCCTCACTCTCACTCAAATTGTTTTGTTAGAATATAAAGAGTAAATAGAGAGAGAATAAAACTCGGTGTTTTAAATTGCAGCACAAAATGACTTTAAATAGCCTAAAAAAACGTTACATATTTCAATCAATAAATATTAACCGAAATAATAACGTCTAAAATATTAATTGATGTAACGTTTAATTATTAAATAAGATAATTAAAACAATTTATTTTTAAATATATTTAAAAATATACTCAATACTATATTTTGAAAATCATCATTAATATATTATAAAAAAATCAAAATCTAATTCGAAATTAAAAAAAGTCGAAACAAATTCAAAACTTTTGCTCGGTCATTATTTGTGAACTGAATTTAATAAGGATTTCAAAACTTAATATATAAAAATTGATTTAACAAATCGAACCTATTTTTTCCCAAATTAAATCCAAACTTTAAGAATAATGGTCCACTGGTCAAACAACAATTATGTTTTAGGATGATAGTAGTCATGAAAATCTAAAAAAGGTTGCACAGACCGAATCCTTACTCGGCAATATGAGAGTAACATGTTACATTTCAATTTAAAGTCGATGTACGTGGTCCAATTGTAAAATTTGGTATCTCCCTGATTTTCGTTAGGGGATTTGTAGTATTTATGACGGCAAACAAAAACAGCTCGGACATGATAGTTTAAAGATGATTCTATAGACGTGTGTGTGATTGACCACCATACAAAATTAGGGTTCTCTCTCCGTATAATAACAACAATGAATGAATGTCATCTCTAGTTAATTCTACTATCTTTATTCCGAAGTTATGAGGTTGACACGTATGGGCTTTGTGTTCAGTTTGGCTATCTACCCTTCTTCTCTTCCAATCATTCCGTGTCTCATGGTTATATTATCAGTGTGTTTTTAGGTATATGGCGGTAGTATCCCGCATTTCGTAGATAGGTAGGGTTTGTATTTTGCTTTTCACATTTTTTATGTTGTATATATTAGCTTTGTTTCTTATTTCACAAATGTTATTAACATGTCTTATGATTCACAAATGATAAAAAACATGTGAAGTCTTGTATGTTTAATATACACAGACTATATATCTTAATTAAAATTATAAAATGCAACAAGTAAAAGAGTCGCATATTGTAGCGGTCAGAAAACTCCATTCCACCGTTTTGAAGAAATATGTGATTTGCGGAACTATAAAAGACTAGAAAACAATAAGTTTTGATTGTCATAATAACCAAAACCTATATAGTGATAATGGAGTTGAGTTTTTAATTTGGGTTCAAAATTCATAGAATTTACATTTTGTGTGAAGACTATATTTTAATTCAAGTGCGGCCGAAAAACGATGTTGTTTAAGAACAAAGTTTTCAACCAAGATATTTGGATAAGGAAAATCATAAAAACATATTTTTTTTTAAAACAATTGGAGACTGTGAGGAGAGAAACAAGCTCACCAATTACGAATAAAAAGTTTTTGATGGATTTTGTATTTCTTATTACATGTTTCGCATTTTGTAGCATATTGGTTTCTCGCTTTACTGTTAGTATTTTATGTACTATACATTTCGTGTTTCGCAAGTTATGTATTATATGTTTTACGTTTCACGTTTCGTCAGTCATATACTATAAATTTTACATTTTGCAACTTATTTTTAATGTATTGTATTTCGTATTTTATTTACTTCATGCTTTTCTATTTTAGGATTCAATAATAAAAGTTGTGTCTCTATGGAAAATCCTCGATAAATCCTAGTGGCACTTAAAGAAGTGACCAAAATATTTGGCCTTTGAGTCCAAAAACCTTTGGAGCTTAGTCGCGGAATACTGAACGAGCAAAAGACTTGGCCGTCGATTTCTAACCATTCTCGGCTAGGTCGCGCAGCTGAGAGCGAACAAGTTTTGGCCACCGTGGCCAAACCATGGTCCAAGTTTGCTCGTGCAATGCCATACGGCTGAAAGACTTGGTTGTTGATGCCAAGTAAGTTTTGGCGAGGTCGCACAACCATGCGTAGCCCGGATTTGGAAATTGTGGCTAATTCATGACCCCAATTTAGGCGTGCAACCTCAATCTTGGCCAGGTCACACAACCATGCGCGACCAATGCTTAGCGACTATGGATAAGTCATGGCTCGCTTTTGGTCGTGCAGAGATGCATGACTAAAAGACTTGAGCGTTGAAGCTAATTCAATCTTGGCTAGATTGCGCAACCATGAATGGCCAAATTGTGACTCGAGTCTGCTCGCGCAAATAATGCACGACCAAATGGTGTAGCGGAAAAGACCCATATTTAAATTCAAATGTTTAGGGTCCAAAAGCCTATTCAAATGTTTTTATATATGGTGAGGTTTATTTTCGTTTAGGGTCCAGAGTTTTCTGGGATTTCAAAGGTATTTAATGTTTGGATAGAGTGTAGATGGAGAATTGAGCTGCATGGTTGTATTTAATTTTCATTACCCCCATTAAATGAAGTGGTTGGGTATTTATACCCTTAATTGTAGGCCCCATGGGCTTTCAGGTTGACTTATGGATTCCGGTCGAGTTCAAAGACCCATTAGTTTTAAGCGGGTAGATAATTAGCTTAGTCATGAAGTGATTAAGTTTTTAGTACATTAGTTTAGTTCGGACGGTTTAGTGCATGGATGTTGTCCGAATTACCCATGTCCGGATTTCTTAAAGAGTGGCAACGAATTCCGGACTCATCAGTAGCTCCTTTTTTAGGTTGTGTTCGAAGGCCTTTGGCAAGACCTAAAAAATAGCTCAAGTGTAATCATGACTTTGTCCGGACATTTCGAAAATGTGTAACGAATTTATCCGGACAGACTGAAACCCTTAGAAGCTGAGCAGTTTCATCAGAGATCGTAGGACACATGTCCTTCTCTGATTCGCCACACCGGCCGTTTTTCTCCTAGAATGGCGCTCCCACTTGCTTCAAAAAGTAACTTCTTCATTTAATGTGAATGACATCAGCGCCGCCTTTAATTATTGCATCTACCCTTTCGAATCCTCCTAGGTATCGAAGCATCGTCTTCCTGATTAGTATAAATCAGTTCACTTTTCACTATTTCATTATCTCTAATTTTTCAAACTCCAAGGCTTTCATCTCTCAAAAAACCTTTCTTTCAGTGTGAGTTTATGTTCACAACAAGAAACGCTTTGGTAAAATGTGGGTGGCTTAATTTGTCAGAGTTGGAAAAGGCTCAAAAGGTTGAACGAGAAAGACGCATCGCTGCAGGCCTCCCTCTTTCCCCTGTTAATAAACCAGAAACACCAAGCTCAGAGCCTGACCGGGGTTCTTCTACAACTAAGAGTGCTAAACCTAGGAGGTTGTTCCAGTCCAACCTTTCACCAATCGTTTCGGGCTCATCGGTCCAGGAGTCAGAGCCTGTTGTTGAACCAGGACAGGCAGTCACAAGTTTTAAGAGACCTTTCCCATTTATTGCTATGGGGTCAGACGCTGATATTTCCCCAGAGAAGCTGGTAGATAGACGAAGGGGTCGTCTGGTAAAAGGGCAGGCTGCTGGCACACAACCTAAACCAAAATCAACGCCTTCGAAATCCGGGGTAAAAAGTAAAACCATAGGGTCAGAAGCACCCATCAAAACTCCCAAGGACAAGCTGTCCGGACCGGAGGCAGCTAGCTCAAGTCTTCGAAAATAGACCTCTGGGTCCGAGCCCCAACCGGACTCTAGACCCCAAGAGGGAAATGATGCTCAACAATCCGAAAGGCCTACTGAGCCAATCACGAGCCCCTCTCTTCCTAAGACAGCTGACAACCGCTCCATGGTAATGGAGGATGTAATGGAGGGTAGCATCGAAGAAGCCCCTTTCGAGACTGACGTCTCCGGGAAAACAAGCGAAACTGCCACGGCTAGGAAGAGCAAAGGCAAGGAAAAAGTATGTTTAAAGCACTCGGACCTGCCAGAGTGCCTTGTGGGAAAGGTGGGGCCTTGTTTTCACAAGGTAAATGTTAAATATTTGCTGGCCATACAGAAAATCAAGTATGCTTTCATTCACACAGCTGAACTTGGCCGGATAAGGAAAAAGTGGGGTATTCCGGAGAATGTCAAAGTAAGGATCCCAATCGATCCAGAGACGCCCATGGATTGTAAGCTCAACGATATTGTCTTCTATACAGAGCTATTCAAATGGGGACTTAGGTTTCCCTTGGACCCAAAAATAGTCAGATATTTCCATCTGATTAAGCTTTTCCCAAGCCAGCTAAGTCCTAATGCATGGTTCACCCTTATGGCATGTATTATGGCCTCAAGGCTCTTCGGAATTCCTCTTCCGATGGAGCAATTTACTGTTGTGGCAAACCTCTGCAGAAATCCTGTCATCCCTTTCTATCACTTTAACATGGGTGACAATTACAAGGTACTGGATGACTTACTTGAGTCGGAGAAAGGCTGGAAGACTCAATATCTGTTCGTCAGCGGTGCTTGGGAGAATGGGAAGAAAATTAAAGCTGGTGTCAACCCAAGCATGCTCACCAGCAGATGGCGAAGTGATGGTAATAATCTCACGAGACTCTTCTACTTTTACTTATAATTTTTTTTATCTAACTCTTTTTCCTTTTGCCTTTTGGTAGTGTTGCCCAAGGATTTCAACGATTACCTAGAGGCCGGGCAGACTACTTGTGCCAAAAATGGGCAAACCGCTTCCACAACTGCTTTACCGGAGGCAACTTAGCCAGATCCTATATGTGGAATACAACGGACCGGAGGAATCTATCTTGGGAGGAATTAACTACTCCACCCCCTCCGGGAGTGATCCTCCGGAAGACAGAGGGAAAAGATGGAAAATTGGTCTTGCCGGGCAGAGCTAAAGCCCCAAGCAAGATGAAGAGAAAAAAGGCTAAGGCCGGGCGAGGTGTGGCAGAGGCCAATCCTACTGAGGTGGAAGAAGCTGTCCCAACAAATCCCGAGGGACAAGGTCAAGGGCAAATCGATGATGCCTTACTACAAGTGGTAGAACACGAGAGCACCAAGGAAGTTGCTGGGTCTTCAAAACCTCAAAAGGTCCCAAAAAAGGACTAGAAAACGGGGAACAGAAGGTGGAGGTCGGACGCCAAGAGAAAGAAAACTTCAAAGGGAGATGAGGTTTCTCTCCAGGATCCGGAGCCACTACCTCCCGTTGACCCCACTGATCCTACGAGAGCAGAAGAGATCCCTGGTGACTTTCAAACCGAAGAGGTTAGAGGGGGGGATATCAGTATTGATGGTGTCGACATCATAGGGCTTGAGGGGATTGGTCTTTATTTTGAAAACCTCCCTAAAGACGATTTTGCTGGGCCCTACCTCCTTCCAAGTTCTTCGAACATCGTCACATTCAACGATAAGTCTTTTTCTGTCTCAAGCGAAAGGGATGTCATTGCTCACTTTATTCTGAGCAATGTCCAGCCAGTGCTTATTATGGAAAAGCAAGTACGCAATCAGTCAGCCATCATCAACACCCTCAATTCTGACAAAGAGAAACTGTCTAGCGATCTTCTTAGTGCCAACCAAAATACTGAGGCATTGAGGAAAGAGAATGAGGAGTTGAAGAAACGTCAGGAGGACTTGGCCAACAGTTTAGCCACTTCGGAAGGAGTTGTCAAAGAACTCCAACTAAAGCAATCCGTCCTGGAAAGAGACCTCCTGTCATCAAAGGAAGAGGTGAAGGCCAAAGATAGCACCATTCAGGCCTTAACTAATGACAAGATCTCTCTTGAGAGTAGTGTGTCCAAGGCTGAGCAAGAAAAGGATGACTTGTTGAGGGAGCAGGAGAAAACAATCCAGGCTAGAATGGATGCTTACACCAATGAGGTGATATATTCTCAGGAGGCAAGGTATGCTGAGGTTAGGTCAGAGATGGTTCTACTATTTCATGAAAAATTTCCGAAGAAGACTTTGGGGGATTTATGGCGATTTGTGGAGTACGAAGACATTCCTCATCATACCATGTCTGTTGGTGATAAGTACAACTACTCCAGTGAGGACACCAGCGATGAAGAAGAAGAAAACGGGGAGAGTCCGAATGATGACCCAAAGAAGAAAAAGCCAAGTGAGGCTGAGCCATCTTCAAAGGCTGAGTCTTAAAGTATCAATTATCTTTTTAATTTTGTTGTGATTGAACCAAAGTCCTTGGATGGCCAAGGCATTATTTTGTAACCGTGTCCGATCCTTTTCCGGATAAACCTTTCTTGTTTTGACAATTCAAAGTCCTTGGATGGCCAAGGCATTTCGTATGTTTTAATGAGTAGTTTGTTTCATTCTGCATAACTCATGCATCGTTTCATGATTTTTTTACTTTTGGTTGCTAATGTTTAAACAACCCTTAGTTATTTCACAAGTATTTTAAAGTGAGAGTGTTTAAATTCTCCGATGACCAATGTTTAAGTAGTCACCACTCCACCAATTTAATCCAGTCTGCTATTGATAAAAAAAATTCAGAGAAAGCTTCTAATTGAAACACTCCGAATCTTTTAAGAAGGCATCAAATTTTATAAAAAAAAAACCGGACACCTCATTAAAACCTCCATGTGCCACCAGGGTAGGAAAGAGTATGCCCCCAAATATTTACATGAACTGTTAAGCAAGTAAATATTTACATAGTTTCTATTCCAAGTACAAACGGAGGTTTTCATTGTTTCAAGGGTGATTCAAAATCCTTCCATCTTTGTCTTGGAGCCGGTATGTCCCAGGCTTAAGCTTTTCAATGACCACATAGGGTCCTTCCCAAGTTGGAGCCAACTTACCGAACTACTTCTCTTTAGTATGTAGGAAAACTTTTTTCAATACCTTATCCCCTGGCTGAAAATCCCTTCTCTTAACTTTAGAAGCAAACCCGCTTCTCATCAAACCTTGATAGTGTGCAGCTATAAGATGAGCCTTAACTCTTCTTTCTTCTATTAAGTCAAGCTGGCCTCTGATTGCCACCTCGTTAGCGTGTTCGGAAAAATTATGAACTCGAAATGAAGGGAGAGTAGCTTCTATGGGAGCTATGGCATCCATCCCATATACTAAGGCAAAGGGAGACTCTTGTGTTGCAGCCCCGAGAATGGTCCGGTAAGCCCACAAAATTTCTTGCAAATAACTAGGCCATTTTCCAGCAGCCCCTTCTAAATTCTTCTTTAGACCGGATAGTATTGTCCTGTTGGCCACTTCGACCTGACCATTTGCTTGTGGGTGGAAAGGAGAAGAGAAGCAATGGTGTATGCCTCTAGAGGCACAGAAACTCTCCATTTCTTTGTTGTCGAACTGTGGCCCATTGTATGTTGTTATCTTTTTTGGAATTCCAAATATGCAACAGATATTGGATAAAATGAATTTTATAACAGCTTTTGATGTCGTACCTGCCAATGGAGCTGCTTCGATGCACTTCAAAATGTAATCAATAGCAACGATTATAGTTCTGCCCCCTCCGGATGCCATGGGTAGAGGTCCCACTAGATCCAACCCTCATCAAGCAAAAGGTATTGGCTCAGAAATAGACTCTAAAGGGATGGCTGCAATATGAATTTCATTGTTATATCTATGGCATGGGTCACACTTTTTTACCAACTCCCTAGCATCTTGCATTATGGAGGGCCAATAGTACCCAGCTAACAAAACTCTTTTTGTTAGAGCCCTGAATCCACAGTGAGCTGATCCCTCACCATCATGTAACTCGAATAGCACTATTTGAGACTCGTCAACCCCCAAACATCGTAAGAGGGGTTTACTATAAGACTTCTTATAAAGAATATCTCTTAGGATGACAAAACCACGAGCCTTGTACTTTACTTTTCTTGCTATTGATTTTTCCGGAGGCAAGATGCCATCTGAGAGATATTGAAGGAGAGGAAATCTCCATTCTTGAGGCTGTTTTATCTTTATATTGAAACTTTCTTCTTCCTTATCCGGATTGATTTGAATGGATGGGCACTCCAGCACATGAGTCCAAGGGTAGGACTCAGTATAGGCTATGGTTGCCAAGGAGTGTGCTAGTATATTTTCTGTTTGGGGTATGTGTTCATAGATGATGCTCTTGAAATTAAGTGCCACTTCTTTGAGAAGAAGTAAGTATTTAACCAGCTGCTCCTTTTTTGCTTCGGATTTACCTTGTGCATGATGGATAAGAAGCTGAGAATCGCTCATTAACTTAACCCTTTTGGCTCCACAAATAAGAGCTAATTTCAAACCAGTTATAGCAGATTCATATTCTGACTCATTATTAGAAGCCCTGAAAGCAAAACATATAGCTTGGTACATTCTGTCTCCGTACGGAGAGGTCAAACATACCCCTAACACCACATCCCATGGTACTTGATCCAGCATCAGTCCGGACGGCCCAGACTTTTTTGTCTTTCATACCAGTTGTTTGTTTAGTATCCCTATCTGAGTGAAATTCAACTAAGAAATCTGCCACCGCTTGGGCTTTGACTGCTGTCCGAGGGGCAAAATCAATATCATAGTCTCCCAATTTCACTGACCACATAGTCATTCTACTTGAAATGTCGGCCTTCTGGAGAACATTTTTAAGGGAAAAGACGTCCGGACAATAATAGGATGAGCCTGAAAATAAGGTCTCATCTTCCTCGCAGCAATCATCAAGGCTAGTGCTAATTTTTCAAGCTTCAAATAGTGTTTTTCTGCATCAATCAAACTTTTGCTAATGTAATACACCACACGGGGATAATTATATACCTCCCTTACCAAGACTGCACTTATGGCACAACTAAAGACTACCAAGTATATGAAAAGAGTCTCTTCATCAACGGGTTTAAACAAAGTCTTAGGAGAGGACAAATGCTTTTTTATTTCACCGAAGGCCTCATCACACTGTAAGGACCAATCAAAGTCTTTTGCACCTTTTAAAGTTTGAAAAAACGGGGCACACTTGTCCGAAGACCTTAAAATGAACCGATTTAATGCAGTCAACCTCCCAGTCAATCGTTCTACTTCTTTAACATTCCGAGGAGGCTCCATTTGCAGTAAAGCATTAAGCTGGTCCTGATCAGGTTGTATCCCTTGCTCACTTATTACGTACCCCAAGAATTTCCCGGACTGCACTCCAAACACACATTTTTCTGGGTTTAATTTCAAATTTACTTTCACTAAGTTAGCAAAAGTTTCTTGGAGATCTGCCAAGTGTAGTTCTTCGTCCATAGTTTTCACCATCATGTCGTCGATGTAAACTTCCATGTTTCTTCCAATTTGATTAGAAAAAGCCTTGTTTACCAACCTCTGATAAGTAGCCCCAGCATTTTTTAACCCAAATGGCATCACCTTGTAACAATGAAGGCCCCTATCAGTAACAAACGTAGTATGTTCCTAATCCTTCGGATCCACTTAAATCTGATTATACCCGGAGAAAGCATCCATAAAAGATAGCAGCTTGTTTCCAGATGTGGAATCCACCAACTGATCAATCCGGGGGGACTGGGTATAAATCCTTTGGGCAAGCTCTGTTGAGATCTGTAAAATCGATGCACATACGCCAGTTGCCATATTTCTTTTTCACCAATACCGGATTGGATGTCCATAAAGGGTATTGAGACTCCTGTATGTGCCCCATTTTAGTAAGCCGATCGACCTCTTGAACTATGACATCAGCCTTTTCCTTAGAAAAAGCTCTTCTCTTTTGTATCACAGGTGCTATGTCCCTTCGGATGGACAGTTGATGTGATATAATATCTGCTGGTACTCCGGTAACATCAACATTTCACCAAGAAAAAACATGATGATGGTCTTTCAAGAACTTTAACATTTTACCCTTTAATTTCACTGTCATCTTGGATCCTATCTTGACACTTTTTCCTTCAGCCAAAGAGTGTGTTTCAACTTCTTCAATCGATATTAAAACTCCATGGGTCTCTCTGGGGTCATCAATTTCACCCTCTCCCCTAGAAATCCCCTCAAACTGTTATTCCTCATTGATCCGAAATTCCCCCAATGTCCGAGGAGCCAGTGTTGTTGCATAACACTCTCTTGCTACCTTTTGGCTGCTCCGAACTGATGAGTCTGAATTCAGCATGACTCCCCGGAAGGGTAAATCAGTCTAAGTCTCTCCGAACACCGGACAGACTACAAGGACATAAATCGGACAGATCACTTCCGGACAGATTACTTTGGACACTATAAACTTAAGACTGTTCGAACTATGAATAAAGTACTAAAAAACCTAAACACTTCCTGACTAAGCTACTTGCTCTCCTGCTTAGAGCTCATGAGTCTTTAATCATGACCCGGGTCCATTAAACATGACCCGAAATCCCATAAGGGCCCAAACATCATACTATAAATACCCAACCACCAGCATTAACTATGGGTAATGAGAATTAACTACTACCAAGCTACTTAATCATCTCTCTACACCCATACACCACCGTTAAACACCCATACACCACCGTTAAACACCCATACACCACCTTGAAACTCCACTTGAAATCACTAGCCTACCCTCAGGCAATTATTATCCTCACCAAATTGGCGACCACAGTGGGAGGCGACGGTGCCTGAATCAAGCATTCAAAACCAGCTAAAAAACTCTGTCTGAATGAATCCGGACAATCCAGAAGTGCCACCATCTTCGCTCGAAGTGGTGGGAGAGAATGACGAGTACACTATCGAAGATCGTGGCAGGCTGAGGGCTGAAATAGAAGCTCTAAAGGCTGAAAAGGCCAAGATAGGCGTGAAAGAAAAATCCAAAGCATCAGCTGCTCATCATACCGACAACCCTAGAGAGCCTGAGGCTTTGAAAACTCATGTGAGCACCAAAAAGACACATGCCAGTTCTAAAAAGTCTCACCGGTCCAAGCCTGTGGAGAGCTCTGACTCAAGCTCAGAATCTTCAGGCAGCTCTTCGGACAGTGAGGGAAATGAAAAATCCTTGTCCTCTAGCAGCGATGAGGGTCGAACCAAGAAAAAGAAAAAGCAGGTTAAGAAATATTCAAGAAAAAGAGATCACCATGGAAGAATGAAAAGGCATATTGGAAAGGGGTCATCTCACCACCGGAGGTATATGGACAAGATGCTGATGGATCCCTTTGCTTACCACGATGAGCCAGGTATCTTTGCAACTCCCAATGAGGATACTGTGTTCAGTCGTGGAAGGAATTGGAGGCAGTCTTCACTGTCTTCTAAAATCCTGTCCGGAAACCTCCCCAAGTGGTTTGACAGTACTAAGATGGAGAAGTACGATGGCAGTACTGATCCGGACAATCATCTGGAGAAATTCAAGAACTTCATGATGAACTTTGATGACGATGATAAACTACTATGTAGGGCATTCTCCCAATCTTTTACGGGGAGTGCTCTGAAATGGTACAACAGCCTGCCTCAAGGTTGTATTAAAGATTTTGATACGTTTTGGGTGGCCTTTCGAAGGCAGTTTGTAGGGAGTAAGGAGCTGAAGGGCAATGGAGACACAATAATCCATTGTGCCCAGGAGCCAAATGAGTCTTTGAAGGAGTACATAAGTCGTTTTGTGAACACAAAGAATGGGTTGGCTGATTGCTTCGAACAGGTGGCAATAGCATCCCTAAGGCAAGGTTTGAACCCAGGAAATCTGGCTGATTCGGTGACCAGAAAGAAGGCCATGACCTAGGGGGGATTGCTAAATCAGGTTAGCAAGCAAATAAACGTTGATGAAACAAATAAAACCAGGGTGCACAGACAGGTGAGATCCACCCCGGTGGCACCAACTCCAAATCAAAACCAGTCCGGGAACAAAGTAAGAGAAACCGGACAGGGGCATGGTAGGGAAAAAGCTCAGTCTCAGCCAGCTGCTCCTGCCCAAAGTCAGCAATCCAGAAACAAAAGAGGGCCATGGGTCCAACCGGAGTGGTTTGCAGAACTCAAAGAAAGTGTGGCCACCATTTTCGATAAAACAAAAGATGAGGTGCATTACCGGAGACCGGCAACCTTGCAGTCTCCCAGAGAGCATCGTAACAACTCCTTTTGCCAATATCACAATGATATTGGCCATACCACTGATGATTGTATAGCGTTGAAGCAAGAGGTTTAGAACTTGATTGAAAGGGGAAAGTTGGGAGCATACGTTAAGAGAAAAGGAGGTAACAGGCCTGACAACACTCACCGGGTTGGTCCAAGTAATGTTGCCCCAGAGGGGGGCATGGTCATAGTTGAAAGGTTTGATGTGGATTCTGAGTACTTGGATCCTGATCCGACTCGAAACAGGGTGGGTGCTATAGAGGAATGTTCTAGGTCGGTCTCCGGGCTCATTAAATTCTTTGAGTCACTTACAATTTTCGGAGGGGACTCTGTGACAGCTTCTACTGCTTCTTCGAGAAAGAGGCATGTTCATAATTTAGCCTCCCAGCTAGAAGGAGGCATGACATCTTATCAGTCACCAAATTCATTCCCATTCATAGTCTTTGATGAGGATGATTTGAGAGACATTGCTGGCCCTCATGAGGATACTGTTCTCATATGAGCATCTATAGGGGGCAATGAGATAAGGCGAATTCTGGTGGATACTGGAAGCTCTGCCAATATCCTTTTCCTACCCACTTACAAGAAAATGAAAAATCCAGCTGTGATTCAAAAGTCGGACAGATCAATCGTGGGCTTCACGGGCAGCTCAGCCGATGTGATCGGAGAATTTGAAGAAGAGGTGTTATTGGGCAGGGGCCCTTTCAAGAAAATGGTTAGAATACTCTTTATCGTGGTGGATTGTCCCACTTGCTACAATGCTATACTATGGAGATCTTGGCTCTCTAGGATGCATGCAGTGGCTTCAACAGTCCATCAGTGCTTAAAGTATGCTGTTCAGGGACAGGTTGGGGTTGTCCGGAGCAGCCAAAAGATTGCAAGAGAATGATATGCCACTGCCTTGGCTCCTCGAACGCTGGGGGCAGTCCGTATAAACGATCAATAGCAGTTTGAGGGTCTTTCTGGGGGTGAGGGTGAAATTGATGACCCCAGAGAGACCCCTGGAGTGTTGATTCCAATAGAAGAGGTTGAAACACACTGTTTGGAAGAAGGCAAAAGTGTCAAGATAGGGTCCAAGATGCCACCAATGTTGAAAGAAGAGATGTTGAAATTCTTGAAAGATCATCAACGCGTTTTTGCTTGGTGCAATGCTGATGTTACTGGAGTTCCATCAGAGGTGATATCCCATCACCTATCTGTCCGGAGAGATGTGGCACTAGTGGTTCAAAAGAAAAGAGCTTTCTCAAAAGAAAAGGCTGATGTCATAGTACAAGAGGTTGACAGACTCACAAAGATGGGGCACATCAAAGAATCTCAATACCCTTTGTGGACTACCAATCCTGTCCTGGTAAAAAAGAAAAATGGCAAATGGCGCATGTGCATTGACTTCACAGATCTTAATAGAGCTTGCCCAAAAGATTTATATCCGGTCCCCCGGATAGATCAGTTAGTAGACTCTACTTCTGGGAACAAGCTGCTCTCCTTCATGGATGCCTTCTCCAGGGACAATCAGATTCAAGTAGATCCAAAAGATCAAGAGCATACCACGTTTGTCACTGATAGGGGTCTACATTGCTACAAGGTGATGCCATTTGGCTTGAAAAATGCTGGGGCTACTTATCAAAGGTTAGTCAACAAGGCATTTGCTGATCAAATTGGAAGAAATATGGAGGTTTACATTGACGATATAATGGTAAAAAGTGTGGATGAGCAGCTACACTTATCCGACCTCCGAGAAACTTTTGCCAACTTGGTAAAAGTGAATTTAAAGTTAAACCCTGAAAAGTGTGTTTTCGGAGTACAGTCCGGGAAATTCTTAGGGTATATCATAAGTGAGCAGGGAATACAGCCCGATCCGGATCAGTTGAATGCTCTTTTCCAGATGGAACCTCCTCGAAACATTAAAGAAGTACAGCGGTTAACGGGGAGATTAGCTGCCTTAAACAGATTCATCTCGAGGTCTTCGGACAGGTGTGCTCTTTTCTTTCAAACTTTAAAGGGTGCAAAGGGGTTCGAGTGGACCCCGCAGTGTGATGAGGCATTCAATGAAATCAAGAAACATTTTTCCTCTCCCAAAACTTTGTTCAAACCAGTTGATGGGGAGACTCTTATTGTGTATCTGGCCGTTTCAAGTTGTGCCATCAGTGCTGTGTTGGTAAGAGAGGTCGATGGGTGTCCCTACCCAGTGTGCTACATCAGCAAAAGCTTGATTGATGCTGAGAAGCGTTACTTGAAACTGGAAAAACTGGCGTTAGCTCTGGTGATAGCTGCAAGAAAGATGAGGCCTTACTTTCAGGCTCATCCTATCATCGTCCGGACATCTTTCCCTTTAAAGAATGTCCTACAAAAAGCAGACATTTCGAGCAGAATGACTAAGTGGTCAGTAGAGTTGGGGGACTTCGACATAGACTTTGCTCCCCGGACAGCGGTAAAAGCCCAAGCAGTGGCTGATTTCCTGGTTGAGTTCCACTCTGATAGGGATTCGGAGCAAGCTACTGATACAAAAAACAAGAAAGTCTGGATCATCCGAACAGATGGTGGATCTAGCACTATGGGATGTGGTGCAGGAATATGTTTAACTTCCCCTTATGGAGACAGCCTGTATCAAGCTATTTGTTTTGCTTTCAGGGCATCTAATAACGAGTCCGAATACGAAGCAGCTATAGCTGGTTTAAAGTTGGCCCACATCTGTGGGGCTAAAAGGGTTAAGCTACTAAGTGACTCCCAGTTGCTTGTCCACCATGCCTTAGGCCTATCTGAGGCTAGAAAGGAGCAGTTGGTCAAGTATTTACTCCTCCTCAAAAATGAAGCGTTAAAGTTTAAAGCTGTTGTCTATGAGCACATTCCACGGGCAGAAAATGAGCTAGCAGACTCATTGGCAACAATAGCATACACGGAGTCCTACCCATGGATCCATGTGCTTGAAAGCCCCTCAATTCAACTTAGTAAGGGTGAAAAAGAGGAAGTTTTTGAAATACAAGTGAATCGGCCTCAAGACTGGAGATCTCCTCTCATACAATATCTGTCCGATGGTATTGTGCCTTCAGATAAATCACAAGCCAGTTCATTGAAACACAAGGCTCGTGGTTTCATCAGGTTAGCAAGCAAATAAACGTTGATGAAACAAATAAAACCAGGGTGCACAGACAGGTGAGATCCACCCCGGTGGCACCAACTCCAAATCAAAACCAGTCCGGGAACAAAGTAAGAGAAACCGGACAGGGGCATGGTAGGGAAAAAGCTCAGTCTCAGCCAGCTGCTCCTGCCCAAAGTCAGCAATCCAGAAACAAAAGAGGGCCATGGGTCCAACCGGAGTGGTTTGCAGAACTCAAAGAAAGTGTGGCCACCATTTTCGATAAAACAAAAGATGAGGTGCATTACCGGAGACCGGCAACCTTGCAGTCTCCCAGAGAGCATCGTAACAACTCCTTTTGCCAATATCACAATGATATTGGCCATACCACTGATGATTGTATAGCGTTGAAGCAAGAGGTTTAGAACTTGATTGAAAGGGGAAAGTTGGGAGCATACGTTAAGAGAAAAGGAGGTAACAGGCCTGACAACACTCACCGGGTTGGTCCAAGTAATGTTGCCCCAGAGGGGGGCATGGTCATAGTTGAAAGGTTTGATGTGGATTCTGAGTACTTGGATCCTGATCCGACTCGAAACAGGGTGGGTGCTATAGAGGAATGTTCTAGGTCGGTCTCCGGGCTCATTAAATTCTTTGAGTCACTTACAATTTTCGGAGGGGACTCTGTGACAGCTTCTACTGCTTCTTCGAGAAAGAGGCATGTTCATAATTTAGCCTCCCAGCTAGAAGGAGGCATGACATCTTATCAGTCACCAAATTCATTCCCATTCATAGTCTTTGATGAGGATGATTTGAGAGACATTGCTGGCCCTCATGAGGATACTGTTCTCATATGAGCATCTATAGGGGGCAATGAGATAAGGCGAATTCTGGTGGATACTGGAAGCTCTGCCAATATCCTTTTCCTACCCACTTACAAGAAAATGAAAAATCCAGCTGTGATTCAAAAGTCGGACAGATCAATCGTGGGCTTCACGGGCAGCTCAGCCGATGTGATCGGAGAATTTGAAGAAGAGGTGTTATTGGGCAGGGGCCCTTTCAAGAAAATGGTTAGAATACTCTTTATCGTGGTGGATTGTCCCACTTGCTACAATGCTATACTATGGAGATCTTGGCTCTCTAGGATGCATGCAGTGGCTTCAACAGTCCATCAGTGCTTAAAGTATGCTGTTCAGGGACAGGTTGGGGTTGTCCGGAGCAGCCAAAAGATTGCAAGAGAATGATATGCCACTGCCTTGGCTCCTCGAACGCTGGGGGCAGTCCGTATAAACGATCAATAGCAGTTTGAGGGTCTTTCTGGGGGTGAGGGTGAAATTGATGACCCCAGAGAGACCCCTGGAGTGTTGATTCCAATAGAAGAGGTTGAAACACACTGTTTGGAAGAAGGCAAAAGTGTCAAGATAGGGTCCAAGATGCCACCAATGTTGAAAGAAGAGATGTTGAAATTCTTGAAAGATCATCAACGCGTTTTTGCTTGGTGCAATGCTGATGTTACTGGAGTTCCATCAGAGGTGATATCCCATCACCTATCTGTCCGGAGAGATGTGGCACTAGTGGTTCAAAAGAAAAGAGCTTTCTCAAAAGAAAAGGCTGATGTCATAGTACAAGAGGTTGACAGACTCACAAAGATGGGGCACATCAAAGAATCTCAATACCCTTTGTGGACTACCAATCCTGTCCTGGTAAAAAAGAAAAATGGCAAATGGCGCATGTGCATTGACTTCACAGATCTTAATAGAGCTTGCCCAAAAGATTTATATCCGGTCCCCCGGATAGATCAGTTAGTAGACTCTACTTCTGGGAACAAGCTGCTCTCCTTCATGGATGCCTTCTCCGGGGACAATCAGATTCAAGTAGATCCAAAAGATCAAGAGCATACCACGTTTGTCACTGATAGGGGTCTACATTGCTACAAGGTGATGCCATTTGGCTTGAAAAATGCTGGGGCTACTTATCAAAGGTTAGTCAACAAGGCATTTGCTGATCAAATTGGAAGAAATATGGAGGTTTACATTGACGATATAATGGTAAAAAGTGTGGATGAGCAGCTACACTTATCCGACCTCCGAGAAACTTTTGCCAACTTGGTAAAAGTGAATTTAAAGTTAAACCCTGAAAAGTGTGTTTTCGGAGTACAGTCCGGGAAATTCTTAGGGTATATCATAAGTGAGCAGGGAATACAGCCCGATCCGGATCAGTTGAATGCTCTTTTCCAGATGGAACCTCCTCGAAACATTAAAGAAGTACAGCGGTTAACGGGGAGATTAGCTGCCTTAAACAGATTCATCTCGAGGTCTTCGGACAGGTGTGCTCTTTTCTTTCAAACTTTAAAGGGTGCAAAGGGGTTCGAGTGGACCCCGCAGTGTGATGAGGCATTCAATGAAATCAAGAAACATTTTTCCTCTCCCAAAACTTTGTTCAAACCAGTTGATGGGGAGACTCTTATTGTGTATCTGGCCGTTTCAAGTTGTGCCATCAGTGCTGTGTTGGTAAGAGAGGTCGATGGGTGTCCCTACCCAGTGTGCTACATCAGCAAAAGCTTGATTGATGCTGAGAAGCGTTACTTGAAACTGGAAAAACTGGCGTTAGCTCTGGTGATAGCTGCAAGAAAGATGAGGCCTTACTTTCAGGCTCATCCTATCATCGTCCGGACATCTTTCCCTTTAAAGAATGTCCTACAAAAAGCAGACATTTCGAGCAGAATGACTAAGTGGTCAGTAGAGTTGGGGGACTTCGACATAGACTTTGCTCCCCGGACAGCGGTAAAAGCCCAAGCAGTGGCTGATTTCCTGGTTGAGTTCCACTCTGATAGGGATTCGGAGCAAGCTACTGATACAAAAAACAAGAAAGTCTGGATCATCCGAACAGATGGTGGATCTAGCACTATGGGATGTGGTGCAGGAATATGTTTAACTTCCCCTTATGGAGACAGCCTGTATCAAGCTATTTGTTTTGCTTTCAGGGCATCTAATAACGAGTCCGAATACGAAGCAGCTATAGCTGGTTTAAAGTTGGCCCACATCTGTGGGGCTAAAAGGGTTAAGCTACTAAGTGACTCCCAGTTGCTTGTCCACCATGCCTTAGGCCTATCTGAGGCTAGAAAGGAGCAGTTGGTCAAGTATTTACTCCTCCTCAAAAATGAAGCGTTAAAGTTTAAAGCTGTTGTCTATGAGCACATTCCACGGGCAGAAAATGAGCTAGCAGACTCATTGGCAACAATAGCATACACGGAGTCCTACCCATGGATCCATGTGCTTGAAAGCCCCTCAATTCAACTTAGTAAGGGTGAAAAAGAGGAAGTTTTTGAAATACAAGTGAATCGGCCTCAAGACTGGAGATCTCCTCTCATACAATATCTGTCCGATGGTATTGTGCCTTCAGATAAATCACAAGCCAGTTCATTGAAACACAAGGCTCGTGGTTTCATCAGGTTAGCAAGCAAATAAACGTTGATGAAACAAATAAAACCAGGGTGCACAGACAGGTGAGATCCACCCCGGTGGCACCAACTCCAAATCAAAACCAGTCCGGGAACAAAGTAAGAGAAACCGGACAGGGGCATGGTAGGGAAAAAGCTCAGTCTCAGCCAGCTGCTCCTGCCCAAAGTCAGCAATCCAGAAACAAAAGAGGGCCATGGGTCCAACCGGAGTGGTTTGCAGAACTCAAAGAAAGTGTGGCCACCATTTTCGATAAAACAAAAGATGAGGTGCATTACCGGAGACCGGCAACCTTGCAGTCTCCCAGAGAGCATCGTAACAACTCCTTTTGCCAATATCACAATGATATTGGCCATACCACTGATGATTGTATAGCGTTGAAGCAAGAGGTTTAGAACTTGATTGAAAGGGGAAAGTTGGGAGCATACGTTAAGAGAAAAGGAGGTAACAGGCCTGACAACACTCACCGGGTTGGTCCAAGTAATGTTGCCCCAGAGGGGGGCATGGTCATAGTTGAAAGGTTTGATGTGGATTCTGAGTACTTGGATCCTGATCCGACTCGAAACAGGGTGGGTGCTATAGAGGAATGTTCTAGGTCGGTCTCCGGGCTCATTAAATTCTTTGAGTCACTTACAATTTTCGGAGGGGACTCTGTGACAGCTTCTACTGCTTCTTCGAGAAAGAGGCATGTTCATAATTTAGCCTCCCAGCTAGAAGGAGGCATGACATCTTATCAGTCACCAAATTCATTCCCATTCATAGTCTTTGATGAGGATGATTTGAGAGACATTGCTGGCCCTCATGAGGATACTGTTCTCATATGAGCATCTATAGGGGGCAATGAGATAAGGCGAATTCTGGTGGATACTGGAAGCTCTGCCAATATCCTTTTCCTACCCACTTACAAGAAAATGAAAAATCCAGCTGTGATTCAAAAGTCGGACAGATCAATCGTGGGCTTCACGGGCAGCTCAGCCGATGTGATCGGAGAATTTGAAGAAGAGGTGTTATTGGGCAGGGGCCCTTTCAAGAAAATGGTTAGAATACTCTTTATCGTGGTGGATTGTCCCACTTGCTACAATGCTATACTATGGAGATCTTGGCTCTCTAGGATGCATGCAGTGGCTTCAACAGTCCATCAGTGCTTAAAGTATGCTGTTCAGGGACAGGTTGGGGTTGTCCGGAGCAGCCAAAAGATTGCAAGAGAATGATATGCCACTGCCTTGGCTCCTCGAACGCTGGGGGCAGTCCGTATAAACGATCAATAGCAGTTTGAGGGTCTTTCTGGGGGTGAGGGTGAAATTGATGACCCCAGAGAGACCCCTGGAGTGTTGATTCCAATAGAAGAGGTTGAAACACACTGTTTGGAAGAAGGCAAAAGTGTCAAGATAGGGTCCAAGATGCCACCAATGTTGAAAGAAGAGATGTTGAAATTCTTGAAAGATCATCAACGCGTTTTTGCTTGGTGCAATGCTGATGTTACTGGAGTTCCATCAGAGGTGATATCCCATCACCTATCTGTCCGGAGAGATGTGGCACTAGTGGTTCAAAAGAAAAGAGCTTTCTCAAAAGAAAAGGCTGATGTCATAGTACAAGAGGTTGACAGACTCACAAAGATGGGGCACATCAAAGAATCTCAATACCCTTTGTGGACTACCAATCCTGTCCTGGTAAAAAAGAAAAATGGCAAATGGCGCATGTGCATTGACTTCACAGATCTTAATAGAGCTTGCCCAAAAGATTTATATCCGGTCCCCCGGATAGATCAGTTAGTAGACTCTACTTCTGGGAACAAGCTGCTCTCCTTCATGGATGCCTTCTCCGGGGACAATCAGATTCAAGTAGATCCAAAAGATCAAGAGCATACCACGTTTGTCACTGATAGGGGTCTACATTGCTACAAGGTGATGCCATTTGGCTTGAAAAATGCTGGGGCTACTTATCAAAGGTTAGTCAACAAGGCATTTGCTGATCAAATTGGAAGAAATATGGAGGTTTACATTGACGATATAATGGTAAAAAGTGTGGATGAGCAGCTACACTTATCCGACCTCCGAGAAACTTTTGCCAACTTGGTAAAAGTGAATTTAAAGTTAAACCCTGAAAAGTGTGTTTTCGGAGTACAGTCCGGGAAATTCTTAGGGTATATCATAAGTGAGCAGGGAATACAGCCCGATCCGGATCAGTTGAATGCTCTTTTCCAGATGGAACCTCCTCGAAACATTAAAGAAGTACAGCGGTTAACGGGGAGATTAGCTGCCTTAAACAGATTCATCTCGAGGTCTTCGGACAGGTGTGCTCTTTTCTTTCAAACTTTAAAGGGTGCAAAGGGGTTCGAGTGGACCCCGCAGTGTGATGAGGCATTCAATGAAATCAAGAAACATTTTTCCTCTCCCAAAACTTTGTTCAAACCAGTTGATGGGGAGACTCTTATTGTGTATCTGGCCGTTTCAAGTTGTGCCATCAGTGCTGTGTTGGTAAGAGAGGTCGATGGGTGTCCCTACCCAGTGTGCTACATCAGCAAAAGCTTGATTGATGCTGAGAAGCGTTACTTGAAACTGGAAAAACTGGCGTTAGCTCTGGTGATAGCTGCAAGAAAGATGAGGCCTTACTTTCAGGCTCATCCTATCATCGTCCGGACATCTTTCCCTTTAAAGAATGTCCTACAAAAAGCAGACATTTCGAGCAGAATGACTAAGTGGTCAGTAGAGTTGGGGGACTTCGACATAGACTTTGCTCCCCGGACAGCGGTAAAAGCCCAAGCAGTGGCTGATTTCCTGGTTGAGTTCCACTCTGATAGGGATTCGGAGCAAGCTACTGATACAAAAAACAAGAAAGTCTGGATCATCCGAACAGATGGTGGATCTAGCACTATGGGATGTGGTGCAGGAATATGTTTAACTTCCCCTTATGGAGACAGCCTGTATCAAGCTATTTGTTTTGCTTTCAGGGCATCTAATAACGAGTCCGAATACGAAGCAGCTATAGCTGGTTTAAAGTTGGCCCACATCTGTGGGGCTAAAAGGGTTAAGCTACTAAGTGACTCCCAGTTGCTTGTCCACCATGCCTTAGGCCTATCTGAGGCTAGAAAGGAGCAGTTGGTCAAGTATTTACTCCTCCTCAAAAATGAAGCGTTAAAGTTTAAAGCTGTTGTCTATGAGCACATTCCACGGGCAGAAAATGAGCTAGCAGACTCATTGGCAACAATAGCATACACGGAGTCCTACCCATGGATCCATGTGCTTGAAAGCCCCTCAATTCAACTTAGTAAGGGTGAAAAAGAGGAAGTTTTTGAAATACAAGTGAATCGGCCTCAAGACTGGAGATCTCCTCTCATACAATATCTGTCCGATGGTATTGTGCCTTCAGATAAATCACAAGCCAGTTCATTGAAACACAAGGCTCGTGGTTTCATCAGGTTAGCAAGCAAATAAACGTTGATGAAACAAATAAAACCAGGGTGCACAGACAGGTGAGATCCACCCCGGTGGCACCAACTCCAAATCAAAACCAGTCCGGGAACAAAGTAAGAGAAACCGGACAGGGGCATGGTAGGGAAAAAGCTCAGTCTCAGCCAGCTGCTCCTGCCCAAAGTCAGCAATCCAGAAACAAAAGAGGGCCATGGGTCCAACCGGAGTGGTTTGCAGAACTCAAAGAAAGTGTGGCCACCATTTTCGATAAAACAAAAGATGAGGTGCATTACCGGAGACCGGCAACCTTGCAGTCTCCCAGAGAGCATCGTAACAACTCCTTTTGCCAATATCACAATGATATTGGCCATACCACTGATGATTGTATAGCGTTGAAGCAAGAGGTTTAGAACTTGATTGAAAGGGGAAAGTTGGGAGCATACGTTAAGAGAAAAGGAGGTAACAGGCCTGACAACACTCACCGGGTTGGTCCAAGTAATGTTGCCCCAGAGGGGGGCATGGTCATAGTTGAAAGGTTTGATGTGGATTCTGAGTACTTGGATCCTGATCCGACTCGAAACAGGGTGGGTGCTATAGAGGAATGTTCTAGGTCGGTCTCCGGGCTCATTAAATTCTTTGAGTCACTTACAATTTTCGGAGGGGACTCTGTGACAGCTTCTACTGCTTCTTCGAGAAAGAGGCATGTTCATAATTTAGCCTCCCAGCTAGAAGGAGGCATGACATCTTATCAGTCACCAAATTCATTCCCATTCATAGTCTTTGATGAGGATGATTTGAGAGACATTGCTGGCCCTCATGAGGATACTGTTCTCATATGAGCATCTATAGGGGGCAATGAGATAAGGCGAATTCTGGTGGATACTGGAAGCTCTGCCAATATCCTTTTCCTACCCACTTACAAGAAAATGAAAAATCCAGCTGTGATTCAAAAGTCGGACAGATCAATCGTGGGCTTCACGGGCAGCTCAGCCGATGTGATCGGAGAATTTGAAGAAGAGGTGTTATTGGGCAGGGGCCCTTTCAAGAAAATGGTTAGAATACTCTTTATCGTGGTGGATTGTCCCACTTGCTACAATGCTATACTATGGAGATCTTGGCTCTCTAGGATGCATGCAGTGGCTTCAACAGTCCATCAGTGCTTAAAGTATGCTGTTCAGGGACAGGTTGGGGTTGTCCGGAGCAGCCAAAAGATTGCAAGAGAATGATATGCCACTGCCTTGGCTCCTCGAACGCTGGGGGCAGTCCGTATAAACGATCAATAGCAGTTTGAGGGTCTTTCTGGGGGTGAGGGTGAAATTGATGACCCCAGAGAGACCCCTGGAGTGTTGATTCCAATAGAAGAGGTTGAAACATACTGTTTGGAAGAAGGCAAAAGTGTCAAGATAGGGTCCAAGATGCCACCAATGTTGAAAGAAGAGATGTTGAAATTCTTGAAAGATCATCAACGCGTTTTTGCTTGGTGCAATGCTGATGTTACTGGAGTTCCATCAGAGGTGATATCCCATCACCTATCTGTCCGGAGAGATGTGGCACTAGTGGTTCAAAAGAAAAGAGCTTTCTCAAAAGAAAAGGCTGATGTCATAGTACAAGAGGTTGACAGACTCACAAAGATGGGGCACATCAAAGAATCTCAATACCCTTTGTGGACTACCAATCCTGTCCTGGTAAAAAAGAAAAATGGCAAATGGCGCATGTGCATTGACTTCACAGATCTTAATAGAGCTTGCCCAAAAGATTTATATCCGGTCCCCCGGATAGATCAGTTAGTAGACTCTACTTCTGGGAACAAGCTGCTCTCCTTCATGGATGCCTTCTCCGGGGACAATCAGATTCAAGTAGATCCAAAAGATCAAGAGCATACCACGTTTGTCACTGATAGGGGTCTACATTGCTACAAGGTGATGCCATTTGGCTTGAAAAATGCTGGGGCTACTTATCAAAGGTTAGTCAACAAGGCATTTGCTGATCAAATTGGAAGAAATATGGAGGTTTACATTGACGATATAATGGTAAAAAGTGTGGATGAGCAGCTACACTTATCCGACCTCCGAGAAACTTTTGCCAACTTGGTAAAAGTGAATTTAAAGTTAAACCCTGAAAAGTGTGTTTTCGGAGTACAGTCCGGGAAATTCTTAGGGTATATCATAAGTGAGCAGGGAATACAGCCCGATCCGGATCAGTTGAATGCTCTTTTCCAGATGGAACCTCCTCGAAACATTAAAGAAGTACAGCGGTTAACGGGGAGATTAGCTGCCTTAAACAGATTCATCTCGAGGTCTTCGGACAGGTGTGCTCTTTTCTTTCAAACTTTAAAGGGTGCAAAGGGGTTCGAGTGGACCCCGCAGTGTGATGAGGCATTCAATGAAATCAAGAAACATTTTTCCTCTCCCAAAACTTTGTTCAAACCAGTTGATGGGGAGACTCTTATTGTGTATCTGGCCGTTTCAAGTTGTGCCATCAGTGCTGTGTTGGTAAGAGAGGTCGATGGGTGTCCCTACCCAGTGTGCTACATCAGCAAAAGCTTGATTGATGCTGAGAAGCGTTACTTGAAACTGGAAAAACTGGCGTTAGCTCTGGTGATAGCTGCAAGAAAGATGAGGCCTTACTTTCAGGCTCATCCTATCATCGTCCGGACATCTTTCCCTTTAAAGAATGTCCTACAAAAAGTAGACATTTCGAGCAGAATGACTAAGTGGTCAGTAGAGTTGGGGGACTTCGACATAGACTTTGCTCCCCGGACAGCGGTAAAAGCCCAAGCAGTGGCTGATTTCCTGGTTGAGTTCCACTCTGATAGGGATTCGGAGCAAGCTACTGATACAAAAAACAAGAAAGTCTGGATCATCCGAACAGATGGTGGATCTAGCACTATGGGATGTGGTGCAGGAATATGTTTAACTTCCCCTTATGGAGACAGCCTGTATCAAGCTATTTGTTTTGCTTTCAGGGCATCTAATAACGAGTCTGAATACGAAGCAGCTATAGCTGGTTTAAAGTTGGCCCACATCTGTGGGGCTAAAAGGGTTAAGCTACTAAGTGACTCCCAGTTGCTTGTCCACCATGCCTTAGGCCTATCTGAGGCTAGAAAGGAGCAGTTGGTCAAGTATTTACTCCTCCTCAAAAATGAAGCGTTAAAGTTTAAAGCTGTTGTCTATGAGCACATTCCACGGGCAGAAAATGAGCTAGCAGACTCATTGGCAACAATAGCATACACGGAGTCCTACCCATGGATCCATGTGCTTGAAAGCCCCTCAATTCAACTTAGTAAGGGTGAAAAAGAGGAAGTTTTTGAAATACAAGTGAATCGGCCTCAAGACTGGAGATCTCCTCTCATACAATATCTGTCCGATGGTATTGTGCCTTCAGATAAATCACAAGCCAGTTCATTGAAACACAAGGCTCGTGGTTTCATTATGTTGAGAGAAGTGTTGTATAAAAAATCCTATAGTAAACCTCTCCTACGTTGTTTAGGGGATAATGAGTCACAAGTGGTCCTCTCCGAATTGCATGATGGTGAGGGATCAGCCCATTGTGGATTCAGAGCTTTAACAAGAAGAGTGTTACTCTCCGGATACTATTGGCCATCAATCATGAAAGATGCTAAGGAGCTGGTGAGAAGGTGTGATCCATGCCAGAGGTACAGCAATGAAATTCATGTACCAGCCATTCCTTTGGAGTTAATTTCTGAGCCCATCCCTTTTGCTCGATGGGGGTTGGACTTAGTAGGGCCTCTCCCTGTGGCGTCCAGAGGGCGTAGAACTATAATTGTGGCCATTGACTACTTCTCAAAGTGGGTAGAAGCAGCTCCCCTGGCAGGAACAACATCAAAAGCTGTCATAAAATTCATTATGTCCAACATATGTTGCAGATTTGGTGTCCCACAGAAAATAACAACAGACAATGGGCCACAGTTTGACAATAGAGAAATGGAAAGCTTCTGTGCTTCAATGGGTATACAACATTGTTTTTCTTCACCTTTCCACCCACAAGCCAATGAGCAGGTTGAAGTGGCTAATAGAACTATATTGTCCGGTTTAAGGAAGAATCTAGAAGGGGCTGCTGGGAAGTGGCCTAGTTATCTGCAAGAGGTCTTGTGGGCCTACCGGACAACGCCTGGGGCTGCAACACAAGAGTCTCCCTTTGCCTTGGTCTATGGAATGGATGCAGTAGCCCCCATAGAGAAGACACTCCCTTCCTTTCGTGTTCATAACTTCTCTGGACATGCTAATGAGATGGCCATCAGAAATCAACTTGATTTAATAGAAGAAAGACGGGTTAAAGCCTGCCTAAGAGTGGCACACTATCAGGGCTTGATGAGAAGCAGGTTTGCTTCTAAAGTTAAAAGAAGAGATTTCCAACCAGGGGATAAAGTATTAAGGAAGGTCTTCTTGCATACTAAGGAAAAGCTCTTCGGAAAGCTGGCCCCAACCTGGGAGGGTCCGTATATTGTGGTTGAAAGAATCAAGCCTGGGACTTATTGGTTGGAAGACAAAGATGGCAGGGTTCTAACTCACCCTTGGAATATTGAGCACCTTCGAGTGTACTTGGAATAACACTTGTGTAAATATTTACTTGTTTAAACATCCATGTAAATATTTGGGGGCATACTTTCCCCTCTTCGGTGGCACGGAGAGCTTTCAATAAAATTTGATGCTTTCTTCAAAATTTTCTAAGTATTTTCAAAATTCTATCTCTTGTCATACTACCCGGACTGAAAGATCTAAGGGCTATTTAAATCTAGCCGGAGAGTCTTAACACTCTCACAATGCAATAACTAAAAGCTACTTAAACTCCAGCTATCTAAACTAAAACAAATAATGAAAGAATATGATGGTTGAGCAAAATAGAAACATTCATTCAACAACTTAAAATTGCCTTGGCCTTCCAAGGACTTTTGAACAAGTTAGGGTACAGCACAAAAAATCTGTCCGAATAATACCGGACACCACAACAAAAATAGTGCCTTGGCCTTCCAAGGACTTTAGTTGAGTAAAAGATAAATAAAGTGCACCATAAATTAAGGTTGAGCCTTTGAAGATGGCTCACCCTCATCTACCTTCTTGCCTTTGATGTCGCTCCCCCCTTCGATTACTTTCTTACCCTTGGGGTCATTCTCCTCTTCGACTGGGCTCTCTCCGGTCTTCTCTTCATTATCAGAAGAGGACTCACCGGAAAATCCTTCATCAACCATAGTATAAAATGGAAGGTCATCATCATCCACATAGAGCCATAAGTCCCCCAGGGTCCTCTTCGGGAATTTTTCGTGAAAAATGAGAACCATATCAGACTTCACCCTTTGAACCATTAGCTCTTTGCTTTGTATCATCTCCCTGGCATAGGCATTGATCTTGGCCTTGATTGTGGCCTCTTGGTCCCTTACCAAAGCAGCCTTCTCTTCAGCAGCCTGAGTCACCGCATTTTCTAAAGCAATCTTGTCAGTGGTCAGGTTGGTGATGAGCTTCTCCTTTGCAGTGGTCTCTCCCCGTGAGACGGTGAGATCTTTCTCCATACCAGACAGCTTCTCCTAGAGATCTTTTATGGTTTGTTCTAAGGTGGCAACTTTTGTGTTGCTCTCATCATGAATCATCTTCAGCTCCTCGTTTGCTTCCTTGAGCAAATCAGCGTTGGTGGTAGCAGTGCGGAGGTCTCCGGACAGCTTTTCCTTCTCAGACTTGAGGTCTTTGATGGTGTCCGCCTGACTCCGGACTTGCCTCTCCAATGTAAGAACTGGTTGCACATTACTAAGCAAGGAATGGGCTATAGTGTCCTTCTCACTAGAAACCATAAAAGTCTTACCGTTAAATACCCATACACCACCTTGAAAATCCACTTGAAATTACTAGCCTACCCTCAGGCAATTATTATCCTCACCACGAAGAACTCTCACTTGTCCTTGCACAACATATTTCAAACATTGGTGGACTGTTGAGGCCACGACATGCATCCTAGAGAGCCAAGACCTTCCCAGAATAGCATTATAACAAGTGGGACAATCCACCACGACGAACAGTATTCTAACCATCTTTTTAAAAGGGCATTTGCCCAATAAAACCTCCTCCTCGAATTCTCCGATCACGTCTGCTGAGCTTCATATGAAACACATAATCGACCTGTTCGAACGTTGAATTACTGCTGGATTTTTCATATTTTTATAGGAAGTTAAAAAGAGAATATTGGCAGAACTCCCGGTGTCCACCAAAATTCATCTTATGTCATTGCCCCCGATGGATGCTCCTATGACAACAGCATCTTCATGAGGACCAGCTATATCCCTCAAGTCATCCTCATCGAAAACAATGAAGGGAAATGGAATCTGCGATTGATAGGAAGTCATGCCTCCTTCCAGTTGGGTAGCTAAAGTAGGAACGTGCCTCTTTCTCGAAGAAGCAGTTGGTACTGTCATGATGTCTTCTCCGAAAATTGTGAGTGACTCATAAAAGTTGATAAGTCCAGACACCGACTCGCAATGTTCTGCGATAACACCCACTTTATTCCGGGTTGGATCAGGGTCCAAGTATTCTGACTCTACATCAAACCTTTTAATTATGACCATAGCCCCATCCGGAGCCAATGTGCCTGCATTGTTCGGACCAGCCCGATGAGCGTTATCAGGCCTATTTCCTCCTCTTCTTTTAACATATGCTCCCAATTTTCCTCTTTCAATCAAATTCTGGACTTCTTGCTTCAAAGCAATACAATCCTCAGTGGTATGGCCAGTATCATTATGATACTGGCAGAAACAATTGTTGCGGCTCTCCCTAGGAGACTGTAACGCAGCCGGCCTTCTATAATGTACTTCGTCTTTTGTTTTGTCATATATGGTGGCCATCTTTTCTTTTAATTATGCAAACCACTCCGGTTGAACCCAAGGCCCTCGTTTATTTCTAGATTGTTGACTCTGAGCTGGGGCAGCTGGCTGAGACTGAGCTTTGGCTCTGCTATGACTCTGCCCGGCCTCCCTAGCCTTGTTCCCGGACTGGTTTTGGTTTGGATTCGGTGCAGCCGGAGCAGACCTCACCTGCCTGTGTACCCTAGTTTTCTTTGTTTCATCTACATTAATCTGCTTTCCGACCTGATTCAACAAACCTCCCCATGTCATGGCCTTTTTTTTGGTTACTGAATCAGCCAAGTTTCCAGGGTTTAAGCCCTGCCTCAGAGAAGCTATTGCTACTTGTTCAAAGCAATCAACCAACCCATTTTTGGTGTTTACAAATCGACTTATGTATTCTTTTAGAGATTTGTTTGGTTCTTGGGCAAAATGGATAATTGTGTCTTCATTTCCCTTTACCTCCTTACTTCCAACAAATTGTCTTCGAAAAGCCACCCAAAAAGTATCAAAATTTCTGATGCAGCCTTGTGGCAAACTGTTGTACCACTTCAGAGCACTCCCCGTAAATTATTCGGAGAATACTCTACAAAGCGACTTGTCGTCATCATCAAAATTCATCATGAAATTTTTGAACTGTTCCAAGTGGTTATTTGGGTCTTTACTGCCATCGTATTTTTCCATTTTTGTACTGTCAAACCTCTTAGGAAGGTTTCCGGACAGGATCTTGGAGGACAATGGAGACTGTCTCCGATTCTGGCCACGACTGAAAACGGTATCCTCATTAGGAGTTGCAAAGATACCTGGTTCATCATGGAAGGCAAGAGGATCCATCATCATCCGATCTACGTGTCTCCAGCTATGAGACAATCCTTTGCCTATATACCTCTTTAACCTTCCATGCCTATCCATTTTTCTTGAGTATTTTTTTACTAACTTTTGTTTCTTTTTAGAACGGCCTTCATCAATGCTGGATGACAGGGATTATTTGACTCCATCTTCACCTGAGGAGCTGCTGGAAGATTCCGAGTCTGAATCAGAGCTCTCCACCGGTTTAAACCGGTGAGACTTTTTTGAGCTAGCATGACTCGTTTTTGTGCTCACATGGGTTTTTGAGGGCTCATGCTCCCTTGGATTGTCAGTATGATGAGCTACTGACGCCTTAGACTTCTCTTTTGTGCCCATCTCTGCCCTATTGGCAGCCCTCAGAGCTTCTATTTCAACGTTTAACCTATCTCGCTCCTCAATGGTATATTCATCATTTTCTCCCACCACTTCGTCCAAAGCTGTTGGTACTTCTTGCATGTCCGGATTCATCCGAACTGGTTTTTCCTGATGGTTTTGAATGCTAGATTCAGGCACCGTCGTTCTCCCACTGTGGTCGCCAATTTGGTGAGGTTTATTTTCGTTTGAGGGTAATTTTATCCAGAGTTTTGTGGGATTTCAAAGGTATTTAATGTTTGGATAGAGTGTAAAGGGAGAATTGAGCTGTTTGGTTGTATTTAATTTTCATTACCCCCATTAAATGAAAGTGGTTGGGTATTTATACCCTTAATTGTAGGCCACATGGGCTTTCAGGTTGACTTGTGGATTCGGGTGGAGTTCAAAAACCCATTAGTTTTAAGCATGTAGATAATTAGCTTAGTCATGAAGTGATTAAGTTTTAGTACATTAGTTCAGTTCAAACGGTTCAGTGGGTGGATGTTGTCCGAATTACCCCTGTCCGGATCTCTTAAAGAGTGGCAACAAATTCCGGACTCATCAATATATATATTTATTTTATTTTAATATTTTAAGGATTTATTTAAATTAGGAAATCAGATATGATTATATTCAGATTTGATAAAAATATTACTTTATCACGTTTTTTTTGTTTCCTTATTGTATTATGGATTTAAGAGATTCTTTTTAAGGCGCCTCAAATCCTTCTTTTGAGATTAGCTTGATTGAAATAAAAATCAAATACGTTGTTGAAATTTTCAATTCGTGTTTTCCTAGAGGTTTAAGTTACATGTATATATCATCCTTACTAATATTTATCATTCGTTCTTGTTAATATTTAGCTGCGATATCATTTGGAATCAGAGTAAAATTTTCTGCTACGTAGATACAAGATCAATCATGCCCCCAAAAAATTACGTATTTGACAAACCATTATACGATGACTACGATGATAATTATTTCGTAACAAAAAAGTCTAAGTGTATAAAAGAGAGAGCTCGTCGCGACCATCAATATCATACGAATAGATCGAATGTCAACCAGATACGTCATGACACTACTGCATTTAAAGACCAATCTTGTTACCCATGAACTTATTCAAGGTTTCAACGAGTGCCGATCCGGTTATCAGATGTCTCGCCGAGGAAGAGAAATATACTGTTTTTGTTACTGATGTTATTCGTGATCGGCCTTTTGATATAGGTGAAAATAATTCCTTAGAGAATTTGTATTGATATCTCGTTAATGGTTGTTGGTGGTGTAGAAATTTTTTATTTTTCTCTACAAGAAACTACATTGTTTGGGTTTTAAAACTGATACGTTTCTTAACAACATCCTGTTATATGCGTACTCAAAATTTCAACTCTTTTACGATGCACAAACAGTGTTCGACAATATGCGTGAAAGAAACTTTTTTAGTTGGTTAACATTATCTTTAATGTACAACTGACATGGGTTTAATGCGGAATTTATGTTTATGTTACAAGAATTGGTAAGTTGAGTGAAGTTGTCAGTATGGTTATGGAGGTGCAAAAACAGGGGTTAACACTTAGTACTATTACTTTAAACTTCATTATTCGTGTATGTGTTGAAATAGGGTTGATTGATTATGCAGAAAAAGTGTTCGATGAAAATTTTAGAGAACTATTAGTTTTTTCCAAAGTTCTACATTTATTAGATTTCTTTTTGTTTTGTTTTTAAATCTCTAAATTTATCACTCAATAATTTCGTTTTGTTCGTCTTTCAAAATAGAAATATATGTATTTTTGGAATTTTTTTAAGTAAGGGTTCAAAATATATGGATTTTTAAATGTTAAGAAATCTGAAGTTGTGAGATTATAAAGAAAATAGACGTGATAATAGAACTTTTGTTGTAAAATAAGTGTGATTGTTTGGTTTTCTCTCTCTTGTTTTTGTGTTTTTCTCAAATATCACATCTCTCAAACTATATTTCCAAACAAATACATGAAAAAATCATTTGTTTTAATTTTTAAAGATGAACAAAAATAGATCAATGAAATATATTTTTTTGATTATTTTAATTGTAAAATTACTTGTAAATTGGTTGTAAAAATAGAAAAAAAAAACTTTGGAATATTTGTTTAAGTTAGAGTTTGAAAGATATAGAGTTTTAAATGTTAAGAATAGAATTACGGAAATGTATGAAAATATGTTTCGAAAATGTTTTTTATTTTTTTTTAGTTGCGATTTTGTTTTAGCAAAAAGTAAATTATATTGAAAATGTCATGAGGGCGAAAAGTGTCACAAGAATGAACTTGGTTGACTCTAAGTTGAATTGATTAACTTAGATTACATATTAGTAAGTAGACTATTGAATAGTCTGCAAACTGTAATCTTCCTTTAAGAGTTCCAACTTTTCATTCTTGTTAATTGCTTACCCCCTGATTTATTTAACATATAAGCTGTAATGTATTTTACATTAAGAGAACTAATGGTCAGGTATTAACCTGCCTTGGAAAATAGAGTAGTAATGTAACAATATATAGGACAAAATAAAAGGTTAAATTAACACTAATTTTCAATTTTCAAATCGGATGTAACCTATATTGAGACTCTAGTATAATAATGGCTCTAAGAGGAGCAGGATCATCAATGGATCTCAAATAGAGAGTTGAACAAGCTAATTTTTTAGATGCATTAGATATGATATTGAAGTCACCAACAATTAATCACTCTTGTGCAGTGACAGAAATTTATCTTAAATTTGTCCCAAAGAACTTGTTTTTTAGATCTCTTACATTTGGCACAAATGATTGTTATCATGAAAATATTTATTAAGAGATGAGTGTGAAACCTTAAAGTTGAGGAATTGCTCATGGTTTGAAAGGACTGAGACTTGGAATTGGTCTCTCCAAAAGACCAAGATTTTATTATTAGTGTTGGAACATCCTTGGTTGAAGTTAAGTTTTTTTGAGATTTTCTCAAAATGGTCATAAAAGATTATTAGCTCTTGAAGAACAATATAATTAGATTTTTCATATTTAAGAATTGATTTAATCATGCGAATGGTGGCTTTATTTCCAATACCTCCGACATTTCAATTGAGGATAGATATGGTCATTTTGAATAGATATTGAAAATTCTTTAAATTGAACAACCCTAGAGATAAGGGTGTCTTTAATGGTTTTTACTTTGGATTTTTTTCTTCTTTTAGTAATCGTTTTGGTTTCTTTTTTTTACAGTTATCTTAACTTTTGAAGGTAAGTTATGTAAATTGCTAATAGACTGAATTACAAGAGAGGTGATCTTATTTTTATTATTTTCAGATTCTTTGAATATTGATAATGTGTTTCATAATTCTATAGTTTGAATTGCTTCTATAATTTCATTATGAGAAACTTAATTCGGTTCACTTTCTTTTAGAAAAAATTAAATTTACTTCTGTCTATAAAACATTTCTATATTTCATATGAGTTTCGTTCAACATATTGATAGGTTTTTTAATGTTTGAACTTATGTGGGAAACCTTTCACTCTGTAAGGTCATTTGAGAGGAGAGTATCCTCTTAGTATTGAGTATTAATGAAATCTGTTTTATTTAGGTTATTTTGGGATATATCATTTTGCTGAGTTTTGCTAGTGCCCACTATTACTGATTTAATTTTTTGAACCCATTTATCTTCTGCAGAAGGTAGGTTCTTGGTTTGAGGTATGTTTGATTTAGAGGAGTGTTTTTTTGTCAATAACAACATGTCCTTTTTTCTTATTTGGGATTTTATTACAATTATTTTCATGGTGACCCGTGTGTTTACAGAGAGAACAATATGTGGAGAATTACCACATGTATTAGATTGCGAGAAACTCTCTTTATTCCCAAATCCTACCCAGAGTTTTTGAGGGAGAAATTTTGAGACATCCAATAGAATCCAAGTTTTGCAATGATTAAAGCTTGCTCTATTATGGGAAGGAACCCAAGTTGACAAAGGCATTCCAGTTGTCTTTTCGATTTGAGTTATAGAATATTTATTATAAAGATGTTCAGGTAAAGACTAGAGTCAGAGGTGACTAAAGTCTGGGATTGAATTCAGAATACCACTTGAGTAACCTGAAGCCAATAATTTCTTTTCCAAATTTTCTTAATATCTTTTATGTTTTCTTATTAAAGTAAAATATGTTTGATATAGATTAATATATTAAAGAGACGTACAAAAATTTGGAGGAGTCTAAAAAGTTCTTAATTCCTATTGTTTTAGGTCTACCATAAGAGAATTTAGCTATTAATGTAATTTAAAAGAATATATGAGAGAAATGTTATCTACTTATTGAAATATGAATGCCTTATATTCTCTTTTTACCTGGAACAACATCTTATCATGGATGAAATCTTTGATTTTCGATCTTGTGACTTCTAAAGAGGATCTTGTAGAGTTGATGGTATTACCCCATTGTTTTTTACTCGACTCATGTGAGTGATTATGGTAGACAGGATTGTCTCTGGTGTCACTACTTTGGATAGTACCTTGATGAAGCTTCTGGGTATTTAAAAATGGAGTAAAGGATTTTACCGAGTCGATCTTGACTTCTATATATTTTTCAGTCTTTGTTCCTTTCGAACTTGAATATTCCTTGTAAAACTGTTTCTGAATCTGAGAGTTTGCTTCCATGGATCTACTGAATCGATCTCTTCTTGATTTATGCTTGTGACAACGTTGACATTGATGAGTCCGGTTTTTCTCACCACTCACTGTAGAAACCGGACAGGGGCAATTCAGACAAAAACCACCCACCGAACCATCCGAACAGGACTAAAGTATTAAAAACTAATCACTTTATGTCTAAGCTAATTACCAACCTGCTTAATAAACTAATGGGTCTTTGAATTCGACCCGGTTTCATATGTTTGACCCAAAAACCCATGAGGCCCATAATTAAGGGTATAAATACCCAACCACTTTCATTAATAAGCATTTAATACAACCAGGCAGCTCAAATCTCTCACTACAAACTGCTTAAACATTAAATACCCTTGAAACATCACAAAATACCTGATCAAACTACCCTTAGATCAAAATAATCCACACCAAATTGGCGACCACAGTGGGAGAAGAAGGTGCCTGAATCAAGCATTCGAAACCATCAAGAAAAACCAGATTGGATGAATCCGGACGAGCAGGAAGTGCCACCAGCTTTGGAAGAACTGGTGGGAGAAAACGATGAATATATGATCGAGGAGCGAGATAAACTAAAAATTAAGATATACGCCTTGAGGGCTGCTAAGAGGGCAGAGATGGGTGTGAAAGAGAAGTCAAAAGTGTCAGAAGTTCACCATACTGACAATCCAAGAGAGCATGAGCCACCAAAAACTCATGTGAGCACTAAAAAGACTCATGCTAGTTCAAAGAAGTCTCACCGGTCTAAACCGATGGAGTGCTCAGATTCAGACTCATAATCTTCCAGCAGCTCCTCAAATGAAGATGGTGTCGAAGAATCCCTGCCATCCAGCAGTGATGAAGGCTGTTCTAAGAAGAAACATAAGTTGGTTAAAAATACTCAAGAAAAAGGGGCAGGCAAGGAAGGTTGAAGAGGTATATGGGAAAAGGATCGTCTCATAGTCACAGCCATGGCCGGAGGCACGTAGACCGATTACTAATGGATCATTTTCCCTTTCATGATGAGCCATGTATCTTTGCAACTCCCAACGAAGATACTGTGTTCAGTCGAGGCTGGAATTGGAGACAATCTCCATTGTCCTCCAAAATACTGTCCGGAAACCTTCATAAGAGGTTTGACAGCACAAAGATGGAAAAATATGATGGTAGTAAAGATCCAGATAACCGTCTAGAGCAATTCAAAAAAATTATGATGAACTTTGATGATGATGATAAGCTACTCTATCGAGCATTCTCCCAGTATTTTACGGGGAGTGCTCTGAAGTGGTACAATAGTTTGCCACAAGGCTGCATCAGAAATTTCGACACTTTTTTAGTGGCCTTCCGGAGACAGTTCGTTGGAAGTAAAGAAGTGAAGGGAAATGAAGACATTATTATCCATTGTGCCCAAGAACCAAATGAATCTTTGAAGGAGTACATAAGTCGCTTTGTGAACACCAAAAATGGATTAGCTGATTGTTTTGAACAAGTAGAAATAGCTTCTCTGAGGCAGGGTTTGAACCCTGGAAATTTGGCTGATTCAGTAACCAGGAAAAAGGCCATGACATTGGAAGGTTTACTGAATCAGGTCGGCAAACAGATTAATGTGGATGAAACAAAGAAAACTAGGGTGCACCGGCAGGTGAGGTCTGCTCCAGCTGCACCAAATCAAAACCAGAATCAGTCCGGGTACAAGGCTAAGGAAGTCGGACAGGGTCAAAATAGGGCCAGGGCTCAATCCCAACCAGCTGCACCACCTCAAAGCCAGCAATCTAGAAATAAGCGAGGACCTTGGGTTCAACCGGAGTGGTTTGCTGAACTAAAAGAAAATGTAGCTACCATTTATGATAAAACAAAAGATAAAGTACATTTCAGAAAGCCGGCTGCATTACAATCACCCAGGGAAAGTCGAAATAACAGTTTTTGCCAGTATCATCGTGATACTGGCCATACCACTGAAGATTGCATCGCGTTGAAACAAGAAGTACAGAATTTGATTGAGAGAGGTAAGTTGGGGGCATATATTAAAAGAAGAAGTGGAAATAGGCTTGATAATGCTCCTTGGACTGGCCCGAACAATGCAGGGACATCAGCTCCAGATGGGGCTATGGTGATAATTGAAAGGTTTGATTTAGAGTCGGAGTATTTGGATCCTGATCCAACTCGAAACAAGATGGGTGTTATCACAGAGCGTTGCAATACGGTGTCCGGACTCATCAGCTTTTTTGATTCACTTACAATATTTGGGGGAGACACCATGATTGCACAAACTACTTCTTCGAGAAAGAGGCATGAACATACTATAGCCACCCAACGGGAAGGAGGCATGACTTCCTATCAATCACAAATTCCTTTTCCCTTCATTGTTTTTGATGAAGATGACTTTAGAGACATAGCTGGTCCCCATGAAGATGTTGTCGTAATAGGAGCATCCATTGGAGGCAATGACATAAGGTGAATTTTGGTGGACACCGGCAGTTCTGCCAATATCCTCTTTTTAACTTCTTATAAACAGATGGAGAATCCAGCCGTGATTCAGCGTTCGAACAGGTCAATAGTGGGTTTTACTGGAAGCTTAGCTGACGTAATTGGGGAATTCAAAGAGGAAGTTCTGTTGGGAAAAAGCCTTTTTAAGAAGATAGTCAGAATATTTTTTGTTATGGTGGATTGTCCTACATGTTATAATGCCATTTTGGGGAGGTCTTGGCTCTCTATGATGTATGCTATGGAGTCAACAGTCCACCAATGTCTGAAATATGTTGTGCAAGGACAAGTGGGACTTGTCTGAAGCAGTCAAAAGGTAGCAAGAGAGTGTTATGCAACAGCAATGGCCCCTCGAACTTTGGGGACCGTTCGGATCAGTGAGGATTAGCAATTTGAGGGGCCCTCTAGGGGGAGGGTGAAATTGATGACCCCAGAGAGACCCCTGGTGTTTTAATACCTATTGAACAAGTTGAAAATCATTCTCTGGCTGAAGGAAGAAGTGTCAAGATCGAGTCCAAGATGACATCAGAACTAAAGAGTAAAGTGTTAGCCTTTTTGAAAAACCATCAGCATGTTTTTGCCTGGTGCAATGCTGATGTAACCGGAGTGCCAGCAGACATTATATCACACCAATTATCCATCCGGAGGGATATAGCACTTGTTGTACAAAAGAGAAGAGCTTTTTCTAAGGAAAAGGCTGATATCATAGTACAAGAGGTTGACCGACTTACTAAAATGGGACACATAAAGGAATCTCAATACCCTTTATGAACAGCCAATCCGATGCTAGTAAAGAAGAAAAATGGAAAGTGGAGTATGTGTATTGATTTTACAGATCTCAATAGAGCTTTCCCAAAATACCTATATCATGTCCCTCAGATTAATCAGTTGGTGGACTCCACGTCTGGGAACAAGCTACTGTTCTTTATGGATGCCTTCTCCGGGTGATGCCATTTGGGTTAAAGAATGTTGGGGCTACTTATCAGAGATTAGTAAACAAGGCTTTCGCTAATCAGATTGGAAGAAACATAGAAGTCTACATTGATGACATGATTGTAAAGAGTGTGGACGAAGAGCTACACTTAGCAGATCTCCAAGAAACCTTTGCCAACTTGGTAAAGGTAAATTTAAAATTAAATCCAGAAAAGTGTGTGTTTGGAGTGCAGTCCGGAAAATTCTTGGGGTACGTAATAAGTGAGAAGGTCATACAACCTGATCCAGACCAGGTTAGTGCTTTATTGCAGATGGAGCCTCCTCGGAATATTAAAGAAGTACAAACATTGACATGGAGGTTAGCTGCTCTAAACCGTTTTATCTCGAGCTCTTTGGATAGGTGTGCTCCGTTTTTTCAAACTTTAATAGTGCTAAAGAGTTTAATTGGTCTCCCAAGTGTGACCAGGCTTTTGATGAAATTAATAAGCACTTATCCTCTCCTAAAACTTTGTTTAAGCCTGTTGATGGAAAGACACTCTACATATACCTGGCAGTTTTTTATTGCGCCATAAGTGCAGTACTAGTAAGGGAGGTGGATAATTACCCTCGTCCGGTGTATTATATCAGCAAAAGCTTGATTGATGCAGAAAAAAGATATTTGAAACTTGAAAAACTAGCACTGGCCTTAGTAATTGCTGCTAGGAAAATGAGGCCCTACTTTCAGTCTCATTCGATCATTGTTCGAACGTCTTTTCCCTTGAAAAATGTTCTTCAAAAGGCAGATGTTTTAAGAAGAATGACCAAGTGGTCGGTGGAGTTAGGGGACTGTGACATTGATTTTGCCCCTCGTACAGCAGTCAAGGCTCATACTGTTGCTGATTTCCTAGTGGAATTTCACTCAGACAAGGACACAGGACAAGCAACCGTTGAAAAAACTAAGAAAATATGGGTTTTTCGGACTGATGGAGGGTCAAGTACCATGGGATGTGGTGCTGGAATATGTTTAACCTCTTCGTATGGCAACAAAATGTATCAAGCTATATGTTTCTCTTTCAGGGCTTCCAACAGCGAGTCCGGATATGAAGTTGATATAGCATGCGTGAAATTAGCTCTAATTTGTGGAGCCAAAAGGGTGAGGTTGATGAGTGATTCCCAACTTCTAATCCATCATGCACAAGGCCAATCCGAGGCCAAAAAGGAGCAATTGGTTAAATATTTATTTGTCCTTAGAGAAGTGACATTTAATTTCAAAAACATCACTTATGAGCACATACCCCGAACAGAATATACGCTAGCAGACTCATTGGCAACCATAGCCTATTCCAAGTCCTACCTTTAGATTCATATGCAAGATTGCCCATCTATTCAAATCAATCCGTACAAGGAGGAAGAAAGTTTGAATATACAAGTAAATCAACCTCAAGAATAGAGATTTCCTCTTTTCCAGTACCTCTCAGATGGCATTTTGTCTCCGGAAAAAGCAGTGGCAAGAAAAGTAAAGTATAAGGCTCGTGTTTTTGTCATCTTAAGAGATGTTCTTTACAAAAAAATCCTTCAGTAGGCCTCTTTTACGATGTTTGGGGTTTGAATAGTCCCAAATGGTGCTCTCCGAATTTCATGATGGCGAGGGATCAGCACACTGTGGGTTCAGGGCTCTAACCAAAAGGGTCTTGTTAGTTGGGTTCTATTTGCCCTTCATAATGCAAGATGCCAAGGAATTGGTAAAAACGTGTGATCCGTACCAAAGATACAATAATGAAATTCATACCCCAGTTGTCCCGTTAGAGTCAAATTCTGAGTCAATACCTTTTGCTCGTTGGGGGCTAGATTTTGTGGGACCTCTACCCATGGCATCCGAAGGATGCAGGACTATAATAGTTGCTATTGATTACTTCTCAAAGTGGATTGAAGCAGCCCTATTGGCAGGAACTACTTCGAAAGCTGTGATAAAATTCATCATATCTAATATTTGCTGCAGATTTGGGGTTCCACAAAAGATAACCACAGACAATGGGCTACAGTTTGATAACAAAGATGTGGAGAATTCTTGTGCCTCTAGAGGGATTCAACATTGTTTCTCTTATCCTTTTCACCCACATGAAAATGGTCAAGTTTAAGTAGCTAACAGAACCATCCTGTCTGGTCTTAAAAAGAATCTATAAGGGGCTGCTGGAAAATGGCCAAGTTATCTACAAGAAGTACTATGGGCTTACCGGACCACTCTCGGGGCTGCAACACAAGAATCCCCATTTGCCTTGGTATATAGTATGGATGCAATAACTCCCATAGAGGCCACACTCCCTTCATTTTGAGTCCACCATTTTTCCGAAGAAGCTAATGAAGAGGTAATCAGAAGCCAGCTTGACTTGATGGAAGAAAGAAGAGTCAAGGCTCACCTTAGAGCCACACACTATCAGGGTTTGATGAGAAGCAGATTTGCTTACAGAGTCAAAAGGAGGGATTTTCAATCAGGTGATAAGGTGCTGAGAAAAGTCTTCCTGCATACCAAGGAGAAGCAGTTCGGGAAGCTAGCTCTGACATGGGAAGGACCCTATGTGGTCACTGAAAAAATTAAGCCTGGGACATATAGGCTCAAAGATAAAGATAGAAGAATTTTGAATCACCCCTGGAACATTGAACACCTTCGGTTGTATTTAGAATAAAGACTATGTAAATATTTACTTGTTTAAATTCTATGTAAATATTTGGGGGCATACTCTTTCCTACCCTGGTGGCGCGGGGAGGTTTTAATGAGGTGTCCAGGTTTTTTAATAAAATTTGATGCATTCTTGAAATATTCGGAGTGGTTTGATTTAAAGTTTCTTTAAAGCCTTCTAAGTATCGTTGATAGATCGGGTTGATCTGGTGGAATGATGACCCTTAAAACATTTGTCATCGGAGAGTTTAAACACTCTCACTTCAAAATATTCAAAGGCCATTTAAATACGAGCCATCAAAATTAGAAAACTATAAAACAATATAAGAGTTGTGTAAGATGAAACTGCCCGGTAGATACCGGGGAATGATATTATATATATAAAATGCCTTGGCTATCCAAGGACTTTAGAGTTTCAAAGATAAGGTTTGTCCAGATAAAGGCCGGACACGGTTACAAAATTTCCTTGGCTGTCCAAGGACTTTAGTCACAAAAATTAAAGAAAAATATGGTTAAAACTTTAAGGCTGAGCTTTCTTAGATGGCCCAGCCTCACTTGGTTTCTTATTGGGATCTTCGATCTCCTTATCTGGACTCTCTCCAGTCCTTTCATCTTCATCAGTGGTATCATCCCAAGTGCGGCAGTAGCCATGCTTGTCACCATCAGCCATGGTGTGGTGAGGGAGGTCTTCGTATTCCACGAATCGCCATAAATCTCCCAGTGTCCTCTTCGGAAATTTCTCACGAAAGAGCAAGACCATGTCCAATTTGACTTCGACATACTTTTCCTCTTGGGAGTCTATTACCTTGTTGGTATATGCATCAATCTTGGCTTGGATTGTCTTTTCTTGTTCCTTTACCAAGTCGTCTTTTTCTTGCTTGGCCTTAGACACGACATCCTCAAGCAAAATTTTGTTGCTAGTCAGGGTCTGAATGATGTTGTCTTTGGCCTTCAACTCCTCTTTTGAAGTAGAAAGATTCTTCTCTAAGTCAGAAAATTTGGATTGAAGTTCTTTCACAACCCCCTCCGAAGTGGCCAGCTTGGTGGCCAAGTCCTCATTCCCCATCTTCAGCTCCTCATTTTCTCTCTTTAATGCCTCAAGACTCTGGTTGGCAGTAAGGAGGTCGTTAGACAAACTCTCCTTGTCAGAATTGAGTGTGTTGATGATGGCTGACTGGTTTCGCACTTGCTTCTCCAAGTTGAGCACTAGTTGAATATTGCTCAGCAAGGAGTGGGTTACCATATCTTTCTCTCCTGAAACTGAAAAATATTTACCATTGAAACTCACTATGTTCGAAGAGCTTGGGGGGAGGTAAGGGCCAGCAAAATTATCTTTCTCAAGGTCTCCGAAGTAAAGGCTAATCCCTTGAAGGCCACTAATGTCTACCCCATCAATGTTGATGTCCCCTCCGACGCCCTCTCCAGTGTGAAAGTCCCCTCCAGCGCCCTCTCCGGTGTGAAAGCCACTTGGGATTTCCTCTGCTTGAGTTGGTTATGTTGGGTCGATCGGAGGAAGAGACTCCGAAGGCTGGAGAGCAACTTCATCTCCCTTTGAGGTTTTCTTTTTCTTAGCTTCCCTATCTCCACCTTCTGCTCCCCGTTTTCAATCTTTCCTGGGAGCTTTTGGGGGCTTTGGAGATCCAACTGCCACTTTGGTACTTTCGTTTTCTACCACTTGTAGCAAAGCAGCATCAATCCTTCATTGGTCCTGCTCCTCCTATTTTGCTGGGATAGCTTCCTCAGCATCACCTGGATTGACCTGAGCCACGTCTTGCTTAGCCTTGCCTTTCTTGCCCTTCATTTTGCTTGGGGCTTTAACTCTACCGGACAAGGCTAGCTTTCCATCCTTTGCATCTGTTTTTCTGAAGAATCACCTCCGGAGGGGTGGAGTGGTTAATTCCTCCCAAGATAATTCTATTCGGCCAGTTGTATTCCAGAGATGGGATCTTACCAAGTTGCCTCCGGTAAAAACAGTTGTGGAAGCGGTTTCCCCATTTCTCAGCAGCCCAAACATTTAGCTTGGCACAAGTAGTTTGCCCCTCCTTCTAAGTAGTCATTAAACTTCTTCGGCAGCACTACCAAAAAACAAAAGAAGAGAAATTAAACAAACAAACCTATTATAAGAAAAGATAGAAAGATGTAATGAAATATTTACTTGTGCTCTTCCATCTGCTGTTAAGCATGCTTGGATTGACACCAGCTTTAATCTTCCTCCCATTCTCCCAGACACCATTGATAAACAAAAGTTGAGTCTTCAAGTTCTTCTCCGACTCAAGCAAGTCGTCCACCACTTTGTAATTGTCACCCATATTGTAATGGTAAAAGGGGATGACATGGTTTCTGCAAAGGCTGGCCACAAAAGCAAACTACTCCATCGGAAGTGGGATTCCGGAGAGCCTGGAGGCTATGATGCAAGCCATGAGGATGTACCAAGCATTGGGGCTCAGTTGGCTTGGACAGAGCTTTATCAGATGGAAGTATATGACGATCTCTGGGTCCAAGGGAAACCTAAGCCCCTAGTTGAATAGCTCCGTGTAGAAAACTATCTCACTGAGATTGCAATCCATTAGCGTCTCCGGATCGACCGGTATCCTCACTTTAACATTTTCTGGGATCCCCCACTTCGTCTGCATCCGGCCTAGTTCAGCTGTGTGAACAGAAGCGTAATTGATTTTCTGCTTGGCTAGCAGGTACGTTACACTCACTTTGTGGAAGCAAGGTCCCACTTTTCCTACGAGGCACTCTGGCAGGTCTGGGTGTTTTAAACATAGTTTCTCTTCGCCCTTGCTTTTCTTGACAATGGCAGTCTCACTTGTCTGCCCGGAGACATCGGTCTCAAAAGGGGATTCTTCAACACTATCCTCCATTACGTCTTCCATTACCATGGAAGGGTTATCAGCTATTTTTTTTGGGGGGGGGGGGGAAGTGCTAGTGGTTGGCTCATTAAGTTGTCTGGATGGCTGAGCACTGCTTTCTTTTTATGGTCTGGAGTCCGGCTAGGGCTCAGATCCGGAGGGTTCGTTTTGAAGGCTTGAACTGGTGGCCTCCAGACCAGACAGTTTGTCCTTAATAACTTTAATGGGCGCTTCTGACCCTGAAATTTTGTCTTTGGCCCCAGATTTTGGAGATTTAGACAGTGCAGCAGCAGCCTGGCCTTTTACTAGACGACCTTTTGTCGATTTACTAGCTTTTCTGGGGAAACGTCAGCATCCGATCCCATGACTATGAATGTAGAGGGTCTCCTAGCACTTGTAGCTACTTGCTCGTGTTCAACAATAGGCTCCGACTCGTGGACCGATGAACCTGAGATGATCGGTGAAAGACTAGGTTGAAATAACTTTATAGGTTTGGAGCTTCTGGCAGAAAACAAACCTCGATCAGGCTCTGAGGCTGGTGTTTCGGGTTTGTCAATAGGATAGACTGAGAGACCTATTGCAATGCACTTTTCTCGTTCGACCCTTTGTGCTTTCTCTAACTCCGACAGATTCAGCCACCCACTTTTTACTATAGCGTTTCTTGCTGTAAACATAAACTTACACTAAAATGTGTTTTTGGAGAGAAGAGATAAAAGCTCTGAAGATTAGAAGTGAAAAGATGTTGAAGATGGTAAAACAGTAAAAGGTGATTTAATTTATACTAAAGAAACAAAAGATACCTTGAAACTTGGGAGAATTCGAAAAGATAGAGTAATGATTAAAGACGGCGCTGACATCACCAGCATTAATTGAAGAGGTTACTTTTTTAGGTTAGTGGAAGCGACATTCTAGGAGAAAACGGCTGGTGAGGCAAATCAAGAAGGGACACGTGTCCCACGATCTATGGCAAAACCGTTGAGCTTCTGAGAGATTTTCCAGTCCGGATAAATCCGTTATACAAATCGGAATCTGTCTGGACATTTTTACATGTGCTCATGAGCGATTGTTTAGGTCTTGTCAAAGGCCTTCGAACATAACCTAAAAAATGGGCTACTGATGAGTCCGGTTTTTCTCACCACTCACTGTAGAAACCGGACAGGGGCAATTCGGATAAAAACCACCCACTGAACCATCCGAACAGGACTAAAGTATTAAAAACTAATCACTTTATGACTAAGCTAATTACCAACCTGCTTAATAAACTAATGGGTCTTTGAATTCGACCCGGTTTCATGAGTTTGACCCGAAATCCCATGAGGCCCATAATTAAGGGTATAAATACCCAACCACTTTCATTAATAAGGGTAATGAGCATTTAATACAACCAGGCAGCTCAAATCTCTCACTACAAACCGCTTAAACATTAAATACCCTTGAAACATCACAAAATACCTGACCAAACTATCCTTAGACCAAAATAATCCACACCAGACATGAGTTTGGGAAGCTAGATATTCCATGAGATAGGTGGAATCGACGCGATTTGGTGATGGGATTTGTTGGAGAAGGCTTTAGAGTTTCTATCAAGATTTGGTGATTTAACAATATGAGAGAGAAAAGTTTTATTTGAGCTTTTTTCTCTTCATTTTCCCAAATAAATTCTCGAGTATTAAATCCTAAATTTTTAATTGCAAAATTACGTGCAAATTATTTGCAAAATTTAAAAACAAATCTAGAAATATATCATTCATGGAATTTGTAAAGTTACACTCGACTCGCGCGTAATTTAATAACAAATATTATTACATTTATTTCCAAAAAAAATAATATTATATGATGATTACAATAAAATTACACTCGACTCGCGCGTAATTTAATAACAAATAAAATAATTTAATACTATATATTAATAAACACATAATTCAATAATATTTATTTGAGTATAATCGAAAGTTGGAATATATTGTAATTTTATTCTAAAAATAAATATAGCAAAATAACTTGAGTTTCGTTCTAAAATAAATTCAAGCTATGAATATATCTCGCGCGTTGCTGCGGTTTACATATATACATTAAATAAAAAAATTAAAATAAAATAAAATGTTAGTCATATAAATATTAAATAAATTACAAACTTATAAAATATAGAACCTAGATAAACAAAATATTAAAAATATTGTTTTATTATAAAAAAAAATAGGTAAACAATCTACAAAAACCATGTCTACAACAAAGGTTTTTCCAAATATTTCTATGTAAATTGGTCTTCCTTCCCTATCAAGAACATGATTCATGGTGCTCAAGATGAATGATATGCTCTATAGATGGAGCGTATGATGGCTCATCAAGCAGGTGGCTTGATCAATGAACGGTGAAATATCATCTATAAATGGATTTTCTGAGGCTCATCAAACAGGTAGCCTGATCAAGGAGCGGTACAGTGTTATCTATAGATGGAGCCTCTGATGGCTCATCAAACAGGTGGCTTGAACAAGGAGCAACATAATGTCATCTAATAGAGAGCAGATAGATTTGTCATAAACCTGACTGGAATAGGCGGATAGAAGTCAATCGAGAGGAGGCTAGAATGGTACTTTGTTTGAGAGAAGGATTCTTAGGTGCGACCATAGTTCCATATCCTACATCAATTATAAGTTAAGAATATATCTACATTAGTATGAGACATTTGGAAGTGGACCAAGAACAAAGTTGTGGGGCCAGTAGGGCCAAAAGTGGATAATATAACACTAGTATTAAGATTGGATAATTCTTAATTATATACAAAAGAGGAATACACTAGCATATATATACACTAGTATCAGAGCCCTAGCCTCCAAAACCCTAGCCAAAGTAAGAGAAAACCATAGCCTCTAAAAATTTCTTTTTGTGCCGGCGTGTTTCCGGCATAGCCTTCATCAGTTGACGTTTGTCCGACATTTGTTCTCTCGTGACCGATGTATTTTTGATCTTATTCCTGTTGCACCGATGTGTTTCTGGCATAGCCTTCATCAGCCGATATGTTTCTGGCCTTTGTTCTCTCGAGACCGGTGTATTTATGGTCGTGTTCCTCTTACACTGACATATTATTGGTGTACTCTTGTTTGTTTTCTCATCATCGACGTTTTTCTGATAGTTTTCAAAGACCCTGATGGAATTTGCGATTCTGTCTTCTTCTTTGAGGTACTTATTTGTCTTCCCCATTTTATTCTCAACATTTTGTACTTATTGTCACAAAATGGTTATGAGAATCCAATTGCTACGCCAAACATGGGTATCCTGAAAGATGGATGAAGCATATGAGCACTCTAAGGTCGTGCAGATCAACGACACTAACAGCCACCGTAGGTCCGTCGATTGCAACTATTGCCAAGTCACCTGTTGACGAGGCTTCTCGCATTTCTAATCAGTTGCAGTAGTTGATTTCCTTTCTTTCAGCAGACAAAGTTTCTCAGACTGATGAGCTTTTGAGTGGTGAATTGTTCCGTACCCCTTGGATTATTGATACGGGGGCTTCCAATCACATGTCAGGTGACATCCCTATAATGCATAATGTTACTGTTATGTCAGCATGTGTAATATCTTTGCTCGATGGTTCTTAGGTTACTACTACACATTGTGGTATTGTACGCTTGTCTTGTCAGTTGTCTTTGCAGAATGTATTTTTAGTTCCCAAGCTTACATGTAATCCCACTTAACTGATGATCTCGAATCTATTATTTGTTGTGTTAAGTTTGGTTGTGTTATTCAAGACCAGCAATTAGGTATTGTAATTGGACTGGGTGAACGGAAATGTGAAATGTACTATTTCACTAGTGTTGTAAAGACCAAATTTTGTAGTGTTGTACTGGTTGATAGTGATGTCGAGTTGTGGCACCGTAGGTTGGGACATCTCTCGGCTAAAATAGTTCAGTCTTTACCTTTTGTTTCTAGTATTGATGATAGGAGTGTAGCTCACCCGTGTGATGTTTATTTTCGCGCTAAACAGACTCGTGAATATTTTTTGTATGAGTGATTCAAAAGCGACTACTTGTTCAGAATTAATTCATTGTGATTTATAAGGTCCTTATCATACTTAGTCTTCATGTAGTGCACGATTTTTTTCACTATTGTTGATGATTACTCCCGTGATGTATGGATTTATTTGTTTGCTGAGAAAATAAAAGTAATTTTCATGTTTTTACATTTTCTCGCAATGGCTAAGAAACAATTTAATGGGGTTTAAAGACAATGCGCAGCTACAATGGATATGAATTTTCTCTATACACTGTTCTTTTGATGATTAGGTATTATTTTTCAATCTTCATGTGCGGGTGCTCCTCAACAGAAACATAGACATATTTTAAATGTTTCCCGTGCTCTCAGGTTTCAGAGTAACTTACCTATTAAATTTTGGGGGAAGTGTATTTTGATTGTCGGGTATTTGATTAATAGAACTCCTTCTCAATTTTTGGGTTCTAAAAATCTATTTGAGATGTTTTTTGGTGTGCCTCATGTTTTCTCTAACCTTTGTGTGTTTGGGTCCCTGTGTTATGTGAATGATCAGAGGTCTAAGGGTGACAAATTTTAGAGTTGTATTCATCGATGTATTTTTATGGGTTACTCGTATGATTTGGAGAGTCAAGATTGTTTTGTTTCCCGTGATGTGAAATGTATTGAACATACATTTCTATTTGTTTCTATTAATGTGCTCTCTAAGTTGGCTTGTCCTGAGACTAGAGTCGTTGCACCTCCTACTACTCCTCCGAAGTTTTGGGAGGAGGTTGAGAAGGCCTCGTTGATTGAAAATGGGGAGTCTCCTGATAGCGGCGTCTCTTTGGTAGCGCCACTCTTGGAGGTTGATGAGGTTGGTGATGCGCAACCTTCGCCTCAGGTAGGTGACATCGGTGTCTCAGATTCGCCAGTAGTTTCGGATGTTGTTCAGATACTCCAGGATTTTCTTCAGATCTTGGACGGGACACTCGTAGTAAAAAACATTCTACTCGTTTGAAGGATTTTATGATGACTAAAGTGGTACAGTCAGCTCCATCTGCTCCTGCTACCGGTTCCAACTCGTCTCTTTATCACGGTATGCCTTATCATATCACTCACTATATAGACAGTTCTTATTTTTCGTTGGCACACCGCTTTTTTCTTGCAGCTATTACCTCTGGGGATGAGCCTAGTCATTCTGAGAGGCTATACAGAACCATGGTTGGAGAGAGGCAATACAACAGAAGATTCAGGCACTAGAGGATAATAATACTTCAACCTTGGTACCTCTACCTCCAGGGAAGAAAGCTTTGGTGAGTTAGTGAATTATAAAATTAAATATCACGATGATGGGAGAGTAAAGCGCCTCAAATCTTGTTTGGTCTCATTTGGAAATCACCAAGTAGAATGGGCGAATTATACAAAGATATTCTCCCATGTTCCCAAGATGGATCCGTACGTCTTTTCTTAAGGGTTGCAGCAGCTTATAATTTTGAGTTACATCAGATGGATGTACATAATGCCTTTTTGAATGATGATCTGGATGAGGAGGTTTACATGAAAATTCCTCCAGGTTTTGACAGAGGGTGCGAAGGACAGGTCTGTCGCTTTCAAAAATCAATGTATGGCCTGAAGCAGGCACCTCAGTGTTGGTTTACCAAGTTAGTGGTTGCACTGAAGAGGTATGGGTTTGTTCAACCTTATTCATAATATTCTTTATTCTCTTATTCCACGAGTATTTTCTGTATGCATATTGTGGTGTACGTTGATGATCTTATTCTATCTGGGAATGACCCTGGTGCATTGGTGGAGTTAAAGAATTACTTGAGCACTTGCTTTCATATCATGGACTTAGGTCATCTCAAATATTTATTTGGAGTTGAAATAGCACGGAGTCCCGCAGGTATCTTTCTCTGACCACGTAAATATACTCCGGACATTATTTTATAGACACGTTACTTTGCAGCAAGCCTGCACCATTTCCTATGGAGTAAAACCACGAGCTCGGCAACAGCGAGTCGACACTAATCATTGACGGGTCTGCATACTACAGGTTGGTAGGAGACTGATTTATCTCGCGTTTACACTGCCATATATTTGTTTTTCGGTATATATTTTATCTCAGTTTCTACGGAAACCACAGGATGATCACTGCATGTTGCATTACGAGTTGTTCGTTATCTGATGGGAGCTAGGGTCAGGGAATTCTTATGTTGAGTAGTTGTAATCTCACTCTCACAAGCTGGTGTGACTCTTATTGCGTTGGCTGTCTTGAGACTCGCTGCAGTGTGAGTGGTTGGAACACGGTGTTGTTGCATTGTCTTCTGCTGAAGCAGAATACTAGTCTATGGCAGGATTGACTTGTGAGTTGAAGTGGTTGTACGGTTCGCTCAAGTATTTTGGGGTCTAACACTCAGGGGCTATGTATATTTTCTATGATAGTTAGTTGGTTGTACATCTTGCTTACAATCCTGTGTTCCATGATCGTTCAAAGTATATTGAAGCAGATTGTTATTTTCTACGGGATGCGATACTTGATGGGTTATTTGTGCATCTCACGTACCCACTCTGTCTCAGCTTGTAGACATCTTTACCAAAGCACTAGACAAGCAGTAGTTTTATTTTTAGTTTAGCAAGTTGGGAATTCATAATTTTCATACTCCAACTTGAGTGGGGGTGTTAGAGTGTTAGGATTAGAATCAAATGTATATGGGTTGTGTTAAATGCATATGGGTTATTTAATAGTAGACTGATATACATTTTAAGAAATACATAGTAAACCCTTTGTGTTACTTTGTGTCACTATGTATATATACACACTCCAATTGTGACATGTTGTAAAAGAGTGAAGATATAATAGACACATTCACAATTCTCCCAAAAGGAAATTTTCTTATATAAGACTAAGAGACTACCTATATCAAAATTCCAATCATATTTTAAAAATTCGTAAGTTCTAAAAATTAATAAGTTTTTTATATACTCTTGAATCTCTCCAATCTTAATTCTAAATTAGATACCAAAAGCAAAATTAATGAAAAAAATAGAATTGAACCTAAAATCCGATGAAACCAATGATGAAGATAGAAAATACTCTTACACTTATTAGCAACGTGTTATATATATTATAATTAAATTATTAAAAAATAATATTAATAATAGTTATAAAACAAAATTTATGATAAAAACCAGTAATCATAATATTTATAAATATGTAGAAAAAAAATAATTATATTCAAATTAATTATATTTTAGATTCAGTTTTAGGTTGTTATCTAATTTTATTAATTTTAATACTAAATTAAATTATTAACTAATTATATCGAAAATATTATTATTAAATGATTTCATTATTGATTATATTAATTAAATTTAAAAAAAAAAATTATTGATAATAAAAACCCTAAACGCTTGACAAGTTAAGGCTAAATATATGACTTAGTATAGTTTATTTTGAAAATTTTAATTTTGTATATTCCAATATTGAAAACAGATATTCTGATATCTTAAATTAGGTCATCTAATAATTTGCCCCCAAGGGGTAGCCGAGTTGGTTGAGTATGGCATTCTTATAACCAAAAGGTTGTGAGTTCGAGTCCCTCTACGCTTTCTCGGCTGAGCCTGTCACCTTGTGTGGTTTACCTTCTGGCGTTGGTTTACAGGCTATCGCGTCAGACTGAGGGTTTACCCTGTGCGCTCATTGACTGAGGGTTTACCCTGTGCGCACTCATTGCACTCTGAGTAGCGGCTGCGGGTTCCCTCCGAAAAAAAACAAATAATGAATTTTGATTCCAATAATGAATTTTAATATTTTTATATCTAATAATGAATTATGATAATAAATACTAATATATTTATTATTTTTCTATTTCCCAAATTTTATTTAATCTTCACTAAAACAATCATTTTCATAATTTTAATAAAAATATGGACTAAATTATAATTTTTTAATTAATATTTGATTATCTTACTTATTTCATTACTCATAAGACCAAAATAGTAAATAATACAAATTTATTATCAAAATTCCAATAATTTGAAACCACTAATATATATATTTTTTTTTATTTAATATATTTACTATTTTTTACTTTCTAAAATTTAGTAAAATTTTCCCCCTCCAAATCTTATAAAGCTACGACTAATAAAATCAAATCAGTATAATATGTCTAACAAATAAAAGTTTGCAATTTATCATATTTTTAAAAATTAACTATAAACAAATCTTTTCTTTTTTTATTTAACTTTTTCATAATCTTAGCCATTTTTAATTTTTTTAAATATATGTTTTTGTTGTGATTCTTTTTAATAATTTTTAAATTTTGATTATTTCTGATTACTTTTTTAAAATTAACTATAAAAAAAATTCTATTTAATCTTTTCATAATCTTAATTATTTTATTTTTTTCAAATGTTTTTAAATCTATTTTTTTATGATTATTATTTTAAATATATTTTAAATTTTGATTATTTCTATTTTTTTTTAAAATTAAAAAGTTTTATCATGATTAAAAACAATAATATATATTTACTATTAATAGTATGGTATGGTGAATTTCTAAGAACACCAAATCTTAAATTTTATAGCAATTTAGAAAATTCTTCATGTAACCGTATTATAATTAAAAGAAACTCATAAATTCATAAGCATAGATTTAAAAAAAGAATTCACACCTAGGTCTAATTTTGAAGACCTGGAGATTGTTTCCAAACTTCGAGAGTTGAGAGTTGAGAGATTGATCAGAACAAAAAAAGAGTTAGAAAATTGTTTCCAAACCTGGAGAGTTGAGAATTGAAAGATTGATCTGAACAAAAAGAAGAAGAGTTGAAGATTGTTTTCAGACCTAGAGAGTTGAGGATTGAAAGATTGATCTCAAAAATGAAAATAAAAAAGTGACAAAGATGAATTAAGGTTTTATTTGTTAGGATGACGACCAAAGTCCCACATACCAAATCGGTTAAACACGGAGAGGATCACTGGTATATAAGTAAGAACACATCTCAACTAGTATGAGGTCTTTTGGAAGTAGACCAAAAGCAAATATGTTTGGACCTTCGGGTCCAAAACAGAGAATATCATACTAATGTAGAAATCGGAGAGACTGAATATGCGATACCCATATTTCCAATAAATGGTATCATAGCATCGGGCCCAGACGAAACGTGATATTTGTGAGCGATGTGGGTGAAATTCTTTGAAGTCAAATATGATGCACTAGTAGTCATACTCAAGGTGAATGATCTGCTTTAGATATCCTAGTTTGGAGTGCTCGTGACGCATCAAGCAGTGTTGCTTAATTGAAGTGTATCAAGACGGTGGTACTTGATTGGAGTTACGCTATTTTTTTTTTTTTTTTTCGGAGGGAACCCGCAGCCGCTACTCAGAGTGCAATGAGTGCGCACAGGGTAAACCCTCAGTCTGACGCGATAGCCTGCAAACCAACGCCAGAAGGTAAACCACACAAGGTGACAGGCTCAGCCGAGAAAGCGTATGCAGAGGGACTCGAACTCATGACCTTTTGGTTATAAGAATGTCATGCTCAACCAACTCGGCTACCCCTTGGGGGCAATTGGAGTTGAGATTGGAGTTACGCTATGGAACAAGAAGGTGGTGGTCTAATAGGAGGTGAGCAGCAACATCCGCAGTGCCTCTATGATTCAGTTAGTCAGCAGCCTGATTAGAGTGGAGGGATAGAAGTCAATTGAAAGAAGGCTAAAATGGTACTTTACTCGAGAAGATATTTTTTTAAGGTGGCGACCAAAGTCTCACATCCCACATCAATTAAACATGGAAGGAATCCGTGGTATATAAGTAAGAACCTATCTCAATTAGTATGAGGTCTTTTGGAAGTGGACCAAAAGCAAAGTTGTGCGGGCTTTTGAGCCCAAAGCGGACAATATCATACTAGTGTGGAAATAAGTTATTTTTCTTATATACGGAGATGGAATATGCAGTACCCATATTCCCAACATGGGAATGGTATCAGAGCTCTATGCCCAAAGAGAACGCGATGTGGGTGAAATTCTCGACGATGTGGGTGAAATTCTCGAAGGATATCAAACATGATGAACCAGTAGTCATGCTCAAGGTGAAGAATCTGGTCTACAGATCATAAGGTGACCTAGTTCGGTTTACCTGTGGCTCATGTGTCAAGAGTGGCGCTAAAAAACAAGGTGACCTAGTTTGGTTTGCCTGTAACTCATGTGTCAAGATTGGCGATAAAGAACAAGGTGACCTAGTTCGGTTTCCAGCAGCTCATGTGTCAAGAATGGTGCTAAAGAACAAGGAGTATGGCGATAAGGAGTAAGATCGCCAGTGTGACCTAGTTTTGTTTGCTCGTGGCTCACGGTCAAGAGTGGCGCTGAAGAACAAGGAAATATGGTTATAAGAGTAAGATCGCTAATGTAACCTAGTTCGATTTGGCTGTGACTCATCAGTCAGGAGTGGCGTTAAAGAACAAGGTAGTATGGTGATTAGAGTGAGAATACAGAGATTTGTTGTAATGCTCTATGGGTCAGGTGGGAAAGCAACCTCATTAGAGTGAATGGATGATATATCAATTGAGAGAAGGGCAAGTGAAGGCCAAGTGGTACTTTGTTCGAGAGGAGGACTTATTAGGATGGCGACAAAATTCCCACATCTCGCATTGGTTAAACATGAGAAGGATCACTGGTATATAAGTAAGAACATATCTCAACTAGTATGAGACCTTTTGGAAGTGGACCAAAAGCAAATATGTGTTGGACTTTGGGCCTAAAGCGGACAATACCATACTTCTATAGAGATAGAATTCTTTCTACTTATATACGAAGACGGAATATGTGATACCCATATTCCCAACAAATGATATCAGAACATCAGGCCTAGGCCACTGAATGGTCTTTGAACATCAGGCCTAAACGGAACGCGATGTGGTGGGAGACGTGAGTGAAATTCTTGGAAGTCAAAGATGATGAACCAATAAATGATCTGCTCTAGATATCCTAGTTCGGAGTGCATGTGTTTTATCAAGAAGTGTGGCTTGATTTGAGTCTATCAAGACGGCGGTACTTGATTGGAATGACGCTAAGGAACAAGACAGTGGTGGTCTTATTGGAGGTGAGCAGCAACATCTGTAGTGCCTCTATGACTCAGCTAGTCAGCAATCTGATTAGAATGCTAAAATGGTACTTTGTTCGAGAGGAGGATTTGTTAGGGTGGCAACCGAAATCTCACATCCCATATCGGTTAAACATGGGAGGAATCGGTACTATATCAGTAAGAACAGATCTCAACTATCATTAGGCCTTTTGTAAGTGGACCAAAAGCAAAGTCGTGAAAATTTTCACAATAAAGTATATGGTTTGTACTTTGACAATAAAATATATGATATAGGATACTTTACATTATGATATTTAGCCGATATTCGAATATTATGAGATACGTTTCTTCAATGTTAGCTAATAAATATATTTGAACGGATAGGTAGTGTGACCTTAAGTTCAGATATAGTTTTTTACATTTTCTTTAACTATATTATTTTTACTCTTTTACCTAGGTCTAATATTTTGTTATATATATATCCAAAATATTTTTCAAGTATGACTCTTTTTTTATATAATAGGCATACGTTTTCAGTGATAAACATGCATGAACAATAGTTTTTTAGTAGTAACATACCAAATGTGTTGCATTTTCTTTTTATTTATCGAAGGTTTATCGTCGCCTACCATATGTTCTATAGTCATATCAAGGACGTTCTAGTTGTTAATTCTATGCATACGTATAATGCAAAAAAAAAATAACCATCAATTTGTTTTTACTAATATCCTCACCTATAAATCATAAATCCTAATAATTATTCTATAATTTAATAAATAAAATTTAACTCAAACTTATCCAGAATTTAAGTGTTAAAACAACATAATCCCCACAATTCTTCTATTAATATAATTTTATTAATATCAAACTAATCAAACTACCTATATTAATATTTTATTTATAAGGTATATACACATTTTTTAAAAAGTATAAACTATCATATCATATATGCATATTATGAAAAAAGTAGAAGAGCTTTTATTGTTTACTCCACCTGGACCTATTTGTCCATTTAAAAGAAAATTATTCTATGTCATGTAACCTACACACCTCCATGTTTCAATGAGATATAAATTATAAAGTAAAAACACAAAAGAAACTTTAAAAGAGTTTCATCTTGGGTTAGATATAAAAAAAATATGCTTTTAGGCCATGTTAATTCAGAATCTCCAAAATTGTTGAGTCACTTCTCTCACACAAATATAGTAAAATAATCCTATTATAACCGCAAAATTATTTAATTAGATCATGATTCGATATAAAGTTTTAATAAATAAAAAATCTTAATAAATAAAGAAAACTCATATTGAAAATAAAAAGAGAGAGATCAAACTTAAAAAAGAGAGATGAGGTCCAGTCGCGTGGATTTTTTGACAAATATAGTAATATATTCTTTTTAATTGTCATTGGACATATTATAAATAAAAATAAGAGCTTATTTCAATCTTTAGATTCTATATAAAATCTTAATAAATAAAGAAAATTGGTATTTAAAAGAAAAATTATGAGTAGTAAAACTAAAAAAATATGATTTTATAGATAAAACGAAAAACTTTCTTTACACATGAGAAAGAAGATGAAGATTATGATGATGTTTTCTTTACGTGTTTTGATTTTATTTATTATTTAGATCAAGGATAAAAAATTTAAAGGAAATAAATCTTACATGATAATGATTTGTTCTCGCTTACTTCCAAAACCATAAAGATGTAATGATGTTTTTATTTTTTATTAAGAGAAATTTTTTTATAATTTTTTATTAATTTATGAACTTTTATGTTTTTTTTTAGAAAATCAGCAAACACACAAAGTTAAACCTCGATTTGGCGCGCACCGTCTTGATACACTCCAATCAAGCCACACTGCTTGATGAGCAACGGGCACTCCAAACGAGGATCTCTCCAATCAAGCCACAATGCTTGATGAGCCTCAAATCAAGCCACACTGCTTGATAAGCCACGGGCACTCCAAACAAGGATCTTGAGCATGGCTACTACTTCATCATGTTCGACTAATGAGAATTTCACCCACATCACCCACCACATCGCGTACTGTCTGGAGCTCTGATACCACATGTTGGGAATATGAGTGTTGTGAATTAGGGGTCTGGTCCGCATATTCCTCCTCCGTATATAAGTAAGAACACAACCGATCTCAACACTAGTATGATATTGTCCGCTTTGGAGCCCGAAGGCCCTCACGCCTTTGCATTTGGTCCACTACCAAAAGGCCTCATACTAGTTGAGATATGTTCTCACTTATATACCATTGATCCTTCCCATGTTTTACCGATGTGGGATGTGGAACTTTGGTCGCTACCCTAACATAGCGTGTGGAATATCCATCGATTAAAAAAACTACAAATTGAAAGTTGAGTGTTAGAAAGACACCATGTTAAAAGTTAAGTTATATGAAAACCCCACGTTATACTGTGAAAAGTTGAAGTTATGAAATTAACCAAACAAATAATCGATACCTCATATATTAAAATTTGCATAAATTAGTTTTTGAATTAAAATGTATGATTGAATGATTAAGAATTTAAATTTAAATGCCCTTATGAAAAAAAAATATTTTCACTTTTGCCATTTCTTAATATATTACAATTATTCAACAACATTTAATTTATTACCATTTATATTTAGAGAAATTACACCTAAGGTATCTACTTAACTATTTTATTGTCATCTAGTACCCAATGTTTGATCAATTATCTCTTAATACCCATCTCAACTACATAATTACCACCTAGTACCTAACATTATCTTAATACCCTAACTACCCTCACCCTTCATGAACAACCACGTAACCAAAATTTATTTAGCCTATTTTTTTGTATTTTTTTTAAAAGATCTGTATCTTTCAAATCGGAGCTCAAAAAAATAAATGAAAGTACAATCGTTTTTGTTTTTTTTAAATGAACAAAACTAGATCCATTGATGATATTTTTTTATTCTTTTAAAAAATAAAATTTCACCAGTAACAACTCTCCGGATGTCCTGAGAATTGTTCAGAAAATCTTGAGAGTTGCAAACGACTCTCATGAGTTGTTCAGGAAATCCTGAGTTGCAAACAATTCTCATGATATCCTGAGTATTGTTCAGGAAATCCTAAGTTGCAAACAACTCTCAGGATATCCTGAGAATTATTCAGGATATCTTGAGTTGCGAACAACTCTCAGGATATCCTGAAAAATGTTCAGGAAATCCTGAGTTGCAAATAATTCTCATGATATCATAAGAATTGCAAGCACCTTGAGGTACCAGTGTGTATATAAGATCGGAGATATTTTTGTCCAAATTTCAATTTGATGTACCAAATTACACTAACCAAAAAACGGGTACCACTGTGTAATTAAATAGTTAAGAAGGTATTTACGGGTACTTTTCTCTTATATTTATAGTGAGATATTGTTCAATGAGTCAAAATATTGTCAAATTTAATAAATACAAAATATTAAAGCACAATTCATAAAAATATATAAAAGAATATGTTGGGTTGAAGATCTTAATCTAGGATTAAGATAATCGAAGCAAACCAAATATTATAATAATAATAATAAGAGATTTTTTATGTTATCAAATTAATTTTTCACAATATAACCGAATCCATTTGTATAAGGGTCAAGCTATATATACCCAAATGTGGTTTAAGTATACCCAATTTTGAGTTTACCCAAAGGTGGTATAAGTTTACCCAATCCTTTTCTAGGTATATAAGGTTTTTTTTTACTAACCTTATCCACCTCATTTTTTTCTCTTACACTCTCTAACTTCTCTCTAAAACCTTCAAGTTCTCTCTAATTTATCCGGCGAACTAAAATCCGGCGAACTAAAATATGGAAACATAGTCTTAGTATCAAATTTTAGGTTTATGGTTGAATTAGGTAAAAAAATCATTATTTTTGGGTATTTGGAGGCCATTTTCAGGCCAGAATTCGGCCGAAAAATGGCCAATTTGCGAAGGCTGAGCGTACCATAGGTACGGGGGGCGTACCGGCTGGTATGTACGCCCCCCCTGTACCATCGGTACAGAGGGGGGCAAATGGCCATTTTCCGGTTGAATTCCGGCCGGAAAATGGCCTCCAAACACCCTAAAATTATGATTTTTCTTAATAATAAAATTTTTAATTTTTTTAAAAAAAACTTCCAAAAAACAAGTTTTGATTTTGTGTTTTTATTAAAAAAAGTTTAAATTTTTTTAAAAGAGTTTAAATGTTCTTGAGACAATCTTGAATGTTCTTGAGGCAACTTTGAATGTTCAAGAACAATTTGAAGAATTTCACAAAATTGTAGTAATATGAGATTTGATCTAGTAGAGAGTTGTGTTTTTTTAGTATACATAGCCAAATAGATTGTTTTGTGAATTGGATGTATCTAGGATATACCTAGTGTCTTTTTTTGTTTAGTGGCAATTTGGATATTAAATGAAACTTCAAAGGTTTTTTCGTCCTAAAAAAATCAAACAAAAATCAACTGCGCTTTTTGGATATACTTAAACCACATTTATGTATATATAGCCATACCCTTTGTATAAGGATAGAAATAAGAAAGAAATAGATACTACGTTTAGACACCGATTGCAAGTGAAAAACAAAAAAAAAAAATCAATTTGCTTACAATCTTCAAGGAAACAATATTTATCCATATTTATTTTCTTTTCTTCATGGAACTATGATATCGCAATACAGATAGGAACATAGTCTAAAGATACTTTATGATAGTAAATAAAATCTAAGCAAGCTAGAGAGTATCTATAAATAAAATCAAGTAAACTATGTTTTCAGTAAGACTTATCAATCTAAGCAAACCACACAGGCAACATTACTTCTGTCTGCCTGGTTGTCTGCTCTTTAAACTCAGAATCTATATTCGGTTACTGCCACTGTTCAAGAAACAAAGTTTTATAGTCGCATAGGCCTGCCAAAGAGATCAAACAAAAACATAATCAGTAGACTCTCTAGCATATAGATTGGCAAAACATTGTTCGAATGCGCACTGACATAAGGTGATCTACTCATCAAAGTAAAAGTAATACAATCGAACTGTCATTCAGTAATTGGTATCGGCTGGGAAACAATAGCTGTTTGAATCTTGGAGAGTTTGCGCCAGAAAAATGGACATAGGGTCTTTTAATTTAGTGAAAATGAAATCAACATAGGACCGTGTCAGGTACTAGTTTCTAGAGAGAACAAAGCATTACAGAACACATTTCATGCCTGGTTTCATCTACTACAAAGTGAATAGATATTCTCTATAATTTTCTTGAACAAAATACTCCATGACACGTAGCCATTCGCTACTAGACAGAAAAACAATTTATTCTTTAAGCTTTTTTTCCCCCTAAACTTATATAGTTACTTTTTTTATCCTATATAACCACTTGCAACAAAACATGGATTCACACAACTTTTTTTGTATCCTAAAATCCAATATCCAAAAAAGACCTTCGAAGATCGGTTGACGTCCACCATCAATATCTAAAACAATCCCCTTTGATAATGTCTATTCACTTTATAGCATTCTTATGTACATTTATAACTCTTTGACAAAACAGATTTCCTTTCATTATACATGAAACACATTTCTAAACAACCAACCACTAAACAATTTTACAACTATTAAACTGATAAATCAATTATTTTTCCCGGACTCTCTTATAAAATACAGGAAGGAATTTCACTTTTCTGGAAGATAAGCAAAAAACATTCAAATCATGAATTACAGAAGACAAATAAGACTGGCCTTGGAATACGAAACAAGTAAACCATATCTTTAGTAAATATTTATAAACCAAAGCAAAAAAGAAAAAACACAAAACCACTATAAGCTCAGAACGACAAGACTAGAAAAACCATACTGACTCACAAGCTAAAAATTCATGCCCGTCAAGAATGACAAGCTATTTTAACAAAACAAATCAACAATTTTAGACCTTTATATATGATTTATCGCTGAGGTAACAATATAGCAGCTTGGATATTAACAATTAAGTAACGATATAGCAATGTATAGTGAGAACAGTCTAGTATCTCTGCTATTGTTGTTCCCTAGTTCTCGGAGATATTTGGATCTTATGAAGGCTTTACGAAACTTATGGATAAGTTTAACTAATTAAGCTGAACAAGATCTCTACCGCAATAGCAATGTATAATGAGAACAGTCTAGTACTAAAACATTAGATAACATATGTTAAGTTTGATTCTTACCATTGACATAGGATATTGTAATTACTATTTAAGAAAGCTAAAAGCTAATATGATACTGCAACTATAAGCCTAACTCCTAGGATTATCAAATCAGGATCAGACTTCCACTAATCCATTGTAATTGATAGTGTCAATTAACGATTTTGAACAAACTTATATGCATAATGAGTATAATACTAACTTACCCAGATGATCGATTGTCGATCAATCGCACTTGCAATCGGAATTCTTCCTAGCAGCTCTAGCATTATCGTACTCAAACTTCAACACATCCGGTATATGGGAAGTATCCTTAACGTAGAACATCCTACCGAGCGCACTATCTTCGATCACCGGAAAATAGCAGTACAAAACGGAATTCACCACCCAAAACCACGTCGCACCGAGAACTAAACCCAATACAGACCCAGCAAACACCTGCACCACGGAATGATAACCCAAGTAAACCCTAGAATACAACGTGAGGAACGCCAGCGACCAATTCAATAGATTCATGATCCATTTACTTCTCAACCCGAACCAGAACCCGATTCCCTTACAACACAACAAAGTATAGTAGGTGGCGAAGAAAAACATGTACTGTGAGTGACTCGACGGCCATCCATGCGAATCGCAGGTCTCGAGGATCACGCAGGTCTCGGGTCGGGCTTGTTGGACCGTGGTTTTGATGAATTCGTTGATGAATTGAGAAATCACGAGGCCAAAAGCAAAAAAGATGCCTTGAAGCTCGCGACGGAAGATGAAATGAGATACAAACCCGCCAAGACTGATGAAGACGGGGACGAGAGAGATCCAGGCGAGGAAATGACCTAGCTGATCGCCTCTTTGGTATCGGACGTGGGTTAGTGTCACGGCCTTGTGAAGCGTGACCATGTCTGCACAAGTAAGAGCTTTCGATGAAGATCTGAGCACTGGTAATTGTAATGAAGGTGTTCGTCTCCCCAGAAAAGAATACCGAGGAAGTAGAGAATGCTGTGAGAGTTCGTGACACGTCTAGAATATATTATTATAATAGGTGATGATGATATACTTTTTCATTTGAATTATATTTGAAAGTGTAAGGTTGTGAGTTGTTACTCTAATCCTATCCAAATTTATAGAATTTCATTTTAAATACTATAACTAGAAAGATAAACGAAAAAACTGAAAAGTATTATTGTAGTTATATTTTTGTTTATAATATTTATGAAAATATTCGTGACTAAAATATTTAGAATAATTTTTTTAAAAAAATAATTCTATTTACAGTTTATACCATTAATTTTTAACTAAAGAAAACTTAAGAAAAAGTATAAAACACTTAAAATAAAAAATACATTAAATTTAAATATATTTTTTCAAAAAAAAAAGTAAAACCTAAATTAATAGTTAAATATCATAGCCTTTAAAAAAATCATAAATAAAAAATTGAAAAATATTTCCGATTCTATTTTTCATTTTCTTTTTAAAAAAATTATAATTTTATAAAATTTAAATTTTACCAAAAAATAATAAATTTGGTGTTGTTCTTTGTCAAAAATATAAAAAGTAAAATGAATTTTTCAACATTTTTTTACCAAAAACATCATGAAATTTGTCATTTTCGGATGTATAAAATACATACATGAATTTGTCGAAACATTTGGTGGATCTATTACTAGAATCAAATAGTGCAACAAAACCTCTTACGAAATACATTACAAAACTGTAAAATTATTTTAATCATTTCTTTTTATAAAAAAAATGGTTACTATTGTTATAACTTTCTTACATTTGACTATTATAATTTAGACTGGGTAACCAAGTAGGTCAAATAGGTCGGTAAAAGATCTGTATGAGTGTTGGAATACGAAAGGGGTTGGTGATGTAGCCCAGAAAGTCCAAATAAAAGCCTTGTTTATTTTATTTTATTTTATTCAAATATCTTATGTATTTAAATCAAATCTAATTATATTAAGATTTTATTTTATTTTATTTTATTTTAAAATATTTATTTTGTTTCCTTGTATTCTAATTTAGGGTTTTGAGAAGCTATTATATAAAGCATCTTATGCCTTAAGTTATTTTAAGTTTTTGGAATAATATATTTTTTATCTCTAGAAATTTCACTCTTTGTTACCCTTAGATTAGGGTTGCATCATGTTACCTTTGAATTAGGGTTTCATCGCTTCTTCTTCTATTTCTGCCGCTTCATCAGTTTGGTATCAGAGCCTCAGTTCCTGCTACGGGTCAAGCATGTTTCTGAATCTTGATTTCATCTGATTCAAGGTCTAAAGGAGAGAACAACATAAGGCCATGAAGATCTCAAAGATCGTTTGGTATGCGTGAGACACACTAGGCGTTTCAATGACGATCATATTGGCCGGTTACTGAAGGAGTTTAAATTGGCTACCAATCGTCGAATCAAGTTAAAACTTTCTTATCGATATGCTGTCTCAGACTATGAAGAGGTTTTCAAAATCATTTTTTTTCATCAACTGGACATGGGGATGTTGTCTTCAGGCTATGAAAAGGTTTTCGAAACTATTTTTTTCCTTCAACTGGATGGCTTGAATGTTACTTCGAATAAGGAACACTCGAGAAGAATTTATCTTATTCCGATAAGGTCAACAATTATAATTCCCAATGTAACGATTGAATAAAATAAAATAAATAATTTGGGTTCTTGATGGTGATGGTGCTGTGAATTAGAGGACGAATTCTTGTCAACCATGAGAGGATGATGTAGCCTTGTTTATTTTATTTTATTTTATTCAAATATCTTATGTATTTAAATCAAATCTAATTATATTAAGATTTGATTTGATTTGATTTGATTTGATTTTAAAATATTTATTTTGTTTCCTTGTATTCTAATTTAGGGTTTTGAGAAGCTATTATATAAAGTATCTTATGCTTTAAGTTATTTTAAGTTTTTGGAATAATAGATTTTTTATCTCTGAAAATTTCACTCTTTGTTACCCTTAGATTAGGGTTGCATCATGTTACCTTTGAATTAGGGTTTCATCTATCGTTGCTTCTTCTTCTATTTCTGCTGCTTCATCAGTTTGGTATCAGAGCCTCAGTTCCTGCTACGGGTCAAGCATGTTTCTGAATCTTGATTTCATCTGATTCAAGATCTAAAGGAGAGAACAACATACGGCCATGAAGATATCAAAGATCGTTTGGTATGCGGGAGACACACTAGGCGTTTCAATGACGATCATATTGGCTGGTTACTAAAGGAGTTTAAATTGGCTACCAATCGTCGAATTAAGGTAAAACTTTCTTATCGATATGCTGTCTCAGGCTATGAAGAGGTTTTCAAAACCATTTTTTTTCATCAACTGGACATGGGGATGTTGTCTTCAGGCTATGAAAAGGTTTTCGAAACTATTTTTTTCCTTCAACTGGATGGCTTGAATGTTACTTCGAATAAGGAACACTCGAGAAGAATTTATCTTATTCCGATAAGGTCAACAATTATAATTCTCAATGTAACGATTGAATAAAATAAAATAAATAATTTGGGTTCTTGATGGTGATGGTGCTGTGAATTCGAGGACGAATTCTTGTCAACCAGGAGAGGATGATGTAGCCCAGAAAGTCCAAACAAAAGTCTTCTTTATTTTATTTTATTTTATTCAAATATCTTATGTATTTAAATCAAATCTAATTATATTAAGATTTGATTTGATTTGATTTTATTTGATTTTAAAATATTTATTTTGTTTACTTGTATTCTAATTTAGGGTTTTAAGAAGCTATTATATAAAACATCTTATGCCTTAAGTTATTTTAAGTTTTTGGAATAATAGATTTTTTATCTCTGAAAATTTCACTCTTTGTTAGCTTAGATTAGGGTTGCATCATGTTACCTTTGAATTAGGGTTTCATCTATCGTTGCTTCTTCTTTTATTTCTGCCGCGTCGTCAGTTGGAATAGATGTGTATGTGTGAAACGTGCCTCACATACTAGCAAAATATTATTCGCTTTGGCACCGAAAGGCCTCACGACTTTTCTTTTGGTACACTCATAAAATGCCTCTTACTTGTTAAAGTGGGTTCACACTTATGTACAATTTATTATTTTCAATGTTTAGCAATGTGGAATTCTGGACCAAGTATAGGATGAAGTTTACTCTCCAACAGAAGGTGACTGGTACCACAAAAAAAATTGTAAGTTGGTAGGTCGGTTAGTTGAACGTAATAATAAGTGGATGTTAGGTGTGTTTTCCGGTGTACATAACCATGCATAGGTCCAATACTTTCAAGGACACGTGGAATTGGAGAAGTTGAGAAATAATGAAAGATTATTGGTTGGAACATCAACGGCCGTTATAATACGTATCTGAAAAACTTTCAATAACTTAAATAGGGATGATGCAAAAAATGTATCCAACATTCGTAATATATACACTTCCCACCAAAAAAATTGGTTGATTGAAAACAGTGGTCGAATGCAGATGTAATGTTTGATATCTAAATTACAAATGCAAAAATTCATGCAATTGTGTCGGACAATCAATAAAAGATCTTATGTCATCTTCGACTTATTTTTACGCATTGCATTGATTTATTATGAAAGCTTTTCCGCTTACTTATCATGAATGGTATATATAAGACTATTAGACATGGGATGACGTTGTTCGACATAATAGGGGTTACCTCCACCAACTTGATGTTTGGTATTAGATTCACATTAATTGGTGAGGGAAAATCACCTGAACCCAAAGAATTATGATTGAATGACTATCTATAACTAAAACTCGTAAGAACTTGACAATATGAAATGTAAAACACTTGAGTTTTATTGATTGTACAGTTTACACATCATATTGTTTTCTCTCTAACTTTCACCACATCACTCAGATTACATCCGCTTAATATATAGTAATCTTGATTTGGTGAAGTCCCAGGTTGATGGCTCCACATTGGCGTAGCGTTTCCGACCTTCTGCACACTTTTTTAAACGAAGGTGTCCTTTGGGGCATCTTTTCCTACGATATCAAATTTTGCTCTCATATGTTTGTCATACACATTTTCTGTACGTCTCGATGACAATCGGGGAGGAGAAGAATGATATGAGCTAAGTGTTCGTAGTTTAATGGCCGTAGAGGTGTTTTGTAAAAATTCAATATGAACTCTCTATAGAATATTTATGCGGTAGGTTTTACCACCGAAATCCATAAAGAACTTGCAGTTTAATCAAGACGGGCTGAGGAAAGTCAAATTAGTCCCGGTCGTATGAGGTTCAACGATTGTTTGGAGCTAGCCAAGTTTGGGATTTAGCAACTGGATGGTCGCTCAAATTCAATAGGTCGATGTGTTTGTCGCATTTCTTTCCTGGACAGGACTTTGTGGACTCGGGTTTGGTTAACTCATCTCAGACTCATTTATGTCATATCGGTAACCCCTTATACTTTGTTGCTTCGTGTCGAGCCGATGGAGTGTTTTGTTATGCAGGTGGCTTTTCCAAGGTGATATTACGGCAGGGCCTTTTGCTTTATTTCCTTTGTATTGATCTTGGTATATACATTTATGCATACATGTATACGTGAATATTTATGTTATTTTTAAGTTTCATCGCCACATTTTGCCTCTTTTACTTATTTAAATACTCTATGGTCTCATTGTTGCCCTTCTCTTTACTACCTAGAGCATCACTCTCTAAATTCCTATTTTCTCTTTCTAAAGAATTATTCCAGGAGAATGCGTAGCATGAAATATTTAGTTATATGCGCAAGATAATACTTGTACTCTTGATTCTCTCGAAGGTCCTTCTGGAGAACTGCCAAAATTTCTCGATGACTACTACCATTATCGACGAAGGGATTCTCTTGTGTAACGATTATTGCTTCCAAGGCTGGGGCACTTGTGGTCTTCCAAGTTTAATGTAGTCAAATTGTCAAAGATTTGATGCGAGAATGATATCTCGGATGAATATTGTCATTTGGGTCCCGCATTCTGATGAAACTTCACTTGTCGTTCGTCACTACGAGACGGTCTTTTTCGACTAAACCTTCTGTTATGGTCTTCGATTGTCGTTGGATCCATTCACGTCAGTATATTTTTCATGGGCTAACATTTCCCCGTCCAAACTTAACCCCAATGGTTGGCATCTTCTGATAGCTTTTCAGGTGCTATGTGGGGTTTGGGGTATTACTTTCACTATCACGTTATTCACTTTGTATCTGATTCCTCAAGTAGAAAAAGAAAACCTTTTTCTAACATTTCGAGAAACACCCTCTTGTGAATAGGGGTTTAGCCCAATCCAACACAATATGGAAGTCGAGTTTCTTTTTCATGAGCGGTGATTGGTCATCTTTTTGTGGTGGTTCACTTTCCTCCGCCTTTGCTATGCCCGGTATGTGTCGAGGTGTGGATTCTTACCGTTGGTTTGTATATATATTTAACTAACGTCGTTCAATTACTTTTTTCAGCTATACAAACTAGATTTCATCAGGCGAGGGACTTTCATGCAAGGTTCCTACTTTACTTGCTTACTATTGCCAAGAATTATGGCTTCAACACCGCAATCATTCGACAATATTTTATAGATATTTTTCAACCGGAACATTTTCTCAAATTCGACATTTGGACTTCCTACCTTCAAATTGAGTCCTTAGCGCAGCCTTTTCAGAGGACTTCGGTTGCTTCGTGAGGCCCCGAATCTGACTGAGTGGTTATTACCATCAATCCTAACCTTATGGATTCTTTGTAATACAAACTGGCTGAGCCCATACACAATCTTTATCGAGATAGATGTAAAGCATCTGAGTGTCATCTTATGTTTTCACAAGATGTTATGGCTGGTTGTCCCGTCGACGCTCCTCAACAAATCAAGAAGAGAGGAAAATTGTATCATGGGAAGAGTGTCGAGATAGCTAGGGTTATGCTGGGGGATTAAAATACTTAAATATCTTCAAATGGGTTAACGAGGGAGTCTTGTTAGTTGTGGCCATTACGGGAGAATACTTCATCGATCGCAAGGATCTCGTTAAGGTTGGGAAAGATTGGTTCCCGATGATGTTATTTGCTTCAGTGGACCTGAGTTTCTGTGCTCGAGGAAAGTGTGGTTGTTTCGAATAAATCATAAAATAAAATTTGAGCAAAGGTTAAAAGGCTTAAAGATGAGTTAGTCAATGAAAAAATTGCGCATATGGCTAACATCGAGAGGTTGAAGCAATTTAACGGGCTAATTGGGGTGTATGATGATAAAGCCGAGAGGAAGCACTTACACGATATTTAGCTCATCAAGAAACAATGATAAGATGTGATGCTTTCTTTCATTGATGTTTTTCTCAAACATGGTGGAGCTACGGTCGTTCAAGTGATGCGCAAGTTTTATCCCGATATGGATTTTGGTATTTATTTTGAGGATTTTATGCACTACAATGTATCATATTTCTCGACATCATATTTGCTCCCTTGCCATGACCTTCAAATTATCTGAAAATGACAACAACACTGATTTCAAAGCTGCAACCTCCAACCTTACCATCCTCATTGATTTAATTAATATTCAATTTAGTCATCCAGATTTGATGTAACAAACCATACATCCTCATTGACATCATATTCACTAAACCATATATTAATTTAATCAATATTCAATTTAGTCATCCAGATTTTATACTTGATAATTATTAAACCATACACCTTTCGTATGTAACAAATATAAAAAATGAAGTAACAATAGTTTATAACATCAAAAATATTGGAAACGTGAATTCAATGTTACAAGTACTTCAAAATGAGAAATAAAACATTAAAACACTATATATGATAGCTAACATATAGTACTAGGTAGCAATAGATAAGATTGAGACAAATAAATAGATAAGAACGCAATAATATTTTTGGAAGAATATTTGTATTTATTTGATAACTTGGATTACAATAACTTTAATTCTTTGTTTACATTGTTCACTCTAACTTTTACCATACCTACAAAATAATTTCATTACTTCTATATAATAGTCTTGATTTGAGAATGTTTTAGGTAAGTCCTTTCTTATTGGTTTAATATTTTATGTCATTTTTGTTGCTTTAACAAAGTCGGGTATGTCTTTTTTACTGCACCTCGTTATGGTGTCAGGCGTGGTCTATGTATGTTTTATGGTTAGGCATAGGATAATGCCGCTTGATCAACCTTGCCAACCTTAAACTATGACGTCCATTTTGGGGTTGTGTATGTTATAACAGAGGTTTGATTGAAAGGTTAAATACGAGGAGTCACGTACACGCACGACCCCCAATTGGGCAGATTTGACAAGTTGGCCAAGTTAGAGGGTCACGCACTTGCTCGAACAAGCGCTCAAATATATATGTCATGCTAAATTTGTCTTACATTTTGGGTTGGTGTTGTTACTTGTTAGCCTTTGTGGTCCACATTTATTTTGTGTAAGCTTTCCCATGCTCTATCGATTTGCCAATTTTCATAAATGTCTAGATTTTACCCCTCTGTTGACCAAACATGAGGCTTGGGCATAATCTTGTGAAAAAACTATATTTAACCATGGTAATGAATAAAATCAGGACTTCTATATTAAAAACCAAGGGTTATAACAATAGTGAAAAAAAAAATATGTTGCTAAAATAAATTTGAATTCGAAAAGGATAACACAAAAAATAGAGAAAACGAGTGATTATTGCCTCTTTTTGTGCTTGGATCAATGCTTGGAGATTATTAGACTTGGGTTGACTCATTTAGGGCTTTTTTTATGCGCTCACAAACCTTCTTCTGGTTTCCTCAGACAATTCCTATTTTTCCACCGACAACATACTTCGAGTATTAATGGTACGCGGAAGATATTACTCTGTATTCGTGTAGCCATAGTCTCCCTTGAATAAGATTATAGAAGGTTGAGGTGTCCAAAACTATAAACTCAGTTCTAGCACCAATTGACACATCAAGTAATGTGTTGTTTATAATGTCATAGTGGCATGACGATTGAAACCTACCACAAGATTGAATGGTGGACAAAGAATGATCTTAAACATAAATTTCTTAATGGCGGAATCGAATAATACATTTACTACTACCCCCATATCCACCAAGATATGTCGTGCCTCGTAACCTACAATATCAATAGTTATAAATAATGCGTCATCACGATGATGAATGATACTTTTTAGATTGTTGTCGATAAAGAAGATTTCCAATGTGGAAACCCTCTTTGCATGAGCACGGGTTAGATATATTCTTGGGATGCTAGTATTTAAAGTCAGCTCTCATGTGTATCATTTAGGAGAACTATAAGTTTATCCAGTTCGGATAAGACCCCCATGGAAGGTCAGTATGTAGGTATTAAACTTCCTACCCGATTTTTTATTTCCTCGTACGGAGCCTTCTAGTTTGTCCGCCTTGTCTTTATATGATTATGACAATCATAGAGCATGGTAAGTTGATTATTATTGCCAACGGTTTGGTTGTCTTACTTACTCCTTTATAGACCCCTTCTCGATAAGCCTCTGAGTCTCCACCTTCAACACATGATCCTCATCTGTCGTGTGCCCGTGGTCCCAATGGTACTTCCATATCTTATTTTCATTGCATATTGTTCGAGGTGATGTCATTATTCTCAGATTAGCCAAGAGGTCGGAGTCTTTGATTTATTCGTGGGAGACTTATGTAATGGGTCTAAAATTTGTATCTATTTATCCAAACATACCCCAACAGATCCATTTTACAAATAGATCCAACTCATTTAAGAAAATACTCAATTATCTTTAAAAACAAAACAATTACATCCTCAAATCAAAATATTTAACCCCAATTTCAAAATCAATTCTTTCTTTGTCATATTATCAAATTCATTAAGGGTAAAATTGAATTTCAAATTTAAGTTTGGACTAATAGGTAAAGAAAATCATATTTTGGTAGATATTCGTAAAATCTATTTTAGGTTGGACTAATTAGTAAATTGGATACGTTTTTGTACCCAATTGGTATAAATCCCTTTATTCGTAAAGGTTAGCATTCGACATAGTCAATGATAGATGGTTTATTGGCTTATCTGAGCACAATCACTTCCATGTAGGCCTTCTTAGGGAACGTACTCTTAACCACCTGAACCAAATCGTTAACCTATTGGGCTAGTTCATCAATCCTTATTGGTCAAGATGATTGGGCTATCGTCTCTTTCTTACAATCCAAAAAAATAAACGTCATATTTTTTATGCGTTAGTGCGAGGTGTAATTTCCCATTATAGGTTACCTTATACTGAAGTTTGTCTATTATATTTAGGAATTCGTTTACGTTCCCCAAGGCCACTTCTCATGGCGGCATCAGCAGCAACGTTGACACTTTCGACCTTGAAATACATTCTTTGGGATCTCTAATACATCTCTTTAAAAAATGAAGTGTGTATCAATTAGCGAGTTAGGATAAAGGTTGAACCCACTGCAGATAATCAAACCAAAAGGTTAAGGTAAAAAAACACCTAATATATACAACTAAATAAAAAAATTGTAGATAAGATTGAGACAAAAAAAGATAAAAACACAACAATTTATTTTAGAACAACACTTATATTTATTTAATAATTGGATTACAAAAAACTTTATTCTTTGTTCACATTGTTCACTCTAACTTTCACTACACCTGCAAAACGATTCTAGTACTTTTTATATAATAATCTTGATTTGGAGATGTCCTAAGTAAGTGCTTTATTATTGGTTCAATATTTCTTGCCAATTTTGTTGTTTAAGAGAGTCGAGTATATCCTTTTGTCTCTATCTATGTACAATGTCAAAAAAATTATTCATACGATGTAAATCATAGATTATGCACCACTTTTGGTTTGAGTAGAGTATACCATTTCCTGATCAACATGGCCAACCTTGGAACCAGAACGTCCATCTCTAGGTTATGTATGTTGTAGAAGAGGTTTGGTCTAAAGGCCAATTGTGAGGGATCACATACATACACGACCCCGTGTTAGGCAGACACATCAGTTTTTTATAAACTCGACCATTTGAGCCAAATAAGAGATCATGCATGTGTACGACCCCTTGTTAAACAGGCCTTTTCATTTCGGCTAAGTGGGGGATCGCGCATGTGATTGACTTCTTGTTAAACAGACTTGGCCATTTTGAAAAAAGTAAGAGGTCGCGAACGTACGTGACCCCTTGTAAAATAGAATTAGTCATTTTGGTCAAGTGAGGGGTTGCCCACGTGTAAAACAAGATTGGTCATTTTTATCAAATAAGGGGTCGTGTATGTCTGCGACCCCTTATTAAACAAACTTGGACATTTTTCCCAAGTGAAGGATGAGAGGCGAGGGGTCACTCACATAAGGGATCCCTCTTAAAATGAAGTTTGGCTAATAGTTTGGGATGAAGGGTCGCTTAGGTGAGAAACCCTATTATAAATAGGGTTTGGTTAGGATCAGGGTTGGTTTACCTGAGCGAGCCCTTTTTAAATAGAACTTGGATAAGGTTTTGTTATGAAGGTACGCATACATAAGTAACCCCCTTTAAATAAGGTTTAGACAAAGTTTTTAGGATGAAGGATCGCTTACTTGAGTGACCCTTTTAAAATGGAACTTGGTTAATGTTTTGTGATGACAGGTCACTCACCTACACGACCTTTCTTTTAATGCGGTTTGGTAAAAAAAATTAGGATGCTGGGTCTCTTACCTGAACAACCCTTCTTTAAATGTAAGCTGTCTAAGGTTTTGTAATGAGGGGTCGCACATGTGAGCGACCCCTCTTTAAATGTAACTTGTCTAAGGTTTTGTAATGAAGGGTCACACAGGTGAACGATCCCTCTTTAAATGGGTTTGGCCAAGTATTAGTATGAGAGGCCGCTCAGGTGAGTGATCGTTCTTTAAATGGAAATTGGCTAATATTTTTTGATAAGGGCCAAACAAGTAAGCGACCCTTATTTAATGGGGTTTGGCTACGGTTTTAGTATGAGAGGTCGCTTACCTAAGTGTCCAATATTTAGACTGATTGATGGCTTGTATTGCCAATGCAAACACTTGTTTCATACTTTGAAGTTTTTACATGGTCATCTTAGTTTTTCGTTATATCTATTTTCATGTCGTATCAATATATAAATAAATTAATCCAAAATAAATAAAACCACTAAAATATCACATAAAACAGTATATATAGTACAAAATAACTACTATAGGCGATCGACAATAGAGCACACGTGGTAAGATGTTTCTCATATCCCATTGTAATTCTCATAAAGAGATCGAAAACATTTGTAATTTTTTGTTAGTCCATATATAACTAATGTATTACTGTACTTTCATGATTGTCGTACACTTATTCATCCATGTTGATTAAGACACGATTCACGAATTTAATCCAACTCATGCGTTTTGTTTTGGAGTAGAAAAAGAATATACCTCATCTAAATTACTTTGGTCATCTAGTTTTGGGTAGCTTCTTGCACAAGATTTTTATTGAATATCATTAAGTGTATGAACTAACATGATTCTTGATGCAAATAGTATGCTTGAATACGGTCTAAACTAGTAGTGTCACACGTCTACCAAGTTACATGCTGTCCTGGACAATAGTCACAAATTGCTAGAAATGACTTGAAAATAATATACAAGATAAAAATATCAACCAAACTAATTAAAAATGATTAGATAACTATATTTAATAAATATAAAAAAGTATGCATCGTAACTTACGTTAACTTTGTCCTATTGGCCCAAAATAATCCGCCAATTTGAGTTGGAACGATTGTCGAAATTTAGCTAAATAATATATCACTTCGTAATGGATGGTAGTACGAACATGCACTCTAATTGTATAACCATAAGGACAAAATAGAATTGATTCATGATCCGAGCATCGTTATAAAACCACATATAATCATTGTCGCGCGCTCTAAAGCTTCTCCCAATTGATGATACATATGCATTTGTGCGCATATACCTCATAAACTCAATCATAAGATATATCAAGTTGTGGAAAATAATATATGCTTAATGTTGATGCATATGTTGTTTTTATCAATAAATATAATATATCTGAATATGTACAACCGGTTGGTACTAACTCGAGTCTTACTGCAATACACTCAATTCTTTCTTATCTAACTATTATATTTTTTGTTGTTATGTGTGAAATGTTGGCTCGTGTTGCTAGGCATGCACAATATAAGAGTTGTATGTGTGAATAATATTATGCTCGTGATACAAGACTTATAAGATTATAAAGGAATATAAGGATTTCGTAACCACAGTCTAAGAGGACTATAAAATATTAGAGAAATATTTAGAATATAAGACGAACGTGTAGAGAGAAAAACAAGGAGAAATAAAATCAACGATGATCTCGTGGAACAAAAAAGCTCAAGAAGAAATTTGGATATTTTAAAAATAAAAAAGAAACAAAAATCATTTTTGAGGCTCGCAAGAACCCTCTGAACGAGCTTGTTGATAATGACGAGATGGATTTAGATCAATTTGGGGTATAAAATTCTAAATATGAGACATATTTGTATGAGCTTCTTCGTATAAATAATAGCAAAGAAAAAGTTGTTGAGAACCTCAAGATGAGAAGATAATTTGAGTATTTTTGACAGATATGAGTCTTTTGTATGACCATGTACCTTGAAATATCTTGAGTATAATTGTACACCACGCATCACTATTAAATATATTTTTTTCTTTGACTTATGTACACTACTTGATTGGTTCGGTAATACTATTACATTTGTTTGAGATATATACAATTATTATGTTTTAAAATTATAACTTTGTTTCAAGATAAATATAAAACTAAACGTATGTGGATCAATATGTGACGATTCTCTATTTTGTAAATTATCTATCAATTTCAAGTAGAATTAGGAAATTATTATGGTATGGAATTTTTATATCTAACTTTAATTTTTAAAAGTTTATTTTAAAATAAGTAAAACATTAAAGTACGACATATTATTTTAAAAATAATAATGCATTATGGATAAAAAATTTAAGACGACAAACCATTGTAAAAGTGCTTACTATTTATAAAAACAATAGCTCATTATGAAAGTTTATTTTGGTGCATAAATTGTTAAAAAATATGTTTATGTCACGATTTCAAGAACATTCTATTTATGCGTGATGCTTGACCAATGGGTTTTTTCTATCCTTCAGATCAAACAATATGAAGATATATCATAGTCTTGAACTTAACTATAATTTTTACTACTGTTTTAATGCGAAATATACATTTTAGTAAAATAAAAAGAATGATATATTTTCATTAAGTATTACATGTAAATTAGTTAGATATGATATTATTAATAATTTTTTTACAAAAGAAAGTAGGGTGAATGTAATAACTCATTAAAACAAAAGATATAATAGTGTTGATATTATCTTATATGTTTAATTAATGGGTGATATAATTTCAAATATTGAATGTTGTAGGAATTTTTCATTTTTTGACAATGCAATGTTTCCAATATGTATATATCTAGTCGTACATTATTGATTACTTTTACAGACAACTCTATTTTTTTATTAACTTGCCAACAACCTTTTTTTATTGAAAGATACGCAAGTACAAGATATCTGATGACACAAAGTTTTGAATTTAAGTTTTAGATCATAAATGAAAGAGGTTTCGAAAATTATTTTTATTGAGCCACACTCACTCAAATTATTTTTATTGAGCCATACTCACTCTCACTTTTTTTTTAGAATAAGTTTGAGTTGATCTGGATTGTTATAATATCATTGTTATCTTTTTTCGAAGACTAAAGATAAATCTTTTAACGCTTTCAAATATTTTACTAGATGATCCTTTCGAGCTTCAGATTATCCAGATGCATGATTAACTAGGATTTGTAAATCACTAACTAGCTTAACTTTTTTAGCCACACAGATCCGTGCAAGCTTTAAACTTGTTAAAGATGCTTCGTATTCCATTTTATTATTTGTTGTTTTAAACCCAAAACGGATGGCCTGTTACATTGCTATTCCTTCTGGAGAAACCAACTATTACCCAACACCACTTCCTGATGTGCTCGAGCATCCATTTGTTCAAATTATCCATTCTTCTTCGAAATTATCTTCATTAGTGTAAATATCTGATCGCTCAAAATGAAACTCTACTAAGAAATTTGCTAAGGCTTGAGATTTTATCACATTTCTGGGTTCAAACTCAATATCAAAATCTCATAGTTCAACTGACTACTTGGTCAACCTCCCTGAAATATCAGGTATTTGAAGCATATTTTTTTAATGGAAAAGACATTCGCACCACGATAGAATGAGCTTGAAAATATGGTCTTATTTTTTGAGCAGTAATACTAACGCAATAGCCAATTTTACTAACTTCAAATACTATTTCTTTGCATCTAATAAACTTTTATTGATGTACTACACTAGTTTTGGAACATTATATTCCTCTCGAACTAACACAACACTTACAGCATACTCTGAGATTGCTACATAAACAAATAATTGTTCCCCTGGAATGGGCTTTGTGAGAATTTCCGGGAAATAAAGGTAATCCTTAATCCGATGGAAAACGTCTGAACACTCTGTTGTCTAGTTGAAACAATTTGCATGCCTTAAGACCTGCAAAAATGAGTGCATTTATCCGAAAATCGAGATATAAACTTGTTCAAGCTACCAACATGCCTGTTAATATTTGAACTTCTTTTATATTTCCAGGAGAAGTCATAGACGTTAAAGCTTTTAACTGTACTTGGTCGGCTTCAATCCATTTTTCACTTACTATATATCCAAGGAATTTTCCTGATCAAACCCCAAATGTGCATTTTTCTGGGTTTAGTTTTAGTTCACCCTTTTTAAGTTAATAAAATTTACTCTTGATCATCAAAATGATCCTCATCTTTAGGATGTTTTACCAGCATGTCATCAATATATACTTCAATGTTACACCCAATTTGTGATTCAAAAGTTTTGTTCACCAGACGCTGATAAGTTGCCCTACATTTTTAACCCAAACAGAATTACTCTATAACAGTGTAAAGCCCTTCCAGTGATAAAAGAAGTGTTTTCTTCATCCCTTGGATCCATTTTAATCTAATTATACCCTGCATATGCATCCATAAAAAAAGTAACCGATTCTTGATGTTGAATCTACCAGGTGATCTATTTGTGGGACATGGAAAGGATCTTTTGGACAAGCCCTATTTAAGTCTGTAAAATCTACACACATTCGCCACTTTCCATTTTTTTTACCAACACTGGGTTTGCCGCCCACAAAAGATATTGTGATTCTCGGATATGCACTACTCTGGATAGACGTTCTACGGATGCCACTATCGCCTCAAAGTTTTCTTGGGAAAATGCCTCTTTTTCTGTATTATTGCCCTCACATTATTCTTGATTGACAACTTACGGAAAATAATTTGCAGGGGGAACCCCAGTCACGTCCTCTGAACATCATGCGAACATATATCAAACTTTTTGGATAAAAATTCAATCAATATTTCCCTTAAATTTGGAGATAACTTTGTTTCAATCTTCAAAACTTTACCATTTGGATACACATGATCTTTATAGCTTTGGAACCAAAAAACTGGGGGACTCTCTCGGGTCATCAAAAAGGGTTAGCACCGAAGAAGTCCCCACTAATTGCTATGCTTTTTCTGATTCATTCCCCCGAACTTGCTTGGAAGATAAAGCAATTCGGTAACATTCTCTAGCCATTTTTTAGTGCTCCTAATTGTTCCAACATTATTTTCGACGGCATACTTTAAACATTGACGAATTGTAGAGATAACAGTATGCATCTTTGATAGCCAAGACCTCCCAAAAATAACATTGTAAGATGTTGGTGCATCTACAACAATAAACAAAATTTCAACTTATTTTCTAAATGACCCCGATCAAGTTCGACCACACTTTCAAACTCCCCAACTCCTTCAGTTGTCACCCCTGTGAATCCCACAATATTTCGGTCCGACCTTCGGATTACAGGAGTTCCTTGTATTAATTAGAATTATTTGTACTTGATCGCCGACTATCCCTGCTGCAATTACTACTGAATATTCATGTGGCCCTGCCATATTTCTCATATTATCATCTTCAAAACAAATTATTGGGAAAGGAGTTCGATGCAGAAGTCTTGAGGCACCCACTTCTAGCTGAGTAGTCAAGCTGACTATATGTCTTTTCCAGGAGTTGTTCGAATTTCCTGCAACAATACCACTCCAAAAAATTGCCAAATATTCAAAGAACGCAAATAAATCACTAACCTTTTTCCTCGGTATAATTTCTTCCACCATGCTAATATCGTTCCTCCCCTCTTTTGGATCAAAGTATTCAATTACAATGTCGAAAGAATCAATCTCTTCAAATATAACCAACGCAATTTCTTCTTTTGATGCTTCTTTGACCATCAGATTTTTTTAGGAGTGTTTCTTCACAAAGTTTGTCAATTTTCCATTTTCAATCAACGCTTGTATTTCTTTATTCAATGCAATGCATTATTTTGTGTCATGTCCAACGTCTTCATAATACTTGCAATATCTGTTGTTTCTATTCTCTCTCGAATTTTGGATAGGGAAAGGTTTGCGAAACTGCAATTGAACTCAAGTTTTGTCAAATATAGTAGCCACACACTCAGTCAGATCTGGAAAATATTTTAGACGAATCCAGTTGTTGGACATAGATTTAGCTATCTGTTATATACTCTATGTTTGTTGTTGATTTACTATGGGCATCAGAGGATACTGGTTTGTTGCTTTAGGTTGCACATTTATTCGAGGAGGTTGAGTAGTAACAAGAGATCTTTGGAACTGATTCTGCTCCAACTGATCACTAGAACGTATTTCTGAAGCCTGAGTTTCTTCCAACAATATTCTTTTTTCAACTTGATCAAGAAGAGCCCCAAACATCATTGTTTGACTTTCAGCCACAGTGTCCTTCAATATTCATGAGAGACGTTCCATTCGATACTGCCAAAACCACAAAATCTTTACAATATTCTATATGAGTTTTTGCTTTAACAAAACAATTGGTATAATTTTTCAAACTTTCTCCAACCTTTTGTGTACAACATATTATGGTGTCTCAATTAGCTCGAAATTTCTTACTACCCACGAAATGATGTCGGAAAACATTCTAGAACATGTCAAAGTTTTTTATATAAACCTGCGGAAGTCGGTTACACCATTTTGAACCAGCACCCTTAAAAGTTTGGGAGAAATCACTACATAACAACTTGTCATCATCATCAAAATTAATCATAAATTTTTTAAATTGTTCAATATGGCTATCAAGATCTTATGTTCCATCAAGTTTTTCCAACTTAGATATGTCAAAATGCTTTAGGAGATTGTCAGAAAGAATTTTTGCGGACAAAACAGAGGACCTCAAATTATGACCTGCTTAGTAAACATTGGTTCTTAGACCCTCATGAGCCATCACATAGAGGCCATCCTCGAAAGAAAATATGTATTGTTTACTTACATTGGTTTGGTTTATTTTGGGCTGGGGTAGTTTGGTAAAGTATTTTGGTAAGTTTGAGGTACTTTGTGTTTAGTGTGAGGAATAGTAAGATAATTAAGAAACCTGCTTGTATTAAATGTTCATCACCCTCATTAATGAGAGTGGTTGGGGTATTTATACTTTTTATTAATAACCCATGGGTTTACCGGGTCAAGTTGAGAAATCGGGTCGAGTTTAAGGATACATTAGTTTTTAAGCAGATTAGCAAATAGCTTAGTAAAAAAGGTGTTCACATTCGTCCTGTTCGGATTTTATAGTGGAGTGATATTGTCTGAATTACCCCTATCCAAATTAGCTGGTGGGTTGTGTCTGTAATATCTGAACTCCTCAGTAGGCCATTTTTAAGCCTTACAAAATATCTTTGGAAGGGTTAAAAAATTTACCAAGTCAAAGTCACCATCAATTTCATCCGATCTGCTTATGTTGTCACCAACCTAGTTCGAATTTTGTTAGGATTGGTTTTTCTTCCCAGAATTCTAAGAGTTTCTTATTTGATCGTGGGACATGTTTCAGTATTTGGTTCGACCTACCAGCCGTTATTTTTCCTAGAACGATGCACCCACTAAGTCTAGAAAGTTACCTAGGCTTTGATTTTTCATACGTTTGCGCAGCCCTTAATCATTGTAAAAAACCCTTTTCAATTTCTCCTTGGTAATTGTTGCTTTTTACTGTTATATATATATATATATATATATACCTTTTTACTATTCCATTGTCTTTTGCACTCAAAGCTTTCCTAGAGAGAAATTCGTCTTTACCTTCAATTTTTTCTTGAGAGATTTTATGTTCACAGCCATAAACACTTTAGTTAAAGGTGGTTGGTTGAATTTATCAGAGTTAGAGGGAGCAAGGAAGGTAGAAAGAGAGAATCGTATAGTCGCCAGGCTCCTAGTTTCTCCAGGTGAGAAAACTAGTTAGCCAACTCAGGACGTCGATCAAGGGCCATCCTCTTCCTAACACCCTAGACCCAAACAGCTTTCATTCAAACCAAACCTTTCACCCCTTCCTTCTGGTTCATCTGCTCAAGAGTCTCAAACTCCTGTGTCTAAGGAAAAAGTCGTTTCAAGTATCAGAAAACCCTCTACATTTATAGCTATGGGCTCTGACACAGAAAAGTCTCCATCACTGTCAAAACCCTCCAGATCGGAGGTAGCTAAAGCAGCTCCACGGGCCAAGCCCTCCGGATCACAACCTCTAACGGTCAATAGGCCTTCAGAGGCAACAAGTGCTCAACCACCCGAACAGCCTTCAACACAAGAAACTGAACTACCTTCTTCTAAGGCAACTGACAAACCTTCCATAATGATGGAAAAGATTATGGAAGACATCATCGAGGAGGCCCCATTTGAGACCGAGGCATCAGGTCAAACGGGAGATTCTGCTTCTGATAAGAAATGTAAGAGTAAGGTAAAAGTCTGTATGACTCATCCAGACTCACTTTCAGATTACTTAGAGGGTAAGGTAGGCCCTTGTTTCAAACACGTCAGCGCCAAATACTTAGTGGCCTTGCAAAATATCAACTACAGCTACACCCATACTGCTGAGTTGGGCCGAATCCGAACCAAATGAGGGATTCCGGAGTCTGTAAAGGTAAGGATACCTATTACTCAGGAGACCCCTATGGATTGCAAACTAAATGAGGTGGTAGTGTACACTGAAGTGCTAAACTGGGGACTCTGGTTCCCACTAGACCCAGAAATTGTTAGGTACCTTCATTTAGTCAAACTCTGTCCCAGCCAGTTAAGCCCCAACGCCTGGTACACACTCCTTGCCTCTATCATGGCATCAAGGTTGTAAAAAATCCCTATTCTGATGGAGCAGTTTGCTGCTGTAGCAAGCTTGTGCAAGAACCATCAGATTCCATTCTACCACTACAATATGGGGAATGGCTTTAAGGCGGTGGATAACCTATTAGAGTCCAAAAAAACTTGGAGGACACAGTTTCCATTTGTCATTGGAACATGGGAAAATGGCAGGAAGATTAAAGCCAATACCAACCCCAGCTTGCTGACTAGTAGGTGGAAAAGTACGGGTAATTTCCTTTCTTCTCCTTGTCCTACAAGTTTGTCTTCTTACATGATAAGCTTTCTTATACTGACTAGTTTGTTACTCCACTCTAGTTCTACCGAAAGAGTTCACCGGTCATTTGGAGGAGGGGAAAAATACTTGTGCAAAACTCAATGCATGGGCTTCAGAACGCTAAGGGAATGCCTTCCACAATTTCTTTACATATGGAAATTTTGTGAGGTCTCACCCGTGGAACACCACAGGACGGAGAAACCTTTCATAGGAAGAGATAACCACCCTTCCTCCTCCTGGCGTTATTCTCAAAAGGACAGAAGCCAAAGATGGCAAGTTGTTCTTACCTTCAGGGGCTAAGGCTCCCAGCAAAATCAAAAACAAAAAGAGGAAGACTACAACAAAGCTGGCTCAAACAGGTACATAAGGGACTGGTTCAGGGAACCAAGGGGTATTGATGCAGTTCTGCTCAAAGCAGTAGAGCTTGAAACAGTGAGGGAAACCGGAGGGTCACAGAACCCACCAAAGGCCCCTAAGAAGGACATGAAACGTAGGGCCAGTAGTGATGAGAAAGCTGCCAAGAAGAAGAAGGTTACCCTGGGAGAAGAAATAATTCTTCGTCCTTCAGAAATTTTTACCACCACCAGCCTCTGTTGATCCTACTTTGCAAGAGGAGATCCCAACAGACCTTCAATTCGGAGAGATTTCTGGTGGAGGGAATGGTGAAGTGGACCTTAGTGCCCTTCAAGACATTAGCTTGTACTTTAATGATTTCGAGAAGGATGATTTTGCAGGTCCATATCGCCCCTCCAGTTCCTCCAACATGGTGACCTTTAATGGGAAATACTTCTCCATATCCGGAGAGCAAGATGTCTTGAGCCACTCCCTCCTCGATCATATCCGACCAGTACTTAATCTGGAGAGGCAGGTGAAAATTCAGACCAACCTTATCAACTCCCTCACTTCTGACAAACAATCTCTGTCAAGAAGTCTCCTAAGCGCTCAACAAAGTACAAAGGAACCGAAGAAGGAGATGAAGGCACTGAAGAAGGATAAGGAGGATTCGACAACTAAGCTAGCCACATCGAAAGCAGCCAAAACTGAGCTCTAAACTAAGTGCTCTGACTTAGAAACCTCTTCTTCACAAAACCTCACAACATTGAAGGAGGAGTTCAAGACCTAGGATGGTGTCATTCAAACCCTAACCAATGAAAATACTAAGTTAAATAGCAATGTTTTGGATATGACCAAGAAAAATGAGGTCATGAAGAGCCAACATGAGCATGCTATCAAAGCAGGTATTGAGGAGTATGCCAATGAAGTAATAGACTCCTTAGAAAAAAGAGATGATGGGGTCAAGTCTGACATGGTTCTGTTGTTCCATGAGACCTTTCCTAAGAGGACCCTTGGTCCCCTATGGAAGTATGTGGAGTACAAGGACATCCATTTCATACTCTAGCAGATGGTGACAAACACAACTACTCTAGTGGAATAGATTCCACAACCGATGATGAAGAAGGAACATGTGAGAGTTCGAGTGTCGAACTCAAAAGTCCTAAAAAAGGTGATGGTGGTGGTGAAGAAACGTCCGAATGGAACAAGCCCTAAGGTTTTACTTTATATTATCTTTTGTCTTTCTGAACAATCAAAGTCCTTGGATGGCAAAGGCATATTTTGTACTATTATTCGGTTGAAGTCCGAATAAGTCCTTTGAACACCTAAAGTCCTTGGATGGCCAATGCATGTTTTGTATTCCTGTTCGGTTCAAGTCCCAATAGGTTTAATTTATCAAACTTTCTTTTGTTTAATATTTTTCCTGAAATTTTTTATGGCTAATGTTTAAGTAGCCCCTACTATTTTAGAAGTATTGAAGTGAGAGTGTTGAATATCTCTGATGACATGTATTTAATAGTTATAACTAACCACCAAGTTATCTGATCCATTAAAGATCCAAGGTATTGAACAAATGATTTATACTTCTTGAATTGAATTGCAGTAAAATCACTCCGAACTTTTGAAAAAGGTATTATATATTATTAAAAAAGAAGACGGACACCTCATTAAACCTCCCCGCGCCACCAGGGTAGGAAAGAGTATGCCCCATAATATTTACCTTGATATTTAACAAGTAAATATTTACACAAAAACTTTATTCTAAATATAACATGAGATGCTCAACATTCTATGGGTGCTTCAAAACTCTCCCTTCTTTGTCATGAAGTCTATATGTCCCAGGTTTGAGCTTTTCACAGACCTCATAGGGGCCTTCCCAGTTCGGAGCCAACTTACCAAACTGCTTCTCCTTGGTGTGTAAGAAAATTTTTCTTAAAACCTTATCTCATGGTTAAAAATCTCTTCTTTTGACCTTGGAGGCAAATCTGCTCCTCATCAAACCTTGGTAGTGAGTTGTTCTTAAGTGAGCTTTAACCCTTCTTTCTTTTATTAAGTCCAACTGATTCCTAATTGCTATCTTATTAGCTTGTTTGGAATAGTTGTGGACTCTGTATGATGGTAAGGTAACTTCTATGAGGGTAATTGCATCAATCCCATATACCAAAGTAAAAAAAGACTCTTGTGTAGCAGCCCGAAGAGTAGTTCGGTAGGCCTATAACACTTCTTGCAAATAGCTTGGCCACTTCCCTACAACACCTTCTAAATTCTTTTTTAATCCAGACAGAATAGTCATGTTGGCAACTTCAACCTGGTCGTTTTCTTGTGGATGGAAAGAAGAAGAAAAACAATGTTGAATACCTCTAGAAGCACAAAAATTCTCCATATCTTTGTTATCAAATTGTGGCCTATTTTCTGTAGTAATCTTTTGAGGGACCCCATAGGTACTGCTGGCACATGTTTTTTATTGTCATACCTTTGTCATGGATCACATTTCTTTACCATTTCCTTAGCATCTGCCATTATGAATGGCCAATAGTACCCAACTAATAAAACTCTTTGGGTTAGTTCCTTGTACCCACAATGTGCTGAGCCTTCCCCATCGTGCAGTTTGGACAAAACGACTTGAGATTCTTCAACCCCTAAACAATGTAGGAGAGGTCTACTGAAAGATTTCTTATAGAGAACTCCTCTTATCAACAAAAAACCACGTGCCTTGTGTTTAATCTTTCTTTCCATAACTTTATCCGAAGGTAAAGCCCCATCAGAAATATATTAAATGAGGGTCTACCTCCAGTCTTTAGGTTGAATCACCTATATGCTCATACTTTCCCCATCTTCTTTGTTTTGACTTTGTTGTATGTACGAGAATTCTTGTATGTGAATCCAAGGGTATGACTCAGAATATGCTATAGTTTCTAAAGAGTCTGCTAATGTATATTCCCATCTGGGAATATGCTCATAACAAACACTTTTAATGTCCGGACAACAATGGAATAAGATTGAAAATAAGGCCACATCTTTCTTGCTGCAGTCACTAAAGCTAGTGCCAGCTTTTCAATCTTTAAGTACCTCTTCTCAGCATCTATTAAAATTTTGCTGATGTAGTATACCGGTCGAGGGTAATTGTCCACTTCTCTTACCAATATTGCACTTATAGCACATTCTGACACAACCAAGTATATAGAGTGTTTCTCCTTGAGCAGGTTTGAAAATAGTATTTTGTGAGGATAAGTGTTTCTTTATTTCAACAAAAGCTTGGTTATATTGTGGATACCAATTAAAATCTTTAGCATTCTTCAAAGTTTGAAAAAACGGAGCACATTTGTCCGAAGACCTTGAAATAAAACGGTTTAGGGTAGCCAACCTTCCAGTGAGTCTTTGGACTTCCTTAACATTCTGAGGAGGATCAATTTCCAATAGGGAATTAAGCTGATCCGGATCGGGATGTATACCTTTCTCACTTATCACACAACCCATAAAATTTCCAGATTGGACCCCAAACACACATGTTTCTGGATTCAATTTCAAATTCACAGCTGCTAAATTAGCAAATGTTTCTTGAAGATAAATTATGTGAAAATCCTCCTCCATGATTTTAATCATCATGTCATCTATGTATACCTCCATATTTCTGCCAATCTAATTAGCGAATGTTTTGTTCACCAACCTCTGATAAGTAGCCCCATCATTCTTTAACCCAAAGAGCATCACCTTGTAGCAGTGGAGTCCTCTGTTTGTTATGAAGGTAGTGTGATCTTGATCTTTCGGATACACCTGTATCTGGTTGTACCCGGAAAAAACATCCATAAAGGATAACAACTTGTTTCCAGACGTAGAGTCCACCAATTGATCTATCCGGGGGACATGATAAAGATCTTTTGGGCAAGCTCTATTAAGGTCAGTGAAATCAATGTACATACACCATTTCCCGTTCTTCTTCTTGACCAACACCGGATTGGCAGTCCATAAAGAATATTGAGATTCATTTATGTGTCCCATCTTGGTAAGTCGATCAACCTCTTGAACTATCACATCCGTTTTTTCTTAGAAAAAGCTCTTATTTTCTGCACAACAAGTGCTACATCACTCAGGATGGATAACTTTTGTGAGATAACACTTGCAGGTACTTCAGTTACATCACTATTGCACCAAGCGAAGACATGCTGATTGTTTAGAAAAAAAGACAACAATTTATTTTTTAATTCTGGTGTCATCTTGGAACCAATCTTGATATTCCTAACCTTTGCAAAATAGTGAATTTCAATTTCTTTAACTGGTATTATAACACTAGGAGCCTCTCTGGGGTCATCAATCTCACTCACCCCCTCAGAAGGCTCCAGTAACTATTAATCTTCATTAATCCGAACTGCCCCCCTAAGTCTTAAGAGCAAGAGAAGTTGCATAGCACTCCCTGGCTATCTTCTGACTACTTCGGACAACACCTACTTGCCCTTGAACTGCATACTTTAAACACTGATGGACTATTGAGGCCACAACATGCATTCTGGAAAGCCAAGACCTCCCAAAAATCTCATTGTAGGATGTAGGGTAATCCACCATAACGAATAATACCCTCACCAAAAGGCCCATTGCCCAACAACACTTTTTCTTCAAATTCCCCAATTGCATTCCCAAAGCTCCATGTGAAGCTCATAATGGTTCTGTTTGAGTGTTGAATAACAGTTGGATTTCTCATCTGCTTGTAGGAGCTTAAGAAGAGGATATTTTCCGAACTGTTTGTGTCTATCAAAATCTGGCGTATATCATTGCCCCCAATAGATGCTCCTATAACCACCGCATCCTTATGAGGCCCAATAATATTTCTCAAATCATCCTCATCAAAAACTATGAATAGGAAAGGGGTTTTGCATTGATGGGAAGACATTCCTTCTTCCAATTGAGTGGCCAAACTGTGTACATGTCTCTTTCTTGATGAAGGGGTGGGTGCTGTCACAGTTTCTCCTCCAAAGATGGTGAGTGACTCAAAGAAATTGATCAGTTCCGACACCATCCTGGTTTGTTCTGTTATGACTCCCAACTTATTTCGAGTTGGATCAGGATCTAGGTACTCATAATCAACATCAAACCTTTCAAGAATCACTATTGCCCCTTCTTGAGCAAATGTTCCAGGATTGTTGGTAAGACCCACCCGAAGAACATTGTTATGCATGTTTCCACTTGTTCTTTTGACACAAGCTCCCATTTACCTCTTTCAATAAGGTTATGCACTTTTTGTTTTAATGCTATGCAGTCTTAAGTGTTATGGCCTATATCATTGTGATATTGGCAAAAACCAGTATTTCGGCTTTCTCTGTGAGACTGCAGTGCCGCCGGCTTCCGGAAATGGACTTCATCCTTGGTCTTATCATAAATTGTAGCCACATTTTCCCTTAATTCTGCAAACCATTCCGGATGAACCCAAGGAACTCTTATACCTCTTGATTGCTGGCTCTGAGACTGATTCTGCTTAGATTGAGTTTGTTTCATCCGGTTAGACCCTTATCCGGTCTCCTTAGCCTTGTATCCGGACTGGTTAGCAGCCGAATAAGCTGTTGTGGTGGACCTCACTTGACGGTACACCCTGATCTTCTTTGTTTCTTCCACATTAATCTGTTTTCCTACTTGATTCAGCAGGCTACCCCAAGTCATAGCTTTTTTCTTGGTTACAGAATCAACCAGGTTCCCAAAATTTAACCCTTGTCTGAGAGAAGCAATTGCCCCCTGTTTGAAGCAATCTGCTAATCCGTTCCTTGTATTCACAAATCGACTTATGTAGTCTTTTAAAGACTCATTTGGTTCTTGGGCACAATGGATAATGGTATCTCAATTGCCCTTCACCTCTTTACTTCCAACAAATTGCCTTCGGAAGGCAACCCAGAATGTATCAAAGTTTCTAATACACCCTTGAGGTAAGCTATTATACCACTTAAGAGCACTTCCTGTGAAAGTTTGGGAGAAGGCTCTGCACAAGATTTTGTCATCATCATGAAGTTCTTGAATTTCTCCAAGTGGTTGCCCGGATCTCGACTTCCATCATACTTTTCCATTTTAGAGCTGTCAAACCTTTTGGGTAGGTTTCCGGACAATATTTTGGCAGACATAGGTGAGCGCCTCTAGTTCTTATTACGAATAAAGATTGTATCTTCATTAGATGTTGCGAAAATACCTGGTTCGGTCTGAAAAGCAAAAGGATCTATCAGCAACTAATCAACATGCCTGTGGGATGACCCTCTGCCCAGATGCCATTTAAGCCTACCATGTCTATCCCTCTTTATTGAATACTTTTTTTTTATTAAATTCATATTTTTTTATAGATCTCCCTTCATCACTTCTTGATGAAAAAAAATCCTCAAGCTCAGGCTCATTCGAAGAGCTAATGGAGGACTCAGAATCTGAACTTTCAATAGGCTTAAACCGATGTATCTTCTTAGAGTTGGGATGAGTCTTTTTTGAGCTCAGATGAGTCTTTATTGATGGATCATTCTCCCAAGGATTGTCAGTATGATGAATAGCTGACGCTCCTGATTTCTCCCTGATATCATTCTCTGCTTGTTTTATGGCTCTTAGTGCCTCTATCTCTGCTCTCAACTCGTCTCGCTCCTCAACGATGTATTCCTTGTTTTCTCTGACCGTTTCCACCACATGAAGTGGAGTACCTTGCTCGTTCGGATCCATTCAGACTGGTTTTCTTACTGGTTTTGAATATAAAATTTAGGCACCTTCGTGCTCCCACTTTAGTCGCCAATTAGGTTTGGTTTATTTTGGGCTGGGGGTAGTTTGGTAAAGTGTTTTGGTAAGTTTGAGGTATTTTGTGTTTAGTGTGAGGAGTAGTGAGATAATTAAGCAGCCTGCTTGTATTAAATGTTGATCACCCTGATTAATGAGAGTGGTTGAGGTATTTATACTTTTTATTAATAACCCATGGGCTTATCGGGTCAAGTTGAGAAATCGGGTCGAGTTTAAGGAACCATTAGTTTTTAAGCAGATTAGCAAATAGCTTAGTAAAAAAGGTGTTCACATTTTTCATGTTCGGATTTTATAATGGAGTGATATTGTTCGAATTACCCTTGTCCGGATTAGCTGGTGGGTTGTGTATGTAATATCCGAACTCATCATACACGATACTCAAAATCTTGAATTCCTGATGGATCCCGAGTATATACAACATTATCTTTCTTTGCATGATCCCTAGAACCCTGCTATTTCCCTTTCAAGTCTTTAGCCCGATGACCCACTCGATGCTCTTTTCTATGTTTTGTCGCATATTTCTTTTTTATGTATTTCTTCCTATGATCATCCCTTTCTAGAGAAAATTCAATTGAATCATAAAGTGAATAATCACTTGATCAGACGATTCATACATGTACTTTGGCTTTAGCTTCTTCCGCGGAGAATAGCGACGATACCTCCGGTATCTGTCCTTCATACTACTGATTCGATCGTTATAATTTGGTTCATCTTTCTCAGTTTCGTTTTCTCTTCAGAATTTAGACTGAATTTTCTTGATAGCCATCGCTGCATCTCTTTCAGAGTTCAACTTTTCAATTTCTTCCAACAGTTAATTTCTACGAGCAACCAAGACGGACTCTTCTAAAATTTCACCAGCATGCTGATCGTCATGCTGCTGATCGATCTCCGTGTTATTTTCAACGGGGTTTTCTTCAAATTATTTTTCAATCATCAAATCATTATTCATGTCTAATTCTCTTCAAATTTCCATCATTTTTCTTTTAAAATTTCAACAATTTTTTATTAAAACAATTTCGGGTACCAAATCGTTTCCCACAGACGGCGCCAATGATGGATCCATAAATCTTTGGAGTAGATGTTAAAGTAAAGCAGCATTTGGAGGGATAAATTCGTGATACAAATTACTTTGTAAATATTCTATACAGATAAGTTCTACTTTTTAGAGAAAGAAAGTTGAAGTAATATTTTTTAAATCATTAATCAATCACCATTTCCTCAAAAAAGGGTGGGGTGCTTTTATAGTACATTTATTGGACCACACGTTTCTAACAATTCACTAATTATGGTCATGTCCTCAAGTTTATTGTTTGCTATAAATTAGTCATTTTATATTATATAATTATCAATTTCTCCTACGAAACTTTCTTTATATCAATTTAAACCCCTAAATTTCTAAGATCTTAGGTACAACATATTCAACATTCCTCTACAAAAGATGACCCCTTTTGAGGTAGTCTATGGAGTTCCACCATCCATTTTACTATCATATATCAGTGAGCTGAAACGTTATTTAAACATTACTCGAAATCATATGAAGATCCGGACAGACCAACACCGGCGTGAGGTTTATTATCAGGTTGGGGAGAATGTTTATTTAAAATATTACCCGCATGAACAAAATTCAATGCATTCTCACGCCTCTTGAAATTAGCGTCATATTAATCTGGTTCATACGAAATTCTTATAAATCTTGGCCATTTGACATATCGTTTTTGTCTTATCTTCGAGTTTCGAAATACATAATATTTTTCACGATAACGTTTTGCTGAATTTTTTTTGGTGTTCTACCGCAAACTACATCTTCCCTGCCGATATCTGTTGCCACAACTCATGAACTTAAATAACTCATAAAAATAAATATGATTCCAAAACCAAAATCACTATCAAGTGGTATGGAGCTCCAAATAAAGACACAACTTCAAAATTTTTATCATAGTTTTCTAGAATGTATCATTTTTTACGGATATAATATAAGAAATAAATGATTTGGATAATCGATTATATGTAAATACTTACGTACAAAGTAATTTGCTAATTTTCCTAATTTTAAAATTAACATATTTAAAAATTTCAAAAATAAAGTCCAATTTCTTAGTTATTTTTGGGATACGAAGAATTAATAAAAAATAAAAAAGACGGGTTATATTAAAAAATCACAAAACCAAAATATTTTACAAAAATAACGATTACGAACAAAAAAAAAGGAAAAATTAATTAAATAAATAAAAAGTCCATAAATATATATACTAAAATAAATAAGTGGAAATTGGGGCTTTATTATAAAGTTAAGAAAAGACGGATTAAATATGTTATTTTTGGAATATGAGGGATTAATATGTCAACACTAAACACATAAGGGATCAAAACGTAGCAAATACTAAACATAAGGCACTGGTGATGTTTTTAGCCGTTTCCTGTATATTAACTTCGCATCAATGGTGGAGCATTTTCGAGTCGGCGCGTGAGAAGGGTTTGGTTTCATTTCCCACTCTCTCTCTCTTCAATTCAAATCTTCCACCTTCAACTGTCGAGCTTTTTTTTTCAGTCAACAATGGCCGATGATTGTTTGACTTCTTACAAAAGAGACCCTATCAAATCTTCAGGTTTGTTCATCTTATACTACTCAGGTATTCTTACCTGAAGTGATTGTCTTGCTGTTTGCTTACCGAGAAAATATAGGCAGGGACAGTTTTTTTTTTATATAAAATACCTGTGCTAATCGGGTGTTTTAAGTATCGTCATAGAATAACTTGAAGTAGTTAAATTGATTTATCAGTTGCAGTGAAGACGATGATGTCTCGTTTGGACTAGGCTATTTGTTTTTCATAACTAGAGGTTTATGTTAGGTGTTATTTTGAAGTATGTAATTGAGATTTATGCCTATGGTTGCTAGTTGGGAGTGTAGCTGCACAGAGGAGACGACAACAAGCAATTAATGTGGGCAAGGAGAGGAGGGAATCGCTTATGCGTGCTAAGAGGCTTTGTAGAGTCGGCACGAGCGATGATAGTGATTTTCCGATTGAGAATGACATGATGATTGATGAAGAGCAATCGGTTTTGGACGCTCAAACTGCTTCTGCAGTGGAAGAGCTAAAGTCTGCCTGCCAGTAAGTGAATTCCTACAGTTTTGCTAAGAATTTTAGAGCCTCAGTTTGTTGTGTACTGGTATAGTTACACACTTACACTTCTATTGAGTTTATGGTATACACCAAAGGAGCAAGTTCAGTACCATCCTTATCGCATTTTGGTTGCTTAGACTCAGTAGTTTAATTGGTTGATGAAGTGAGAAGCATAATGGCCTGTTAATGTAACGTGGCATGTTGAGGTTATTGGGTATTCCTTAGGTAACCACGACTGTGTTCGATCAGTCCCAAAGCTGTTAGTTATCCATGCATCGTTTTACTACAATCTTTAGCCAGGATTTTGTATTAATATCCGCCCGACTTGCTTAGTATCTTATTTTTTTGAGCATCAGAGGTAAAAGTGCAATGCAGAAGAGGGTGAGTGCCCTTCGTGAACTGAGGCGACTGCTGTCAAGGTTAGAGTTTCCTCCTGTTGATGCTGCCCTGAAAGCTGGAGCTATACCCATACTCGTGCAGTGTCTCTCATTTGGCTCTCCTGATGAACAGGTTTGGAGAATTTGACTAGCTTGGTGATTTGGTGTTTTTTCCTCGTAGTAGAGTAGTTATCTTGTGTGAGAGCCTAATTATATTAGCACCAAAATACTGAGATGTCTCACCTAGACGAAGGAGAAGGATATATATAAAATTTATGAATTCCACTTTTTGGATGGCTCGGTAGTCTTACTGACTTTTACCTGATAGTCATTTATTTTCTAACTATTTTTTACTATGGTGTGTCATTGAAAGTCAGTGGTTTCCGTTGCTGGTTTGAGAAATTTACAAGAAAAAAATGCGTACATTTAGACATGTTGGCATAAAAAGAGAAAAACAGGTTGTCAACCAAATAACAGAGTTAGCAAATACATACCTCACTCTTTTTTACTGTATTGCAGTTGCTTGAGGCAGCTTGGTGTCTTACAAACATTGCTGCGGGGAAGCCAGAAGAAACAAAAGCTTTGATGCCTGCCTTGCCACTACTCATTGCTCACCTTGGAGGTTACTGTTGAATTTATGACTACGTCGAGGCTATCTAAATATTGTTTTCTAGTACCTTTTATCTTACTTTCCCTCATTTCTCATCTTCCTCGCTCCCCTCCCCATCTATTTAGTTTTCTTACACTTCCAGTTCTTTTACAGAAAAGAGCTCTTCACCTGTAGCTGAGCAGTGTGCGTGGGCACTAGGAAATGTTGCCGGTGAAGGAGAGGATTTGAGAACTGTTTTGCTATCCCAAGGGGCCCTACCACCTCTTGCTAGAATGATCTTGCCCAGCAAAGGTTCAACAGTTAGAACATCTGCTTGGGCTGTGTCAAATCTAATTAAGGTATGTCCCTCGCAGGTTAACAGCTTATGATTTCAGTCTTTGTGCATGTTTCATTCCTAAAGTGTTATATGCTTCATCATCGTTGTTCTTGAAATAGAATTTAAGTATGCTTCCTGTGTCCTTTGCATGTTGTAGTTACAATATAACTTCAGCATGTTTGAATTTAGGGACCAAATCCTAAAGCTGCAACTGAACTTGTGAAAGTTGATGGGGTATTGGATGCGATTCTTCGCCACTTAAAGAAAGCGTAAGTGAAGCTTTATCTTGTGTGCATTTAACCAGTATAAGTATTCTAGCACCATATAACTATCTCGAAAGCATTCTAGAGCGCTTCTCATTTATTATTTGGTCTTTGCTTTCCATTTTAACCATGTGAAGCAAAGAGATGGTAAGGCCAGTTTGTCTTCACAGTGGTTTGTAGGTTTCATTATTATCCATTCATGTGTTCTAGGTGCGCTTCACAGTTGGTGCGGAACCTATTTAGTGTCAGGAGCATGCTTACCATATAAAGGAGTTGTTTTCGTAAACAGTTTAAAAAAAATAGTTTTTGTAAGCTAGATATGTGTTTAGGCTTGTATATTTAAAAACAAAACACTTTTTGCTTGTCTCTCATACTGCACCTGCTTAGTAGATGGGTAGTCTACATCTATCTTTGATATATATGTATGGGCTATGACTCCATATGATTGCAGTGAAAAACTACATAAAAAATTGCTGTGCCGTTGATGGTCATGGAGATATTTTTAATTTATATGAAGTACTCATAAAACTTTGTGCAAGGACTAACTTTTGATATATGTGACTGATGTTAAAACTTAATAAGTTTTTATTTTTTTGTTAATAATTTAATAACTTTCTTTCCCTTTGTCTTATTCCTTGGATTTTTATATTCTCGGTCTCTATGAGTACTTTTTTACACTTACAAGGTGTTGTTTTTGTGGCTGTGGTATACAACAGCTATTTGTAGCTTTTTGTTTCTCGGATAAAACTTATTTTGAAGTCATTTATTTTCCGTTTCAGGGATGAGGAGCTTGCAACTGAAGTGGCATGGGTAGTTGTTTATCTCTCAGCACTTTCAAATCTCGCTACTAGCATGCTGGTGAAGAGAGATATTCTGCAACTGCTTGTGGACAGATTGGCAACATCAAATAGTTTGCAACTGCTTATTCCGGTAAGATATTTATAACACAGATTTTTTGTCGGTAGTCTTGTTCATCTCTGTTGTTGGTTACCTTTTTGTTTGACATGCTGGTTATGTCCAAGAATTTTACTTTTAAATTTTACATTCTTAATAATGATGCTATTGTTGTACGCCCTGACAATTATAAATTTATCCAATAATCTTACTCCGTTTAGAGTGTATTGTTTTGCTTTAACATCAAAGTTTATGCTATGAAAGGAACTTTAATTTGCAAGTATTAATAGACCTTTTGTAAAATGCTCTCTTATTAAGTAATGTAGTTGTGTGTAGAAGCAAAAATGTCCCGCAAATTTCAATAATATTATTTATACTTGTTGCCTTTCTCTGGGCCTTTCTAACTATAAATTTTCCATTAAGGTGTTGCGGAGTTTAGGTAATCTTGTCGCTGGTGATTCACATACAATATTTTCCGTTCTTGTTCCAGGACGTGAAATCACAGGTAAGTGGACTTTGATGACGAATACTATAATCTTCAGACAATGTTCAATTGTGTGCTGCAACTCTTTTAAACCTATTCTAATTCTTGATTGTTTTTCAGACCATGTCACAGCTGTCCTTGTAAAATGTCTGAATAGCAAGCACAAAGTCTTAAAGAAGGTGAGCATCTCAATTAAATTGTAGCCTTAAGATTCCACTTTCTATCTCTTAGTGAAGCTCTTAATCTCTTTTGTAGGAAGCAGCTTGGGTGTTATCTAATATAGCTGCTGGTTCTATTGAACACAAAAGGTTCATACATTCTAGTGAGGCGCTTCCCTTGTTGCTTATCCTTCTTTCTTCTGCACCATTTGAAACTAGGAAAGAAGTAGCTTATGTTTTAGGCAACCTCTGTGTTGCCCCATCTGAAGGAGAGGGAAAGCCGAACCTCATCCTGGAGCATTTAGTTTCTCTTGTTGGTAAAGGATGCTTACCAGGGTTTATCGAGTTGGTTAGATCTGCTGATACCGAGGCTGCCCGACTAGGTCTTCAATTCATGGAGCTGGTAAGCAAACAAAATGGTTTATTCAAAATTCATATTAGAACTTAGGAGTGCTTGTTTATCTCACTTTTCGGAAGGTTGCTTTGCTCTGTATACATTGTTTTAAGTAGGTTAAAGTTAAATTTTGGTCATTGAAGTTTCAAGTCATCCTCTGTTTAAGTTCCTGAGGTTAGGAGAACTTAATAAATTATTTAACCCAAACTGGATGATCTTTTTTCAAAAATCAAAACCGTGTTTTAGTTTTTTGGTTTCGATTAGGTTTGGTTTATCATTTTTTGGGCTGGCACAGGTCCATTTACAGAGAAAAAAACTAACAAATAAAATGTACTGGGATCATTCGTACAAGCAAATGATATACTTATTAAGCCTACGAACAGTGAGATTTATAATAGTAAAAAATGTTCAGTTTATATAAAAAGCAAAATAAAAAATACTGTTTTCCAGCTCTTTGAGTTTTTCTGTTCGGGGTCGGGTCAAATACGGTTTAGCTTTTAAAAACCAAACCAAACTAACTTTTCTCAAAATGGACTGATCGGTTATTTTTTTCTTTTCCGTTTAGTCTCTTATACCTGACTTTGTAAGCCTTCAGGAAGGACACCTGATTTTACAGATGATGTTATCCTTGCTATGTTTTTATGGTTTCCTAATTAATTCTTTGAAACGTAGAAATGCTACTCAATGACATAGTAACACTAGTATTATCATCGTGTCAATGTAGTACGATTGACAATCTGAGGCACAGAGCATTAAAAGTACTTCATTCATATAGGTTATGAGAGGGCTGCCGAGCGGTGAAGGTCCAAAGCTTGTGGAACAAGAGGATGGAATCGAGGCTATGGAAAGATTTCAGTTTCACGAAAACGACGACCTGCGAATCATGGCAAACAATTTAGTTGATAAATACTTTGGCGAGGATTATGGGCTTGACATGTAGAATAATAAGTGATGATTATTATTCTGCTTCATGTGTTGGTTTCCTAGGCCTGTTTCATATGAACATAAATGAATTCTGTATATATGTAGAGGCCTAGATGGATTATTCTAAAGATAATCTCACAAGGAAATCTGTAGGCTTGTTTAGTATTTAGGTGTTTTAAGTTGGAACCATGTATGATAATTTATGATGTGTTCGAGTTTGATCTCACAGTGAAAGAAATAAATGGTAGTTGAATAGCTATATGTTAGTATAATTTGAATATCTCTTGCATTAGTCAGACTATAATTTTTGTTCCGTCTATACATCATTCTCTACTATCTTACTAGAAATAATAGAATATTATAAAAAAAATATAGGGTTAGCTTTTATGCAGTACATACAAATTTGAACCTTTTCTTTTTATAGATACACAACTTTCATAATACCTAAAAGCGTATATAAACTTTTTAGAATTCCTAAAAATGTATAAAATTCTTACCATTACAAATTAACTCTTTATTTTTTAACTTAATTTCTAATAATAGACATCCTAAATGTTTATTATTATTAAATAATAAATATTTTAAAAAAATCAAAATATTTTTTAACATAATCTAACTCCTAATTCTTTTTCTTCAAGCCAATCTGAACAATATATATTCCCTCCTTTTTTTTTTAGCTATGATTACTTCGAATCCTTAGATTTAACCTAAGAATTATATTTAGTTATAAAACGTAAAGATAATAAAGTTTTAAATTCAATATTTTGATTGATTTGGTGTTACCATTAAAAATGGTTTTTAGTCACAACTATATAACATGTATTTTGCTTAGTAATAACAATAATAAAACTGTTATTTCCAGATATTTTGATTAACAAAAATCAATCATGTTATTTATTTTTTCTACGAAAATTCTTTCAGTTGTTCAGAATACAAAAAATAATCATGTTACTCTCGTTAGAAATATAAGTAATAAGTAATAAGATTGTTAGTCTATTATGAATAAGAATAATAAAGGGTTATTCGTAGGTATTTCGAGTAATCAAATTTAGTCATACATTTGAGTATTTAGGTTTAATTAGTTTAAAAAAAATGTTGAAAGAGATCTTTTGTCTTTTAAAAATAATAAAATATATAATTAGAATTTTTTTTGATGTATTTTAAAAGTTTTGATGTACATAATAAGAACCCACAAATAAGTATAATAATAAAATGGCTCTAATATACCACTATTTATATTATTCATTTAATAGATATGATTTTTAATATAAGAGAAGAAGTTATTGAGGCTTTACAAGCAATAGAAACTGGAAATCTATTCTCTGATGATGGTGTGGAGATACTTGAGTTTCAATCTTAATCTCCTAAAATCGAAAACATTGGCAGTTTATCCCAATCACCAAGCAAGGGTATATTAGAGCAGTACCTAGAGTTTTAAGAGGTGGTTAGTACGAAGCATAAAGCTAGCTCAAAAAAGATTACAGTTTCCAGAAAATCTTGGAACTATAAGGGCCAATTTAACCATTTCTTAAAATGTTCAAATGACTATTACAATTCTCAATTGGAATGTAAGAGGGAATAAAGAGACAATAAGAAGACTAAAAAAACTTAATAAAGATTGAAAATATAAATTTCTTATCAATACAAGAACCAATGATATGAATAACAAAATTTGATGAAGTCTCTTAGAAACTTGGATATCAATAACATGATTTGAGAATTTTGGAAAGAGAAATTCAAGATTAAAGTTTTGATAAATAATGAGAAATTCTACATCTCAAGATTAGTCATACTTCAAATGATAAAGATTTATTTGCCACAATAATATATTTTAAGAGTTCAAAATATCAAAGAATATGTCTTTGGGGAAAATTAAGAGAAGTTTGTGATCATAATAAGGAATAAATGATTATGAGAGATTTTAATACCATTTCAAATGCTTAAGAACAATTAGCATATTCTACCTTATACTTGAGAAGCATGAAAGACTTTAATAATATGATCCAAGAATGTCATTTAGAGGACGCACACTTATCGGGTTCGAAATAAACTTGGTCTAACGATAATAAATGGAAAAGGATGGATGGGGTGTTATACAACTCTAAATGGTTGAAGTATATTGATTCTAAAAAAGTCAGACATCTAACCAAAACATGATCAGACCGTAGTCCATTGTGTATATCAATTTCTAATGATAAAACAAAACTTAAGACCTCATTAAAATTTCGGAACATATAGATTTTACACACATTTTCTCAATGTTTTAGAAGACAATTATTAAAAAGAGACGCAAAGCTCTCTTGTATTTGTATTTTGGAACAAGCTAAAAAGATTAAAGTCAAGGATTAAATTATGAATTTGGGAATCCTTTGGTAACATATTCGATGTCTTGGCTCAATCTAAAGTTAAAGAAATACCATATAAGAGGGTTCAAGAAGTTATACAATGAAAACCTGAAGATAAGATACAAAACTAGCAGTCGTATGGTCATACATTGCCTTGTCTTTCTGATGATTTTATCATCTTTGGCAATAAAACATCCTCAAACCTCAAGAATATATATGAGAATTCCTGAAGCATTATGAACGTATATATGGTTAGATGTTAAGCTAAGATAAAAGTATGGTAAAATCACTTATTACAACTTTTTCTAATAGTATTAAGTCCCTAATAATTTGTATCCTTATCAGTTGTATCTCCTCGTTTTTCTCAAATTAGAATCAATGCTATCAAATCTACATATGGTTTCAAAATTTCCAGTCTACCTATCAAATACTTTGGTATCCAAATTAATTCTAAGTATATAGTATGTATGTTTGATGATTTAGTGACAAGAATAAGATAAATGATCATGAAATATGATAGCAAAGTTCTTTGTTTTGATGAGAGGCTAGTTTTGCTTCAAGCTATACTCAATGTTATCCCAATTTACCATATTCAAAGTTATCTCTTACCAACAACAATCATCACTAAAATTGGGAAACTGTCTAATAGGTACTTATGAGGGACAACTGATGCCAAACAAACTATTATTTGGAAAATTGGAATAATGTTTGCAAGCTTTATAGTGAAGGGGGTTAAAATATTCAAAAACCAGAAGACATACACAACACTTTTTCTTGTAAGTTGTGGTTTAAAATTAGATAAAAATCTACTTTATGGGCTAACTATATGAACTCTATTTACTACAAATCATCATATTCTTTGCAAGTTAAACTAGCCTCAAAGTATTCTAATATATGCATAAGAGTCTTGAAAGCTAAAGAAAAAGCAGAGGACTTCATCTATTGGAAATTAGAGAAGAGAGAAATTGGATTTTGGTTAGAGAAATAAAAAGACAAGAATGCTCTTATTGAGTACTCAAGAAGTCCTATAATAGAAGATAAAATCAATAGCTTTTGGAAAGATGGGGATTGAGACATTCCTAACTTAGAAATGTTGTACTAAACTCAGATATTGATAAGATAACTAAACTAAGAGTAAAACCAACAGAGGAACATCAAATAAAATGGTCACTAACTTCAACAAGGGAATACAACAAAAAGAAAACATGAAATAATTTAAGAGAGCATGAAATAAATTCTAAGATATTCATGAGATTATGGAATTATGTTACTTCTTAGAAATGTTCATTTCTTCTCTAGAGAATTCTGAAAGGCTGGATTTCATTAGATAATATTTTACAAAAGAACGAATTTCCGATTAGCTTCCAAATGTCAAGCATGAAATAAAGAAAAAAGCTTAAATCATGCAATGAAGAAAAAATCATAAATCATCTTTTATAAAAATGCAAATTGGTTGGGAGGTTTAGCAGTATTTTTCTGGAATTTTTAGATTGCATATATCAAGATATATGACTATTTGTCATCTAATTAGAACTTGGTATTGGTCTTTTGATATATATATATATATATATATATATATATATATATATATTAGAACTTTCTTTCCACCAATAATATGTTGGATAATATGGTTTGTAAGTAATAAGTCCAAGTGTCAAGATCAAATTATTAGCTTTAAAACCTGTATTTTATCAGATTTATAATCTAATTTCTAGCCTGCATAGAGCTAATTTCCAATAGATGATATAAATCATGCTAAAGAACTACGATGTTTTCAAATAAAAAACAACCCAAGAAAATGCATATATACTAAGTGGAGTATGCCTATTGGTAGTACAGTGAGACTAAACACTAATGGGGCTTGTCTATATAATAAAAAATCTACTGGTGGTAGGATACTTAGAGATAATATTCGTATAGATATGGTCAAATTTATAGAAAACAATCTCCCACTTGGCAGAATATAGGGCTTTACTTGATGGTCTTCTAATATGCAAAGGCAAGAATATATCCCATGTAGATATCAATATTAACTCATTTGAATTATTGGATATGCTACAAAAAGGGAAAATACCATGGTTGATGTCTCCATTAATTATGTGTTGCAGAAAGTTGATTAGTAATAACATGACTATACAATATATATTCAAAGAACGAAATTCAACAGCAGATTGGATTGCTAAACATTTGTTAAAGAGTAGAAAATGTTAGATTTTAAGACTAACCAGATTTCAGCGCAACTCAAGGTTATTATATTTCTTGAAAGCTTCGATGTGGGTTATTTAAGAATAAGATTAAAGATGTCATATTTTCATATTTAGTCATAGAAAACCTGAAAGATTATTCAAAGTGATGATGAAAAGATAGACAAAAAATCTGCTTCCATAATGAAAATGAAAAATCTCAATGATATATCTCAATTCATGAATAAACAAAATATTTCTAAAGTTAGTTTGACATAAACCAGACTCAAATCAGTAAAAGATGAACAAAAGACTCTTACCTAGAGTAAAGAAGATAATCATATTGAAAGCTCATTAGAAAATAAAGCTCCGCATCATCAATCGATTCTGAAATCAAACTCTTGAACATGACATGCCTCATTTTAGCTAGACATTTTTTAGTGTACCAAGAATGAAACGTTATGGTTGTAAGATAGAAGATGAGCAATAACAAATAAAATGAAATGAAATTCATTTCAAAGTACGCGCATCACCAATTGAGTATAAGAAAGATTAGAGTTGAGCTTTAAGGCTTAAGAGTCTAGTTTCATGCATTAAACCAGGTTTTAAAGTCTAACTTTAACTTCATGTATTACTGAATTTCTTGAATAATTTTTATATTTAAATATTAATAATAATTACTATATGAAACATGAGAAAATATTTTTGTAAATTTAATTACTTGAACAAAAATTTGGTGTTTTCATTTGATGAGGTCCTCCAAGAATCCCTCTTCTCTTTCTCCTCAATCTAGAAGAATTGAAGCATCGTCTTTAGATTTCTCTCTCTACTGAAGAAAACACCTTAATATAACCATTATCTATATCTTCAAATTCTTTCAAGTCATCTACATTTTTATCAAGACTTTGGCATATTTCTCCAGGCATCGTAGTTATACTAAATTTCTTTCGAGCCAGCTCAAGAAGACCTCCTTTAAGGAAGCTTCAATCTCTTTTAGTTTTGAGAAATTAGAGAACTTTTATGCAAGATTGGGCATCTATTAGTGAGTTCGAAGATTAAAATAAAAAACCTCAAATTTTCTTGTCCTAGATACCCGCTCAGGCTCGTATATACATTTCTATGGAGAATACCCCTTATCATCCTCACCTCGAAGATGATTAGAATAAATTAAAAGAATATTTAAGCTATAATCGAACCTTAATCTCCCCACAAGACACAAGAATCAGTAGTAAAACTACTCAGCCTCAAATCGAGAAGAAAAAAAAGGATGACAAACTGAAAGATTTTCCTCATCTTCATTATGAGAAGAAAAACATCCCTAATCTAGTCTCCAACCAAGTATACGATCACTCTCCTTTTTCAAGCCAACATAATATCAACACAGACAAGAAAGCTTCAAGTTCGTACGCTAACAAGAGAGCTCCAAGAACCTATGTTGAGGCTACTGGGATTTAGAGTCGTGGATTTGTTCACTCAAACATCACCTATCCGGAAAAAGAAGGTTATTAAGAAATATACTTTCAAGAAACAGATAATGATTCTTTAACCTACATCTCAAAAATGATTTTGGATAAGTTTTAAGGAACAAATGGATTTTTGACAGGATATCACCTATGGTGATATTCCCCATTATTGCTACATATGTAAACACTTAGGACATAGAGAGAACGTATACAATAAAGGTTAAAAAATTAATGAAGAAGTGGATAAAATCATGGAACCTCATGCTAATAAAGAATCATTAACTAAACCAACTGAAAATGGATAAAAAAGATCAAATGTGTGATCATTGACACCAAATCAAATCACCAAAATGAAATTTCTCCAACAAACAATGGAAATTAAATTCCTAAGGCAAGTACAGACATGTCAATACTCGTATTTCCTCTCCTAAATCTGATCAAATATTACACAAACAATAAAACTCAATGATTGAATCTAAAACGTCATTCAACACATCAAACTTCGAGAAAACCTGAAAGAAGTAACTCTTCATTTAACTCATCTTCTGAAGTTATTGATTTAACTGATAATGACATTATTGATGCTCTACAAATTATTGAAATTGGCAAATTCTTTAACATCTTCAAATAAATTAATAACCCATAAAAATACACTAATAAATCTCTCATATTAAAGTCTAGTAGCTTCCCAAATTCAGTAGAAATAAAAAAAAGTATCCACTAGTCAAGAAATAAAAAAACACTTGAACAAAAAATTAAAAAAACAATACCAATCTAGATTAAAGAACCCATCAATAAAAAATTCCCTAACAATAAAGAATCATTAAGATCCTCAAACTCTAGATTAAAATGACCTAAAAATCTTAAAGTGGAACGCGAGGGGATTCAGAAACAATGGAGCCATTAGAAGACTAAAATGCACAATTAAGTCTGAACTAGTTAATTTCATTTCTCTTCAAGAGTCAATGATAGCCAACTCTAATCTTCTCAAGGTTTAAAATAAAATTGGTTATAATAATGGATTTGCTAATGTAAACAACAAAATTTGTATTTACTAGAAGAGTCATTTCACTATCCAAATAATTCCAACTATGAACAGTTCCTCCGTTTGATGGTGAGTCACACTTCCTCAAATGTGAAAGTTATGATCACCATCATCTATGAAAAATTTCTTAAGATCCAAAATAATTTCCCTTTGGGGATCATTTAAGAACCATTTCTTCTACTACTCAACCAAGGTTGATAGTAGGAGATTTCAATGAAATCACCAATACAACTGAACAACTCTTTTGTATTTCTCTTAATCTGAGAGGTATAAATTTAATTCAACAACATGATTCTTGATTGTAAGTTAGAGGATCCTGGTTACTCAGAATCTAACAATACTTGGTCCAATAATCATAAATGGAAGCGTCTTGATAGAGCATTACATAATGTTGTTTGGAGGACTTTATTTAACATTACCAAGGTGAATCATCTAGCCAGAACTAATTCTAGTCATTCACCTATTTTCATTTAATTGTCTTCATACTCAAACATACCAAAATTACCTTTCAAATTTCAAAACATGTGGATTCTCTACCGTGATTTTCTTAAAATTATTGACAAAAGCTGGAAAAAAGACCAATATGGTGACCACATATCTATCTTCTGGTTAAAATTAAAAAGGCTCAAAACTGAGCTTAAACGCTAGATTAAAGAGGTCTTTGGCAATATATTTGACAATATTTCCAAGGCTGATGATGAGGTTAAACATGTTGAAGCTTGCCTTGAAACTTTAAAAAAACACAACAAATAGAGAAAACCTCTCTAAGGCTAGAGCCAATCACTTCAACTTACTAGCCAGAGAGGAAGATTTCTGCCATAAAAAAATGTGCCTATCATTGGATCCAACATGGTGATAATAGTTTAAAAAGTTATCATAATTTTGTTAAAAAGAGAAAAAAGAACAGAATACATGAATAACTTTAAAAAAATCATGGGTTGAAGATCCCTTTTTTGTTGGTACCTGTGTTGTTGAATACTTCAAAACTATTCTCACTTGTAACAACAATGAGCCCACTTTAGATCACATTTTTTTTATATAATTCCTCTCCTTCTGACAGATCAAGACAACTCAAGTTTAACTTTAATTCCAACCTCAGATGAAATTCACTATGTAATTCATTATTTTAATGTTAATAGTGTATATAGTGTTGATGGTTTCAACTCTAGATTCTTCCAAACTTGTTGGACTATCATTCAAACTGACATTTATAAAGATATTTGTACCTAGTTCAATGGCTGCCCTGCCCCTAAAGGCATATTTGGCACTGCAATATACTTAATACCTAAAAACAAATCACCTAAATTGTGGAAATAATATAGGCCCATAAGTCTTTGTACAATATAAATAGAATACTCTCAAAGATAATTAATAACAAAATTATTAAGATTCTTCCCAAAATTATATCTGATGAGCAGTCTGGTTTTATGGAAACCAAAAGCATCCATGAAAATATTCTGATAACTCAAGAATTTGTCTATGATCTTAACAAAAAATCCAGATGTTGTAACATCATTTTGAACTTAGATATGACAAAATATTTTTGATAGGATATCCTTCAAATTCATATAATCTATTTTAAAAGCTTTTGGTTTCAGCAACCAATTCATTCAATTAATAAGAAGTGGAATTGAAAACACTCACTTCTCTATTATCATATTTGGTGTATCTTATGAATATTTTCAATCCAACAATGATGTTAGATAGGGCGACCCACTTTCACTCAGTCTCTTCATCATTTTTGAGGAGTACCTTCTTAGAGGCATTAAAATTCTGTTTCAAACTTAGAGTTCCTTGCATTACAAGTCAAGATAATATATGAATGTCTTTTATCGTAAATTTGCTGATGATGCAATTATTTTTATGAATGGATCCCTCAATAATGTCAAGAAAGTCTGTGGCTTTCTTGATCATTACCAAGCCGTCTGTTGCCAGAAAATTAACAATCTTAAAACCACATTCATCCCATTAACTTATATGGGCAATATCAGATAAAAAAATATTGAAAACATAACTGGTTTTAAGAAAAGTTCTATGCCTTTCAAATATCTTGGCATCCAAATTCATTCAAACAATAATTGTTGCCACTTTGATGATTGTGTAACTAAAATTAGAAATAAAATAATGGAATGGGATAGTATCAATCTTTTTTCTGGAGAAATATTAATAGTTATCCAATTTTTCATGTTTTCTTTTTCTATATATGATATACATAACAGTTTTCTCCCAAAAACTGTTATCAATATAATAAATAGGCTCATTAATAATTTTCTTTGGTGTTGCAAAGAAAAATCAAATTCATTTGGTCTTCCCAATCTAAGATTAGTAAACCTTTTGATGAAAATGGATTAAATATTAGAAAACTTAAAGGTATTCAATCTTCCATTTCCTGTAAACTTTGGATGACTTTTAGAGACAAAAAATCTCTATGGTCTAAGCTTTGAAATCAATCTACTTTCTTCTTGCTCATTCTTTCCAAACCAAAATTAAACCTACTGATAGTAAAGTCTGGAAAATACTCATCTCTATCAACAAATCTTCTGATATATATATATATATATATATATATATATATATATATATATATATGTTTTGGAAGATTGGTAAAGGAAACATAGACTTTTGGCTTGATAATTGGAACAATTCTCATCCATTCATATCCCTCTTTTATAATAATGAGAATTCATGGTACCAACCTAATCGAGTTAATGAATTCTGGCATAATGGATCTTAGAAAGTGAACAAACTTAAGAAAATGTTTTACCTTCGGATATACTAAGCTTAAGATCAATGCAAACTTATAAAACTCTATTATTTAGAACATAATTCATGATGGCTGGTTTTCATTAAAAGATACTTGGCATATGATTAGAAAAAAGAACATAAAGTTATCATTTCTAAAAAAAACTATGGAATAACCTTTCTCCAAATAAGTGCTCATTTACTCTTTGGAGAATTCTTAATGATTACATACATGTTGATTTAATTTTATAAAAAAGAAGCTTCAATCTTGTATATAAGTGTCAATTTTGTGAAAAATTTGAAGATGTAAACCATCTCTTTGTGGCTTGTACCAATGCTTGGAATGTCTGGCTCCATTTTGCAAACTTATTTGGTATTCAAATCAGTAACCATTTGACAATACATCATATAACTTATCTGGTTCATGTCAACTACAAAAAACAAGCATATAAAAACTAAAATTCCATCTATTATTTGATGGTGTATTTGGAATGCGAGAAATAAATCAAAACATAAACAAATCAAGCTTATTTATGAAAACATAATCAACAAAGTAATCATAACTATTACAAATTTGGAAACTGCTAATCTTCTTAAACACAAACATTGGACATGAGATAATAAAACAACCTATACAATAGGTTGTTTCCATCATCTTCCTGTCTCTAATCCTTATTCATATGTCACATGGCACCCTCATATTAAAAACATATTAAAAATTAATTGGGATGGCTCTTGTCTTATAAATGGGGAATCCAGTGGAGGTTTTTATAATCAGAAATGCTAATGATACTTTAATGTTTTCTATTTGCAAACCTTTTGGTAAAAATACCCCATTCATTGCTGAAACTAAGGCTTTTCTTGAACGTCATATCTTATGTAATTAAAAAACCTTATCTATGTAGATATTGAAATTGATTCTCTAATTTTATTTGAAATGATGTCTTATGAGAAAGGACCTTAGTTTCTTTGGCCTTTAGTCTCTATCTGCACGAAATTAATATCATCTCAAATGACAATTAGACATGTTTATAGGGACCAAAACCTTGTTGTGGATTGGGTAGTCAAATAAGGCTCTCAACTTCATAGGAAATTGTGATTTCAAAGCCTCAAATGTACCTAATCCCCTAACAACCATTATTTTCTTAAAAATCATTAACTTGGGCTACATTAGAACATCAATCTAATTATTTTATTTCTTTTATATTGCTCTAACATCCTTGGCAGGATACTCTCATGACCATCAACCCTTTATTGCAGGTATCAATCCAAAACAAAGATATAATTCCAGGTTACAAAAGAAAGATCAGCTTGATAATCACTATCATTTGAGACCATGAAAAATTGTACATGAAGATTAAAACATGAGTCATGGTGGTGAGGAATCAATAGCCAATTCTCTACCTATAAAAAAAGACCAACCCCAATCAAATATAATCACAATAAGGTCTTGATTCGACTACTCTCAAGGGCAGCTTCTCAATGGATCAGTTTTAAGACTCGGATATGCTTCATCCTGTAAGGAAATATCAAGACTGATGTAGCCCAAAAAGTCCAAACAAAAGCCTTATTAATTTTATTTTATTTTATTCAAATATCTTATGTATTTAAATCAAATCTAATTATATTAAGATTTGATTTGATTTGATTTTATGTTATTTTAAAATATTTATTTTATTTCCTTGTATTCTAATTTAGGGTTTTGAGAAGCTATTATATAAAGCCTCTTATGCCTTAAGTTATTTTGAAGTTTTTGGAATAATAGATTTTTTATCTCTGAAAATTTCAATTTTTGTTACCCTTAGATTAGGGTTTCATCATGTTACCCTTAGATTAGGGTTTCATCTATCGTTGTTTCTTCTTCTGTTTCCGCCGCGTCATCAGTTTGGTATCAGAGCCACAGTTCCTGCTACGGGTCAAGCATGTTTCTGAATCTTGATTTCATCTGATTCAAGGTCTAATGGAGAGAGCAACACATGGTCATGAAGATCGGGAAGATCGTTTGAGTATGAGGGGCCATACCAACCGTTTCAATGACGATCGTATTGACCGGTTACTGAAGGAGTTTAAATTGGCTACCAATCGTCGAATCAAGGTAAAAATTTCTTATCGAGATGCTGTCTCAGGCTATGAAGAGGTTTTCAAAACCATTTTTTTCATCAACTGGACATGGGGATGTTGTCTTCAGGCTATGAAAAGGTTTTCGAAACTATTTTTCCCTTCAACTGGATGGCTTCAGTGTGACTTCGAATAAGGAACACCCGAGAAGAATTTATCTTATTCCGATAAGGTCAACAATTATAATTCCCAATGTGACGATTGAATAAAATAAAATATATAATTTGGGTTCTTGATGGTGATGGTGCTGTGAATTCGAGGACGAATTCTTGTCAACCAGGAGAGGATGATGTAGCCCAAAAAGTCCAAACAAAAGCCTTATTAATTTTATTTTATTTTATTCAAATATCTTATGTATTTAAATCAAATCTAATTATATTAAGATTTGATTTGATTTGATTTTATGTTATTTTAAAATATTTATTTTATTTCCTTGTATTCTAATTTAGGGTTTTGAGAAGCTATTATATAAAGCCTCTTATGCCTTAAGTTATTTTGAAGTTTTTGGAATAATAGATTTTTTATCTCTGAAAATTTCAATTTTTGTTACCCTTAGATTAGGGGGTTTCATCATGTTACCCTTAGATTAGGGTTTCATCTATCGTTGTTTCTTCTTCTGAAAATTTCAATTTTTGTTACCCATATTGGTTTATATACCCTTGTTTCAGAGAACCGAAACAAGGGTTCCATTGTAGGATAACCGAAAATACCTGGAAGGCGCATCTCCACGATAAAAGCTAATGCTTCGTAGGTATTTTTCAACAAAATCTTTGGAGTGATGTAGTATGGTGTACTGAAGTCTGAGACAATTTCTTGATCTACAAGTTTCTCCTTAACATTAATTTGATCTTCATTATCCCATTCTTTAACATCAATGCTCTTCTCTTCAATCTCATCGTCGTAGACATCATAAATTGGATCTCCCAATTCCGACCAAGTTTCATCAGAAATTTCACCCTGGTAGTCAGCCTCATACTCAGCAAAGAGTGGATGGTCGAGTATGGGCGAACCCTCCATGTCACCAACAACTACTTGATGGATCTCCTTCCCCTTTGGTTTTTCCAAATTGTAGTTGTGGCTGTGGTTGGATCCTGTGAAAAAGACTTTCGCCTTTGAATTTATGGTTGGAGTTTGAAATCCGGTGGTGGTCAACCTTTCAATATCTTCTATCGCTTTCTTCATTTGATGTCGCATCGAATTCATCCATTCATCTATCTGCGATCGGAACTGATCGAATTCATCTCGGTCGATCGATTCGGTGAACGGAAGAGTGGACTTCCCCCCGCAAGGATCTCTTTGGCGGCATACCTTCGTTACCCACGCCGTAGGAGCTCTGTCGCTCTCATACCAATATGGTAGCGTCAAGCTACAAGATGGAAACAGATGGCTGAAAATTCAGAAAAAGAAGACGAACAATAGAAGATGGATAGTTCTAACCCTAGGTTAGAGTAAATGAGACTTTAAAGAAAATCAAAATTCTATTCAAAAAAGTCTGACGGTAAAATAGGGTATAAGATGCTTTATATATGAGACATCCAAAACCCTAATAAAATATTCTAAAAATACAATAAAGATATTAAAAATAAAAAAATCAAATATAATCTGAATGCAATCAGATTTGATTCACTAATTAAAATATTAATTTTAAAATAAAATAAAATAAAATAAAATAAAATATCAAAAATAGTAAAATAGGATTTTCAGACCCTAAACAGTAGAATTTGAAGTCCGAACTTCGTGACATAGTCACGCTTTTGACAGTTGTTGGGCTCGTCGAGATGTTCGATTTGAGTACCAATTTCGCCTAGTTTGGATACCCGAGCAAGAAACCAGTCTGTCTGCAGTCTTCGCTACATCATCCTTCCCCGGTTGGGAAGAATTCGACCTCGAATTCGAAACGTTGAAACATTGAAAGAACTGAAAAAATATTAGAGTATTCACCACCAATTTCAATTGATACCAGCATAAGGGTGTGATAGGTGAGAATCAGAATGCTGCAACTCTTTTCAAGAAGTGGTTTCTCAGCTTTGTCCCTCTTTACCATGTCCTCGACATTACTGTGATCAGCAGTAACAAGATACACTTCACCCACTTGTTCTATGTCTGTTTTATAAACCCATGTACTAAGCACAACACCCTTGCGCGTGTAAAAAGTTGTTGTCTTTCCAGTTCCAGACTGTGCTTGTTGTATCACACCAAGACCGTTGCAGAAAGTAACAATTCCTCTTTGTTGAATATTAGATGGCTTCTCAAGTTTTTTAGAGTATATATCTGCCAGCAGATTCAAAGCACTGCAATCTTCTATTTTTAACTTGTAACACTTTCTTCTATTTCCGCTGCGTCATCAGTTTGGTATCTGAGCGACAGAGCTCCTACGGCGTGGGTAACGAAGGTATGCCGCCAAAGAGATCCTTGCGGGGGAAGTCCACTCTTCCGTTCACCGAATCGATCGACCGAGATGAATTCGATCAGTTCCGATCGCAGATAGATGAATGGATGAATTCGATTCGACATCAAATGAAGAAAGCGATAGAAGATATTGAAAGGTTGACCACCACCGGATTTCAAACTCCAACCATAAATTCAAAGGCGAAAGTCTTTTTCACAGGATCCAACCACAGCCACAACTACAATTTGGAAAAACCAAAGGGGAAGGAGATCCATCAAGTAGTTGTTGGTGACATGGAGGGTTCGCCCATACTCGACCACCCACTCTTTGCTGAGTATGAGGCTGACTACCAGGGTGAAATTTCTGATGAAACTTGGTCGGAATTGGGAGATCCAATTTATGATGTCTACGACGATGAGATTGAAGAGAAGAGCATTGATGTTAAAGAATGGGATAATGAAGATCAAATTAATGTTAAGGAGAAACTTGTAGATCAAGAAATTGTCTCAGACTTCAGTACACCATACTACATCACTCCAAAGATTTTGTTGAAAAATGACTACGAAGCATTAGCTTTTATCGTGGAGATGCGCCTTCCAGGTGGACTTTTGTTTTCTTTTTTCAATCATGCCAAAACTTGCCTATAGGTTTTTTTTACATAGATGGACCTTTGTTTTCTTTCTTCTTTTTTATAATCTTAAACGTGGCTTCACTAAAGTCTATTATGGGCCTGTTTTTCCAATCATGTCAAAATTTTCTCAAATTTGTGATCCTCCCTTCTTCTAAAGATGGGACTGAAGAGTGAAAATCAATTGCTGCTGCTAGAGATAGTAGCTCAAGCTAACTGAAAACAAAATCAAATAGATGCAAAGTCCAATGGGTATGTAAATTAGAGGAAAGAGTACAAAGTGTTAATGCTTCATAAAGCCTTGTACGGTCTCAATCCTCTAAAGTTGAAGTACAAAAACAGATCAGAACGGCTAGTGAGATTGTCACAAGTGTTCTCCCGAGACAAAAAGAAAACCAAAATCCAAGCAAGACAGCCATAATATGACATACAAAGAGCAACAAATGTTCAGCTAAAAGATAAACATTTTGAAAGCACGACAGCAGTAATGATTCAAATTCTCAGACTATGTCATTAACCGAAAGAGAGGCTCGAGCAGATTCAGTTTCTGCCTCAAGATCGTGCACCGCTTGCTTCATCTCCTCAAGTTTCTTGACAAGTTCACCTGTTTGGTGTTTCCTCCTCACAACCTCCTCTAACTTAGTATTGAGCCAGTCCACCTGGATACCAACATTCTCCAAATCCATTAAAGTGGTACGGGAGTAGCTCAGATCATCCTCCGAGAAGTCTACAGGTGACTGGCAAAACTTTTCAGTGAGTGCAAGGATGGAATTCATGAAAGCAGACCGAAGTTGGTGGTTTTTGAGATGGAAGTTTGAAACAAAATCAGGATGCTTTTCCAAAATCCGTTCCACAATATCTGCTTTTAAGGCAGACACCTGAAACCCATTGACATTAGTAGTTTCACCTTCGGTGTCAGGCGGAGCTGGCAAACGAACTACTTTGGTCCTTCTAAGTCCCTCATTACCTTCAACTTGAACAACCTCAGTTACAGAAGTTGGATCCGGATGAGCAATATTTTGGACATCCTTACGGCCATCAACTGCTTTTGGTTCTTGAAGTTCCATAGCTAACAGTGGAACAACATCTGAAACTGTCATAAGGAATTTAATTTTTTTTTTTGGTTGAAAAAGAGATTTAGTTGAGTCGGCCTCAATCTCAATCTCGACTTGAAGGTAAAGTGTATCATCCTCAAGATATCCACAATACTTGCTATGGAGATGAGGAAGGGATATGAATGACGCAAAACCGCAAGGACCTCCGTTTTTAGTAAACAAATGTTGTGTGTCTGTAGCGTACAAAATCAGTAACAACACGATAAACGAAAGATACGACAAACAATGCGACAAACTAAACATATTGGTCTATTAATTACCCTTTCTTTTTGTGCGTCCGTCGTTGCATATGTCAAACAGAACAAAACTGAAAGTAAGTTCTACACTCCAGCCGGGTGACAAAGTTGCAGAATCTGCAACATCCAAATAGAGAGACAAATCGTCCACATCGTTTCCCTTTGGAAAAACAAGTATGCGCCTTCAAAATATACAACGAACAATACTATCCATTAACAAACATATAAACAAAAAGTTAGATAGACAATGTAGATTTTTATTAATGTAGATTACCACTTATTACCCGAAACTGTAAACGTTTCAGAGTAAACCTTTCTGGCACTCAATTTTGAGAAATTCTTAATTTCCCAATAGAATACACTTGCTGGGGTATAATCATCTTCCATTTCCGAGTTTCAATCCAAGCTGATACACTAAATGAGCATCATTACAAAAACAAAAATCATGAAATCGAACACCCAGATATAATAAGCGGATGAAAGCTACTACATCCTCTAAAAATTATAAGAATGGAACTGCAAAATCATAAAAATGAAACTGCAGTATGAGTCTAATTAAAGAAAACACAAGACGGTATGGATAGCGAAGCGTACCTCTCTGATTGCTCACACTAGTTTCTTCTGCTCCTGAAATTAAACCCTAGGTTTTGGTTCTTAGAGTAGATATATGTTTCTTCTCTAAAACTGATTCACCAAATGACATGTGATTGAATTCAAAATTTATTACAAACATAGAATAAAAGTTTCAAACGAAGTTTGATCGAGTATGTATATTCATGTCACTAGTTTATTTATTTTAAATAATATTTTTATTTTATTAAAAAATTGGTCCCGCGGATTTGGGGTTCTAAAAGGCGGCTTTAATTACAAAATAAAAGTCAAAATAAAAAATTGAAAAATAAAATAAAATTACTATGCAAGGAAAAAAAAGTTATTTTTTTGAAAGGGTTTTAAATTAATCTAAATCAATCGTACAAATATAAGAGGCATGTGAAGGAGAGTGATAAAAATCATGAAAAAATCGGAAAAATTGATGAAAACTTAGCGAAACAAGTACGACGGAGGCGAGCGAGAATCTGAAGACTATGAATGATCAAAATTGGACCAAACAAGAACAACAAACTAAAACAAAAGTGATAAGACCGAAATGATAAAAAAGACTAAGGAGCAACGCCGAAAGCAAGCAAAGACAACAAACTTGCTCCAATCAAAACACAAAACAAAATTAAGTTAGAATTTTAAAGAGATTGGGTTGACTAGATAATCGCCTTACCAATAAATCTGAACCGGAGGTCAGAAAGCATGCAATAAGATACCGCAAAGGCGAGTAATATAGAGGACCTAAAAATTCTAACATTTATTTCACACCATAACGTGGTAGACAGCAACGCCAAATGAGCCACTCTAAAGGGATCGTAAACTGGATGGAGGCCAGTTGGACGCATCCTGTATCAAGAGATCCAATGGTTGTTTTCTTAAAGAAAAACCAAGTTTGGAGCATTCGAGACCCCAAATGCTCTGAGTGAAACTAGAGTCATAAAGGATATGACTAATAGTTGTTTATGGCAGAATTGCATAAGACACAATTGAGGGGTGTTTAGACCCCAACTCGGAAGCTTATCATATGTGTATAGCCTCTCTTGGGTATCAAGCCAAAAAATAAAAGAGTGACGATGATGTATTAAATTTATCATAAAGTTTTTATTAAATTATGGACTATTTCACCTTTTTCAAATAATATTTTTTAAAATATTGCGATAATTTTTTAATATTTTTTTATTTAAAAAAAACATTGTCTAGAAGTTCGAATTCCAAACACTTTGGTTTTTTAATCGGATCTCTCAACAATGTTTAAATATGTCATACAAGTTTAATAGTATAGTTTTTATTTGATTTCGTTGTTTGGTAGATATTTAGATTATAAATTATGTTTTAAAAAAATTATTTTTCCTATAGTTTAAATTGTTGTTTTGTTGTTTTCATAGGTTATTACTATTTGTAAGTTAAAGATCTATGTTTAGCTTGTATTTCTTCGTTGAGTGATGTAAGATATAGTATGTTAGGGTTTTTGAGTTTTATGTTCTTCGTTCGACCTAGACCTATGGTATCGCGCATGTCGTGCAATAATGATGACTATCTATCGCAAATATGCATGCGGCAGACCAAACCAAAAACGCATATATTGTGCGAAGTTTTATATTTTATCATACTATTTACGCGATTTTCATATTGTTTTACATTTGTTTCATTACATGTTTTGTTGATTGGATTGATGGTTGTTTCTATGCTTATATGAAGCAGATATAGTTTAAATTTTATGAATTGTAACTTATTCGAAAATATGTGTTTTGTATTTTTTATTTGTACATAAACTGAGTTTATTTTTTTATCTGCAGACATGGTTAGAACAAAGACCACAACGAGTAGACGTCGGGATTGAGATTCGTCCTCCGTAGCACCGGAGGCACAACAGGTGGTCCCTATTGAGCCGAGATCGCGTACTAACAACTTTTGCGCCGTGAAACAACTAATGATACGAGTCATCATATGAGGTGGCTACGACTGATAGCAGAGTTGTTGGTTTGTCTTTGGAGACAACCCTAGAGGGTGGTTTTGAATGGGCCAATCCCCACGTCCTGCGATTGTATCCTAATTACGTCCTCCATGAGGTGTACTCCATTTCCCATGACGTAAGTTTATTTATAGCTTTAGTATTTAAAACCATATTGTATTAATTTAGTGTCAACATTATTTTCATTAAAAACTTTATAATTTACAATTTTTGTGTTTATTATATTTTGTAGGCTAGAGTTATCCTACGGTGCTTCTCAATCTACGACAATCTCTAGAAGTGGGACTTGAGTTTTAATCAAACTAGATTATGCGAGAGGGTATGGGTACTATTATTGGATCGTCCTTCGACACTCTATCCTGTTGGCATACCAACATTCATTTAATTGAGGTGTTTCTCAAATGTTGGCATAAAAATACATTTTTATTGTAATTCTACTTCGGCGAGATGACCGTCATTCTCGACAATGTTAATGTCATTACCAACTTTCCTCTTTAAGGAAATGCTTTCAATGTTATTTCTTTTAGTGATGAGGCGAAGAAGTTGAGAACATATGGTAGGATGTTTGATCTACAACTTTCTAACCTAGTTAGCAACCTAAAGGGTATGAATAATTTGAATTTGCATTGGTTGTGGGATACAATTTATGACAGACGATATGATGATAATAGAGCCACATATGTAATGTGCGATCATGATATCCGAGCGCACATACTTTATGTTTTAGAAATCACTATATATTCCAAAAAAAAAACTAGCAATGGTATTTCTCTTGGTTACTTACGGTTCATGCATCATTACCACACAATGGGTAGGTATAACTGGGATTAGTTGGTTCTGACACACCTTTTTGTCTTCCTGCATGATTTATATTTTTTAGCCCAAGTATGTAGGTTGTGTGAATGATCCTCATATATTGTGATTGATTGAGCCCTCGTGGTTTCGGCCGAGAAGTTATTATTTCTCGTTGCATTTTTCTAGGTTGAGTAATTAATGCGGAGAGTCTTTGAATTGAGCGATTTGTGTGCCACATGCTACTCTAGCCCAATGATGGACCCAATTTACTTTAGTAGAACATTCTTTGCTCCATAAATCCTCGTTTGTACTGACTTTGTTCATGCCTCATTAAAAACCATTTTTCGGACAAACCTCAATTGAAGAAAAAAATCTAGTTTCGTAAAGGGAAAATAGTACAACTATTGAATAGCAAACTACTAGAGTTTTTAATATATTTTTCCAAATAAAAAAGACTTTGTTGTTTATATTTACTTTTACCTAAAATGATAGCATGATAGTACTTCAAGATAAACACAATGAGATTATTAGTAGTAAAAAAATGACAATGAGAAAAAAGCCATACCAACGCATTAGAATATGTTAAACATGTGAGAAGATATTAGGACTGAAGCAAGACCCCACGTGTCTATAAAACAGGCACAAAGAAACATGGAGGGAGTAAAAACCCTTGGGTTACCTGAGCTTGTAGACGACGTTAGGAGGGAATCACGATCCTCAATATGCCTCACATGAAGTCAGTATTGGGAGGGAACCACAACCATAATTCTATATGAACTCTTAAGTATCACCTGAAGAGAATCATGACCCTTATCTAACCTGAACCCATTGGAATTATTAGGAGAGAATCACAAACCTAAATATTGTGATATGCATTATTTGAGGAAATCATAATGGATTTAATTCCAACGTGAATCACCTAGGAAAGGTTGCACACTTACAGAGTTATCGAAATTCATCTAGAGGTGTGTGACGTGTGGTGCTTGATTATAAGTGATTGTTGAACTACACGATTATTAGTGTTAAACGAATGTCTCCAACTATTGATTTACTTATTCCCGTGGACACTTATGATGCGATTTATCTCATCTACATAAGGTAATATAATAATATATTGTGATTTACTTCATTTAATTGCATAAAGTACAAATTATTTTCTCTATTTGCAAAAAACATATTATTATTTTCCATTGTTTGAAGATGTAATGGAGATGGGCAGCTCCGAATCTAAAGTTTCGAAAATGGCGTATCCCTAAGATGAGTGAATAGATCATGTATATCTCAAGACAAAAGATATAAATGAGAGAGTGGTACCTATTCTCTCGAAGAGATTCATAACTGTATACACAATACCCCTAAGTGAGTCACATAACAAAATAGGAGAATATAAATTGACATGGTGGAACTCATATTGATAAAATTTATGTTTAATGCATATCAATTTGGGGATGAGAATGTGCATGTAATCCTGACGGAGGTTGGTGTTCAGTGTCTCATCTTGGGTGAAATGCCGGAGGATTTTTTGAAATATGAAACAGTTTTTTTAACGAGTGTTATTTATTTGTTGAAAGACGGGTTATATTACTATTTTTTGATACCAAGTTAGTACAATGTGGAAACTAAATTGATGTATTCTGAAGGGCTAAGCCATCGGGTGTTTGTTTACGTTACTCGCGTATGAAAAACCGATAGATCCAGGAGTGAATGTTCACACAACACGATTGGTCCTACACCATTAAGTGCTTTATTAACATTATCTTTGCATAGAATATTTAAACTTAACATTCGTTTATTGGTAGGATACTTTTGTTTTTTTCCCAAAAGGTAAGATTCTACAAAATTATGTTTCTTTGCAGTGGCCTTGCCTCAGTGAAGTGAGGAAAATATCATCTGAAATTGATGACTCTCAAGAACTTTGTGACATTTAAGAAATGACCCTGATAGGATGGTTTGTACCACGCAGTTCGTCTTGGGTAAAATATGATGATAAGTGTTTAGTGAATCGGGTGATCTGAAGTATATTGACGTGTCTAGTCATTGTTGATAAAAAGAGAAAAATATTGGAATAAATGAGCTAAATAAAATAAATAAAGAGATTAATTTGATGTAATAAAGTATTTAGTATAAAACTTAACAATTATATAAATTGAGGGGGTCAAATGTAACATTTAAGGTGTATGTGTACAAAAAGTAAAGTAGTAAGGTGAAAGATACATGTATAAGAACATATAATGTGTAATTACGAACCTACCTCTTGTACTATATAAAGGACAACCTCTTTCTGAGAATAGGTCCATTTATAAGACTATTATTACTTGATTATTCCCTTTGTATCTTTCTCTCTCTAATCATTCCACTTATCTCTCTAAGAATACCAACATACAAACATTTTCGTGGCATATATCCTCATACAAACAAAGTCAGGACAAAAAAACTCGACTAAGAAATCTCTGGACTTATCAATCGTGAGGTCCGTCTTTTCATAACCTTTAATCTTATTTTAAAACGTTGTTAGAGTAATGGATATGGAAATTTTTGGAGGGTTAAAGCCAGGCAGAAAGAATCATGTGATCGGAGGTCCGTCTAGAGATATCCTTGTCGAAGAGCAAATGGTTTTGACGAACGGACGAAACAACAACGACCGATTTGCAGATGAGTTGCTTGAAGAATCCGTTTTAGTAGCTCAGAGGAAATAAATTTTGAAAATATTGAAAGATTAAATGCTTAGAAGGAAATGAATCTGAGTTCACAAATATTCAAATCTGAAATTTGAGGAGAACAAATAAATGAAAAAGATTTCCTGGACAATGCTCCTTGAACAAATAAGAGAAATTAGAGGACAAACTATCACTTTTCGAAGAGAAGGGTGAAATCTAAGCATTATTATGAATCAAATGACTCTAACGATTATTCATGATATGATGCAGATGAATATCGTTCCCCGAAAAAAGATAATCAACATCTAAAGAATTACAGGAAAAGGGATTCGAGAAGGAAAAAAGATGGTTCTCGGACATCTCACCAAGCTAAAGGTTCGAGGAAAAAAGAGAATGAACGAGATAAAAAAGGACTTGGGTCCAAGGAGAATAATAGGATTGTGAATATTACTAGAAGGGAACAAGCGAACACTCGCATGCAGATTCCTTTTAGAAGCCATAACCTTGAATATCGTGTGAGTAGATCTTGTTGTACTAGATCCATCATGAGTTCAGATCACCCATTCTTTCTTAACCTTACTGATTTGAGATTTTTCAGAAGGCCCCTTGGAGTGAAATTCTACTAAAAAACCAGGAAAAACTTGAGCATTGATTGCAGTACGGGGTGTAAAGTCAATATCATAATCTCAAAATTCAACTGATCACTTAATCATTCTTCCTAATATATCAGCCTTTTGTAACACATTTTCAATTGACAAGAAATTCGAACTATAATTGAATATGCTTAAAAGTAAGGTCTTTTTTTCGTGGCTGCTATCACCAATTCTAAGGTCATTTTTCGTGGCTGCTTATATAATAAACAAGGCGGGGGTAATTATCAACTTCTCACACCAATACAGCACTTACAACATACTCCGATACTGCTAGATACATATAAAGTTTTCCCCCATCAACAGGTTTAAATAACATTTTGAGTGAGGATAGATGTTTATTAATTTCAAAGAAATCCTGATCACAACCAAGAGACCAATTAAAGTCTCTCGCATTTCTTAAAGCTTGGAAAAACTGAGCACATTTAACCAATATTGGTATAGAGAAGAAACAATGATTTATGCAATTAGTAGTTCTGCACAACCTTTCGGTTATGCAGATAGTTGGAAATACGAAATTGGATGCAAGTTTGGGTAAACCCACGAGCCAAACACATTTCACGTAGATTTATGTGATCTCTAGTCTTTAAATATTTTTTAAAAATAAAAAGAAAACATTACAGAAACTAGGCTAGCTTTGCCATGTAATATTTTTATTACTAGTAACATAGTTACTTTTACTGATTTTGATATACTATATGTTACCCTTCATTGGATGGATCCCGAATGGATACTCCAAAGGAGAATTGTGTGGTTTGAATCTATTGGACATCATAACACACAAGTAATTAGAGAGGGTATAGTTGAATGCATGGATAATTATGGAATAAAAATAAGATTATGTCCATTTCGTTCGATTATGCATCTGCGAATTATAGTGCTATAAAATTTCTTAGAGATGATTGCACTCCCATTTTTCCTAAATTGTTTCACACCAAATTTTTATGCAATGTACTTCAATTAGTTGCTAAAGATGGAATAAATATGATTTTGGAAGATTATATTGATCCTATTAAAAATGAGGTCCTATTTTACACGACCTTCGCTGCTAAAAAAAAGATTTTAAAACACTTGTTATTTAAAATGGGAAAACATATAAGAAACTTATATTATATGTCGAAACTAGATAGAATTCTACTTATATGTTGTTTGCACGTGCTCAAGTATTTAAAGAAGAGATTACCTCGCTTTATAATGCATCTTATCCTCAAACAAGTCTTGAAAATTAACATTGGATTTATTGTGCTGCCATGTTAAAAAATTTAGAACTTTTTTAAAGATGAAACTAAAACATTTTCTACGCAAAATAATCTTAATGTTCACTTGGACCTTTTCACGATTACTAATCTTGCCATGCATATGGATAAATATAAATCTCATGTTGTAAGTGTATACATGGTGCCCGAAATGCAATTAAAATTTTCAAATTATTTTCATCTAATCCTGATGACTTTTTCTATTGTGTGCGTTTTGGATCATTTTTCACAAAAACATCAATTTGAATTGCTAGTTAAATTGGTTTTATAAAGCCTTAAAATTTTCTGAAGATAGTCCACCGACTGACCCAGTTAACCCTGAAGGGTATATTGCCGAAGTATATGATTATATGTTTAATATGTATAATAAATATGCTAAAAGATATATGCCAAATACAACTTCAAATGCAATGGCTAATAACAATAGGGGTAAAGAGAGATCTTCTAATAACTATGTTCAAATGAAAATGTTACACGATGAATTTAGAGAAACTCCTCAAGCTGGTAATGAATTGTCTAGATATTTGAGCATTAGGTTTGATTTAACAAATTATACCGACCAAGGTATTGGAGATATCTTAAAATGGCGGAGTACCAAAATTGATGATTATCATATTCTTTGCAGGTTTGTTAAAGATATTTATGCAATACATATGTCTACATTTGCAAGTGAGTGTGCTTTTAGCCAAGCGAGGTTGCAATACACAACTAAGAGAACAAGATTGACGGGTAAAGCACTTAGAGTGCTTGTAGCAGTCAAGGATTGGACCGCAACGGATAACGGGATGCAAGACAAAGAGTTTAGAGACGAAGTGAATGTAGACGACATCTTTGAAGATTATCCGGATGATTATGAGATACACTCGAACAAGAAATTATGGAAGAAAACGAGGCTGAAGGTGAATCAAGTGAGTCTGAAAATTATGATTACGAACAAGAACTTGAAGAAGATGAATGATGTTTGTAATAGTTTTTTAGATTTTTTATTTTAATTTGCAAACATTTGTACAACTCCTGATCAGCAAGAGTATAAACTGTGAACGAATAAATAAACTAAAAAACTATTTACCTTTCATTATAATAACAACAGTTGTACTATCAAATAATTATAAGATATGATTTTTGTTTATACAATAATAATGACAGTTGTAATATTTATAACTAAATCACGATAATAAGTATAAAAATGTAATAATAAAATTATAACCATATAACTTATAATATTTTAAAATTATAAGATATGATTTTTGTTTATAAAATAATAACAACATTTGTAATATTTAAAATCAAATCATAATAATAATAATCAAAATGTAATAATAAAATTATAATCATATAACTTGTAATATTTTACCATGATAAAATATGATTTTGGTTTATCAAATAATAACAACATTGCTAATATTTATAACCAAGTGATAATAATAATATTCAAAATGTAATAATAAAATTATAACCATAAAACTTGTAATATTTTAACATGATAAAATATGATTTTGATTTATAACATAATATCAACCCTTGTAATATTTATAACCAAATCATAATAACAATATTCAAAATGTAATAATAACATTATAATCATATTGTAATATTTAAAAGTTTGGTTTATAAAATAATTAAAGCACAAAATATTAATAACCAAATCATGATAATACTAATCAAATTGTAATAATAAAATTATAATCATATACATTATAATAATATTTTTGAAATATAACTTAAGATATAATTTTGGTTTATAAAATAATTAGAGCACTTAAAATATTAATAACCAAATCATAATAATATTAATCAAATTGTAATAATAAAATTATAATCACATATATTATAATAATATTTTTGAAATATAACTTAAAATATAATTTTGGTTTATAAAATAATTACAACACTTAAAATATTTATAACCATATAATAATAATAATCAAAATATAATAATAAAATTATAATCACATAACTTGTAATTATAAAATATAATGATAATTTATAAAATAATAACAACAATAATAATATTTATAATCATAATAATATTCAAAATGTAATAATACTTCTTATAATATTTAAAAATAATAATATATATAATAATAAGTTTATAAAAAATATTTTTTTATTTAGTATAATATATAATAGATTAGCTGTTTGGCTCTATTTTTTTTTGGGTAAATGTGGGTGTATATATATATATATATATGTACAAGGTTACAATCGTCTAGAGAGTCATATGATCTCTCAAGTGAGTACAATTCAGGGTAGTAATGTACCTAAAAGAAACAGACATGTCCAAGAGTGCCTTGATAAAGGTCTAGAGCACTTGCCTCTATAAAAAACCTTAACCACCCGTTGGGTAAAAAACCCGGTCTAAGGAAAAAGAGTACAAGTCTCCAGGCCGGCACTAATGGACTATTACATAGAAAATCCGAAAAACTGAGTGTATCAATGAAAAAGGACTCTAACATGTGAGTCGATAATGCGGATATAATCTAAATAAAATCTTCAAGGTCATGAGAGTGATTCGGATAACGATGGTGTCTTGAGTCACGGTCTCTTCATCAAACACAAGGCGGTTGCGGGTGCGCCAAATCTCGAAAACAGTGGCTTGGAAGGCAAGATTGATGGCGCGGGATCGGTAGGATGTTCCTCGATGCTCCTTCATAATCCATTTGTGTGCACTATCAAGCGTTGTCATTTCTCGAGTAATCCTCAGCCATGATCGGATACGACTCCAGATTTCCTTAGTGAACCTGCAAGCAAAGAAAAGATGGGCACCAGACTCATCTGAGTGCCTGCAAAATGGGCAGCTGATGTTAGACAAGTCCATGTAGTGGAGAGTGTCTTTCGTGGCAAGGTGACGATTGAAGGCTAGCCAGACGGTGAAAGAAAACTTATGTGGGATGAATCTCTTCCATAACTTTGATAGATTTGGGCATGCCTCACTTTTTGTTCTCATGGCTTCGTATACACATCTAGTAATTAGTTTTCCACCCAAAGTACAGCTTTCAAGACCCAGAATGGCACTATCTCGACCCCCAAATATCTGTATCCAAGAGTCTCTAATATCAAGAAGCTTCCGAACAAAATGACTGTCTCTATCTCGTCTTTGGTAGTCCCATATAGTTTGTCCTCGAAGATAATACTCATGCACCCATTTTATCCATAACGACTCAGAGTCAGAATGTAATAACCAAATCGAACGGGTAAGAAGGACACGATTCCAAACTCTGATATCCATAAGGCCAAGTCCTCCTTCATCTTTGGGTTTACAGATTTGTCCCAATCAATCCGAGCAGGTCTACCCCCCCCAGAAGAAGTTGAGGCAGAGCGATCGAATCGTGTTAAGCACTGCCGAGTGCAAAGGAAAAGCGCGGAACCAAAAGGATTCGACTCCTTGAAGCACGGAGGTGATCAATTGAAGTTTTCCCGCGTAGGAAAGTTTCATATGTTCCCATTTTTGAATGTAACTCGAGATAGCCTCTGTCAAAGGGGAAAATCAGTAACTGAGACGGTCATAGGAGCGAGAGGTATCCCCAAGTAACGTACATGGTAAGTGCCAACTTCAAATCCGACTCTTTCCATGATCCGATCATAAACAATCCCTTTAACCCCGGCTAGGTATATTTTGGATTTAGAAGGATTCAGTGATAGTCCCGAAACATCTTCCAAATGGCTCAAGCATTCCATAAGGATGTTAACCGATGTCTCATCTCCTTTTGAAAGTAGTATCAAATCGTCAGCAAAAACGAGGTGGGTAGTGTGAGTGCGGGCGCATTTCGGATAGAATTTAAAACTCGGTTCGCTCGATTTATTCTTTAACAAACGAGACAAATATTCGAGGCAAATGATAAATAAAGTAGGGGACATGGGATCACCTTGCCTTAAGCCCCGCTGCCCACAGAAGAAGCCATGAAGCTCGTCGTTGATAGAAACCGAGAAGGACGCTGTAGTGACACAAGCAAGAATCCATCCCACAAACTTTGGAGGAAACCCGATGCCATGGAGAATATCCGATAGGAAGTCCCATGAAACTGTGTCAAATGCTTTGCGAAGATCCACCATGAGCATACATCGCGGAGAAACTCTTGCACGGTTCGAACCTCTAACCAACTCTTGGGCAAGGAAAACATTATCAACAAGATTTCGACCACTCACGAAAGCACCTTCTCCTTTATCAATGAGATTCGGAAGTAAAGGGGCCATTCGGTTAGCCAAAATTTTGGTAATCACTTTGTAAGTAACATTTGTGAGCCCAATTGGCCTAAAGTCACCCACCTTAGGATCGTTGTCTTTTTTCGGAATAAGGGCAAGGATGGTGTGATTTGTTGCACGAAGGAGTCTACCAGTATCAAAGAACTCACGAACACAATCAACCAAATCTGTTCCCACAAGTTCCCAATTCTTTTTGAAGAAAGCCGAGGTGTAGCCGTCCGGTCCCGGAGCCTTATCATTCCCGATATCAAAGAGGGCATTACGGATTTCATCAACTTCAACAGGTTTGAGAAGCTGCTCATAATGTTGATCCCCGACGAGGGATCCGTGACTCATGACCGTCGGATCAATGGGGGAGCTTGGCCGAGATGAGCCAAAGAGGTGCGTGTAGAAATCTACAAGGAGGGAGGCAAGTTCTGTAGGGGATGTAGTGCGGGTGCCATCATCTCGGACGATGTAGGAAATGTTCTTTCTTGCATTATCTCGTTTGATTAAACTGTGAAAGTATTTCGTACCTCTGTCGCCGTCAACTAAGTGGGTGGTCCTCATACGTTGTTTAAGAAAGCTCTTTTCTGCATTAAGTAGGAAATTCGCACGATCCCGTAATCTGTGTACCTTTTCTTTTAAAGAAACGTTATCAGGATTAGCCATGAGTGGGGAGATCGCCTCTTTAAAGGCCGAATTTGCAGTAGCTGTACGCTCTAGAATGCCACCATACTCAGCTTTATTCAAATCTCTTAACGGACGCTTTAAGGATTTCAACTTCTGCGCAAGTATATACTGCTTCGTACCATCAATAGACTGACCCCATAAACTTTCTACAATGCTAGCAAATCTGGGATGATCAAGCCACATGTTGAAGAATTTGAAGGGCCGACAACCATGCTGAAAATCTCGAATAATCGAGACAATAACTGGACAGTGATCGGAAACGGGTTCCATCGGAAGGAACGTGGCTTTGCATAAAAGATCTTTATCACTCCACCCATGGTTTATAAGGACTCGATCAAGCTTGGCCCAAGCAGTACCATTTGTCCAAATAAAGAAAGGACCTGTGGAAGGAGCATCGACAAGACCGTGAGATATCCGAAAATTATTTAAATCAATTAACTCACCATTTCGAAGTGGGGCAGCCCCAATTCGGTCTCCTGGAGCACAGTAGGTGTTATAGTCTCCCGTAATCATCCAAAGTAAACGAATGTTGGCCCCTATGTTTGGCTCTATGCCTATGCGTATACGTGTCTTAGCATGTGTCTGACTTATAGGTTAAACCTTCAACGTGATATTTTTGCCGGTAGCCATTTAAATTCCGGCGTGTACATTTATTTCAACGGTTGATGTTTTATTAGTTTCTTTCGATAGACGTTTCGTCTCTCTATACCGTCTCCTAAAGACCCTTCTATGCTCTTCTTGAAATAGTAGTATAAATTAAAACCCATGCTCTACCTACTGTTTCAAGGTTGTGATCGGCAGCGCCGAATGTTATCTGCTTATCTTCTTCAATTTCACAACGAAGCACCAATACCGTGAGAAATCCCTACCTTTTTTTTAAGTACATGTTTCAGCGTCATTATATATATATATATATACCAATACTTTTCGGTTCTTTATATTATGATATGGTCTAATATATCCCCATCATTCAAGTTCATCATTCAAGTTCATCTTTCATTCTTATGATTTTCAAATGATTCAGTAATCTTTATTTGAGTGTTTGATTTCATGATTTGTTGCAGTCAATCTCATTTAGTGTCCCACTTTGGATTGACACCAACAAATGAATAATTGCTCAAGTGAGTTTGTTTGGAGATTTAAGAAGTTTTTAAAATTCGAAGGCACCCAACGGTACTCGGACAAGTTTACAATCTCTGGTTATGAGTGGTAATCTAAAGAAACAAAAATCTAAATAATAACAACTTTTTTATTTGCTTACTCATACATAAGAGATATTGTTTGCTTAGTATTTCTGAAGGTGTATAATCTGTGTTTTGGAAAGAAATCTGGACTTGTTGGGTCTGTATCTGTATATGCACGTTGCGAATTCTGCAACTTTGCCAACAGTGTATACTACTTTCAAGTTCGTTGTGTTGGACCAAATCAACAACAAATTCTCAATAGGAATGGGTAATTTATCCTTGCCATCTTGTTATTGTGATGATAGTTGGTGAAGATTCAGTTCCATGACTTGTTGGGTCTGTATCGTGTTTTGTACACTGCAGAAACAAAATATCTGTTTACCAAGAAAAAGAATTATTGTAATTATACACCATTCATGCGCCTTAGTAAACTCCATGACTCGAGCAGAGCATATCTTGTTAATGATACACTTGCTGTCAAGGTCGAGATTAAGGCCGAGCCTCCTGGATCACTTACCACAATTTCAAATGTTGTTCCTGGGTTAGCTATGAAACCTCAAGAACCAAAAGCAGTCGATGACTGTAAGCATGTCCCAAATATTGCTGATCCTGATCCAACTTCTCTAACTGGGGTTGTTCAACTTGAAGGTAATGATGGACTTTGGAGGACTGAAGTGGTTCATTTGCCGGACCAGCCTGAGACCGAAGTTGAAAATGCTAACGTGAATGGGTTTCAGGTGCTGGCTTCGAAAGCAGATATTGTGGAACGGATTTTTGAAAAATATCCTGATTTTGTTTCAAATTTCCATCTCAACAACCACCAATTTCGGTCTGCTTTCATGAATTCCATCCTTGCACTCATTGACAAGTTTTGTCAGGCCCCTGTAGACTTCTCGGAGGGTGATCTAAGCTACTCCCGTACCATTTTGACAGATTTGGGAAGTGTTGGTTTTCAGGTGGACTGGCTCACTGCCAAGTTAGAGGAAGTTGTTAGGAGGAAACAACAAGCTGGTGAACTTGTCAAGAAACTTGAGGAGATGAAGCAAGTGATGCGCGATCTTGAGGCAGAAGCTGAATCTGCCCGAGCTTCTCTTTCGATTAATCATATAGTATGAGAATTTGAATTATGGCTATCTTGCTTTTAAAAGGTTTATGTTTAAGCTGAACATCAGTTGCTCTTTGTATGTTATATTATGGCCGTCTTGCTTGTGTTATGGTCTTCTTTTGACCAGGAGAACAATTGTGACAATCTCACAGTCCTTATTTGTTCTATTTTTGTACTTGAATTATGGAGGATTCAGACGGCTTTATAAAACTCTAGCACTTTGTAATCTTTCCTTTATTTTACATTTCAGGTAGCTATTGAACTTTGCCTCTATTGGAGGCTGTTTTCAGTTATTCTGAGCAAGTAACTATAGAAAAAAGAACAAAAGGTAAACAAAATCATGATCTAGGTTTCAAGAATACAGGGTTCTCGTTTGGACTTTTATTATTTAAAAACAACTATCTTCCAAAATAAAGTTAAAAGTATTTTAAATAGGATTCGCTCAAAAACCCTACACAAAATTAGAAAATAAAATAAATATCTTGAATTATACTCTAGTCAAATCTGAACATAAGTTATTAGAGATAAATCCGCACTTTTTTTTAAAAGAAGCCAATAAACAATGAAACAGTGTGGAAACTTAAACAATGAGTTTTAGGACACAAACTTTCTTACAAGCCTTCCAAATTTGCGAGACAATCGTTGGGCTCGTCAAAACGTTCGATTTGAGTACTAGTCGTCCTAATCAGATACCAAATGAGCAATAAGACTCATTTGTATATGTCCAAAACAATTACATCCTCTCTAAGTTGGGAAGAATTTGTAATCGAATTCCTAATACCATTGTCATCAACGGTTATGACATTAGTTTTCTCAAAACACATATACACATACATAACATAATGTAGCATTGCTGGTAATACTACATCAAACACGTCTACGGAAAACCTAGATATTTTTATCTTGTTAGTTTTTAAAATCTAGTTAGCTGCACAAACACAATAATATATAGTCCTCTTTGGGACACAAATTCGCAATATCCTCCCATTCGTAGGAATCTCCTAACCTTTATGAAGGGAAGTTGCCTCCCCGACCATATAATAGGTCTAAGATGATTAGTTTTTTTTAGTTAATGCTATCATTTGTTGACTTTAGAAGTGTTTTTATATTTGTTCAAAATTCAATCAATCTTTCACCATTTCTCGTCAATAGAGACAAATTACACGTACAGTTTTTTCCAAACGTATTTCGCAACTAAATTTATATTTTCGCAACTATTGTTTTTAACTTAATTTCACGTACTTTCGCACTTTCATTCTTTTCCGCAATCAATTTACAGGTAATTTCGTAACTAATATAAATAAAAAATTATCTTCAATGAAAATAGTTTTGTTCGTCTTAAAAATATAAAACCAATGATATTTTTGGACATTTTTTAGAGTCGTGGTTTGAAATACATGATAGTTTTTTATTAAAAAAAGCAAAAATAAAACAAGAGAGAAGAAAAACGGTCAAAGTATATTGTTATTAAAAAAAATTCCAGATGGTTATTTATAAATACAATTTAACACTAGATATTTATCCGTACTTTATCAAACCTTAAATTACGATTAAATTATAATAAATTATAATTAAATTATACAACTATTGTAACTTTTTTAAAATAAATAAATAAAATAGTTAAACATACTAAAATCAGACATAAAAGACAAAAAAAAATGAATAATCCATATTGAAAACTACAATACCTTGAATATAAATCAAACATGAATAAACAAGTAATATAATCATATAGATTGATTTTTCAACTTTAATCGTGCAGAAGACTCCATTAAATGCTATTCTTTACAAACTTTCACTGCTTCTAACAACTTTGGAGCAAGAGGAGTGACATAACATAACCTTTTTACAACTTCGGACGACGCCTACTTGGCCTCTCACAACATATTTCAATTGGTGGACTGTGAACGTTACTGCATGCATCCTAGATAGCCAAGACTTACCAAATGTAGCATTATAAGACGTAAGATAATCAACTAGTTCAAACAAAACTCTTACCAACTTCTTGAATGACCCTTTTCCCAGCAAGACATTTCCTTCGAACTCCAGAATCACATCGGCCGAGTTACCAATAAATCCTACTACAGTCTTATTCGAACGTTAGATGATTGAGGGATTCTTAATTTGCTTGTAGGTCGATAAAAATAGAATATTTATCGAACTGCCTGTATCAATCAGGATTCGAAGTATATCATTGCCCTCAATGGATGCTCCTATTACCACAATAAATTTATATGGTCCTGCAATATCTCTCAGGTCATTTTCATCAAAAACAATGAATGGAGACGGGGCCCTGATATAGATGTGTAGACATTTTCCTTTCTAATTGAGTAGTTAGAATGTTCACATGTCTTTTTCGTGAGCAGCTTGATGGCGCAGTCATAGTGTCTCCTCCAAAAATGGTTAAGGATTCAAAATAGTTGTACATATCGGATATTGTTGCTGTTTTTTTCCATTATCACTCCAACCTGATTCTGATCCGGATCAAGTTCTAAGTATTTCAAGTCTAAATCAAATCATTCCACAATCATCATATCATCTTCTTGTTTGGATGCCCCATACTTTGTCTTGGAACATTTGGTGATGTTACTTGTGTTGTGTTTGCACTAGGCTGACCTCCCATATTAACTAACTTGCTGCCCTCTTATTTTTTAACGAAAGCATATAACTTCTCACTTTCAATCAAAGTTTGTACTTCTTGCTTTAGGCAATGCAAACTTGGGTATCATGACCCACATAGTTATGGTATTTACAAGTATGAGTATTTTGATTTTCTTTTAAAGATTGAATTTGCGCTGACCTTCAGAAAAAAAAAATTCTTAATTTTGTCATAAATGGTGGCCACATTTTCACTCAATTCAGTAAATCATTCAGGTTTGACCCATTGACTATTCATTGGTATAAACAGATGGCCCTGATTTGACTGACTCTTTCTAGGCCGATGGAAACCATGTCCGGAATCTTTAGGATGATAATTGACTGTAGCTTGGGACTGAGTACTAGCATGTGGGATATAAGTTGTAGTAGTAGAACTATTCTGGCGTGGTACTCTAGATTTTTTGGTTTTCTCCACTTTGATTTGTTTTCCGACCTGATTTAATAATCTTCCCAATGTCATAACTTTATTTCGAGTCACCGAATCAGCCAACTCACCCGACATTAAACCTTGTCTTAAAGAAGCAATAACAACTTACTAAAAAAACAAAAAATCCATTCTTTGTGTTCACAAAACGGCTGATGTTGTCTTTTAAATACTCATTTGGTTCTTGTGTACAGTGGATGATGGTATCACCATTCCTTTTAATTTTTTTACTTCCCACAAATTTCATACGGAAGGCCATCCAAAATACATCAAAAACTTTAATAGATCCTTGTGGTAAGTTGTTATACCATTTTAGTGTGCTCCTCTTGAAGGTCTGCAAGAAGACCCGACATTGAAGTTTATCATCATCATCATCGAAATTCATCATAATTTTTTTGAATTGCTCAAGGTGTTTATCACGATCTTTGCTTTCATCGTATTTCTCCATTTTGGAGCTGTCAAACCGTCTTAGCAGATGTCCAGAGAGAATATTCGATGACAAAGGTGATTGCCTCCAGTTGTGGCTACGGTTAAACATATGGTCTTCATTAGGAGTGACAAATATATCTGGTTTGGAGTGGATAACAAATTGATAACTTTAACAGATGATCACTACCGTGATCTACCGATCATTTTACTTTCCCTTGATATTTCTTCTTTTTCCTTTTGCCCTTCCTATCTGTTTTCTTATATTGTTTCTTGGTTAACCTTTCTTTCTTCTTCTAACAGACATGGTCTCTACTAAATGAAGAAGTAGAAATATCTTAAACCAGATTCTGTGGTAAAGTTTTCAACAGAGAGCGATGTGTTCATCAACTTCTTAACCCGATGTTTCTTCTTTGAACCCACGTGAGCCTTCAAAGATTAATCACTTTCATTTTGTTTGTGATTGTTGCCAAGTTCGTATGTAACACCACATACTACATTGAACTTCTCTCTTAATTGTAGTTCAGTTTGTCTTTCGGCCCTCTAAGCTTCAATTTCAGCCCTTAACTGATCACACTCGTCTTGCATGATTAGTAATTCCTCTTTATTGCTAAGTGTTTGATTCATCTTATCTTGAGCCTCCAAGATTATCTAATTGACCCAAATATGTGAATCGACCCAGTTAGCCCATGGATCTTCTAAATCCTATAAATAAGGTAAAAAAATAGCATTTAATGGGTTGGTTGAGTTCTCTCTCTTAGATTTATTTAAAATAGCACCTCTATTCTCTCTCTACGCTCCATCTATAAATCTAATACATTCCACAAATACCCTTTAACCAGTTTTTGCCTGCATCAGATTGGCGACCACAGTAGGAGCGTGAGGTGCTTGAATAGTTTTTTTCGAAACCAGAGTTGCGGATCATAATTATATAGTGGATTCCACTTCGGAATTCTTTGAGACATGGATCTCGATATGCAAGAAGCTTCCCCACTTGACAATGAGGGGATAAGAGGTGAAAATGAGCATGCTACTATACCGCATACCAATCACTTACTATGTTAAGCACACAACTTATTCATCATTATTTTTGTTAATAACTCGAATTGTCCTCTAAGAAAAATCTGAAATACTCTTTATATCCACTTCCAATATATTCTGAACCTTCCCGCAAGAACATATGGTTAATACTAAATACCCTAATTAAAATTATTGGCTTTTATAATGGTGTTTCCAATATATCTAATAAAATCTGGCCCATGTGGAAAGATTACTTCAATGTGGATGTAATTTGTCAGCATGACCGGTTAATTCACATTAAAGTTTACCAAACACGTGATAACAAAGAGATTATGACCACTATAGTTTATGTTAAATATAATAAAAGACGCAGATTTTCCATCATACTCCTCTAAGAGGAATCACTCTTTTATAGAGCCCGGGGTGATGCTACTTAAGGACATATCCATAACAAAGTCTTCTAATATTTCTTTAAGTTCTTGCAGGATCATTATATAAATTATATGAAGTATGCAGTGGAAATGCTTATCGTTGGAGGTCGATAACTAGCAGCAATGTCTTTGATTTCTATTCACCGATCAAGCAACAATAAAGATGTTGGTTCTCTTTCAAAGATTGATGATAACAAGCCTCATCATTGATCCCAAATGTTTGAAAGTTAATTATGTAATCTCTTCAATGGATTAGTTGGATAAACTTCATTTTTTATTGAATGATCACTATCTTCTAATATTTTTATTGTTTTGTCTTTTATACGTTTTATATTTTTATATCAGTAATATATTATTTTTTTATTATAATAATATATTTACTTATTGAATAATATTTTTAAATGTGAAACATACTATTCAATAAGCATTCTAATTAAATAATATTTTGATATTAAAAAAAAATTATTTAATATTTTATAATTGAATAATATTTTCATTCAAACGGAATGAAAAGAACAAAACGAATGAAAATTCATATACTACAAATAATATACTTTTTGAGTATTTTTAAATTTAAGAAGTGAATAGGATAGGAGATGCAATTCGTTATGTGTAGCCTCATGAGCTACCGAGTCTTGAAAAGAGTCGCACCAATCAATGGTTGATGTTTTCTTCGGTTCTTTCAATAGACGTTCCGTCTCTCTATACAGTCTCCTCCTGAGTGTTTGATTTCATGATTTGTAGCAGTGAAACTCATTGAGTGCCCCACTTTGGTTTGAAACTCGCAAATGAATAATTCCTCAAGTGAATTTGTTTGGAGACTTGAGAATTTCTCAAAACTAGAAGACACCGAACTGTACTCGGACAGGTTTACAATCTCGGGTTATGAGTGGTAATCTAGAGAAACAAATATCTAAATAATCTATCAACTTTTTTATTTGCTTATTGATATTGTTTGCTTTATATTTTTGAAGGTGTATATTTTGTCTTTTGGAAAGCAATGTGGGCGAGTTGGATCTGTATTTGTATTTGGACGTTGCACATTCTGAAACTTTGCCATATACTAATTTCAAGTTGGTTGTGTTGGACCAAATCAACAACCAATTTTCAATAGAAAGGGGTAATTTATCTTTTGCCATTTTGTTTTTGTGATGAGACTTGGTGAAGACTCAATTCCTAGTTTGGCTAGAAATTTATATAATAAAACTTCAAACTATAATTTTTCTATAATTATATAAGATCTATCTTACTCTAAATACAATTTCTGTATCTGGTGAACTGTTCTCTCTACTTTATCAACTACATCAATATGTTTAGTTTATACTAATTTTCCTGATTTTGTACACCGCAGAAACAAAACACCTGTTTACCAAGCAAGAGAATAATTGGGGTTATGTACCATTCATGTCCCTTAGTAAACTCCGTGACTCGAGCAGAGCATATCTTGTTAATGATACAGTTGTTGTCAAGGTCGAGATTAAGGCCGAGCCTCCTGGATCACTTACCACAGTTTCAAATGTTGTTCCTGGGTTAGCTATGAAACCTCAAGAACCAAAAGCAGTCGATGACCATAAGCATGTCCCAAATATTGCTGATCCTGATCCAACTCCTCCAACTGAGGTTGTTCAAGATGAAGGTACTAATGGACTTAGGAGGACTGAAGGGGTTCATTTGCCAGAACTGCCTGAGACCGAAGTCGAACAGGCTAACGTGAATGAGAATAAGGCCAAGCCAACTGAATCTCTGACCACAGTTTCAAATGTTGTTCCTGTGTTAGCTATGGAACCCCAAGAACCAAAAGCAGTCGATGACAGTAACGATGTCCCAAATATTCATGATCCTGATTCAACTCCTCTAACTGGGGTTGTTCAACTTGAAGGTAGTAATGGAATCCGACGGACTGAAGTGGTTCATTTGCCAGACCAGCCTGAGACCGAAGTTGAAAATGCTAACGTGAATGGGTTTCAGGTGCTGGCTTCGAAAGCAGATATTGTGGAACGGATTTTTGAAAAACATCCTGATTTTGTTTCAAATTTCCATCTCAAGAACCACCAATTTCGGTCTGCTTTCATGAATTCCATCCTTGCACTCATTGAGAAGTTTTGCCAGCCACCTGCAGACTTCTCGGAGGGTGATCTGAGCTACTCCCGTACCATTTTGACAGATTTGGGAAGTGTTGGTTTTCAGGTGGACTGGCTCACTGCCAAGTTAGAGGAAGTTGTTAGGAGGAAAAGACAAGCTGGTGAACTTGTCAAGAAACTTGAGGAGATGAAGCAAGTGATGCACGATCTTGAGGCAGAAGCTGAATCTGCTAGAGCTTCTCTTTCGATTAATGACATAGTATGAGAATTTAAATTATTATGGCTGTCTTGCTTTTAAAATGTTTATCTTTTAGTTGAACATCGGTTGCTTTTTGTATGTCATGTTATGGCTGTCTTGCTTGGATTGTGGTTATTTTTGCTCAGGAGAACACTTGTGACAATCTCGCAGTCCGATTTGTTCTGGTTTTGTACTTGAATTTTATAGGATTGATACCTTACATGGCTTTATGAAGCTTTAACACTTTGTAATCTTCCCTCTGTTTTACGTAGCTAGTGAACTTTGCATCATTTGATACTGTTTTCAGTTATCTTGAGCGAGTAACTATAGCAGCAGGAATTCATCTTAGTGCTGCAGGGGAATATAGAAGAAGATCAGAAAATAAACAAAACCATGATCTAGGGTAGGGTATTTTAGTTATAAGTCTAATATTTTATTATCTAAAACAATCGACTATTTTTCAAAGTAAAGTTAGGAGTGTTTTATTTTGAGACTCATAAACCCTAAACATAATTAGGAAACAATATAAATATTTACCATTCTAATCAAATCCGATATTTAAATATAAATATATTTGATTAGCTATTAAAAAAAAAATATTTCTAAGAAATTTATTTCAATTGGAAGTTCGATTTCGAATTGTAGTTTTGTTTTTTTTTTAATTTTGTGGATTATATCATATGCTATTAATTTCGTAATTTCTTTTTGTATTATTGTAGGTCCGATGTCGTTGAGGAGCGACGTCTTCCTCGCTCTAGGGCGTATCCCCCGGGATCACGGGCGCCACACCTGGGGAAGAATTTAAAGACGGTACGGGTCGTCGAAGATGAGAGGGTCCGTGATGCTAAGCGCGGACGAGATTCATCTTAGGACCCTGAGACTATTCGTCTTAGGGAGGAGAAGGAGAGGATAAGGTCTGATCGGTCTTTGCACCGAATCAACCATGGAAAGAGGAAAGAAAAAGCTGTAGAGATTGCAGTGGATGATACTAGAGGTGGAGGCTCCTCACAACGCGAGACGTCGCATTTACACTGATCACCACCTCCCGCTCGCAGTGCTCCATCCCCTGCGCATACTAGTACACATCCACCACCTGTTAGTGAGAGCGTGGATGCCACTGAGGACCCTAAGCAGGACACCATCGATGAGGAGCATATCGATGCGATCCACACAGAGGAGCAGCGAAAGACGTTTGCAATTCTGAAATGCAACAAGATACCTCTGTTTCCTGACTACAAGGAGCACGAGGCATATCACATCTTCATTGGACAGGTAAGTACCAAATTATTAAACCGTCTAGTCTAAGGTTTTATTATTATTAATTTCTAACTTATTTTTTTATTTAGAGGGTCACACTTTATTAGGCATACAGGAACATTATAATGTGCTTCGTATGTAAGACCTCATTACTCAGCCAAATGTGCAACGAGATTTGGCGCGGACTCCTTTCGGTCCTCTCATAGCTCACTTACCTTAGTACTTCACGAGCTCATTACTTGATGAGGTATTCGTTGAGTGTTGGCATTAGGAGACCAACACGTTCCATTTCTCGTTCGGGGAAATGACGATTACCCTCGATGATGCCAGCTGCATTACAGGTCTCCCTGTAGTTGGTCGGACCTTGGATGTAGTCACGGCTCCACGTGATGAGGCATACAACTACTATGCTAGTATGTTAGGTTTGACAGTGGATGAGGTCCGTGCAGAGATACAGTCCACTAGAGGCGTTGGCTTCAAGATCAAGTGGCTGCGGGAGACTTTCACCAGGGTTCGCTACATCGAGCAGACTAATGCTGAGACTATCCGCCAGGTCTCACGAGTATACCTGATGTTCTTATTTGGTTGCACTATTTTTGCGGATACTAGTCAGAAAAGCGCCAAGGCTGACTACTTGTATCGGTTGGCGAATGTGGATTCTAGTTTGTGGGACATAGCGTGGGGTACGAGTGCATTGGCATTCCTGTTCCGTGGTTTGGGTGATACTTCGAAAGCATCAAAGCATTACATGTACGGATTTGTCTTTAGAAATGGCAGAATATGTTCATTCTCAAATTTCCATGAAGGAGGAAACAATGCGTATTCTCAGCGACAATGGAGGCTACGATTTTGACTAACTGTCTATTCAATCTCAAGTTATATACTCATGTTTTGCGATGTTGTTGTTGCTTGTTCGTAACGTTTGATATTAATTTATGAAATGGTTAATTGCTTATCGTTATAAGTTGGAAAATTTCATGAATTACGGTCAAACAACTGAAGTACAAAACGGTATGATAAAGTAAACAAAGTTCTAAACAACATAAATCCGACCAAAAGACATAAATCCAATCAAAACAACATAAATCCGACCAAAAGATATAAATCGACTACTAAAATTCATCAAGATTAGTTACTTCTAGGAATGAACAAATAGGCTTTCTCCCTTCGAGCTCCGTGTATGTTTTGTAGCGACCAACTATTGGTAGCTCCCAATACGTAGCCTCTTCACTCTTCAACTTTTGCCACGTAGGATGTATGCGTGTGCAAGGGCATAGGGGCTTGATTGATAGCTGTTTAATAAGACTTAAATTAGAACAAAAAAATGAGTAATACAGTTGTAAGTAATAACAAAACCATAAATCGAATGACTTACATTGACGAAGTGATTAGTATCAACAAATTCAAACCCAATTTCACATCTTTATCCACAATGACCATCTGCCTTAACATCATTTATACCCGATATAAAAGGATTGAAGTGAGTCGGAAACCAATGCAAAAAACCTTTCAAGTCGTAAATAAGTTCTTTGACTCCACCAATGGATGATTGTACGATATTGCTAGCGAGGGAGGCAATGAAATAACTGCGAGTACGAGGTACTTTAGGTACCTCTGCCCGAATCGTATTTGCACTAGCAACTGCTTTACCCTTTTTAACTTTTGGTGGTTTTAAAGAGTTCATGACTGAGTCAAGACTAGCCTTATCAGCATTATCCGCATGTTCCCATTGGCATTTGTCCCGTTTAGTGGATGATGTATCAACAACTAATTTTCTTTTCACTTGCGGGCGGCCTCGGTGTTTCTGCTTCTCCAATGGCTCTAGCAATGAGGATGTTTCAGGATAAACAATTTCAAACCATTTCTTGTAAATGTGTTTTATACGGCTTTCGTCTTTTGTCTCCATAACATTGATTACTAGCTTTTTCAGATCATCTTTGAGAATCTCCATGGTCGTACGGAATGAACGAGGAATTATTTCTAACCTTGTCCAGTGGGTGTGAAATGCTTCTAACAATGCAGCTTTTCCGTTTTTACGCCACTTACGGACCTGGTGATAGCAAGGTATACCATGGGTAGATTTTATAGCGCATATACAGACGCCATTGTGTTTAACATCTGACCCATCTTCAATAGCGATCATCTTGATATCTTCGGCCTTCTCTACTTCGTCTAAAAACAGTTCTACGCCATGTGGGAAACCTTGCCTCGAATTTTATCAAAAAGTTTGTCTGCGAACTTACGCAGCGCTATGTAACGACTCTTCTCAAACGACGACCTAATGGCAGCATGTTGGATTTCGACTAGCGAATGAACCCTCCCCCAAAATAACTCAAAGTTTATTTGCTTGTACGTAGGTAACGGTTTAGGTTATAATGAGCACTCTCGACGCATTTAGTCGTGCAATGTCCCAAATGCAAGTTATTGTTCGTCTTCCAAACAACGAATTTGTCCGTGTATTTATCGAGCCACGACTTTTCAGTGTATTCAATTGCAAGAGGGTAGTATTTGTACTCTAATAGCATGTCTCGTCGGGCGTGATCAAATTCAATATCTGATGTTGCATACGCAATCTTCTTCCAAGCAGAAACAAATTTAAAATTATCACTTTTCTTGGGGAAGTATTTTCTTGTTTTCCCCTGAACATTCTATGTTATGTGCCATCGGCATAACATATGCGTTGTCTATGGGAATACCACTTCTATGGCGTTCATCAACGTTAAATCTCTGTCGGTCAGGATGGCACGAGGTTCTTCATTTCCGTGAACGGAAATCAACGACTTCAAATAATCTAACACCCATTTGAAGTTGTTTAAATTCTCACAGGACATGAAGGCAAATGCCGCACAGAAATTCAATCCGGTACATGTCACACCCACTATCTCAAACAATAGCATACCATATCGTATGACTTTATACATACTATCCATGATCAAAACTGTTGGAAATGTTCGCAAAAGGTCAACACTGACTGGAGGGGCAAAAAACATATATGTAATGACTTGTCCATCGTCTTCACCAGATTTATGCCATTCATAATAATTATGTGACTTAAGCTCCCCCAACAAGAACTGGAGTTGTGACCTACCCGCCTTCTTTAAAACCCTACTTTTCTATCGTGCATTGTAGATGGTGCCCATAGAAGAAACATTATCTTCGTCTAGCTTCTTAACACCATTCAGTATATCTCTGGCTTTAGTACCAATGTAGGTCGCTCGTTCAAAATATTCCATCTCTTCATCATTCAAACGGCCAGCAAAATAATGACCATCTAGTTGTTTTGAACTCTTGTGGTTATGAATACCACATTTCACTTCTAACTTCCATTGATCTGGTTCCACCATTAACCTGAGAAGCTCAAATGGGCAGCCAATCTTTTTAGTTCCTGTAGACTTGCGTTTACGATCTTTCTCAGCTACTCTTGGAGTATACTTTCCCGACCTCTCACACTGGAAAAACATCATAGGACGTATTCTACGATTTACTTTGTCGCGCCGATTTATGTTGATAACCAAACCATGGCGTTTTCCAGGCTTCGTCACCCACTTAATCAACGCTTCTTGTGTATAGAACTCGGTAGTGAAGAACAAATGACTATAGTCAGTAGCGAAAGCTTCCTCAATCCCATGGGCGACATATGTCCCCTATTACACAACATCAAATCATAATAAGCAATCAAGTATAATTAAAAACGAAAAAACCTTGATTTTTTCAGAAAATTTGGGCAAACCAAAGGTTAAGAGGCCTAGAACCGATGGTTCTAGGCCTCAGAACCGGCTGTACACGAGAAGGTGCACCACCGGTTCTGCGGCGTTGAACCGATGGTGAAGGGGCCTCAGAATTGAGCGGATTGAGGCCCTTGCACCCCCGGTTCAAGGCCACAGAACCGGTGGTACTGAGACCTCAGTACCGACCGGACTGAGGCTTCAGCACCATCGGTTCATGGCCATAGAAACGGTGGTGTGTAGGTCACGCACGACCGGTTTTAAGGCCTAGAACCGGCCGTGCGTGACCTATGCACCACCAGTTCCACGGCCAAGAACCAATGGTGCTGAGGCTACCTGGCCAATTGTTACCTTTTCCGGCGACGATGGCTCTTTCTCCGGCGACTCCAACTTCTTTTCCGACGACATTTCATCATCTCTTTTCTCCGGAGACATCAACTCCTCCACGCTAATCCCTAGTTCTGGGTGATTCATGATCGATTTTGTGTTTTTCTTTAGAATGAGGTTGAATGTTCTTGATTTTATTTTGAACTTTGAACTTGGTTTCAAAGATTTTAAGAAAACTAGACTATTTGGACGATAAATTCACTAAAGAAGAGTGTTTGTTTGGGTATAGATATCGAAATAGGTTATTTGGTGAATTGGGTATACTTAGGATACAATTAGTAGTTTTATACTTAATGGTAGTTTCGAGATTAATTGAATTGTCGAGGGTAATTTTGTAAAAAAAAGTCAAACTAAAGTCAAAGGAAGATTTGGGGTATACTTAAACCGGAATTGGGTATATATAGCCATACCTTAAAAAAATCTGCAATTTTTTTAAAAATCTAATAAAACGATAAAATAACAATTCATACCTTAAGACTAAGGTGACAAGCCTATAAGATATTCTACCATCGTTGGGTTTCTTGAGACGTTTGACTTTAATTCCAATGTCGTTTCCGAATCCGGTACTCGAGTGAGCAGTAAGGCCCATTTCATTATCGAATTCCCAATGCCACGGTCATCAGCTGTTCTAATGTTAGTTTTCTCAAAAAACACGTACTCATACATAAGAATTTAGCATGCTGGTATTACTACTAACAAATACGTCTATGGAAAATCTAGATGCTCTTGTCCGGATAGTACTTGAACTCATAGTTAGCTGCACAAACTCAATATATATAGTCCTTTCTGGGACACTAATACGCAATATTTATCCATTCATAGTAATCTCCCAACCCTTAGCAACAGAGGCCGCCTCCCCCGATGATATAATAGGTCTAAGATGATCAATTTTAGTTTTTGTGGAGTAATTTTCATCACTTGTTGATTCTAAACTGTTCCAAGTCCTTCGCTAGTTGTCCAAAACCCAATCAATCTTTCACAATTTTTATTCATATTAACAATTAGCAAACAAATAACACGTAACTTATTTGTTTTCTCAAACGTATTTAGCAACTAAATTTCTATGTACGCTTAATATCTTTTTATTTTTTAATTCAATTTCACGTATTTTTATTTTTTTTTAATTTTTTCGCAATAAATTTATACGTAATTTCGTACTAATCTTTTTAATGGAACTAGTTTTATTTGTCTTGAAAAAACAAAACCAACGATATTTTTGGATATTTGTTTGGAGCTATGTTTGAAAGATATGATTGTTTTTATCATAAAAAAATACAAAAACAAAAGAAGAGAGAGAAAAACACTTGGGGTATATTGGCATTAAAAAATGTTTAGGTGATTATTTATAAATATAATTTAACACTAGATGATTATTTGTACTTTATCACACATAAGGTTGTTATTGGTAAATAAGTTTGATGTTTGGTGGTTATTAGTAGACTAAACTCAAACAATACAACTATAATTCAACATTTGACAGTTTTACATTAACCGACAGATGTTGAAGACTAACTTTATCCATACTGGATTGTCCAGGTACTACCAACGGACTTTTGAAAGTCCAAAAACTACTTGTCACTAAAATCGATAGTAAAAAATGAATTACTATTCAAAACTTACATCATGACTATTTAAATTGCAATATTTAGTATCATAATCAATTAATCAAATTTAGAGTCTTTTCAATTCACAACTCTTTACTCATATTACTCATATTAAGTATTCATAAAATATAATCTAAGATTGTTTATGAATAAGTATTCCCATATTTAGTGATTTAAAAATATTTGAATTTGGATATTTTTTTTTATCATTTTAATTTTTTTACCATATTAATTTTTTTAATAATTTTTTTATAAATGGAAAGACAAGCTTTGAGATCCTTGTCGCGTTGGTGCGGGGTTCATACCACTCACTGTTACGGGGAATCCTACCCTCTTAAAACTATATCAGAGTTTGTGTGAGAGTTTTTACTTTATTATTAGGTTATCGTCCAAGCGTATCAGTATCTACGAGCAACCAATTAACCATTTTGTGATATTTCTTAGATAGATACGACATTAGGGTCGTTTGATACCATCATATCTTATTATCCACTTCACGTGGCTCGAAAGGTGGGATATTTAAAGATAATAGCATGTCAGCGACTTGTTGTTTTGTACAAAATTAGTAGACATATCAGAGCGAGGTCTCTGACGATGCAAATGTATGGATTAACTAGAGATATCGTGTTATCTATATTGATGTGAGAGCTCTTGCATATAGTATATAGATGTATCAATTAATAATTACATCATATGATATATACATGTAATTAGGAATGAATCTCAAAATATTAAATCTTTAAATCATACCCTTCTATTCTTTGAGATATAATTAGATTTGGGACAACTATATGAGTTTTTAAGATACATAAAGTGACTATTATATCAATTTTTAATTTGAAAAAAGTTAGGGATTTATTTTCCAAAACCTAATTTATGAATAGATACTTCACGTCTTAAAGAAGCTATTCTAAAATTTGTTTGTGGAATACTGTGTTACGACCATCTTAGGATCCATAACCAATTGCGCAAATGTGTACTTTTTGAATAATTTAAAAGTCTTCATATTCTTGATGGAATGAAAAATTAAATCCAATGTCTTACAGTAAAGTTTGAAACCTTATAGGAATGGAGATAAACATATAAACAACACGACGTGTGACGACTACAACTATGGAAAACACGTTGGCTATTAAGTATGATGATTAAATACCATAATATATATATATATATATATATACCTTATAAAATCTACTATACTAAATAACATAATCAAACAGCGGTATTGTCTCTTTAATGGACTAAAATTGGAACACAGAAACCAATAGTTTAAGTTTTGGATAAGATAAATCGTCTTTTATACCATTATTGCAATTTATATTCACATAATATGATTTATGATAATATTATAATATTATATATAATTTTAATTTTTAATTATTTATTAATGATTAAATTTTAATAATTAGACAATATTTTGTAATTACTCTATTACCATAAACACGTACATATTTCGAAATTAATTCGTAAATGGTTTATCATTAATTATCACTTCAATAATGATAATTGTTTTTGGAAATACTAATCATATTTTTTTTATCGAGAAAATATATTAAATAAAAATAAATGGTTCGTACAAGTACATGAGGCATATCCCAAAGAGTGATATGAAAATCTGAAAAAGAAAAAGTTCTACGATAAAACATTAACCCTAACTTGGCTAAACGATATACAAAATAAGCACAAAAATGAGAATACCTAAAAAACCAAACTAGACTAATCAACAGAGTTCAAAATCACGAGATCTAAAACATAAACTAGTAGGGGAGAGAAGGATGCGAAACATACATAAACAAAAAACATAAGTTGAAATTATAAGGATTTATTGGCCACTCAACCTTTGTACCAAAGAACCTAAACAAAATGTCAGAAAGCATGTGATGTGACGCCGCAGAGGCCAAGGCAGGAAGGGAGCAAAATATTCTACCATTTCTCTCCCGCCAGACGTAGTGAACAACCGTACCGGAACATGACTGCTAAAAGTGGCGTAAACTTTAGGAGGGACACTTGTATGCCTCATAAAACTGGGAGATCCAATTATTGTTATTACTTAAAGAGAATCCAAACTTGGATCTTGCGTAACCCCAAATGCTATGAATGAAACTACAATCATAGAGTCAATGGTTGTATATGAGAAAGTCCAAGAGGGAATTTGACCCTCAACTCTCATATGATAAAAAGCCAAATCATGAAGAAGTGGCAAGGCATATCAAATTTTGACCATACTAACCTAGCCTACCCGACACAAGGGATGGACGAATGAATGACACTGTAGGTGTCCTTGATAGTGAAATTTGTGATTTCTCTCTTAGTATTTCCAATGGACATCGTTGTAGAGGACATTTGGAGGAGGGAAAGAGAGAATGAGATTGTTGTTCTTCGAAGATTGTTGCAACTTCTAGCACTAACAAATCCAATATGAGGTGTCCAGTTTCAGAGCTCATCGGTGGATAATATCTAAAACTCTACGATTTTTGCCAAACCTTAAGTCATGGATGATACTTTGTTAATAATAAGAAATTAGAGAAGTATGGAGGAGTCAAAGGTTGTACCAAAAGGAGGCATTCTTCTCATTGTGAGTTGTCACCATGTATAAATTTCTAGTGAAAGGCCTAAGACGTAAAACATTTCTCCAAATCTAGGAGGTAGAAAAACCAAGATCTAAAGCCCAAAAGTTATTAGTTTTATTTTTTCTTGGATTTAATCCGGTCGCACAAGATTGAGTTTTTGTTATTACTAATTAAATACCACAAATGTATAAGGACGATCTTCTGATTCCGATTTTTTAGGTCACGAATCACAAAGCTTCCATCCTTTATGGGTAAGCTGATAGTCGACCAGGTCGCCTTTGCCCCCGAGATTTTCATATCGTGGCCGGTCAATAGAAAACGACGAGAATACTGAGAGAACTCTTTGACAACCCTCGAACGGATAATGAAAATAGAGGCATAGTATTCGTGGCCTGCGAAAAGAATATATCTGATGAGTTGAAGACGACTATTGGAAGATAGATGCTTGGAGGTCCAATGATCAATACGCGTAATAATGTTATAAAAAGAGATAAACAATCGGTATGTGAAAGTCGTCTTGTGAGGAGAGAATGTCCCAAATATTTAAACGAAAGGGAGCCGACTTTGTATCCTAAAATGTTGATGATATCATTTTTAAGTGTAGGGCTGACCGGAAAGGAAAATGTTGCTTTTGTCAGGACTGACTTGGAGACCCGAGAGCGAGAATAAGTCATCCAAACCTACTTTGATAAGTTGAAGGGAATTAAGATCATTGTGGAAACTCATTAAGTCATCAACAAAATAAAAATTTGTTATTTTGAGCTTATAACACTTAAAGTGGAAGTTGAACTTTATCTTATTACTTTTCTCTTGGATAATACCTTGAAAGGGCTACAATAACTATAAAAAAAATAGCACGTTACCACATACATTCTATACCATGGAAATTACCGTTTAGATCACCATTTATGTTAATTTTGTGCGAGGGATGACGATTCATTAGATAATTCAAAAGATCATTTTTAACTCATGACAAGGAAAATATCAATACTGAGATGTCAACGAACATTGTCAAAAAAATTCGCAAGGTTAATTTTTAAAATAACTCTTTCGCTATTTAAAATAATAATTCATGATTTAAAAAATAAAAATATTGTAAAAATTATTGCATCCAAATTGTATTAATCACATTTTATTATACATGGATATTCGAACCGAAAACATCATTAAAAGAATAATATTATAAATATCAACATCCAATTGGCATCTAAGATCTTTATGCACAAGTTTAAAGAGAAAAAAACTCATGATAATATAGCTAGTGGTCTGATCAGTACTGTAATCGACTTGGTTTTATTTTATCTTTTAGTTTAATAATACAATAAAACAATCTTGTAGTATTCTATTCTCATACATACATAGTTCATTCTAATTTAACAGTAGTTTATATTTTCATTATGAATCTAGCTTTTCTTCTAAAATTGAACATATTTAAAATATATTTTCAAAATTAATACATAGTTATTAATTTTTATAATAAAAATAGTAATAACAATTTGTATGATACTCCAAAGATAATAATAACAATTCTGATTCATTTCTTTGTCTATGGATTAATTATTTTTTGGTTTGTCTTTCTAGTCCGTTTTATGTATTTTTATCCAACGCTATGTTTATTTATTTTTAGAAATTACTAGAATAATTATATAATTTAATGTGATGGTTTGCTGGAATGTTTTATTTCTCTGTTTTGTAGCTGTAGGAGAGATTTATCAGTTATGATATCTTATTTTATTTAAACTAAATTAAACAATGAACTATATATTGAAATTAATTTAATAGTTTTGTCACTTTTTTTTGTTATATACTATAGAAGTTTTTATATGTTAAAACAATATCTAATATGGATTATAAGAATATAATTTTTTTTTCAATTCTATTCCTGTAATCCTAAGGCGGATGCCTTGGCTCAAATTAGGGGACAGAAACGTGAAATCTTCCACAGTATAAGGGTTTAAGGGGTCTATAATAAAATTATGTCTATTGTTAATTCTGATGATTCCTCTAGTTCCAATCCTAAAATGATCTCCACGGTTGTCTTTAAGCATTTTGAAAACTTCACTGGCACCCAAAATCCTAGAAGTTATCCAAGACTTAATAGAATTAGGGTCCTCATAAGATTTGCGATTTTCCCCTCTGATAAGTCCAACATGATCAAACCCCTATTGGACGATGAAATTAGAAAAGCCTTATTTGATATTGATAGTGATAAGGTCTCGGGTCCTGATGGCTTTAGTGCTAGTTTCTTCAAAACTTGTTGGCCCACGGTTGGGCTTGATATCTGCTCGGGTGTTAAGCATTTCTTCCGCTGTGGTAAAATGGACCCAGATTGGAACAAAACCCTCATAGCCCTTATACCAAAAATTTATTCGCCCTCATCTCCCTCAGACTTTAGGCCCATTTTCTATTGCAACGTCATTTATAAGAAAATCTCCAAAATCCTAGCGAATAGAATCAAGACCACTCTCCCCACCCTGATTGAACCCCTCCCAATCGAATTTTGTTCATGGTGGGGGTGATGATACATTGAATGATCCAATTGATCATCTCGATAGGGAAATCTATAACATAGAGGACATCCAGGATTAATTCCCATCGAACATTATCGAACGCCTTCATTATGTCAATCTTAAGGGCACATCCGGGGCCCTTGAGGGCACATCCGGGGCCCTTGCGGTTGGTATGGTAGCCATGCATAAGGTCTTGAGTGAGGAGGATGTTTCACTGTTTGTATTAATGGTACGCCCACCGGCAACTTTCAAGTTTTGAAGGGCCTCCGTCAAGGAGATCCCCTCTCCCCTTACATTTTTGTCATTATCATATATGCTCTATCAAGCATTCTTCAGGAAACAATCCATGACCCATCTTTTGGATATCATTGGAAATGCCACAAGCTCAAGATCATCAACCTCTGCTTTGCGGATGACCTCATGATCTTCTATCGCGCTAATGCACCCTCCATTAAACTTATAAAAGAGGGTCTCGACGAATTCGCTCTTCTTTCGGGACTCCAACTTAACACGAATAAAAGCCAAGTTTATCTTTCAGGGACCTAGGAAAGCACTAGGATCGTCATTCTGAACAACCTTTGGTTCAATGAAGGCACACTACCGGTCAGATACCTGGGTAACACTTCCAGGCTTACCTACAACGACTGCATGCCTTTTTTTTTACAAAAGTTACAAATCGTATAAACTCATGGACTGCTAAACACCTCTCATACGCCGGTCGACTCCAGCTTATCAAATCAGTATTGTTCGCTAGCCAGATCTACTGGTCCTCAATCTTATTCTCTCGGTCAGAGTTTTAAATGAGCTCTCACAGCTGCTTAGAAGATTTCTTAGGTCGGGTTCAGAGATGAAAATTTCGGAGGCAAAGGTTGTCTGGGATAAGCTCACTTTGCCCACAAATAAGGGTGGCATTGGGATCCAAAATCTAAAAATTTGGAATCAGACGGCTGCCTTTAAGATTTTCTGGTCCATATTAACAAAAAATAAAAGTTCTATATGGACCCAATGGACTTTTACGGAAAAAATAAAAATAAAAGTTTTTGGACTCTTCTCTTTCCTTCCAATACAAATTGGGGATGGCGCAAAATTCTAAAGCTTCAGAATCAGGCCGCATGCTTATATAAAGTTAATGTTGGAAATGGAAATAACACCTCCATATGGCATGATCCATGGTTCTTTCCATCTTCCATCATTGACCGTTGCGGCCCCAGTTTCACAAATCTGGCTCAACTGCGTAATATATCTCGAGTCTCATACCTCATTTGCAATGGATTTTGGGCTTGGCCCTCTCACGCTAGGGCTCTAAATAGGCGCATGCTTTCTCACCTAGCCGAAATCAGAAGAGCCCTCAGTACCCTTCCTCCCGCCACTGAGACTGACGACGTCTTTCTATGGATCCCTAACAAGTCCAAACCGCAATTCACCATCAGTAGCACCTACTCCGCTTTCCGAACTATAAGAAACAAAGTCGTCTGGCTTCCTTCGTCTGGAACAAATACTTTATCCCTAGACACTCTTTTATCACTTGGATGACCATCCATAACAAGCTCACTACACGAGATAAGCTAATTAGCTGGGGACTAGACTCCCCCCACCTGAATGCGTTATTTGTTTAAACTGCCCGGAAACTCTAGAACACATCCTCATAGTATGTCCATATTCCTCCTCCATCTGGGAGATCATCTCTCGTAAGCTCCATATCCATTCAAGTCCCACTCCATAGGCTTTTTGTCTTGAGGAGACTTGCGGTTGGACTCCTTCTAACTATGGAAAAGGTTTTCTCTGACGGAGTGCTTATTGCTTGACCATATACCACATATGGAGTGAAAGAAACGCTCGTATCTTCAACAACAAGCATGTCTTAAACTCCAATATTGCTCATCATATGATTTCTTACATCCGTTATCGCTTTCACAGAACGAAGGTCACCTTTCCTATGTAATTGTCTTTCATTTAATGTGATATGTATGTTATTACTCGGTTACCTTTTCTAAAGGTTTTGCTTAACGCTGTAATCTGGTCCCAAAACGACCAAAAACTCATGTAAACACCTTTTTTATATATATATATTTACAGTTTTTTATATTTAAAAAAAATATTGTAAAAATAAAAATAATTACCCTTTTATTGAGCGTAGGTCGTTGATTTGGTCCACCAAAACAAAATTGAAAGAACAACGTGTTTACTCCACCCGGGTGACAAAGTTGCAGAATTTGCAACATCCAAAGAGAGAGACAAATGGTCCACACAATTTTGATCTTTGTTTATTTAGATTACCAGTAATTATCTGAAACAATAAATGTTTCAGAGTAAAGTTTTCTCACGTTCAGTTTTAAGAAATTGAAAATTTTCCTAACTAATTCACTTGTTGTGGGATAAACATCTTCTATTTCCGAGTTTCAGTCCAAACTGGAACACTGAATGAACATCATGACAAACAAAAATCATGAAATCAAACACTCGGGTTATATAATAAACTCAGATGAAAACTACTGCATCGTCTCAAAGTAGGGATAACTTACCTCTCTAATTGCTCGCAATATGGTCTTCAAGTTATGAAAATATACCCCAGCTCTAAGAACATCCCAAAAAGAGTTATTTTATTTTCTAGATCGTAGGATAAAAGAAAAGAATAGATAAAAACAGGGTTGAATATCATAAACAATAGAAAAAATAGTATTCACTAAATATTCATATTAAAAATGTAGCATCTAAGCTTAAATTTAGGGTAGGGATGACAATTTTTTCCGAACCCGCGAGTACCGGATCCGAACTGACCCGATGTAATAGGTTATGGGTTTAATTTTTTTTCCACGGGTATCCAATCCAAACCCGACCCACTGGAAAATATTAATACCCCACAGATATCTGTTAAATTAATATTATATAAAATATTATATTATTTAATATTATTTATCATGTTTTAAAATAAAGTTATTTATATTAGTATCTATTCTGTAATACCAAAACTATACATTATTTGGTAATATATACAGTGTATTTTTGAAAAATATTATTCTACATTTAAATATTAAATTTAGTTTTTCAATCTCTTTCTTTTAATATTTTTTATTTTTCTCTGCAAAATTGATAGAATCAATATGGGTCTAATATTATTAATATTATTAATTAAATTTTAATAAATATTAACATATACCAAAACTATATATTAATTATTAATAACATTACAAAAATACCAAATTTGTTAATTATAACTAGATAACGTATATTTTGAAAAATATTTCTCTAAATTTAAACATTAAAATTTAATTTTTCAATTTCTCATTTTTAAAATATTTTTCTCTTTTTTGGTTTAATAATATTATCATTTATTAAATAAAAAAATTACTAACATTTACCAAAATCATATATCAATTATTAATAGATAACAAAATAGTGTTCTACGTTTAAATATTAAATTTCATCATTTATGCCATTAATATCAAACTCAAGAAGACCTAATAATATAATTAATTAAATTAAAAGAAAATAATTTACTACATATACCAAAACTATGTATTAATTATTAATAGATAACAATTGGCGTTAGAGTGTAGTGTCTTTTTTATACAGAATTGGCTTAAATATTGAGACCAGTAGGTAGTTTTTCAAAAAAACCTATAATTTCAATGGGTACCCGCTGATGGGTACCCAAACTCGGCGGGTTCAGATGTGGGAACAAAAGATTAATATCCGACGGGTACGGGTTAGGGTATGAGTTTTGAAAAATATAGACGAGATGGGTTACGGGTTTAGCTATACCCGTATCCATTCCGACCCATTGTCATCTCTAAATTTTAGAGAGTGTGTTGGGATGCTCTAACTTTATTAAACGTATTTTTTCGTACAATTCAGTTATTCAAGAGATTAATATAGTTTATCAATAAAAAATTAACCATTGTTTTGTGAAAAAAACTTTAAATAAAATAAAATGTGTTCATACAAGTACCCAGGACATACCCCGAGGAGATACAATCGACATAAAGAGGTCGATAAACAGGACTCTGCTAAAATAAACATAGTAGGAATGACAGAGCAATAGAGATAAACTAAAGTAACTAAAATAACATACAAATGGTCATTCGAGCCGACATAAAGTAAATCTAAGGAAGTCCACACCAATGGAAAGAAACAGACGAGACCGATGAGGAGGGGACCTGCAACTAAAATAGAAGAATAAATAAATAAATAAAATTAAAAGCAGTTACATAGGCCAACAAATCTTAGTGCCGTGGAATTTGAACCAAAGATCAGAGAAGACTCGGCGAGAAACCAGCGAGGCATTGGCCGAAAGGGAACAACCAATTCTTGAGTTCCTCTCATTCCAGACGTGATAAATAACCGCGTCAAAGCAAGAGCGCCAAATGTGACGGTTTCGAGAGTGAGACCATTTTGACGCCTCACAGACCCAAGTCTGGCAACACGAAGCGAAAAAAAAGAAGCCTAGTTTTGACCTAGCAAATGTCCAAATACTCTGAGTGAAACTACACTCATAGAGGAGATGGACGATAGTTTCAGAGGTAGAGTTTCATAAGACACAATCAAGTGGGTTATTGAAACCCGAACTGAGAATCTTATCCCTGGTAGAAAGGTTTTTTAGGATAGCGAGCCATAAGATAAATGAGTGACGAGGAATACTGAATTTATTCCATACTAACCCAGGCCACCCTACAATAGGGGTAAGGCGTACGAATAAAGTTATATGTATCCTTAATTGTGAAGTTGATGCAGCCAAATTTTGTAATCCAAAAATGAACATCATAGGAGTTGATGTTAGGAGGGGGTAGGGTGAGGATGACGCTGTTGATCTCCAAAAGATTAGAACGACTTCTAGCTCTAATCGATCTGATGTTTGGAGGCCAATTCCAATGACCATCGAGAATGATATCTGATACCTTGAGGTTTTTCCAAAACCGAGAATCCTTGATGATATTAGTACCATAGTGCGAAGCTAAAGAGGTAGGGAGGAGCCTTGGGTCATACCAGAAAGAAGTACTCGAACCATTTCCAATAGCCACCATGTACAAATTACCAGCCAACGGGCAGAGACGAAGAATTTTCCTCCAAATCCAAGAAGAGGAGGAACCAATAGAAAGATCCCTGATATTATTCTTTTTTATTTTTTCTAATTTTATCCAATCACACTAGATAGAGTGATTGTTATTATTAATAATAAACCAAAGATGCTTACAGATAGCCATATGATTCTTGATTTTTAGATCTAGGATCCCAATGTCGTCCTCTTTTGTTGGAGATGTGATATTAGACTATGTCACTTTGGCCCCATGGATTTTCATAGCGGAACCCGACCAAAGGAAAAAACGAAGGTTCTATGTCAGCTCTTTAATGATCCTAGAGGGGAGGATAAATATGGAGGACCATTAAACTTGACCAACAAATAAGACAGATTTGATTAGCTAGATTCTACCAGCATATGACAGATGCTTGGAAGTCCAAGAATCAATCATGGCGGTAACTTTATGAAGAAGATGTCGACAGTCTGAGTGGATAAGGCGACCAGTAAGAAGGGGGACTCCCAAATATTTGACTGGGAGAAAACCTTCTAAATAACCCATGATAAACAAAAGCTCGGAGCGAAGAGGATTGTTGATACCCAACATAAGATATGACTTTTAGAGGGGTTAACTTTTAGACCAGAGTGGGAGTAGAAATCATCCAAAGCCTCTTTGATGAGGAGAAGGGAGTTGACATCACCATGACAGAAAATCATAAGATCGTATGCAAAGCAGAGATTTGTAATTTTAAGTTTGTGATATTTCTAGTGAGACTGTAAGTTTTTGTCATTACTCTTCTCTTTGAGGGTACTGGAAATTACTTGCATGACAAGGACAAAGAGAAAATGGGAAAGAGAGTCCTCTTTCTTGAGACCCTTTCTACCTTTGAATTTACCGTAAGGATCTCCATTAATATTGATGGATTAAGAGGGGGAGGAGATGCAGTTGATGATCCAAGTAATCATTTTTTCAGATAAGTTCATCGTTACAAGAATGTCAATGATGAGATGTCAGCGGACATTATCAAAAGCTTGCATAAGATCAATTTTAAGAACTACCCTTTTACCTCTACAATTAGTATGATAGCCTCTTAAAAGTTCTTGAGAAAGAAGGATGTTATCCGATATGTTCCTACCCGAGACGAAAGCCGATTGGGAATTATTAATCAGATATGAGAACAAATCCTTAATTTTATTATCTAAGATTTTAGAGATGGTCTTGTAAACAACATTACAAAGAACAATAGTTCTAAAAGCTACAACCATCTAAGGGGAATCATTTTTAGGGATAAGAGCAATGGAATCGGAGTTCCAAGAGGTATCGAGAATTCAGGTTTGGAAAAACTCGAGAACACCATTACAGATGTCCTGCCCAACAATATTCCAGGTGGATTTGAAAAAACTGGAATTAAACCATCAGGACCACACGATTTATTACTATCAATACTGAAAAGAACAGACTTAATATCCTCGTTAGTGATCTCACGAATCATAGAGGCCTTGTCAGTATCAATGACTTTAGATGAAAGAATAGAGGAAACTTTCTCCAACCCCGGATAACCAGCAGGATGCCTAGTACCGAGGGAGTCCTCGAAGTAACTCAAAATGACCTTAGAAACACTAGCGGGAGTTGAAACAGTGATACCTTTTGTTACGTAAAATACGGGTTTTTATACTGTTGTGGAAAAGTTTTGTATTTTTATCACAAAGCTTAATCCAGTTTTCTCTAGATTTTTGCTTGAAGAAGGATTCTTCAGCACGACTAAGAAAGATAAAAGTCGTAGAAGCCTAAACTTCTTTGGTGACAAAGATAAGGTTGAGAGGGTCAATAGCGAGATTAGATTGAGCTTGAAAGAGAATGTTTTGAGAATTAGAAACCCTAGAACTAATGTCACTGAACTCCTTATGAATGAGGCAAGCAAGCTCATAGTGAAGACGATTGAGTTTATCAGTGACAAGATACATACCAGAGGAAGAGATAGGAAGAGTCCAGCTTTTAAAAACAATGTTTTTGAACTGAGGATGAAATTGTCACATGTTAAAGAATTTGAATGGTTTTTTACGTCTTTGACGGGGGAACCCAAGATTTAGGGTGACAGTGGTATTATCAGAGGAACGAAGAAAACCAAAGTGAGCAAAAGATATAGAAAAGAGATCATCCGAGTTAGGGTTGACTAAAACACGATCGATTTTGGAGAGGATGGGATGAGTAGGTTTTTTATTAATCCAAGAAAAGTGGAATCCATTAGATCGAAGATCACTGAGATCACTAAGGTAGTAGCAATTATTGAAGTCATCAATTGTTGAAGAACATCTTCCGGAGGATCCTAATCGTTCCTCCGGATGACGAATGACATTGAAATCCGCCAGGGAGACCTAGGGGATTCCCTGATCATGCTTGAAAATAGTAATTAAATCATTCTAAAGATGAGTATGATCATGTGCGTCATTAAAAGCATCAAAGGCAGTGAATCTGAATGAGGCATTAAAATTATAACACTTTGCCATACATTGAATGTACTGAGAGGATTGGGATAACCTAGAAATAGTGATTACGCAGTAGGGTTCCAGATAATCCAAATTCTACCAAGACGATGAGAGGAGTGATTAGTAATAACCTGCCAAAATGGAACCATATACCTAATAATAGAGTCGACTTTAAAAAGTTTGACTTTTGTTTCAACTAAAATTAACAATAAGATATTATTACTCATTATAAAATCAGTAACATCTTTTTGTCTAACAGGATCATTAAGACCCACATTTCAAGAAGCAATATTCATAAGGAAAAATACTTACAGTGCATCAGACGATGGTCCTATCGGAGGACAAACCCATATTACCGTAAGTGATGACGCTAGAAGAGCGAAGCCTCTTAAGGGATGATCCCGCCTTTTAATTGCTTCCAACGACTTTGATCTCATCCAATAAATCTGAAAAAAAGACCTTGGAAAAATTGAACCAAACATTTTCAACAGATTCTAAACTAAGATTTTTTGTATGGAAAATCCAAACAAAAAGCTTACTAAAATCTTATAATAATTTAAACATAACATTAAATTATTAATAAGAATAAAATCCAAATAAAAAAAGAATCCATTTTATAAATCACATGCTTACCCATGTGAATTAAAAATGGAACCACCAAAGCAAAAGACAAAATTAGAATCAATTGTATAGACTAAGAAGTTGTAATAATAGCTTAACAAAAGAGAATGGCAGTTCACGTGCTTTGAGGACGACATCACAACATCGAACTATGAATCCTCACCGGTACAAGTATGAATACGTACGGGACAAAACCCATAAAACCTCCATAACTATGTATGAAGCTTAAGAAACCGAGTGAATGGTCTGAATCGTGTTGGAACCAAGCTAGAATCAGGCGCAAAACCAGTTGAGACTCGATATAACCAAAATCAGGCGTTGCACCGAGCCAACTCAGAACCGAGCCAAACCAGACCCTTTACCAGGCGAGACTGTAACCATATCCTTTATCAAAAACGAGACAAATCCCCTGGTATTTCAACCTTGAAACCGAACTATTGTATGGTTTACAGGTAATTCTGCAGATGTGACGGGATAGTTTGAGGAAGAAACAACTCTTGGTAAGGGGCCTTTCGGGATAACAATCAGAATATTATTTGTAGTAGTAAATTGTCCAACTTCATATAATGTTATTCTTGGCAGGTCTTGGCTCTGAAGGATGCATGTTGTTGCATCCACGGTTTATCAATGTTTAAATTATGCGATAGGGAATTAGGTAAGAGTGGTACGGAGCAGTTAGAAAATAGCTAGAGAATGTTATATTACAACATTGGCTTCAAAGACTCTTAACCTTTCAACTACCAAAACAGAATAACAATTACTATAGTCCTCTTTGGATAACAATCATATAGATGATCCAAGAGAGACACATAGTGCGATTATTCCAATCGAAGAAGTAAAAATCCATAGTTGGGTTATGGGAAAAATGTTAGGATCGGTCTGAAGTTACCGATAGATCTGAAAAATAAGTTACTAGCTTTCTTATTTAAATATCAACATTTGTTTGCTTGGTGTAGTGAAGATGTGACGGGCATACCAGCCGATATCATTTGCCACAAATTGTTAGTATGATCTGATGCAGGTCTAGTGATTTAAAGAAAAAAGGTCTTCTCTAAAGAAAAATCTAAAGCAATATGTAAAGAAGTGGATCAATTGCCCAAAATAAGTCATGTTAGGGAGTCACAATACCCCTTATGGACAACAAACCCGATTATGGTAAAAATAAAAATAGAAAATGACGGATGTGCATCGATTTCATTGATCTTAATAAAGCTTGTCCCAAGGACCCATTTCCATTGCCTTGGATATATCAGATAATTGACTCTACATCTGGTAACAAGTTACTATCCTTCATGGACGCTTTCGATGGCTATAACCAAATTCGAATGGACCCAAATGATCAAGATTATACTACGTTCCTTACCGACCCGGGGATACATTAATACAAAGTGATGCCCTTCGGTCTAAAGAATACTAGAGCCAATGATCAATATTTGGTAAATGAAACCTTTTCCAATAAAATTGGTAGACCTGTGGAGGTGTACATAGATGATATGATGGCTAAGAGTTTCAAGTAAGAAGATCCTTTGTCTGATCTCAGAGAAACCTTTTCTAACCTTGAAACCATTATATGAAGTTAAATCCAGAACATCTTTGGGCTACGTTATCAATGAAAAAAGACTCATGCAGACCTGGCGTAGCTGAATGCCTTATTAGCTATCGACCCCCTATATCAACAAAGGAATTACAAATATTAACGGGAAGATTAGCAGTATTAAATCGATTTGTGTCAAGGTCTTCGAATAAATGTTCCCAATTATTTCAAGTATTAAGAAACGCAAATGAGTTCAACTGGTCTCATAACTGTGACAAAGCCTTCATTGAAATAAAAAAAATATTTATCCATCCTCAAAACTTTGTTCAAACTAATAGAAAAGGAGAGACTTTACATATATCTGGCAGTTTCAGATGATGCTGTAAGCACCGTCTTAGTTTGAGAGGTAGACAACTACACGCGAGAAGAGTATGCGGGCCCATAGAGCCCGCAATAAGATCCTCTCGCTCACGACCCTGCGGGGCTCCACGAGTGTAAACCCCCACACCATTTTATCCACTTTCCACGACTACTTCCTCCACCAGCTAGGTTCCCCTAGTAAAGAGAACTACCCAGGCCCCGAGAGAATAAAAACCCTAATCAACACTAGTGTCCCCTTGACCTCGAGTCCGAGATGGTTAAACCCATCACGGACAAAGAAATTAAAGATGCCCTTTATGACATCAACAACGACAAAGCCCTTGGCCCTGACGGCTTTACCGCAGGATTCTTTAAGTCTTGTTGGTCAACTGTTGGCACTGACATATGTGCTGGGGTTAAACATTTTTTTCTTAAAGGAAAATGAACATTGAGTGGAACAAAACCTTAATTGCCTTTATCCCCAGACTGGACTTTCTTTCGCTTCCCTCCGAATTCCGGCCCATCTCTTGCTGCAATGTTATTTACAAAATCATATTCAAAATTATTGCAAACAGAATCAAGCCGACACTCCCGTCTCTGATTGACCCCTCACAATCCACGTTCGTGCCAGGGTGCTCGATTGTGGACAACATTATCCTGACTCAAAACCTTCTCCATGGCTATCAAACCAATCGAAAAGGTCCCAGAATGCGCCCTAAAAATTAATCTCATGAAGGATTTTGATAACATTAGATGAGAAGTGGTCCTTGATATCTTTTTAGCTATGAACTTCCCCATAGGCATGATAAATTGGATAATCCAATGCATCACCACTCCCTCTTACTCTGTTTGCATCAATGGTAAGACTTTGAGCTTCTTTCAATGGGCGAAGGGTCTCTGGCAGGGAGACCCCATCTCTCCTTATAATTTTGTTATTGTAATGCAAGTCCTCTCCAGAATTATTCAGGAAAAGAGCCAAAACTTATCATTTTTCTTCCACTGGAAATGCAACAAATTCAAGATCATTAACCTATGCTTTGTGGATGACCTCATGATCCTCTGTAGGGCCAACATTCAATCAATTAGCTTGATCTATGAGGGACTGATGGAATTTGCGACAATTTCCGGCCTCCAGTTGAATCCGTCAAAGAGCCACATCTTCTTCTCTGGTATATCACCTAGCGCAGGACTTGAAATTCTTAATCTTCTTAACTTCAAAGAAGGCTCCCTCCCTTTACGCTACCTCGGAGTCCCACTCATCACCTCCCGGCTAACTTACAAGGACTCCAGACCTCTATTCCTCAAAATCACCAATCGTATCAACTCTTGGACCTCCAAGCACCTTTCGTACCCCGGCAGACTACAGCTCATCAACTTTGTGCTCTTCGCAAGCCAGATTTATTGGTCATCTATTTTCATCCTCTCGGCCCGTGTACTCAATGAACTTTCCCAGCATCTCCGCCGCTTCCTCTGGTCGGGCTCCGAAATGAAAGTTTCTGGAGCCAAGATCGCTTGGGACAGAGTCACCTTGCCCAAAGAGAAGGGCGGCCTTGGGATCCCAAACCTAAAAATCTGGAATCATGCGGCTGCCCTTAAGCTTTTGTGGTCCATCCTTACAAAAAACAAGAACTCCTTATGGACCCAATGAACTATACACTAATTACATTTGGACTCTCCCATCCCCTTCGAATGCAATGTTGGAGTTGGCGAAAGATTCTTAAGCTTCAAAATCAGGCATCAAACTTGTATAAGGTCATCATCGGGATATATACTTCTATATGGCATGACCCTTGGCTATTCCCAACTTCTCTCGTCAACCGTTATGGCCCCATTATCCAAAACCTATCCCGGATCTAGAGCATCAGGACCGGTGCTGGCCTCTACAACAATGATAAATAAATTTAGCCCTCCCATGCCAGGGCTCCCAACCAAAATCTTCATCATCACCTATCTGAAATCATCACTGTGCTTAGCACCCTCCCTCCTACCACCAATTCCACCGACACCTTCATTTGGATCCCAAATAAATCCAAACTTTCCTTCACCATCAACAACACTTATGCAACCCTGAAACCTTAAAGAGGCAAAGTTAGTTGGACTCACCTAGTCTGGAACAAGTACTCCATTCCTAGACACTCCTTCATTACATGGATGGTCATCCATAACAAGCTCACTACTAGAGACAAGCTAATTGCTTGAGGCTTTGATACTCAGCTCACTTGTGTCCTCTGCTATAACCATTCAGAATACCTCGAGCATCTCCTAAAGATTTGCTCCTTCTCTTCCGCCATATGGGAGATATTATCCCAGAAGCTCCTCTTCCCCTACTCCCCAACCTCCTGGCACCAATGGCTCGAGGAGGTAAGCGCCTGGAATACCTCGAGCGACAACAGAGGTTTTGTTTGGAGGACTGCTTTTTGCTCCAAAATTTACTATATATGGAGAGAAAGGAGTGATAGAATATTCAATAATAAGCAGGCATCTTTCTCAAACATCGCCCACCATGTGCTATCTGACCTCTGCTATCGCTTCAAAGGCACCAAAGTAACTTTCACAAGATAATGTAATTTAGACTTGTGATTGTAATATTGTGATTCTTGAGATCAAAGTGCCTCGTGATAGGCTAGACAACCATGTATTAAGGCTTATACCTCTCTGAACTATTTTACACATTTTTCATATATATTTTACAGCTTTTTACACACACACAAAATACATGCGCCCCGTGTATTATATAAGCAAAACCTTGTTAAATGCAAAAACAATTACTTAAAATTGGAAAATCTAGCTTTGACATTAGTTACTGCAGCTAGAAAAATGCGAACCTATTTCCAGGGGCATTCGATCACAGTTCAAACCTAATTTGCTCTTAATACTATGTTACAAAGATTAGATATTTCAAGTCGGATGACGAAATGGTCTATTGAATTGGGAGATTTCAATATTGAATTTGTTCATCGAATAACTATAAAGGGTCAACCAGTACCAGATTTATTGGTTGAATTTCATTCAGATCGGCCGACTTCAGAAGATCCTACTGATTCACAAGAAAAAGAATGTGTAGTTCAGATCAATGGGGGATCTAGTTCGATGGGATGTGGGGCCAGAATATGCTTAAATTTTCCATATGGGGATTCCATGTACCAGATTATTCGGTTCAGTTTCCAAGCATTGAATAATGAGGTCGAATATGAAGCGGATATTGCTGGTTTAAGACTTGCCCAAGTTTATGGGGAAAAATAGTTTGATTAATAAACAATTCATGGTTGTTGGTCTATCAAGTTCAAGGTTTGTATGAAACAAAAAAAAGAACAATTAGTTAAATATCTCTAGGTGTTGAAAGAGGTATCGACGTATTTCGAGAATGTGAAATACGAACATATATTAAGCGATGAGAATTTGATGGCTGATTCTTTGGCTACTATTGCATATGCTGAAGCCTATCATTGGATTTTAATACAATAATGTGTTCAATAATAGTGACTTCTCCAAACAACTACACAAGTATAGAAGGAAATTGTCAAATTTCAACCATGTCAGATTCAGATTTGAGGTATGAAATTCAGGCCTTTAATACTAAGGGAATGTTTACTAAAAATAAAGATCTAGCTACAAGGTTAAAATTCACGGCGCATGGGTTTGTAGTTTTTGAAGAATTATTATATAAAAAACCTTTATTAAACCATTTCTCCAGTGTCTTGGATCAGAAGAATCTCAAGTAATCCTGTCCGAATTATATGAAGGAGAAAGATCATCCCATTGTGGTTATAACGCCTTGACCATAAGGGTTTTTGCTAGCAGGATACTATTGGCCTTCCATCATGGAAGACACTAATGAATTGGTTAATAAATGTGTTCTTGCCAGAAGTTTGGAAACACAATTCACATTCCAGCTGTTCCGGTGGATAACATATCCGAAGCAGTGCCTTGTGATAGGTGTGGACTTGATTTGGTAAGACCTTTTCCCAAAACATATGGAGGGCCTCGTACCATCATTGTAGCAGTAGATTATTTTACTAAATGGGCAGAAGTTGCATAAATTTCTGGAATTACTTCAAAGGCATTTATAGATTTTATTTTAGCATGCATATGCTGCCGGAACACCCCGATACATTACAACGGATAACGTCCCATGTTTGATAATCAAGAAATAGAATAATTTTGTACTTCAAGAGGGATTCAACATCATTTCTCTTCACCCTTCCACCCTCAATCTAACATACAAGTTGAAGTAGTAAATCAAACTGTTTTAAAAGGTCTAAACAATAATTTGGAGGAGACGACAGGTAAATGCATAAATATTTACATAAGGTAGTATAGCCCTATAGAACAACTCCACATACAACATCACATGAATCACCTTTCTCTTTGGTATATAGTATGGATGACATTTCCCCAATAGAGTCCACCTTTCCCTCCTTTGAAATTCAAAATTATTCCAAACAAGATAACGATATTACTGTACAAACTCAACTTTATTTGATTGAGGAAAAAATATTTAAAGCCCACCTAAGAATGGTTCATTATCAGGGGTTAATAAAAAGCATATATGCTTCAGAAATTCAAAAAAGATAATTTAGGGTTGGGGATCGAGTTTGGAGGAAAGTATTTCTACACACCAAAGACAAGAAATTAGGAAAGTTGACTCCGAATTGGGAAGGTCCATACACAGTTGTGGAGAAAGTTAAGTGTGGGACTTACCAATTGGTTAATCAAGAAGGTGTCTCATTAAGGCACCCATGGAAAAATAAATATTTCAAAAGGGGCATACTATTTCCTACCCTGGTGGCTCGAGGAGTTTTTAACGAGGTGTCCGTCTTGTTAATCTATCACTTTTTTCATTTAAATTATTTGTCTCCACAAGTTCTATTTTCCTTTAAACGGATTGTTTATAAGTTTATTTACCTTCGAACGGATTAATTTCGAATGGTACGTTGATAACGCAACGGAAATAGAAGAAGAAACAACGATAGATGAAACCCTAATTCAAAAGTAACATGATGAAACCCTAATCTAATGGTAACAAAGATTGAAATTTCCAGAGATAAAAAATATATTATTCTAAAAACTTAAAAATAACTTAAGGCATATGAGGATTTATATAACAGCTTCTCAAAAAACTAAATTAGAAAACAAAGAAATAAAATAAATACATTAAATAAAATAAAATTAAATCTTAATATAATTAGATTTGATTTAAACAATATAAGATATTTGAATAAAATAAAATAAAATAAAATAAAAAAAGTTTGTGTTTGGACTTTCTGGGCTATATCATCCTCCCCTGGGTGACAAGAATTCGTCCTCGAATTCACAACACCATCACCATCAACAACCAAAATTATTTTATTTTATTTTTTCAATTGTTACATTAGTAATTATAAATGTTGACCTTATCGGAATAAGATAAATTCTTCTCGAGTATTCCTTATTCGAAGTCACATTGACGCGATCCAGTTGATGAAAAAAATTGGTTTCGAAAACCTTTTTATAGCCTGAAGACAACATCCCCATGTCCAGTTAATGAAAAAAAAAGGTTTTGAAAACCTCTTCATAGCCCGAGACAACATCTCGATAAGTAATTTTTACCTTGACTCGACGATTGGTAGCCAATTTAAACTCCTTCACTAACCAGTCAATACGATCGTCATTGAAACGGCTGGTATATCCCCTCATACTCAAACGATCTTCGTGATCTTCATGACCATCTGTATTGTTCTCTTCTTTAAACCTTGAATCAGAATAGTCAGGCTTTAGAAACATGCTTCCCCATAGCAGGAACTGAGGCTCTGATACCAAACTGATGACGCAGCGGAAATAGAAGAAGAAGCAACGATAGATGAAACCCTAATTCAAGGGTAACATGATGAAACCCTAATCTAAAGGTAACAAAGATCAAAATTTTCAAAGATAAAAAAATATATTATTCCAAAAACTGAAAATAACTTAAAGCATATGAGGGTTTATAGAATACCTTCTCAAAACCCTAAATTAGAATACAAAGAAATAAAATAAATACATTAAAATCAAATAAAATAAAATCTTACTATAATTAGATTTGATTTAAACAATATAAGATATTTGAATAAATTAAAAATTATACAAAGTTTTTGTTTGGACTTTCTGGGCTATATCATCCTCCTCTGGTTGACAAGAATTCGTCCTCGAATTCACAGCACCATCACCATCAACAACCAAAATTATTTTATTTTATTTTTTAATTGTTACATTGGTAATTATAAATGTTGACCTTATCGGAATAAGATAAATTCTTCTCGAGTATTCCTTATTCGAAGTCACATTGACGCCATCCAGTTGATGAAAAACATTGGTTTCGAAAACCTTTTCATAGCCTGAAGACAACATCCCCATGTCTAGTTAATGGAAAAAAAAGGTTTTGAAAACCTCTTTATAGCCCGAGACAACATCTCGATAAGAAATTTTTACCTTGATTCGACGATTGGTAGCCAATTTAAACTCCTTCACTAACCAGTCAATACGATCGTCATTGAAACGGCTGGTATGTCCCCTCATACTCAAACAATATTCGCGATCTTCATGACCATGTGTATTGTTCTCTTCTTTAAACCTTGAATCAGAATAGTCAGGCTTTAGAAACATGCTTCCCATAGCACGAACTGAGGCTCTGATACCAAACTGATGATGTAGCGGAAATAGAAGAAGAAGAAGAAGCAACGATAGATGAAACCCTAATTCAAGGGTAACATGATGAAACCCTAATCTAAGGGTAACAAAGATCAAAATTTTCAAAGATAAAAAATATATTATTCCAAGAACTGAAAATAACTTAAAGCATATGAGGCTTTATAGAATAGCTTCTCAAAACCCTAAATTAGAATACAAAGAAATAAAATAAATACATTAAAAGAAAAGAAAATAAAATCTTAATATAATTAGATTTGATTTAAACAATATAAGATATTTGAATAAATTAAAAAATAAAAAAAGTTTGTGTTTGGACTTTCTGGGCTATATCATCCTCCCCTGGGTGACAAGAATTCATCCTCGAATTCACAACACCATCACCATCAACAACCAAAATTATTTTATTTTATTTTTTCAATTGTTACATTAGTAATTATAAATGTTGACCTTATCGGAATAAGATAAATTCTTCTCGAGTATTCCTTATTCGAAGTCACATTGACGCGATCCAGTTGATGAAAAAAATTGGTTTCGAAAACCTTTTTATAGCCTGAAGACAACATCCCCATGTCCAGTTAATGAAAAAAAAAGGTTTTGAAAACCTCTTCATAGCCCGAGACAACATCTCGATAAGTAATTTTTACCTTGACTCGACGATTGGTAGCCAATTTAAACTCCTTCACTAACCAGTCAATACGATCGTCATTGAAACGGCTGGTATATCCCCTCATACTCAAACGATCTTCGTGATCTTCATGACCATCTGTATTGTTCTCTTCTTTAAACCTTGAATCAGAATAGTCAGGCTTTAGAAACATGCTTCCCCATAGCAGGAACTGAGGCTCTGATACCAAACTGATGACGCAGCGGAAATAGAAGAAGAAGCAACGATAGATGAAACCCTAATTCAAGGGTAACATGATGAAACCCTAATCTAAAGGTAACAAAGATCAAAATTTTCAAAGATAAAAAAATATATTATTCCAAAAACTGAAAATAACTTAAAGCATATGAGGGTTTATAGAATACCTTCTCAAAACCCTAAATTAGAATACAAAGAAATAAAATAAATACATTAAAATCAAATAAAATAAAATCTTACTATAATTAGATTTGATTTAAACAATATAAGATATTTGAATAAATTAAAAATTATACAAAGTTTTTGTTTGGACTTTCTGGGCTATATCATCCTCCTCTGGTTGACAAGAATTCGTCCTCGAATTCACAGCACCATCACCATCAACAACCAAAATTATTTTATTTTATTTTTTAATTGTTACATTGGTAATTATAAATGTTGACCTTATCGGAATAAGATAAATTCTTCTCGAGTATTCCTTATTCGAAGTCACATTGACGCCATCCAGTTGATGAAAAACATTGGTTTCGAAAACCTTTTCATAGCCTGAAGACAACATCCCCATGTCTAGTTAATGGAAAAAAAAGGTTTTGAAAACCTCTTTATAGCCCGAGACAACATCTCGATAAGAAATTTTTACCTTGATTCGACGATTGGTAGCCAATTTAAACTCCTTCACTAACCAGTCAATACGATCGTCATTGAAACGGCTGGTATGTCCCCTCATACTCAAACAATATTCGCGATCTTCATGACCATGTGTATTGTTCTCTTCTTTAAACCTTGAATCAGAATAGTCAGGCTTTAGAAACATGCTTCCCATAGCACGAACTGAGGCTCTGATACCAAACTGATGATGTAGCGGAAATAGAAGAAGAAGAAGAAGCAACGATAGATGAAACCCTAATTCAAGGGTAACATGATGAAACCCTAATCTAAGGGTAACAAAGATCAAAATTTTCAAAGATAAAAAATATATTATTCCAAGAACTGAAAATAACTTAAAGCATATGAGGCTTTATAGAATAGCTTCTCAAAACCCTAAATTAGAATACAAAGAAATAAAATAAATACATTAAAAGAAAAGAAAATAAAATCTTAATATAATTAGATTTGATTTAAACAATATAAGATATTTGAATAAATTAAAAAATAAAAAAAGTTTGTGTTTGGACTTTCTGGGCTATATCATCCTCCCCTGGGTGACAAGAATTCATCCTCGAATTCACAACACCATCACCATCAACAACCAAAATTATTTTATTTTATTTTTTCAATTGTTACATTAGTAATTATAAATGTTGACCTTATCGGAATAAGATAAATTCTTCTCGAGTATTCCTTATTCGAAGTCACATTGACGCGATCCAGTTGATGAAAAAAATTGGTTTCGAAAACCTTTTTATAGCCTGAAGACAACATCCCCATGTCCAGTTAATGAAAAAAAAAGGTTTTGAAAACCTCTTCATAGCCCGAGACAACATCTCGATAAGTAATTTTTACCTTGACTCGACGATTGGTAGCCAATTTAAACTCCTTCACTAACCAGTCAATACGATCGTCATTGAAACGGCTGGTATATCCCCTCATACTCAAACGATCTTCGTGATCTTCATGACCATCTGTATTGTTCTCTTCTTTAAACCTTGAATCAGAATAGTCAGGCTTTAGAAACATGCTTCCCCATAGCAGGAACTGAGGCTCTGATACCAAACTGATGACGCAGCGGAAATAGAAGAAGAAGCAACGATAGATGAAACCCTAATTCAAGGGTAACATGATGAAACCCTAATCTAAAGGTAACAAAGATCAAAATTTTCAAAGATAAAAAAATATATTATTCCAAAAACTGAAAATAACTTAAAGCATATGAGGGTTTATAGAATACTTTCTCAAAACCCTAAATTAGAATACAAAGAAATAAAATAAATACATTAAAATCAAATAAAATCAAATCTTACTATAATTAGATTTGATTTAAACAATATAAGATATTTGAATAAATTAAAAATTATACAAAGTTTTTGTTTGGACTTTCTGGGCTATATCATCCTCCTCTGGTTGACAAGAATTCGTCCTCGAATTCACAGCACCATCACCATCAACAACCAAAATTATTTTATTTTATTTTTAAATTGTTACATTGGTAATTATAAATGTTGACCTTATCGGAATAAGATAAATTCTTCTCGAGTATTCCTTATTCGAAGTCACATTGACGCCATCCAGTTGATGAAAAACATTGGTTTCGAAAACCTTTTCATAGCCTGAAGACAACATCCCCATGTCTAGTTAATGGAAAAAAAAGGTTTTGAAAACCTCTTTATAGCCCGAGACAACATCTCGATAAGAAATTTTTACCTTGATTCGACGATTGGTAGCCAATTTAAACTCCTTCACTAACCAGTCAATACGATCGTCATTGAAACGGCTGGTATGTCCCCTCATACTCAAACAATATTCGCGATCTTCATGACCATGTGTATTGTTCTCTTCTTTAAACCTTGAATCAGAATAGTCAGGCTTTAGAAACATGCTTCCCATAGCACGAACTGAGGCTCTGATACCAAACTGATGATGTAGCGGAAATAGAAGAAGAAGAAGAAGAAACGATAGATGAAACCCTAATTCAAGGGTAACATGATGGAACCCTAATCTAAGGGTAACAAATAGGGCTGTTAATGGTTCCAAGGAACCGAGAACCGGACCGGAACCGAACCGGTAAGAACCGGACCGAGAACCGGACCGAACCTTAGCGGTCCGATTCACGGTTCCATTTTAAAAACCGAAACCGATAAAGAACCGAAACGATAAAATCGGTAAGGAACCGAACCGATAAACCGGTAAGAAACCGAAACGGTAAAATCTATAGTAATCCGGAATATATACATGTTACTTATCATACATCCTAAAAAAGAAAACAATTTTAATACGAACATTCTCTTCAATAATACCCAGATCTCTGTCATGAGACATGGACTCGATACAAAAATAATGAGGAAGAAAGAAGTATATGGCTAGTAATGCAACAATTCCAAGATCAGTTTCTTCTCCAGCTCCTCGGCTGCGCGGATCTATCCAGTACACCAGGCTTATAAACCATAACGAACCAAGGATCCGTAGCCCAGTTATAAGTCTCAGTAACCCCTCTGTTTCATCTCCATTAGATCTCACTCTGTTTATGTAAAAAAAGGCACACACAAACCAAACGCTCACGAGGGTTACTGAACTAGCAGCCCCTGGGTTCCTATACATTGACCAAATGGGGCTAACTTGGTCCTGTTTATTTATACATTCACACACAATTACGAACAAATAAATATATTTTGGGCACCATGTAACTCTGTCTTTAATTCAATTGTCATGCTATTTACCCCAGAAAGAGAATCAAGAACACCATAATGAAGCAAAAACCTTGAGAGCCAAGAATACAGAAAACATAGAGGCAGACCGAAAATGAGGATATAGAAGAGCGGGTGGAGCATGAAATCAGCTATGGCGCCGGAGAAGAAAGGGAGGAGGTCGAATAAAGAAGTAATGTCGGGATTGAAAAAAGCGCTGATGGTATAGATGAGCGTGTGGTGGGGACTGAATCTGCCGTGGGTTACGGTTGCAAGAGCCATGCCAGAGGCCAATGCATACATCAGGTGGGACCTGGACCTGGCATTATCGGAGGAGTTTGGTTGATGAGTATGCTCAAACGGTTTGTTGGTTAGTGTCCCACATCGGTACACTTCAAAGATGAAGTATATGACGACTTCTATATAACAGACTCAACCATGAGTTTTTAGTCTAAAGTATTGGTTGGAAGCCCAAAGGCCATTAAAGCCTACACAGGCTACATTATAAAAACAGTTTAAATTTTAATTTAAGATAAGTTTTTAGTTATCGGTTCGGTTGATTGGATCGGACCGAACCGAACCGATTCTTATCGGTTCCGGTTCGGTTCTATTTATTGAAACCGAAAGTTTATCGGTCCGGTTCGGTCATAACCGATAACGTTATCGGTCCGGTTCGGTTTTATCGAAACCCGGACCAAACCGGACCGATAACAGCCCTAGTAACAAAGATCAAAATTTTCAAAGATAAAAAATATATTATTCCAAGAACTGAAAATAACTTAAAGCATATGAGGCTTTATAGAATAGCTTCTCAAAACCCTAAATTAGAATACAAAGAAATAAAATAAATACATTAAAAGAAAAGAAAATAAAATCTTAATATAATTAGATTTGATTTAAACAATATAAGATATTTGAATAAATTAAAAAATAAAAAAAGTTTGTGTTTGGACTTTCTGGGCTATATCATCCTCCCCTGGGTGACAAGAATTCATCCTCGAATTCACAACACCATCACCATCAACAACCAAAATTATTTTATTTTATTTTTTCAATTGTTACATTAGTAATTATAAATGTTGACCTTATCGGAATAAGATAAATTCTTCTCGAGTATTCCTTATTCGAAGTCACATTGACGCGATCCAGTTGATGAAAAAAATTGGTTTCGAAAACCTTTTTATAGCCTGAAGACAACATCCCCATGTCCAGTTAATGAAAAAAAAAGGTTTTGAAAACCTCTTCATAGCCCGAGACAACATCTCGATAAGTAATTTTTACCTTGACTCGACGATTGGTAGCCAATTTAAACTCCTTCACTAACCAGTCAATACGATCGTCATTGAAACGGCTGGTATATCCCCTCATACTCAAACGATCTTCGTGATCTTCATGACCATCTGTATTGTTCTCTTCTTTAAACCTTGAATCAGAATAGTCAGGCTTTAGAAACATGCTTCCCCATAGCAGGAACTGAGGCTCTGATACCAAACTGATGACGCATCGGAAATAGAAGAAGAAGCAACGATAGATGAAACCCTAATTCAAGGGTAACATGATGAAACCCTAATCTAAAGGTAACAAAGATCAAAATTTTCAAAGATAAAAAAATATATTATTCCAAAAACTGAAAATAACTTAAAGCATATGAGGGTTTATAGAATACTTTCTCAAAACCCTAAATTAGAATACAAAGAAATAAAATAAATACATTAAAATCAAATAAAATCAAATCTTACTATAATTAGATTTGATTTAAACAATATAAGATATTTGAATAAATTAAAAATTATACAAAGTTTTTGTTTGGACTTTCTGGGCTATATCATCCTCCTCTGGTTGACAAGAATTCGTCCTCGAATTCACAGCACCATCACCATCAACAACCAAAATTATTTTATTTTATTTTTAAATTGTTACATTGGTAATTATAAATGTTGACCTTATCGGAATAAGATAAATTCTTCTCGAGTATTCCTTATTCGAAGTCACATTGACGCCATCCAGTTGATGAAAAACATTGGTTTCGAAAACCTTTTCATAGCCTGAAGACAACATCCCCATGTCTAGTTAATGGAAAAAAAAGGTTTTGAAAACCTCTTTATAGCCCGAGACAACATCTCGATAAGAAATTTTTACCTTGATTCGACGATTGGTAGCCAATTTAAACTCCTTCACTAACCAGTCAATACGATCGTCATTGAAACGGCTGGTATGTCCCCTCATACTCAAACAATATTCGCGATCTTCATGACCATGTGTATTGTTCTCTTCTTTAAACCTTGAATCAGAATAGTCAGGCTTTAGAAACATGCTTCCCATAGCACGAACTGAGGCTCTGATACCAAACTGATGATGTAGCGGAAATAGAAGAAGAAGAAGAAGAAGAAACGATAGATGAAACCCTAATTCAAGGGTAACATGATGGAACCCTAATCTAAGGGTAACAAATAGGGCTGTTAATGGTTCCAAGGAACCGAGAACCGGACCGGAACCGAACCGGTAAGAACCGGACCGAGAACCGGACCGAACCTTAGCGGTCCGATTCACGGTTCCATTTTAAAAACCGAAACCGATAAAGAACCGAAACGATAAAATCGGTAAGGAACCGAACCGATAAACCGGTAAGAAACCGAAACGGTAAAATCTATAGTAATCCGGAATATATACATGTTACTTATCATACATCCTAAAAAAGAAAACAATTTTAATACGAACATTCTCTTCAATAATACCCAGATCTCTGTCATGAGACATGGACTCGATACAAAAATAATGAGGAAGAAAGAAGTATATGGCTAGTAATGCAACAATTCCAAGATCAGTTTCTTCTCCAGCTCCTCGGCTGCGCGGATCTATCCAGTACACCAGGCTTATAAACCATAACGAACCAAGGATCCGTAGCCCAGTTATAAGTCTCAGTAACCCCTCTGTTTCATCTCCATTAGATCTCACTCTGTTTATGTAAAAAAAGGCACACACAAACCAAACGCTCACGAGGGTTACTGAACTAGCAGCCCCTGGGTTCCTATACATTGACCAAATGGGGCTAACTTGGTCCTGTTTATTTATACATTCACACACAATTACGAACAAATAAATATATTTTGGGCACCATGTAACTCTGTCTTTAATTCAATTGTCATGCTATTTACCCCAGAAAGAGAATCAAGAACACCATAATGAAGCAAAAACCTTGAGAGCCAAGAATACAGAAAACATAGAGGCAGACCGAAAATGAGGATATAGAAGAGCGGGTGGAGCATGAAATCAGCTATGGCGCCGGAGAAGAAAGGGAGGAGGTCGAATAAAGAAGTAATGTCGGGATTGAAAAAAGCGCTGATGGTATAGATGAGCGTGTGGTGGGGACTGAATCTGCCGTGGGTTACGGTTGCAAGAGCCATGCCAGAGGCCAATGCATACATCAGGTGGGACCTGGACCTGGCATTATCGGAGGAGTTTGGTTGATGAGTATGCTCAAACGGTTTGTTGGTTAGTGTCCCACATCGGTACACTTCAAAGATGAAGTATATGACGACTTCTATATAACAGACTCAACCATGAGTTTTTAGTCTAAAGTATTGGTTGGAAGCCCAAAGGCCATTAAAGCCTACACAGGCTACATTATAAAAACAGTTTAAATTTTAATTTAAGATAAGTTTTTAGTTATCGGTTCGGTTGATTGGATCGGACCGAACCGAACCGATTCTTATCGGTTCCGGTTCGGTTCTATTTATTGAAACCGAAAGTTTATCGGTCCGGTTCGGTCATAACCAATAACGTTATCGGTCCGGTTCGGTTTTATCGAAACCCGGACCAAACCGGACCGATAACAGCCCTAGTAACAAAGATCAAAATTTTCAAAGATAAAAAATATATTATTCCAAGAACTGAAAATAACTTAAAGCATATGAGGCTTTATAGAATAGCTTCTCAAAACCCTAAATTAGAATACAAAGAAATAAAATAAATACATTAAAAGAAAAGAAAATAAAATCTTAATATAATTAGATTTGATTTAAACAATATAAGATATTTGAATAAATTAAAAAATAAAAAAAGTTTGTGTTTGGACTTTCTGGGCTATATCATCCTCCCCTGGGTGACAAGAATTCATCCTCGAATTCACAACACCATCACCATCAACAACAAAAATTATTTTATTTTATTTTTTCAATTGTTACATTAGTAATTATAAATGTTGACCTTATCGGAATAAGATAAATTCTTCTCGAGTATTCCTTATTCGAAGTCACATTGACGCGATCCAGTTGATGAAAAAAATTGGTTTTGAAAATCTTTTCATAGCCTGAAGACAACATCCCCATGTCCAGTTAATGAAAAAAAAAGTTTTGAAAACCTCTTCATAGCCCGAGACAACATCTCGATAAGCAATGTTTACCTTGATTCGACGATTGGTAACCAATTTAAAATCCTTCACTAACCAGTCAATACGATCATCATTGAAACGGCTGGTATGTCCCCTCATACTCAAACGATCTTCGCGATCTTCATGACCATGTGTATTGTTCTCTTCTTTAAACCTTGAATCAGAATAGTCAAGCTTTAGAAACATGCTTCCCCATAGCAGGAACTTAGGCTCTGATACCAAACTGATGACGCAACGGAACTAGAAGAAGAAGCAACGATAGATGAAACCCTAATTAAAGGGTAACATGATGAAACCCTAATCGAAGGGTAACAAAGATCAAAATTTTCAAGGATAAAAAAAATATTATTCCAAAAACTGAAAATAACTTAAAGAATATGAGGCTTTATAGAATAGCTTCTCAAAACCCTAAATTAGAATACAAAGAAATAAAATAAATAAATTAAAAGAAAATAAAATCTTAATATAATTAGATTTGATTTAAACAATATAAGATATTTGAATAAATAGATAAAAAATAAAAAAAATTGTGTTTGGACTTTCTGGGCTATATCATCCTCTCCTGGTTGACAAGAATTCGTCCTCAAATTCACAGCAACATCACCAACAACAACCAAAATTATTTTATTTTATTTTTTCAATTGTTACATTGGTAATTATAAATGTTTGACCTTATCGGAATAAGATAAATTCTTCTTGAGTATTCCTTATTCGAAGTCACATTGACGCCACCCAGTTGATGACAAAAATTGGTTTCGAAAACCCTTTCATAGCCTGAAGACAACATCCTCATGTCCAGTTAATAAAAAGGGTTTTGAAAACCTCATCATAGCCCGAGACAACATCTCCATAAGCAATATTTACCTTTATTCGACGATTGGTAGCCAATTTGAACTCCTTCACTAACTGGTCAATACAAACGTCATTAAAACCGCTAGTATGTCCCCTCATACTTAAACGATCTTCCCGATCTTCATGACCATGTGTGTTGTTCTCTTCTTTAAACCTTGAATCAGAATAGTCAGGCTTTAGAAACATGCTTCCCCATAGCAGGAACTGAGGCTCTGATACCAAACTGATGACGCAACGGAAATAGAAGAAGAAGCAACACTAGATGAAACCCAAATTTAAGGATAACATGATGAAACCCTAATCTAAGGGTAACAAAGATCGAAATTTTCAGAGATAAAAAATATATTATTCAAAAAACTGATAATAACTTAAAGCATATGAGGCTTTATATAATAGCTTCTCAAAACCCTAAATTAGAATAAAAAGAAATAAAATAGATACATTAAAAGAAAAGAAAATAAAATCTTAATATAATTAGATTTGATTTAAACAATATAAGATATTTGAATAAAATAATGAAAAATAAAAAAGTTTATGTTTGGACTTTCTGGGCTACATCATACGTTTATAAGTTTAATATGCTTTCGAATTACTTGTTTACAAGTTTTATTTACCTTCGAATGGTACGCTTATAAGTTTAATTTGTCTTCGAATGGATTACCTTCTAATGGTGTGTTTGAATGAAATGTTTATAACTTTAATTTTCCTTCGAATTCATTACCTTCGAATGGTGTGTTGTTAAATTAAAAATACCTTCGTATGAATTTTCTATGAAGGACTTGTATATAAACTTGATCTACCATAGGAAAGAACATTTTCAAATGATTTTTATAAAAAAAGTGATATGTATTTGGAATTTTAATTATCTACGCTGTGTCATTCTAAGAAGATTAAATGTTCAAAACGAGAATAAGATTTCTGATGAAATAAAGAAATCAGAGTTTGAACAAAAACAGAACATTCAACACAACCTTACAAAATTCCTTAGCCATCCTAGGACTTGTCAAAAGTCTATCCAAATTGCACAAACAAAATTTCTTTGTATTTTAAAGGGCTTTAACAAACTTTGAAATTAGGATTCGTTACTCCTTAAGCTCATTTTTTTTATTTTCCCCTTTTTCCATCAGAACTCCCTTATTTGGATCCCACTTCACCATCTCCTTTAGAACTATCATCCGATGACTCATCAGAAGTAGCCAACTCATCCTTGAGTCTATCCGATGACTCATCAGCTCTAATCTACTCTAATTTAAAAGAATCTCGAAGACTCTTTTTCTCTTCTTGAAGAGTCAAAATGGTCCCTCGTTCATTTTTAATATACATTTCCAGTTCGACAACAGGTCGAACATAACCCATTATTAAATATCCTATAATGTTATTTTCCTTCAAGATTTCAAAAGAAGTGTCATTGTATACCATGTTAGAGCCAGAAATTGGTAATGTTTTGTCAAAAGACTCATAATCAAACCCGGTTAATTCATCTAAAGGGTTATTAACCCCATCTGTACCTTCAAAATTTAAAAAAATAAAAAGGGGATCTAGTGTAGGAATGACAGGCACTAAACGTTTGGGCACAATGCCAAGTATGAACTGGTTGAAGATTTGTTCTTTTTTTGTCTTTCATAACTACCTTCAACATGTCCCTTTTGAACTTTCTTTTTTTGCTCAGCTACATCTATGCACATAATATCTCCTTCCACGGTAGCCGCCACCACATCCAACAATGATGCATCAATCCTTGGTGACTGTCCTTCGGTATTCATTTCAGCAACACCTTGCGAAATTCTTTTCTTCTTTAGTTTATCCATATGACCAGGGGCTTTTCTTCTCGTAGGAAGGTGTACCTTGCCATTGACTTTTTCAGTTATTTGTAGAAGAACAGTGACCAAAAGAGGTGTGATAAACTCTTTCCACATTAATTCTCTCTTTGGGTTTGTCCTCCAAAGGTGGTTGCATGTCAAATTTTAAATAGAAAAGCACTCATAAAAACAGTTCTTCCATTTCATTTATACCCAGATGTGCAGCTTTTCTAAAGGTCACTTGTGCAACTTTCAAATGATGGGTAAAACGATTGGAAAGAGCTACAAGATAAATGGGTATGTCAAAATCCGAAGAAAACAAGTAAACTAAAATGCCAGGTGAAATGCTAAGACAAGATTACCTGGACTCTTCCAAAATCTGCTGAGTTTTCACGGGTTTCCATGTGATGTAGAAACTTTATGATCATTTTCCTATGGTTCACTAACAAACAAAAACTTTATCTTCCATATCCTATATGTTCTAACAAATCATTCAATACCTTAAAATCATTCCCCATGTTAAAATGGTAAAAGGGGATCTTAGAGTTGCGACATAATCCTGCAATATTTTCTATATGTTCCATCCGCATAGGCGTCCAGGACAACCTTGACACTATAATACAAGCAATCATGGTGAACCAAGAGTTTGGGCTAAACTGGCTCAGGCATAACCTAATCAATTTAAAATATCTAACGATTTCGGGCTCTAAGGGAAACTTAAGGCCCCAATTCAACACTTATGTAAAGACCACTAAATCGTTCAAACTACAGTTCATCGGAGTTTCACCATCTTTACGCAATATGACCCTAATCATATCGGGAAATTCTCATTTTGTACGAACAACATCTAACTCATTTTCATGGAAATAAGTATAAAATATCTCATTTGATGCTAAAAGATATTTTATACTTACCTTTTTAAAGTTAGAACCAACACGACCAGCCAACAAAATTGGCAACTATTTAGACTCTTCCTCGATCGTATCGTTCTTACTTTTAGTTAAGAAAAGGTTTGGAAATTTCCCCCATCTGACCAGACGTTTCGAGTGGGGAATCCAAACTCGGGTCCTTCATTACCTTTTTCATTATCCTAGGATCTGACTCTAACAGACATATGGGAATAATGCTAGCATCATCTTCAAAGGAAGATGAATGCTTGTTTGGACTCAGGGATGAAGGAGAGTCAATCAATACTAACGGCTCTGTGACGGTCCTGACTTTAGCAGCCGACAGTCTGGATATCCTTGTTAGAACAACTTCTTCTGAATCCGATCTCATTACTTTAAATTTTGAATGTATTTTGCGACTCGAGGTTTTGTAAAAGTGAAAGGATTTTGAAGAATGTTGGGGAGATGTAGATGATTGAGCTGTTGTGGAAGTTTCTGAGGGAAGATTTCGAACACCATAACGTGATCCCATGTACTCGATAACCTGGGTAGTAACTACTGAAGGACAAGAAGCAGGAAGTCCAACAACGATTTGGTTTTTTTTCGTCTTCTAACTCCGAAAGATTTAACCAACCACATTTGATTAGGGTTGTTCTCGTAGTAAACATACAATCACCAAAACTGTAATTTCTTGTTTAAGAAATAGTTCTTTCTCTCTAAAAGTATACAAGTCCAAAAAAATAAGGATTATTTTATACAGAAAGGGTTAGTGGGACACTCAATAGTCCTAAAACATCATTAATAGAATACTTGAGTACCATATTTAACTAGGTAGAAGTGTGTCAATTGCTGAAAATATCTAAGGGGTGTAAACATCACTCATTAATTAGCTTGCTTTACCTAAGGCAAAATAAATTTAGAACCCGCTAAGCTATTGACATGTGTTAAAAAGACGGCGAAAAGAAATGGTAACATTACGGATGTTGTAACGTTACAGACTTAAAAAAAATCTGAACTCCACTATTCCAAGCTATAAATTTGAAATTAAAATATAACTTTTAATTAGCCTTACATCGAAATTAGTCCTAAAAATAAATATTTTATAAAGACTAGTGTGGGCTATGTGATGGATCAGATATCTTTGGGAGTGAATTATGTCTAATATTATAATAATTCGGAGGGCAATATTAGACTATTATCCAATTGTAATTCAAAGACTGTTTAAAGACCGAAAAAGTAAAGATATTATTAATATGATGACTAGACAAGGTATATACTAATATGTGCTAATGACTCGTTAATACTTTGGCCTGAGCCATGACCCAAATAGTTAATAGAGGTATTTAAGTCCTTAACCCAACCCATGACCCTAAATCCAACTATGAATACTCTAATGAACTTTATTAAATAAAAAAGACGAAAGACCAACTCAATTATCTCTCTACTCTCTAAAACAACATTAAATACTTTTTTCTCTTTTTCTAAATAGATCTTGAATCATATGACGATCTTACAAAATTACCCTCTTGGTTCATTTTTACCGTATCAAAGTCATGCTGCCAAATGAGACTTATAATACTTTGGTCACCCCCTTGGTTATTTTCCAACCATCAATATCCTTCAACTCTCCTAATTTTAATGGTTCCTATTATCATAATTGATTGTGGAATCTTTAGAGGTTTGGATCACCGAGGTAAGTATGTGAGTAAATATGTGATGGAACTTTCATGTCTTCAAGTTGAGGTCGGTTTTGAGCTAAGTATACATGTTATATCATTATTATTTTAAATGAGTCGTAAGCCGTATATAATTTTTGGAAAACTATTGCGAAAGTGTTTGATTTGATTTCTAGCTCACGTCACGGCAATGCAGTCGCAATATTGAATATATATTCATTGTTATATAGGTTCGTAGAGCCCTTCGAGGCTGATTTAATACAAACATATAGAGTTCCCTTATGTCAAACAAATCTCAAGAAGGAAATAGATCTCTTACAACATGATAGTCTGTATGAGAAGTGTGTAATGAAGTATTCTTCAGTTTAGTATGTCGCATGGGAAAAAAGGATTTTAAATTGGAGGATGTCGAGTTCATGCCCAACTTATATGATAAAAGGTAGTTGCGTTTGAATACCAACTAAATAAACTGGGTTGTCTAGTGCATCTTGCTCTAATGCTGGAGAGAGTTAGTGCAGGACATACATATAGTAAGGAGGGTCGAGTATGGCTCAAACGAAACTGTCCAAAATCTTTCCAAATAGTAGGAATGACACGAAGCCGAAGTTGTCGATGTACGATAACTTTGCTCCAAAGTATCGTTTGGAATTGGTTGTTTGATGGAGTAATCTCTTATCATGGCTATAAATCGTACCTTACCAGATACGAATTTGGGTTTATTATGGGAACTGGTCTCATGTGCCGAGAAGGCTATTATGGGGGTCGGCTCACACCATTTTGCATAAGCGATGATTTCTATATTTTTACTAACGTTATTGTATTGGATTTATTATGAATACATATTTTTTACTTGCTTGGTACAACAAGATTATTATCTTTAAAGTTGTTCCGACATGCTCTAGCTAGCCCCTCCTCCATTATTTAATTACTTATGTTTATATATCTATAATATCAAAGGTACACTAACAAAACAAAATGAATTATCGCTTGGGTTAGTTTTACATGTTTTCATAACACGACATGTCATGTCAAACCTCTTATAGGATGATTAGGCGCGACGTGGAGGTTGGTGCTCGGTTTAGAAAACCATGAATTAAGGTTGTGCACATTGATTTGCATACCCATTCATCGTACATACAGTGCTCGTATTTAGACGATATATATTTCATTTCTCACGTAATTGGTGTTTAGCCCAATTATCAAGCAACAAGATGATTGGGAACATGGTCTCATTAAGACCCAATCAAGCACATTTTTCCACGATATACAAATTGGGAAATATGATGCTCGGGTCGCCTAACCTAAGTTGATGTGATGGCTCATTTTTTTTTTCAATTAATCATTCTATGACAGAAAAAATAAACAACACATAAAAAAACTTGCATCAACTATAATTAACAATAAGGTTCCCCATTGAAATCTATTTGTATTTACCAACATAGAGGGACCGCATCAATATTACACAACATGTAATAATATATCATCACACACATAATTCAAAATTATATAAGAACTTACTATAAATCATCTAAAGAGGCGTATAACAACATATATACCTCAGGAAGCATAAAATTTCAAATGTTCCACATTTCACATACAAAGGAGAGGATGTCCATCTGCGTTGACCAACTTGTAAATTTCAAGCTTCATCTTAGCTGTCACAATGTAGGATCCTTTCTACTTTGGCCCTAACTTGTCGATGGCTCTATCTTTTGCGAGTGAGAAAATTATGCTGAGTATTTTCCCTCTTATTTGAGAATTATTAAAATATATTTTAGAATCATACATGTTGCATAGTAGTGTTCATTAGTACTCCATCTTGAGACATATTTTGATAATTTTTTCTTGAAAAAAGGTCTAGCTCGACGTTTTAGGTATCCTCATCGTATTGTTAATCATAATATTTTATACGGATGGAAAAATGACATCTGTTGGCACCATGACTTCCATCACATATACTAAGGTTGATGAAATATCTCATGTAAGGCTTCTTGGGGTAGTACTAGATGACCATATTATTTTTAAAAGCGAGTCAGACTTCTTTTATGCGGTTAAAAAATGTCATTGTATCCTCGTCTAGGCTTGGATATTCACCAACCAATCGGTCCCAAACCATTTTGTAAGGTAGTCAATCGCTACGAGAAGGAATCTTCATCCTTTTCGGACCTTCGGTAGTGATCGCATTATATCCAAATCTCATATGTCAAAATGAATGACTTTAAATATCGACTCTAAGAATCGTGGGAGTATATATCGTATTTGTAAACTGCTGGCATGTGGTATAACACTATATGAGTACCACAACATCCTCTCAAATAGTAGGCAGTGGTAACCTAACATAAAGGTTTTTATATGGAAGGTTTTATATTTTCATAGTAAAACTCCATCTTTTTTATGGATCTCTTCGAGTATGAAACTGGATAAATTCGAGCCTAAACATTACAAAATGCATTGTGAGAGGCCTTGGAAATATTGAGCATTGTGAAGTAAAGTGTAACGAGCGGATCACATTTTAATACTCATTGTTTCTGCTTTGTTAGTGAAGAGAATCCCTTGAATATAGTAAGGCTCTCAATGAAATATGCCAAGTATGTTGCTCGTAGACGACCATGACCATTGTTGACATGTAGGTAGTCGGTGTTTCCTGGATAATAACCCATAATATTGAATCAACACTTCCTTTAAAGCATGATTTTTTACCCGTAGTACTTATCAGTTATTTTATTGTCGGTCTGTAGTACTTATTTGTACTAGACTTGCTTAAGTTTCTTGGCATCACACTGTAACAATGTGAAGTAAATGATGAAATTATCCTTTTTGGCTTTGTCTTACCCCAAAGCATGTTTCACCACAAGTTGCAAGTTAGTTAAAATTCGTATGCGTTGACTCCATATATTTGGACTACTTGAAGCCATTTATTGTTGCCTCGTACTCGGCCTTATTTTTTGAGTTGCGGAACCTAAATTATACGGAATGATGAAGATATTCTCATGTAAAATAAATAAGGTGTATACTATCATCAGTGTTTTGGATGTTAGATCTTCCGCCTATCCGGACTCTCCACAGTGGCTCATGACCAGATTACCATGAGGCAAGTTGTGCGGTTTGGAAATCAGTAAGAAACTTTCTTAGTGATTGGGCTTTAATTATTTTTTGTGATTTAAAATTGATCTTGAAATCTCTCAGTTTTATAGACCACTGCATCAGTCTACCCAGTATGTTATGTTTGGATGACGTCTCTCATGGAGAAAGATATTCGGAAAACGATAGTGTGGTCTTCTAAATACGACCTCACTTTTTTAGCTGCCACTACTAAAGCTATGGAGAGTTTATTTAACTGAAAATATTTGGTTTCGGGAACGAGAAGTAACTTGTTGATGTGAGGGTGAGACACGTTTAAGCTTTAATTTGATCATACATTTTTTTAATAAATGATATTCGAATGGATTCTTATGCCAAGCATGATTATTCAGATACCAGATCTACTAATTTAAGTGGATATAATTAGAACATTATCGTGGGGTCCTACTACAGACTCAAATCATCATCATCGAATGAAATAGGCGGGAAAAGAATCATATAGAGATGACCGAAGTATGGTTGATTTGTTAAACCTCAAAGTCAATAAACACTTTCGGGAAAACAGAGTGATTCATGCAATGGTATCCATTCCATTAATTCTTTCCATAATTTTCATGTTTGGATCAAAATCCTATAATTTATTGCAAGCTTCATATAATGGCATGACCTTTCTTGTTATGGGACCATAATTTCGGGTGCTTCCTGATGGGGTTTGGCCCTAGGCATCGACAACTGATAATTTTGATTGTGCTTAAAATAATTAGGATCTATACCCTTCATCTTCAAGTTCATACACTCTTGGTGTGATGGAAAATATTGTTTTAATATTTGTAAGATTTGTTAGGATTTTTGAACTCGATAAACGTAAAGGTTTATGTAGTTTCTAGAACTGGACTAAGTCTTAGCTCGGTCATAAATCATGTTTATACCTTCAGTGAGCTCAATATAATGATTACTAACTCTGATATTATTGAGAGTTTTAACTTTTGTGGATCGTCGATTATACTTTTGTGAATTCATGTTTCAAAATGAATAACGTTGTTGATAAAGTTAGGTTATGCCCAAGCCACTCCGGGGCGAATGAAGATATTCCAAAATGAAAAAGAAGGTTCAACGGTGTTGTTTGATATACCCGTAGGTTCGTCCATTGTCACTTTATTTTCAAGTACAACCCAAACAAAAATATGTTCAATTATATGGCATATGGTAGTTAACATTGTGAGATATTTTGATAGCGTATGTGATGACGACGTTCATGTTTATCGATCGATACCTCTTTAGATTGGTCTCATGAGTATTTATCTTTAAGAACCTTCTCTCGTGGGGAGTGTTATCAGTGTTTGGAGGCGTGACAAACGACTAGACGTTGGACGGTAGCGTCTTACAAAAGTGGTAAAAACATCATTGTCTATGTTAGGCTTCAACTGATTATGAGGATGATAAATTTTGGAGGGCGATTGTTATCGTTTTACGATTGTGGAAACATATCCGGTTGGTGTTGGTTTCATGTAGATTTGATGTATGTTATCGACTTGTTATTTATTTGCAGTGATGTGATCTTATTTTTTGTCGGCAACACTAAAATTGCAGGGTTGATGAGTCGAGCGATTAGACATAATAAAGAGTTGAATTTTATATTTCAATCCTGGTAAAAAGGTTTTGATTGGCAGTTTTAAAAAATATTTTAAACACCTTCCGATTCTCACATTTGTTGCTAATGTTGTGTAGTGATTTTGTCTCGTCCCAAAATCGAAGAATGAGTAATGTAATTAGAATTTAAAATAAATAGATATAGAGGCTATACAATATATAAGATGAGATAATACGCAAAAAATAGTGGAATAATCGGATTGTGTTCTAAACTTTATAAGTCGAAGTATTTATATATAATTAAATTACAATTATGAAAATTACAGTTATTAACTGATAAATAATCATTAAATTAAAGCTCGAGTGGTCTTAATAGACTAAATTTATTTTTTGTAATTTTGTTTATAAATTAGTGTTCAACAAAATTATAATTTGAACCCTTCACCAACGTTTAATTATGTTAGAGTTCTGATTAGCCATGTACATGGACGTATTTTTTCACTTCATTTTAGTTTGATTTTTGTGGTTTGGTTCGGTTTGGTTTTTTCGATTATTAGATTTTCGTTTTTTATAAATAATTAATCGTTTAAAAAAATTAGTTCGGTTCAATTTTTTCGGTTTTTTATTTTTCCAATTTGTCCAAAATCTAATAACCATCGGAAACCAAATATTCATATTTAGTTCTCATTTTTAATAAAATTGCGATTCATAACCTAAAGACTTGAGAAATAATGTTAAACGGAGAGGGCTGGGAAATTTTCGATTAAAAAATTAGTAGTATTCGCCGATTGAAATAATTTCTTTCAAATAATACGTTTTCTCCGACTCAACCTTAATAAAAATTATTCACTCCATTTCATAATGTGTTTTATAAGATTTTTCTATTAATATTAAAAATAATAATAACTTTAAAAGAATAAAAAATAATAATTGATTGATGAAGTTAATAAGTTAGGGTAAAAAAGTTAATTATTTTATTAATCGAAAGTAAATAATAAGTATTGATAATATTTTTGAAAAATGAAAACTATATTTATTATGAAGAAAAAAATTCTTCTAAAAAAATACATATTATGAAATACACTTTAAATGAGGTGAATAATTATTATTTTTATTCTTAAAAGTGTTAAGACTTCCATTCCTAAATAAGTGCCCATTGTAAAGGAATTTTTTTGTCCCATTTTAAATTACCAATGCCATTGTGTAGGTGATACAAATATGAGCTACTCTGTCTTGAACAGAGTCCCACCAATTTAACAGTTGAAAGGAGAATGTATACTCTAAAAATCTAAGAAGTCAATGCGAAATGCAATTCATTATCTGCAGCCTAATGAGCTACTCCTTTGTTTTGAACTACCATCCATGTCGATGCCATTAACAGAATCCCACCAGTCAACAACAGTCGATATTCTTTTCGTTTCTTTCAGTAGACGTTTGGTCTCTCTATATAGAGACCCTTTTATATTCTTCTTGAAATAGTAGTATAAATTGAAACCCCTATATTAGTGTTCTACCTACGATCTAAAGATTGTGATCGGCAGACAGCCCCAAGTGTTGTCTTCTTCAATTTCGCAACGAAACACCAACACTGTGAGAAATTCCTACCACTAACACTCATTTAGTGTCTCACTTTGGATTGAAACTCGCGAATGAATAATTCCTCTAGTGAATTTGTTTGGACAATTCAGATTTTTTTCAGAATTGGAAGTCACCGAACTTCACTCCGACACGTTTACCATTTCGGGTTATAAGTGGTAATCTAAATATTAAAAAAAACGAAAATAATTTATCAACTATTTTCTATGCTTTGGTACATAGTAACATATATCTGGTTAATGATACACTTGTTGTCAAGGTCACGATTATAAAGGTCGAGCCAACTGGATCACTTACCACAGTTTCAAACGTTGTTCCTGTGTTAGCTATGAAACCTCAAGAACCGAAAGCAGTCAATGATGGTAAGGATGTCCCAAATATTGCTGATCCTCATCCAACTTCTCCAACTAAGGTTGTTCAAGATGAAGAGAGTGATAGATTTAGGAGAACTGAAGTGGTTCATTTGCTAGCTCCGTCTGACACCGAAGGCGAAACTACTAATGTGAATGGGTTTCGGGTGTCTACTTCAAAAGCAGATATTGTGCAACGGATTTTTGAAAAACATCCTGATTTTGTTTCAAATTTTCAACTCAAGAACCACCAACTTCGGTCTGCGTTCATGAATTCCATCCTTGCACTCATTGAGAAGTTTTGTCAGCCACCTGTAGACTTCTCGGAGGGTGATCTAAGCTACTCGCGTACCATTTTGACAGATTTGGAGAATGTTGGTTTTCAGGTGGACTGGCTCACTGCCAAGTTAGAGGAAGTTGTGAGGAGGAAACAACAAGCAGGTGAACTTGTCAAGAAACTTGAGGAGATGAAGCAAGCAATGCACAATCTTGAGGCAGAAACTGAATCTGCTCGATTTTCTCTTTCGATTAATGACATAATATGAGAATTTGAATTATTATGGCTGTCTTGCTATTAAAACGTTTATCTTTTAACTGAACATCTGTTGCTCTTTGTATGTCATATTATGGTTTGCTTGGATTGTGGTTTTCTTTTTGCTCGGGAGAACCCTTGTGACAATCTCACCGTCTGTTCTGTTCTGTTTTTGTACTTCAACTTTAGAGGATTGAGACCTTAGAAGGCTTTATGAAGCTTCAACACTTTGCAGTCTTCCCTCCATTTGATATAGCTATTGAACTGTGAATTTACTACTCCCCCTTCCCTAATATAGGTTGTTTTAGAAAATACAAAAAGTTCCTTTATACCTGTCGTTTGGTAATATCAATGCAGCAATTAATGCTTTTTATCAATAATATTTTATTGTTTGTTTCTTTTTATTCAATTAAACTTTGACCCAATAGAATTAGATTACTTCTTATGTTTTATAGGAGAGAGAAATCATCATTGTATTTATTGGTTTCTACTCTAAAACCTTATGGAATAGAGGGAGTACTTGATGTCTTTTTAAGTGATCTTATAGGAGCAAAACTTTGGAACTTGAACTTAAAACGCAACAAAGTTCCATAAAAGACTTCATTGAAGCCACTTTATGCATGATAGCTAATACTCCCTCCGTCCCAAAATGTTTGTCCTTCTAGGAAATATTTTTTGTCCCATAATATATGTCGTTCTCGCTTATCGATGCAAATTTAAATATTATTTATAATCAATTACCAATTAAATCTCTTCTCTTTCCTACTTTTTATGAAAACGAGAAGCAATTATTACATTCTTTAATATATGTGCATAACCTTAAAACATCAAACATTTTGGGACGGAGGGAGTACATGTCTAGTAAATCGATGACATCAACTAGGGTTACGAAATCGAAGAAATAATGAAAATTATATTCCTTTACCCCATTTTAAATGTTTTAAACACATAAAAATATTCCTAATTTTATTTTTAAATCATGAAATTTTAGAACTTAAGATATAATCAGATTTTTTTTGGTTAATTAAAGTAAAATAAAGGTTCATACAAGTACCTAGGGCATACTACGAGAAAAAACGACGACTTAATACAAAGTCAACATAATGAAAATGGGAGAAGAATAGATAGGATGAAATATCTAATAGAGGAGGAAAAAAATAAAAAACAACTGACGAGAAGAACGCGACGTGAAGCATCCCATCAATCTAAGAGCGAAGACGCAATAGCTGCAAAATACAAACATAAACACAAAGTTAGTAAAAGGATTACATATGCCAGCTAATCTTGGTGCCGTGGTATCTAAACCGAAGGTCATAGAAGATTTGGTTAGACACGGGAGAGGCAATGGAAGGAGGGGAACCAAAGACTCTTGAGTTCCTCTCGCGCTAGACGTGGTATATAACCGCGCCGAAGCAAGTGCGCCAAATATGACAGTTTCGAATATGAGACCAATTTGAAGCCTCTTCTATCCAAGATTTCCAGCAAGAAGCGGTAATAGAATAGCTAAGCTTAGAGCTTGCAAAGATCTAGAGGCTCTTTGAAAAACTACAGTCATAGAGTATATGAGAGATAGTTTCCGGTTCAGAGTTACATAAGACACAACCTGGATGGGTGTTAATTCCCTAGTTCATCAATTTGTCTCGAGTAGAGAGATTGTCTTGGATTGCCAGCCAAGTGATGAAAGAGTGACGAGGAATATTAAATTTATTCCAAACTAACCCGGTCCACCCAACAGTGGGGGCGGGCATACGAATGGCGTTGTATGTGTCCTTGATAGTGAAGTTGGGGTTACCACTGTTAGCAGTCCAGAAAGGAATATTGATGGAAGCGATGTTAGGTGGAAGAAGATTAAGAATGAGTTTGTTGATCTCTTGGAGATTTAAGCGATTCCTAGCGTAAGCCGATCTCAGGTTAGGGGGTCAGTTCCATTGACCATCAAGGATGATGTCAGCCACTTTAAGATTCTTCCCAAGTCTAGAATCACAAATGGTGCTAGTGCCATAGTGGTTAGCCAGAGAGGTAGATAGAAGCCAAGGGTCATACCAAAAAGAGGTATGTTGACCATTACCAATAGCAACTCTATACAAATTGTTAGCAATAAGACGGAGGCGAAGAATTTTCCTCCAAGCCCAAGATGGGGAAGAGCCAAGATTAAGGTCCCATAAATTATTATTTTTAGTTTTTTTCTAGTTTAATCCAATCGCTCCAGATAGAAAATGAGTTTCAATAAGTGCAAGAAAATTTATAAAAACTGAAAGTTTTAACTTTAGCCCGAAGAAAGTAAACCCAAGTAAAACGACTAAAGTCATCAATGATGTATCAATATACTTATAGTGTGCATGAGAAACAACGAGTAAAATCCCCCCAACATCACTATGTATAACATCAAAGCATTGTGAAGCACGAGATGTATGATGAGAAAAAGGTAAAACCTTACTTTTACCAAGTTTGCATGATGTACAATCGAAAGAAAGATCAAGAGAAGAACTTAGTTTATTTCCCAATCATTTACAATGAACCACATTATGAAATAAATTAGAATGTGGATGACCTAAACATTTATACCACATTTGGTTTCAAGAAGGTATTTTTAGGTTTGGACGAAGAAGTTTTCTTTGAGGAAAGGTTATTTATTTTCAATTTCAGAAGAGAAACTTTTCTCTGAGTTGAAGATGTTCGAGGGGTTTTAGGGCCAGAGATTTTAGATGATGATTTTTCTTCGATATTAGGAATAGGAGAAAGCTTTGGAAGTTTGGTAGGATCGAAGTTACCGTAATAAAATGTCTCAGTTGTAGTTCCAATTGGGCCACCAAAAATTAACCCTGCTCTTTGATACTCTTCGGGTCTTTGTGTTATTCAAAAATAGTCGTAAGAACCGAACACCAGGTTGCTATCAGTATCAGAAGATTCTGGTGTTTTAGGTAAAATTGCCTCCAACTTTTTGTTTACCGGTTTCTTTCTCATAAACCAAGAGTGGATTGATCGGAGAAGATGAAGATTGATCGGAAGATTTGGGTTTTGCAGTGAGAATTCTGGGAATAGGGGATGAGCAGTTGAATGTAGCAAAAAAGGTTATGACTTCTCTCTAGAATGGTTGTGTGTAAAGAGAGTTGAAATGAGAAATGAATGGTAATTATACTGAAGTTGGTGAAGACGTGTGAAGATGGACAGACCCATTTGGTGATAGGTTGGAATACGAATCGCTGGGTGGATTAGATGTTTGACACTTGTCAGATCTATATCACCGATTGAATGTAACCGTTACATTCGAGGAGTGAACACTTCCACAATATGTTAAAGGAAATTTTTATTCGAAAAAGTATTCGAAGTGATTACATCGATTTCTTTGGTTACTATTAAAAGGTTATTTGTCCATGGCTTTGAATATATTGGTAAGATCAGTTCGAATATGGTTTTAAGAGTTTACAATTTTGATATCATATATACGCTTCGAATAATAGTTCAAGCTAACAACTTCGAATAGTTATTTTTATGATGATAGATTTGTTATTCGAAGACAATGGCCTCGAATAGTTTGCTTGTTTTGATTTATGGCAGGTTGATGATTCGAAGATAAACGGTTTTGAAGGCTTTTTAGTTCTCATTCATTTACTGACATGAGAACTGGGGGGTTCTGATATGGAAATGGGTTTTCATGAATTAATTTTGTAAACAATGTGAATTCAGGGACTTGATTGTAATTAGTGTAAGTTTTGTCTTTAATTTGTGAATGATGTAAGTTTTAGGAAGCTATTGTGACTTTACATAATTTGGAAGGACTAAATAGTAATTAATCCATTTTTTGTAACAAATTCAGTTATTCAACTAATTCTTGGCTCCTTTATATAAAGGACCAGACTGTTCTAATAAAGGAGTTGAACACTTTTACTTTAAACTCATTTGTACTTATGCTTTTTCTCTCTAAAAACTCTTAAGCACTTTCTCTCTCTAGAAATTCTTTCTAGCAATTTACTTCAGCAAATCAAAACCTTATCAGAAGTAAAACTTTATTCAGAGTTTTTAAAAATTGGAAGTAAAACCTTATTCCGGGATGTTTTCGATCTCGGGTGCCATATAACAAGGATTATATTCCATCTCATGCTAGTAGTAGTTTTAAAGTTGGAGGAGGGTCGAGTGGTGTTGATCATGGTGGTCCTTATGACCAAACACTTACATAACGTCTCTTAACATCTTCTCTCATATTCTCGCTTGGTATTGAAACTATGAGTTTCAAGAGGTATACAACGTTAGGAACTTGGACGTATGTTTATCAACCACAACTTTTTGAATACAAATTGACAACTTTGTTATTGATATATTTTCATGTGTTTTTAGGGTCTCATTTTTCTAGCCGTTTTTGGGATATACGATTTCCTACATAAATGAGACATGGATAGTCATAATCGGGTCATAGTAGAGATTATGTGGATACACTTCGGTCCTATTATCGATTTCCTACGACGTAGGTCTACAAATGTACCTATAGTTGATACATTCCTCGAGCGATGACAGAAGGCAACTTTGTTTTTCTTTTTTCAGTGTTGGTGAGATGATGATGACACTAGAGGATGTTCATGTTATTACGCGTCATCTCATTAATGGTGATTTGTTTGATCTTCTTGAGTTTGATAGTGATGTTAAACGTTTTGTGTATGTAGTAGACATGCTTAGTATTCATCCTATGACCATTAAAAAAGAAATTCGTTTGGAAACTAGGAGTCCGAATGTTGTTCATTTGGTATGGTTACGATTGACCTTTACGAGTAGTATTTATGAGGATAGTCCATGTCTTACGGATAAACGTGTCATCTATGCCACCGAGTTTATCTAATGTACGCATTTTCTTGTTAAATATTTTCTAAGAAAATAAATAATATTGTTTCCCTTCATAATATTAAATTTATGGTGCATCCAAGATTGATAATGAGATATAACTATGGTCCTATGATATTGGCCAAATTATAACATGCATGAAGAGAACACATGGGTTTTTGTGGCTTCATCGGATTGTTGGAGGCATGGATATTTATCTATTTCTTATATGCTTAGCAACTCTATCATTATACAATGAAAATTGTATTACCTTGTCGCGTATGTGTAGATATGTATCGACGAATCTTTGGGTGTAAGGACGTACTCGAGAATAGCTTCAAAACACCTTAACTATGTTTTGAAAGACCATAGTTTTAAATGGTGTCACTGTGGTGTGATACAATGTAAGGCAAGGTTGTAACACCTCATGTCGTGGCTCCATGGTGGCGCTTTATGTTTGAGGTGAAGCACCGCCTTTTCGATGTGCTTTCGTTTTTTTTTTAAATTATGTTTTTTAATTCAAATCTAATATATATATATATATATATATATATATATTATTACTTAAATATATCACATTTCTTTATATCACTAGACGTTTCAAATTCGTGAATCATTTCACACCTATTTAGTGTTTCATAAGTGCATTTTGAGTGTTTAAATTACAATGATTACTTTCATAATTCATATTTAAGAATAAATTCAATTCACACCTTGTTCGTAAGTACATTTTGACTATTTAAATTGCAATTGTTACTTTCATAATCTATATTATGAATAATTCAGTTCATAATATTTTTAATTCACACCTCTTTATTCATAACTAGGGATGGCAATGGGCCGTCCGCGGGTCGGGTTCGGGCCGACCCGTTTGAACCCGCTTTTTTTACACTTGAGCCTGAACCCGGCCCGGGCTGCTCCCGGGTTTATATTTTCAAACCCGAGCTCGTGCGCTAATGTTTGTCGGTCAACCCGATCCGACCCGCGGACATTAATTTTAATATTTTTTAATTTATTTTAAATATATTAATTTATTTTTTAAAAATATTATTTTTATTATATATAGAAATATTATTTTTATATATATTTTATGATTTTCGGACCGGAACGGGCCGGACAAATTTGAAACCCGAACCCGGCTCGGCCCGGTTGTGGGTTACATTTTCTAAACCCGAACCCGGCCCGTTCTAAGTTCGGGCCGGACAAATCCCGGCCGGCCCGAGTCGGGCCGGACACCACCCGAATTGCCACCCCTACTCATAACAAGTATTAAGTGAATATAATCTAAAATTCTTCACGAATACGTACTTTCATATTTAGTGGTTTAAAAATATTCAAATTTGGATATTTTATTGATATTTTATATATTAATTATTATTTAAATAATATTTTTTTTATGAACAAAAAAATGAGTGCCACGACCCTCGTCTCATCGTTCAGACCATTCATCGCTACAGAGAGTTGCACACATATAAAATTATGCAAGAGACCGATGTAAAATTGGATTAACAATTATAAGTTTTTATTTTATTATTAGGTTGTCGTCTAGTCGTATCAATATCTACAAATGACCAATCAACTGGTTTGTGATAGTTTTGAGATAGATACGACATTGAGGTCATTCGATACCGTCGTAACATTTATCCACTTCGCATGACTCGACAGATGGGGTATTTAAAAATGATAATATGTTGACTATTTGTTGTTTTATTTAAAATTAGTAGACGTGTCAGAGACAGGTTTTCTTAGGACGATGAAGCGAGGATTAACTGGAGACATGATGTTATTTATCTTGATGTGAGAGCTCTTGCATATAGTGTAGATATGGTTATCATTTTTGGCTCATAATAACTTATGGTACGTATTGGTCAATATACAGTCAATCAGAGCTGACATACATATTTGGAAGAACATATGCGAGCTCGTATGCGATAAACAAAGATAAATTTTGAAATAATATTATCGAGAGAGAGTCACATTATTGGATGATGGGTATGGAGGAATTCCGTTTTTTTTAAAGTGCACCTAGTTTGTTTTAGTATCGTGTTATGATTTTGTTTTCGTTTAGTATTTTTACTATTTTTAGTATCGTGTTATAACTATACCGATATATTTTGGTTATTTTTATATGTTATGATACATTTTAGTTATGCACTATGTAATTGGCTAGTAAAACTTAGTACCAAGTAACATGAACTAAAGGTCCAAAAGCATGTGATGCGATACCGCAAAGGCCATGACGGGAGGAGAGCCAAACATTCTACCATTCGTTGCATGCCAGATGAAGTAAACAACTGTGTAGAAACTTGAACACCAAAATAGCGTAAACTAGAAGAGGGCCAGTTTTACCCTTTATAAAAATAAGATACCTAATTATTATTATTATTACTTAAAGAGAACTCAAGCTTGTCAAACCCTAGTGCTTTGAGTAAAACTATAGTCATAGAGGATACGATTAATAGCTTCACAGTCAGAGTTGTATAAGACACAATATTGGGGGAGGGGGGAATTTAACCCCCAACTCAGAGGCTTGTAATGGGTGGACAACTTTTCCTGGATAACAAGACAATATATTAAAAAATGGCGAGGAATATTGAATTTATGTCATACTAATGCGGCCCATCCAACATAGAGGATGAACGAATGCATGATATTGTAGTTTTCATTTAGAGTGACTTTTTTGTTTGCTCTATTAGCAATCAGTAATGGACGTCGTTGTAGAGGATCCTGAGAGGAGGAAGAGAGATAATGAGATTGTTGTGATTTCTAACACTTGCAGATCTAATATGAGATGCCACTTCTAGACCCCATCGTGGATAATGTCTAAACATTTGAGATTCTTGTCAAGCATTGAGTAATGGATGATATTTTGTCGGTAATTGGTAACTAGAGAAGTAAGAAAGAGCCAAAGATCATACCAGAAGTAGGTATTGTTCTCATTACCAATCACCACCTTGTACAAATTTATTTACTTTAACTCCATGAAGAAAAAGAGCCAAGATCTAAATCGTAAAAGTTTTTTATTTTTTATTTTTCTCGGATTTAATCCAATTTCACCAGATTGAGTTTTTATTATTTCTTATTAAAGACCACAATTTTTTTAGGGCGGTCGTTTAATTCCTGATTTTTAGGTCAAGAATCACAATGCCACCATCTTTCATAAGTAATATGACAGTGGACCATACCATATTTCCCCCTTATGATTTTGTTACCATGGCTTACCTAGAGAAAATGATGAAATGAGTGGGATAGCTCTTTGAGAACCCTCGAAGGGGAATAAAAATGGAGGACTAGTATAACAGGCCTGTAAAAAGAACATATTTGATGAATTGAAGACGACCATCGCAAGATAGATGCTTGAAGGTCCACGAACCAATACGCGTAATATATTATGAAGAAGAGGTCGATAATCGGTATGTGAAAGTTTTCCCTTGAGGAGAGGAAGTCCTAGATATTTAACTGGAAGAGGGGAAAACTTGTACCCTTAAATGTTGATGAGATCATTTATAAGGGTTGGGTTGACCCCAGAAAGGAAAATGTTTCTTTTCTCATGATTGACTTGGACATGAGAGAGTGAGAAGATCTCATTTAGGTCGTCTTTGAGAAGTTGAAGGGAATTAAGATCGTTGTAATTGGAAATCATTAACTCTCAGCAAACAAAGGTATACTGTTTTGAGCTTTTCAAGTGGAAGTTAAACTTTATGTCATTGCTTTTCTCTTTCAGAGTACTTGAAAGGGCTTGGATTATTAAAATGAATAAAAAAAGAATAAAAAAAGTCACCATACCTGAGACCTTTCCTAACATAAAAATTACTATTTAGATTAATATTTATGATAATATTGTACAAAGGGTAACGACATATTCGATAATCCAAAAAATCATCTCCTCTAAAAGGTCCATAACAAAAAAAATGAAATTCCAAGGAATATTATAAAAAAATTCATTAAAACTATTTTTTTACAGTAACCTTTTCGTCATAGCAGTTAAAATGGTAACCCCTTAATTTTTTAAAATGTTGTCAGAAATGCCGGACACAGAAATCGATTGTATAGATCAAATATTGTTACACAACTCATTGATCTTTTGACTAAAAATCATTGGAAAAAATATAATGTAAATATTCACATCACGAGTTGGCGTCAAAATCTTCATGTACAAACTTAAAGAAAAAAAATCTCGATAATATAGCGAGTGGTCTAATTAGTATTGTACTCGATTTGGTTTTATTTTATTTTTTTAGTTTAGAAATACAATAAGACAATCTTCTAATATTCTCGAACATGATTCATTCCAATTTAGTAGTAGTTTAACATCAGCAGTCGATGACAGTAACGATGCCCCAAATATTCCTGATCCTGGTTCAACTCTTCCAACTGGGGTTGTTCAACTTGAAGGTAATAATGGACTTCGGAGGACTGAAGTGGTTCATTTGCCAGACCAGCCTGAGACCGTAGTTGAAAATGCTAACGTGAATGGGTTTCAGGTGCTGGCTTCGAAAGCAGATATTGTGGAACGGATTTTTGAAAAACATCCTGATTTTGTTTCAAATTTCCGTCTCAAGAACCACCAATTTCGGTCTGCTTTCATGAATTCCATCCTTGCACTCATTGAGAAGTTTTGCCAGCCACCTGTAGACTTCTCGGAGGGTGATCTAAGCTACTCCCGTACCATTTTGACAGATTTGGGAAGTGTTGGTTTTCAGGTGGACTGGCTCACTGCCAAGTTAGAGGAAGTTGTTAGGAGAAAACAACAAGCAGGTGAACTTGTCAAGAAACTTGAGGAGATGAAGCAAGCAATGCATGATCTTGAGGCAGAAGCTGAATCTGCTAGAGCTTCTCTTTCGATTAATGACATAGTATGAGAATTTAAATTATTATGGCTGTCTTGCTTTTAAAACGTTTTTCTTTTAGCTGAACATCGGTTGCTTTTTGTATGTCATGTTATGGCTGTCTTGCTTGGATTGTGGTTATTTTTGCTCAGGAGAACACTTGTGACAATCTCACAATCCGATTTGTTCTGTTTTTGTACTTAGAATGTTAGAGGATTAGACCTTACATGGCTTTATGAAGCTTTAACACTTTGTAATCTTCCCTCTGTTTTACGTAGCTATTTAACTTTGCATCATTTGATATTGTTTGTAGTTATCTTGAGCGAGTAACTATATATGAGAATACGAAATGTTCTACAAGGTGGAGGAAAAGAGTTACAAAGGATTGAAGAAGAGGAAGAAACAGTGGAGCAGTGTGACTTCACTGTGAAGGTTCGCGAATGAGTGTATCATAGGGTTTTAAACAAGACAAGAAGTACTTCAGGTTGTTATCACTAAGTAATTTATACTACGGGCCCACGATCAAAAGACCTGAACTCATCATCCGATCAAACACTAAGCAACGGCCAACAAAATATAACAAAACCCAAGTCAGAATACAAGGCTTATTAGCCCAAACGTCTGTTACAGTCACTCATCTCTCACAGCTCTCTCTTCCTCTGGTACAACAATAGTACAACACCACTAACCCTAACAGAAGAATATTCCTTAAACTCCTCTCCGAATGTAACAACCTTCATAGGATTCTCTCATCTTGATTTTCTGTGTATAAGCACCTGTAAATGTGAAGGAAAGAAGTGAGCAAAAACATAAATAAACATTCCATTTTCACTCTGAAAAACAGAGCAAGTTTTCACTTAGTATCATAGCAAGTTTTCATACCTCAAGAATGGAAAACAACGACTCACCATCCTCCACTGAGACCTTTGTCACAACTCCATACTCAGGCGATATCCTCAACGATGGAGGCAGCCACCTGAAAATGAACAAACTGGCCTCATTCACTTCTATCAGGCTAAATAGAAACAACTTTATGTTGTGGAAGACTATGGTCTTACCAGTGATAAGAGGAAATGATCTAGGTGACTTTATCACTGGTGAAGAGCCATGTCCACAAAAAACCATCACTGACATAGATGGAAATGTCACGAGAAATCCAGCATATAAAGTCTGGATGAACAAAGACCGGCTCCTCATGGGCTGGCTGTTTAATACTATGACCCCAGAAGTTGCCTCTCATCTGATGGAAGAGGAAACATCAAAGGGACTATGGGATTCTGTAGTGAGACTAACTGGCTCACAAACTAGATCGAGAATAATGCTTCTCAGATCTGAGTTTCAAAATACTCGAAAGGAAGAAAGCTCCATGGAGGATTACCTGAATAAGATGAAGAAGCTCGCTGACAATCTTGCCTTAGCAGGATCTCCTCTTCCCATCGATCACCTTGTATCTCATATACTGGCTGGATTGGATTCAGAGTACACTCTTATTGCTGTCAGCCTGGCAGAGAGGGAAGTGTACAACTGGCTGGATCTGCAGTCTACTCTCTTAACATTTGAGAATAGATTGATTCAACTTAACAAGACCACTCAAAACCTGGCAAGCCTGAATGTAGCAGCAACAAACTACAAAGGTGAGAATAAACACAACAACTATAATAACAATACACACAGCTACAGAGGACAAAACTCTTACAGAGGCCAAGGCAAGTCGAACAGGGGAAGATACAACTACCAGCGTGGTAATTCTACCTACTGGGGAGGCAGAAATGGAAGATACACCACCCCAAACATGCCAACATGTCAGATATGTTGTCGCTATGGACACACAGGTCCATATTGCTATTATAGAGATGATCACAATGTTATGGAAGCTATACCTACCACTCAAGACAAATAGAATCAAGATCAGGGTGCCTACCTAGCTACTCAAGACTCAAATGAAGAAAATTCATGGTTCCTAGACATTGGAGTTAGCCATCATGTAGAAGGGTCTCCACAACTAATGACTCAGAAAACTGAATACTCTGGTAAGAAGTCTATTGTTGTTGGAAGTGGAGAACGACTTAGTCTACATCACTGATCTAAAAACCTCTAATAACAGCCTACTGTCTTTACAAAATATATTACATGTGCCAAAAATTAAGAAAAATCTTCTATTTGTTCATCACCTTACTCTATACAATCCTGTCTATGTTGAATTTCACAAAAAATTTTGTTTTATTAAGGACAAGACAACAGGGAAGGTGCTGCTTACATAGACAACTAATCAAGGCCTCTATCAACTAGACACACTCACCAGGAATAGCAATCCTAGGGTCAAAGGTCACTGTCAATCTCAAAAAGGTTTTAATGTCTTTAGTCTACAGCAAGGTCAATCTAAGTCAAATGTTTATGTTTCCCTAAAAGAAGGCTGGCACAGGAGGTTAGGCCATCCTTCAAATAGAACGTTAGGTCTTATTTTGAAACAATGTAACCTATCAACAACTCAAAGAGATGAAAATGTCTTTTGTGACTCATGTCAACTTGGTAAATCCCATTGTTTACCTTTCAAAAGGTCTAAATCTCATTCTAAACAGGTCCTAGAGCTAATCTATTCAGATATATAGGGGTCATCTCCCACTATTTCTAAAACTGGATTCAAGTACTACATTTTATTTGTAGATCACTACTCGAGATTCAGTTGGATATATCCACTCAAACAAAAAGGGGAAGCACTTAATGTTTTCAAAAACTTCAAACTTTTGTTGAAAACCAGTTCAGTAGAAAAATTAAAGCTTTTCAATCAGATTGGGGTGGATAATTCAGGTCATCTGTACCTATTGCAAAAGAGTGTGGGATTCATCTTAGAATTGCATGTCTTCACACCTCCACCCAAAATGACAGAGCTGAGAGGAAGCAAAGCCATCTAGTTGAAACAGGGCTAACCCTGTTGGATCAGTCTAAAGTCCCATTTTCATACTGGCCAGAGGCATTCCTTACTGCAGTATACCTAATTAACAGACTACCTACACACATTCTAGGAGACATATCACCATTTGAGAAACTGTTTCACACTAAACCAGACTCACAAATTTGCATTTCACTCATCTAAGTGTGTTTTCATAGGCTATAGTGACTCCCACAAAGGATACAAGTGTCTCACCTCAACGGGGAGAGTCTATATTTCTAGACATGTAATGTTCAATGAGCTACAATTTCCTTTCAATACTGGTTTTCTAAGTTTTAAAAAGTCAGCTCAACAGGCAGAGTCTATATTTTGATCGGCAACCACGAATGTTATCTACTTATCTTCTTCAATTTCACAGCGAAACACCGATACTGTGAGAAATCCCTGCCATTTATTTTATTTTATTTTCGTAAATACAGTTTTCATTCAGGTTCATGTTTCATTCTTATGTTTTTCAACTGATTTAGTAATCTTTTATATATATATATGTGAGTGTTTGATTTCATGATTTGTTGCAGTCAATTTCACTTAGTGTCCCACTTTGGATTGAAAGTAACAAATGAATAACTGCTCAAGTGGATATGTCTGGAGACTTGAGAATTTTTCAAAATTGCAAGTCACCCATAGACTTCACTCGGACGAGTTTACACTTTCTGGTTATAAGTGGTAATCTAAATATATATAAAAATCTACATAATGTATCAACTTTTTTATTTGTTTATCGGTACATAAGAGATTGTTTGCTTTCTATTTTTGAAGGCGTATGATTTGTTATTTGGAAAGCAATCTGGACAAGTTGCATCTGTTTTTATTTTTGGACGTTGCAGATTCTGCAACTTTGCCAACAGGGTATACTAATATCAAGTTGGTTGTGTTAGACCAAATCAACAACAAATTCTCAATAGAAAGGGGTAATTTATCTTTGCCGTTTTGTTATTGTGATGATAGTAGGTGAAGACTCAATTCCTAGTTTGGCTAGAAAAACTAAAATTCCAAATAGAATATGCTAGTGTATGCGAACCAAAAAGTTGAACTTCATTTGAGAATTAAATACAAAACTGTATAGACTTCGTACAATTACAAAACAAACTACATTTATTTAAAAGAATAAACTTATAAGATAAAACTTCAAACTATATTTTTTTCAATACTTCAAACTATAATTTATATACAATTTCTGCATCGGGTGAAGTATTCACTCTACTTTATCAACTACATCAATATGTTTAGTTTATACTAATTTTCCTGATTTTGTACACCGCAGAAACAAAACACCTGTTTACCAAGAAAGACTATTTTTGTGGTTATGGACCATTCATGCCCCTTAGTAAACTCCGTGACTCGAGCAGAGCATATCTTGTTAATGATACTATTGTTGTCAAGGTCGAGATTAAGGCCGACCCCCCTGGATCACTTACCACAGTTACAAATGTTGTTCCTCGGTTAGCTATAAGACCTCAAGGACCAAAAGCAGTTGATGACAGTAAGAATGTCCCAAATATTCCTGATCCAACTCCTCTAACTGAGGTTGTTCAACTTGAAGGTGCTAATAGACTTCGAAGGACTGAAGTGGTTCATTTGTCAGATCTGCCTGAGACAAAAGTAGAAAATGCTAACGTGAATGGGTTTCAGGTGCTGGCTTCGAAAGCAGATATTGTGGAACGTATTTTTGAAAAACATCCTGATTTTGTTTCAAATTTCCATCTCAAGAACCACCAATTTCGGTCTGCTTTCATGAATTCCATCCTTGTACTCATTGAGAAGTTTTGCAAGTCACCCGTAGACTTCTCGGAGGATGATCTGAGCTACTCGCGTACCACTTTAACGGATTTGGAGAATGTAGGTTTCCAGGTGGACTGGCTCAATACTAAGTTAGAGGAAGTTGTGAGGAGGAAACACCAAGCAGGTGAACTTGTCAAGAAACTTGAGGAGATGAAGCAAGCAATGCACAATCTTGAGGCAGAAGCTGAATCTGCTAGAGCTTCTCTTTCGATTAATGACATAGTATGAGAATTTAAATTATTATGGCTGTCTTGCTTTTAAAATGTTTATCTTTTAGTTGAACACCGGTTGCTTTTTGTATGTCATGTTATGGCTGTCTTGCTTGGATTGTGGTTATTTTTGCTCAGGAGAACACTTGTGACAACCTCACAGTCCGATTTGTTCTGTTTTTGTACTTGAATTTTAGAGGATTGAGACCTTACATGGCTTTATGAAGCTTTAACACTTTGTAATCTTCCCTCTACTTTACGGAGCTATTGAACTTTGCATCATTTGATATTGTTTTCAGTTATCTTGAGCGAGTAACTATAGCAGCAGGAATTCATCTTGAGTGCTGCAGCGGAATATAGAAGAAGATCAGAAAATAAACAAAACCATGATCTAGGGTAGGGTATTTTAATTACAAGTTCAATCTTTTATTATCTAAAACAACCGACTATTTTTCAAAGTAAAGTTAGGAGTGTTTTATTTTATGGCTCATAAACCCTAAACATAATTAGGAAACAAAATAAATATTTACAATTCTAATCAAATCCGACATTTAAATATATATATGATTAGCTATTAAAAAAAAGTCAAGCTATATATATATATATATATCCAATTCTGGTTTAAATATACTCAAAAGTGAGATCTAAGTATACTCAATTTTTTTCAAAAGTACCATTTTCTAGGTATATAAGTCAATTTTTTTTACTAACTTCCATCAAACACATTTTTCCCTAAACTTTCTCTCACTTCCCTCACTTCTCTCATTTCTCTCTAAACTCTCAAACTCTCTTCTCTCTTCTCTCAAAACACTCCCACCTCTTTCTAAAATTTTCCGGCGAGCCACCACCACTCCTCCTCCATCACGGTGAAGAACAAAAACCCACCACCACCACCTACATAAGTTCCCTAATCTAATTTTGCAAATTAATTTAGTTATATTTAGGTATGAATTTAGAATTTATGTTAGATTAAGGTATGAATTGAGGGTAGAATTTAGGCTAGAAATTAGGGTTTAGGGGCCATTCACACTGGTGGTGCGCCTAGGGCACCACCATTAGTGTGAATGGTTGTGCCGCTCGGCACAACCCCTCTGTGTACCGAGCAGTACAGGGGGTCTGTGCCGCTCGGTACGGGCTGCTGTGCACCTATGGTGCACAACTGAAACTTTAAAAAAAATTCCAAACTAAACTTTTTAAAACTACTTTTGAATTTCTTTTCAAAAAAATTGAAATTTTTAAGAAATTTCTTTCAATTGGAAGTTCGATTTCGAATTCTAGTTTTTTTTTTTAATTTTGCGGATTATATCATATGTTATTAATTTCGTAATTTTTTTTGTATTATTGTAGGTCCGAGTCCGTTGAGGAGCGACGTCTTCCTCGCTCTAGGGCGTATCCCCCGGGATCACGGGCGCCACACCCGGGGAAGAATCTAAAGACGGTACGGGCTGTCGAAGATGAGAGGGTCCACGATGCTAAGCGCGAACGATATTAATCTGAGGACCCTGAGACTATTCGTCTTAGGGAGGAGGAGGAGAGGATAAGGTCTGATTGGTCTTTGCGCTGAATCAACCATGGAAAGAGGAAAGAAAAACCCGTAGAGATTGCAGTGGATGATAGTGGAGGTGGAGGTTCCTCACGACGCGAGACATCGCATTTACACCGATCACCACCTCCCACTACTATTGATCCACCACCTCCCGCTCGCAGTGCTCCATCCCCTGCGCATACGAGTACACATCCTCGACCTGTTAGTGAGAGAGTGGATGCCACTGGGGACCCTGAGCAGGACACAATCGATGAGGAGCATATCGATGCGATCCATAGAGAGGAGCAGCAAAAGACGTTTGCATTTCTGAAATGCAACAAAATACCTCTGTTTCCTGACTAAAAGGAGCACGAGGCATATCACGTCTTCATTGGACATGTAAGTACCAAATTATTAAACGTCTAGTCTAAGGTTTTACTATTATTAATTTCTGACTTAGTTTTTTATTTACAGGGTCGCACTTTATTAGGCATACAGACACATTATAATGCGCTTCGTATGCGGGACCTCAGTGCTCAGCCAGAGGTGCAGCGACATTTGGCGCGGACTCTTTTCGGTCCTCTCATAGCTCATTTACCTCAGTACTTCACGCACCCAGTACTTGTCGAGGTATTCATTGAGCGTCGGCATCAGGAGACCAACACTTTCCATTTCTCGTTCGGGGAAATGACGATTACCCTTGATGATGTCAGCTGCATTACAGGTCTCCCTGTAGTTGGCCGGACCTTGGATGTAGTCACGGCTCTACGTGATGAGGCATACGACTACTATGTTAGTATGTTAGGTTTGATAGTGGATGAGGTCCGTGCAGAGATACAGTCCCCTAGAGGCGTTGGCTTCAAGATCAAGTGGCTGCGGGAGACTTTCACCAGGGGTCACTCCATCGAGCAGACTGATGCTGAGACTATCCGCCAGGTATCACGAGTATACCTGATGTTCTTATTTGGTTGCATTGTTTTTGCGGATACTAGTCAGAAAAGCGTCAAGGCTGACTACGTGTACGGGTTGGCGAATGTGGATTCTGGTTTGTGGGACATAGCGTAGGGTACGAGTGCATTGGCATTCCTGTTCCGTGGTTTGGGTGATGCTTCGAAAGAATCGAAGCATAACATGTACGGATTTGTCTTTAGAAATGGCAGAATATGTTCATTCTCAAATTGTCATGAAGGAGGAAACAGTGTGTATTCTCAGCAACAATTGAGGCTACGATTTTGACTAACTGTCTGTTCAGTCTCAAGTTATGTACTCATGTTTTGCAATGTTGTTGTTGTTTGTTTGTAATATTCGATATTAAGTTATGAAATGATTAATCGCTTATCGTTATAAGTTGGGAAATTTCATGAATTACGGTCAAACAATTGAAGTACAAAACGTTATGATGAACTAAACAAAGTTCTAAACAACATAAATTCGACCAAAAGACATAAAAGGACCAAAAGACATAAATCCAATCAAAACAACATAAATCCGACCAAAAGATATAAATCGACTACTAAAATTCATCAAGATTAGTTACTTTTGGGAATGAACTGGTGAGGATAAAAACAGCCTAGGGGTAGACTAGTAATTTTAAGTTGAGTTTCAAGATGGTGTAAAGGTGTTTCAGGGTGGTGTGAGGGTATTTCAGGGCGGTGTGAGGGTGTTTCAGGGCGGTGTGAGGGTGTTTCAAGGTGGAGAGAGAATTAAGCAGCTTGGCAGCAGTTAATTTTCATTACCAGAAGTTAATGCTGGTGGTTGAGTATTTATAGCATGTTATTTGGGCCCTTATGGGCTTTCGGGTCAAGTTTAATGGACCCGGGTCATGTTTAAAGACCCATGAGTTCTAAGCAGGAGGACAGGCAGCTTAGTCAAGAAGTGTTTAAGTTTTTTAGTACTTTAGTCATAGTTCGAACTGCCTTAGGCTCACATTGGTTCGAAGAGATCTGTCCGGTCTAAAAGTTCTGTCCGATTTTCGGAGAGAATTACACTGATCTGCCCTTCCGGGAGCACTCCGAATTCGGACTCATCAGGAGCCCCTTTTTTAGATGTTTGAACAAGTGGCCTTGTCAAATAACTGAAAAACAGTCCGATTTTAGGAAGTGGTCTTTCAATCCGGAGAGAGTTGTGGACAAATCCGGACAGACCGAACGTTACGAATTCTAAACGGTTCTTGCCAGAGTTAATGGGACACGTGTCATTCTCTGGTTGGTCACTTTAGCCGTTTTTTCACCTTGAACTTCGCACCACTTTCTCGAACAAGTTACCTCTTTTAAATGCCATTAATGACATCAGTGCCGTCTTTTAATCATTGCCCAACTTTTCGGATTCTCCTAGGAATCAACTCCTTTTTTCACTTTTACTATAAATTCTAATTAACTTTTCACTATCTCATTATCTCTTTCAAATTTCACTCTGCCATTTTTACTCAGAGCTTTATCTCTCTAGAATCTTCAAAACTTTCTTGGCTGTTTATGTTTACAGCAAGGACAGCACTAATCAAGGGTGGCTGGCTTAACCTCTCTGAATTGGAGAAAGCTCAAAGAGTTGAGAAGGAAAAAAGACTTGCAGCAGGGCTTCCAGCGTCACCTGTTGAGAAACCAGCCCCTTCAATCGAAGAATCTGACAGAGGTTCATCTTCTTCTAAAGGTACAAAACCTAAAAAACTCTTTCAATCAACGCTTTCTCCAATAGTATCTGGTTCTTCAGTTCAAGAGTCGATCCCTGTTGTTGAACCGGGAGTCACTGCCACAAGTGTTAGGAAGAAATCCTCTTTCATTGCTATGGGGTCTGATTCTGACCACTCCCCGGACAAATTGATCATGAAAAGGCCAAGTAGGTTGGTTAAAGGACTTTCCTCTAAAAACACACCCTCGAAATCGGGGGCAAAAAATAGTGAATCAGGGTCCCGGGCAACTATAAGGGCTCCCCGGGAGAGGCCGTCAGGATTGGAGGCCAGCAGCCCACTACCCCCCAAGGAAACTTCTACCTCAGAAACTCAAATTGAGGTAAGAAGTCGAGTATACACGGACAGCCAACAGTCTGGAGGATCAGCTCTGCCAAGCCTCAATCCTCCCCGGACCATTTCTACTGAAGCTCCCCCAACGATCATGGAGGAGAGGATGGAGGACTCCACAGAGGAGGTTAGATTTGAGTCCGAGTCCTCCGGACAGGCTGAAACTGCTATCGTTGTTGCCAAGAAGGGCAAATAAGACTTGTATCTAAGACGTCCGGACCTGCCGGAAAGCCTTGAAGGGAGAGTGGGACCATGCTTCCATAAGGTGGAGTTCAAGTATCTTTTGGCTCTGTTGAAACCCAAGTACGCGTTCATTCACACTTCAGATCTGGGCAGATTGCGCACAAAGTGGGGAATCCCTAAGAACGTAAAGATAAGGATTCCTATCGATCCGGAGACCCCGATGGACTGCAAAAGGAATGAGATAGTCTTCTTCACGGAGCTATTCAACTGGGGACTCAGGTTCCCACTGGACCCGGAGATAGTGCGCTACTTCCACTTGGTCAAGCTCTGCCCGTCACAGCTAAGCCCTAACGGTTGGTTTACCTTGATGTCATGTATTATGGCGTCTAGGTTATCTGGAATCCCTCTTCCTATGGAAGAGTTTGCAGCTGTGGCCAACTTGTGCAAACATCATCAGTTCCCCTTCTACCATTTCAACATGGGGAACGATCTTAAAGCTGTTGACGATCTCCTGGAGTCGGAAAGCAAGTGGAGGAGCCAATTCTTATTTGTCAGTGGCTCATGGCAGAATGGCAAGAAAATCAAGACCGGAGAGAATCCAAGCCTCCTCAGGAGTAGGTGGAGAAGTGACCGTAAGCTTCTCATCTTAATTCTCTGTTCGAATTTCCCTTTTCTTTCAAGTTTATGCTAATTAGTTTCTCTTTTGTTTTATCAGAGCTGCCAAAGGAGTTCGGAGACTATCTGAAGGCCGGACAGGTCACCTGTGGCAAAATCAACGCTTGGGCCGCAGAGAACTGGGAGAATCGGTTCCATAAAGCCTTCACTGCTGGGAACTTAGCAAGGTCTCACCTGTGGAACACCACAGGTCGAAGAGACCTAACTTGGGAGGAGCTCTCCACACAACCTGATGAAGACATCGTTCTGAGAAGATCTCACGAACTGGATGAGACTCTCTTCCTTCCTGCCCGGGCCAAAGCCCCAAGTAAAATGAAGGGCAAGAAGAAGAAAGGCAATAGGGTAGCAGGTGACGATGAGAAGGAGGCCCCAACAGACACAGAAAGACTGGCACAGGCTCAGATTGATGCAGCCCTTCTGCAGGTGGTGGAACAGGAGAGCGAGAAGCAGGAAGTGAACCTCCCTAAGCCTACAAGGGCCTCTAAGAGGACTCGCAAGCACACAAGTGAGAGTGCTGACAGGGAGGCCAAGAAGAAGAATTCTTCCCAAGGGGATGAAGTTGCTCTCCGGGACCCGGAGCCCTCTTTCCCTACTGACCCTACACTGGCCGAAGAGATCCCAAGGGACTTTCAAGAAGAGATTCCAAAGGAATTTCATACAGATGAAGTCGAGGGGGGAGAGCTCAACTTGGATGAAATGGACATCACCGGTCTGGGTGGACTTGGTGAATATTTTCTTGGCCTGCCCAGAGATGAGTTCGCAGGGCCCTACGTCCCTTCGAGCAGCTCCAACACGGTCAACTTCAACGGTAAGACTTTCATGGTTTCTAGCGAGAAGGACATCATAGCCCACTCTTTACTTAGCAATGTACAGCCAGTGCTTACTTTGGAAAGGCAAGTCTGAAGTCAGGCTGACACCATCAAAGAGCTCAAGTCTGAGAAGGAGAAGCTGTCTGATGACCTCCAGACTGCTGCCACTAAGATTGATTTGCTTAAAGAGTCGAATGAGCAGCTAAAGAAGAATCAAGATGAAGGCAAGACAAAAGTTGCTTCTCTGGAGGAAATCATAAAAGACCTCCGGGCTAAGGTGTCCAGACTGGAGAAGGATCTGACAGCCTCAAGAGGGGAAACTGCAGCAAAGGAGAAGCTTGTCACCAACCTTACCACTGACAAACTTGCTTTAGAGAATGGAGTGACTCAGGCTGTTGAAGAGAAAGCTGCTCTGGTGAAGGATCAAGAGGCCATGATCAAGGCCAAGATTAATGCTTATGCCAGGGAGATGATACGGAGTGAAGAATTAATGATTGAAAAAGTGAAGTCTGATATGGTCCTCCTGTTTAACGAGAAATTCCCGAAGAGGAGACTAGGGGACTTATGGCGCTATGTGGATGACGATGATCTCCCATACTGGACCATGGTTGATGAGGGGTACTCCGATGAGTCCTCGTCTGGTGGTGAAGAGGAAACCGGAGAGAGCCCAGGTGAGGAAGAGATTGATCCCAAGGGTAAGAAGATAGTCGAGGAGAAGAGCGACATCAAGGGCAAGAAATCAGATGAGGGTGAGCCATCTTCAAAGGCTCAACCTTAATTTATAATTTGTTTTGTTTATTTTTTGCTTGAACTAAAGTCCTTGGAAGACCAAGGCACTTTTTTTGTGATGGTGTCCGTATTATTCGGACAGATTTTTGTACTGTGCCCAAACTTACTCAAAAAGTCCTTGGAAGGCCAAGGCAGTTTTAAATTGTTGAATGACTATCTTATTTTGCTCAACCATCCTCTTCTTTCATTGTTTGTTTAAATAGCTGGAGTTTAAATAATTTTATTGTATTGTGAGAGTGTTAAGACTTTCCGGCTAGAATTTAAGTAGCCCTTAGATCTTTTAACCCAAGTAGTATGATAAGAGACACAATGTTTAAAAATACTCAGAGAATTTTGAAGAAGGCACCAAATTTTATTGAAAACTCTTCGTGCCACCGAAGAGGGGAAGGTATGCCCCCAAATATTTACATGGATGTTCAAACAAGTAAATATTTACATAAGTTTTATTCCAAGTACATTCGAAGGTGTTCAATATTCCAAGGGTGAGTTAAAACCCTGCCATCTTTGTCTTCCAACCAGTATGTCCCAGGCTTGATTCTTTCAACCACAGTATACGGACCCTCCCAAGTTGGGGCCAGCTTTCCGAAGAGCTTTTCCTTTGTGTGCAAGAAAACTTTCCTTAATACTTTATCTCCTGGTTGAAAATCTCTTCTTTTAACTTTAAAAGCAAACCTGCTTCTCATCAAGCCCTGATAGTGTGCCATTCTAAGATGAGCTTTAACCCGTCTTTCTTCAATCAAATCAAGCTGATTTCTAACTGCCATCTCATTAGCCTGCCCGGAGAAATTATGAACACGAAAGGAAGGGAGTGTCTTCTCTATGGGGGCTACTGCATCCATCCCATAGACCAAGGCAAAAGGGGATTCTTGTGTTGCAGCCTCAGGTGTTGTCCGGTAGGCCCATAAGACTTCTTGTAGATAACTAGGCCACTTTCCAGCAGCCCCTTGTAAGTTTTTCTTTAAGCCGGAGAGAATTGTTCTATTAGCCACTTCAACTTGCCCATTGGCTTGTGGGTGAAAAGGTGAAGAAAAACAGTGCTGAATACCTCTTGAGGCACAGAAGGTCTCCATCTCTCTATTATCAAACTGTGGCCCATTGTCTGTTGTTATTTTCTGGGGGACACCAAATCTGCAACATATATTGGATATAATGAATTTTATAACAGCTTTTGAGGTTGTCCCTGCCAAAGGGGCTGCTTCTATCCACTTCGAGAAGTAGTCAATGGCTACAATTATGGTTTTACGCCCTCCGGACGCCATAGGGAGAGGCCCAACTAAGTCTAATCCCCATCGAGCAAAAGGGATGGGCTCAGAAATTGATTCCAAAGGAATGGCTGGTACATGAATTTCATTGCTGTACCTCTAGCATGGGTCACACCTTCTCACCAGCTCCTTAGCATCTTTCATAATCGATGGCCAATAGTATCTGGAGAGTAGTACTCTTCTTGTCAAAGCTCTAAATCCACAATGGGCTGATCCCTCACCATCATGCAATTCGGAGAGAACCATTTGTGACTCATGATCCCCTAAACAACGCAGGAGAGGTTTGCTGTAGGATTTTTTGTACAAGACTTCTCTAATCATAATAAAACCACGAGCCCTGTGTTTCAATGTTTTGGCTTGTGATTTATCCAAGGGCACGATGCCATCGGACAGATACTGTATAAGAGGAGACCTCCAGTCTTGAGGCCGATTCATTTGTATTTCAAAGACTTCCTCTTTTATACCTTCATTGAGTTGAATAGAAGGTCTTTCAAGCACATGGATCCATGGGTAGGACTCCGAATATGCTATTGTTGCCAATGAATCTGCTAGTTCATTTTCTGCCCGGGGGATGTGCTCATAGACAACAGCTTTAAATTTTAACGCTTCATTTTTGAGGAGGTGTAAATACTTGACCAATTGCTCCTTTCTAGCTTCTGATAGGCCCAAGGCATGGTGGACTAGCAACTGGGAGTCACTTAGTAGCTTGACCCTTTTAGCTCCACAAATGTAGGCCAATTTCAACCCAGCTATCGCTGCTTCGTATTCGGACTCATTAGTGGATGCCCTGAAAGCAAAACAAATAGCTTGGAACATATTGTCCCCATATGGGGAAGTGAGACATATTCCTGCCCCAGATCCCATGGTACTGGATCCTCCGTCTATTCGGACAATCCACACTTTCTTGTCTTTTGAATCAGTAGGCTGCTCTGAATCCCTGTCAGAATGGAATTCAACTAGAAAGTCAGCCACAGCTTGAGCTTTTACTGCTGTTCGGGGAGCAAAGTCTATGTCGAAGTCCCCCAACTCTACTGACCACTTTGTCATTCTGCTCGAAATGTCTGCTTTTTGAAGGACATTTTTTAAAGGGAAGGACGTTCGGACAATGATAGGATGAGCCTGGAAGTAGGGCCTCATTTTTCTTGCAACTATCACCAAGGCCAATGCCAGTTTCTCGAGTTTCAAGTAACGCCTTTCAGCATCAATCAAGCTTTTGCTGATGTAGTACACTGGGTGAGGATGCCCATCAACTCCCTCACTAGCACAGCACTGACGGCACAACTTGAAACAGCCAGATATACAAAGAAAGTCTCCCCATCAACTGGTTTGAACAAAGTCTTGGGAGAGGAAAGATGTTTCTTGATTTCATTAAATGCTTCATTACACTGGGGTATCCATTCAAACCCCTTTGCACCCTTCAAGGTTTGAAAAAATGGAGCACACCTGTCCGAAGACCTGGAGATGAATCTGTTCAAGGCAGCCAATCTCCCCGTTAATCGCTGTACTTCTTTAATGTTTCGAGGAGGCTCCATTTGGAACAAAGCATTGAGTTTGTCCGGGTCGGGCTGTATTCCATGCTCACTTATGATATACCCTAAGAACTTCCCGGACTGCACTCCGAACACACACTTTTCAGGGTTTAGTTTCAAATTCACTTTGGCCAAGTTGGCAAAAGTCTCCTGGAGGTCGGACAAGTGCAGCTGCTCATCCATGCTTTTCACCATCATATCATCTATGTAAACCTCCATATTTATTCCAATTTGATCAGCAAATGCCTTGTTGACTAACCTTTGATAAGTAGCCCCAGCATTTTTCAAGCCAAAGGGCATCACCTTGTAGCAGTGTAAACCTCTATCAGTGACGAATGTGGTATGCTCTTGATCTTTTGGATCCACTTGGATCTGATTGTACCCGGAGAAGGCATCCATGAAGGAGAGTAGCTTGTTCCCAGAAGTTGAATCTACTAACTGATCTATCCGAGAAACCGGATACAAATCTTTTGGACAAGCTCGATTGAGGTCTGTGAAGTCAATGCACATACGCCATTTGCCATTCTTCTTTTTTACCAAGACAGGATTGGCAGTCCACAAAGGGTACTGAGATTCTTTAATGTGCCCCATCTTTGTGAGTCTGTCAACCTCTTGTACAATGACATCAGCCTTTTCTTTTGAGAAGGCTCACCTTTTTTGTACCACTGGTGCCACATCTCTCCGGACAGACAGGTGATGGGAAATCACCTCTAATGGAACTCCAGTAACATCAGCATTGTACCAAGCAAAAACGTGCTGATGGTGTTTCAAGAACTTCAACATTTTTTCTTTCAATATCTGTGGCATTTTGGACCCTATCTTAACGTGTTTTCCTTCTTCCAAGCAGTGTGTTTCAACCTCCTCTATTGGAATCAGCACTCCAAGGGTCTCTCTGGGGTCATCAATTTCACCCTCACCCCCAGAAAGGCCCCCAAACTGCTATTGATCGTTTATACGGACTGCCCCCAGCGTTCGTGGAGCCAAGGCAGTGGCATAACATTCTCTTGCAATCTTTTGACTGCTCCGGACAACCCCAACCTGCCCCTGAACAGCATACTTTAAACACTGATGGACTGTTGAAGCCACTGCATGCATCCTAGAGAGCCAAGATCTCCCTAGAATAGCATTATAGCAGGTGGGACAATCCACCATAATGAAGAGTATTCTAACCATTTTCTTGAAAGGGCCCCTGCCCAATAACACTTCTTCTTCAAACTCCCCGATCACATCGGCCGAGCTGCCCGTAAAACCCACAATCGACCTGTCTGACTTTTGAATCACAGCTGGATTTCTCATTTTCTTGTAAGTGTTTAGAAAAAGGATATTGGCAGAGCTTCCAGTATCCACCAGAATTCGCCTTATCTCATTGCCCCCTATAGATGCTCATATGACAACAGCATCCTCATGAGGGCCAGCAATATCTCTCAAATCATCCTCATCGAAGACTATGAATGGGAACGAGTTTGGAGATTGATAGGATGTCATGCCTCCTTCTAGTTGGGAGGCCAAATTATGAACATGTCTTTTTCTTGAAAAAGTAGTAGGAGCCGTCATAGTGTCCCCTCCGAAAATTGTCAGTGACTCGAAGAATTTAATGAGCCCGGAGACCGATCTAGAACGCTCCTCTATAGCACCTACTCTGTTTCGTGTTGGATCAGGATCCAGGTATTCAGACTCCACATCAAACCTTTCAACTATTACCATAGCCCCCTCCGGGGCAGCATTATTCGGACCAACCCGGTGAGTGTTGTCAGGCCGGTTGCCTCCTTTTCTCTTAACGTACGCACCCAGCTTCCCCCTTTCAATCAAATTTTGTACCTCTTGTTTCAATGCTATGCAATCATCAGTGGTATGGCCAATATCATTGTGGTATTGGCAAAAGGAGTTATTACGATGCTCTCTGGGAGACTGCAAGGTTGCCGGTCTCCGGTAGTGTACTTCATCTTTTGTTTTATCAAAAATGGTGGCCACGCTTTCTTTAAGTTCTGCGAACCACTCTGGTTGGACCCATGGCCCTCTTTTGTTTCTAGACTGTTGACTTTGAGCAGGAGCAGCTGGCTGGGACTGAGCTTTTCCCCTACCATGCCCCTGTCCGGTTTCTCTTGCTCTATTCCCGGACTGGTTTTGATTTGGAGTTGGTGCCACCGGGGTGGATCTCACTTGTCTGTGCACCCTGGTCTTTTTCGTTTCATCAACATTTATTTTCTTGCCAACTTGGTTTAGCAATCCTCCCCAGGTCATGGCTTTCTTCCTGGTCACCGAATCGGCCAGGTTGCCTGGGTTCAAACCTTGTCTCAGGGATGCTATTGCTACCTGTTCAAAGCAATCAGCCGACCCATTTTTTGTGTTTACAAAACGACTTATGTACTCCTTTAATGACTCATTCGGTTCCTGGGCACAATGGATTATGGTATCTCTGTTGCCCTTCAGCTCCTTACTCCCCACAAACTGCCTTCGAAAGGCCACCCAAAAAGTATCAAAGTCTTTAATACAACCCTGAGGCTGGCTGTTGTACCATTTCAGAGCACTCCCCGTAAAAGACTGAGAGAATGCCCTACAGAGTAGTTTATCATCATCATCAAAGTTCATCATGAAGTTCTTGAATTGCTCCAGATGATTGTCCGGATCAGTACTACCATCATACTTCTCCATCTTGGTACTGTCAAACCTCTTGGGGAGGTTCCCGGACAGGATTTTAGAAGACAGTGGAGACTGCCTCCAATTCCTTCCACGACTGAACACGGTATCCTCATTAGGAGTTGCAAAGATACCTGGCTCATCATGGAAGGCAAAAGGATCCATCAGCATCCGGTCTACATGCCTCCGGTTGTGAGATGACCCTTTTCCAATATGCCTCTTCATTCTTCCATGGTGATCTCTTTTTCTGGAATACTTTTTAACTTGCTTTTGTTTCTTCTTAGTTCGTCCCTCATCACTGCTAGAGGACAAGGACTTTTCATTTCCCTCACTGTCCGAAGAGCTGTCCGAAGACTCTGAGCTCGAGTCAGAACTCTCCACAGGCTTGGACCGGTGAGACTTTTTAGAGCTGGCATGCGTCTTCTTAGTGCTCACATGAGTTTTGGAAACCTCATGCTCTCTCGGGTTATCGGTGTGGTGAGCAGCTGATGCTTTGGATTTCTCTTTTACGCCCATCTTGGCCTTTTCAGCCCTCAAAGCTTCTATCTCAAGTTTTAACCTGTCGCGCTCTTGGACAGTATACTCATCGTTCTCTTCCACCACTTCGAGCAAAGCTGGTGGAAGCTCTGGATTATCCGGATTCATTCGGACAGAATATCTTTACTTGGTTTCGAATACTTGATTCAGGCACCGTCGCCTCCCGCTGTGGTCGCCAATTTGGTGAGGATAAAAACAGCCTAGGGGTAGACTAGTAATTTTAAGTTGAGTTTCAAGATGGTGTAAAGGTGTTTCAGGGTGGTGTGAGGGTATTTCAGGGCGGTGTGAGGGTGTTTCAGGGCGGTGTGAGGGTGTTTCAAGGTGGAGAGAGAATTAAGCAGTTTGGCAGCAGTTAATTTTCATTACCAGAAGTTAATGTTGGTGGTTGAGTATTTATAGCATGTTATTTGGGCCCTTATGGGCTTTCGGGTCAAGTTTAATGGACCCGGGTCATGTTTAAAGACCCATGAGTTCTAAGCAGGAGGACAGGCAGCTTAGTCAAGAAGTGTTTAAGTTTTTTAGTACTTTAGTCATAGTTCGAACTGCCTTAGGCTCACATTGGTTCGAAGAGATCTGTCCGGTCCAAAAGTTCTGTCCGATTTTCGGAGAGAATTACACTGATCTGCCCTTCCGGGGAGCACTCCGAATTCGGACTCATCATGAACAAACCGGCTTTCTCCCTTCGAGCTCCGTGTATGTTTTGCAGCGACCAACTATTGGTAGCTACCAATACATAGCCTATTCACTCTTCAATTTCTGCCACGTAGGATGTATGCGTGCGCAAGGGCATAGGGGCTTGATTGATAGCTGTTTAATAAGACTTAAATTTGAACCAAAATTGAGTAATACAGCTGTAAGTAATAACAAAACCATAAATCGAATGACTTACATTGACGAAGTGATTAGTATCAACGAATCCAAACCCAATTTCACGTCTTTATCCACAATGACCATCTGCATTAACATCATTTATGCCCGATATAAAAGGATTGAGGTGAGTCGGAAACCAATGCCAAAAACCTTTCGGGTCGTATATAAGTTCTTTGACTCCACCAATGGATGATTGTACAATGTTGCTAGCGAGTGAGGAAATGGAAGAACTGCGAGTACGAGGTACTTTAGGCACATCTACCCGAATCGTATTTGCACTAGCAACTACTTTACCCTTTTTAACTTTTGGTGGTTTTAAAGAGTTCATGACTGAGTCAAGACTAGCCTTATCAGCATCATCCACGTGTTCCCATTGGCATTTGTCCCGTTCTGCTTCTCTAATGTCTCTAGCAATAAGGATGTTTCAGGATAAACAATTTCAAACCATTTCTTGTAAATTTGTTTTATACGGCTTTCGTCTTTTGTCTTTATAACATCGATTACTAGCTTTTGCAGATAATCTTTGAGAATCTCCATGGTCGTACGGAATGAACGAGACATTATTTCTAACCTTGTCCAGTGGGTGTGAAACGCTTCTAACGATGCAACTTTTCCATTTTTACGCCACTTGCGGACCTGGTGATAGCAAGGTATACCATGGGTAGATTTTATAGCACATATACAGACGCCATTGTGTTTAACATCCGACCCATCTTCAATAGCGATCATCTTGCTATCTGCGGCCTTCTCTACTTTGTCAACAAATAGTCCTAACGCCATGTGGGAAACCTTGCCTCAAATTTCATCAAAAAGTTTGTCCATGAACTTATGCAGCGCTATGTAACGACTCTTCTCGAACGACGACCTAATGTCAGCATGTTGGATTTCGAATAGCGAATGAGTCCTCCCCCAAAATAAATCAAAGTTTAATTTGCTTGTACGTAGGTAACGCTTTAGGTTAGAATTAGCACTCTCGACGTGGTTAGTCGTGCAATGTCCCAAATACAAGTTATTGTTTGTCTTCCAAACAACGAATTTGTCCGTGTATTTATCGAGCCACGATGTTTCAGTGTATTCAATTGCAAGAGGGTAGTCTTTGTACTCCAATAGCATGTCTCGTCGGGCGTGATCGAATTCAATCTCTAATGCTGTATACGCAATCTTCTTCCAAGCAGAAACAAATTTCAAATGATCACTTTTCTCGGGGAAGTATTTTCTTGTTTGCCCCTGAACATTCTGTGTTATGTGCCATCAGCATAACATATGCGTTGTCTCTGGGAATACCACTTCTATGGCGTTCATCAGTGCTAAATCTCTATCGGCCAGGATGACACGAGATTTTTCAATTCCGTGAACGGAAATCAACGACTTCAAACACACCAACACCCATTTGAAGTTGTTTAACTTCTCACCGGACATGAAGGAAAATACCGCACAGAAAGGCAATCCAGTACACGTAACACCCACTATCTCAAACAATGGCATACCATATCGTATGACTTTATACGTACTATCCATGATCAAAACTGTTTGAAATGTCCGCAAAAGGTCAACACTGACTGGATGGGCAAAAAACATATATGCAATGACTTGTCCATCGTCTTCGCCAGATTTATGCCATTCATAATAATTATATGACTTAAGCTCCCCCAACAAGAACTGGAGTTATGACCTACCCACCTTCTTTAAAACCCTACTTTTTTGTCGTGCATTGTAGATGGTGCGCATAGAAGATACATTATCTTCGTTTAGCTTCTTAACACCATTCAGTATATCTCTGGGGTTAGTACCAATGTAGGTCACTCGTTCAACATATTCCATCTCTTCATCATTCAAGTGGCCAACAAAAGAATGACCGTCTAGTTGTTTTGAAATCTCGTGGTTATGAATACCACATTTCACTTCTAACTTCAATTGATCTGGTTCCACCATGAACCCGAGAAGCTCAAATGGACAACCAATCTTTTTGGTTCCTGTAGACTTGCGTTTACGGTCTTTCTCACCTATTCTTGGATGATAATTTCCCGACCTCTCACACTAGAAAAACATCCTAGGACTTTTTACTATTTACTTTGTCGCGCCGACTTATGTTGATAACCAAACCATGGCGTTTTCCTGTCTTCGTCACCCACTTAATCAACGCTTCTTGTGTATAGAACTCGGTAGTGAAGAACAAATGATTGTAGTTAGTAGCGAAAGCTTCCTCAGTCCCATGGGCGACATTTGTCCCTTGTTACACAACAACAAATCACAATAAGCAATCAGGTATAATTAAAAACGAAAAAAACTTGATTTTTTCAAAAAAATTGCGTGAACCAAAGGTTAAGAGGCCTGAAACCGGTGGTTCTAGACCTTAGAACTGGCTGTACACGAGCAGCTGCACCACCGTTCTGTAGCGTTAAACCGTTGGTGAATGTGCCTCAGAACCGAGCGGACTAAGGCCCTTGCATCACCGGTTCAAGGCCACAGAACCGGTGGTACTTAGGCCTCAGTACCGACCGGACTGAGGCCTCAGCACCATCGGTTCATGGCCATGGAACCGGTGGTGCGTAGGTCACGCATGACCTGTTCTAAGGCCCAGAACCGACCGTGCGTGACCTACGCACCACCGGTTCCATGGCCAGGAACCGATGGTGCTGAGGCTACCTGGCCAATTGCTACCTTTTCCGGCGACGGTGGCTGCTTCTCCGGCGAAATTTCATCTATTTTCTCCGGCGACATGGACTCCTCCACGCTAATCCCTAGTTCTGGGTGAGTCATGATCGATTTTGTGTTTTTCTTTAGAATGAGGTTGAATGTTCTTGATTTTATTTTGAAGTTTGAACTTGGTTTCAAAGATTTTAAGAAAACTAGACTTTTTGGACGATAAATTTACTAAAGAAAAGTGTTTGTTTGGGTATAGATAGCGAAATAGGTTATTTGGTGAATTGGGTATACTTAGGATACACTTAGTAGTTTTTTTACTTAATGACAGTTTCAAGATTAATTGAATTGTCGAGGGTAATTTGATAAAAAAAAGTCAAACTAAAGTCAAAGGAAGATTTTAGATATACTTAAACCGGAATTGGGTATATTTAGTCATACCCTAAAAAAATATGCAATTTTTTTTAAAAATCCAATAAAACGATAAAATAACAATTCAGACATTAAGACTAAGGTGACGAGCCTATGAGATCTTCTACCATCGTTGGGTTCATTGAGACGTTTCACTTAAATTCCAATGTCGTTTCCGAATCCGGTACTCGAGTGAGCAGTAAGGCCCATTTCATTATCGAATTCCCAGTGCCACGGTCATGAGCTGTTCTAAACGTTAGTTTTCACAAAAAACACGTACTCATACATAAGAATTTAGCATGCTGGTATTACTACTAACAAACAAGTCTATGGAAAATCTAGATGCTCTTGTCCGGATAGTAGTTGAACTCATAGTTAGCTGCACAAACTCAATGAATATAGTCCTTTCTGGGACACTAATACGCAATATTTATCCATTCATAGTAATCTTCCAACCCTTACCAACAGAGGCCGCCTCCCCCGATGATATAATAGGTCTAAGATGATCAGTTTTAGTTCTCCTGGAGTAATTGTCATCATTGTTGATTCTAAATTGTTCCAAGTCCTTCTCTATTTGTCCAAAACCCAATCAATCACAATTTTTATTCATATTAACAATTAGCAAACAAATAACACGTAACTTATTTGTTTTTTCAAACATATTTAGCAACTAAATTTCTATTTACGCTTAATATCTTCTTATTTTTTAATTCAATTTCACGTATTTTTATTTTTTTATTTTTTTCGCAATAAATTTATACGTAATTTCGTACTAATCTTTTTAATGGAACTAGTTTTATTTGTCTTGAAAAAACAAAACCAACGATATTTTTGGATATTTTGTTTGGAGCTATGTTTGAAAGATACGATTGTTTTTATCATAAAAAATATAATTACAAAAAAAAAAAAACACTTGGGGTATATTGGCATTAAAAAATGTTTAGGTGGTTATTTTTATATATAATTTAACACTAGATGATTATTTGTACTTTATCAAACCTTAGGTTGTTATTGGTAAATAAGATTGATGTTTGGTGGTTATTAGTAGACTAAACTCAAACAATACAACTATAATTCAACACATGATAGTTTTACATTAACCGACAGATGTTGAAGACTAACTTTATCCAAACTGGATAGTTCATGTACTACCAACGGACTTTCGAAAGTCCAAAAACTACTTGTCACTAAAATCGATAGTAAAAAATGAATTACTATTCAAAACTTACATACGACTATTTAAATTACAATATTTAGTATCATTATCCATATTCAAGAATTAATCAAATTTACGGTATTTTCAATTCACAACTCTTTACTCATATTACTCATATTAAGTATTCATGGAATATAATCTAAGATTGTTTATGAATAAGTATTTTCATATTCAGTGATTTAAAAATATTTGAATTTGGATATTTTTTTATCATTTTAATTTTTTTTATCATATTAATTTTTTTAATAATTTTTTTATAAATGGAAAGACAAGCTTCGAGATCATTGTCGCGTTGGTGCGGCGTTCATACCACTCATTGTTACGGGGAGCCCTACCCTCTTAAAACTATATCAGAGGTTATGTGAGAGTTTTTACGTTATTATTAGGTTATCGTCCAAAAGTATCAGTATCTACGAACAACCAATTAACCATTTTGTGATATTTCTTAGATAGATAGGACATTGGGGTCGTTTGATACCATCATAGCTTATTATTCACTTCACGTGGCTCGACGGGTGGGATATTTAAAGATAGTAGCATGTCAGCGGTTTGTTGTTTTGTACAAAATTAGTAGACATATCAGAGTGAGGTCCCTGACGATACAAATGTATGGATTAACTAGAGATATCGTGTTATCTATATTGATGTGAGAGCTCTTGCATATAGTATATAGATGTATCAATTAATAATTACATCATATGATATATACATGTAATTAGGAATGAATCTCAAAAAGTTAAATCTTTAAATCATACCTATTCTTTGAGATATAATTAAGTTTGGGACAACTATATGAGTTTTTAAGATACATAAAGTGACTATTATATCAATTTTTAATTCTAAAAAAGTTAGAGATTTATTTTCCAATACATAATTTATGAATAAATACTTCATGTCTTAAAGAAGCTAATCTAAAATATGTTTGTGGATTACTGTGTTACGACCATCTTAGGATCCATAACCAATTGCGCAAATGAGTACTTTTTGAATAATTTAAAAGTCTTCATATTCTTGATGGAATGAAAAATTAACTCCAATGTCTTGAAGAAAAGTTGGAACCGTATAGGAATGGAGATAAACATATAAGCAGCACGTGTGACGACTACAACCATGGAAAACACGTTGGCTATTAAGTATGATGATTAAATACCATAATATATATACCTTATAAAATCTACTAGACTAAATAACATAATCAAAAAGTGGTATTGGTTATTTAATGGACTAAAGTTGGAACATAGAAACCAATTGTTTAAGTGTTGGATAAGATAAATTGTCTTTAATATACATTAATGCAATTTATATTCACATAATATGATTTACGATAATATTATAATATTATATATAATTTTAACTTTTAATTATTTAGTAATGATTAAATTTTAATAATTAGACAATATTTTGTAATTACTCGATTACCATAAACACGTATATATTTCGAAATTAATTCGTAAATGGCTTATCATTAATTATCACTTCATATTTTTTTATTGAGAAAATACATTAAATAAAAATAAATGGTTCGTACAAGTACATGAGGCATATCCCAAAGAGTGGCATGAAAATTTGAAAAAGGAAAAGTTTTACGATAAAACGTTGATCCTAACTTGGCTAAACGATATACAAAATAAGCACAAAAAGTGAGAATGCCTAAAAAACCAAACTAGACTAATCAACAGAGTTCAAAATCACGAGATCTAAAACATAAACTAGTAGGGAAGAGAAGGATGCGAAACAAACATAAACAAAAAACATAAGTTGAAATTATAAGGATTTATTGGCCACTCAACCTTAGTACCAAAGAACCTAAACAAAATGTCAGAAAGCATGTGATGTGATACCGCGGAGGCCAATGCAGGAAGGGAGCAAAATATTCTAGCATTCCTCTCCTGCCAGACGTAGTGAACAACCGTACCGGAACATGACTGCTAAAAGTGGCGTAAACTTTAGGAGGGACACTTGTATGCCTCATAAAACTGGGAGATCCAATTATTGTTATTACTTAAAGAGAATCCAAATTTGGATCTTGCGTAACTCCAAATGCTATGAATGAAACTACAATCATAGAGAATATGATTATTATTTTTAGAATCATAGTTGTATACGAGAAAGTCCAAGAGGGAATTTGACCCTCAACTCTCATATGATAAAAATCCAAATCATGAAGAAGTGGCACGGCATATCAAATTTTTACCATACTAACCTAGCCCACCTGACACAAGGGATGGGCGAATGAATGACACTGTAGGTGTCCTTGATAGTGAACTTTGTGATTTCTCTCTTAGTATTTTGAATGGACATCGTTGTAGAGGATATTTGGAAGAGGGAAAGAGAGAATGAGATTGTTGTTCTTCGAAGATTGTTGAAAATTCTAGCACTAACAAATCCAATATGAGGTGTCCAATTTTAGAGCTCATCGGTGGATAATGTCTAAAACTTTAAGATTTTTGCCAAACCTTAAGTCATGGATGATACTTTGTTAGTAATAAGAAACTGGATAAGTATGCAGGAGTCAAAGGTTATACCAAAATGATGCATTCTTCTCATTGCGAGTTGTCACCATGTATAAATTTCTAGCGAAAGGCCGAAGATGTAAAATTTTCCTCCAAATCTAGGAGGTAGAAAAGCTAAGATCTAAAGCCCAAAATTTATTAGTTTTATTTTTTCTTGGATTTAATCCGGTCGCACAAGATTGAGTTTTTGTTATTACTAATTAAATACCACAAATGTATAAGGACGATCTTCTGATTCTAATTTTTTAGGGCACGAATCACAAAGCTTCCATCATTTATGGGTAATCTGACAATCGACCAGGTCGCCTTTGCCCCCGAGATTTTCATATCGTGGCCGGTCACAAAGCTAAGAGTCATTTCAATACGCGTGATAATGTTATAAAAAGAGACAAACAATCGGTATGTGAAATTCATCATGTGAGGAGAGAATGTCCTAAATATTTAAACGAAAAGGAGCCGACTTTGTATCCTAAAATGTTGATGATATCATTTTTAAGTGTAGGGCTGACCAGAAAGGAAAATGTTGCTTTTGTCAGGACTGACTTGGAGACCCGAGAGCGAGAATAAGTCATCCAAACCTACTTTGATAAGTTGAAGGGAATTAAGATCGTCGTGGAAACTCATTAAGTCATCAACAAAATAAAAGTTTGTTATTTTGAGCTTATGACAGTTAAAGTGGAAGTTGAACTTTATGTTATTACTTTTCTCTTTGATAATACCTAGAAAGGGCAACAATAACTATAAAAAAAAAGTAGCAGAAGGTCGCCTTACCTCATACATTCTATACCATGAAAATTACCGTTTAGATCACCATTTACGTTAATATTGTGCGAGGGATGACGATTCATTGGATAATCCAAGAGATCATTTTTAAAATCATAACAAAGAAAATGTCAATAATGAGATGTCAACGAACATTGTCAAAAAAAATCGCAAGGTTAATTTTTAAGATGACTCTTTCGCTATTTAAAATAATAATTCATGATTTAAAAAATAAAAATATTATAAAAAATATTGCATCCAAATCGTATTAATCACGTTTTATTATACATTGATATTCGAACTGAAAACATGATTGAAAAAATAATAATATAAATATCAACATCCAATTGGCATCTAAGATCTTTATGCACAAGTTTAAAGAGAAAAAAACTCATGATAATATAGCTAGTGGTCTGATCAGTACTGTAATCGACTTGGTTTTATTTTATCTTTTAGTTTAATAATACAATAAAACAATCTTGTAGTATTCTATTCTCATACATACATAGTTCATTCTAATTTAACAGTAGTTTATATTTTCATTATGAATCTAGCTTTTCTTCTAGAACTGAATATATTTAAAATATGTTTTCAAAATTAATACATAGTTATTAAATTTTATAATAAAAATAATAAATAACAATTTGTATGATAGTCCAAAGATAATAATAACAATTCTGATTCATTTCTTTTTCTATGGATTAATTATTTTTTGGTTTGTTTTTCTAGTCCGTTTTATGTATTTTTTATCCAACGCTATGTTTATTTATTTTTAGAAATTACTAGAATAATTATATAATTTAATGTGATGGTTGGCTGAAATGTTTTATTTCTCTGTTTTGTAGTTGTAGAAGAGATTTATCAGTTATCTTATTTTATTTAAACTAAATTAAACAATGAACTATATATTGAAATTAATTTAATAGTTTTGTCACTTTTTTTTTTGTTATATATTATAAAAGCTTTTATATGTTAAAACAATATCTAATATGGAGTATAAGAATATAATTTTTTTTTTAATTCTATTCCCATAATCTTAAGGCGGATGCCTTAGCTCAAATTAGAGGACAAAAACGTGAAATCTTCCACAGTATAAGGGTTCAAAGGGTCTGTAATAAAATTAGATCTATTGTTAATTGTGATGATTCCTCTAGTTCCAATCCTAAAATGATATCCACTGTTGTCGTTAAGCATTTTGAAAACTTCATTGGCACCCAAAATCCTAGAAGTTATCCAAGGCTTGATAGAATTAGGGTCCTCATAAGATTTGCGATTTTCCCCTCTGATAAGTCCAACATGATCAAACCTTTATTGGACAATGAAATTAGAAAAGCCTTATTTGATATTGATAGTGATAAGGCCTCGGGTCCTGATGGCTTTAGTGCTGGTTTCTTTAAAACTTGTTGGCCCACGGTTGGGCTTGATATTTGCTCGGGTGTTAAGCATTTCTTCCCCTTTGGTAAAATGGACCCACATTGGAACAAAACTCTCATAGCCCTATACCAAAAATTGATTCGCCCTCATCTCCGTCGGACTTTAGGCCAATTTCCTATTGCAACGTCATTTATAAGAAAATCTCCAAAATCCTAGCGAATAGAATCAAGACCGCTCTCCCCACCTTGATTGACCCCTCCCAATCGACTTTTGTTCATGGTGGGGGTGATGATACATTGAATGATCCAGTTGATCATCTCGATAGGGAAATCCATAACATAGAGGACATCCAGGATTAATTCCCATCGAACATTATCGAACGCCTTCATTATGTCAATCTTGAGGGCACATCCGGGGCCCTTGCGGTTGGTATGGTAGCCATGCATAAGGTCTTGAGTGAGGATGATATTTCACGGTTTGTATTAATGGTACGCCCACCAACACCTTTCAAGGTTTGAAGGGCCTCTGTCAAGGAGATCCCCTCTCCCCTTACATTTTTGTCATTATCATGCAGGCTCTATCAAGCCTTATTCAGGAAAAAATCCATGACCCATCTTTTGGATACCATTGGAAATGCCACAAGCTCAAGATCATCAACCTCTGCTTTGCGGATGACCTCATGATCTTCTGTCGCACTAATGCACCCTGCATTAAACTTATAAAAGAGGGTCTCGACGAATGCACCCTGCATAAACTCATGGACTGCTAAACACCTCTCATACGACGGTCGGCTCTAGCTTATCAAATCAGTCTTCTTCGCTAGCCAGGTCTACTGGTCCTCTATCTTATTCTCTCGATCAGAGTTTTAAATGAGCTCTCACAGCTGCTTAGAAGATTTCTTAGGTCGGGTTCAGAGATGAAAATTTCGGGGGAAAAAGTTGTTTGGGATAAGCTCATGTTGCCCACAAATGAGGGTGGTATTGGGATCCCAAACCTAAAAATTTGGAATCAGACAGCTACTTTTAAGCTTTTCTGGTCCATATTAACAAAAAATAAAAGTTCTATATGGACCCAATGGACTTTTACGAAAAAAATCAAAAATAAAAGTTTTTGGACTCTTCCCCTTCCTTCCAACGCAAGTTGGGGATGACGAAAAATTCAAAAGCTTCAGAATCAGGCCGCGTGCTTATATAAAGTTAATGTTGGAAATGGAAATAACACCTCCATATGGCATGATCCATGGTTCTTTCCATCTTCCATCATTGACCGTTTCGACCCCAGTTTCACAAATCTGGCTCGACTGCGTAATATATCTCGATTCTCACCTAACCGAAATCAGAAGCGCCCTCGGTACCCTTCCTCCCGCCACTAAGACTGGCGAAGTCTTTCTCTGGATCCCTAACAAGTCCAAACCGCAATTCACCATCAGTAGCATCTACTACGTTTTCCAAACTATAAGAAACAAAGTCGTTTGGCTTCCCTCGTCTAGAACAAATAATTTCTCCCTAGACACTCTTTTATCACTTGGATAACCATCCATAACAAGCTCACTACACGAGATAAGCTAATTAGTTGGGGACTAGACTCCCCCCACCTGAATGCGTTATTTGTTTAAACTGCCCGGAAACTCTAAAACACCTCCTCATACTATGTCCATATTCCTCCTCCATCTGGGAGATCATCTCTCGTAAGCTCCATATCCATTCAAGTCCCATGCCATAGGCTTCTTGTCTTTAGGAGACTTGCGGTTGGACTCCTTCTAACTATGGAAAAGTTTTCTCTGGCGGACTGCTTATTGCTTGACCATATACCACATATGGAGTGAAAGAAACGCTCGTATCTTCAACAACAAGCATGCCTTAAACTCCAATATTGCTCATCATATGCTTTCTGACCTCCGTTATCGCTTTCACAGAACCAAGGTCACCTTTCTTATGTAATTGCCTTTCATTTAATGTAATATGCATGTTATTACTCGGTTACCTTTTCTAAAGGTTTTGTTTATCGCTGTAATCTGGTCCCAAAACGACTAGGACCTCATGTAAACACCTTATATATATATATTACAGTTTTTATATTTAAAAAAAATATTGTCAAAAAATAATAATTACCCTTTTATTGAGCGTAGGTCGTTGATTTGGTCCACCAAAACAAAATTGAAAGAACAGCGTGTTTACTCCACCCGGGTAACAAAGTTGCAGAATTTGCAACATCCAAAGAGAGAGACAAATGGTCCACACTGTTTCCCTTTGAAAAAACAAGTATCCACCTTCGAAACAGACAACAAACAATACCTTAACGTTATATCCATTAACATGGATATAAACAGTCTGATACACAATTTTGATCTTTGTTTATTTAGATTACCAGTAATTATCCGAAACAGTAAATGTTTCAGAGTAAAGTTTTCTGACGTTCAATTTTAAGAAATTGAAAATTTTCCTAACTAATTCACTTGTTGTGGGATAAACATCTTCCATTTCCGAGTTTCAGTCCAAACTGGAACACTGAATGAGCATCATGACAAACAAAAATCATTAAATCAAACACTCGGATTATATAATAAACTCAGATGAAAACTATTGCATCGTCTCAAAGTAGGGATAACTTACCTCTCTAATTGCTCGCAATATGGTCTTCAAGTTCTGAAAATATACCCCAGCTCTAAGAGCATCCCAAAAAGAGTTTACATCTTTTATGGAACACATATACCATAAAAAGTAGTTATTTTATTTTCTAGATCGTATGATAAAAGAAAGGAATAGATAAAAACAGAGTTGAATATCATAAACAATAGAAAAAGATAGTATTCACTAAATATTCATATTAAAAATATAGCATCTAAGCTTAAATTTAGGATAGGGATGACAATTTTTTCCGAGCCCGCGAGTATCGGATCCGAACCGACCCGATGTGATGGGTTATGAGTTTAATTTTTTTTTTTTACGGATATCCAATCCGAACCCGACCCACTGGATAATATTAATACCCCACAGATATCCGTTAAATTAATATTATATAAAATATTATATTATTTAATATTATTTATCATGTTTTAAAATAAAGTTATTTATATTAGTATCTATTCTGTAATACCAATGACATTATCCAAAATTTATGGTTTAGAATTTTCTTAAGAGCCTGTTCTTGGAGGATGAAGAAGCTCTGTTCTTGATCAAGAACAGAGCCTGTAGCGTTTGCTCTTCCTTTCTTCTTCAATTCTTCTCCTTCTGATTAAGTTGACGATGTCTGCTGCTAATCTTCAATCGTCTGAGGAATTTCCTTTACTAAGGAAATTGGCACAACCTCAAGAAGTAAAACAGAGTAAAGTTGATTCAAGATTCCAGGACGAAGAATGTAATGTTATCTCGAATCCAATCTTTGAGGAAGTAAGTAAGGAAAAGATTAATGAATCTAAGAAGGGTTCGTACGCAAATACGTTAAGAATCAAGAAGCCTGATTTCGAACACTCGGTTGTCTCTGTTTCGCTAAATAATGATGTTCCTGTCATAACTTTTGACGCTGGGGATAAGGATAAGCTTATGAAGATCTCTAAACATACTCTGATAGCAAAATTTGCTACTGGCAAGCCTTCTATGGAGAGTCTCAGGAATTTTTTGGCAAAATTTAAGTTTTCAGAGAGTTATAGCGTTTCAGTCTGGGATTTCAGGCATGTTTTCGTTGAATTCAGTGATATTGAGGATTTCATGAAATTATGGTCAAGTAATGTCTGGGTCTTGGGTAGCAAGACGATAAGGTTGTTGAAATGGACACCAGGCTTTGATCCTAATCTGGAATGTCTGTTTACACCGGTTTGGGTTTCTTTGCCAAGTCTACCAGAATTTTTGTTCAATAGGGCTACGATTAGTGAAATTGCTAAGATCTTGGGTACTCCGTTGAAGGTCCGGGTGCCATCGGTTAATAGAGCTAGGCAGAATTGCTGTAGATTTTGGGTGGAAATAGATGTATCTAAACCTCTAGTTCGTAAGGTCAAGTTAAAGTTTGGAGAAGATGACAGTTACTGGATTGATCTTGTGTATGACAGCATTCCTTTGTATTGTCGTCATTGTGCTCACATTGGTCATTCTGAGGATAATTGTAAGAAGTTGTTGGTTGGTGAAAAGATTCTAATCACTGGTCAAGATATCGGGCCTGTTCTTGATGGTTCATGTGAGCCTGATCGGGTTTCTTGTTCTAAAAATGTTAATGAGTATGTTAAAGAAAAGGTTCAACAAGATTTGAATTGTGATCAAGTTGTTCAGTCTGCTGATGTTAAAGGGAAGGTTACTGGTCGGTTGTTAAAGTCTGTTGTAGTTGATAAGATTGTTGACAGCCCTAGTCAGGTGGATCTGGATTCTGATAGTTGTTCTTTTCAAATGGTTAAAGCTACTGAGTATAGTGATTCTCTTGCTCATGTGAATGAAGAGGAAATGATAGATGCGTTGAAAACGTTGGAAAGAAGAAACATGTTTGAGATTTTGAGTGATGATATTCATATCTCTCCAAAGCAGGATGGTAGTCTTCCATGTTCGCATGTTAAAGATAAGTTTGAGAAAGGTAAGGGTAAAAGACAGGAGTCTCAGAAGACTAAGAAAGTTCCAAAGATATGGTCCTCAAAGGGTCCAGTTTCTTCTAAGATAATGAAGCTCAAAAGAGCCCACAAACCTGCTCCTGATTAATGACCATAACTTTGATCAATTGGAATGCAAGAGGACTTGCAAATAAGGAAACGTTGCAAAGATTAAAGTCTTTGGTCATTTCTGAAAATGCTAGCTTTGTTGCAGTTCAAGAGCCTTTGGTGAAGGCTGATAATATGAGTATGGTTGCCATGAAATTGAAGTTAAAAGGGTTTACTTGTAATATGAATAATAAGATTTGGGTGCTTTGGCATCATGATTACAAGGTGGAGGTGGTCCTTGATACTGAGCAGCTTCTCCATCTTAAGGTGTGCCATTCTTCTGTGAACAATTGGTTTTATGTGTCTGTTGTTTATGCTAAGTGTAGAAGAGATTAAAGGGTTGTGCTTTGGGATTTAATAAGGAGTCTTGATGCTGGTTCTCATCAGTGGATTATGTTTGGTGACTTTAATATAATTTCTAGTCTTCACGAGCAGTTGTCATGTACTACTATTAACCAAAGAGGGATGGATGAGTTTAACAGTCTGATTATAGATTGTGGTCTTATTGATGCTGGGTTCACTGGCTGTCCCTTTACTTGGTCTAATGGTCGCAATTGGAGAAGGTTGGATCGTGTTTTGTATAGTTCCTCTTGGCTTGAATTCTTTGATTGCACTGCTGTTACTCACTTGACTAGAAGCTGTTCTGATCATTGTCCATTGGTTATTAAAGTCTCCTCAAGTAGCCAAAGAACTAAAGCTTCGTTTAAATTTTTCAATATGTGGGTTACTCACCCTGATTTTATGAAAATGGTAAAAGAAAGCTGGTCTGTTAGTATTGGAGATGATGTGAGGAATCCTGTTATGATCTTCTGGCTTAAGCAGCAAAGATTGAAAGTTGCGTTGAAAGTTTGGAACATATGTGTTTTTGGGAATGTTTTTGATGCTATTAAGCAATCAGAAGGGACCATTAATGACAGGGAAGCTAAGCTTCAAAATGATTCTACTGATGATAATAGAGCTGCTTTGGAAGAGGCTAGGCTGAATCATTTGCTGCTTCTTGATAGAAAAGAAATGTTTTGGAGGCAGAAGGCTCATGCCTCTTGGTTGAGGGACTCTGATAGGAATACAGCTGCCTATCATAGCTTTGTGAAGAAGAGAATAAAGAGGAATAGAATTGATAGAGTTAAGGTTGATAATTGTTGGTTATCTTCAAAAGAAGACATTGGTAGGTTTGATGTGGAGTTTTTTAAGTCATTACTTGCTCCTTCTGTTGGTATGGAAACTGATGCTCTTTCAATGGAAGTGATCCCTTTGTTAGTTACTGAGGAAGACAATTGTAGTATTTTGTGTATTCCTGATTCTGATGAGATTTTTGAGGTCATTAAGTCTTTAAATCCTGAATCAGTCGGTGGTCCTGATGGATTTAACGGAGAATTCTATAAGAAGTGTTGGAAGGTTGTTGGTGATGATCTGTGTAGTGCAATCAAGGGTTTCTTCAATGGTTTTGCTCTTCCTAAGGGGTGAAGGCCACAATGATTTGTTTAATCCCAAAGCTTGATAATCCTAATAAGTGGAGTGACTTTCGCCCTATTAGTTTAACTACAATGTTCTCTAGAATTGTGGGGAAGATAATCAACAACAGGCTTGCAAGAATTCTGCCTAAGCTAATTTCCGAGGAACAAGGTGGGTTTGTGAAGGGGAGATGCATTCAGGATTCTATTTTGCTAGCTCAGGAGTTGTGTTTTGATATCAATGGTAACAAAAATATGGGCAATGTCATCATTAAGACCGATATGACTAAAGCTTTTGATAAGCTAAGTCATAGATTTCTCCTTAACATTTTGAAGCTTTTTGGTTTTAACTCTAACGTTTATGCTCTTATTAATAATTGTATCAGCAATGTTTCTTCTTCAGTATTAGTGAATGGCGAGTTGACTGGATAATTTTCTAATTCTCAAGGCCTAAGACAGAGGGATCCTCTTTCCCCGAGTCTTTTTATCCTGGCTGAAGAATACTTGTTAAGGAGTATAAAGCTTCTTTCTAATAGTAATCCCTTGTTTAGATATAAGACTAGAAGCAATATGAATGTGGCTTGCCTAGCTTTTGCTGATGATTTTATGGTTTTTGCTAATGGAAATGCTAATACAATGTGTGCTATCAAGGTTGTTATTGATCATTATCAGAGGGTTTCTGGTCAAGAAATAAATACTACCAAGTCCAAGATTATTGTGTCTAACAAAATGGTTTATCAACAGATTGCTATTATTGAAGACATTTGGAACATTAAGCATACATATTTGCCTTTCAGATACTTAGGCTCTACTATTGCTATTAATTCTAAGATTTCTTACTTTGAATATTTGATTTACAAAGTTAGGAGCAAAATTATGGACTGGAATAAGCTTCATCTGTCCTTTGCTGGCCGTTTGTTGTCTGTAACACTATGTCTTGCCTATCAGCATTATCAATAGACTGGAGGTTCTCTTTAATAAGTTCCTGTGGGGAACAAAAGACGATAAAAGAGCAGTTAGTTGGGCCAGATGGGAAAGGCTTTGTAAACCTTTCAATGAAGGGGGGCTCAATCTAAAAAGACTTAAAGATATGCAGCAGGTGTTCTCTATGAAGTTATGGTATATTTTCAGAATGCAAGACTCTCTATGGGCTAACTACATGTTATCCATTTATTGTCGAGATGGTATTCATCCTGCTTTGGCGATTTCTCCTAGTAGGAAGTCTAAGACTTGGAATCGTATTGTAACTGCTAGAGAAAGGGCTGAGGATTTTATTTTTTGGCTTCCTGGTCAGGGGAATATAAGTTTTTGGTATGACAGGTGGTGTTCAGATAGACCTTTCATCAAAGTCAGAAACAATGATGATAGAAGAATGCTTTGGGGCTCTGCTAACAATATGGTTAAAGACTTTTGGCTAAATGGTACTTGGGATTTGGAGAGACTTAGTTCTAGTGTTACGAATTCAGAGATTAACAAGATTATGCAGATTAGACTTTCTGATCGAAAAGATGCTATCCTTTGGTCTCTATCTAGAGATGGGAAGTTCAGTGCTAAAGAGACTTTGAGCCACATTAGAGACAAAGGTAATGTTACTGCAATCTATGCTAAGACTTGGAATGGTATAACACCAAGAAAATGTTCTTTTTTATTATGGAGAGCTCTACATAGTTGGGTTCCTACCGATGATGTTATGCAAAAGAAGAATATTCAGCTGGCTTCTAAGTGCATTCATTGTAACAATACTGAAAGTACTAACCATGTTATGCTGCAGTGTCCTCAAGCTTGGGCTGTCTGGCTTCATTTTAGTGGTATCTTCAAAGTTCAAGTCCAACCCTATATGACTCTTACACATATTTTTATGAAGTGGTATTGGGCTGGTAAAAGAAGTTGTGACATTTTCTCCATTTGCCTGCAATAATAGTGTGGTCTATTTGGTCAGGGCGAAACAAGAAGAAACACAACAATGAATCTACCAGTTCTAAGTAGATTATCAAGCATATCATCTACATTCTAAAGAGTTTAGATCATGCGAAAATACTGGCTAAGAAGCATTGGGGGACATATGGTAGAGAAGCTGTTAATATAGGCTGTGTTAATCAAACAAAGACTTCTAACAAGCCACTGTTCTTGAGGTGGAAAAATCCTAAGCAAGGTCGATATAAATTGAACGTTGATGGGGCCTGTACCTTTAACCATGAGTCTGCTGGTGGTGCTGTTATCAGGAATAGCAATGGTAGCATTGTTGGAGGCATTGGCAGGTTGTATGGCAAGGGCTCGCCTCTGATTGCCGAATGCCGGGCTTTGCTCGATGGATTGGTTCTGTGCAATAGTATGGGGCTGAGTAATGTCGATGTTGAAATGGATTCATCGATTTTGGTAAATCTTCTGGTCTATGGAAATTCAACCTGGTACCTTGACCCTTTGCTGAGTTGCTGCAGGAGACTTATCAAGCCAGAGATGGTTATTAGGCATATATTTCGTGAGCAAAACCTGGGGGCTGATTGGGTTGCTAAAGAGGCCTTGAGGGTTCGATTGGGTTTTGATTTTAATGGATTGGAAGCGCCTTCGAAGTTGAAGGCAATTGCTCTTTTGGAAAGCTTTGATTTGGGATATTTGAGGCTGGTGGATTAGGGTTTTTAGCCCTAATTCTTGGTGAAGAAGATGAAGAGGATCTCCCGCTTTTGTTTTTAAATTGTTGTAATATATTTGTTAAACCCTTGTAATTTTCGTCTTATTCAATAAAGCACTTATTAAAAAAAATCTATTCTGTAATACCAAAACTATATATTATTTGGTAATATATATAGTGTATTTTTAAACAATATTATACTACATTTAAATATTAAATTTAGTTTTTCAATTTCTTTCTTTTAATATTTTTTATTTTTCTCTGCAAAATTGTCTAATATTATTAATATTATTAATTAAATTTTAACAATTATTAACATATACCAAAACTATATATTAATTATTAATAACATTAAAAAATACCAAATTTGTTAATTATAACTAGATACTGTATATTTTGAAAAATATTTCTCTAAATTTAAACATTAAAATTTAATTTTTCAATTTCTCTTTTTAAAAATATTTTTCTCTTTTTTTTAATAATATTATTATTTATTAAATAAAAAAATTACTAACATTTACCAAAATCATATATCAATTATTAATAGATAACAAAATAGTATTCTACATTTAAATATTAAATTTGATGATTTATATTTTTTAAACATTTTTTTATTTTTCTTTTCTGCAATTAATATCAAACTCAAGAAGACGTAATAATATAATTAATTAAATTAAAAGAAAATAATTTACTACATATACCAAAACTATGTATTAATTATTAATATATAATAATTGGCGTTAGATTGTAGTGTCTTTTTTTTATCTAGAATTGGCTTAAATATTGAGACCAGTAGGTAGTTTTTCAAAAAACCTATAATTTCAATGGGTACCCGCTAATGGGTACCCAAACTCGGCGGGTTCGGATGTGGGAAAAAAATATTAATATCCGATGAGTACGGGTTAGGGTATGAGTTTTGAAAAATATAGACGAGATGGGTTACGGGTTTAGCTATACCCGTATCCATCCCGACCCATTGTCATCTCTAAATTTTAGAGCGTGTGTTGGGATGCTCTAACTTTATTAAACGTATTTGTTCGTACAATTCAGTTATTCAAGAGATTAATATAGTCTATAATAAAAAATTAACCATTTTTTTGTGAAAAAAACTTTAAATAAAATAAAATGTGTTCATACAAGTACCTAGGGCATACCCCGAGGAGATAAAACCGACATAAAAAGGTCGATAAACAGGACTCTGCTCAAATAAACATAGTAGGAATGACAGAGCAATAGAGATAAACTAAAGTAACTAAAATAACATACAAATGGTCATTCGAGCCGACATATAGTAACTCCAATGAAGTCCATACCAATGGAAAGAAACAGACGAGACCGATGAAGAGGGAACCTGCAACTAAAATAAAGAATAAATAAATAAATAAAATTAAAAGTAGTTACATAGGCCAACAAATCTTAGAGCCATGGAATTTGAACTAAAGATCAGAGAAGACTTGGTGAGAAACCAGAGAGGCATTGGCCGAAAGGGAACAAACAATTCTTGAGTTCCTCTCATTCCAGACGTGATAAATAACCGCGTCAAAGCAAGAGCTCCAAATGTGACGGTTTCGAGAGTGAGACCAATTTGACGTCTCACAGACCCAAGTCTGGCAACACGAAGCAAAAAAAGGAAGCCTAGTTTTGACCTAGCAAATGTCCAAATACTCTGAGTGAAACTACAGTCATAGAGGAGATGGACGATAGTTTCAGAGGCATAGTTTCATAAGACACAATCAAGTGGGTTATTGAAACCCGAACTGAGAATCTTATCTCTGGTAGAAAGTTTTTTTAGGATAGCGAGCCATAAGATCCCTGCCTGAGACCCTTCAAATCCAAGAAGAGGAGGAACCAATAGAAAGATCCCTGAAATTATTCTTTTTTATTTTTTCTAATTTCCAATCAAACCAGATAGAGTGATTGTAATTATTAATAATAAACCAAAGATGCTTACAGACAGCCACATGATTCTTGATTTTTAGATCCAGGATCCCAATACCATCCTCTTTTGTTAGAGATGTGATATTAGACTATGTCACTTTGGCCCCATGGATTTTCATAGCGGAACCTGACCAAAGGAAACAACGAAGGTTCTAGGTTAGCTCTTTAATAATCCTAGAGGGGAGGATAAAGATGGAGGACCATTAAACTTGACCAACAAATAAGACAAATTTGATTAGCTGGAATCTACCAGCATATGACAGATGCTTGGAAGTCCAAGAATCAATCATGGCGGTAACTTTATGAAGAAGAGGTCGACAGTCTAAGTGGATAAGACGACCAGTAAGAAGGGGGACTCCCAAATATTTGACTGGGAGAAAACCTTCTAAATAACCCATGATATATAGAAGCTCGGAGCGAAGAGGATTGTTGATACCCGACAGAAGATATGACTTTTAGAGGGGTTAATTTTAGACCAGAGTGGGAGTATAAATCATCCAAAGCCTCTTTGATGAGGAGAAGGGAGTTGACATCACCATGACAGAAAATCATAAGATCGTATGCAAAGCAGAGATTTGTAATTTTAAGTTTGTGGCATTTCTATTGAGACTGTAAGTTTTTGTCATTACTCTTCTCTTTGAGGGTACTGGAAATGACTTGCATGACAAGGACAAAGAGAAAATGGGAAAGAAGGTCCTCTTTCCCGAGATCCTTTCTACCTTTGAATTTACCGTAAGGATCTCCATTAATATTGATGGATTAAGAGGGGGAGGAGATGCAGTTGATGATCCAAGTAATCATTTTTTCCGAGAAGTTCATCGCTACAAGAATGTCAATGATGAGATGCCAAGAGACATTATCAAAAGCTTGCATAAGATCAATTTTAAGAGCTACCATTTTACCTCTACAATTAGTATGATAGCCTCTTAAAATTTCTTGAGAAAGAAGGATGTTATCCGATATGTTTCTACCCGAGACGAAAGCCGATTGGGAATTATTAATTAGATATGAGAACAAATCCTTAATTCTATTATCTAAGATTTTAGAGATGGTCTTGTAAACAACATTACAAATAATAATAGTTCTAAAATCTGCAGCCATCTAAGGGGAATCGTTTTTAGGGATGGCAGCAATGGAAGTGGAGTTCCAAGAGGTATCGAGAATTCAGGTTTGGAAAAACTCGAGAACACCATTACAGATGTCCTGCCCAACAATATTCCAGGTGGATTTGAAAAAACTGGAATTAAAACCATGAGGACCACACGATTTATTACTATCAATAATGAAAAGGGCAGACTTAATATCCTCGTTAGTGATCTCACGAATCATAGAGGCCTTGTCAGTATCAATGACTTTAGATGAAAGAATAGAGGAAACTTTCTCCAACCCTGGATAACCAACAAGAAGCCTAGTACTGAGGGAGTCCTCGAAGTAACTCAAAATGACCTTAGAAACACTAGCGGGAGTTGAAACAGTGATACCTTTTGTTACGTAAAATACGGGTTTTTATACTGTTGTGGAAAAGTTTTGTATTTTTATCACAAAGCTTAATCCAGTTTTCTCTAGATTTTTGCTTGAAGAAGGATTCTTCAGCACGACTAAGAAAGATAAAAGTCGTAGAAGCCTCAACTTCTTTGGTGACAAAGATAGGGTTGAGAGGGTCAATAGCGAGATTAGATTGAGCTTGAAAGAGAATGTTTTGAGAATTAGAAACCCTAGAACTAATGTCACTGAACTCCTTATGAATGAGGCAAGCAAGCTCATAGTGAAGATAATTGAGTTTATGAGTGACAAGATCCATACCAGAGGAAGAGATAGGAAGAGTCCAACTTTTGGAAACAATGTTTTTGAACTGAGGATGGGATTGTCACATGTTAAAGAATTTGAATGGTTTTTTACGTCTTTGACGAGGGAACCCAAGATTGAGGGTGACAGTGGTATTATCAGAGGAACGAAGAAAACCAAAGTGAGCAAAGGACATAGAAAAGAGATCATTCGAGTCAGGGTTGACTAAAACACGATCGATTTTGGAGAGGATGGGATGAGTAGGTTTTTTATTAATCCAAGAAAAGTGGAATCCAATAGATCGAAGATCACTGAGATCACTAAGGTAGTAGCAATTATTGAAGTCATCAATTGTTGAAGACCAACTTCCGGAGGAGCCTAATCGTTCCTCCGGATGACGAATGACATTGAAATCCGCCAGGGAGACCTAGGGGATTCCCTGATCATGCTTGAAAATAGTAATTAAATCATTCCAAAGATGAGTATGATCATGTGCGTCATTAAAGCATAGATGGCAGTGAATTTGAATGAGGCATTAAAATTATAACACTTGGCCATACATTGAATGTACTAAGAGGATTGGGATAACCTAGAAATAGTGATTACGCAGTAGGGTTCCAGATAATCTAAATTCTACCAAGAGGATGAGAGGAGTGATTAGTAATAACCTGCCAAAAGGGAACCATATACGTAATAATAGAGTTGACTTTAAAAAGTTGGACTTTTGTTTCAACTAAAATTAACAATGAGATATTATTACTAATTATAAAATCAGTAACATCTTTTTGTCTAACAGGATCATTAAGACCCACATTCCAAGAAGCAATATTCATAAGGAAAAATACTTACAGTGCATCAGACGATGGTCCTATCGGAGGACAAACCCATATTACCGTAAGTGATGACGTTAGAAGAGTGAAGCCTCTTAAGGGATGCTCCCACCTTTTAATTGCTTCCAACAACTTTAATCTCATCCAATAAATCTGAAAAAAAAACTTTGGAAAATTTAACCAAACGTTTTCAACAGATTCTAAACTAAGATTTTTTGTATGGAAAATCCAAACAAAAAGCTTACTAAAATCTTATAATAATTTAAACATAACATTAAATTATTAATAAGAATAAAATCCAAATAAAAAAAGAATCCATTTTATAAATCACATGCTTACCCATGTGAATTAAAAATGGAACCACCAAAGCAAAAAACAGAATTAGAATCAATTGTATAGACTAAGAAGTTGTAATAATAGCTTAACAAAAGAGAATGGCAGTTCACATGCTTTGAGGACGACCACACAACATCGAACTATGAATCCTCACCGGTACAAGTATGAATACGTACGAGACAAAACCCATAAAACCTCCATAACTATGTATGAAGCTTAAGAAACCGCGTGAATTGTCTGAATCGTGTCGGAACCAAGCTAGAATCAGGCGCAAAACCAGTTGAGACTCGATATAACCAAAACCAGGAGTTGCACCGAGCCAACTCGGAACCGAGCCAAACCAGACTCTTTACCAGGCGAGACTGTAACCATACCCTTTATCAGAACCGAGCCAAATCCCCTGGTATTTCAACCTTGAAACCGAACAATTGTAGGGTTTACAGGTAATTCTGCAAATGTGACGGGAGAATTTGAGGGAGAAACAGCTCTTGGTAAGGGGCCTTTCGGGAAAACAATTAGAATATTGTTTGTAGTAGTAAATTGTCCAACTTCATATAATGTTATTCTTGGCAGGTCTTGGCTCTGAAGGATGCATGTTGTTGCATCCATGGTTTATCAATGTTTAAAGTATGAGATAGGGGAATTAGGTAGGAGTGGTACGGAGCAGTTAGAACATAGCTAGAGAATGTTATATTACAACATTGGCTTCAAAGACTCTTAACCTTTCAACTACAAAAACAGAATAACGATTACTATAGTCCTCTTTGGATAACAATCATATAGATGATCCAAGAGAGACTCATAGTGCGATTATTCCAATCGAAGAAGTAAAAATCCATAGTTGGGTGATGGGAAAAATGTTTGAATCGGTCTGAAGTTACCGATAGATCTGAAAAATAAGTTACTAGCTTTCTTATTTAAATATCAAGATTTGTTTGCTTGGTGTAGTGAATATGTGATGGGCATACCAGCCGATATCATTTGCCACAAAGTGTTAGTATGATCTGATGCAGGTCCATTGATTTAAAGAAAAATGGTCTTCTCCAAAGAAAAATGCAAAGCAATATGTACAGAAGTGGATCAATTGCCCAAAATAAGTCATGTTAGGGAGTCACAATACCCCTTATGGACAGCAAACCCGATTATGGTACAAAATAAAAATGGCAAATGACGGATGTGCATCAATTTCATTGATCTTAATAAAGCTTCTCCCAAGGACCCATTTCCATTGCCTTAGATAGATCAGATAATGGACTCTACATCTGGTAACAAGTTACTATCCTTCATGGACGCTTTCGATTGCAATAACCAGATTCGAATGGACCCAAATGATCAAGATTATACTACGTTCCTTACTGACCCGGGGATACATTAATACAAAGTGATGCCCTTCAGTCGAAAGAATACTAGAGCCACTGATCAATATTTGGTAAACGAAAAAAATTTCCAATAAAATTGGTAGACATGTGGAGGTGTACATAGATCATATGATGGTTAAGAGTTTCAATTAAGAAGATCCTTTGTCCGATCTCAGAGAAACCTTTTCTAACCTTGAAGCCATTATATGAAGTTAAATCCAGAAAAGGGTACTTTTGGCGTTCGGTCAGGGACATGTTTGGGCTACGTTATCAATGAAAAAAAGACTCATGCAGACCCGGCGTAGCTGAATACCTTATTAGCTATTGATCCCCTTATATCAACAAAAAAATTACAAATATTAACGGGAAGATTAGCAGTATTGAATCGATTTGTGTCAAGGTCTTCGAATAAATGTTCCTAATTCTTTCAAGTATTAAGAAACGCAAAGGAGTTCAACTGGTCTCATAACTGTGACAGAGCCTTCATTGTAATAAAAAAAACATTTATCCATCCTCAAAACTTTGTTCAAACTAATAGAAAAGAAGAGACTTTACATATATCTGGCAGTTTCAGATTATGCTGTAAGCACCGTGTTAGTTTGAGAGGTAGACAACTACACGCGAGAAGAGTATGCGGGCCCATAGAGCCCGCAATAAGATCTTCTCGATCACGATCCTGGGGGGCTCCACGAGAGTAAACCCCCACACGATCTCATCCACTTTCCATGACTACTTCTTGCACCAGCTAGGTTTCCCTAGTAAAGAGAACTACCCATGCCCCGAGAGAATAGAAAACCCTATCAACACTAGTGTCCCCCTGACCTCAAGTCCGAGATGGTTAAACCCATCACAGACGAAGAAATTAAAGCTACCATTTATGACATCAACAACGACAAAGCCCTTGGCATTGACGGAATTACCGCGGGATTCTTTAAGTCTTGTTGGTCAACTGTTGGGAATGACATATGTGTTGGGGTTAAACACTTTTTTCTTAAAGGAAAAATGAACCTTGAATGGAACAAAACCCTAATTTCTTTTATCCCCAAACTGGACTCTCCTTCGCTTCCCTCCTAATTCCGGCCATCTCTTGCTGCAATGTTATCTACAAAATCATATTCAAAATTATTGCAAACAGAATCAAGCTGGCGCTCCCGTCTCTGATTGACCCCTCGCAATCCGCGTTTGTGCCAGGGTGCTCGATTGTGGACAACATTATCCTGACTCAAAATATTCTTCATGACTATCAAACCAATCGAAAAGGTCCCAGAATGCGCCCTAAAAAATTGATCTCATGAAGGATTTGATAACATTAGATGAGAAGTGGTCCTCGATATCTTTTTAGCTATGAACTTCCCCATAGGCATGATAAATTGGATAATCCAATGCATCACCACTCTCTCGTACTCTGTTTGCATCAATGGTAAGCCTTTGAGCTTCTTTCAAGGGGCGAAGGGTCTCAGGCAGGGAGACCCCATCTCCCCTTATATTTTTGTTATTATAATGCAAGTCCTCTCCAGAATTCTTCAGGAAAAGAGCCAAAACTCGTCATTTGGCTTCCACTGGAAATGCCACAAGCTCAAGATCATTAACCTATGCTTCGCGGATGACCTCATGATCCTCTGTAGGGCCAATATTCAATCAATTAGCTTGATTTATGAGGGACTGACGGAATTTGCGGCAATTTCCGGCCTCCAGTTGAATTCGTCAAAGAGCCACATCTTCTTCTCTGGTATATCACCTAGCGCAGGACTTGCAATTATCAATCTCCTTAACTTCAAAGAAGGCTCCCTCCCTTTCCGCTACCTCGGAGTCCCAGTCATCACCTCCCAACTAACTTACAATGACTGCAGACCTCTACTCCTCAAAGTCACCAATCGTATCAACTCTTACCCCGACAGACTACAGCTCATCAACTTTGTGCTCTTCGCAAGCCAGGTTTATTGGTCATCTATTTTCATCCTCTCGGCCCGTGTACTCAATAAACTTTCCCAGCATCTCTGTCGCTTCCTCTGGTCGGGCTTCGAAATGAAAGTTTCTGGAGCCAAGATCGCTTGGGACTGAGTCACCTTGCCCAAAGAGGAGGGCGACCTTGGGATCCCAAACCTAAAAATCTGAAATCATGCGGCTGCCCTTAAGCTTTTGTGGTCCATCCTTACAAAAAACAAGAACTCTTTATGGAACCAATGAACTATACAGAAAAAAAAAAACTAATTGCATTTGGACTCTCCCATCCCCTTCGAAAGATTCTTAAGCTTCGAAATGAGGCATCAAACTTGTATAAGGTCATCATCGGGACAGATACTTCCATATGGCATGACCCTTGGCTATTCCCAACTTCTTTCGTCAACCTGTATAAGCTCGGTTTGTGTGGATGTTGTCCTGGTTCATTAAAACCATATTTTTCGAATAAATCTCTTTTGATAAAAAACCTTTATTTTTCCAAAGATAAAAAAAATTACAACTAACATGTTGGATTTCCGAATACGCTTTTCCAAATAATAAAGACTTTTTAATTTGTATTTAATTCTTTCTAAGCGGGAAGCCCTTAATACTTCAAGGTATATACAACAATAGTACTACTAATAGCCAAAAAAGAAATTGACAATGAGAAAAATAAGACATACCAGTGCATTATGATATGTCTGGGGCCGATCAAGGGTCAGGAGATAACATATAGTTGCTCAAACTTATAAGAGGATCTCAGGAGGGAAGTGTATCTACAAAACATGCACAAAGTAATATAGAGAGAGTAGAAACCATTGGGTTACCCGGACCCGAATACGATTTCGGAAGGGAGTCACAGCTCTAAATATGCACAACGTGAAAGCAGTACTGAGAGGGAATCATGATCATAATTATGTTTGAACTCTTAGGCATTACCTGAAGAGAATCAGGACCCTAATCCTACCTGAACCTATAGGCATTACTGGGAGGGAATCGTGATCCTAAACGTGGTAATATGCATAATTTGAGGAGAATCACAAAGGATGTAATTGCATAGTAAATAGCCTAGGGTAAGTTGCACACTTATACAACTATTGATAGTCATCTAGGGGCGTGTGACGTGTGATGTTTAAGTAAAATAGACTGTAAGACCAATAACGTTAGATGAATATCTCTAGTTATTGATTTTATTCTTCCCGTGCACGGTCATGATCCTATATATTGTCTATAAAAGGTAAAAAGATAATGTGGTGCGATTTACTTCTGTTAATTGCATAGTACGAATTGTTTTTTCCATTTGCAAAAAACCTTACTGTTGTTTTCGATTGTTTGAAGATGTAAAGGCAACGAATAACATAATTTGACTCTGAGGTTTCGATAAGTGATGAATCACTGCAATCAATAAATAGATCATGGACATTTGAATCCAAGAGATATCAGGGAGGCAGTGGTAGGTTACCACTGGTAACCAATCTCTTAAATAGATTAATGACCGGATACACAATACCCCTAAGGGAGTCACATCGGCTAATAGAAGGATCTGAATAGATATAGAGGCACTCATGTATGCAAAGGTCATGTTTGTTGCATGTCACTTGGGCGATGAGGAACTGCATGAAGAGTTTCATGTCATGCATGGAATTCTGACAGAGGTCGATGTTCAGTATTCCAATCCGGTAAATATGCTGGAAGATTGCTTGAGATATGAAATAATGTTCTTCACGAGTGTGTTTGATGTTGGATTTTGGCTCTTACTGCATCTGGTGTTATGAGATTTTTTTTTATTAAATTAGATGTGTCCAATTCAGCTGATTACAAATAGTTGGAGGTTGTTGATCGCCTGTATCATGGTTGTGAATGAGCTAAACTTCCTCTCGTGGTGGATGAACTTTTGGCCATCTAAAAAACTTTTTTTGTTGAAAGAATTTGTATTACTATTCATCAATACCGAATTAGTATAATATGGTAACTAACTTTCTGCATTCTGAAAGGCTAGGCCAAAAGGGTTTATTTACATCATTTGCGTGTAAGAGACTAATACATCCATGGAGCGAACATCTGTACCACATGATTGGGGAAAATCTCATAAAAAATTGATGCCTCCCGAGAACTTCATGGTATTTTGGTAATGTCCTTGATAGGATGGTTCATACCACATAGTTCATCTTGGAGTGAACGTCATGATGGGTGTTATCATATTTTTAGTGAACGAGAGGAACTTGAGTACATTGAAGTGTTTCATCATCATGAGGTCGTGACCAATTGGGTTCTAGGATTAGTTTTCATGTTGAGCACATCATACTATATTTTGATATAATGAATTAAATTCCACGAAGATGTTGTTCTCTTGGCTTACACCGTGGTGGATAGTAAATCTTAAAGTTCATACGTTAGTCGGGTCTGGAAAACAAACGAGATCCATGATATAGAAAGCTAGGGACGCAAAATTGGCCGAAGAATGAATGGGCCACAACATGGCAAATTCTACCATGAGATTAGGGCTTATGGAAGAACGAATCATTTGTATATCATTTGGAAAAATTTAGGTTGATAATAAGTCTGGTGGGTCGGATATATTTTAGAGTAAATTATCCTTAATGTCAGAATAATTCGAAGGGCAATTTTAGGCTATTATCCGAATAGTAATTCGAAGACTATTTTTAGACAAAAAAATAAATACATTACTAGTATGATGACTAGAGAAGGTATCTACTAAGATGGGCTAATGACTCGTTAATATTTGGGCTTGACCCATGACCCAAATGGTTAATCAAAGTATTTAAGTCCTCAACCCGACCCATGACCCTAAATCTAACTATAATACACTAATGAACTTCATTAAATAAAAGGACAAAAGACCAAATCAATTATCTCTCTACTCTCTAAAACAACATTAAATATTTTTTAATCTTTTCCTAAACAAACCTTGAATTATATTATAATTTTACCAAAATTACCCACTTGGTTCATTTTTACCGTATTAGTTTGGCGACCACGCTGGGAGCAGGGGTACACGGATTGCAAGAAATCTAAAGTTTCTAAAGGTTTACAAACATGATTCAGTAATGGATAATGAAATGCAGGATGAAATGCAGGTTGATCTGCCCCAGTAAGTGAAGAGGGTCAGATCAGAGAAGCACAGATAAAAGCTTCATCTGAAAACGATGAAAAAAATGAAAGGTTCCAGTTGCGAGATGAGTTTAACGAGTTACGAAAACAAATTGAGGCAATGAAAATACATCAACATGCTGAAAGAGACCTGGTGGAACCAGGAGATACACATCTAGGTATCCGAAGCAATCCTTGACGGATCATACCCCTAAAAACCATCAACTCTCTAGAAAGGAACCTTACGTTGAAAATGAGTCTGGCTCTTCGGAGTCTGGTAAAAATTCATCTTTATCAATATGTTCATTTTCATCTTCATCTAGTAGTGATTTTTATCAAAAGAAGAAACAAATAAACACCGAGATAAGCATCAGAGAAAGAAAATTTATAGTCGGGGAAAAACGTTAAAAGATCGGGACACATCGGGAAAGAAGCCTTAGAAAAATAGGAAGGTTGATTATCAAGGAAAAACCAAGGGGTTAGCATACCATAATATAGATCGACTGTTGAGTGACCCATTTGTGCTCTGATCCGAACCAGGTATATTTGCTGATTCCAGTGAGATTCATCAATTTAGCCAGGGACGCAATTGGAGACAGTCACCACTATCAACAAATATTATGTCTGGACACCTCCCCCGACGTCTGGATGTTTCCAAAATAGAGAAGTACAATGAATTAAGGATTCAGGCAACCGTTTAGAACTATTCAAAAAAATTAGGATGAGTTTTAACGATGCTAATAAAGTCTTGTGTCGGGTGTTATCTCAAACATTCAAAACAATGTTTTAAAGTAGTATAACAGACTTCCAGAAGGGTCGATTAAATTTTTTGATATGTTCTGGATGGATTTCCGAAGACATCATAATTCATTGTAAATAAAAACTAATACACCTAATGTACAAAGAACCGTTTGACATAAATTTGGAGTATTTAGATCCAGATCCTGATTGAAACCTTGTGACTGTGGTAAGTAAAGACAATGGAAGGGTTTCCAGATTATGCAAATTTTCCGAATCAATGACAATATTTGGAGGATATACATCAATAACTCCTTCGAATTTCTCTAGGAAAATGCATCTGAATGCTTTAGCTGTTCAGTTGAAAGGGAAGATTTCGATTCACTTATACCAACGACCTTCAACATTTATAGTTTTCAATGAAGATGATTTAAGAGATGTTTTCGGACCACATTAATATGTTGTAGTAATAGGGGCATCCATAGATGGTACAAAAATTCAAAGAACCCTCATTGACATTGGCAGTTCGGCCAATGTGTTGTTCATATCAGCCTACAAACAAATAAAAAATCCCCTGGTATTTTAACCCTTAAACCGAACTATTGTAGGGTTTACAGGTAATTCTGCAGATGTGACGGGAGAATTCGAGGGAGAAACAGCTCTTGGTAAGGGGCCTTTCGGGAAAACAATCAAAATATTGTTTGTAGTAGTAAATTGTCCAACTTCATATAATGTTATTCTTGACAGGTCTTGGCTCTGAAGGATGCATGTTGTTGCATCCACGGTTTATCAATGTTTAAAGTATGCTATAGGGAATTAGGTAGGAGTGGTACGGAGCAGTTAGAAAATAGCTAGAGAATGTTATATTACAACATTGGCTTCAAATACTCTTAACCTTTCAACTACCAAAACAGAATAGCAATTACTATAGTCCTCTTTGGATAACAATCATATAGATGATCCAAGAGATACTCCTAGTGCGATTATTCCAATCGAAGAAGTAGAAATCCATAGTTGGGTGATGGGAAAAATGTTAGGATCGGTCTGAAGTTACCGATAGATCTGAAAAATAAGTTACTAGCTTTCTTATTTAAATATCAATATTTGTTTGCTTGGTGTAGTGAAGATGTGACTAGCATACTAGCCGATATCATTTGTCACAAATTGTTAGTATGATCTGATGCAGGTCCAGTGATTTAAAGAAAAAAGGGTATTCTCTAAAGAAAAATCCAAAGCAATATGTAAAGAAGTGGATCAATTGCCCAAAATAGGTCATGTTAGGGAGTCACAATACCCCTTATGGACAGCAAACCCGATGGACTCTACATTTGGTTACAAGTTACTATCCTTCATGGACAGCAAACCCTTGATGGATGTGCCTCGATTTCATTGATCTTAATAAAGCTTGTCCCAAGGACCCATTTCCAATGCCTCAGATAGATCAGATAATGGACTTTACATTTGGTTACAAGTTACTATCCTTCATGGACGCTTTCGATGGCTATAACCATATTCGAATGGACCCAAATGATCAAGATTATACTACGTTTCTTACCGACCTGGGGATACATTAATACAAAGTGATGCCTTTCGGTCTAAAGAATACTAGAGCCACTGATCAATATTTGGTAAACAAAACTTTTTCCAATAAAATTGGTAGACATGTGGAGGTGTACATAGATGATATGATGGTTAAGAGTTTCAAGTAAGAAGACCCTTTGTCCGATCTCAGAGAAACCTTTTCTAACCTTGAATCCATTATATGAAGTTAAATCCAGAAAAGTATACTTTTGGCATTCGGTTCAGGACATGTTTGGGCTACGTTATCAATGAAAAAAAGACTCATGCAGACCCGGCGTAGCTGAATGCCTTATTAGCTATTGATCCCCCTATATCAACAAAGGAATTACAAATATTAACGGGAAGATTAGCAGTATTGAATCGATTTGTGTCAAGGTCTTCGAATAAATGTTCCCAATTCTTTCAAGTATTAAGAAACACAAAGGAGTTCAACTGGTCTCATAACTGTGAAAGAGCCTTCATTGTAATAAAAAAAACGTTTATCCATCCTCAAAATTTTGTTCAAACAAATAGAAAATAAGAGACTTTACATATATCTGGCAGTTTCAGATTATGATGTAAGCACCGTGTTAGTTTGAGAGGTAGATAACTACACGCGAGAAGAGTATGCGGGCTCATAGAGCCTGCAATAAGATCCTCTTGATCACGACCCTGGGGTGCTCCACGAGTGAAAACCCCCGCACCATCTCCTCCACCAGCTAGGTTTCCCTAGTAAAGAGAACTATCCAGGCCCCGAGAGAATAAAAACCCTTATCAACACTAGTGTCCCTCTGACCTCAAGTCCGAGATGGTTAAACCCATCACGGACAAAGAAATTGAAGCTTCCCTTTATGACATCAACAATGACAAAGCCCTTGGCCCTAACGGCTTTACCGCGGGATTCTTTAAGTCTTGTTGGTCAACTGTTGGCAATGACGTATGTGCTGGGGTTAAACACTTTTTTCTTAAAGGAAAAATGAACCTTGAGTGGAACAAAACCCTAATTACCTTTATCCCCAAACTGGACTCTCCTTCGCTTCCCTCCGAATTTTGGCACATCTCTTGCTGCAATGTTATCTACAAAATCATATTCAAAATTATTGCAAACAGAATCAAGTCGGTGCTCCGTCTCTGATTGACCCCTCGCAATCCGCGTTCGTGCCAGGGTGCTCGATTTTGGACAACATTATCCTGACTCAAAACCTTCTCCATGGCTATCAAACCAATTGAAAATGTCCCAGAATGCGCCCTAAAAATTGATCTCATGAAGGATTTTGATAACAGTAGATGAGAAGTGGTCCTCGATATCTTTTAGCTATGAACTTCCACATAGGCATGATGAATTTTATAATCCAATGCATCATCACTCCCTCTTACTCTGTTTGCATCAATGGTAAGCCTTTGAGCTTCTTTCAAGGGGTGAAGGGTCTCAGGTAGGGAGAGCCCATCTCCCCTTATATTTTTGTTATTGTAATGCAAGTCCTCTCCAGAATTCTTCAGGAAAAGAGCCAAAACTCGTCATTTGGCTTCCACTGGAAATACCACAAGCTCAAGATCGTAAACCTATGCATCGCAGATGACCTCATGATCCTCTATAGGGCCAATATTCAATCAATTAGCTTGATCTATGAGGGACTGATGGCATTTGCGGCAATTTCTGGCCTCTAGTTGAATCCGTCAAAGAGCCACATCTTCTTCTTTGGTATATCACCTAGTGCATAACTTGCAATTCTCAATCTCCTTAACTTCAAAGAAGGCTCCCTCCATTTCCGCTACCTTGGAGTCCCACTCATCACCTCTCGGCTAACTTACAATGACTGGAGACCTCTCTTCCTCAAAATCACCAATCGTATCAACTCTTGGACCTCCAAGCACCTTTCGTACCCCGACAGACTACAGCTCATCAACTTTGTGCTCTTCGCAAGCCAGGTTTATTGATTATATATTTTCATCCTCTCGGCCAGTGTACTCAATGAACTTTCCCAGCATCTCCGTCGCTTCCTCGGGTCGGGCTCCGTAATGAAAGTTTCTAGAGCCAAGATCGCTTGGGACTGAGTCACTTTGCCCAAAGAGGAGGGCGGGCTTGGGATACCAAACCTAAACATCTGGAATCATGCGGCTGCCCTTAAGCTTTTGTGGTCCATCCTTACAAAAAACAAGAACTCCTTATGGACCCAATGAACTATACGGAAAAAAATAAAAAATAATTGCATTTGGACTCTCCCATCCTCTTCGAATGAAAGTTGGAGTTGGCGAAAGATTCTTAAGCTTCGAAATCAGACATCAAACATGTATAAGGTCATCATTGGGACAGATACTTCCATATGGCATGACCCTTGGCTATTCTCAACTTCTCTCGTCAACCGTTATGGCCCCATCATCCAAAACCTATCCCAGATCCAGAACATCAGGAACGTTCCTGGCCTCTACAACAACGACAAATAAATTTAGCCCTCCCACGCCAGGGCTCCCAAAAAAATCTTCATCATCACCTTTCTGAAATCATCACTGTGCTTAGCGCCCTCCCTCCTGTCACTGATTCCACCGACACCTTCATTTGGATCCCAAATAAATCTAAACTTTCCTTCACCATCAACAGCACTTATGCAGCCCTCAAACCTCAAAGAGGCAAAGTTAGATGGACCCACCTAGTTTGGCACAAGTATTCCATTCCTAGACATTCCTTCATTACATGGATGGTCATCCACAACAAGCTCACTACTATAGACAAGCTAATTGCTTGGGGCCTTGATACTCCGCTCACCTGTGTTCTCTGCTCTAACCATTCAGAATCCCTCGAGCATCTCCTATAAATTTACTCCTTCTCTTCCGCCATATGGGAGATATTATCCTAGATGCTCCTCTTCCCTTACTCCCCAACCTCCTGGCACCGATGGCTCGAGGAGGTAAGCGCCTGGAATACCTCGAGCGGCAACAAGGTTTTGTTTGGAAGACTGCTTTCTGCTCCATAATTTACTACATTTGGAGAGAAAGGAGTGATAGAATATTCAATAATAAGCATGCATCTTTCTCAAACATCGCCCACCATGTGCTATCTGACCTCTGCTATCGCTTCAAAGGCACCAAAGTGAATTTCACAGGATAATGTAATTTAGACTTGTGATTGTAATATTGTGATTCTTGAGATCAAAGTGCCTCGTGATAGGCTAGACAACCATGTATTAAGGCTTATACCTCTCTGAACTGTTTTACACATTTTTCATATATATATATTGTACAGCTTTTTACACACACAAAAACTACACGCGCCCCGTGTATTACATAAGAAAAACCTTGCTAAATGAAAAAAAAAAAACTTAAAATTGGAAAATCTAGCTTTGGCATTAGTTACTGCAGCTAGAAAAATGCGAACCTATTTTCAGGAGCATTCGATCACAGTTCAAACCTATTTTCCTCTTAAAACTATGTTACAAAGATTAGATATTTCAAGTCGGATGGCGAAATGGTCTATTGAATTGGGAGATTTTGATATTGATTTTGCTCACCGAATAACTATAAAGGGTCAACCAGTACCAGATTTATTGGTTAAATTTCATTCAGATCGGCCGACTTCAGAAGATCCTATTGATTCACAAGAAAAAGAATGGGTAGTTCAGATCGATGGGGGATCTAGTTCGATGGAATATGGGGCCAGAATATGCTTAAATTCTCCATATGGGGATTCCATGTACCAGGTTATTCGGTTCAGTTTCCAAGCATTGAATAATGAGGCCGAATATGAAGCTGCTATTGCTGGTTTAAGACTTGCCCAAGTTTGTGGGGACAAAATAGTTTGATTAATAAACAATTCATGGTTGTTGGTCCATCAAGTTCAAGGTTTGTATGAAACAAAAAAGAACAATTAGTTAAATATCTCTAGGTGTTGAAAGAGGTATCGACGTATTTCGAGAATATGAAATACGAACATATATTAAGGGATGCGAATTTGATGGCTGATTCTTTGGCTACTATTGCATATGTTGAAGCATATCATTGGATTTTAATACAATAATATGTTCAATAATAGCGACTTCTCCAAAAAAAATACACAAGTATAGAAGGAAATTGTCAAATTTCAACCATGTCAGATTCAGATTTGAGGTATGAAATTCAAGCCTTTAATACTAAGGGAATTTTTACTGAAAATAAAGATCTAGCTACAAGGTTAAAATTCAAGGCGCATGGGTTTGTAGTTTTGGGAGAATTATAATATAAAAAAACCTTTATTAAACCATTTCTCCAATGTCTTGGATCAGAAGAATCTCAAGTAATCCTGTCCGAATTATATGAAGGAGAAAGATCATCCCATTGTGGTTATAACGCCTTGACTATAAGGGTTTTTTTCTAGCAGGATACTATTGGCCTTCCATCATGGAAGATGCTAATGAATTGGTTAATAAATGTGTTATTGCCAGAAGTTTGGAAACACAATTCACATTCCAGCTGTTCTGATGGATAGCATATCCGAAGTAGTGCCTTGTGATAGGTGTGGACTTGATTTGGTAAGACCTTTTCCCACGACATATGGAGGGCCTCGTACCATCATTGTAGCAGTAGATTATTTTATTAAATGGGCAGAAGTTGCATAACTTTCTGGAATTACTTCAAAGGCATTTATAAATTTTATTTTAGCAAGCATATGTTGTTGGAACACCCTGATACATTACAACGGATAACGTCTCATGTTTGATAATCAAGAAATAGAAAACGTTTGTACTTCAAGAGGGATTCAACATCATTTCTCTTCACCCTTCCACCCTCAATTGAATAGACAAGTTGCAGTAGTAAATCAAACTGTTTTAAAAGGTCTAAAAAATAATTTGGAGGGGACGACAGGTAAGTGGCATAAATACTTACATAAGGTATTATAGACCTATTGAACAACTCCACATACAACAACACCTGAATCACCTTTCGCTTTGGTATATAGTATGGATGACATTTCCCCAATAGAGTCCATCTTTCCCTCCTTTGAAATTCAAAATTATTCCAAACAAGATAATGATATTACTGTACAAACTCAACTTTATTTGATTTAGGAAAAACAATTTAAAGCCCACCTAAGAATGGTTCATTATCAGGGGTTAATAAGAAGCATATACGCTTCCAAGATTCAATAAAAAAAATTTAGGGTTGGGGATCGAGTTTGGAGGAAAATATTTCTACACACTAAAGACAAGAAATTAGGAAAGTTGGCTCCGAATTGGGAAGGTCCATAAAAAGTTGTGGAGAAAGTTAAGTATGGGACTTACCAATTGGTTAATCAAGAAGGTGTCTCATTAAGGCACCCATGGAAATATAAATATTTCAAAAGGGGCATACTCTTTCCTACCCTGGTGGCTCGAGGAGTTTTTAACGAGGTGCCCGTCTTGGCAATCTATCACTTTTTTCATTTAAATTATTTGTCTCCACAAGTTCTATTTTCCTTTAAATGGCTTGTTTATAAGTTTATTTACCTTCGAACGGATTAATTTCGAATGGTACGTTGATGACACAGCGGAAATAGAAGAAGAAACAACGATAGATGAAACCTTAATTCAAGGGTAACATGATGAAACCCTAATCTAAGGGTGGCAAAGATTGAAATTTCCACAGATAAAAATATATATTATTCTAAAAACTTAAAATAACTTAAGGCATATGAGGTTTTATATAATAGCTTCTCAAAAAACTAAATTAGAATAGAAAGAAATAAAATAAATACATTAAAATAAAATCAAATCAAATCTTAATATAATTAGATTTGATTTAAACAATATAAGATATTTGAATAAAATAAAATAAAATAAAAAAAGTTTGTCTTTGGACTTTCTGGGCTATATCATCCTCTCCTGGTTGACAAGAATTCGTCCTTGAATTCACAACACCATCACCATCAACAACCAAAATTATTTTATTTTATTTTTTCAATTGTTACATTGGTAATTATAAATGTTGACCTTATCGGAATAAGATAAATTCTTCTCGAGTATTCCTTATTCGAAGTCACATTGACGCCATCCAGTTGATCAAAAAAAATGGTTTCGAAAACCTTTTCATAGCCTGAAGACAACATCCCCATGTCCAGTTAATGAAAAAAAATGTTTTGAAAACCTCTTCATATCCCGAGACAACATCTCGATAAGCAATTTTTACCTTGATTCGACGATTGGTAGCAAATTTAAAATCCTTCACTAACCAGCCAATACGATCGTCATTGAAACGGCTGGTATGTCCCCTCATACTCAAACGATCTTCCTGATCTTCATGACCATGTGTGCTGTTCTCTTTTTTAAACCTTGAATCAGAATAGTCAGGCTTTAGAAATATGTTTCACCATAGATGGAACTGAGGCTCTGATACCAACCTAATGACGCAGCGAAAATAGAAGAAGAAGCAACGATAGATGAAACCCTAATTCAAGGGTAACATGATGAAACCCTAATCTAAGGTAACAAAGATCAAAATTTTCAATAAAAAAATATATTATTCCAAAAATTGAAAGTAACTTAAAGCATATGAGGCTTTATAGAATAGCTTCTCAAAACCCTAAATTAGACTACAAAGAAATAACATAAATACATTAAAAGAAAATAAAATAATGTCTTAATATAATTAGATTTGATTTAAACAATATAAGATATTTGAATAAAAAAAATAAAAAAAAAGTTTGTGTTTGGACTTTCTAGGCTATATCATCCTCCCATGGTTGACAAGAATTCGTCTTCGAATTCACAGCACCATCACCATTAACAACCAAAATTATTTTATTTTATTTTTTCAATTGTTACATTGGTAATTATAAATGTTGACCTTATCGGAATAAGATAAATTCTTCTCGAGTATTCCTTATTCGAAGTCACATTAACGCCATCCACTTGATGAAAAAAATTGGTTTCAAAAACCTATTCATAGCCTGAAGACAACATCCCCATGTCCGGTTAATAAAAAAAAGGTTTTGAAAACCTCTTCATAGCCCGAGACAACATCTCGATAAGCATTTTTTACCTTTATTCGGCGATTGGTAGCCAATTTAAACTCCTTCACTAACCGGTCAATACGATCGTCATTAAAATGGCTGGTATGTCCCCTCATACTCAAACGATCTTCCCGGTCTTCATGATCACGTGTGTTGTTCTCTTCTTTAAACCTTGAATCAGAATAGCCAGGCTTTAGAAACATGCTTCCCCATAGCGGGAACTGAGGCTCTGATACCAAACTGATGATGCAGCGAAAATAGAAGAAGAAGCAACGATAGATGAAACCCTAATTCAAGGGTAACATGATGAAACCCTAATCTAAGGGTAACAAATCGAAATTTTCAGAGATAAAAAAATATATTATTCCAAAAACTGAAAATAAGTTAAGGCATATGAGGCTTTATATAATAGCTTCTCAAAACCCTAAATTAGAATACAAAAAAATAAAATAAATACACTAAAAGAAATTCAAATCAAATCTTAACATAATTAGACTTGATTTAAACAATATAAGATATTTGAATAAAATAATGAAAAATAAAAAAGTTTGTGTTTGGACTTTCTAGGCTACATCATACGTTTTATAAGTTTAATATGCTTTCGAATGACTTGTTTACAAGTTTTATTTACCTTCGAATGGTACGCTTATAATTTTAATTTGCCTTCGAATGGATTACCTTCTAATAGTGTGTTTAAATGGCATGTTTATAACTTTAATTTTCCTTCGAATGCATTACCTTCGAATGGTGTGTTGTTAATTAAAAATACCATCTTATGAATTTTCTATGAAGGACTTGTATATAAACTTGATTTACCATAGGAAAGAACATTTTCAAATGGTTTTTATAAAAAAAATGATATGTATTTGGAATTTTAATTGTCTACGTTGTGTCATTCTAAGAAGATTAAATGTTCAAAACGAGAATAAGATTTCTGATAAAATAAAGAAATCAGAGTTTGAATACAAACAGAACATTCAACAGAACCTTACAAAATTCCTTAGCCATCCTAGGACTTGTCAAAAGTCTATCCGAAAAGAACAAACAAAATTTACTTGTATTTTAAAGGGCTTTAACAAACTTTGAAATTATGATTCGTTACTCCTTAAGCTCATTATTTTTTTTATTTTTCCCTTTTTCCATCCGAATTCCCTTATTTGGATCCCACTTCAGCATCTCTTTTTGAACTATCATCCGATGACTCCTTAGAAGTAGCCAACTCATCTACCAAAGAAATTTTTGGAGGTATCAATTTTTGTAAAACTAAACCCCACAACGATCTAAGACTTAAGTTCGGAAATTTTTTGTGAAACAATAAAACCATATCTGATTTGATTAGAGCATCGCGAGAATTTAATTTGTCCATTGTGGCATCGACATACGCTTCCATCGCATCATCAGCTTATTGAGTAGATTTGGCTTTCAAACTTTTGATTTCTTCTTCCAAGTCTTAAAGTTGTTTTCTTGTTTGTAATACGATCCATAGATTCTTATCTTCAACTGACCCTGTAACTCAGTTACCTTTTTAGAACTGGAAGTCTCCAATTCCTTAAGTTCCTTCGGGACTTTTGATACCTCATATTTAGCCTTTCTAAACTCTGACCTAAGTGTATCGGCATCCTTAATGGCACCATCAGCTCTAATCTTCTCTACTTCAAAAGAATCTTGAAGACTCTTTTTCTCTTCTTGAAGAGTCAAAATGGTCCCTCATTCATTTTTAATCTACCTTTCCAGTTCGACAACAGGTCGAACCTAACCCATTATTAAATATCCTATAATGTTATTTTCCTTCGAGATTTCAAAAGAAGTGCCATTGTATACCATGTTAGAGCCAGAAATTGGTAATGCTTTGTCAAAAGACTCATAATAAAACCTGGTTAATTCATCTAAAGGGTTATTAACCCCATCTGTACCTGCACCGTTGAAAATTTAAAAAATAAAAAAGGGATTTGGTGTAGGAATGACAGGCACTAAACGTTTGGGCACAATGCCAAGTATGAACTGGTTGAAGCTTTGTTCTTTTTTGTCTTTCATAACTACCTTCAACATGTCCCTTTTGAACTTTCTTTTTTGGCTCAGCTACATCTATGCACATAATATCTCCTTCCATGGTAGACGACACCGCATCCAACAATGATGCATCAATCCTTGTTGACTGTCCTTCGGTATTCATTTCAGCAACACCTTACAAAATTCTTTTCTTCTTTAGTTTATCCATATGACCATGGGCTTTTCTTCTCGTCGGAAGGTGTACCTTCCCATTGGCTTTTTCAATTATTTGTAGAAGAGCAGTGACCAAAAGAGGTGTGATAAACTCTTTCCACATTAATTCTCTCTTTGGGTTTGTCCTCCAAAGGTGGTTGCATGTCAAATTTTCAATAGAAAAGCACTCATAAAAACAGTTCTTCCATTTCATTTATGCCCAGATGTGTAACTTTTCTAAAGGTCACTTGTGCAGCTTTCAAATGATGGGTAAAACGATTGGAAAGAACTACAAGAAAAAATGGATATCTCAAAATCCGAAGAAAACAATTAAACTAAAATGCCAGGTGAAATGCTAAGACAAGATTACCTGGACTCTTCCAAAATCTGGTGAGTTTTCTCGGGTTTCCATGTGATGCTGAAACTTTATGACCATTTTCCTATGGTTCACTAACAAACAAAAATTGTGCCTTTCATATCCTATATGTTCTAATAAATCATTCACTACCTTAAAATCATTCCCCATGTTAAAATGGTAAAAGGGGATCTTAGAGTTGCAACATAATCCTGCAATATTTGCCATATGTTCCATCCGCATAGGCGTCCAAGATAACCTTGACACTATAATACAAGAAATCATGGTGAACCAAGAGTTTGGGCTAAGCTGGCTCAGGCATAACCTAATCAATTCAAAATATCTAACAATTTTGGGCTCTAAGGGAAACTTAAGTCCCCAATTCAACACTTATGTAAAGACCACTAAATCATTCAAACGACAGTTCATCGGAGTTTCACTATCTTTAGGCAATCTGACCCTAATCATATCAGGAACTCCCCATTTTGTACGAACAACATCTAACTCATTTTCATGGAAATAAGTATAAAGTATCTTATTTGATGCTAAAAGATATTTTATACTTACCTTTTTAAAGTTAGGACCAACACGACCATGTGGAGTGTTATCAGTGTTTTGAGGCGTGACAAACGACTGGACGTTGGATGGTAGCGTCTTACAAAAGTGGTAAAAACATCATTGTCTGTGTTAGGTTTCAACTGATTATGAAGATGATAAATTTTGGAGGGTGATTGTTATCGTTTTACGATTGTGGCAACATATCCGGTTGGTGTTGGTTTCATGTAGATTTGATGTATGTTATCGACTTGTTATTTATTTGCAGTGATGTGATCTTATTTTTTGTCGGTAACACTAAAATTACGGGGTTGATGAATAGAGTGATTAGACATAATAAAGAGTTTGATTTTATATTTCAATCCTGGTAAAAAGGTTTTGATTTGCAGTTTTAAAAAATATTTTAAACACCTTCCGATTCTCACATTTGTTGCTAATGTTGTGCAGTGATTTTGTCTTGTCCCAAAATCGAATAATGAGTAATGTAATTAGAATTTAAAACTAAATAGATATAGAGGCTATACAATATATAAGATGAAATAATACGCAAAAAATAGTGGAATAATCGATTGTGTTCTCAACTTTATAAGTCGAAGTATTTATATATAATTAAATTACAATTATAAAAATTACAGTTATTAACCGATAAATAATCATTAAATTAAAACTCGAGCGACCTTAATAGACTAAGTTTATCTTTTGTAATTTTGTTTATAAATTACGTTTAATTATATTAGAGTTCTGATTAGTCATGTACCCTCATTTATTTTTTCAGTTCATTTTAGTTTGATTTTTGTGGTTAGGTTCGGTTTGGTTTTTTCGATTATTAGATTTTCGATTTTTATAAACAATTAATCGTTTAAAAAAATTGGTTTAATTCAATTTTTTCAGTTTTTTATTTTTCCAATTTGTCTAAAATCTAATAACCATCAGAAACCAAATATTCATATTTAGTTCTCAGTTTTATTAGAATTGTGATTCATGACCTAAAGACTGAGAAATAATGTTAAACGGAGAAACTCAGACTGCGAAATTTTCGCGTAAAAAATTAGTAATATTCGCGGATTGAAATAATTTCTTTCAAATATCACGTTTTCTCCGACTCAACCTTAATAAAACTTATTCCCTCCGTTTCCTAATGTGTTTTATAAGATTTTTTCATTAATATTAAGAAAAATATTAACTTTAAAAGAATAAAAAATAATAGTTGGTTGATAAAGTTAATAAATTAGTGCAAAAAATTAACTATTTTATTGATTGAAAGTAGATAATAAGTAACGATAATATTTTTAAAAAATGAAAACTATATTTATTATGAAACAAAAAACTTCTTCTGAAAAAAATACATATTATGAAATAGAAAGAGGATAATACTATGAAAATAAATTTGTCATCCACTTTAAATGAGGTGAATAATTATTATTTTTATTCTTAAAAGTGTTAAGACTTCCGTTCCTAAATAAGTGCCCATATTGTAAAGGAAATTTTTTGTCCCATTTTAAATTACCAATGCCATTGTGTAGGTGATTCAAATATGAGCTACTCTGTCTTGAACTGAATCCCATCAATTTAACAGTTGAAAGGAGAACGTATACTCTAAAAATCTAAGAAGTCAATGCGACATCCAATTCAAGTAGAATTGTCTATTTGGTGAATTTTTCTCTCTACTTTATCAAGTAGATCAATATGGTTAGTTTATCATGTTTGTCCTGATTTTGTAAGCTGCAGACTTAATACATTTGTTTACTTAAGAAGAGGATGGTTGGGGTTATTCATCATTCATGCCCCTTAGTAAACTCCATGACTTGAGCAAAGGATATCTTGTTAATGATACACTTGTTGTCAAGGTCACGATTATAAAGGTCGAGCCAACTGGATCACTTACCACAGTTTCAAACGTTGTTCCTGTGTTAGCAATGAAACCTCAAGAACCGAAAGCAGTCAATGATGGTAAGGATGTCCCAAATATTGCTGATCCTCATCCAACTTCTCCAACTAAGGTTGTTCAAGATGAAGAGAGTGATAGATTTAGGAGAACTGAAGTGGTTCATTTGCCAGCTCCGACTGACACCGAAGGCGAAACTACTAATGTGAATGGGTTTCAGGTGTCTACTTCAAAAACAAATATTGTGCAACGGATTTTTGAAAAACATCCTGATTTTGTTTCAAATTTTCAACTCAAGAACCACCAACTTCGGTCTGCGTTCATGAATTCCATCCTTGCAGTCATTGAGAAGTTTTGCCAGTCACCTGTAGACTTCTCGGAGGATGATCTAAGCTACTCCCGTACCACTTTATTGGATTCGGAGAATGTTGGTTTCCAGGTGGACTGGCTCAATACCAAGTTGGAGGAAATTGTGAAGAGGAAACATCAAGCAGGTGAACTTGTCAAGAAACTTGAGGAGATGAAGCAAGCAATGCATGATCTTGAGGGAGAAACTGAATCTGCTCGAGCTTCTCTTTCGATTAATGACATAGTATGAGAATTTGAATTATTATGCCTGTCTTGCTTTTAATATGTTTATCTTTTAGCTGAACATTTGTTGCTCTTTATATGTCGTATAGTGTTTGTCTTGCTTCGATTGTGGTTTTCTTTTTGCTCGGGTAAACACATTATGACAATCTCACTGTCCTCTTGTTTTTGTACTTGAATTTCGGAGGATTGTGAATTTCCAAGGCTTTACGAAGCTTTAAGACTCCGTAGTCTGTTGGAAAAAATAATTCCACTAATGCGGAAATAGGATCAAACAAAAGAAAAGAATTTAACGTAGTTTAATTAATTTGCTTACGTCCACGGGAGACAAACAAGTATAACTATAACTAAAATATATTACAAAAGTTGGAGTCTCACTCCATGTTGTAAACAATGTTTTGATTCCGGATAATCTCTGAATTCGTGTAAATAATTTTTTATTGAAATCTTTTTGGGGTTCTCTAAAAAATATAAATTAGATAAAATCAGAGATATTCTATTTGAACATAGAGTATGAATTGATGTAATGCCATTTTTCAACAGAACCCATCTTTAATATTTGACCAATTTGGATCAGTTTGGCGGTTAGGGTAGTTAAGGTCTTTAAACGAGATTTGTAATAAAACGGCTGAAAATTTGAAATTTGAATAAAACGCTCAAATTTCTACTTTCGAAATTCTGTTAACTTGCAACAATAGTCGATTCAAATTCTCGACCCCAAACAGGGGCTTTGCCCCTTGACCCTGTTAATCATGATATAATCTAACAAGCGTGCACTCCGCACTCTACGACTTGATTGATAATATATCATGATTAAATTGGTCGACTAGTCGATCCAATTACACTAAAATCTCTAACAATCTTCCCCCATTTTAGTGTGATTCATGATCTACTAAACATAATCACAACAATTAACAAATTTATGCATAAATGAAATATCATAACAATTGAATTTCACATTAGTATATTACACATTCCAAATATTCGAATATCAAGGTATCACTAAGATTGTACCCTTACTATTCACAATGAATATATGAAAATAATATACACAAAAATTAACATACTCACTTGTTTGTACTTGACACTATTTTTACTAGCCTCGTGTCCTTATCCTTCTTAAGCATATCAAAGTCAAGTCCTAGCTTCTTGAAGCGGCTAAACTTCATGCTCAAATAGGTAGTTCTTTTCCTCTTGCACCTACATATGCAATTTTCCAAAAGAACTATTAAGAAGATAATCTTGAACCGTCACAACTTGCAGGTATGAACACATACCTTGGGATGATATACAAATGTGTTCCAATCTCTAGATGTTAAACTTTCCACATTGAAATCGGAAACTAATGTCATATTAGATGGGAATTGGGTATCTCAACATGAGAGATTTCAGATGGACTTTAATCTCATCCATATAGCCGATTTATGCACAAGATCTCTACTTAACCCTTTGGTTAAATGATCGACTAAATTATATTGAGTTTTCACAAACTCTACTGAAATAACATCATGTGTGATGCTCTCATAAATCACATCACTGTGTCTAACACCTAAGTTTCTAGACCTGCATTTGTAAACTTGTCTATAGACATTGGCCAAAGCAGCTTCACTATCACATCTGATAGATATAGGTGATATCAATTTGGGCCACAACGGAATTTCATATATTAAATTTCTTAGCCACTCATCTTCTTTACTCGCTGCTACTAATGCCAGAAACTCTTATTTCATTGTTGAATCAGTAATACAAGTTTGTTTCTTAGATTCCCAAGAGATAGCACCTCCAGAAATAGAAATACCCACCACTAGTGAATGATCTTTTATATTGAACATGGAACTATCGTCTGAATATCCTTCAAGTACAGAAGGAAATCTAGTATAAGTTAAACCATAATTCATGGTTCCTTTCAAATACTTGAATACTCGATTTAAAGCTTTCCAATGATGCGAACTAGGATTTCTAGTATACCTACTTAGTTTTCCAACAACAAAGCCAATATCCGACATATTGCTAGTCATGGCATACATAAGACACCCGATGGCTCTCGAGTATTCAAGTTGAGATATATAAATACCTTATTAGGTAGAAGCTTAAGACTAGGATCTATAGGTGTGCTTACCGGAGAACAATCTTTAAAATTAAATTTATTTAATATCTTCTCGATATAGTGAACTTGAAATATCGATATACTATTGTTCTTTCATTTGATTCTTATACCAAGAATCATTTCAGCTTCCTCCAAATCCTTCATCTCAAAATTAAATGATAAGAATTTCTTCGTTATATCAACCTGATTTTGGTCAGTACCAAAAATCAACATATCATCCACATATAGACAAATCATAACTAATTTACTAGAAATATCAAATTTACTATATACACACTTGTCTGCTTGGTTAAGAATAAATCCATTAGACAATATCACATTATCAAATTTTCGATGCCAATCTTTTGGTGCTTGTTTCAAACCATACAAATATTTTTTCAACTTGCATACCGTGTTTTCACAACCAGACATGACAAACCCTTCCGGTTGTTTCATATAAATCTCCTCATCCGAATCACCATTTAAGAATGCAGTTTTAACATCCATTTGATGAATTACAAGATTGTATACAGATGCAAGTGCAATCAACAATCTAATGGTGGAAATCTTAGCAACCGAAGCATAAGTATCGAAGAAGTCAATTCCTTCTCTTTGTTTATATCCCTGGATAACCAATCTAGCTTTATACCTTTCAATAGTACCATCTACTTTCATTTTTCGTTTAAAGATCCATCTATTTTCCAATGATTTGCACCCAGGAGGTAAATCATCCAATTCACATATATTATTATGCATGATAGACTCTATCTCATCTTGGATAGCTACTTTACAGAATGCAACATCCCTTGATGCCATAGCATCACTAAAAGTATTTGGATCATCTTCAATAACAAAACAATATTGATATTGACAGTCAATCTTATCTCTTGACCCTTCAACTAAATATAGTTGCAGATCTGAATGACTTAACATTTCTGGCTCTAGTACTTCTCCTTGGTTCAGAAGGTTCAGGTACACAATTGGTACCATTTGATATATTTTCAATTTTACTTGAGTTCCTATTGAAGATTTTTGAATCAAATCTCTAGGTCTAGGTATAGAAGTAAATATTTCTTCATCAAATATTGCATCTCCTGACTGGATAACTGTGTCCACCGACACATAGTCATTAGATTCTAACACATAGAAACTACAAGCAATGGAATGCTCAGCATACCCAATAAAGATACAATATATACCTTGTTTACCCAAATTTTTCATTTTGGGTTCAGTGAGTCTTACAACTGCTCTACAACCCCAAAATCTCAGATAATCCAGTGTTGGAGGCTTCTTAAAGCGAAGCTCATACAGGATCATCTTATTCCTTTTAGTAGGAATACGATTCAATAAATAACAGGCTGTTAACATAGCCTCTCCCTAGAATCCTTCACTTAAACTTGAATAGGACAACATCGAATTGACCATTTCTTTCAAAGTCCTATTATTCCTCTCAGTTATACCATTTTTTTGCGGTGTATAAGGAGTCGTGGTTTGATGAATTATACACGTAAACTGAAAATATATAGGATCATAATATTCACCTCATTTATCCATACGTAGATTTTTAATCAAATCATTCTTATGTAGCTATACTGCTTCCTTATATATTTTAAACTTATCAAGAACTTAATTTCTAGTATGCAACAAATAAATGTAGCAATATCTAGATGCATCATCAATAAAAGTAATAACATACTTTTATTTCCTAACGGTGTAGCATGGAAATCACATAAGTCACTATATACTAGTTCCAATATTTTGGAAAGTCGGTTAACATTATTGAAAGGTTTTCTAGTTATCTTAGTTAACATGCAAGTTTTACATTTTTTTATTATTTGTATCAACATGAGAAATAAGACTCATTTTCGACATGTCTTTTATTCTTCATAATGAACATGTCCCAATCTAGCATGCCATAAATCTGTTTTATTCATATTTCTACACATACTAGTAGAAGTCATACAAACAGAATCATTTTGGAACGAAACATTAATATTTAATATTAACATACCATTACACAAATATCTGAATCCCAGAAATACACCATGTTTTGACAATACATATTTGCCACTTTCGTACACTTGTTTGAAACCAAAATTGTTTAAAACAACACGAGATAATAAATTCTTTCGAACCCCATAAACATACAATACATAGTTTAATAATATGTATTTTCCAGAAGTAAATACTAATTTAACATTTGATAGTCCTTTAATTGGTTCGGTTGCAACATTTCCCATCTTAAGTGAAGATCCATCTTCAATTGGTTGAAAGTTACTGAACCATCAAAGATCCTTACATACATAACTTGTTTCTCCCGAATCAACCCACCAAGCAACATCGTCATCTTACACATAAAATGCCTCAGATATTATAGATATATAATTCTGACCAATATTAAAATTCTGAATTAAATTCTGACCTTGTTGCTTTTCAGGATCCTTAGATCCACTTGAACCAGCATTGTCCTCACTTGAACCAGTATTGTCTCCACTTGGACCAACATTATTTTTTCCTTTTCCAACTCGGCAATCCCTACTAAAGTGACCAAGTTTTCCACATTTCCAGCATGTCATTTTAGGTTTTTTGCTGGAAAAATTGTTGTTTTTATTGTTGCCTTTAAACTTTCGTTTATTCCTCTTATATGTATTTTCATTCTTAAAGAATCCGCTGCTTTCAGCCATATTTACAGATAAGTTTCCCATTTGGTTTTTACCCTTAGGATTACTTATTTCATCTTGAGCCCTTAGAGACTCTTCAATCTTAAAATGACTACCAAGTTCGACTAACGTCATTTCTTTTTTGTCGTGTTTCAGTGTGTGTTTAAAATCCTTCCATGAAGAAGGCAATTTGTCAATAACAGAAGACACCAAAATACATTTATCCATTTTCATATTGTGTTGAACAAATTGACCCAAAATTCTTAGTAGTTCATTATACTATTTTATTACAGGTTTAGAGTCAACCATTTTGTAATTTATGAAATTACCAACCATACCTAAGTTGAAGTCCTTCAACAGCAAGACCACATGTGCGAATAGGCAACCTGCTTACGGAATTTGAATTTTATTTTATATTTATGAGTGAAATTGGATCTATAGAGAACCATACCTTGTTTGTGCAAAAACCCTAAGTTTTGAAGCTCCTCGAAAATCTTTATTGAGAATTTCAATCTTATCTAATAGAGACGAATAACAAATAGCTTGAGATACTTTCATTTCTCACCTCCATATTTGATGTACAAACTTATTTCATACTTGAAGTTCATAACTTAAAACTATTTATGCTTTTATAATTTCCAAAGTTTAGGATAACTCTGGACAACTTATTTCTTTCAAAGGTTTTTTGGGCACAAATATCCTTTATCTTCTCTAATAAAAAATTCACAAACTTGCAACAATAAATACCTGGAGATACTTCAAATTTAAGAACAATAAGTCATATATTTCTTATTCTCACAAAACTTGTTAAACTAGTAAATTTTAATATCTCTAACTATTCAATCATGAAATAAGACCAATTATTCATTTTGGTTTTAAGATCCTTAAACTAGAAGTTAAATAAAAAATACTACGTGTTCCTTAACTAATCATTAGACAAGCAAATAAAATATAAATGTTTTCAAAATCTATAACAAACTAAGCTCTATTAAGAAATTGGTAGCTTGAGAATATATATGACTAACTAGTAGTCATTAATTCTTAGGTATCCTACATTCATGCTCTCTATAAAGGTGATTGGTCTTAATTAAGCAGGAGTTTGGCTGCAATTATAGTTCAATTGTTTAGGTGATCATTTTGTCATCCAATTTGTAACATTGTTTTGTTATATATATATATATATATGTATATATATATATACATCATGATCATCCTAGAAGTTATAAGCCTTCTACAAAAATCTATTAAATGGATTAAGTACCAAAGACCTTTCATTTTTTTAACATTTCAATTATAGCTAAAAAATCTATATGAATGTCTAATTGAGATATTTATTTATCTTTACAAAGTATTAGACCAAAGAACACTACACTCAGCAATTATTGGTGATTGTTTTCCATAGACCATGCCATAGGAAGCTAAAATTTCTCAACGAGGGTTCTTAAGGATACCCTATTCACTAGATTCACCAAATAGACAACATGAGCCATCTGAGTTGAGCGTATTCGTTTGCCCCACATGAGGTTTCCATTTAAGATTTAAAACAGGACTATGTTTATTGAGGGGCTAGAAACACCCAAGCTCCTCAACAGTTATAACATCATTACTACAATATGATTTTTTAATAAGCTTATTATAGTTTGGATTGGAAATAATATGCATATTATATTCAGTCATAGATTTAACTATAATTTGAACAACTTTATGTTTAGTTTTATTTCTGAAACTCCATTACCCAGAATATTATTGGAGGCATGATAGTCCTTATGTGAACCTCCTAATTAATGGATCAATACTAACTACTTATAGATGATTTATAGTCATATGTTTGCCTAAAAGGATAGGAAACAAACCAACGAAGTACTTCCATGCTTCCCACGTTAAATCACATTGAACAAAGATGTGATTAGGCGACTCATTGTTTTTACATAAAATAAATCTGGAACCCAGCTATATATTCTTCGTGTGCATAATGGTATCCACATGGATCCAGTTATGAAGTAATCTCTAAAGAAGAAATGAACACTTCTTTGGAGTAATATTATTTCATATTCTCTTAAAGAGACTATAATTATTACCCATAACTCTAAGCTTACTCCAAGTTTATTTTGTTTTAAAATCACCAAGATCGGATAATGACCATCTAATTAAATGTTTTTCATATCTTTTTACATTATATATTTAAATCGTCTCTATATCAAGTAGTTATCATAGCCTTTAACTTATCAAAATTTCATTCATCCTTTGACCATTATCCTCATCAGAATCATCATGTGATAATAATGATAAATGGATAAAAGAATGGTTGTGACACCATTTCTCGATTCAAAATTTAATATCTCATTTACCTATTTGCTAGAAAATAAATTATTCTACCACATCCTTGATGCTTAGTAATATTTTCCATGTTTTATAAATTTTCCTTGTTATTTGGACATGGAGAGGATGAGAATTATGACAATATTTGGCCAACATAAATCTAGACAATAGAGAATTTTGCTCTCTATAGTCATACCATAGTTTATATGAGAATATATTTTGTATATATTCAATGTTTCTTAAATTTAGACCACCCTCCTCATAAGACTTGCATAGGTTGGACCATGTTCCTGCTTAAGATCCTTTGATCCCCAAATAAATTTGTTGCATAGTTTTTAAATTCTCAAGATTAGATTTTTAAGTAGAATACAACTTTGAAGATAGTAATTAGGTAAGGTTAGTAGGACTAACTAAGTAAGAATTAATGTACCACTAGATGATAATAGGTTGTTGTCTAATTCTATTATTCTTTCTCCTATTTTTATACCACGTCATCATAATAACATACTTTCTTACATGGATGTATAAAAATACCAAAATATTTCAATGATAGTCTACCGTGTTTGAAACTAAAATATATTTCAATATCTTTAATCCGGGTCATTTTGGTAGAAGTAATAAAAGTTGTTTTGTCTTTATCTATTAATTGATAAAATGTTTCTTAATATATATGTAGGAATTGGCTAAGTTTTCTAATATTATTAATGGAATCATTCACAAATATTAAGAAGTCGTCAATGAAAGCTAAATGAGGTATGGTTATATGGCTAATAGATTTATATTTCATTTCTTTATTGTTTCCAAATTGATTTTTCAGACTTCAAACTAAAAATTCTTCAGCTATTATGAAAAGACTATGAGAAATATGATCATCTTGTCTTATACCATTAGTAGAAAGAAGACATAAAGTTATCCATTAACTATAATGGATAAACAAACATAATTAATGGATGTTCTAACCAAATTAAGAAAAAAAATATGAATCCAAAAGCATTCATGATTCCAATTATAAAATTAAACAAAATCCTATGAAATGCCTTTGACATATCAAGTTTTAGCAAAACATTACACCCCTGAATTTTTTGTTTCGCTCATTTGGTAACTCTTGGGTCAATGAGATATTATCCTGAATAGTTCCATCCTTAACAAATCCCATTTTCTCTTGTGAAACTATTTTAAGGAGAATGACTGAAATCCTATCATTTATATCTCTGATATCAACCTATTTAGTATTATACACAGACTTATTGGTTTGTATTCACTCCAAGTTTTGGGATAAGTAACTTTTGGAATAAGGCATGTTGAAGTTGCATATATACCTTGGGGAATAAGGTACCCTTTGAAGAATACCTTAATAGCTATACATAAATCTGTTACAATTACAGGCCAACACACTTGATAAAACTTAGCATTAAAGCTATTTATTCATGTAGTACTGTTAGGGTTAATAAATTTGATATCATTATATATTTCTTCATTGTTTGGTAAATATATCAATGTTTTATTATCAAACTCTGAAATAAGTTTAGGTATAATGCTTTGTAGATTACTTAAACTACTTAGATCATCTTTAGATGATATCTACCTAATTCAGCTTGGTCCTTGATCCAAATACTACCACCCAAAATATTATGCATCTTGTTCTTCTTTTACTTGTTGATGGTTGGAGATTATCATTACTATACATAGGTTTATCTTCATGAGTTTCTGGTGAAAACTTTGAGTTTTCTTGCTTATTGTGTTTTGTTTGTTCATTAGAATTATTATCCTTATTTCTTAGAGATTATTTAGTTAAATGAACCAGCTTCTCCACTTGAGATCCTACCAACTTAGATTCAGTAGAGTCATTTTTTATTTTATCCAAGGTCTCTTTACATTAGTCATTAATGATCAACGACTTAACTTTTGGGACCCGTATTTTAATTTGTAAGTTAGAGTTGTGATTCATATTATTCTTGCTAGCTTTTATGTTAAATGAATATGACTCTTCATTTTTTTGGACAAGTTTGGTACAAATTTCAATTCTTTGACCTAAATGCCTACATAATTTACAATATGCAAACATATCACTACAAAATATATCAATCTAAAACTCTCTATTATCGCCAAACCTAATCCATGTTTTATTTTTAAGATTCATATATACGCCAAGCACAACCCAAGCCTTATAGCAGTTGTATTTAACCTGATTTTGTTAGGGAAGCTATATTGATAATGGGTTACCAATTGAACTAGATATGATCTTGATAGTATCTTTGTTATATATAAAATCTGAAAGGTTTGGAAATATAATTCAAGCTACAGTTAAATATGATTCTATCTTAGCATTAAACTGAGGGTACACTTAATGAGCCTCATAATATTTTGTCCGTCAAACCAAAAAATTCTATTCTAAAGATTTTTCAGATCTTGTAAAAGATCGAGTCTAATAAAGACATGTCTGGGATCCCAATAGAAGAGATTGATCTCTTTTAGAAATCCTAAACTATCAAGAAACTTTTGTATTATCATCAAAGATGGTCTACTAGTAGAATTGTTTTTTAAATAGTATTTTAGAGTTTAAGATTAAACTTTCCCGGTCTTTAGTAGAGAATTGAATTGATACATGATCAACGCTTCATAGATCCTTACACATTTATGTTAAAGTTTTTTGCTCCACTCTTTATTGCATCACCATAAGATTTCTGGATTATCTTCTGTTGTAGAGTCTGCCTTGATTGTTGAGGTGAGGATATTTGTTCAAATACTAGATTATTTCAGATTTCAGGCAACGATATTGTATTATACTTGTTAGAGTAATCTCGGTGCCCTAACTTGGTCATCTATCACACATCGCTAAGCTTGAAAATTATATACAATATATAATATAAGAATATATCTCAACTATTACGAGGCCTTTTAAAAGTTGAACAAAAACTAAAACTGCTATCATAGCCATAGCATCAGATTACATATTATTTAAAAAAGAGATTAATGAGTAGTGATTTCTTCCTTCCAAACCATAGCATCAAATCACAATCCAACCAACCGGCACAATAGAAATACGAAAACTTAAACTCAAGATCAAGATCTAAACCTACATTCTAATATCATATAAAAAAAAATCTTATTTAAAAAAGAGATTAATGAAACTTAAACTCAAGATCAAGATCTAAACCTACATTCTAATATCATATAAAAAAAAATCTAAAAGAAAAATTATTGATTACATATAGTATATGTTTTTATTATTATTTAAAAAAGAGATTATTGATTACATATAGTATATGTTTTTATTCGTAAATAAAACATATGAGATAATAAGTTTAGGCTTAATATCTCTAACAATATTGATTTTTTTTTCACCGCTAAGAAGTTTCGAATCATTTTTACTGTAATCTATGATCAATTGAGTCTCGCTAATTCCAGATACTGGATTTTCGCTGGATATCTTGACTCCTATTATGTAGGAGTTGGTTGAATGAGGAGAGAAGATCAATATTTACTTCCTTATCCACCTAATACCAAATAATGATAGAGTTACGCAGTATTTTGACCTAAAACGCATCGAGAAAACAATAATATAAACATCTAATATCACGGGTTAGACATCTAAATCTTTAATTTTTATTATCGTAATCGACTTGGTTTCAATTTTGAGCTTATCTCTAACAATATTGATTTTTTTTTTCACAGCTAAGAAGTTTCGCTGGATATCTTGACTTGGTTTCAGTTTTGAGCTTAAAACTACAATAAGACAATCTTATAATATCGTAGTACATGATTAATTATAAATCTAACTTTTCATCGAAAATTGAAAATAAATATATTTTCAAAATTTATACATATTTCTATGGACTACTTATTTCCTGGGTAGGAGAAATTTATTAGTTATGGATTATTTTATTCAAACTAAATTAAACAATGAACTATATATCCTGAATTTAAGTTAATAGTTTTGTCACTTTTTCTTAATATACGGTTGAACATAATTTTATATGTCAAAACAATATTTAATATAAAATATAAGCTAAACATCATGCATAAAGATATCAGCTAAACATCATGCATAAAGATAACAAGTGTTAAGCTTCATACAGCCTTGTATGGTCTCAAGGCCTCTAAAGTTCAAGGACAAGAACAGAGCGAAACAGTAATTGAGACTGTCATTAGAGCTAAGAAAAACACAATCCATAATATCATATACAAAGAGAAACAAATGGTCAGGGAAAACAAAAACACTTCCAAAGCAACAAGATCATAAAACTTCAAACTTTCATATGATATCACTGAAAGAAAGACAAGCTAGAGCCGCTTCAGTTTCTGCGTTCTCCTTGACGATCATTTGCTTCATCACCTCATGTTGCTTGATAAGTTCATCTGTTTCAGATCGAGCAGCCTGTCGTTTCCTCCTCAGGACTACCTCTAGCTTGGTATCGAGCCAGTCCACCTGGAAACCAGCCTTCTCCAAATCAGTCAAAGTGGTACAGCAGTAGCATAGATCATCCGTCGAGAAGTCAACGGGTGACTTGCAAAACTTCTCAATGACTGCAAGAACGCCATTCATGAAAGCAGACCGAACTTGGTGGTTCTTGAAGTGGAAGTTTGAAGCGAAATCAGGATGTTTTTCAAAAATCCGTTCCACAGCATATGCTTTTAAAGCCGACACCCGAAACCCATTCACATTACCAGTTTCATCTTTGGTGTAAGGCAGATTTGGCAAATGAACCACTTCAGTGCTTGTAAGTTCAGCACTACCTTCAACTTGAACAGCGTCAGTTAAAGGAGTTGGATGGCTATCAGCATCAGTTAAAGGAGTTGGATGGCTATCAGCATCAGTTAAAGGAGTTGGATGGCTATCAGCGTCAGTAATCTCAACTTTGACAACAAGTGTATCGTTAACAAGATATCCATTCCTCAAGTCAAATAGTTGATTAAGTGGCAAGAACGATTCAAAACCCCAATCACCTTCTTCTATAGTAAACAAATGTTGTGTGCCTGCAGCGTACAAAATCAGGAAACACATAATAAACTAAACATATGGTCCTCGACTTTAAAATCACTCCTGGACTTACAAAATCTATAAATTTAGTGTCTGAATTTATAAATATAGGAAGACAAGTAACTATATTTATAGATCTTTGCTAAATCCCGAACCTATGAAAAAAAAACGGGATAGTCGAGAAACTATGCAGCTACGTAAACCTATTGATCTAGCTGGAGTGACATAAATCTTCTGTTATTAGTAAACAAATATTTATATTATCATTGTAAAAGAAGAAGATACAATTGATTACCCTTTCTTATTGAGCGTAGGTCGTTGATTTGGTCCAACAGAACAAAATTCAAAGAACGGTGTACACTCCAGTCGGGTGACAAAGTTGCAAAATCTGCAACTTCCAAATAGAGAGACAAATCGTCCACATCGTTTCCCTTTGGAAAAACAAGCATCCGCCTTCAAAACATACAACAAACAATACTCTCCATTAACAAGCATATAAACAAAGTTTTATACACAATTTAGATTTTTGTTGATTTAGATTACCAGTTATCACCCAAAACTGTAAACGTTTCAGAGTACAAATAATTTCTGGCAGTCAATTTTGAGAAATTCTTTATTGTCCAAACGAAATCACTTGTTGTGGGATGATCGTCTACCATCTCCGAGTTCCAGTCCAAACTGCTACACTAAATGAGCATCATTACAAAAACAAAAATCATGAAATCAAATACTCAGATATAATAAACTCGGATGAAAACTACTATATTCTCTTAAAATCATAAGAATGAAACTCCAACATAAAGACGGTAGGGATAGGTTACCTCTTAATTGCTCACAGTATGGTCTTGAAGATCTGAAGTTAAACCCTAGGTTTAATGAAGATCTGAAGTTAAACCCTAGGTTTAATAAAGAAAGTTGTTACTAGATTTATTCCTTTTTTCTTGGATATGATAAGATCTCACACTTAATTTTCTTTTCTTTTCTTTTTTTAATTTTATTTAATATGATTTTATTTTTTTATATTAAAAAAAAAATGCTACGAGTAAAAATCGTTAAATTCTTAAATTTTCTTTACTTATTTATCATCAAAATCTCTTAATTAATCTATTTACCACACTACCTATTTTTCTATTTATTATTTTTTTTTTTTTAAATCCGATCCGAATTTAAACAACAACCCAGAAACGGAACGGCCCCTCAATTTTGCCAAATAAATAATTAAATTTTTTAAGCAAATTGAAAGCAGATTGATGTATTCCAGATGAACCTGAGTATCGTGGGATCGCTTTTTATGCGATCTCTATAGCTGGATTTGATCAGCAATGAAGGAGACTCTTGGTTTTGGTATTACCTCGTTTTTTTCTCTTTTCTTAACAAAGTTTTTTATTTTTATTTTCTTGGTTTGGTTAATCGCCATTTTTCTATTTATTATCAAAATCTCTTAATATATCTATTTACCATTCTACCTATTTTTCGACTAAGAGATTACAATAACGTTAAGCTATACGATACAGTAATGATAAAAAAATTATTCGATTTCATTATTTAATTAGGGTAACTGTTTGAAATTTCAATTTTTAATATTTGAATTTTCTATAAATTTAGTCTTTTTATTTTATTTGGTGATTGATTATACTTTGGAAGTAAAGAGTATATATTTAGAATTTGTCAATATGAAACGGTTAAGATTTGGGGAGAGAGTTCTAGAGTTGGATATTAGATAACATGTGTAACTTCAAAATAAAATTATTAATATTAGTATATCTATTTTGTAATATTAAAACCATGTATTATTTCCTAATATATACAATATATTGAAAAAATATTATTTAATATTTAAACCAAAACCAAAACATATATTAATTATAAATAAACATAACAAAAATACAATATATTTGCAAATCATTGTAGTATATTTTAAAAATTATCATTCTACATTTAAATATTAAATTTGGTTTTTTTTTAATATTTTTCTTTTTTCAATCTAATAATAATAATAATAAAATTAAAAAAAAAAGACTTGCAAATACTATGGATAAAGACCTAAAAACTTTAGAGCATGTAAAGGTACATATTATTATGAATTTAAAAATTAAATATATTTTTTTATAAAATAAAAAATAAATTTTAATATATTATTTTCGAAAGATATTTTGAAAATAGGATATAACAAAATCTAATTCAATTTTGAATGATATTCTTAAAAACAAATATAAATAAAAGACATTAAAAATATTTTAAAAGATATGATAAAACTAAAAAAAAAAAATTTATTGCATTTCCTTATTTTTCTCAACCATCTAATATTTTTTTAACAAATCATATCTTTTACAAATTCTTCTCATATATATTTTTATTCTATTTCTTTTTATCTTTTCAATATCTAAAAAAAGGTTTATGATCTTTTTTTCCAAGAAAAATAGTGAAACAAAATATTTGAAATCTTATACGATAATCTTAAATAACACGTTAAAGATATATAAAATAAAATAAAAGATATTAAAAAAATATTGTTTCTCTCATAATCCGTATCAAATTTAATGTGTGATTTTAAAAAATATCAAATTTAATGTGTGATTTTAAAAAATATCCTTGAAGTGAAATTAAGTTTGTTAACCAAAATAATGATAAATGATGTTTCTCTATCCTACTTCGCATGCAGTAACACACAATTTTAACACCAACGAATTTTAACACCAACCAGTCTACATGCTCTTTACAAACTAATCTTTCTTTGTTTTTTTTATATTTTAACCGTAACTCGGAAAAAGAGTGCGAAAATATCATTGGTTTTGTTTTTTTAAGACGAACATAACTAGTACCATTCATGATATGTTTTGAATTTTTTTTTTAAAAATTATATTTTACACATGTTTCTCATCTACCAAAATAAAGAAGGTTTCGCATCTATCAAAACAAAGAGGTTTCTCATCTAGCAAAATAAAAAAGGTTTCGCATCTATCAAAACAAAAAAGGTTTCGCATCTATCAAAATAAAAAAAGATTTCGCATCTATCAAAATAAAGAAGGTTTAGCTAGCATCTATCAAAATAAAGAAGGTTTCTCATCTAGCAAAATAAAGAAGGTTTCGCATCTAGCACAACAAAACAGGTTTCGCATCTATCATAACGAAGAAGGTTTCACATCTTCTTCGCGAAACTCCTAAAATTTTTAAAAAACTTTAAAAGTCTGTATCTTTTAAACCGTAACTCGAAAAAAAATCCAAAAATATCGTTGGTTTTATTTTTTTAAGACGAACAAACTAGTACCACTCATGATATGTTATGAATTAAACAAATAATTTTTTAGAACAAATAACGTTTCGCATCTATCAAGAACGTGTTCTTTTGCATCTATCAGTCCAAAAGGATTACACGTTTCGCAACTATCAGTAGGTACAGATCCAAACGTTTCGCATCTATAACAAAATATGTTTTGCATCTACCGGTTAAGAAACATACAGGTTTCACTCACATCTCTTTCACTGAAAACCCAGAAATTGTTACGCGACTGAAAATCCAAAAAACACAAAATAAAACACTAAAACCAATGAAACACTAATACAATTCTACAAATAAACTACATTACCATAATTCAAACTCAAAACTAACAAGAAATTCGACTCGAAAGACTACGAAAACAAACGAAAAAAGATCTTAAAAAACAGCGATTTCGAGCTCAAATTCGAGTTTCAAACACACAAAACATTGAGTATCTTCTATAATCAAGTAAAAGCACAAATCAAAATCATATGAAAACAAAATAAACACAAAAAATCGAGTAAAAAAAATGAAAGAATCGCCTAATACAGAGTTGTTCTATTCACGAAGAGAGAGAAAAAAAAATTGGGGTAAAAGGTGAAGAATGGTCCAAAAGCCTTTTATATTATAGAGTAGGGGTATTTAGGATATTAGTGGGTCTTTAATAGTAAATATTTCACAAAAATATATGAAAATATGGGTCTTAAGTGGATAATACTTTGGGTATTGGGTTTTAAATGGTACTTTACCCTTAAAAAAATTACTAAAATACACAAAACTATATATTAATTATTAATAGATAACTGAATATTTACTAATTAACCTTAAATAATAGATACAATAAATTTTAAATAATAGTAATTTCTATTTAAACATTGAATTTGATTTTTTAAATATTTTTCCTTTTTTATGCAAAAATCATAGCTTCAATGGGTACGTGAACCTATTATTACCCGATTGGTACGGGTTAGGGTATGACTTGAGAAAAATATAGACGGAATGGGTTACGGGTTTAGCTATACTCGCACTCATCCCGACCCATTGTCATCCCTACGTATGTCGCGACACAAAAAGAACGTTTCATCACAAACATGCATTCGACTATACTAATACATATGACAAAATGTTGTCTCTCTAAAAATCCAACGTAAAAATCTTTCATGATACATTGTTTAAAAAACTATATTGTTTTTTAAAAATATCTATTGTCATATTTTTTTTAAAAGCTTGTCATGTCGCGCTCTTTTCGTTATTATAAAAAAAATTGTTTTTTAAAATATTTCTCCTGCCACATTTTTTAAATGCAATGTAAAATTGTCCTTATGTTTTAAAAAATTGTTTATCAATATGACATTTTGGTCTCGAGCTCATCTACTCCCCCAACTTGGCTACACATTTTGGGGCAATATAACATTACCTTATATAAAGTATAAGGTGTCTTTCTATAAATGTGAAGCAATTTAATGTAATTTTTACAACAAATGCGTGTATATATTTTTAAATATCTTTGCGCAAGTAGGAAACATAATTAGACATGAAACAAATTATCTAGATATAATAGTATCTTCATAAAATTTTACTTGTTTGACATGCAAAATCTTATGAAATCTAACACGTCTGATATAAAATCTAATGTGTCTTACATAAAATCTCGGGCCTAACTGCTTAATAGCTATTCGACTATCCCGCTTTCTTTCATTTAGTCCTTCGACTTCAAAATTAACGGCCTGGATCCATGGACTTTACAAAATCTATAAATTTAATTCATAGCATGCGGTCTCTTCTCTGGTTCAGCCACATGCCCCCGTTATCAATTTGGTACTTGTCTCATACATAGTCTTTGGATATATATGTTTTACCCTTTGACTCAAATAAAAACCTAGCATTTTATCTCCCCTAATTGGATTCAGTTGCTTACGTGGACGAATAACATAATTACATCGGTCACATGTCACTTGATCTCCTATATATTTTAGTATATATTAGGTTTTGTGAAATTAAACTCATTGCCGACTACTTTTATCTACTTTTCTTCTCTATCTTTTTATTCGCGACTTTCCATTCTCTTCTGAATTGCATCTTCTTTCGCTTTATTTTTTTTACTTATTATTATTATTATCCTAAAATGTCAAGAAATAACTCGTCATTTTATGCTTGAAAAAAAAATCAAGACGAATTAAAATGTTATTATGGGAAACACGTAACCGTTCGAACTTCATGGACTGATTTGAACCCACACGAGAGATGTGTTACAAATTATCAAGTTACCATACACTAATATTTTGGATTACAATTAAAGCTTACAAATTAACACACAAACAAACATGGTCATGTTGAACCCAAAATAGGATTTACAGAAAATAGATTTCCACATTAAAAAAGATAACATTCTATTTCAACAAGTCTCATCAGGTATTACTCGTTTTTGGTGTTGAACTTCCTGATGATCTATTCTTTTTTCTTAGATTCTTTCTTGAAGATGTTGCAACTTCTTTATATTATTGCATACCCCTTATTAGATTTAAGGTTCCACAAACTTACTACAAACATAATTACAAAACATTATATACCAACACAATTAACAATAAAATACCAACATTGTGAGATACCAAGATATACTAACAAACCATCAAGATAAACCAATATTCACCATCAAGACATACCAAGATATACCAATAAACCATCACCATCAAGACAAAAAAATATTGCTGCAAAGTTCACCATAAAAATATATCAATATTGATGTACACTAAAACATATTAATAAACCATCAAGACATAGCAATATTTTTGCACACCAAGAATAAAGCATTAAGAAAAGTATATCATTATTGCTGCAAATCATTCAACGATAGAAAATAAATACCTACCACAAAGACTCATCTATTTATTCACTTTATTTACCTAACATATAGAAGACCCTATCTACCATCACTATCATTAAACCAATAATTCAACATACCAAATAATAACTTTAATAAAACAGGACTTTAAAAAAAACAAAAGGGACAGTTTTTAGCTTTCTGAAATAGAAGAATCTTACAGGTCCCAGAGTTTGTGTGGGCCTTTGTCTCCTATTATATTATAGCATTGGTCCACCAATCTATCTTGGTTTAATATAATAAACTATTGATCCCTACAATAATAAGATAAAATATTATAAAAATAATACTTTTAAGAAAATAAAGAAGTAATTTAGCCAATTAAACTTATATCTGGCATCGTGTTTTATGTACCACTAATGTTTAAAGAGAATAATTGTGTAAGAACATATTTAATAGAATTGTAGAAATCTTTGAAGTCAATCTTCTTGTTTTAGTTCCTTGTTATATTTAATCTGAAAGTTGTAGCATGAGGGTTTCCAGGCCTCATAACTTCACCACCATCATTAATGTTTGGTTTGAGGCTCCATAAAAATACCACCATGAGTATATTAAGGTTTCATAGAAGCACCACCAATAATGTTTTCAGGATTCATAAAAGAAACATTAATAGGAGTGTCTGGGGGGTCACCAGCTCCACATCCCATTTTATTGTGTTCGGTCTGTTTACATATGGAACACTTGAGTTTTATATACTTCATGATAAGTTTTTCTCCTTCAATTACATGTGGGTCTAACTCACTCTTATCTCCATTTTCCTTTCTCACTTTTGCACCCAGATTGGCTTCCATTAATGTCTGCTGTAGAAATTTGTGTTCTGAATTAGGGTAGTTATCCATAAAAGCATGCACTAACCTCTTATGTTTGTCACTAATCCACAACCAAGCATATTAATTCTTGATTTCTAGGTCCTCACACGATATATTGAAAAATGAGCTCTAACTTTTCCTATTATCGTTCTTAATAACTTTTCATGATATGGGATATATTTGGTCATTGACATCAATACCAACAGACAGTAAAAGTTGGCTTCCAAATGAACCCTAATGAAGCAACCATCTAACACCAATTGGGGCCTGCAACCTTACTTGAACCCTCTCTTCATAGTCCATAATACATATATGTTTTCTCAAAAATACCATCTTTTTGCTTAATGATGCAGATTGAACAATGATTAGTTCTTGAGATTTCACCACAACAATCCAATGGTCTATTAAACTGTTGTATATCATTTTTAGAATAAACTCAAGCGCTATGTCATTTTCCCTATATCTTTTACTTCTATTTATCTTCACACGAAATTCTCTACTAAGGGATGTAACAAACAATGACACACACTAATTGATATATGTGTCCGACTGTGTCTTATAATATCTTACCATCCAAATATCAATTATATTTAGATTTTCGTTTGTGGGTGCACAACTGTGGTTGTCTACCAGTGTCTTAACCAGTCATCTAGCACCGTTTTCCAATTCAGTTATACGAATATATTTATGAGCGATAATGTGTTTATCATTATTTTTCATAACCATATATCATTATTGTTTGATTCCATAGTTCTTTATTACATCTTTGTTATCGTAGCAAAATTATATCTCACTTGAAGTTCGACAGAAGCTAATGGCACAAGATGGTTGAATTTTTAAAAATAGGAGCACCAGTCAGGATCCCCAACCTCCATATTAGATTTTAAAGGTGTGATGATAACACCACTAGCCCCATGTCGCATCTATAAATTTCATCATGTTTTATCTCTCGTCTCTCATCTCTTCATTTCATCATGTATTGTCACTCATCTCTCGCTTTGTCTCGCATCTAACCATTATAATATGTCTGGTCTCACATCTATTTAGTAATACATGTCTCGTATCTCTTCATTACATCATGTCTTGTATCACATCTCTTTATTTCATCATCAATTGGCTTTCGTCACTCCACTTCATAATGTTTTGGATCTCGTCCCTCCATTTCATCATACCTCGTCTTTCATCTCTCGAATCTTTATTTATCATGATGTGTCTTTTGTCTCTTGTATTGTCTCACATCTCTCTATGACACCATACATGGTCTTACATTACATCTCTCTATTATATCATACATTATCTCGCATCTCTCTATTTTATCATGTCTTATTCTCGTCTCTCATCTCTCCAATTCATCATGCATTATCTATCATTTATCGTCTTTGCATTTTATCATGCCTTATCTCTCATCTCTTTATTTCATCATGTATGATCTCGTATTTCTCCATTACATAATGAATGGTCTTGCATCTCTTTATACATTATGTGAGACGAGTGCATGCATAAGCGTCATATGTGAGACCATACAAATGTACTCACAAAGATAATTTGGCATCTATGATCGATTTTTATCTTAGTAAATGCTTGGAGACATATCTGGGTACGTCGATTTCTTCAAGCCGTCTCCCAGTGTGGTTTTATCGGAAAAAGTACTATAAAGAATAGTTATCAGTGGTGTGTGGCGGCCTGTCGCAAAGAGGGATAAAAATCCACAAGGCAAGGTGTGCGGCGAGGCGATGTCCACATGATATGCGGCGATCCCTTACCTGAATAATATTTTATAACACATACTGTAATTTAAATAGTACTATTTAGACTTTTAAACTAATAATAATAACTTAAACATCCAATTACATAATTCTTAGAGCATCCGCGTCAAATGAAAAAAGATATAGACTAAAATCTTCAATTATAAAACATCAAATCACATAATTCTTAAAATATCAGAGTCAAAACATATACTAAAATACATCATCATCCGAGACAACATCTTCACACCTCTCATCTCCACCATGTTCTTCATTTATATCCCATAATAGAGTATCTTCTTCTTCAGAGTCTTCATCAACAAGCCTTCGATCTCTTATGTGAACCATTGAATATGAGGCATAATTAGACCGAAGATTGTAGTGTACTTCATCAACCTCAACTCCTTTCAAAACATCTTCATCTTTCAAAAACTTAATTTTAGGTTTTTTTAGTTCAAAAATAAATACCAGGATTAGCTCCTCGTCATGGCCGCCACGACGCCCGCCGCATCGAGTGCCACGACCGCTATGACCACCACGGAGAGCGCCACGTTAAGGGCCTCGCCACGCCGCACCCTGAGGGGATCTCGCCTCGCCACAGACCGCCACGTGACAGCTATGCTATAAAGATAAAAGGCAAGTTAAAAATCATAGGATCTTTCTCTAGTGGGTAAGATAAATTGGAAAAATAAATTTTAAGGGTGGTGTCGTCTTATAATATACAGAAAATAAAGTTATCGGTGTATATATACAATAAAACAGGTGTGATATTAGAGATTTTGTTTGGTATTAATCTGAAGATATGAAAATATAATGGATGACCTCGGTTAAGATATGTATACCAAAAAATAAATATGAAGCTAAATTGTAGGGTATAAAGAATTTCAACAAAACAATATTACATAAACTAGGGTGGACGATCTTATAGAATGATAATTACTTATGGGTGAGGGTAAAGTAAGGGCAGTTGGATCGTGTTGTTAAGTAAAAGAATTAAGTAGAGGAATTTGAGAATATGTAAAAACATTTTAGAAGGGTGAGATGTGATGTTTAATGGGATAAATATATATTAACATTTTAATAATGAGTGATATAAGTAGAAACTTGAGTGGTCAAGAGTATTTGTGGTAAAATCAGTTCATAGTTTGTTGATCTCGATAACTGAGAATGTAGTATTCAAATAGGAAACATTTTGGATGCTTAAGTATCTGCAAAAGTGTGAGTATTATTATGGTATACCCTATAGGATCCCGACAAAATATGACTATATCAATTCTTTGTGGTGCATATAGTAAGGCTTCATAGATGGTTATTCACGATTGTGTGGGGTACAAATAGCTTTGGAAATCATGGAGTATTTTTACGGATTTATATAATAATTTTTAGAGTCATGATAATATCGATATTGGGTCTGTCTTAGGCTCGTGGGGACGAGTACATGAACCTTGAAGTGCAATTAATGAAGCTATTTCTATTGGTTGTGCTAGAGATGGAGAGTTAAGAGATAAAGACGTGGGTACTAAAGGAAAAAAACTTGATCGACAGAGCATGAAGCTGAAGCAGTTCAGATAGTTGGAAGTTGTAATAATATTTTGGAGCAACTTGCATAAGTTATTTGAAGAGCATCATAATTTCAAGGTGGAAAGCTAACAACTTCTACTTATACACCTGGAAATGAACGAGTATTTGTAAGATATTGTAAGTGGTGGAGCAAATTATTGAGATACTTAGGAGCATCCAATAGCTTTAAAAATTAATTTTTGGGATTAATTGTAGTATGTGATATATAACATGATAGGAATATTATGATTTTAAAACCTAGTGTGAGGCGAAAATGTATAATAGAGATTTGTGTTATGTTTTGGAACACGGTCAAGGATTATATTCAAGCTTTGAAAAAAGAAGTTGATGGGTACTTATAGTTTCATCGGCAACAACAAAGTAAAATAGAAGAAGCCAAGTGTGAGAGCTACTCAACATGGATGAGTTTTTGTTATGGGATCATTCGAAAACGACTATAAATGAAGTGTTTCGAGGCATGAATTATGGACGGCAATGGGTCGTTTGTGATCCATATTCGGCATGGCCTGCTTTTTTGTACTTGAGCCTGATCTGTGCTGGAACGAGTGTTTTTAAACCCGAGTACAACCCGTTCATGTCTACGGGTCAATCCGGCCCGTAGATGTTAATTTTTATATATTTTTATACGCTATATATATATATATATATTATTTTGTTTTATTCTATTCATATATTTATATATTTTATGTATATTATATATATATATATATATATATATATATATTATTTCATTATATATATGACTTTTTTATATATAAATAAAAGTTATATAAAAATAAAAATAAAGTCTATAAAAAATAAAATAAAATGTATATCTTAAAAGATGTGATTTTAGCACTAAGGTCACGAGAATCGGAGACGAGACTATAATTGAAGAACATAATAAATTATGAATGATTGAGTATGAGAGACAGATCACAATATTAAAACTCCGAAAATGACAGAAGAAAAACAAAATCCAAGTCACGAAATAGTCAAAGAACTATTCGATTTTGGATCTGTAATAAAGAAGGACACATGAGATGCATATGTCTCAAGATAAACCAAAATAATAACCATGATCCATGCAAGAAAAACAAAGAAGCAAATGATGGGAATACAATTATTGTAGATAATAGAAATGATAACTTGGATGTTATGTTTGTTATAACAAAAGATGCAGAAACATAATAGATCATTAACTTGAGGTGAACCTTTATATGACCCCCGAGAAAAGAATGGTTTGAAGAATTAAAATTTGTTTTTGGAGGATAAGTTATGAAAGGAAACAATAAGACATGTAAGTTAGTTAGAATTGAAATTGTGAGAATCATGAAGTCTGATGATGTGGAAATGATTCCATAATTGTGAGATAGATCCCAAAACTGAAAAGAAACTTAGTCTTTTAGTAAACTTGATACAAACTAGTTATAAACACAAGGAAAAAGGTGGATTTTTACATGTTATTAGAGGTTTTTTAGTTGTTATGAAGGGTACACAAATAAATTATAAATCATAAATTGCAGTACAATTATTGGACTTCTTTAACGACATAATTATATGAGAGAAATAACTTAGTTATTGCAGCACATACGTGACCATTGAAGTGAGAGAAGACTAAAATAATTGGAGAAACAAGTTATGATGTATGGTGAAAAATCTTCAAGTTTGAGTTTTATGAGTATTGTGTGTATATAAAAACTACTGAATCGAAATTTAACAAGGTTGTACATACTACTAGTGATATTTTTAATTATATTTATTGTGACATATGGGGTCCAACCATAAATAGTTTTTAAGTGGGGCAAAGTATTTCATCTCATTCATAGATTACTACTTGATGAAGGTTTAAGTGTAACTGGTAAAGACAAAGTATGAAGTTCTTCAAATATTTAAGATTGAAAGAAGTTGGTGGAGATACAAACAAAGACGAAAGTCAAACACTTGAACAGTGATAATGGATTAGATTTCATCAGTTATTGTTTCAACAAGTTTTGTCAGCAATAGTACATAGTTAAACATATGATCATAAAACACACCCTTCACCAGAATGGGCTTTCTGAGCGAATGAATAGCACACTATTAGAGAGGGTCATATGTATGATGTTAAGTGCCAATTTACCTAAAACAATTTGGGTAGAGGCAATCACTATTGTTTCATACTTGGTGATAATATGTATATCTGCTATACTTAGATCCAAAACTCCAGAATATATGTGGAATGGAGTGACACCACAAAATTATCATTTAAAAGTATTTAGTTGTGTTGTTTATCATTACATAATCAAGTTAAAATTAGATTGCCAATATAGCTCAGGGTGTTTTGCAAGCAAGGATGTAATATTTTGAGAAAATGATATGTAATTTTTTAAAGTTGTTATTGAACCTAAATTAGTTAATCAAGACAATATACTAGCTGAAGATGGAGTTACAATCCCCGGACATATAAAAAATTCAAAACATAAAACTAAGATTTTGTATGAGCCAACATAAAAAGAGCTTCATAATTACTAGCTGACTAGAGACATAGTAACGAGACAAATCAAACCACTTAGCATGTATGGTTTTGTTAATATCGTATCTTATGTTTTAAGTGTTGATGGATGACATTAATGATATTGAATCTAATATTTATACTAAATGGATTATGGTAATGGATGATCAAATGGGTAACTTAGTGAAAACCAAATATGGATCTTAAGATTTTATGACTGATGTTTTATACATGACAGCTTTGGAGGAAAACTCTATATGAGACAACCTGACGTTTATGTTGTTGAATAAATTGAGGACAAGTTATTTATAGATTAGGCTAATTAAACACCAAAATAAGTTTTGTATATAGAGAAGATAAAAAATATTATAAAATACGAACTAGAGACATAAAATATTTTAATGTTAATCAGAATTGTCCCTTTCGTGCTCGTATATGTATGTATATATAAAATCATAAGTGGTTACAAGGGTTAAAGTTTAATATTCCATTGTCAAAGGTTATATTAGCCTTTAATACATAGAAAAAACCTATATATTATATAATTTCATAAATGTTCGTAGCGTTTTATCACTATCCATGTATTATATCTTTATTAGGGTTCCTCCTAGTCCTTGAGTTTGAGTATAATAAAAATGAAGGATTAAACAATGATTTTATATATTGTCTAAATAATATAACATGTAATTCATTTGAGGGAGTAACCTCTTATCAAGGTCATACATACGTACCTAGACAAAGATGGGTCTATGTTTTTTATGAGAACTAGTCATGTATGTTGAGATGGACAGCATAACCCTATCTGAGCGCCAAGAAAATGGCGAATTCATTTCTCCATGGGCGTGCATCAACTAAATTATATATGACTAACTTTCTAGTCACTCGATATATTTTTGTTAATCATATAGTTAAGGTCAAGTTTATTATAAATGTCTTATTATTTTTGCCACGTACTATTGTTAAATATTTATTTAATTTCTTTTTCTTATGTCGGTTTTCGGGAGGATCGCTTCATACACATTGAATAAAGATTTTTTATTTATCATTGGTTGACTTACTAATATTTTTTGAACGAGCTAATGTATCTGTAAAGTGATACTATGTCTTTACCTTGTACCAATTATAAGGTCGATCTTATCATTGGTTTTGTACTGGTAGTATAGTACGTATGTGTATATTTGGTTCATCTTCACAAACAAGGCTTAAAATATTTAAGAAAGTTATAGGGTCAGCTCACATCTGTTTGCATAAGAGATATTTGTTACTCCCTCTATACCATTATATTTGACGTTTTAGCCTTATACACATTAATTAAGGAAGGTCATCATTGATTTTGAAATTATAAAAAGTGTTACTAATTTCCATTTATAACCTTTACAATTAATAGGTATTGAGGACAAAACTAAAGTAAACTAATTATAAGAAGAATGATATAAATGGTATATGGCTACTTGAAATTTGGGAACATCAATTAAATTGGACAAATATATTTGTCTAGAACGTCAAATATAAAAGGACGAATGGAGTATCATTTTACCAATAATATTGTATTAATTGTATTATGACTACATATTTTGTGCTTGCACACTACAATAAAACTTTCAACTCTGACGTCATTTTGAGATGAATAGGCTAGCCCTTTCCCCTTTTTTAAGTTTCCTATATGTATATATTTATAATATAATTTTTACTTCAAGATAGAAAATTATTTCACAATTTATATGTTTGGATCAAGATCCAAGAATTTATTGAATATTCCATATAATTTATAGTTTTGCCTATTGGGGACACCGCAACTTTGGATGTTGCCTAAGAGGATTTAGCCATATGAACCGATAACTAATTATATTAATTGTCCTTAGAATAATTAAGGTCTCGACCCTTGACAAATTCTTGGATCTTGTCATTATCGATAAGTTTTGAACCTCATCTTCAGGTTCAGACACTCTCGGGTGTGATTGCAGACGTCATTGTAATATTTACAGAATCTGTTAGGATTTTGAAACTCGTTAAATGTTAATATTTATATGGTTTTTGGAACCATACGTGTCTATACCCTCGGTGAGCTCAATTTATTAGTTATTTAAACTTTAATCTTATTAAGAGACATGATTTATTAAGGATCGTCGATTATCATTCCGTGAATTCATATTTTGAAAGAAGTAACACATTGAGAAACTTTAGTAATAGGTTTACCTAATTGAATTGAATCCACGTGGAGAATTTTAGGTTGAACATATGTAGGGGTGTTTTGAAGGATATATGTTCAATGTTTTTAATATTTTTGCTCGTATTACATCCTCTACTTTTATTTTTTGATCTATTTAACCTAAAAGATGGTTGAAATTAAAAGTACTATATTTCATGATGTCTTCGGCAAGAGGTTGAGGTTGATACTTTGGTGGTATGCAAATTGTTATAAATTGTGTCCAAACAACTTCTGAACAAAAGGGGTGTTCCCAAAACGAAAATGAGGATTCGATGGTGCTGCTGAATATCCTAGTAGACCCACTGTTACTTTGTTATGAGACATGTTCTAAGTAAAAACATGTTCATTTCTTTGACAAACAAAAAATCAACATCGTAAGACATTTCGATAGCGCATGTGATAACTACTTTCATTATTATCAATCGATATCTCTTCATATCGGTTTTATGAACATTTTTCCAAAAACCTACTCCCGTAGACAATGTTGTTTGTGTTTGCTGTTAGAATATCAAAGAGTAATATCTAGAGAAAATAAAACTCAATGTATTAAACTGCAACACAAAATGGCTTTAAATATCATACAAGAAGTGTTACATATTCCAGTCAATAAATGATAGATTTTATTGACCAGAATAGTAACGTCTAAAATACTAATTAATGTAACGTCTAAAATACTAATTCATATAACGTTTAATTATTAAATAAGATAATTAAAGCAATTAAATCAATTCTAACAAATCCCTCCCTTAAATTGGATATGCCTAAAAAGCAACCAGTTTAAAACTTCGACACTTAACAAACATCTCCAACTTCACTGGCGTGGTCATTATATCTGCAACTTGTTCTTCGGTTCCACAATAAACCAGCTTCGCAACTTCTTGATTTGTAAGGTCTTGTAGATAATGATACGTTTCATCGATATGCTTCGTTCGCCTATACATCATCGGATTCTTCGAGAGTTTAATTGAAGAAGTGTTGTCACAATATATTTACAGACACTCGGATTTTTCAGATGTGATTTGTTCCATAATTTCTTTGAGCCATACATAATGACAAGCACAAGATGTTGCAGCAATGTAGTCTCCTTCGGTTGTAGACAAAGTAACTACCTCATCTACATAGAGACATGCCATGATATACTTCACTTCTTCCCTCTTAATGAATAATGTGTGATCATGACTACTTCTGTCGAATCCTTCTTGCTTGAAATACCTCTCTACCAGACAAGACCAAGCTCGGGGAGCTTGCTTCAAACTATACAAAGCTTTCTTAAGTATATATTTTTTATCCTCTTCACCTTTTTTGACAAAACCCTCTGGTTGATCCATATACACCACTTCTTTCAACTATCTATATAAGACAACACTTTTTACATCTAATTGATATACTTTCCAACTTTTGTGTGCAACAACAGCCAATAAAATTCTGATTGTATCTCATCTTGCAACCGGTGCAAAGACTTCATTATAATCAATGCATTTTCTTGTGCATATCCTTTCACCACCAATTTTGTTTTGTGTTTATCCACTTCTCCATCTTCATTCAATTTTGTCTTGAAAACCCATTTATCCCCTATTTTATGTGCATTAGCAGGGAGAGTTACAAGTTCCCATGTGTTGTTTTTCTCAATGGCTTCTATTTCACATTTCATTGCTTCAATCAACTTTGTTTCTTTGACACCTTCTTTAAAATGCATCAGATCAGCATTAGACATAAATAGTACCAATACCATTTGTACTTCAGCCTCTTCATCTGAAATTCTTTCTCCACTTTCATAATCTTGCATCCATATTGGTGTTTTATGACTTCTTTTTCTGATGTGTTTCAGGTTGAGGTGACATGACATTATTTTCACCAATGACATCTTCCTCAACCGCTTTGATTTCTTCATCATTCTCTTCTCTAGTAGTGTCTTTTTCTCTCCATTCAAGAATATCATTTGAATTTTTCACATCAACATTACAATCCCACTTCTCTTCCTCTTCGACTTTTAGACATTTATTTAAAGCATATTTTCTAATTGCACATATAGTGAACATGCAGTTTATTGTTAAGAGTTTATAATTAAACCTTTACGAGGATGGTAGATTTTACATACTCCTTGGTCAATCAAAATAGTTAAATTTTTTCTTGAAGTTTCCCAACACTTAGTAGATTATTAGTCAATTCTGGAACAAAAAACACATATGTTACTATTAGGGTTAGCCCTTCAACTTCAAACTTCACATTTCCTTTTCTCATCACCTCCATTCGTGAGATATTCTCTAGTTTACTCCATATCTAAATTTTTCATTAAGCTCAACAAACCAATCTTTGTTACCTGTCATATGATTTGAACAACCAGAATCGATAAACCACATCCATTTATTTGCAACCTATTTGATATTTATATGAGCTATTAAAAGTAATTATTCTCCTTCATCGAACTCGGTGTAGTTTGCGTTCTTTTCTCTATTTGGGTACTCGTATTGATAGTAGCCTAACTTGTGACACCTGAAGCATTCAACATGAGCTCTGTTAATACTCCAAACTCTTCCACCTCTTCCCATGTCTCCCGAAAAATTACTTCCTCATTTGCCAAAATTATTTCTTCCAGTGCCTTGTCCTTAGCTGCGATCACCCTCGACTTAGAGACTTTGCGTCGTAGCTTCTGTTCATGAATAAGTAACAAGCTTTGAAATTAATCGGTTGTCGATTGATCAATATCTTTTGACTTCTTAATTGAACATACAATATAATTGAAATCGTCTGTTATCGTGCGCGGGATTTTCTCAACAATCTTTACATCTTCCAAGTCTTCTCTATAGTTTCTCATGTCATTTGCTATGACCATGACTCTTCCAAAATAATTTGTCACTATCTCACCCTTCTTCATCTCCTCTGTTTCAAACAATCTTCGAAGCCTCTGGAGTTGAGCACGCTTAACTCTTTCATTGCCATGATACTTGGTCTTCATTGCTTCCCAAAGTTGTTTGGATGTCTGCTTTTGAGTAATGGTCTTCAAAATAGTTTTGTCAATGGACTGAAACAAATAATTCTTTTCCTTCAAATCTAAAATCCTTTATTCATCCAACATCTTTTGTTGCACTGCCGTCAACACTTCATCTTCTTCATGTTCCTGGTGACTTGGTTAAGTCACACACCAGTATTCTTTTCGAACGTAAGAGATTTTCCATGAGTAAACTCCAATGATCGTAATCTCCATCAAATTTGGGCACACACGAGGCACTAAAATTGTTCGAATCAGATGTCATTTTCACACTTTCTTCACTCTTGTATCACACTTTCTTTACTCTATTTTTACTCAAACACTCTTCTTTTACTCAGACACACATACCTCACTCTTTTTTTGTTTCACTCAGACACACATACCTCATTTTTTGTGTTTCACTCACACACACATACCTCACTCTTTTTGTGTTTCACTCAGACACACACATACCTCACTTTTTTATGTTTCACTCAGACACGCATACCTCACTCTTTTTGTATTTCACTCAGACACACATACCTCACTCTTTTTGTATTTCACTCAGACACGCATACCTCACTTTTTTTGTGTTTCACTCAGACACACATACCTCTCACTCAAATTGTTTTACTCAAGCACACATACCTCTCACTCAAATTGTTTTACTAAGTCATACATACTCTCACTCAAATTTTTTTACTCAGGCACACATACCTCTCACTCAAATTGTTTAACTCAAACACACATATCTCTCACTCAAATTGTTTTAAACTTAATTATATTAACGTTTTTATCCCTATTAAAATTGACATGTGTTGTGACTTGAAAACAACAAAAGGTAATCAAAACTGAAGTACTCAACAGCCAAAATATTCACCTTAATAATTCATAATTGGCAATTGAATTTTTTACCATTGAAATCTCACGTTCTTCCCCGCCTCGACATATTTAGAAAATATATAATTAGCTTCCACCTTAACCCCTTTAGAGAAACTTGTGTTCGACCTCCAACTTGATCCCAATAAAACTGTTTGTAATATCACTATAAATATGTCATCCATTTTAAAAGAACTTAATAATTATTAGGGCTAGGTTATATCAAGACGTAAAAATTTTAGATCTCGAACCCTAATTGTTTTTCCTCAAAAACTTGAATTGTATAAAATACCTTTAACCCACAAAATTAAACCCACCCACTATCACTACAACTAAATACTAATGTTAAAATAATCCTACGTAAATCCATACAATCTTGTAAATTATGGATTTAAGTGATTTAAACGATGATCTTAGTTGCAACAATAAAGATTTTATTTCAAGGGAGGAGAAAGCATTGACGGATCATTTAAAGACAACCTTCAAGGTACATTTTGATTTAAATTACGTTCAGTGAGTATTCCACGTGATGTGCAGGCGTATTTTTATAACTCTGCGTATTTAGGAAGCGCGGGTTATCAAAATCGTGTGTGCGGCCCACAAGATTTGATACAAAATGTTGTGTGTGGCCCGAGCGATTTGATGGAAAATCATGGGGCGTGTTCTTACATGTTTTACATAATATGTGAAATATTGTGCCCAATTTGGAAAAAGTCTATGCAATTTTGCATTTGAGCATGATTTTGTGTGACTTACGTAATTGTTGATTTAATGAGTGAAAAGTGTATCTTACTTTCATATATATTATAGGATCCAAACAAACTAGCATGTTCGATGAACGATGACACGCATATTTTCACCATCCAAAGTTATTGTGATAAATATAATTTGGACGCATTGAAGAGGCGCAACGTTTATAGACCTAAGCCCAAACTAAGATGTTATAAAAATCGTGTGCGCGACCCACACAATTTGACATAAAATCGTACGTGTGGACCGAGTGATTTGAAGGAAAATCATGAGACATTTTCTTACATGATTTTACATAATATACGCAATATTGTGCCCAATTTAGCAACAACTTGTGCAGTTTTGCATTTGACCATGATTTTGTGTGACTTACGTAATTTTTGATTTAATGAGTGCAAAATGTATCTTACTTTCATGTATGTTGTGGGATAAAAAAGCTAGCATGTTCGATGGTCAATGACACACGTATTTTCACCATCCAAAACTATTGTAATAAATGTGATTTTGATGCATTGGTTGAATCCGGAAGCAAGAAGATATGATTCATCACTAATAATATTAAAGATGACGACGATAAAAAAAATGGACAAATGTATAGGATGTAATATGAGAGGCGCGACATTTATAGACCTAAGCTCAAACCAAGATGTTATCAAAATCGTGTGTGCGACCCACAAGATTTGACATAGAATCGTTTGTGTGGCCCAACCGATTTGACAGAAAATCATGAGGCGTGTTTGTACACGATTTTCAATAATATGAAAAATAGTATGCCCAATTTGGTAACAATATATGCAATTTTACATTTGAGCATGATTTTGTGTGACTTACGTAATTTTTAGTTTAATGAGTGTAAAGTGTGTCTTACTTTCATGTAGGTTGTAGGATAAAAAAACTAGCATGTTCGATGGCCGATGACACAGATATTGTCACCATCCAAAGTTATTAAAATAAATACAATTTAGATGCATGGGTTGAATTTGGAAGCAAGGAGATAAGATTTATCACTGGTAATAGTAAAGACGACGACGATAATAAAAATAGAAAAACTGATAAAGGTAATGTGAGAGGCGATACGTTTATAGGCCTAAGCTCAAACCAGGATTTCTGAAGAAGCAACATCAATATTCATTAAAAACAATATGTTCACCTCTTCGTTGAAAGGGGAGAAACAATTGAAGGAGTATCTGGTTGTTGGAGATTGATAATGCTAAATGGGAAATACAACCATGAACAAGCTTTACATTTGAATGTTATTCTCGAGCTGTTAGACAAAAAGTGGACGAATAAAAATTAGTTCGTAAATTCACGATAATCGATACTCATCTAAGAGAGATATACAAGGGTTTAAGGATTCAAAACCCTGAAAGTATATCTAGCATGCGTACGATTTACAAGATCTGTAAAAAAATACCATTTGGTCGAAAAAAATGGGAAAACCCCAAATACATGACGTGTTTGGTAAACTAAAATAACATGAGTACTTCTTATGCGAGGAAACATACAGCACAACTAACGAGATCCTCAAAACTTTTTTTGTGCATCCTCCAAGTATCGAGCTTTGACGTACATTTCCTCGGGTTTTTGTAAACGATAGTACGTACAAGACTACAAGGTACAAGATTGATTTGCTCAAAAATTTCGGTGTAACATCAACCAACAAGATATTTTGTATTTGTTTCATTTGTTTTAGCTAAAAACGAAACTACGCGTGGGCTTTTAGTGTTCTAAGGACCATGATGGTGAATACTATTTGTGTATTTTTACATATTATCATCAACGATAGGGAATTGGCATTAATAAATTCTATTGAGGAAATATTTATGGATGTAACCCGCATGCTATGCAAATGGCATATAAACAAGAACATTAATGCATACGCTAAAAAAATGTTGCCCAAATCAGACATGGCGGACTCGTTTTGTGAATTTTATGATTTCGTTTCCCAATCGGCCACGATTAAAGAATATGAAAAACTCTCACCGAATTAAACAATGTGTTATATTTTTTATTAATGGTTATAGATTACATCATGAATTAATGGATAACAATATACGGGGAAATATTTTCGAACGAGCATAAACATTTAGGTAACTAAACTAGCAATCGGTAAGAGATATTTTCATTTACAAACTTTAGTTTTGCAAGATTAATATTATAATCATAATTTATTTATTCATATGTTATAGGGCGCAGAGTGCTCAATCGAGCCTAAAACACGCACTCAGTACTAGTCTATGCACTTTTGAAATATTATAGGAAAGTATTCATACCTTGCTTTATGCTCGACACTAGGAAATTTTCAAAAGATTCAAGAGAATTAAGTATCGTCCGTAAATGATATATGGAGTTCTTATCTATAACAATTTAAAAGGTAAAATATATTGCATAGCTTTAGAAATTATCGATAAGAGTCCAAACAATGGTCGTCGATTAGGCGTAGATTTTGTAGCATATTTTTCTTGAAGAATGTAGTGTATTATTAGAGTACTTTAAATATTATTCCTATAGATAAAATTGATATAAAAGATAAATTAATACAAAAAGTTGGTGTAATAGATAGTTTAATTTATGTTTACGGGTCAAATATTCAAGATCATATTTAAATAGGATGACAAATCCTGGGTCCCACAACAAGTCATGTATTAAATCATAAGAAAACGGTTATCAGTAAAAGTACGAAAAAAGTTGGTTGACAAAAATAAACTAAACGAGACCCATCTCTATTCAAATATGTAGAATTCAAGAAAATAACTCTAGCGCGCCTGGTACGATAGCAACCTGGCTACCTTAGTAGCAAAATAATTCCTAGTACCCAAAGGTAAAGCTCTCTCGAAGAAATAGAAAGTTACTCAAGCAAAACACTTAGCTAGGCCAAATATTTTTTACGGTTATGAGAGTTGGTTTTCAAACTACTTACATGAATATATTACTAGTATTGTAGACGTTGCTTCAGACGTTCAATGCGGTTATCGGGTCGTAGCTCTATCTATATACGGTTAATCAAATTCATGAGAATTTATGAGACGTGATTTGTTTGCCAAATTGAAAGGTCAACGCGATTTATGGGAGAGAATATTTGATGGTGCAAAAAATATAGACAATCTACTATAGAGATTATATGTTTACAAGTCTACTTGGGCGGTAATAAGTATTAGATGACATTACCCGACATCGATTTAGTGGTAGTCACTTGATATCAATACGTAGTATACATCTTTTACACTTTCATATAAATATGAAAGTGTAAAAGATGTATACTACGTATTGATATCTATATATATATACACACACACACACGATTGTTTCCTACACAAAAACGTGGAGTTAGTTTTTACATGGTAACCACTTGATTATTTCCACGTGTTACTTGTTTAAGTTTTGCGACATACTTACGAATTATTACTTATCATTTGGATATTAAAGTTTATTCTAAGATTCATTTAAGTATTGTTTAACTTTTGTATTTTAATATTTCTAATATTTATGTATGCTTCTTTAAACTATTAATAACGTGCTTAAAATAAGTATATTTCAAAATTTCCAGTAACAATTTCGCACCCCAAATGCGAGAATTTTGAATATATTCCAAAAGGAAGAGCGCGCATTGGTGTTGAATATCGTGTGTCCTAGATGCACGCCTTTTTCCAGAATTACACGATTCTAGTTCGTCAATTTTATTGGAAAATTGAAAAAGAAATCAATTTTCTCTATCTTATATTATTTTAAAACTTAAATATTAAATATGTTATCGTCAACGTAAGTCCTTACAAACACATTATGCGAAAATAAACGATTAAAAAAAAATACTTTGATTTAACTTAAAACATGTACAACAACAAATTAAAAACTCCAAAACTTAAACAACGATGACTTTGGATTAAAGTTAATGAACAACGAAAACTTAGAACTTAAGACAATGAAATAATGGCATTTAAGAACTTGAGATAATGAAATAATAATGATTCCCCTCATCGTTGTAGTCTGTCGCAGCCTAATACTTGACTTCCTCTCTCTTGGTTAGCATTTGGGCATTGACAAAATTCAGTTTTCCTTCGTTATATTGGCGGTTACCAAACAGTTAAAGAACTGAAACAACAAATGATGTTCGTTGTCGTTGAGGTTGAAAACCAAGTGTACACATTTTTCATTAGATACGTCCACCTAGTTTTAACATTGTCCAAACACCTTAAATTTTAACGGCTCGACATAATTCCTACCATAGAGATAGTACAACTGGTATACCATTCCTCTAATAGGGTTTAACACATTCCTCGCTATAGGTTATCGTCACTTCTACGGAGGCTTTCTTTAAATATTCATCTTCGAAGGTCTACCCATATTTTTTGTATTTTATGGTATGATTTTTCTAGGTTGATTTTCTTACAAGAGTAAAGCGTCCATTTATTGAGATTTTACTAGAGATAGCATAATCCAAATAGTCATATGAATAATGGGCACATGTAAGTTGTGGATAGTATAATCCCATAAACCAACCTTCTTGGGACACCTAATGGATAAAACTAACGCGTATTCCTAGAGACCGAGCTTGAACAAATAAGGGTCAAGATATAGCATTATCCTAAATTTTACTTGATTAGGTAATCAGAATGGCCCAATCAATATCCAACATTTATAAATTGTGGACACATGTATCCATAAAGTAATCAAAATGTACTACTATATTTTATAATATAAAATGAGCTCGAGGTCGATAAAATTCATTAAAATAATAAAAACGTACATAACAAAGTAGTCTTCACAAAATAATCATGATACAAAAAAAGAGTCAAAATCATAGATAACAAAATGGTCATGATACAAAGAAATCGTAAACATCGATAAGGTACATATAAAAAATAGAAAGTAATATAACAAAGTAAACAAAACCAAAAATCAATCTCACTCTCGATATTGGTGCGCTAGTCTGAAACACTCATTTAAGAGCTCACAAAGCTGCTATAAGCCATCTTTGGGACCTCGACTCTACCTCGAAAAGCCGATCTGACAAGTTAAATAACCTCACATGATATGTGGTCGCAGATGGGTTTACCCCAACATATGCATCGACTAAGAGAGAAACTAGATCGATCAATATGTACTATAAGTTGGTTTAAACCGATACAAGATATAATGAGATCGTACCAGGTTGGGTAAGCCGGTATGTAGCACCTCACATCATGGGGTCAACAGGTCGTAGTGGACCAAGTATCTCTTGAACATACCTAAACTTTCGAGGAACACAAAGAGAATAGTAAGCTTCCACAGTATCCAACTACTTCAGTGTAACATTTATCCAAGCTACCTTATAGAAAGTTCTAACGTCGCGTATATGTACATATGACACGAATAGGCCTACAATATAAAAAATAAATTATATATAAACAAGTTATTATTACAATTAAGAGAAATATAATAAAAAATATACACGATAAATAAAACTTACATCATGCTCTCTGAACATAGATATAATATGACGAATATTGTCTCGAGTCACTTGGTTCAAACTGAAAGTAAGGGGTGCGTATCTACACATGTCGGCTGAGTGATATCATACGAACTAAACTGCATAGTCATACGCGCAGAAAAATAATCGTATATCCATATCTTTAACACTTTAAGGAAACCAGTAAAACCCAATATCACGTATAAACAACTTCTACCAAACTGGTAATATAATTGCGCTAATATAAGTTGACCTTAGTTATACCTACATGTGGTGTTATAGCTCTCAATCAAATGTAGATAGTCGAGAGATATATTATTACCCGCCTTGTTAGTAAGAATGCAACAACCAAACAAATGGAACAATACCTCCTCATCTAATGAATAAACATCTCAACTATAGTCACATCATCGTAATACTCGGTCGTCGAATAAACATCATACAAAAATGTGATATGTACGTGCCCCCCACTACCACCACCGTTGTGATCAAGCTCATCACTAAGTCATTCACTATCTACACCTAATAATCGATAAAACACGCTTACTAGTTGACCTATACTAGGAAAAGTAAATAGATTAAAGCATAAATGAAATATATTCTTGATATGTACATCATCAACTGTGACTATCATCTCACTGGAAAAAAATGAAAGATATTGATCTTTAGATGTCATCACTCCAAAAATATCTGTAGTAAATACACGTTGGTAGACTAACACAAAATAAACTCGATCAGTGGACCTAAATATATTCATATCACATGATCTTTAATCTTACTCTGACGAGATATATCAATGGTGATGGGTAAAGTACATCACAAAGCATCGTAACGACACTATCGTCTGTATAATATAAAAATAATTTCACAATAAGTTATGATATAATTTACCACACGATAAACCACCAAAACAAGTTAAAAGCACAACACTAATAATAAGCAAACTGTTTTACAAACTTACATCGTTGTTGAAGACATTATACGTCTCGTGTTTCTTGTAGTCCCTCATGTTCAACTATAATTTTAGAACAAGACCATTCACTCTCTGAAAAAATTGATCCACAGTAATATGTCGATGCTGAAGAACAACCATATTGTTCCTCGCTCAATCCTAACTAAACAAGAATTCAGTACACGTTGACTTTATCCATCGTTGTAGTCTGGCGGTCCGGATGGAATGGAGAGCATAGTCGATGACAAGGCATGCTAAAATTACAATAAGAGATTTTATTTAATACCAAAAGTAGTCTAAAAAAATTCATAAATGTTGTAATATTTATCAAATGAAAGACAAATACATTAATATGTAGTAGTATAACTCCAAATATATCAAACAAACAACTCCAAATATATAAAAAAATATGAGTTTTGTAAATAAAATTTTCAAACTCAAATATCTCCAAAAGTATAGATTAAAACTGGAAAAACACATTAATAGTAAAGCAATACAGATCTTAACAACAATATAGAGTCAGATTTTAAAAATCTTAAAATTTTAAAATAGATATTTTTAACGATTTTAGATTACTTTAAAAAAATTTAAGTCGGTTTTTTATAAGTTTTTATATCAAAGGTAAATTATAAAAAAAAACAGGAATCGAGATTTAACAAGACGGGGTCGAGATCCAACCTGATAAAGCTTCATAAAAATTAAATCGTGATATAGCCTAGCTCTAATTATTATTTTTATTCTTAGAATTTTTAAAACATTTTCTTTCGTATGAGTAAATGAATCCAAATCGAGCTATATCAAATACTCATTTTATTCTAAATAAATGTCGTTATAAAGGAAATATTTTATTTTATTTTTAATTTCATTTTAAACTACAAAAATATTATATAGGTAATTATTTGAAATATTTCAAGTTTTATAAATTCCAACTGATTACAGTAAAACCTCTATAAATTAATAATGTTAAGATCGAGATATTTTATTAATTTAGCAAGATATTATTATATCGATATTCTAAAAAGATATTACGTATGACTTTTAAATTTCCAAGTCTAGTGTACTAATTGCATTGTAGATTAGTTAAAGATGAAAGTAAATTACAAAAACAAGTTTCAGTGCACATTATATGAATGTACATTAAGAAATTAATTGAATTTATGAATTCAATTTGAATAAGTAAAAATTTAGTTAATGTACTAAAACAATGGTCCATAGTACCAATGTTGATTATTAAACATAGTTAGAAATTAATCACCGTAAAATATCCATTAATTTTTTTAAAATTACATCAATTATATCTCATAAACTAACAAAAACTATTATGCGAGTATAACAGAGATCACAAAAATACACTCAACAAGATTTTGTCCAGTGGGTTGACAAAACATTCAATTTGAAAGTTAGTCAAAGAACAATATCAAACACTCAAGCGATCATCAGAGTTCCTATCAACTGACTTTGACAAAGGTGGATCTTCCAATGGTCTTTAAAATGTAGTACCATAAAAGGTTTTACCGTAAGATTTTAGAAGTTTGTGATTCGTGGAAATTTCTTTTAGTGTTTCATATGTTATCAATTTGGTCATCTCAACTTGGAGAAATGTGCAACAAGAGGCCATAATAAATTGCTTTCCACTACAAAATAGCGTTCGGCGAATCTTAATAGCTCAAATAATTTCAACAATGTAAGTCATGGAAAAGACATTCGTGAGCTTGAGAACTTGATTACTGCATGCATTATCAACTCAAAATGGATGTGAATCATTTGCTAGATTATCCTGGTGAAAATAATAAATGAGATTCAAACCACATTTACTAAAAAAGGAGGGAGTATAAGTAAATATGATAATTCCTACTTTTTTCATATATGTTTATACATATATTGTTTTATCAATTTATTGTTGGTGTGGATAAAAGTTGCCTGAGGGTAGGCTGGTAATTTTAAGTGGAGTTTTAAGGTAGCGTGAGGGTGTTTAACAGTGTTTTAAAGGTGTTTCACAGTGTTTAAGGGTGTTTCACAGTGTTTTAAAGGTGGAGAGAGAATTGTGCAGCTTGGCAGCAGTCAATTTTTCTTACCCATAGTTAATGCTGGTGGTTGGGCATTTATAGTGTGAAATTTGGGCCCTTATGGGCTTTCGGGTCAAGTTTAATGGACCCGGGTCATGTTTAAAGACCCATAAGTTTTAAGCAGATGTGCAGGTAGCTTAGTCAGATAGTGTTTAGGTTTTTTAGTACCTTAGTCATAGTTCGAACTGCCTTAAGTTTACAGTGTTCGAAATCATCTGTCCGGTTAAAAAGTCCTGTTCGAATTAAATACTTGGAGCCTGTCCGCATTTACGGGGAGATTTACTTTGGACTGCCCTTCCGGGGAGCACTTCGAATTCGGACTCATCAGGAGCCCCTTTTTTAGGTATTTGAACAAGTGTCCTTGTTAAAGAACTGAAAAACAGTCCGACTTAGGAAGTAGTCTTCCAATTCGAAGAGAGTTGAGGACAGGCCCGGACAGCCCAATCGTTACGAATTCTAAACGGTTCTTGTCAGAGTTAGTGGGACACGTGTCACTTTCTGGTTGGTTACTTCAGCCGTTTTTTCACCTTGAAAGTTGCACCACTTTCTCGAACAAGTTACCTCTTTAAATGCTATTAATGACATCAGCGCCGTCTTTTAATCATTGCCCAACTTTTCGGATTCTCCTAGGAATCAACCCCCCTTTTTTACATTTACTATAAATTCTATTCATTTTTCACAGCCTCATTATCACTTTCACTCTGCCATTTTACCCAAAGCTTCATCTCTCTAAAACTTTAAGATTTCCTTAGTCGTTTATGTTCACAGCAAGAACAGCTTTGATCAAGGGTGGCTGGCTTAACCTCTCAGAATTGGAGAAAGCTCAAAGGGTTGAAAAAGAGAAAAGACTTGCAGCAGGGCTTCCAGCATCGCCTGTCGAGAAACCAGCCCCTTCAATCGAAGAATCTGATAGAGGTTCATCTTCTTCTAAAGGTACAAAACCTAGAAAACTCTTTCAATCAACACTCTCCCCCATAGTATCTGGCTCATCAGTCCAAGAGTCAATCCCTATTGTTGAACCGGGGGTCACTGTCACAAGTGTCAGGAAGAAATCCACTTTCATTGCTATGGGGTCCGACTCCGACCATTCTCCAGATAAATTAATCATGAAAAGACCAAGCAGATTGGTTAAAGGACTTTCTTCAAAAAATACCAGTGATTCAGGGTCCGGGGCAACTGTTAGGACTCTCCGGGAAAGGCCAGTTGGTCCGGGGGCTAGCAGTCCACTACCCCCTAAAGAAACTTCAACCTCAGAAACTCAGACTGAGATAAAAACTCAAACTCATACAAAGAGCCAACAGTCCGGAGGATCAGCTGTCCCAAGCTTCATCCCTCCTCGGGCTGTTTCTGCTGAAGCTCCCCCAACAATAATGGAGGAGAGGATGGAAGACTCCACTGAGGAGGTTAGGTTTGAGTCCGAGTCTTCCGGACAAGCTGAAACTGCTATAGTTGTTGCCAAGAAGGGCAAAGAGGACTTGTATCTGAGGCGTCCGGACCTGCCGGAGAGCCTCGAAGGGAGAGTAGGGCCCTGCTTTCACAAGGTAGAGTTCAAATACCTTTTATCCCTGTTAAAGACCAAGTATGCGTTTATCCATACTAAAGATCTGGGACGATTTCGTACTAAGTGGGGGATCCCTGAAAATGTAAAAATTCGAATTCCCATCGATCCGGAGACCCCGATGGATTGCAAAAGGAACGAGATAGTCTTCTTTACGGAGCTATTCAACTGGGGACTTAGTTCCCACTGGATCCAGAGATAGTGCGCTATTTCCACCTAGTCAAGCTATGTCCATCACAGCTAAGCCCTAACGGATGGTACACCCTGATGTCATGCATTATGGCGTCTAGGTTGTCCGGAATCCCTCTTCCAATGGAAGAGTTCGCTGCTGTAGCTAGTTTGTGCAAACACCATCAGTTCCCTTTCTATCATTTTAACATGGGGAACGATCTTAAAGCTGTGGATGATCTCTTGGAGTCGGAGATCAAGTGGAGGAGCCAGTTCTTGTTTGTGAGTGGCTCGTGGGAGAATGGCAAGAAAATCAAGGCCGGGGAGAATCCTAGCCTTATTCGAAGTAGATGGAGGAGCGATCGTAAGTTTTACTTTAAGTTTCTATTCGAATTTCTCTTTTCGTTTAGTTTATGTTAATCAGTTACCTTCTTGTTCTATCAGAGCTGCCAAAGGAGTTCGGAGACTACCTAAAAGTCGGACAGGTCACCTGTGGCAAGATAAACGCATGGGCCGCAGAGAACTGGGAGAACCGGTTTCACAAAGCTTTTACCCCTGGGAATTTAGCGAGATCCCATCTGTGGAACACCACAGGTCGAAGGGATCTAACCTGGGAGGAGTTCTCCACCCCACCTGATGAAGATGTAGTGCTAAGAAGGTCTCATGAATTGGATGGGACCCTCTTCATTCCTGCCCGGGCCAAAGCCCCAAGTAAAATGAAGGGCAAGAAGAAGAAAGGCAGGAGAGCGGTAGAGGATACGGAGAAAGAGGCTCCCACAGGTTCAGAGGTGTCAGCCCAAGCTCAAGTTGACGCAAACCCTCTACAAGTGGTAGAGCAGGAGAGCGAGAAGCAAGGGGTGAACTCCCCAAAACCTACAAGGGCTTCTAAAAGGACTCGCAAACAAGCGAGTGACAGTGCTGACAGGGAAATCAAAAAGAAAAAGACTTCTCAAAGTGAAGAGCTCACTCTCCGGGATCCGGAGCCCACCTTCCCAACCGATCCGACATTGGCTGAAGAGATCCCGGGGAATCTTAACGAAGGGATTCCAAGGGAATTCCATACCGATGAGATCGAAAGGGGAGAGATTAACATGGATGAAGTGGACGTCACCGGTCTGGGTCCTCTAGGTGACTACTTCCTTGGCCTGTCTAGAGATGAGTTCGCAGGGCCATATGTTCCCCCAAGTAGCTCCAACACAGTAAACTTCAACGGTAGGACTTTCTTGGTTTCCAGTGAGAGGGACGTCATAGCCCATTCCCTCCTTAGCAACGTGCAACCAGTACTCACCCTGGAAAGGCAAGTCCGGAGTCAGGCAGACACCATCAAAGATCTCAAGTCTGAGAAGGAGAAGCTGTCCGAAAACCTCAGGACTGCTACTACTAAGGTTGACTTGCTTAAGGAGTCGAACGAACAGCTAAAGAAGAGTCAAAATGAAAGCAACACAAAAGTTGCTTCTTTAGAAGAGACCGTAAAAGATCTCCGGGCTAAGCTGTCCGGATTGGAGAAGGACTTGACAGCCTCAAGAGGAGAAACTGTAGCCAAGGAGAAGCTGGTCACCAACCTGACCACTGACAAACTTGCTTTAGAGAATGCAGTGACTCAGGCTGTTGAGGAGAAAGCTGCTTTGGTGAAGGATCAAGAGGCCATGATCAAGGCCAAAATCAACGCTTATGCCAGGGAGATGATACGGAGTGAAGAATTAATGATTGAGAAAGTAAAGTCTGATATGGTCCTCCTGTTTCACGAGCAGTTCCCGAAGAGGAGACTAGGGGACTTATGGCGCTATGTGGATGACGATGATCTCCCATACTGGACCATGGTTGATGAAGGGTATACTGATATATCCTCGTCTGGTGATGAAGAGGAAACCGGAGAGAGTCCGGGTGAGGAAGAGGTTGACCCCAAAGGTAAGAAGATCATTGAGGAAAAAAGCGACATCAAGAGCAAGAAAACAGATGAGGGTGAGCCATCTTCAAAGGCTCCATCTTAATTTATAATTTGTTTTGTTTATCTTTTGTTTGAACCAAAGTCCTTGGAAGGCCAAGGCACCTTTTTTGTGATGGTGTCCGAATTATTCGGACGGTTTTTTGTCCTGCACCCAAACTTGCTTAAAAAGTCCTTGGAAGGCCAAGGCAATTATTGAATGAATGTTTTATTTTGCTCAACCATTTTCTTCTTTCATAGTCTGTTTAAATAGCCGGAGTTGTGAGAGTGTTTAGTTTCCCTGGCTAGAATTTAAGTAGCCCTTAAACCTTTCTATCCGGATAGTATGATAATCAACAGAATTTTGCAAAAACTTAGAAAATTATTTAAGAAGGCTCCAAGTTTTATTGAAAGCTCTCCGTGGCGCCGAAGAGAGGAAGTGGTATGCCCCCAAATATTTACATGGATATTTAAACAAGTAAATATTTACACAAGTTCATTCCAAGTACATTCGAAGGTGTTCAATATTCCAAGGGTGAGTCAAAACCCTGCCATCTTTGTCTTCTAACCAGTATGTGCCAGGCTTGATTCTTTCAACCACAGTATAGGGACCCTCCCAAGTTGGGGCCAGCTTGCCGAAGAGCTTTTCTTTAGTATGCAAGAAAACTTTCCTCAATACTTTGTCCCCTGGCTGAAAATCCCTTCTTCTAACTTTAGAAGCAAATCTGCTTCTCATCAAGCCCTGATAGTGTGCCATTCTAAGATGAGCTTTCACTCGCCTTTCTTCAATTAAATCAAGTTGATTTCTAACCGCCATTTCATTAGCCTGTCCGGAGAAGTTGTGGACTCGAAAGGAGGGGAGTGTCTTCTCTATGGGGGCTACTGCATCCATCCCATAGACCAAGGCAAAAGGTGATTCTTGTGTCGCAGCCCCAGGCGTTGTCCGGTAGGCCCACAAGACTTCTTGTAAATAACTAGGCCACTTCCCAGCAGCTCCTTCCAAATTTTTCTTTAAACCGGACAGTATTGTTCTATTAGCCACTTCAACTTGCCCATTGGCCTGTGGGTGGAAAGGTGAAGAAAAGCAGTGATGAATACCCCTCGAGGCACAGAAGCTCTCCATTTCTCTGTTGTCAAACTGTGGCCCATTGTCTGTTGTTATTCTCTGGGGGACACCAAATCTGCAACATATGTTGGATAGAATGAATTTTATAACAGCCTTTGATGTTGTCCCTGCCAAGGGGGCTGCTTCTATCCACTTCGAAAAGTAGTCAATGGCTACGATTATGGTTTTACGCCCTCCGGACGCCACAAGGAGAGGCCCAACTAAGTCCAATCCCCATCGAGCAAAAGGGATGGGCTCAGAAATTAATTCCAAAGGAATGGCTGGTACATGAATTTCATTGCTGTACCTCTGGCATGGGTCACATCTTCTTACCAGCTCCTTAGCATCTTTCATTATTGATGGCCAATAATATCCGGAGAGAAGCACTCTTCTTGTTAATGCTCTAAATCCACAATGGGCTGACCCCTCACCATCATGCAATTCGGAGAGAACCATTTGTGACTCATGATCCCCTAAACAGCGTAGGAGAGGTTTGCTATAGGACTTCTTGTACAGGACCTCTCTAATCATGATAAAACCACGAGCCCTGTGTTTTAACGTTCTGGCTTGTGGTTTATCCAAAGGCACGATGCCATCAGACAGATATTGCATAAGAGGAGACCTCCAGTCTTGAGGCCGGTTTACTTGTATTTCAAAGACTTCCTCTTTTCCACCTTCATCAAATTGAATAGAAGGGCTTTCGAGCACATGGATCCATGGGTAGGACTCTGTATATGCTATTGTTGCCAATGAGTCTGCTAGTTCATTTTCTGTCCGAGGAATATGCTCATAGACAACGGCTTTAAACTTCATCGCCTCATTTTTCAAGAGAAGTAAATACTTGATCAATTGCTCCTTTCTAGCTTCCGATAGGCCCAAGGCATGGTGGACAAGCAATTGGGAGTCACTTAGTAGCTTGACCCTTTTTGCTCCACAGATGTAAGCCAATTTCAACCCAGCTATAGCTGCTTCGTATTCGGACTCATTATTGGATGCCCTGAAAGCAAAACAAATAGCTTGGAACATATTGTCCCCATAGGGGGAAGTGAGACATATTCCTGCCCCAGATCCTATGGCACTGGATCCTCCGTCTGTTCGGACAATCCACACTTTTTTGTCTTTTGAATCAGCAGGTTGTTCTGAGTCCCTATCAGAATGGAACTCAACCAGAAAGTCAGCCACAGCTTGAGCTTTTACTGCTGTCCGGGGAGCGAAATCTATGTCGAAGTCCCCCAACTCTACTGACCACTTTGTCATTCTGCTCGAAATGTCTGCTTTTTGAAGGACATTTTTTAAAGGGAAAGATGTCCGGACAATGATCGGATGAGCCTGAAAATAAGGCCTCATCTTTCTTGCAGCTATCACCAAGGCCAATGCTAGTTTTTCAAGTTTCAAGTAACGCCTCTCAGCATCAATCAAGCTTTTGCTGATGTAGTACACTGGGTGAGGATACCCATCAACCTCCCTTACTAACACAGCACTGATGGCACAACTTGAAACAGCCAGATATACAAAGAGAGTTTCCCCATCGATTGGCTTGAACAAAGTCTTGGGAGAGGACAGATGCTTCTTGATTTCATTGAATGCCTCATCACATTGTGGTGTCCATTCAAAACCTTTTGCACCCTTCAAGGTTTGAAAGAAAGGAGCACATCTGTCCGAAGACCTTGAGATGAATCTGTTCAAAGCTGCTAACCTCCCCATTAACCGCTGTACTTCTTTAATGTTTCGAGGAGGCTCCATTTGGAACAAAGTATTGAGTTGGTCCGGGTCGGGCTGTATTCCATGCTCACTTATGATATACCCTAAGAACTTCCCGGACTGCACTCCGAACACACATTTTTCAGGATTTAACTTTAAATTCACTTTGGCCAAGTTGGCAAAAGTCTCTTGGAGGTCGGACAAGTGCAGCTGCTCATCCACACTTTTCACCATCATATCGTCAATGTAAACCTCCATATTTCTTCCAATTTGATCAGCAAATGCCTTATTGACTAACCTTTGATAAGTAGCCCCAGCATTTTTCAAGCCAAAGGGCATCACCTTATAGCAGTGCAGACCTCTATCAGTAACAAAAGTGGTATGCTCTTGATCTTTTGGATCCACCTGGATCTGATTGTACCCGGAGAAAGCATCCATGAAGGAGAGTAGCTTGTTCCCAGAAGTAGAGTCTACTAACTGATCTATCCGGGGAACCGGATACAAGTCTTTTGGGCAAGCTCGATTGAGATCTGTGAAGTCAATGCACATTCACCATTTACCATTTTTCTTTTTTACCAAGACGGGATTGGCAGTCCACAAAGGGTACTGCGATTCTTTAATGTGCCCCATCTTTGTGAGTCTGTCAACTTCTTGCACAATGACATCAGCCTTTTCTTTGGAAAAAGCTCTTCTTTTTTGAACTACTGGAGCTATATCTCTCCGGACGGATAAGTGGTGTGATATCACCTCTGATGGAACCCCAGTTACATCAGCATTGCACCAAGCAAAAACGTGCTGATTGTCTTTTAAGAATTTCAACATTCCTTCTTTCAACATTGGTGGCATTTTGGATCCTATCTTAACATTTTTTCCCTCTTCCAAGCAGTGTGTTTCAACCTCCTCCACTGGGATCAACACTCCGGGGGTCTCTCTGGGGTCATCAATTTCACCCTCACCCCCAGAAAGGCCCTCAAACTGCTATTGGTCATTTATACGGACTGCCCCCATCGTTCGTGGAGCCAAGGCAGTGGCATAGCATTCTCTTGCAACTTTTTGGCTGCTCCAGACAACCCCAACTTGCCCCTGAACAGCATATTTTAGACACTGATGGACTGTCGAAGCTACTGCATGCATCCTAGAGAGCCAAGATCTCCCTAGAATAGCATTGTAGCAAGTGGGACAATCCACCACAATGAAGAGTATTCTGACTGTTTTCTTGAAAGGGCCCCTGCCCAATAGCACTTCTTCTTCAAACTCACCGATCACATCGGCTGAGCTGCCCGTGAAGCCTACGATCGACCTGTCTGACTTTTGAATCACAGCTGGATTTTTCATTTTCTTGTAAGTGTCTAGAAAAAGGATATTGGCAGAGCTCCCAGTATCCACCAGGATTCGCCTTATCTCATTGCCCCCTATAGATGCTCCTATAACGACAGCATCCTCATGAGGGCCAGCAATGTCTCTCAAATCATCCCCATCAAAGACAATGAATGGGAATAAACTTGATGATTGATAAGAGGTCATGCCCCCCTCTAGCTGGGAAGCCAAATTATGAACATGCCTTTTTCTTGATGAAGTGGTAGGAGCTGTTACAGTGTCCCCTCCGAAAATTGTCAAGGACTCGAAGAATTTAATGAGCCCGGAGACCGATCTAGAACGTTCCTCTATAGCACCCACTCTGTTTCTTGTTGGATCGGGATCCAAGTATTCAGATTCCACATCAAACCTTTCAATGATTACCATAGCCCCCTCCGGGGCAGCATTAACCGGACCAGCCCGGTGAGTGTTGTCAGGCCTGTTGCCTCCTCTCCTTTTGACGTATGCACCCAATTTTCCCCTTTCGATCAGGTTTTGAACCTCTTGTTTCAATGCTATGCAATCATCAGTAGTATGGCCAATATCATTGTGATATTGACAAAAAAAACTGTTTCGATGTTCTCTGGGAGACTGCAAGGTTGCTGGTCTCCGGTAGTGTACTTCATCTTTTGTTTTATCGAAAATGGTTGCCACACTTTCTTTGAGTTCTGCAAACCACTCCGGTTGGACCCACGGCCCCCTTTTGTTTCTAGACTGCTGACTTTGTGCAGGAGCAGCTGGTTGAGACTGAGCTTTTCCCCTTCCATGCCCCTGTCCGGTTTCTCTTGCTTTGTTCCCGGACTGGTTTTGATTCGGAGTTGGTGTCACCGGGGTGGATCTCACCTGTCTGTGCACCCTGGTCTTCTTTGTTTCATCAACATTTATTTGCTTGCCAACTTGATTTAGAAATCCTCCCCAGGTCATGGCCTTCTTCCTGGTTACTGAATCGGCCAGGTTGCCCGGGTTCAAACCTTGTCTCAGGGATGCTATTGCCACTTGTTCAAAGCAATCAGCCAGCCCGTTTTTTGTGTTTACAAAGCGACTTATGTATTCTTTTAACGATTCGTTTGGTTCTTGGGCATAATGGATTATGGTATCTCCATTACCCTTTAACTCCTTACTCTCCACAAATTGCCTTCGGAAGGCCACCCAAAAAGTATCAAAATCTCTGATACAACCCTGAGGCAGGCTGTTGTACCACTTCAGAGCACTCCCCGTGAAGGATTGGGAGAATGCCCTACAGAGTAGTTTATCATCATCATCAAAGTTCATCATGAAGTTCTTGAATTGCTCCAGATGATTGTCTGGATCAATACTGCCATCATACTTCTCCATCTTGGTACTATCAAACCTCTTAGGGAGGTTCCCGGAGAGTATTTTAGAAGACAATGGCGATTGCCTCCAATTTCTCCCACGACTGAATGCAGTATCCTCATTAGGTGTTGCAAAGATACCTGGCTCATCATGTAAGGCAAAAGGATCCACCAGCATCCGGTCTACATGCCTCCAGTTGTGAGATGATCCTTTCCCAATGTGCCTTTTCATTCTTCCATGGTGATCTCTTTTTCTGGAATACTTCTTAACTTGTTTCTGTTTTTTCCTAGTTCGCCCCTCATCACTACTGGAGGACAAGGATTTTTCATTTCCCTCACTGTCCGAAGAGCTGTCCGAAGATTCTGAACTTGAGTCAGAACTCTCCACAGGCTTGGACCGGTGAGACTTTTTAGAACTGGCATGTGTCTTTTTAGTGCTCACATGAGTTTTTGAAGCCTCATGCTCTCGAGGGTTATCAGAGCGATGAGCAACTGACGCTTTGGATTTCTCCTTCATGCCCATCTTGGCCTTTTCAGCCCTCAGAGCTTCTATTTCAACCCTCAACCTGTCACGCTCTTGGACACTATATTCATCGTTCTCTTCCACCACTTCGAGCAAAGCTGGTGGAAGCTCTGGATTATCCGGATTCATTCGGAGAGAATTTCTTTACTTGGTTTTGAATACTTGATTCAGGTACCGTCGCCTCCGACTGTGGTCGCCAATTTGGTGTGGATAAAAGTTGCCTGAGGATTTGGTGTGGATAAAAGTTGCCTGAGGGTAGGCTGGTAATTTTAAGTGGAGTTTTAAGGTAGCGTGAGGGTGTTTAACAGTGTTTTAAAGGTGTTTCACAGTGTTTTAAAGGTGGAGAGAGAATTGTGCAGCTTGGCAGCAGTCAATTTTTCTTACCCATAGTTAATGCTGGTGGTTGGGCATTTATAGTGTGAAATTTGGGCCCTTATGGGCTTTCGGGTCAAGTTTAATGGACCCGGGTCATGTTTAAAGACCCATAAGTTTTAAGCAGATGTGCAGGTAGCTTAGTCAGATAGTGTTTAGGTTTTTTAGTACTTTAGTCATAGTTCGAACTGCCTTAAGTTTACAGTGTTCGAAATCATCTGTCCGGTTAAAAAGTCCTGTTCGAATTAAATACTTGGAGCCTGTCCGCATTTACGGGGAGATTTACTTTGGACTGCCCTTCCGGGGAGCACTTCGAATTCGGACTCATCAATTGTTAACATTAAATCTAATATTATTGTGATGAATCAACAAAAGGAATGAAAAATCATAAAGTTATATTTATTGGTGGCAAACAAGTAGGCCCACCACCGACCATACCCATTTAACAATTTTAAACAGATTACAGGTCTAACAAGTTGCGTGTCTGTAAGTTGCAGGTGTGTCAGGTTACTGCTTATGCAGGTCTAGCAGGTTGCAGGTCCGGCAGGTAAACCCACGCAGGTTACCCACTAGAAGACCCATTTAAGGCACTACTTATCATGTATTTTATAATATTATTTAAAATTAATTTGAATGTGTTTAAATTGAATTTCAATAATTGAGATACGCACAATATAAACGAAATAATTATGTTATTTATTATATTTTAATTTAAATATTATATTATTTATATTTATATTTAAATATTATATTATTTAAATTTAAATTCTATAATCAAAGACATGTATATCGTAAACAATATAATTGTAATATGGTTTTTATATTCTTTGATTATATTTAAGATATTTTATTTAATATAGGTAGATATTTTTTTTATTCTAAAAAAGAATGAACAAAACAATATGAGGGGAGGCTCGAACCCTAACTATGCAAGCAAACACACTTACCAACATGACAAAGAGGAGAGATGTTTAAGAAATGTTCTTTTGGGTAATAAGCAATTGAAAGTCTGGATATCCGGAATTCGAATCCGGATATCCGAATTTTGAGTCCGGATATCCGAATTTCGAGTCTGGATATCCGGATTTCGAGTCTGGATATCCGATTTTTTTCTTCATTTTTTTAATAGGTCTCCCCTATAAATAGAGGAGACTTCAGATCCAAACTCACCATCTCGCAAAACTATTCTACATCTCTCTAAATCTCTCTACTATTTCTACAAATTCTGTAAAGCTTTAGTTTCTTATTTTACATATTATAGTTATACTTTCGGAATAGTTTGAATATTTTTTTTCGCTATTTGTTTTTCTTTGATAAAAACACTCAAATAACATTGTGATAACATTATACTAGCTCAATTAATAGTTTTGTATAATTTATCAAGTTATTTGCTTGTTGTAGTTGTTTATATTAGTTTTTATTCATTTATTTTCATTTTGAATAAAAAAACTAAATATTTCATTTCATTTGCGATATTAGTAAGTATTAGTCTAAATTTAGCTTTTATTAATTGCGATATTAGTTTCGATTAGTCTTTTATTTCATATTTAAAAATAACGTTGTTTTAAGTTTTAAAATGGCTTCAATTGTAAAAATTGTACAACTCGTGGCCAGTAAGAGTATAAACTTTGAACGGCTAAATAAAAAAACTATTTACCTTTTATTGTAATAACAACAATTGTACTATAAATAATTATAAGATATGATTTTTGTAAAAAATAATAATAACAACACTTGTAATATTTATAACCAAATCACAATAATAATCAAAATATAATAATAAAATGACAACCATATAACTTGTAATATTTTACAATCTTAAGATATAATGTTGGTTTAAAAAATAATAAAATGACACTACTACTATTTATAAACCAAATCATAATAATAATATTCAAAATATAATAATAAAATTATAACCCTAAAACTTGTAATATTTTAACATGATAAGATATGATTTTGGTTTATAACATACTATCAACACTTTTAAAAGTAATATTTAAAATTTTGATTTATAAAATAATTACAACACTTAAAATATTAATAACCAAATCATAATAATACTAACCAAAATGTAATAATAAATTTATAATCATATACATTATAAAAATATTTTTTAAATATAACTTAAGGTGTGATTTTAGTTTATAAAATAATTACAATACTTATAATATTTACAACCATATAATAATAATAATCAAAATTTAAACCAGTCTAACAGGTAGCATAATAATAAGGGTCATGCTAACCGGTGCCCATGGACACCAGTTAATGAAGACTTTAATTACTACTTTCAGAAAGATTCCATCATTTAATATTTAAATTAACAAAACCTTTTCGAAAAAAGTAACTGACTCTTTCCTTAACCCGTGCGCGAGCGCACCCGTTATCATTTTTCTAATAATAATAGTCAAATTGTAAATAGGTATGACATGTTGCAAGTCTAACAGATAGCATAATAATAATAATAATAATAATAATAATAATAATAATAATAATAATAATAATAATAATAATAATAATAATAATAATAATAATAATAATAATATGTTGCAAGTCTAAGAGGTAGTATAATAATAATAATAATCAAAATGTAAACATGTGTGGTAAGTAAAGTAGTTGGGGTTAACATGTAAACAGGTTTAGCAGACCAGGTCTGCATGTACCCATTTAAATTTTGACAGATATCCATTTACTTCTGCATGTATCCATTTACTTTTAGACCCATTTACTAGGCACCCATTTACCGCCCCTAGTTATATTTTTAGTAATTTTTTGAATTGAAAAGGTCAATAGGATAGCACATTGCAATTCGTTATTTTTTGAATTGAAAAGGTCAATAGGATAGGACATTGCAATTCATTATCTGTAGGCTAACGAGCTACTCTGTCTTGAACTACAGAGTCCCACCAATCAAAAGTTGACATTCTATTCGTTTCTTTCAATAGACGTCCGACTCTCCTAACAAATGATACTACTCGTACTTGTTTTTTTGAAATACAAGTTGGAACCCCCCTATACTAGTACTCTACCTGTAGTTAGAACTTAGAAGGCTGTCTTCTTCAACTTCACAATTAAAAAACAATACTCTAAGAAAGCCCTACCATCTTTTGCTTTTGTAAGTACAGCCTAATTTTTTTATATATATAATCTTGTTTGGTTCGTTGCAAACTTGCAATGAAGCTCATTTGTAGTAGTTTTTTGAGTTGAAGAAGTCAGTAGGATAGGACATTGCAAGTCATTATCCGTAGGCTAATGAGCTTCACTATCTTGTCCCGGCCCCCCTATATAAGTACTTTACCTACAGCTATGGAACTCCAAGAACCAAATGCAGTCGATGGCTGTAAGGATATCCCAAATATTGCTGATCCGGATCCAACTCCTCCAACTGAGGTTATTCAAGATGAAGTTAGTCATGGACTTAGGAGGAGTGAAGTGGTTCATTTGCCAGATCTTCCTGAAACCGAAGTGGAAAAGGCAAATGTGAATGGGTTTCAGGTGCTGGCTTCAAAAACAGATGCCGTGGAAAGGATTTTCGAAAAACATCCCGAGTTTGTTTCAAGCTTCCATTTCAAGAACCACCAACTTCGGTCTGCTTTCATGGATGCCATCCTTGCAGTCATTGAGAAGTTTTGCAAGTCACCTGTAGACTTCTCAGAGGATGATCTACGCTACTCCCGTGACACTTTGACTGATTTGGAGAATGCTGGTTTCCAGGTGGACTGGCTCAATACCAAACTAGAGGAAGTTGTGAGGAGGAACCAACAGGCTGCTGGATCTAAGTTGGCAGAACTTATCAAGCAGCTTGAGGAGATGAAGCAAATGATGCTCGATCTTGAATCCAAGATAATCGAGGAGAAGGCAGAAACTGAAGCAGCTCGAGCTTCTCTCGCGTTTAATGATATAGTATGAAAATTTGAAGTATAATGGCCGTCTTGCTTTGAAAGTGTTTTTATTTTGCCTGGACATGTGTTGATCTTTGTATGTCATATTATGGGTTATGTTTTTTTAGCTCAGGAGAACACTAATGATAGTCTCAATTACTGTTTTGCTCCTTTTTTGTGCCTTGGACATTATTGAGACCACAAGGCTTTATGAAGCTTTAACCCTTGTTATTGGGCTGCTCTATGTACATCTCTCCTTTCAGAAATTCAAGTAAGAACACAGACTTTGCATCCATTTGATGTTGTTTTCAGTTATCTTGACTTGCTACCTATAGCAGCAGGAATTCATCTTTAGAAGAGGAGAGGATCACACTCACACATTTCTGAAATTTTAGATAACATAACACTTCTGATTTGGATCGAATAAGGAAAGGAAATTATATTCATATATTTCATTTTAAATGTGTTGATTTAACATTTAAAAATATCTACAGTATGTTTTTGGTTATGTTCTCCAGAGATAGTAAAATCTAAAAAACAATTACCTGTTATTTGCCAGCTTTAAATTAAGCATCGTTGGATCCAAAATGTATCGACTCTTAAGTTATTTTGTTGGAAAATTTTCTTTTTGAAAAATTTTCTTTTTGGAAAATTTTCTTTTCTTGGGCGCGTTATTTTGGGAAATTAACTTTTCTTCTCTCCCAAGAAACCTTTTTTTGGAAAAAGTTTCTTCACTCTATGAATCTTCAGTCCGTCTCTTCTTCTTTGACTCTATGAATCTTTGCCATGGATTCAACTACAGACAAGCTTCTCAATATAGAAGAGTACCCTGCTCTTCATCATGAAAACGGATCTTCAAAAACAAAGAAATCATACGCTGAAACTGTCAGGCCGTCTTCCTCTGATACTAGTCTTGACATCAAGCCTGAGTTTTGTAAAGAAAAGGACGACCACTACACGATACAATACACGAAAGATGTTAAAGATTTTTTGCTCAAAAAATCAACTACTACGATTGTTGGTAAGTTCAGTGAGGGTATCCCAAGAAAATCAGTGTTAGAAGGCTTTCTTCAAACCTTCCAATTCAAAGGAACTTACAAGTTTATCAGCCATGACTCGAGGCATGTGTTTATAGAGTTCCACTGTAAAGAAGAAGTTAGCAACATTTGGTCCAAAAATGTTTGGAACATAGATGGAAAGATCATGAGAATCTTACGATGGGATTCTGAATTTAACAAAACAATTGAGAGCTCAGAGTCTTTGGTGTGGATACGTCTTGAAAGGATTCCTGAATTCATGTATAATGAATCGATTATACATGACCTGGCTTCAACAATTGGTTATACTTACAAAGTAATTGTTCCTGAAAATAAAGTTGCCATGAATGCTTGCTTTGCCCATGTTGAGATTGACATCTCTAGAAGACTCAAATACAGAATATGGACAGGCTTTGGATCAAATGATGGGTGGTGGATTAACATAAGTTACAAAAATGCACCACCCTACTGTAACGTCTGTTATCATGTTGGTCATAAAGACGAAGAATGTAAAAAGATCGAAAAGATGAATCAACAAGTTAAAGAAGTTGAGAAGTCTGAAAAAACGAGAAGAAAGTGTCAAGGATAATGCCAAGGATAACAGCAAGAAAGAGTTATCAATAAATGAAGTTAATGACAAAGAAGATACTTATCAGGAGCCAAGAACGTCTCTAAAAATTTCCAGTAACATTCAAACCTTTAGCAAAGTATATAGAAAGAAACTAAAATCTGTTATAACAACAAAGGAAAAAGATCTTGGAACAAAAGAATGCATCAAAGATGGAAGTAAAGATAGTGGTCAAAACAATGTTGAAAACAACATGGAAGTTGTAGAAGCCTTGCATGGGCTTGATCAAGACTTTGCTCAAAGCAACCTTCAGAATGAAGAAAACAATATGGCTACTGATTATGAAAACATTGGCAGCTGTGAAAATTCTCCCAGAAACCCTACTTACAATAGTGACTTTGGCACCATCATCAGTAGTAAGTTAAAGTCTGAAATGAAAAGAAAAAAATCCAAGAAGTTTACATCAATTCTCCGTCCAAGAAAGGAGAAAAATTGAAACTGAAATCTCTATCAGACAATGATAAAGATAACTAATTGGAATGCTAGAGGTCTGAATAATAAGCCTACTTTGAGAAGGCTCCTTTCGATTATCAAAGAAAACAAATAAAAAAAATTGTCTATTCAAGAACCCATGGCTGATGTTAGTAAGATTGATGGTGTGTCTCTTGTTCTTGGCTTCAAAAAGTCTTTTTCAAACTGCTCCAACAAGGTGTGGATCTTCTGTGATGAGGGTGTTGAAATTAATGTTCTTAAAAAATCATGATCAGCTTCTTTATATGGCTGTTTCTTATCATGGTTGTGATATTATCTTCAATTTTACGGTTGTCTATGCTAAGAGTCAGCGTTTGCTTAGATTAAATCTTTGGGCTCAGATGAAAACTGTTGCTTCTAATGAGTTTCCTTGGATCATTACTGGTGACTTTAATGCAATTACGTGCTCTGAGGACCAAATTGGCTGTTCTACTTATGACCATGCTAGTTTGAGTGATTTCGATGATACTATTAGGCAGTGTAAGCTTGAAGATGTTGGTTACATAGGCTCGAGATACACATGGAATAGAGACACTCGTTGGAAACGACTGGACAAAACTTTGACAAATGAGTTGTGGATCAGCACTTTCAAAGAAACTCAGGTGTCTCACATGGTCAGAACTTGTTCTGACCATACCCCCTTTTAATTCAGTTTAGCTTTAATTCTAATTATATCAATTGCAAGAAAAGTTTCAAATTTATTAATGCCTGGACAAATGATGATAGTTTCTTAAACACTGTTAGACAGAATTGGAATATGGCTTGCAAAGGTAACAAGGGTCAGGTCTTTTGGTATAAGCTGAGGAGACTTAAAAGCTACTTAAAGAAATGGAATACTAAGCAGCTCTAGCTTCTCTCGCATTTAATGATATAGTATGAAAATTTGAAGTATTATGGTCGTCTTGCTTTGGAAGTGTTTTTCTTTTGGTTGACCACGTGTTGCTCTTTGTATGTCATATTATGGGTTGGGTTTTTTTTAGCTCAGGAGAACACCAATGATAGTCTCAGTTACTGTTTTGCTCCTTTTTGTGCCTTGGACATTATTGGGACCATACAAGGCTTTATAAAGCTTTAACACTTGCTATTGGGCTGCTCTATGTGCATCTCTTCTTTCAGAAATTCAAGTAAGAACCAAGCTATGACACTTTACATCCATTTGATATTGTTTTCAGTTATCTTGAGTTGCTAAGTAGTAGCAACAAGAATTCATCTTGAGTCACATTTTTAGAGGCAGAGAGGATCAGATATTTCTGAAATTTTAGATAACATAACACTTCTAATTTGGATTAAATACGTCGAATAAGGAAAGGAAATTATATTATTATATTTCATTTTAAATATGTTGTTTTAACATTTAAAAATATCTAGAGTATGTCTTTGGTAAACTTGTCTGTAGATATTGGCCAAGACAGCTTAATTAAGCCTAACTGGATCCAAAATGTATCTAACTCTTAAGATATTTTCTTCCAACAAACTTTTATAACTATTTTTTCTAATTTTTTTTAATGAAAAACGAGAAAATTGTGTTGAATTGAACAAATTGAATTGAAAGTATTACTGAATGTTATGTTGATGTATGAAGATGATCATTGATATGCATACTCGACAATATATTTTTGGAGTTCTTTAATAAAGGAAAGATATCCGACAAGTCTTTTGTTGCTTGAAATATGATCGTGTATCAGACAACCGATTATGAGTTGTGATCAAACATAGCGGCCGTGAAATAGACATTTTTAAACTATTCAAAAGCTTCGGAGTACACCGAAACATCTTGACTCAAATTGTATGGCGAACAGAATTATATATGCACACACTAACCTTGTCAATCACTACGGAAACACGCTAATTAATCGGGAAACTTATTTATCATTATATATATCAAAGTTAGAGTAATTGACGTACTCGACAATATATTTTTGGAGTTCTTCAATAAAGGAAAGGTACCCGATAAGTCTCTTCTTGCTTGAAATATGATCGTGTATCAGACAACCGATTATGAGTTGTGATCAAACATAGCGGCCGTGAAATAGACGTTTTTAAACTATTCAAAAGCTTCGGAGTACACTGAAACATCTTGACTCAAATTGTATGGCGAAAAAATTTATATATGCACACACTAACCTTGTCAATCACTACAAAAACACGCTAATTAATCGGGAAACTCATTTATCATTATATATCAAAGTTAGAGTAATTGACGTACTCGACAATATATTTTTGGAGTTCTTCAATAAAGGAAAAGTACCCGACAAGTCTCTTGTTGCTTGAAATATGATCGTGTATGAGACAACCGATTATGAATTGTGATCAAACATAGCGGCCGTGAAATAGATGTTTTTAAACTATTCAAAAGCTTCGGAGTACACTGAAACATCTTGACTCAAATTGTATGCCGAAAATATATATATATATATATATATATGCACACACTAACCTTGTCAATCACTACAAAACACGCTATTTAATCGGGAAACTCATTTATCATTATATATCAAAGTTAGAGTAATTGACGTACTCGACAATATATTTTTGGAGTTCTTCAATAAAGGAAAGGTACCCGACAGGTCTCTTGTTGCTTGAAATATGATCGTGTATCAGACAACCGATTATGAGTTGTGATCAAACATAGCGGCCGTGAAATAGATGTTTTTAAACTATTCAAAAGCTTCGGAGTACACCGAAACATCTTGACTCAAATTGTATGGCAAAAAAAATTGTGTATACACACACTAACCTTGTCAATAACTACAAAAACACGCTAATTAATCGGGAAACTCATTTTTCATTATATATCAAAGTTAGAGTAATTGACGTACTCGACAATATATTTTTGGAGTTCTTCAATAAAGAAGGTGTCTGACAAGTCTCTTGTTGCTTGAAATATGATCGTGTATCAGACAACCGATTATGAGTTGTGATCAAACATGGTGGCCGTGAAATAGACGTTTTTAAACTATTCAAAAGCTTCAGAGTATACCGAAACATCTTGACTCATATTGTATGGCGAAAAAATTTATATATGCACACACTAACCTTGTAAATCACTACAAAAACACGCTAATTAATCGAGAAACTCATTTATCCTTATATATATCAAAGTTAGAGTAATTGGCGTAACATAGTTGAACTAGTTATTTATTTTATTATATTAGTATTAAAGGCGCATATTTATCATTGAGATGATTTATCAAAACCAAACAATTAAGCCTTGAATTCAATACTTTGCTCGATGTTCAACAAATGAAGATAAATCAATTATTTGAGAAGTATAAGGTAATTTTATACGAAACTTAGATAGTCAAGCATGGTATTGTTTATTTGAGGCTGAGGGTAATTTTGTCAAGTGTTTTGGAGAGTTTTAAGAGTATTAAATGTTTGGGTGTTTTGTAGTGAGAGATTTAAGCTGTCTGGTTGTATTAAATGTTCATTACCCTCATTAATGAAAGTAGTTGAGGTATTTATACCCTTAGTGATGGACCCACGGGCTTTCGGGTCGAATTATGAAACCGAATCAAGTTTAAAGACCCATTTACTTAATAAGCTGATTAGCACCTAGCTTAGTCAAAAGGTATTTAATTATTTTATACTTTTGTCTTGTCCGGATAGTTCAGTGGGCAGTTTTTATTTGAATTACCCTTGTCTAGATGTCTCAGTGGCCAGTTTTTATTTGAATTACCCTTGTCTGGATGTCTCAGTGAGCAGTGGTGGATTTGTCTGGACTCATTAGTAGCCCCTTTTTTAGGCTTTGTCAAAAATCTTTGGCAGGACTAAAAAATTCACTTAGTCAGTTACGATATTTTCTGGCCCGTTCGTGTATTTGGTTCGACGTTTGTCTAGACCGATTTATTCTCAGAATTTTAAGAGTTTTTCTTTGGATCGTGGGACACGTGTCGCATCCTGATTTGACCTACCATCCATTTTTCACCTAGAACGACACTCCCACTAAGCCTAAAAAGTAACCTCTGCATTTAATATTTCCTATGTCACTATCGTCTTCAATCATTGCTCGAATCTTTTCGTCTTCTCCTAAGTATGAGTTGTTTTTCTTCTTACTAATATATAAACTACTTTCTTTTACTGTTTCACAATCTTCATCACTCTACAAATCTTTTACAAAGCTTTCACCTTTTCTTTCAAAATCGTTCTTGGGTAGTTTTATGTTCACAGCTAGAAACGCTCTTGTAAAAGGCGGCTGGTTGAATCTATCTGAATTAGAGAAGGCAAAAAACGTTGAACGAGAGAGACGCACTGATGTTGGTCTCCTAGTCTCCCCAGGAGACAAGTCTGATAAACCATCTCTAGAAGCTGATCAAGGATCATCTTCTACCAGAAATCCAAAACCCAAACTTCTATTCAAGCTAAACCTTTCGCCAATCTCATCAGGCTCATTTGTTCAGGATTCCCAAGCTTCTACTTCCCAAGAAAAAACAATATCAAGCATTAGAAAACCATCCCCGTTCATAGCCATGGGATTTGATATCAAAAAATCTCCAGAGAAAACCAATCCACGCCGGACAACTCGCTTGGTGAAAGCCCAAGCGACTAGTTCACAATCAAAGTCCTCCAAACCGGGGGCCTCTAAGTTTACAACCAAAGACAAACCCTCTGGATCGGATATTTCCATAAGATCCCCTCAAAATAAGCCCTCAAGATCAGAGGCATCCAAAGTAGCTTCTCAAGCAAAATCCTATGGAGCTGAGCCCCAACCGGACACCAGACCTCTAGAAGAAATTGATGCTCAACCATCTGGACAAACCATTGAGCCAGAAGCTGACACTCTTCCATCCTCAACAACTGATAAACCTTCCACAATAATGGAAGAAGTGATGGAAGATAGTATCGAAGAGGCCCCATTCGAAACTGAAGCCTCATGAAAAACTGGGGATGCTACCTCTGACATAAAAGGGAAAGGAAAAGTGAAGGTTGGAATGGCTCCGGAGCTTCCGAAGTGCTTGGAGGGCAAGGTAGGACCTTGCTTCCAGAAGGTCAACGTGAAGTATTTGTTGGCCATGCAGAACATCAAATACGTTTATACTCATACCGCCGAGTTGGGCCAGATCCGGACTAAGTGGGGGATCCTAGAATCAGTGAAGGTGATGATACCAGTCACACCGGAGACTCCGATGGACTGCAAACTCAATGAAATTGTCATCTACACCGAGTTTTTCAACTGGGGGCTCAAATTCCCCTTAGACCCAGAGATCGTCAGGTATTTTCACCTGATTAAGCTTTGCCTAAGCGAGTTAAGTCCAAACGCTTGTACTCCCTCCTTGCCTGCATAATGGCATCAAAACTGTCCGACATCCCTCTCCTTATGGAGCAATTCGCCGTCGTGGCCAGCCTGTGCAAAAGTCATCACATCTCATTTTATCACCATAACATGGGAGACAACTTCAATGTGGTAGATGATTTGTTGGAATCAGAGAAGAACTAGAAAACTCAGTTCCCATTTATCAGTGGGTCATGGGAGAATGGGAGAAAGATCAAAGCTAAGGTTAGGCCTAGCATGCTTACCAGCAGGTGGAAGAGTGCAAGTAAGTCTTTAATCTTGTTTTTCATTTTCTCTACCTCATTTTTACAAATATTCCACTCTTGAATCACTTATTTCTTCCTTGTCAGTATTACCGAAGGAGTTCACCAGTTATCTGGAGGACAGACATACTACATGTGTCAAGCTGAATGCGTGGGCTCCAGAACGTTGGGGGAACACTTTCCACAATTGTTTTACTTCTGTTAATTTGATGAGATCCCATTTGTGGAATACCATAGGCTAGAGAGATCTCACCTAGGAAGAATTGACCACACCACCTCCCCCAACTGTCATTCTTAAGCGAACAAAAGAAAAGATGGCAAACTGGCCTTGCCCTCCAGAGCCAAAGCTCCTAGCAAGATGAAGGGAAAGGGAAAGAAAAAGAAGGCTGCAGCAGAGGCAGTTCGGGTTGTTGCAGAAGAGACCGCTCCGGGGAACCCAGGAGGGATTGATGCTACCTTGCTCAAGGTAGTTGAAGATGAAACTGTTAAGGAGGCAGGTGAATCGCAAAATCCACTAAAGCCCCCTAAAAAGGACCAAAATAGGGGAGCAAGCAGCGATGAGAGGACTGCTAAGAAGAAAAATGTCACCTTAGGGGACGAAGTAATCCTTCGCCCTTCGGAGCCTCTTCCTCCAGCAGACCCAATTGATCCTACCTTAGCAGAGAAGATTCCCACTGTACTGCAATACGGAGAAGGTACCGGAGGGGAGATTGATGGAGTAGACATCAGTTCCTTCCAAGACATTAATATTTATTTCAATGATTTTGAGAAAGCTGACTTCATTGGCCCCTACCGTCCTTCAAGCTCTTCTAATATGGTGACTTGCAATGGCAAGTCCTATACTTTATCCGGGGAGAACGATGTGGTGGCTCATTCTCTTCTGGGTCATATTCAACCAGTACTTAACTTGGAAAAGCAAGTGAAAAATCAGTCCACCCTTATCAACACCCTCAACACAGACAAAGAGACTTTCTCAACTAACCTCCTCAACGTTAACCAACATTGAGGCGCTGAAGAAGGAGCTTGAAGAGTTGAAGAAGGACAAAGAAGATTTGTCAACCAAGCTGGCCACTTCAGAGAAAGCTAACACAGAGCTCCAAACTAAGTGCTCCAGTTTGGAGAAAGATCTCTCCACCTTGAAGGAAGATGTGAAGACTAAAGATGATGCCATTCAGACCTTGTCCGATGATAAGACTTCCCTTGAAGAGGCTGCGTCTAAGGCAACCAAGGAGAAAGAAGACTTGGTGCAAGAGCAGGATCAAAGAATTCGGGCCCGCATCGATGAATACACCAACGGGGTGATAGATTCCCTAGAAAAAAGGTATGCCGAAGTGAAGTGTGATATGGTACCGCTTTTCCATCAAACGTTTCCAAAGAGGACGTTTGGTACCTTGTGGCAATATGTAGAGTATGAAGACATCTCATTCCATACGATGCTTGGTGGTGATAAAAAGAACTACTCTAGTATAATTGATTCCACTATCGATGAAGAAGAAGGAACCGAGGAAAGTTCAAGTCCTGAGCTTAAAGGCCCTAAGAAAAGAGATGACGCAAGAACATCCGAAGGGAATAAGCCCTGAGGTTTTTAACTATCTTTTTTTTTTCTTAATTTTGTGAACTATTAAAGTACTTGGATGGCCAAGGAATTTTTGTAATCGTGTCCGGTTTGAGTCCGGCTAAGCCTTTCTCAAAACTTAAAGTCCTTAGATGGCCAATGCATATTCTGTGTTCTAATATCATCATCCGGTTTTTACCCAGACAGGTTTATCTCACTCAATTTCTGCTCTGTTTCATACTTTCTTTCAATTTTAATGGCTAATATTTAAAGAGCCCTTATTTACTTTACAAATATTTAAGATGGGAGTGTTTAAAATCTCTAATTACATGTGTTTAATGGTCATCATTCAACCAAATTAATTTGATTTGTCAAAGATCCTTAGTAAAATTGAAGACTTGAAAGGAATTGTAATCAAATCACTCCGAATATTTTAAGAAGGCATCATATTTCATTGAAAAAACCAGACACCTCATTAAAACTTCCCCGCGCCACCAGGGTAGAAAAGAGTATGCCCCATAATATTTACATGGACTTTAAACAAGTAAATATTTACACAACTTTCATTCCAGATATAACCGGAGGTGTTCAATATTCCACGGGTACTTTAGGATTCTTCCATCTTTATCTTGAAGCCTATATGTCCCAGGCTTAAGTTTTTCGGAAATCTCATAAGAGCCTTCCTAGTTCGGAGCTAATTTTCCGAACCGCTTCTCCTTCTTATGCAAGAAAACCTTTCGTAATACTTTATCCCCTGACTGAAAATCCCTTCTCTTGATTTTGGAAGCAAATCTGCTTCTCATCAAGCCTTGGTAATGGGTGGTTCTAAGATGAGCCTTAACTCTTCTTTCTTCTATTAAGTCCAACTGACTTCTAATCGCCAATTCATTGGCCTGTTCGGATTAATTGTGGACTCTGTATGATGGTAGAGTTGCCTCTATAGGAGAAATTGCATCCATCCCATAAACCAAGGCAAAATGATATTCTTGTGTAGCAGCTCCAGGAGTAGTCCGGTATGCCCACAATACTTCTTGCAAATAGCTTGGCCACTTCTCTTCAGCCCCTTCTAAATTCTTTTTCAGACCGGACAAGATGGTCCTGTTTGCCACTTCAACTTGACCATTTTCTTGTGGGTGGAAAGGATAAGAGAAGAAATGCTGAATTCCCCTGGAGGAACAAAAATAATCAATGGCTACAATAATAATCCTGCACCCTCCGGACGCCATTGGTAGAGGCCCAACTAAATCCAGTCCCCAACGAGCAAAAGGCACTGGCTCAGAAATCGACTCTATGGGAACAGTTGTGATATTAATTTCGTTACCATATCTTTGGCGTGGGCATATTTGTTCACCAACTCCCTGGAATTTTCCATTCTGGATGGCCAATAGTATCCGGCCAACAAAACCCTCCGGGTTAGAGCTCTATAGCCACAATGTGTTGATCCCTCTCCATCATGTAGTTCAGATAAGACAATTTGGGACTCTTCAGCCCCCAAACAACGTATGAGAGGTCTACTGAACGACTTCTTATAAATAACCTCTCTTATTATTAAGAAACCACGAGCCTTTTGTATTAATTTCCTTGCCATAGCCTTCTCCGGAGGCAAAATTCCATCAAAGATGTATTGAAGAAGGGGAAATCTCCCGTCTTTGGGTTGAACCACTTGTACACTTAAGCTCTCCTCCTCTTCCTTGCTCGGATTTGGTTGTATGGATGGGAATTCTTGTACATGAATCCATGGGTAGGACTCAGAGTATGCTATGGTTGCTAAGGAGTCTGCCAGCGTGTTTTCCGATTTAGGAATATGCTCATAGCTAACATTTTTGAAGTTAGCTGCCACTTCTTTAAGAATAAATAAGTATTTGATCAACTGCTCCTTCTTGGGATCAGATTGACCTTGAGCATGATGGATAAGAAGTTGAGAATCACTCATAAATCGACTATTTTGGCCCCACACAGAAAAGCTAACTTTAGACCAGGTATAGCGGCCTCATATTCGGACTCATAGTTAGAAGCCCTAAAAGCAAAACATATAGCCTGGTATAATTTATCGCCATACGGAAAGGTTAAACATATCCCAGCCCCACAAGCCATTGTACTTGATCCACCATCTGTCCGGACAACCCACTTTTTTTTAGTTTTCTCTTCTGTAGCTTGTTTAGTACTTTTGTCCGAATGAAACTCTACCAAGAAATCAGCAACGGATTGAGCTTTGATTGCAGTTCATGGGGTAAAATCAATATCATAATCACCCAATTCCACTGACCATTTGGTCATCCTGTTTGATATGTTTGCCTTTTGAAGAACATTCTTCAAAGGAAAAGATGTCCGGGCGATAATGGAGTGAGACTGAAAATATGGTCTCATTTTCCTGGCAGCAATCACCAAGGCTAGTGCCAGTTTTTCAAGCTTTAGGTACCTCTTTTCAGCATCCATCAGACTTTTGCTGATGTAGTACACCGTACGAGGATAATTGTCCACCTCCCTAACCTATACTGCACTTATAGCACATTCTGACACAACTAAGTATATATACAGTGTTTCTCCGTCAATAGGCTTAAAAAGGGTTTTGAGAGAAGACAAATGCTTCTTTATTTCATCAAATTCCTGGTCGTATTGTGAGACCAATTGAAGTCTTTAGCACCCTTCAAGGTCTGAAAAACGGGGCACATCTGTCCGAAGACCATGAAATAAAACGATTTAATGCAGCCAACCTTCCTGTCAACCTTTGTACTTCTTTAACATTTCGAGGAATGTCCACTTTTAATAGGGTATCGAGCTGGTCCGGATTAGGTTGTATCCCTTTTTCACTTATTACATACCCCAAAATATTTCCGGACTGCACCCCAAACACACATTTTTCTGGATTTAATTTTAAATTAACCTTTACCAAGTTGGCAACAGTTTCTTGAATATCAATTAGGTGCAACTCTTCTTCTAAGCTTTTCACCATCATATCATCATTATATACTTCCATATTTCTAACAATCTGATTAGCAAATGCTTTATTCACCAACCTCTGATAAGTAGCCCCAGCATTTTCAACCCAAAAGGCATCACCTTGTAACAATGGAGACCCATATCTGTAACAAAGGTAGTGTGTTCGTGGTCCTTCGGATCCACCTGTATCTGGTTGTAACCTGAGAAGGCATCCATGAATGATAATAACTTGTTTCCAGATGTGGATTCTACCAACTGATCTATCCGGGGGACTGGATATAAATCTTTTAGGCAAGCTCTGTTGAGGTCAGTAAAATTGATACACATACGCCATTTCCCATTATTTTTCTTTACTAACACTGGGTTGACTGTCCATAAAGGATATTGAGACTCCTTTATGTGCCCCATTTTGGTAAGCCGGTCAACTTCTTAAACTATTACATCAGTTTTCGCCTTAGAAAAAGCTCTCCTTTTTTGCACAACAGGTGCAACATCTTTCCGGATAGACAGCTTGTGTGATATAATACCTGCAGGTACTCCTGTCACATCAGCATTGCACCAAGCAAAAACATATTGGTGATTTGCCAAAAAGGACAACAATTTTTTCTACAATTATGGTGCCATCTTGGAGCCAACTTTAACACTTCTTCTTTCAGCCAGGGAGTGGGTTCTAACTTCTTCGATCGGTATCAAAACACCAGGGGTCTCTCTGGGGTCATCAATTTCACTCTCACCCTCAGAGGGCCCCAACAACTGTTAATTTTCATTAATTCGGACTGCCCCCAGAGTTTTAGGGGCAAGTGCAGTTGCATAAGATTCTCTTACTATTTTTTGGCTACTCCGGACATCTCCCACTTGTCCTTGAACGACGTACTTTAAACACTGATGAACTGTTGAAGCCACAACATGCATCCTAGAGAGCCAGTGCCTCCCAAATATCGCATTGTAACATGTGGGGTAATCCACCACAAAGAATAGCACTCTGACTATCTTCTTGAAAGGGACTTTGCCCAATAATACCTCCTCCTCAAATTCTATGATTACATTCGTAAAGCTCCCTGTGAAGCCCTCAATGGATTTGTTCAAACACTGAATCACTGCCGGATTTTTCATCTGTTTATAAGAACTTAAAAAGAGAATACTGGCTGAGATGCTAGTGTCAATCAAAATTCTCTGGATGTCGTTACCCCCAATCGAAGCTCCTATCACCACAGCATCCTCATAAGGCCCAGCTATATCTCTTAGATCATCTTCATAAAAAACAATGAAGGGAAAAGGAATTTGGGATTGATAAGAAGACATGCCTCTCTCTAACTGAGTAACTAGAGTGTGAACATGCCTCTTCCTTGAAGAATGAGTTAACGCAGTCATAGTGTCCTCTCCGAATACAGTAAGTCACTCAAAAAATCTTATGAGTCTGGACAATGTCTTAGTATGTTCTGTTATAACCCCCACTTTATTCCGGGTTGGATCAGGATTCAAATACTCTGATTCGACATCAAATCTTTCAAGGATTACCATAGCCCCGTCCGGAGCAGATGTCCCCGCATTGTTCATTAGGCCAGTCCGATGAGCATTGTCAGGCCTGTTTTCACTTCTTCTCTTGACATAAGCACTCTGGTTGGACCCAAGGTCTTCGTTTATTTCTGGACTGTTGGGTCTGAGCTGGATTTGGGTGGGATTGAGTCTGTTTGGCCCTATTGGGCCCCTGTCCAGTTTCTTTGGCCTTGTATCCGGACTGGTTCTGGCTTGGAGCAGTTGGGGCAGACCTCACTTGCATGTGTACCCTAGTCTTCTTTGTTTCATGTACGTTGATTTGTTTTCCCACCTAATTCAACAAACCGCCGTAAGTCATGGCCTTCTTCCTAGTTACCGAATCAGCCAGATTCCCAGGGTTTAACCCTTGTCTCAAAGAAGCTATTGCTACCTGCTCAAAGTAATCAGCTAACCCATTCTTAGTGTTTACGAACCGGCTTATATAGTTTTTCAGTGACTCATTTGGCTCTTGGGTGCAATGGATAATAGTATATACATTGCCCTTCACCTCCTTACTCTCCACAAACTACCTTCGAAAGGCCACCCAAAACGTATCAAAGTTTTTGATACAACCTTGTGGCAAGCTATTGTACCATTTCAAAGCACTTCCCGTAAAAGACTGGGAGAAAGCTCTACAAAGAATTTTGTCATCATCATAAAAAATCATCATAAATTTTTTAAACTGTTTCAGATGGTTGTCCGGATCTTTGCTCCCATAATACTTCTCCATTTTAGTACTGTCAAACCTCTTAGGAAGGTTTCTGGATAATATCTTGGATGACAATGGAGATTGCCTCCAATTCCGATCACGACTAAAAACTGTGTCTTCATTAGGTGTTGCAAAAATACCTGGCTCATCATGGAAAGCAAAAGGATCCATCAGCAGCTGATCCATATGCATGTGGCTATGGCTGTGACTGTGAGACGACCCTTTTCCTAGATGCCTCTTTAGTCTCCCATGCCTATCCCTCTTTCTTGAATATTTTTTAACTAGCTTTTGTTTCTTTCTGGACCTTCTTTCATCGCTTCTTGATGACAAAGACTCCTCAAGCTCATCCTCATTCGAGGAGCTACTAGAGGACTCAGATTCTGAGCTCTCCACCGGCTTGGTCATGTGAGATTTCTTGGCACTAACATAGGTCTTTTTCGTGCTCAAATGAGTCTTTGCTGGTTGTCAGTATGGTGAATGGCTGACGCTTTTGAATTTTCCTTTAAAATCATCTCTGCATTTTTAGTGGCCATCAATGCTTCTATTTCAGCTTTCAAAATGTCTCGCTTTTCGGTCGTGTATTCATTTTTTTCTCCCACCACATCCACCAAAGGTGGTGGAACTGCTTGCTCGTCCGGATTCATCCGAACTGATTTTTATTGCTGGTTTTGAATGCTAGAGACAAGCACCTTCTCCTTCCATTGTGGTCGCTAATTTGGTATGGTTTATTTCAGGCTGAGGGTAATTTTGTTAAGTGTTTTGGAGAGTTTTAATAGTATTAAATGTTTGGGTGTTTTGTAGTGAGAGATTTAAGCTTCCTGGTTGTATTAAATGTTCATTACCCTCATTAATAAAAGTAGTTGGAATATTTATACCCTTAATGATGGACCCATGGGCTTTCAGGTCGAATGATGAAACTAGGTCAAGTTTAAAGACCTATTTACTTAATAAGCTGATTAGCACCTAGCTTAGTAAAAAAGGTGTTTAGTTAATTTATACTTTTGTCCTGTCGCGATGGTTCAGTGGGCAGTTTTTATCCGAATTACCCCTGTCCGGATGTCTCAGTGAGCAGTGTTGGATTTGTCCGGACTCATCAAAGCACAAAATAAACATTGGTCCCTCGTTATAAGCCCGCGATAACATTAGTTAATTAAAGCACTCGCAACATAAATATTTTCATCAATACCCGTGAACACACAAACATGTACAACATTCAACAATTAGTTATTATTAACCTTTAAAACTGCATATCTTTAAAACTATAACTCAAAAAAAACCAAAAAACACATATATTTCTACTTTTCAAAGACGGACAAATTTTTTTGATAATTATTTTTTTCTATTTTTTGCAACCAAAGTATACGTAATACTGTAACTAGAACATAATGTTTTTAGCAACCAAAGTACACATAATCTTGCAACTAGAGCACATTTGCTTTTTTCAGACTTATTTCACAACCAAATTATATGTATCTTCGCAAATAGAACATAATCCAATTTTATATATTTTTTTAAAATATTTTCAACATAAAAATGTATATATTTTCGTAACTACACAAAAATAGTTGTTTTACACGTAATTAACACTTATTTTCATAAAACAAGTTGTATAGAGTTTTTTAACACAATCATACTTATTTAGCATCCAAAGTTGTATTTTCACAACTATTTTTTCTTATTTTTGCAATACATTTGCACATAATTCCACAAATATAACTATTATCTTAAAAAAAATTAAAAATATAGTTTTTTTAAAAAATAACTTCCAAATAATTTTGGGAAAATAATTATGTTTGAAATAATATGGAATTGATTTTAAAATATTATTACAAATGATATTATTTTTAACAATGAAAAAACAAACAACCACGCTTTTAAACATAATTTTTGGCATGATATTAAAAATATATCGAGATCAATAACTATAATAATTATGGTAACAAGCTGAAAAACTGACTAGCTATTAATATTGACATATTCTATTGAAATCTTCATTTCTGTTAAAAAATATTGAAATTTTAATTTTTAGCAGAGTTGTGAGAAAAAATATTTTTATTTTTAAATATATTATGCGTAAAAATACCGATAATTAGCCAAAGATAAATTTATTATTATTATTATCATTTATTATTAATAAAAATAATTGATAATTGTTTTTACTATTTATGTACATCTTTTCATTATATTTTTAATATTTTGACAATTCTTTTTTTAATTCTTTTTCAGAAACCATAGCATGTGAATATGTTTTTTGGTTAGGAGCACTAAATCCAAAAGTATGCATTCTATCTACAACCGCCGTCATTGAAATTGACATTTTTGTTGAAATTGATATTTGAACTCAAATGTGTTTTGGGGTTTGTGATTATGGATTGTTTGGAGAAACAAAACAATGAGATGTTTTATGTAGGATTTATTGTGTTTTGTGAGGAATATAAAGTCTGTGTTATCGTCTCACATTTCCCATCTAGCGTCTTGCTAGATGTGAGACCAAGATAAAATAGAATTGTTAGACATGAGACTTATATATTAAATGCTAGACGAGGATATATGTAATACCTAAATGGTAGATCATGATAGATGCAAGATATGGATGCTAGATACGAGACCATAGTAGACGTGAGACTTATATGCTAAATGATAAACCAGGAGATACGCGAGACCTAAATGCTAGATCATGATAGATGCGAGATATAAATGTTAGCTGTAAGAACATGATAGACATAGAGGTTAGATGCTAGATCATGCTAGACACGAGACCTATTTTGTAGATGGTAGATGTGAAATTATGATAAAATGAAAATAATAGATGCAAGACCTAGAGGTTAGATGCTAGATGCAAGACCTAAACCTTAGATACTATATGAGAGATCAGTGTATATATGTTATATGCCAGACAAATGTATGTTATATTCAAGACCATGATTAATTGGGCTTGCGGAAAAATAAATAAAAATATCATTAATGGATCTAGTTTTGATAGTCTTAAGAAAACCAATGGTATTTTAAGATTTTTTATTTTAGAGTTGTGAGTTAAAATAAACAATTTTTTAAATAAAAAAAGAAAAACAAATGATTGTTTGATTATTTCGTGTAATGAGGTGTTTTTGATAAAAAAATATGATCCATGTAGTTATTAGCAACTTGTTCATTTTGACTAGTAGGTCGTAATTGAAATTCTTGGTATAACGTAATTGAATTTTTGGTCGGATAATTACGATGACTGACCTTATATTATTTCATGTGTTTTGCGATAAAAGAAATTTAAACTAATTTTTTATAGTTTATATTTATTTATATATATGAGATATAATATTTTTAGTTTAAATATTTTTTATTTTTTATATCGAATCAATTAATTATCTTTTATCATTTATATGATTTTAGATATAAATTCACTTTTAATTATTATTTATTATTACATATTACTTTATTAATATATTTTAAACAAATTTGGAGTACTCGAGCATTAATAATATTATTATTAAAATGTAGCTAAAGTAATATATATGATTCATCATCGTGTCAAAAATTATTATTCTTCTAAAGATTTCTTTTACTATTCTAGTAGAAAAAACTATTTTGATAAGATGAAATGACATGATCATTTTTTTAAGAGAAAAGTACCGGAAAATACCCACTTAACTATTTTATTATCCGGTAGTACCCAAATTTTGGATAGTGTTACTTAATACCTCGACTAAAAAATTGGACAAAAATACCCCTCGACTATATATACCCATAACTATTTTTCACTTCAAACCCACTTTTTCCACCTTCCCATCACCCTAAACAAACCCAAAAGACGTCTAATTTTAGTTACTCACCAGAAACCGTTCGACTTCGTGATACTCTCTCTCTCTCTCAAACCTAGTACCCTTACAGCTTCTGAACGTTCAAAATCAGTCGCCCTTCGCACCTTCAACGGAATCGCACCGGTTACCGTCTTTTACTAAGTCCAACGAGTAACCACCTTCTGTTCGATGAAGTTGTCGTCAAGTCTTCTCCGACCGGTCAATAGGACAGCGTTTAGAAGTAAACAGGTATGCATTATCATGGAAAGTGTACTTTTTTTGCGTTTTTGATGAATTCGAACACTATTTTCAGTTATTTCACGATAGGCGTTTCTTTTTATACTGGAATGAATTATTTAGTGACCATAGTTACTCAGTTTCTGGGTTTATCGTCGAACTCAGGGTAGAAGTTTAGTTGCATGTAATGTGAATACTTTCCTAAGAACTATGATGTATGTTAGATGTGCATTAGGTAGTTGATTGTTGATTTTGGTGTTGTTTGGATATTTTCCAGATCCCTGCAACGTGCATGTAAAAATAGAACAGTTCGCAGCCTGTACGTGTGAGCTGTAGTATAGTTCGCATCTTTATCACCCGTTATGCAAGCAATTCGCAGCTCGATTCAATTTTTATGTCACGCATTTCACAACTTGTATTTACAAATGATTCGCACGCCATCATCTGAATTGCTTGTAAAAACTATATTGATGTATAGATAATTCGCAGTTTGTGATGTGAATCGTTTGATATTTTAACTGATAAGACATGAAGTTCGCAGCTTGTGATGTGAATTTTGTGATACTCCAACTGATTTGTGTTTGTGCAGGAAGTATGACAACAAAACCTAGCTACTACTAGTCGAGGTTGGTGAGCCTTCTGAAGCTACTTAAATAGATGGGTATAACCCGTGCCCACATTAAAGCTGCAAGAAACACACCTTTCTACACGCTTTTGAAAACGACTTTCGAAATCCGTAATGAGGCAGAGCTGCCAAATAAGAAATTCTACTCGACCATTCAGTATCTCGTTGAGAGGTTCTCTGTCGATCGAGATGTCGTCTGTATTGGCTCAAAATTTGTAAAGCTAACCGAAGACGATGTGAAGGTCATATTCGGGATGAAGCATGGCACGGAGAAAATGAGGTTAATGAAAACTGGAGCATTTCACAACAAATACGCGCCCGGCGAGGAGGATGAATCAAGGATGATGAAGAAATACTTCATGGGTAAAACTGGCAGGAAAGTAGCAGCGAGTAATACTAAAACAATAACGAATGTCGTTATAAAGGTACGTCTAAAATCGACTTCATCTTATAAAGTAAGATATTATACTATTCTAACATAACCTTTTTTCGTTGGTTTGACAGGAAGGTATACAAAAAGCCATAAGTGACGGGGGGAGCATGAGTTGGAAGATGTTGCGAGGTTGTTGATACTGTTTTTGTGCTCCACCCTATTCTACTCCGTATCTGGAGATATCCTGGGTTGGAGCAAGCTTTATTATGTTGAATACTTGAGCAAAATAAAATTTACGACTGGTCCGGATCAATACTGTACAAGCTTCGACAGTCTATCAGGAGTTTCTTAGCAATCAAAAAACCCGATCGAGTCGTCGGCTGCGTCACCCTTCTAGTTGTAAGATTGATCTATTAACTATAAAAATTAGTTATGTACAGAGCATCTTGATGATAAAACTTACCCCCATGCAGCCCTTTTTCATAGAGCACACAACAATCGGCCTCGAGGTAGCGAAGCCAACCTTGATACCAAGGTTTTTCAAATGGTTAGGATTATAGTGCCAAGCAGCAACCGTGGCGCTGCTTATTAAAATACCCGACCTGCAAAATGATCAGGTATGAGCTTTTATATAGCTATTCAATTGGGGTTGCAAACACTTCGCAGCATATCATGCATTTTGATTGGTGTTATATTAGAAAATTTATCAATCATTTCGCAACCTGACATGAATACTTAGTTCGCAGCTTATTATTTCCACACAGTTTGTAGCATATTTACACACAATTCGCAGCTCAGCATGCGAATTGTTGCAACTCTAACATGGATATAGTTTCAAACATTTTGCAGCATATCGTGTCGTTTAATTAGTGTTATATTAGAACAATGCATCAATCATTTCGCAGTCTGACATGAATACTTAATTTACAGCTTATTTTTCCACACAGTTCGCAACATATTGTTTACACACAATTCGCAGCTCAGCATGCGAATTGTTGCAACTCTAACATGGATATAGTTTCACGCATTTCACAACATATAATGCGAACTGTTTGTAAAAAACAATTTGTTTGTCCACACCCTCATACTTTCAAAACAAGCCTCTTGCATCTATTTACTTAGATGTGCCTCTGTTGGTAGATTTTGGAAGGTCCACTACTTCTTACCGATGTTGAAACCGAAGCTTTCGGAGAACGACCAGATAGTGGAGATGCAGATGAGGAACGTATTTCACCAGAAGAAAGATCAAGGAAGAGGAAGAAAAGCACAACATCAAAACCAAGACAAAGGAGACGAGCATCACATAAAGAAACGAATAAGGTGATGTCTCCCAGACCCGAACAACCAACACTCCCCGAGCCAACGATTCCACCACCACCGAAAGGAAAATCCAGGAAGGAGGCCGACGACGATGCCACAACCAGTATGAGTGAAACAATTGATGATTATTTATTCAAACGCAAAAACCTAATCCTTAGATTTCTGCAATTGTTGCTGAATCAAAGCGTTTGAAGACATATGCCGACAAGAACAAGTATGAGAGGAAGATAGAAAAACAGGCCAGAGAACTAAGTATCAATTTCCCCTTAAATAATCAGTACTTAATATGTTTATAAAACGTCTGCTATCATTTTTTCAGCTGAAAGAATTGAAATGGAAGATAGCGGATCTTGAAGCACAACAACTCCACGCTGCTATCTCTCAGCCAATTTGCCAGATTGAAGCCCAATAGTTGAGCAGGTACCAGCATTTCCAGATAGAGCAACATCCACTGTATTGCAAGCATCCATGTCTGATACTGATCAGCACCATACTGATACAGTACTGCCAGAAGAGAGGGATGATGATGCCAACCATTCACCCATAGCGGTACAATCTGCAAGGATGTACGAAGAGTTATCGCTGCCCACAGAGATGGACACCACAGAGACACAGACAGAGAAAGAAAGACACGAGTCTCCTCTGAATGACCCAAAGGAGATAGAAGATCGTGCGAAAGAAGTGGCAAAACCAGGCAGCCTAGAAGATGTAAGTGGATCAAAAGTTCAATAAAATTCAATTATCTTATTTATTTGTTGTGATGAAATTTATTGAAATAATATTTACTGTTGTATAAATATTCAAACAAACTCAATGTATCTATTTAAAACAGTCAGTGGGGTTCCCAGTTGAATACATATTCCAAACAATGCCATCACATGATATAATGATATCAAACAAATATCAAGACTGTTGTGTATTCCTGTCCAAACAATTTGCATCTTATGTTGCGAATTGTGTATTCAACTAGTAAATTGGTTATTTTACAATTCGCATGCTGAGCTGCGATTTGTATGAAGTGGACAAAACAAATATCAGGTCAGCATGCGAATCATTCGCAACAATGATTATAGTATGCTTAACCCTTCCACCTTTTTTATTGGAATTTTTATGAAACAGGAGACCGAAAGACAACAACAACAGCAGAAACAGCACCAGCAGCACCAAGTTCAACACAAGCAACAACAACAACACCACCAACAACAACAGCAGCAACAAGTTCAAGACGAACAACAACAACAGCACCAGCAGCACCAAGTTCAACACCAGCAACAACAACAACAACACCAACAACACCAGCAGCAACAAGTTCAACACCAGCAACAACAACAACAAGTTCAACAACAACAACAACAACAACACCAACAACAGCAACAACAGCAGAAACAACTTCAACAAAAACAGCAAGAAGAACAACAAAGACAACAAGAACAACAAGAGCAGCAACAGATAGCGTTGGCAAAGAGAGAAAAGCTAATGCAAGAGATAGCACCGTAGGAGTCAGAACATGTCCATCCGTGTGAGAAGACGGAACTACTCAGCCAAGAAGGATCATCTTTAGAAGACAACACCACATATGCATATGCACATCAAAGACCAACGGTGATGTGCGCAAAGTCAGAATTGCTAAGCCAACGTGAAACTGTAGCACCGGTAACAAATCAACTGCAAGCTCAGAGTCCAACGATAACACAGTAGGTTTACCCGATGCTTTTGTTGATGGTATTTACACTCAAGTTTCACAGACATTTTAAAATGAAATTGATAATGTATATTACGATTCTATAATAAAACGGTCTTTGGAGAACATGTCGGAGGATGACTTTAATGATCTTTTCCGACACGATCCAGATCCTATGCCGAACAAGTCAACGGCATTGGTTGTCGCTGACCGTGCGGTAAGGGCTACTTATAATGATTTTGCATCATAACATGAGAATTGTGTGGATCTATTTTCAATGTTACAAATGAATATCAGGGTATCATGCGAACCGTTCAGTGGAACCTCGAACAGTTCGCATGCTACCCTGATTGATACTCTGAAGTGTGTTCAACTAAAACCAATAGTTTGCATGTTAGCATGCAAACTGTTTAGGGTCAGTAACATTATAATTACTGACACCCTTCTACTTTTGATTTTTGTTATTTCCTAAGGTCGAGCGAAGTAAAGAGACAGAGGAGCCTACTTTTAATCTACTGACACCAACACAGCCTCCAGTGACAGAGGAAGAGGAGGAGATAATTATAACAGTACAGGAACCGCCAAAAGTAGACTACATCGAATGGCCAAAGAAAACAAAAGTAACTAACCGTATCGATGTGGCAGAATACCACAAAATACAGTTAGTTAAAGCCTACGAGAGTGACACCCCTGATCTAGTGGTATGGCAGTTACCAGAGTCCAAATTCACATACGGAATCAGAGTGCAAGCGAGTGATGCGATGACACTACCTTTAGAACTGGAGCTGGACGTAAAGGTATCCAATTGTCAACCAATTTGCTTTTGTAATGCTTCAAATATGTCTTGTATATTTAACATAAATAAAAAACTCCTTTCTTAGATTATCGACGCTTGGATTTGAAAGATGCTTGAAGAAGCAGACTTCAAAGTTCTATGCACTAAAGCTAAAGGAGAGCAACATGACACCGTACTGGATTTCGGGCATGAATACGGTAAGTTTAGCTAAGGTAAATTTCAAAGTTTCAGAAAATATTCTCATTGTAATGTACTCTCGCTTGGATGCAGCATCAATTGAAAGATGGTTGGGAAGTAACAAATTTGGTGGACGCGGATTTTAGAAAGGCGCCCAAAAACCCCATCATCATCATGATCCCAATATGCACTGAGACAAAGGACCAGATAAACCACTGGACGTTGCTCGTCATTGACGTCGACGGCAGGTCAATAACAAACTATAATCCACTTCTGCCTAAACTGAAAGCCATAGACTACACCACAAGGACACCTACACAACTGGTAAATATTCCCAACTATACTCTTACGTTTAAACATATTTTTAAGTATGCATGATCAACACATGTTGAGAATTGTGATCGAGATATGCTGCGAAATGTGAGTTAATCAGTTGCATTTTGCAGCCTATCCATAACACATTTCGCATCATAGGATGCGAATCGTGTTGAACTATGCATTTCAATAAACACAGGCTGCGAAATGTTTGCAGAAAAATTGGATTGGATATCAAACAATTCGCACCATATGATGTGAATTGCTTGACATGTCCATGTTGGATTGGTTGTCACACAATTCGCAGCCTAAGGTGTGAATTGTATGGCACCACCTGTTGTTGTTTTTGTGCTGGTTCCTAACACTAATTAAACTAAGCAGATCAAATATTTGTTGGAGAGAGGATTCCTACCTAAATCAAGGACATGGTGGAAGGTGAAAACTGAAAGAAAAATCCAACAACAAAAACCAGGCACCCTGGACTGTGGTATTTTTGTCTGCAAATACGCCAGAGATATTATCTAGCATGGATTTGTGCAGACAGAATACAATAAAGATATGGTCACTGCCTTCAGAGCAGAAATTTTTGATTACTTTTTAAATAACAAAGACACCGTGACATATGGGTGATTCGATTTAAAACACTATGCTTTTTTCTTGTAAATACATCGATTGTAATTTTTAGTTTGTTGTGCATATTCCTTACCAAATAGTTCGCATCATAACCTGATATATAAGGGTTGGTTAATATTCGAATAATTCTAACCAAACAATTCGCAGCGAAATCCCTGGTATGTCTTAAAACATGATACTCATCAAACAATTCGCATCCTAACCTGATAGATGCTTACTTATCAGTAAATAGTTCGCAGCAAACCCTGGTCTACCACATTAAACAACAGTTCGCAGCCTGGTACAGAATAAAAAATTTAAAATATAAAGTTCAAGAATACGAACAGGCTATGGCTTATGCCTTGGTAAACGTTTTCTCCATTGAGCACAAAAAAAATCTAATCACGTACAGAACCCATTAATTGATGATTGGACATGGAGGCTATGTAATGATTACCTCATTTTCCTATAAATAACACTAGTAAACCAAAGGCTATTTTAAAACAAACTACACATTTAAAACCAGAGGCTATTTTTTAACAAACTCCTTTCCCTCTTCTCTTCGAATTCAAACAGTCATGTCTTTTTCCACCACCACAACCACAACCTCATACTCAAACTATGGTTCACTTGGTTCTCTGGGTGACTCATGGTCATCCTTAACCGTTAGCTGGAGCGATGAGTTGATCATGCCAGCAGCACCACTAAACAGCCCAGTATTTGTCTTTGATTTAGACATATATGATGACTACTACTCTGCTGACTCTCAACCAGTGGAAGTTGTTCCAATGATTGCCGCTGAACCTCTGCCAGAAGAGGTTGCAATGGTTGCTGGTGCACCTCAGCCAGAAGAGGTGAAACCTCAGACGGCAGAAGTTCCAAACAACAAAAGGAAGAGGGAAGACGAAGCCGGTCCATCAAGGATAAAATATTTATGCATGATGGACGTAGATAATGAAGATGAAGAGGAAGTGGAAGAGCAAAAGGTTGATGATCAGCACACAGAGGAGAAAGATGGTGAAGAATCCTCTACTGGTGACTGATAGAGTTAGCTTTTGTTTTTTGTTTTTTTGGAATGCAACTAACTAACATCAATAGCTTGTAGTGATCTGTGTAAACATTTGTTAGTGCATGAAATATTGTAATCCTCTTTTTTGTAATCCAATTTGTTTATAGACTTTCAATCATATAAACGATTCACATCCAATTACAATTTGCAAATGATTCGCATGTTAACCTGATATATTACTTGTTTCCAACATTACTAAATTTCATGCAATTCGCAGCCTAACATGCGATTTGCAGCCCACTGAATGTCCTGGTATTTTTATGAAAGCACGCTTCGCAGCTTAGCATATGAACAAATATCAGCACTTCTGGTTGTTCTCCATTCGCATCATATCTCTTTACACAAGCAGCCATGTGTCTTGATATATTTTTTGTCATAATTCGCATCCTATCATGTGAATCGTATGCGAATAATTGTTGTCATATGTTCTGGTCATAATTGGCAGCCAGGAGTCCTGGTGAAATTTCACACAAATCGTATGGAAACCTCATAGATGTTTGCAACATAATATCAACATATTGTACACAATTCGAAATACTGGATGCGAATTGCATGCAACTCAAAGCACTTAACATTTTTTTACTCTAATAAAAGCATTACAAACACATGAATGTAAAAATGTTTAGTTTGTTGTACAGAACAATAACAGTACTATAAATAAATGTGGCCAACCAGAATTGTCCACAACACGGATTGTCCTTAAACTGGAATATCACAAGTCCTCCGGTTATGGCCTGATTTCGAACAACAGCCACACCTCAACTGTTTGGTGGAGATTTCTCCTCTAGAATGGATTCACTTTTTCTTAGGCCTTCCGGAGCGTCTCTTAACGTTCGGAGGCAGAAAATCAACAAATAAAGGATCGTTAGCGCTGGACCCTTCCCCGAAATCCGTTAGAGCTGGTATGTTGAAAGAGTAACTTTCCCTGTAATTCTTAACCGTAAAGAAGGGCTCTATTACGGTCAATGGATCTTGGCCAGTATATTGTATTGTCGCTAAAGCGTGAGGACATGGAAAACACTCTTGTTGCCATGATCCGCAAGAACATTTGAAATCCAACAGATTAACAACAGCCACAGGATTTGAAAAGACTTCGAATATGGCGGTAGACGACTTACGTACTACCCAAGTTCGGCACATGTCAACATTCTGCTTTAGCTTCTTCTCGTACTCGGGGACCAAATTAGTACTTCAGCTGAGACCCTCTTTGTATCTTCGTGAAACTTGAGTCATAAGCAAGACTCTAATTCAGTCAATAAACTCAACAATTGGTAGGCCGCAATATTTTTTAATCTGATTGTTAAATGATTCAGCTGCAGTAGAAGCCATAGAGCCGTATCGCTTCCCTTTTACGTAAGCCTGCGCAAACGTTTCAGGGGGTAAATTTGCAAGAAAATCACTTATTCTGTCACCACCTTCACATAGAAAAATTGTTAGTATATCTTTAAAAATCTCTTGACTTGGAGCATAAACAAGACGATGGAAGAAACTCAACATCCTTTTTTATAGTCTTTGTTAGTATGCTCCAGTTTGGCTTTCAACTTCTGCATGAGATGGAAATAACAGTGCGCGTGATAGCAGTTTGGATACAAGACAGAAACAGCATTAACGATACCAGAATGACGGTCTGAAATAAATGTGATATGGCAATTTAACAAATGTGGTTTCAAACACCCCAAAAACCACATCCAATTGTCCCAATCTTCAATGCTAACTACACCAACAGCAACAGGGAATAGTCCTGGAAAAAGGTAGATCAAATGAACACTACAACAGTACCCAAACGTTTAAAAATTGTACATATTTCGCATGTTGTCCTGGTAGTTGCGCTCAAAATATTTGTTGCGAACTGTGTACAAGCATAAGCTGCGATGTAAGCACAGTTTCAAGTACTACCTAATTCGCAGCCTAAAATGCGAAATATCAAGATTACAACAACAAATGGTATGCATATATAGGATGCGAACTGTCATCGCATAATTCGCATCCTCAAGTGCGAAATGTTAAGATTCGAACACTGCTTAATTCGCAGCTTCGGATGCGAATTGTTGCACAACAATTTCACACAAAAACATCATTCAGATTAACTAGTTAAATGTAATTAACCGTTGTTGCCGTCCTTTGCTACAGCAGTAAGCAAGGTACCCTTATACTTGCCATATAAGTGGGTTTCATCGACAAACAACATTGGACGACATGAATGAAAACCTCGAAGGGACGAACCGAATGCTACAAAACAGCGCTTGAATCGGTTTCCAGCTGATAACTCCAACTGGCAGTCTGAAGTAATATCTCGGATCTTCAAGCGCTTGAAGTATCCGCTTAGTAAACTAAAAAAACTTGAACTATCTCCAAAAACTCCCCTCCTAGCCTTCTCTAAAGCATTCCATGACAAACAGTAAGAGATGTCAAGACCATAATCTTGTTTAATAGTCGATTGTATTGTTTTGGCTGTCAACGAATGATAGGTCCGTAGAGAATCCTGAATTTCCTCTGCAATCAAATCTGATGTCAAATGCATGTGCCGCTTATGCTTATGCTTCTGGGAGAAAACAGGACTGCAAGTATGGTGCGGAACATACTTCTTGATCGTCATCAAGCCGGTGCTGGAATCAATAGATGCATAAAGCCTCCATTTGCACCCACTTGTGAACTTATTTTCACAATAAGCAGTGATCTTATTTGTTGTGTTGTGCAGGTATTTGAAAGAAAAACCATGCTCTAACGTAAACTTGCACAAAGATAACCTCAGACCGACAGCACCTTCTTCAAAAGCTTGACCCGCTCCATTAATAGCATCAGCCCAACCAGCAGTAGCAAGTTTTTTTTTCTCTGATCAGAATTAACTAAACCGTTACTACTCTCCCCGCTAACTAGTTGATTGGGAGATGGTTCTCCCAAACTCAAGCTACGCTCTTTACGCTTTACACCACAATCCTTACCATCAAAGCTCTTATCAACAGAACTTTTTTCACCAGAACCCTTATCGAAGACGTGTTGTTCTATGAGAAAACTAACCCGTTTTAAACGCTCCAAATCAAGATATAACACCAACCCCACAAAATCATTCTGGTTATTAAAGAAACAATTATTGTGATCCCCGCAGGAGTAGGTAATTAGGTAGTCACTTGTGGCAAGCTCCTCCCATGTGTTCTCCACATAAGCTTGGATACTTTAAAAGCTTTCAAACTCCGTGAAAGGCACAATTGCGGTTTGGTGACCATATTTAAAAATACCAACTCGTGATTTGGACATCTCTTACCCTGGACAGAACAAACTATAAGTTATTAGTCCCAAAAACTATATGCAAATTATTTATTACTGCACAATCAATTTGCATCCTATCTTGCGATTTGTGTATACCTACAAGTTGCGGACTGTGCTCAATTCGCATCCTATCCTGATATTTGTTTGTAAAAAAAGTCCTGATATTTGTTTCGAAATACAATACTCTAAAAAGTTCTAGATAGTTTGCATCCTAGCATGCGAAACGTAAAAGCAACTAAAAAAGTACTGATATTTGTTTGAAAATGCAATACTTTAGAGTTCTACACAATTCGCATCATAACATGCAAAAACGTAGAAAAGTCCTGGTATTTGTTTGAACGGCTAAAAATCACGGTTAATCACCGAAGTTGGTCACTTATTTCAAAATAGCCACTTATTAAATTTATGTATCAAAACAGTCACTTTGTTTCACCGGTGGTCACTAGTGCTGGTCATTTTTTTGCATTTTTAGTCACCGCTAGTGACCATAAATTTAAAGAAAACAAACAAAAGTAGCAATTTTGAAACAAATATAACTTGAGTGGCAGTTTTGAAACAAGTGTCTAACTCCGGTGACTAACGAAAGTTCTTAGCCTTGTTTGAACATACAATACTCTAGAGTTTCATTTAGTTTGCATCATAACATGCGAAACGTATGTTCTTCATACAATTCGTATCATATTTCTAAGTAAATTTTGAAATCCTTTCATGTGATTTGCATGTCACTATGCGAATTGATAATACAATCAGCATCTTCATCATCGAATACATCAAACAATTCGCATCTTGCGTGGAAGGCCTGGACAACTAAAACTCGTAATCTACACATGTTTAACGTCCAAAATAAAAATCTAAAGCACTACAAAATTAGTATATAAGATGAGAAAACAAGGACATGAGTATATAACGACAAATATTAACCAAACAAGAACAAATCACTGTAACAAAAAAATAGAGAAAAGCTCGAAATCAGACTATGGAGTCTAAAAACAGTAAAATATAACCTATTCTAACTGATAAAACCAACAAAATAACTTCGAAATCAGTAGGTAATTACGATTACCTGGGACCAGAAACACGATTACTTGCAAAACAACAGATTTATGTATGTAGAAACACGATCAGTTCCTGTACGTAGAAGATAGTGGTTAGATACGTTTTACACCACCAAACTAAATAAATAAACAGACCTTCTAACACTCCGATCACCGGAAAATGTGATTTCAACCGGTCTTCGTGGTGGTTCGTAGGGTTAGGTGGTTAGAGCGGCTAACAAATTCAAATATTCAAAAAGCTAGAAAAAATAGAAAGAAAACAGAAAATTATGTTTATATAGTAGGTTAAGGGTAGTTAGGGTATTAAAAAAATATTAGGTTGTGAGTGACAATAAGGTAGTTGAGTTGGGTATTAAGTAACAATTGATCAAACCTTGGGTAGTAAGTGACAATTGAATAGTTGAGTGGGTACTTTAAGTGCAATTTCCCTTTTTTTTAATATTATGTTTGCACATTTAAATTGATAACAAGATAAAAGAAAAAATAAATAATTATATGTAAATTTGAATTGTAATTGAGAAATATAAACGTATCTATTTTTGAAATGGTGTCTCTAAATTAGTTATATTTATAAATAAAACGCAGTGGATTCTGAGACATCGTCTGCATTTTAATTTGTTCACAGACGTAGAAGATTCTAAGACATCATATTTGAATTATTTATATTTTTAATAATTCCAATATGGTGTTTAGGAATCGTACATACAAACAAATGTAACCAAAATTCCTAAACGTTAGATCCATACCCATGTCATAATCAACCAAAAGTTAACTTTAAATGCTCAAAACTATCAATAAATTACTCTAAAATATATTAACGTAATAAAAACTCTATGACCTTGTGAGGTATACTCTGACATGGTTCCACTTTTTATTTACATACACGATTTACAAGTTTAAATCCCTCTAGATCATTTTATATAAATCAAAATAATATGTTGAGACGTAGACTATATCATCCATTGAAAACATGAACCCAAAAGCCTACACAATTACACTAAAAGATTTATCAATGCAAGAATAAGCTCTAAAACTACCACAACTCTATGATATGTGTTGCATTTTGGCAGAAAATCATAAACATTCTCTTGACTAATGACATCATACAATGCAAAGCTATCACCTTTGTCAATTTTTTAGTCCGGGTAGATCAACAAGTCACTTCTTTAACTATTAAGTAATGAAAAATAGCTTTTCTGAAGATTTTTTACATGAATTTTCTAAAAACTAACATATATGACTCAAACAAACATCAAATCTACAAAAGTATACAAATAATCAAGAAATAAAAGAGAAAACATATTGTACCTTTATGATAAATAGCAAATCTGATGTAGCATATGACTTAGCATGTAAGGTGGCATAGGTACGTGTATTATTGGGAAACATTCTGGAGGACCAAAAGCGCGACAAAACTTAGGGACACATGTCAGTTTCTCAGGCTTCACATGTGCGGGGGAGTAAGCTTGCAAATTTCTCAAACGAAGGGGATGAATAAGAGATAAAAGTGAAGTTGATAGACTACTTTAATACAAGGAATAAACATAAGGGACTACCAGTCATTTTTAGTTTGCCTTCCTACCCTACTGTAATTAGTAACCGGTGGTGTTACTGAAAGCATTAATATTTATTACTCTTTTCGTTCTTTTATAACTGTCGTTTAAGGAACTAGGACACGCCATTGGGTGTAATATAACCTTTTGTTTTTAGAAAGCAAAAATATAAAAAATAATTGGTTGACCAATGTTTTTTAATTTAATAGATTCATCATCATTTTTACCTATAGTTTTCCTTCCTCCATCTTGAAGCTTGGTGACCTGTTGGACAAATATCAATCTTTCAGTGGTCAAATTGTGAATAAAAATAAAACTAAAGTTATTACTTCTGCCAAATTCAGTCAAAGTGGTGTTTCTAGGCTAAGGATGGCTACTGGTTTTAATATTGATTCTGGTCTCTTCAACTATTTGGGTATTACTATTGACATCAACAATAAAGGGAAGAATTTTTTACCCCTTATTGAAAAGCTTCATAATAAGATTCAGGTTTGGGATATGAAAAATCTATCTTTTGGAGGCAGATTATCCCTTATCTCTAATGTGCTCTATCCTAATGTGTATTTTTGGATGCAGAATAGTTATATTCCTAATCCTATCCTTAATAAGATTGACCTTTGCTTTAACAGATTTTTGTGGAGGTCCATGTATAATGAGAAGTCCATACATTGGACCTCTTGGAATATGGTTTGTAATCCTTTTGAGGAGGGTGGGCTTAATACTAAAAGACTTGTTGATATTCAGCTTGTTTTTAGTTTTAAACTCTGGTTTCTTTTTCGAAAAAACAACTCTCTGTGGTCTGACTTAATGCATAAGTCTTACTGTGCTAATACCCATCCTTATAAGGCTAGTTATAAGATAACTAACTCTGTGGTTTCGAAAAGGTTATGCTCTGTTAAGGATAACGCTGAGCAGCATGTTAGCTGGGTCCTGGGGAAGGGTAATGTGGATTTTTGGCATGATGCTTGGAATGGTTTGCCTCCTATCTTAGCTGGTCAGGGTGATAGAGAGTGGCTCCTTCCTGCTACTGTGAAGTCTTTTTGGAAAGGGTCAAATTGGGATGTTCAAGCTCTTTTAACTGTTTTAAATCAGGACCAAGTAAATCAAATTTGTTCTTTAAAACTCAATACAGATCATGATGATCAGATTGTTTGGAATTTATCATAAAATAAGAATTTTAATACTTTGGAAACTTGGAACAGCATTAGAAAAGTTAACTTTAAATCAAGCTTATTTAAAAAGATTTGGAGCCATATTATTCTGAGAAAATTTTCTTCTTTATGTTGGAAAATCATTAAAAATTTCATCCCAATTGACAGTATTCTTTCTAAAAGACATTCAACCATTGTGTCTAAATGTCAGTTCTGTTGTAGTAGTGAGGAGAAGAGTCACCTTTTTGTTCATTGTGACTATTCCTGGGCCATTTGGAACTATTTTGGCTTGCTGTTTAAAGTTCCTATCTATAGGCATATGTCTTTTAATCACTTGCTCTACTCTTGGTTTGGTTTTACTAAGGGTTCCTTTCATATCACTCATTTAGTCCCTCTGGTTATTTGTTGGACCATTTGGTTCAATAGAAATAACTCTAAATTTAACAACACTCATGATAACTTCAAGAGTGCTGTTGATAGAGTCTACAGGATTATTATGGCTATTGACTCTGGGGATAAGCTGCACTCTAAACACTGGTCTATGGTCTACAATGCAGGGTCTGCTATGGGCTGTAAATCTATAGATAAAAGTAAAAAGCGTGTGACTTACCTAAAGTGGCTAGCTCCTCCTCCTAGCCGGTTGAAGATCAATGTGGATGGAGCCTGTCAACCCTCTGGTGAATCGAGCGGTGGTCTCATCGCCAGAGATGATAGTGGGACTATCTTGCTGGTTAAAGGTTTTGTGTTTGGGAAAATGAACTCTTTCCAGACCGAATTTAGAGCTCTTATCGAGGGGCTTCTCACTTGCAAGCGTTGTGGCTGGGATGATGTCGATATAGAGTCAGATTGTCTGGCTCTTATCGACATGCTTGCAAGTGGTACCTCTGTGATTTCTCTAGAGCCATTGCGTAGCATGTGCAGAAGCTTTAAAGCCAAGAATGGCTTTTTGTCACATATCCAGAACGCAGAATCAAGCTGCGGACTGGATAGCAAAGAGGGCCATTCTTGAGAGAAGAAACTTCGCTTTCGAAGGGGTTGACGTTCCCAGTCAACTTCTAGCAATTACAACCCTTGAAAGTTTGGGGCTTGGCTATTTTGATTTTGGCTAGGGTTTGGTGTTCGAATTGGGGCTGGTTTGTCACTCAAATTAGTGCACCTTTCTCCGAATGAATCGAAGATAGCGTCGAGTGAATTCGAAGTGATCGATTTGGATTGATTGGCTTTGGATAGAGCTTGGGTGGTGGTGTTTGGTGGTTACTGAGCTTAAGAGTCGCAATGGAGAAGGTGAAGTCTGTTTGTGGGTATTGTGAAGCTAGGGTTTGCAAATGGAGATTAGTCGATTTAGGGCTTCTGTTTCTTTTGGGTTTTTTTGTTCTCAAGCCCCTCTTGTTTGTATTGTTTATAATTTTACCCTAATCCTTTGTAAAACTCGTAATTCAGTAATATATTATCTTTTGCTTAAAAAAAAAATTGGTCAATTTATTTATTAAATATTTAAAAACTTATTGATACAAAATAACGTCGCTTGGAATCCGAATTGAGAAAGTAATAATATTATATGATACATTTATCAATAATATTATAGCATTAAACGTTACTCGGTGACAAATGTATACATTATTTTCTGATGTATATAAATGTATTAAATCACAACGGTATATATATATATATATAATTAATTAAATATCAAAACTAGTAGGTATTATTTTAACACCAAAACAACTAAATTTATTATTTTTTAGATTGTAAAATATTTATACGTAGTTTAAATATCCATACATATTGAATGTATATTATAAAATTATTTTTTAGATTAGTACATTTGATCATTAATAAATGATATTAATAAATGAGGGGATCAAAAGACATTCATAAAGATTTGTGTAAAAATTGTAAAATTCGGGTCATTTCGATTCAAGTCCAAGTCTTTCCATCCACATGAAAAGTAGTAAGAAAGTAGTAGTTTTAGAATTCGTTAAGTAGTAAGAAAGTACTAGTTTTAGATGACTAATTCGATCTTCAAAAGGTGCCACATTTTTTGATTCAATAGTATGAGAACTATTCTGATGTTTTTTCTATCAAAAATAAAATTTATTTTTTAAAAAAAATAAAATTATTTTGGTTTTTCATGGCTGAAGTATCTACGTAGTTTAAAATCTTTGATGAATATCGAGACGATATGGACGATGTATTTAAAGAAGATTTTATGAGCTGAAGTTTCTACGGATTTGGATGATCAAGATATCGACGAAGATGAAGTTAATTGGCAAAATGAAAGACATTTCACGTTTATATTAAAATTTGTAATAAGATAGTTTAATTTGATAACATTTGTATAATTCAAGAGTAAAAATTGTGAAAAGTTTATATAATTAAATCTATTTTTTATTCTTCAACTTCATAATGTAACAACTTATCATAATTTATTTTACCACTTATTTAAACTATAAAACCGTGACAATTAATTTATCATTATTTACATCGCATCACGTGCATTATTAATAAATTATAAAATCATAATAATATAACTATAATACCATGTTAACATTATACTAAAATTATAATTTACAAAATCGATATAATAATTTGTTTACCTATATTATAGGTTCATGACTCGTTGAAGAGTTTCCTTTGCTAAGGAAGGATAATCAGAAGAAAACAGGGGTTTTGGAGAAGGTTATGGGAGTTGATGTGGATTCAGAAAAAGACTGCAACATGATTTTGAACCCAATATTTGAGAAGAGCCAAGGTGAGAAAGATAATGAGAAGTTGCAGAAGTCTTCTTTTGCAGATCTTTTAAAAGATAAAGAACCAGATTTTGAGCATTCAAATGTTACTGTAACAATGTCAAAAGAGTGTCCTGTGATTACTTTTGAAATTGAAGATAAAGAAAAATTGATTAAAATGTCTAAACATACTTTGGTGGCAAAGTTTGCCTCAGGGAAGCCGTCGATGGAGGTTTTCAGGGGTTTTCTGTCTAAGTTCAGGTTTTCTGGTAAGTATAGCGTGTCTGTCTGGGATTACAGGCACATTTTCGTAGAATTTAATGAAATAGAGGATTTTAAAAGACTTTGGTCGAAGAATGTTTGGGTTTTGGGTGGTAAAACACTTAGGCTATTAAAATGGACGCCGGATTTTGATCCAGCTTTGGAGTGCCCTTTCACGCCGGTTTGGGTTTCTTTGCCCAGGATACCGGAATTCTTGTTTAACAGAGCTACGATAAATGAGGTAGCCAAAGTTCTTGGAACTCCTTTGAAAATTTGGGTCCCATCTGTGAATAGAGCCAGACAAAATTGTTGCCGATTCTGGGTAGAAATTGATATTTCGAAACCGTTAATACATAAAGTTCAGTTGAAGTTTGGAGAGCTTGAAAATTATTGGGTTGATCTGGTTTATGATCATGTCCCACTTTACTGTCATCAATGTGCGCATATTGGTCATTCTAGGGAAAGTTGTAAGAAGATTTTGTTGGAAGCTAATGACATGAGCAAGGATCTTGAGGGTGTTGCTGAATCTTGCTCTCAACCTTCTAATGAGATCAGTGTGAATAATGTTTCCCAGAATCTTATTAAATCTTCTAAAGGAGGGGATGGTTCTACTGTTAATGGAAAAGGCGTTCTTGGACAGTTAAAATCTGTAGTAGTTAAGGAGGTTTTGGAAACTGAATCTGATAAAGTTTTGCCTTTGGCTTTAAATAATGAAAATGGTGTCAATGATGTTAGTGAAGCAGAAATGATCGACGCTTTGAATAATTTGGAAAGAAGAAATATGTTTGATGTTTTGAGTGAGGATGTTCAGAGTTCTCCAAAGCATATTGGCAGTCTCCCTAATTCACCTTTGAAAGATGGATTGAATAAAGATAAGTTGAGGAAGAATGATGCTCAGAAAGTTAAGAAGGTCCCAAAGTTGTGGGGATCAAAAGGTCCAGTTTCTTCAAAAATCATGAAGCTCAAAAGAGCCCATAGAGCTCCATCTGATTAATGACTATTAGCTTGTTGAATTGGAATGCAAGGGGATTGGCTAATAAAGATACTATCAAGAGGTTAAAGTCTATGATGGTCTCTTTTAAAGTCACTTTTGTTGCTATCCAGGAGCCTTTGGTTAAGATGGATAACTTGAGTAAGATTGCTAAAAAGTTGAAGTTGAATGGTTTCTGTAGTAATGTTAACAACAAAATCTGGGTGTTTTGGCTTCAAGATTATTCTGTAGATGTGATTCTTGATAATGAGCAGTTCCTTCATCTTAAGTTGGTTCATTCTGTGTTGAAAAAAGAATTTTATGTTTCTGTTGTTTATGCAAAATGTATTCGTGATCAAAGACTTACTCTTTGGGATTCTTTAAGAAGACTGGACTTGTTGTCTGAGAAATGGATTTTGCTTGGAGACTTTAACACCACTTCTAATGTTCAGGAGCAGCTTGGTTGTTCTTTGGTTAACCAAAGAGCTATGGATGATTTTAATAACTTTGTTATGGATTGTGGCCTCATTGATGCTGGATTCAGTGGCTCTCCATATACATGGTCTAATGGGCGAAAATGGAAACGTTTGGATCGTGTTATGTATAGCTCTTCATGGTTGGATCATTTTGATAACACTGCTGTATGCCACTTAGCTCGTAACTACTCAGATCATTGTCCATTGGTGATTAAAGTATCTTCTAGTCATGATAGAGTCAAGTCTTCGTTCAAATTTCTGAATATGTGGGGAACACATCCTGACTTTTTGAGAATGGTTAAGGATAGCTGGTCTACTGAGATTAATGAAGTTAGAAGTCCTATTATGTATTTCTTGTTGAAACAACAGAGGTTGAAATTTTCTTTGAGAGATTGGAATAAGACTATTTTTGGGAACATTTTTGATGCAATAAAGAGGTCTGAGGAGGTTATTACTAGTATGGAAGTTAAGCTTCAAGTTCAGTTTAATGAGGACAATAAGGCTGCTTTGATTGATGCTAAGCAGAATCATTCTTTGCTATTGGACAGAGAGGAATTGTTTTGGAGACAGAAGTCTCATGTGTCTTGGCTTAAAGAATCTGATAGGAATACAGCTGCTTTTCAGAGTTTTGTTAAGAAAAGAATCAGGAAGAATAAGGTGGATAGAATTAAAGTGCATAGTTGTTGGTTGACTTCTAAAGAGGACATAGGTAATTCTGCTGTGGACTATTTTAAGTCTTTACTTGCTCCTGATATTAATGTTATGCATAATGTTGATTTGCTTGATGTTATTCCTACATTGATTACTGAGGAGGAAAATAATGATATTGCTTCTATTCCTGATGTTGGTGAGATTTATGGAGTGGTTAAGTCCTTAAAGAGTGATTCTGCTGCTGGTCCTGATGGATATAATGCTGGGTTTTACAAGTTATGTTAGGATATTGTGGGTGATGATTTGTGTAGAGCTGTGAGAGCTTTCTTTTGTGGTTTTGTTCTGCCAAAAGGTGTTAAGTCTACAACAATTTGCTTGATCCCAAAGATTGATAACCCTTGTAAATGGATGGACTTTCGTCCAATTAGTTTAACCTCAGTTTTCTCTAGAATTGTGAGTAAGATTCTTAACAATAGACTTTCCAAGTTGTTGCCTAATCTGATTTCTGAAGAGCAGGGTGGTTTTGTGAAGGAAAGGTGCATTCATGATTCTGTTCTTATGGCTCAGGAGCTTTGTTTTGATATTGATAGTAATAGAAAGAGGGGAAATGTGATTATTAAAACTGATATGACAAAGGCCTTCGACAAGCTGAGTCATGAGTTTCTCTTCAAGGTTCTTAAGCTCTTTGGATTTAATGAAAGGGTTTCTGATCTGTTTAAGGCTTGTATTACTCAGGTTTGGTCTTCAGTTTTGGTGAATGGTGAATTGACTGGTTTCTTTGTTAATACTCATGGCCTAAGACAAGGGGATCCCCTTTCCCCGAGTCTTTTTATTATGGCAGAAGAGTACTTGATTAGAATGATAAAGAAGATGTCTGATGATAATAGTGCCTTTCGTTATAAAACCAGAAGCAGTCAGAATGTGGCTTGTTTAGCATATGCTGATGATTTCATGATTTTCTCAAATGGAGATACTGAATCAATGAATGCTGTTAAGAATACTATGGAGCATTATCAAGCTGTGTCTGGTCAGGAGATTAATCATGCCAAATCTAGAATTATTATTTCAAATAAGATGTCTTTACAGCACAGTTTGAGAATAGAGAATATCTGGAACATTAAGCATACTAATCTACCTTTCAGGTATTTGGGTGCTACAATTACAATAAATACAAGAATTGTACATTACGAAAATTTGATTCAAAAGGTTAGAGCAAGGATAATGGAGTGGGATGGTTTACACCTTTCTTTTGCTGGGCGAATGTTGTTAATTCAGGTGGTCTTGTCTGCTTTTCCCAATTATACTCTTCAGCATTCTAGTATTCCTGTTGGAGTTGTCAAGAGACTGGAGATTCTTTTCAACAAATTCCTGTGGGGCACAAAAGAAGATAAGAATTCTATCAGTTGGGCTAAATGGGAGAGACTATGCAAGCCTTTAGATGAAGGTGGTCTTAATTTTAAAAGTCTTAAAGATACTCAGATTGTTTATGCATTAAAGTTGTGGTTCAAATTCAGAAAACAACAATCTTTATGGGCTAGATTTATGTTGTCAATCTATTGTATAGATGATATACATCCATTTCTTGCTGTTTCTCCTAGAAGAAGGTCTAAACCTTGGGCAAGGATAATTATGGCTAGAGAAAGGGCTGAGGATCTTCTTTTTTGGCTGCCTGGTTCTGGTGATATTAGTTTTTGGTATGACAGATGGTGTTCTAATAAGTCTTTCATCAGGGTTCGCAATGATAGTGATAGAAGATTGCTTTGGGGATGTCGTGATATTTCTGTCAAAGAATTCTGGATAAATGGCTCATGGGATTGGCAAAGGTTAGCCTCAACTGTCACTAATTCTGAGATTAGTAACATTAGAAGCATAACTTTAACTGATAAGAGGGATTTGTTATGCTGGTCCATATCAAAGGATGGATTGTTTAGTTTTAAAGAGACCTGGAATGTTATAAGATGCAAAGGCAATAAATCAAAAATCTATGCAAAGACCTGTAATGCTATTTCTCCTAAGAAATGTTCGTTCTTACTTTGGAGGACTCTGCATAATTGGGTATCTACTGATGCTGTAATGCAAGCTAAAGGATTTCATATGGCTTCTAAATGTGTGCATTGTGGTAATATTGAAACTTCGCAACATGCTTTTGTACAATGCTCTCAAGTCTGGCCTGTCTGGTTATATTTTAGTACTTTGTTCAAGGTTCCTATTCAGTCTTTTATGACTATTTCTCACATCACCATGTCTTGGTATTGGTCTATGAAAGGGAGTTGTGACATCTACTCTATTCTGCCTGCTATTGTGGTTTGGTGTGTTTGGTCAGCCAGAAACAAGAAGAAGATAAACAATGTATCAACAAATGCTGCTACAATCATTCAACATATTACCTACATTATCAATGGTCTGGATCAAGCAAAGACATTAACTAAGAAGCATTGGGCTGGTTTTGATAAGGTAGCTATGAAGTTGGGTTGTGTGAATCAAATCAGTGCGATGAATAAACCTATGTTTCTAAAATGGAAAAGCCCAAAGCATGGTAGATATAAAATAAACGTTGATGGAGCGTGTACCTATAATCATGAGGCTGGTGGAGGTGCATTGATCAGAAATAGCAGTGGAAGCATGGTTCTGGGTATTGGCAGACTCTATGGCAAGGCTACGCCTCTTATTGCGGAATGTAGAGCGTTGTTGGACGGTCTGAGACTCTGTAAGTTGCTGGGCTTGGAAAAAGTTGACGTCGAGATTGATTCAATGGTGGTGGTTAACTTGCTGATGTATGGTTGTTCGATTTGGTTTTTGGAGCCTCTGATTCAATGTTGTAGAAAGTTAATTTGTGCTGAAATGATACTGAAACATGTGTATAGAGAAGAGAATCATGGAGCGGATTGGTTGGCGAAAGAAGTTTTAAGGGTTAGAAGGAGCATTGATTTCAATAGTGAAGATGCCCCTCCTGGTTTAAGGGCGATTGTTCAATTGGAAAGCTTGGGATTAGGTTATCTGAGATTGGGAAATTAGGGTTTGAATTTTGGGGCTTTCTTTTGGCCTGAAGGAGGAAGATGAAGTTTGTCTTAGTTTTTTAATTTTCTTGTAATATTGCAATAATGGTCTGAACTTCTTGGATTTTTCAATAAAGCCCTTTATTAAAAAAAAATAGGTTCATGACTCGTTATTTATTTTGTGGGTTATAAAACTAAAATAAAAACATAAACAATGAGCAAAATATCATATTCGGAATTATTTTTGGTATAACTTCCAAAATACCTCTCTCGCCGGTTGAACTGGATTCCAATTATATGGAGCACATATTATTATTTTCAATGCAAGCAATCCGAGATTGTGGAAGTTTATTCTTCAACATAGTATGACAGTGAATTCCGCCGTGTTGTGTTATGACGGGATTGCCATAGCTGCCGTGCTGTGACCTATCCAGTCAGATCTCTAGTTTCACCGATCAACATTTGATTTTTTATTCGTTTCTTTGGATAGACGTTCCGTCTCTCTATACAGTCTCCTAAAGAGACCCTTTTATGCTTTTAAAATACAAGTTGGAACCCATCTTTTACTTTAGTACTTTACCTACGGTTAGCCTATATATATTATTATATGGTCTAATATGTCTGTATCATTCAAGTTCATGTTTCATTCTTATTCTTATGATTTTCAAACGATTTAGTAATCTTCATTTCATTTGTTGCAACGAAGCTCATTTAGCATCCCAGTTCGAATTGTAACTTGCAAATGGAAGATGATAATTGCTTTGTTTGGAGAATTCAGAATTTTTCGGAATTGGAAGTCAGAAATCTTTACTCGGACACGTTTACAATCTCGGGTTATAAGTGGTAATCTAAACAAACAAAAATCTGAATAATGTATCTACTTTTTTCCTTGCTTATTGATACATATACGATATATTGTTTGCTTTATATTTTGAAGGCGTATACTTTGTTTTCCAAAGGGAAACACTGTGGGCAAGTTGTCTCTGTATTTGGACCTTGCAGAGTCTGCAACTTTGCCAACAGGGTGGATTATAGACACTACTTTCAAGTTGCTTGTGTTGGACCAAATCAACGGCGAATTCTCAATAGAAAAGGGTAATTTGTATTTGACATTTTGTTGTTGTGATGATACTTGGTGAAGACTCAATTCCTAGTTTGGTTGTGTTGGACCAAATCAACTACCAGTTCTCAATAATAAAAAACTGGTGAGAGGACTCGGTTCCTAGTTTGCTTAGAAAAACTAAAATCCAAATAGAATATTAAGTACCCTATAAAAATTTGAAGTGTATAAACTTATTACAGTAAAAAAAAAAAATTACATTTATTTTACAGAATAAACTTATAAAAAAAACTTCAAAATTTATCTAACCCTAGAATTTTTGTACACTGCAGAGTATGCACGGTTGTTTACTAAAGGAGGGGGTGATTGGGGTTCTACAACATTCATGCCCCTTAGTGACCTCCATGACTCGAGCAAAGGATATCTTGTTAATGATACACTTGCTGTTAAGGTCGAGATTAAGGCCAAGCCAACCGGGTCTCTTACAACAGTTTCAGATGTTGTTCCTGTGTTAGCTATGAAACCCCAAGAACCAAAAGCAGATGATGATCTTAAAGATGTCCCAAATATTGCTGATCCTAAAGATGTCCCAAATATTGCTGATCCTGATCCAACGGTTGTTCAAGATGATGGTAGTGGTGGACTTAGGAGGACTGAAGTGGTTCGTTTGCCAGATCTGCCCGAAAACGAAATAGAAGATTCCAATGTGAAGGAGATTAAGGCCAAGCCAACTGGATCTCTTACCACAGTTTCGAATGTTGTTTCTGTGTTAGCTATGGAACCCCAAGAACCAAAAGCAGCAGTCGATGATCATGAGGATATCCCAAATATTGCTGATCCTGATCCAACTCCTCCAGCTGAGGTTCTTCAAGATGAAGGTAGTGATGGACTTAGGAGGACTGATGTTGTTCATTTGTCCGATCTTTCTGACACCAAAGTGGAAAAGGCTAATGTGAATGGGTTTCAGGTGCTGGCTTCAAAAGCAGATGCGGTGGAACGGATTTTTGAAAATCATCCTGATTTTGTTTCAAACTTCCATTTCAAGAACAAGCAACTTCGGTCTGCTTTCATGAATGCCATCCTTGCAGTCATTGAGAAGTTTTGCAAGTCACCCGTAGACTTCTCAGAGGATGATCTACGCTACTCCCGTGACACTTTGACTGATTTGGAGAATGCTGGTTTCCAGGTGGACTGGCTCAATACCAAACTAGAGGAAGTTGTGAGGAGGAAACAACAGGCTGCTGGATCTAAGTTGGATGAACTTATCAAGCAGCTTGATGAGATGAAGCAAATGATGCTCGATCTTGAATCCAAGATAATCGAGGAGAAGGCAGAAACTGAAGCAGCTCGAGCTTCTCTCGCGTTTAATGATATAGTATGAAAGTTTGAAGTATTATAGCTGTCTTGCTTTCAAAGTGTTTTTCTTTTGGCTGAACATGTGTTGCCCAGGAGAACACCAATGATAGTCTCAATTACTGTTTTGCTCCCTTTTTGTGCCTTGGACATTATCGAGACCATACAAGGCTTTAACCCTTGCTATTGAGCTGCTCTATGTGCATCTCTCCATTCAGAAATTCAAGTAAGAACACAGACTTTGCCATCTTAAATATTCATTCTTTGAAAGATATATTACAATTTATCGATACCAAGTCAGTACAATATGGTAACTAACTTTTTACATTGTGAAAGGTTAATCCAAAAGGGATTTTTTTATGTCACTCGCGCATGGAAGACTGATAGATCTAAGGAGCGAACGTTCATACCCCACTATTATCTTTTATTGTTATCTTTGTGTGGATTCTTTAAACTTATTTTATAAAAATATACCATTACTCTATTCCCGAAAAGCAAGATTCTAGAAAAATAATATTTCGTCACAACGGCCTTGCCTCTGTGAATTAGGGAAAATCTCATTGAAAATTGATGACTCCCGAAAACTTCATGGCATTTGGTACTTGCCTTAACAAGGTGGTTTATACTCCGTAGTTTATCTTCGGGAGAATTTGATGATGAATGTTATCATATTTTTAGGAATCCAGAGTATATTGACGTGTCTCATCGTCATGACGCCGCGATCGGTTGGATTTCATGACTATGTGAAGCATATCATCGTTTATATTTTGCTAAAATGAACCAAATTCAAAAAAACAATGTTGCTTTCTAGACTTAAATTGTGGTGGATAGTAAAGGGTAAATGTCATGGTCGGATTTGACAAACAAACGAGTGTCGGGATAGGGAAAGTTTGGGACGCAAAATTGGCCGAATAATGGATGCGCAATATGAAAGATTTCACCCTTAGAGAAAAAACAACTCGCTCGGATGTATTTTGATAAAAAGTTGTGTTGATAATAAGCCTTAGACCACCAAGATGGGGCTTGTCACCTTCACACACCCTCAAACAAAGCCGACGCTACCACGGGAAATACCCACAGTGCCAGAGGAGGAGGATAATACTCTGGTCACCCCCTGGTATGTTTTACAATGATCAAAATCCTTTCCAAATTTCAACAACTCTTATATCCTAGCTGATCTTTAATCATATATGCTTAGAGCCTTGCATCAGCAAGGTACGAAATCGGGTAAATTTGTGCTAGAGCTTTTGTGTAATTAGGTTGAGGTTAGTTTTTGTTGGTGTAGAAGACAAAGATTAACGATGAGATTAAATGAAAATAAGAGTAGCAGAAGAAGTTACTGGAATATGAAAAGAGAACTTCATTCATTCAATAGAATTTGATTGTTTAAATACATATAAAAGTCACTTACACACGTCAAATGACTGACATAAGTTAAATAAAAAATACAAGTAAACAAAACGTGCTTAGGGAGCTTAAACTATGACTTTGTCATAAAAGACCCGCAAAAGACCAGCAGAAGACAAAAGAAAGACCCAGAAACTGGACCAACAGAAAATTAAAGATGTTGAGCCAATGAACAGCTACCTAAACAACTTCAACACTCCTCCTTGTTTAGATGTTGTTTAGATTTTTTTGTCTTCTTTTCTTCTTCTTCGATTTTTTGCGTCTTTCACTAGCAGCAACAATTTTCACTCATGTCTGTCTTTCAACCAAAAGATTTATTTCAACCGAAAGCTTTCTTTCAACCGAAAGCTCAAGAGTGCTTGTTTCTATCACAAGTTGTTTGTCGATAACATTATCTAACTGGACTTCTACACCAATCCCATGTTTGTTCAATAAAATTCCATTTTCAAAGGCTTCCGAAGATAGAAGTAAAGCATGATCTTTCCTTTTAATACCTACATGTGTCAAAGCATTGACATTGTCGCTGGCTTTCCAAATACTTGACGATATTTGGTTAAACTGTAGATAAGACTCCTATAGATGAACTTCATCAATTTGTTCTCGAAGTAATGACCCGTGACTTGTTTAATTATTAAAGTTCTCAAATATCTGATTAGACAGATACATTGAGGACTCAAAATTAGAACCATAATCAGCATCATGGACTTCTTGAGGCAGGTTGGTTAACCCGATACTATCCTCTACATGAATTTTAATAGCACCATAAGATGGCTCACTAAAACACGGTTTAGAATGATGTTCTGACATATCATGAGAAATTAATTCTCGTTTCTCCATTCCATTTAGAGCAAACTTTTTCCCTTTCATTTTGACATTGAACAAGTCTTTGCCTGTAGCATCTTTGATCAAACACTGTTTATTCTCAAACAACACTTTGTGCACTCGCTGTCAATTAAAGAGCTTTCACTCGATTCCCTGCATGAAAGACAGACCACAAACAGCATATCTTCTGCTTCTTGATCAGCTACCCGTGCATCTGCTTCTTGCATATGCATCTGATTCTTGACTTTACAGATTATAGCTTCATGTCCGAGTTGATTGCAATTGGAGCATTTAGCATCAGGTCTCCTCCAACACATGTTTGGTGGATGACCTTTAACTTTACAATGGCGGCAAGGCGGGTAGGATTTTCTCACATCTGTGCCATAATAGGGTTTGTTGGAAGTTGAGGGATTTCGTAATCCTCTTCTACTGCTTCCCAAAGATCCAAAGCTTCCAAGTAAGTCTTCACACAAACGGCCCACATTTGATAATTATCTCCATCAAAGACTGGTGGCGCAACGATTGAAAATTCTCTTTCCATTTTAACCTCACAAGTCCCTTAAAAATAGGGCTCTCATACCACTTTGTTGGTATAGAAGACAAATATTAATGGTGAGAGTAAATGAAAATAAGAGAAATAGAGGAGTTACTGGAATATGAAAAGAGAAAACTTAATTCATTCAATAGAATTTGCTTGTTTAAATACATATAAAAGTCACTAACACACGTTAAATTAATGACATAAGTTAAATAAAAATACAAGTAAACAAAACGTGCCTAAGAGGGTTTAAACTGTGACTTTGTCATAAAAGACCCGCAAAAGATCCACATAAGACAAAGAAAGACCCAGAAACTGGACCAATAGAAAATTAAAGATGTTGAGCCAATGAACAGCTATCTAAACAACTTCAACAACTTGAAGGTAAGTAAACCTATTATATCATTACTTGTTAAACTGAATCGTAAGCCAGATGTGGCTTGTGGCATACCATTGCGAAAGCCTTTCATTTGATCGTTGGCATACATCACAATAGTGCAGTCGCGATGTTGGATCTTCTTATATTGTTAAAAAAGGTTTGTGAAGCCCTTCGGTACTGATTTGATGCAAAATGATACGATTCCCATATCAAACAGAGATCAATGAGGAAATGGATCTCTTAGATTTGGATCCTCTGCGAGAGAAACATGTAACGAGATATTTTTTGTTCCAGTATGCTGCATGGGTGATGGAAAAATTGCAATGGTACAATTTGTAGTTCAAGTAACAGTAAGTGTAAAAAATCAAATTATCAAACCCAACTTATCAAACCCAACGGAGGAATCTTATTTTATATTAAATTCATATTTTTATATAAAAATATTGCTAATAAATAAAAATGGAAATTAAAATTTTATTTGTAATTCAAGCTTTTTATAAAATCAAAAATTGAATACAAAGATAAAATTGAAATTGATTTTAATATTAGAAATTATTCAATGGTTACTAAACATGTATCAAAAATTTAGAATGAATTTTTATATAATCAAATTAACCTAATTTTCACACAACTAACCTTATTGTATGGCCGGTTATATCTCTAGTCTCATATCTCATACAATTAGGTCATAAATTCTAAAAGCATAGCCTATACTTCATTGGGTCATGATCGTAGTAAACTACTCATTCGACTCAATGGTATTGATGTAGTTCAGAAGTAGATATTATATCTCGATCTCAACCTATATCTAAGATCAATCAATTAATCTAGTAAAAAAATGATTTGAAAAAATCAATTGATTGGTGTATAATATCGTGTATCTCGGGTGCGTGCCTTTTTCCGGATCGCGCGATTCTGGTGCGTAAAAGTTACTCGAAAATTGAAAACAAATCGATTTCCACTATCTTGTCCTATGTAAAACCTAAATATTAAATAAGTTATCATCAACTTAAGTCTTTATAAACACATGATGCAAAAATCAACGATTAAAATTAAATACTTAGATTGGACTTAAAACTAGTACAACAAGAACTTAAAAATTCTGTAAGCCAAACAACAATGAAATTGGATTAAAGTTAATAAAACAATGATAATTTAGGACTTAAGATAATGGAACAATGACAATTAAGGACTTGAGATAATGAAATAATGATAACTTAACAATATTCTCCTGTCACTTATCTGTCAGGCCAACTTCATTTCATCAACTTCATTTTTTTCTTTGTAATCTTGTAGCGGTTGTCGCCTCATTCTCAACTTTCTCTATTTTGATTAGCATTTGTACATGGATAAAATTCAAACATTCTTTCGTTATAGTAACAGTTACCAAACAATTAAACAACTAAAACACAGTATGACGTTCATCGCCATTGAGGTTGAAAACCAAGCGCGGCTGAGTTAGCCTAGCCTACCCTACTAATGTATAGTAGGCGAGCGAGTTAGCGAAGACGCTTAGGCTAATAGATAACGACTTTCAACTCCGCTCTCCTCGACTTCTCTTAGTCTTATTGACCACTCTTGCCTAGCTCAGTCGAGTTTTACCTCCGCTCTCCTCCTTCTAAAAGGTAAGGAGTCTTCTCTGTCTTATGTACGTTTACGGGAATGAATTCCAGATCTTCGTCAAGCTTCCTTCTTCTAAAAGTTTTCGCTCTCCTCTCTCTTTGCCCTAACACAGTAATGGGCCAAGCTTTCGCAAACCTATCTTTCACTTTATTGACTTCTAACTGAGAATTGTTTTCGCAGGAACGCCCAATCTATACAAGGGGTTTCTGCCTTCACTTGGTCGTGCTGCTATGATGTAACGTGCAGTCGACCCCTGCGGATTTTACCCTATCTACACCCGGAGCCAATCCCCTATCGGTCCTGCCACCACGCCGCAGAACGAGAGCTCGTGTGGAACCTTTTATTTTTGGCGTACACATCCACCTAGTTTTAATCTTGTCCAAATACCATAGAGATAGTACAATTGGCATAATATTTCCTCCCAATAGGGTTTACCACATTCTTCGTTATAGGTTTTCACCACTTCTATCGAGGCTTTATTCAAATATTCATCTTTAATAACAGTCCACCCATAAATTTTTGTATTTTATGGTGTGAGTTTTGTAGGTTGAGTTCTTACAAGAGTAAAGCATCTATTTATTGATATTTTAGTCGAGGATAGCGTAATTCAAATAGTCATAGGAATAATGGGTACGTGTAAGTTGTGGATAGTGTAATATCATATACTAATCTGATTGGGACACCTATTGTATAAGACTAACGCGTATCCCTGGAGGTCGAACTCGAACAAATAGGGGTTAAAATATAGTATTGTCCTAAATTTTACTTGATAAGGTAATTGGAATAGCCCAATCAATATCCAACACTTGTAAATTGTGGATACATGTATCCATAAAGTTATCGAGATATACTATTATATTCCATATAGACTATAATATAAAATGAGATCCAATTTGATAAAATTCATTAAAATACTAAAACAGAACATAACAAAGTAATAGTTACAAAATAATCATGATACAACAAAATATAAATATCAAACTCATTAATAAAAAAATGGTTGTGATACAAAAAAGTCGTAAACATCGATAAGGTACATATAAATATAGTTGGTAACATAACCAATGTAAACATAATGTAAAATCAATTTCACTCTAAATATTGGCGCGCTAGTCTGAAACACCCCTCTAAAGGGTCATGAAGTTGCTATAAAATCATCTCATAAGACCTCAACTATACATTGATAAGTCGATCTGAAAACTCAAATAACCTCGCCTAATAAGTGGTCGCGGATAGGTTCACCCTAACATATGCATCAGTTAGGTGAGAATTTAGTCGATCAATATGCACCATAAGTTGGTCTCAACCCATATAGGATCTAACAATACCGTACCAAGTTGGTCGCACCGGTATGTAGCACCTCACAACATAGGGTCAACCGTTTGTGATTGTTATGAGTCTAAATAAAATCATCTCACAAATATCACTTCTTAGCAAGCCTATTTTTACCGCCACTCTCAAAAACATGTCGTAGTGAACCAGTTATATCTTAAACAGACCCCAACTTTTGAACTGCACAAAGAGGATAGTAAGCTTCCAGAGTGTCCCAATACTTCATTGTAGCATCTATCCAACTACCTCATCAGAAAGGTATAACTTCGCGTAAATTTACGTATGGCATGAAACATGCATACAATATAAAAATTAATTTATGTATAAATCAAACTAGTTTTGAAATCAAGAGATAAATAGTAAAAAAATATGCACAACAAATAAAACTTACAACATTCTCTCTGAACATAGATATAGAAATACGAATATTATCTCGGGTCTCTTAGTCCAAACGGAAAGAAAGAAGTGTGTATCTACACATTGTTGGTTGAGTGATGTCATACGAACTAAAGTGTGTAGTCGTAAAGACGAGAAAAATGATCGTATATCCATGTCTCTAACAATCCAAAGAAACCAGTAAAACTAGGGATCCCAATTTTTTATGAACTTGTGGGTACCAGAACTGAACCGACCTGATGGGATGGGTTATGAGCTTTAAAAATTCTCACGGATGGGTTGTGGGTTTGACAATTTAGTACCCGTCGGATTTAGGATGGGTTATGGATTTAAGAAACTCCCACGGAAACTCCCTGAACCCGATCCATATGACATCCGTTAGTTATTGTAGTATTAAACAATTTAATACATGATATATATTATTATTTTATGAATTTTAAGATTATATTATAATGTAATTCCATTTGTTTTCTATTCCTTATAATTTATGTTATTATTTTATTTATGATAGTTTTATCATTATTTATATTTTATTATATTTTAAATTAGCTAATATTTAACAAAATAAAGATTTAAATTGAATAAATTTTTTAAAAAATATTTTTTGTAAATTTATATATTTAGAAGACAAATATAATTTATTAAATAAATCTGAATCGTAGATAATATATGTGTTTTATAAACTTATCACTAAAGTTTGAATTTGTTACTAAATTAAAGAGTTTATATTCGATATATTATTATTATATATTATTTATGTTTTTCTAATTTTTAATAGATAGTAATTACAAAAAAAATAGATAAATAAATGATCAACTGGTACTCGCGGGTGCGTACCTAAACTCGACCGTTTTGGGCATGAAAAAATAATATCTTATCTGAACCCGACGGGTTTAAAAAAATTAAGATGGGATGGGTTGCGGGGTCAACAATACCTCCATCCATCACAACCCATTGGCATACGTAAGTAAAATCCAATATTGTGCGTAAATAGCTTCTACCAAGCTGGTAATATAACTGAGCTAAGGTGACCTCAGTTATACCTACCCACGGTGTTATATTTCTTAATGAACTGTAGATAGTCAAGAGATATCTGTTACCCATCTTGTTAGTAAGAATGCAGCAACCAAGAATATGGAGTCATACCTCATCATCGTATGAATAAGCATCTCATCTGTAATCACATAGTGCAAAAAGCTGAGATTTTGTGTCTCTTACTACCACCACGGTTATGATCAAGCTCATCACTAAGCTCGTCGTTATCTACACTTAGTAATCGAGCAAAAACCTACTAGTTGGCCTTTAGTAGGAAAAGTAACTAGATCGAAACTCTAACCTGTAGTCGGAACCCTGATGATGGTGTGTACGTCATCAACCATGAACGTCATCTCACTAAAACAGACATGAAAGGTATTGGTCTTTGCATGTCATCGCTCCAAAAACACCTTTAGTAAATGGATGTTGGTAGACCAACACAAAAGAGACTCGAGAAATGGACCAAAATTTGTCTTCATCACCTGATCACTAATCTTACTCTATCGAGTGAGATTTGCATGACCATGGGTAGAATACATCACAAAGCATCGTAACAACACTGTTGCCTACATAATATAAAAGCAATTTCAGAGTAAGCTACAATATAAGTTACTACACTATAAAACACCAAAAGAAGTTAAAAGCACAACACTAATAATAAGCAAATTATTTTACAAACTTACATCATTGTTGAAGACGTTATATGCCTCGTGTTGCTTGTAGCCACTTGTGTTCAAGTACAAGTCTGAAACAAGACCATTTACTTTTTGAAAAAGCTGATCCAAAGTAATACATCGGTGTTAAAGAGCAGGAATATGGTTCCATCGTTCAATCCTAACTGAACGAGAACTCGATCTATGTTGACTTTGTTCATCGTCGGTGGTCTGACGGTCCTAGCCGAATAGAGAGCATGGTTGAAGACGAGGCATGCTGAAATTACAATAAGAGATTTTAATGAATACCAAAAATTATCCTAAAAAAATTTCATAAATGCAGTAATATTTATAAACAAAAGACAAACACATTAATGGTTGTAGATAAAGCATTTGAAGATAGAATTTAAATAACAACTAACAACAACATTTTACGCACTTGAAATGGTGGATTCTGTGCCAAATCAGGACAAAAATCACTGCGTTGTTTGGGAAAATTTGCATGTCTGTTGCTCGATAGGTGCACGAATTCGCTCAAACAGTTATGGTTTCCTCAAAACTCTAAATTCCTACATATTAACCCATATAAAAAAATACACTACGAAAAATGAAGAATGTAACCTAACATAAACTATAAAACTAAATAGATTTCAAACAAACAACTACTATATAAAAATCTAAGTTTTGTAAATAGAATTTAATACTCAAACATCTCTAGAAATATAGATTGAAATTGGAAAAAAACATCAATAGTAAAGCAATACGGATCTTAACAACGATATAGATTCGGATTTTGAAAATTTTAAAATTTTCAAATGGATATTATTTAGAGCTTTTAAGTTAATCTAAGGAATTTCAGGTCAATTTTTTTAAAATAAGATTCCTCTATAAAGGATAAAATTATTAAAAAATGGAAGTCAAAATTTAACAAAATGGGATCGAGGCCAACCCGGAGCAAAATTCATAAAAAAATAGATTTTGATATAGCCTAACCCTAATTATTATCTTTATTCTTCAAATTTTTAAGATGTTTTCTTTGAATAAAATGTGTATGAGTAAAAAAATCCAAATACAACCTATCAAATACTCATTTCATTCTAAATTGTCAATATAAATGAAATATTTTATCTTATTTTAAATTTTATTTTAAACTACAAATTCAATATTATTTAGATAGTTATTTAAAATATTTTAATTTTTATAAATTTCAACCAATTACAGTAAAATATTTATAGATTAATAAAATTATGACCGAAATATTTTATTAATTTAGCAAGATATTATTATCTCCATCAATTATAAATTTAAAGAGGTGTTATGTATGATCTTTAAATTAATCAAATCCAATATACTAGTTACCATGTATATTAGTTAAAGATAAAAAATAAATTACAGAAAACAAGTTTCAAGGCACATTCTAAGAATGTAGATTCACAACTTAATTGAATTTATCAAGTTTATTTTGAATAAGTACAAAATTTAGTTCATAGTACCAAAACATTAGTCCATAGTACCAACGTAGTATTTTAAACATGGTTAAAAATTGTTTATTGTAAAAATGTCCATTGAGATTTTTTAAAATCATAATAACTATGACTTCTAAACTAAAAGGTGTTCAAAAATCAATTTTGACCAATCAACAACGAAAACTATTATGCGAGTATAAGAGAGATCACTAAGGATGCACTTAACAAGACTTGGTGCAGTGGGTTGACAAAACTTACAATTTGAAAGTTAGTCAATGAACGATATCAAACACTCTTAAGCGATCATCAGAGTTCATATCAGCTAAATTTGACAAATGTGGATCTTCCAAACGTATTTAATATGTACTATCGTAAAAGATTTTACAATAAAATTTTAGAATGTTATGAGTTGGACATTTATTCTTCGGAAAATATTAATGTTTCGGATGCTATCAATTTGGTCGTCTCATCTTAGAAAAATGTGCAGCAAGAAGCCATAAAAAATTGCTTTTAACACTGTAAAATTCTTTCAATGAATCCAACGGGCTCAAATGATTTAAACGACGCAAATTCTTGATAAAACATTCGTGAGCTTGAGAAATTGATTACGGGTATACATTATCGCTGCAAAATAGATGTAAATCACCTACTAGATTATCCTTTTGAAAATAATAAATGTTATGAGGTTCAAAGTATTGAAGAAATTATAGCGGATACCATTAAAAATCTGGTCGATGACGAACTTAAGGATGATTCAATAATTTTGGAATCGATCGCTCGGACATAGACATTGCAAAGGACAACAACTCTTCGTAACTTTTTGTTACAATCCGAGAAAACAATGCCCAACTCAGAAGTTTAAAAAAACAAGTGATGGTAGATTTATTTTTTAAGTACAAATTAAATTGAATTTGTCAAATTTATTAGAATCTTTTAGGACTTATTAACTTATTGTTTCGTTGTGATCAATATATACACATTCGGATATAAAAAAATTACTATTTTATTATTTTATCGACTGTGATTTAATTTGATATCGATCACAAATTAAAACTCCATTAATTATTAATTTTATTGGAGTCATTAATTTATAAAGATTTTAATATATGCTTATACATATATTGTTTTTTCAATTTATTGGTCACGAGCAAATTACTGAATGAACAGTTGATGCTCTTCTCGTTTCTTTCAATAGACGTTCCGTCTCTCTAGACAGTCTCCTCCTAAATAGACCCTTTTATGTCCTTTTTGATTTGCAAGTTGGAACCCCATATTAATACTCTACTACAGTCAGAACTTAGAAGGTTGTCTTCTTCTACTTCACAATTAGGAACAATACTGTGAGAAAGCCCTGCCATCTTTTGTTTTTGTAAGTTCAGCGTAAATTTTTAAAATAATATCATTAGGTTCTTTATATTATTGTATGGTCTAATATGTCTGTATCATACAAGTTCATGTTTCATTTTTATGATTTTAAGACAATTTAGTAATCTTCATTTCGTTTGTTGTAATGAAGCTCATTTAGTATCCCACTCGAATTGGAACTTGCAAATGGGAGATGATAATTCCTTTGTTTGGAGAATTCACAACTTTTCGAAATTGGAAGTCAGAAAACTTTACTCGGACACATTTACACTTTCGAGTTATAAGTGGTAATCTAAATAAACAAAAATCTGAATAATGTATCTACTTTTTTCTTTGCTTATTGATACATACATACGAGACATTGTTTGCTTTATATTTTGAAGGCGTATACTTTGTTATCCAAAGGGAAAATATGTGGACGGGTTGTCTCTGTATTTGGAAGTGGCAGAGTCTGCAATTTTGCCAACAGGGTGGAGTATAGACACTTTTTTCACGTTGGCTGTGGTGGACCAAATCAACGACAAATACTCAATAGAAGAGGGTAATTTATGGGGTGCAAAGTTGCTTCATTTGAGATTCAAATACATAACTAAATAAACTTATAATAACTACATTTATTTAACTGAATAATCTGAGTACAATAGAAAACTTCAAAATATACTTTTTCTATAATTATATAAGATTTATATTACTCTAAATTGAATTTGCCTACCTGCTGAAGTCTTCTCTATACTTTATCAAACAGATCAATATGTTTAGTTTATCATATTTTCCCTGATTTTACAAGCTGCAGACAGAGGACATTTTTTTTTTTTGGGTATAAAAAGCGTTAAATTAATATTGAAAATGGTACGATCGTTCAGTAGGTCAGTGCCTTAATACAGTGCTTAATCCGGTTGGATTGAGCATACTACTCGAAACAAAATTAAATTACAATTGTGCTAATGGGAGCCTAAGAGGGTAGCAAGCTATCCCGTGAACTTTACTTTCGTTCCTTTGAATCGGTATCTGAGGTCGGATAGTACATGCTGGGCTATGCTTGTGAAAGGGGATCGCTTGTTGTTGAAAATTCTGCCATTCCTTTCTTTCCAGATGTAGTAGATTGTGGCGCAAAATGCCGATTTCCAATGAGCTTTGTCGTCCGTTGTGCTGCTCCAGTTGCAAGCCTGTTCAAGCCACCGGGGCCAGTAGGTTGGAGGAGTAGGGAATAATAGTCTCTGAGCTAGCGATTCCCAAATTGCGCTGGAGAAATGGCATTGGACTAGGAGATGTTCAGGGGTTTCCTGGGAGGTTTCACACAAGACACAGGTCGGGGGGTGTCTAGTCCCCACGCGATGAGTTTGTCTCGGGTGGAGAGCTTGTTGTGTATGGCAAGCCAAGTGATAAAAGAATGTCTCGGGATTGAGTATTTGTGCCAGACTAGAGAGTACCAAGGGATCTTGCTCCTGCTCGGTCTGAGGCAGTTGTAGGTGCTACTTATTGAGAAAGATAGGTTGTTTTTGTTTGGGAGCCATATGAAAGAGTCCTTTTCCATGGAGGGGGGGGAGATTATTGATGGCTGATGCTATTTCTGAGAGGGGGGGGGGGGGGTTGAGAGTTCTGCTGGGGGGTCTCGCTTGGGGTGGCCATCTCCATCGGCCGCTTTGGTTGAGGTCTTTTACCCTTGTTAGGTTCCTGAGGCGAGAGAGGGTTTGTATAGCGGGTCCGTATCTGTTGACCAAGGAGGTGGGGAACAGCCAAGGGTCATGCCAGATGGAAGTGTCTTCTCCATTGCCTATCTCGACTCTGTAAAGGTTGGCTGCTACTGGTCGGAGGTTGAGGATTTTTCTCCAGCTCCAGCTGGCGCTTGGGGGGATGGGTAATGTCCAAAAACATTTATTTTGTATTTTTTCCGTTAGGATCCATTTCGTCCATATGGAGTTCTCATTTTTAGTGAGAATGGACCAGAGGAGTTTAAGGGTGGCCGCCTGATTCCAGACAGAGGACATTTGTTTACTAAAGAAAGGGGTGGTTCCCGTTTTTCAATATTCATGTCCCTTTGGAACCTCCATGACTTGAGCAAAGGACATCTTCTTAATGATACACTTACTGTCATAGTTGAGATAGATGTTGAGCCAACTGGGTCTCTTACCACAGTTTCAAATGTTGTTCCTGCGTTAGCTATGGAACCTGAAGAACCAAAAGCAGTCGATGACAGTAAGGATGTCCCAAATATTTTTCTTCCTGATCCAACTAGTCTAACTGAGGCTGTTCAACTTAAAGGTAGTAATGGACTTCGAAGGACTGAAGTGGTTCATTTGCCAGATCTGCCTGAGACCAAAATGGAAAATACTAATGCGAATGGGTTTCAGGTGCCGGCTTCAAAAGCAGATGCCGTGGAACAGATTTTTGAAAAACATCCTGAGTTTGTTTCAAACTTCCATTTCAAGAGCCAACAACTTCGGTCTGCTTTCATGAATTCGATCCTTGCAGTCATTGAGAAGTTTTGCAAGTCACCCGTAGACTTCTCAGAGGATGATCTAAGCTACTCCCGTGACACTTTGACTGATTTGGAGAATGCTGGTTTCCAGGTGGACTGGCTCAATACCAAACTAGAGGATGTTGTGAGAAGGAAACAACAGGCTACTGGATCTAAGTTGGATGAACTTATCAAGCAACTTGAGGAGACGAAGCAAACTATGCTCGATCTTGAATCCAAGATAATCAAGGAGACGGAAGAAACTGAAGCAGCTCGAGCTTCTCTTGCTTTTCATGATATACTATGAAAGTTCGAAGTATTATGGCTGTCTGGCTTTCAAAGTATTTTTCTTTTGGCTGAACATGTGTTGCTCTTTGTATGTGATATTATGGTTGTCCTTTGATTGTGTTTTGCTTTTAGCTCAGGAGAACACTTCTGACAATCTCACCTTATGTTTTGTTTTGTTCTTCTACTTGAACTTTAGAGGGCTTAAGACCATACGAGGCTGCATGAATCGTTTTACACTTTGTATTCTTTCCTTTCCTTTTATATAGCTATTTGGTTATTCTATGTATAGCTCTGCTTTCAGAAGTCCAAGTACGTACCAAGCTTCAACACTTTGCATCCATTTGACGTTGTTTACAGTTATCTTTGTAGATAAAAGTAAAACAAAGAAAAACAGCTAGAGTTTTATATCTCTAACAATCTTGAATAAAAGCATGGACTCGTGTTGAATAACATCCTTAGAGGATGAGAGCCGGATCTACTATGGGGCAAGGGGGAGGCCGCCCCCTTTACCCAAGGTAGATTAGTATAGGGAAAAAAAAGTTATTTTCGGATTTTTTGAAAAAAGCCATGGTAAAAAGGTTTGATAAAAGGGGAAATTTTGTCGGTTTTTGTTGAACTTTGGACAGCATGTTTGGAACATCTAATGTTTCAATATGACCGGTTAGATCCTGATTTGCTGCTTACAGTTCAGGAGAAATCACTCTTGGAGTAGTTTTTGTAATATTCTTCATTTTTCTTCTCTTTTTTGTTAGTCTGTTATATTTAAAATTGTTGGTGCTTTGTAGATATTTATTATATTGAATTGGATATACTTATACCATCAATTTATCATAATAATATAAATATTTTTGGTGAAATTTTCATAAATCTCATGGTTTTTTACTTTTCACGTCGAATAGGTTTTTCGATATAAATTTTTTATGTTTTGATTTATTTTACCGTTAAATATTTTTCCGTGATTACAGTTTGTGGTTTTATTTGGTTAATAAACTGATGAATCGCTATTGTTGAATTGAGTTTCTTGTTTATTTGGTTGGTTGTCTTGAAGTTGATCTTGTGAGTGGTTGGTATACAACTATTTGGATCGAATAGTTGGTATCAAAGCTTCATACACAAACGAAACATGATGTAAATGAAATTCTTGCATGTCGATCATGATTAACCATCAGTCATACGGATCAAGTGGAGTGACTTGGTTGAAGTGTATCAAGATGGTGTAACTTGATTGAAGTTACGCTAATAATTTTTAAAACGTAAATTCTAAAGTTAGGTTAACATTTACGGATTTTGAATTTTGGATTAAAGATCTAATCTTGATTTGAAGAGTCAAAATTAAGTAATGAGATATGAAACCTAATTTGATCTACTTGGACAAATTTAGATGTTGAGTTATAAACTTTGATTTTGGTCAGTAAGACAAATATCAGGTGTCCTCCACCATGTAATTTTAAATTCCCAAGCTGAAATCATATTTTGTAATCCAACATCTAATTTCGACATAGTGGGTTGAAAATATATGTTATTTTAGAGCATTTAATTTTGACACTCTAGACCGATATTATATATAAACTAGATATTTACACTACTCACTAAACAAATCATTGCTCTCCTCATTTTGACTCAATGAGTCAAATATATTGTTTTGTGTGGCGTTAAATTGTAACATACATGTTTAGCGATTGTTTTGGTTGTCAAATTTGAAGATGACCAAAACAAACTCATACGCATTAGTGAATTTGTGATTATAGAAAATTAAATATATGTGTGCAAGACTCATACACATTATACTATAACTAGAGCTTCAAGAAATTGTATTCTTATAAAAAAAACATTAGTCAACTACACTTGGACGTTGGATCGACTTAGGTTGCTTGTGAAAGAAAATAGATTTTTATTATTGAATCTTAGGTTGACATAAAAGGAATTGTCGTTGATTGGCGTAATCAACAAAATATTTCTAGACCTGACACACTTGCTATGCAAGTGGCACATAAACATCATTATTGTAGCCAATATGAAGAAATTATTCACTCAAGGAAGGTATTAAGAAGATTTCTTGTTGCTTGAGATATCGTAGTGTATTCGGTAATCGATTCTGAGTTATGATCAAATATAATGATTGTGAAAGAGACACTTATAGACTACCCAAAATCCTTGGAGTATACTGAAACATTTTATCTCAAATTATATGGTGAAAAAATCATATATGCACCTACTAACCTTGTCAAGCACTACAGAAGCACGACAGATATTCAATACTCATTCATCATTATATATCAAAGTTAGAGTAATTGACATAACATAATCGAACTAATTATTTATTTTCTTATATTAGTACTGAATGTGCATATTGATCATTAAGATAATAATTAAACCTTGAAATATAAAGATAAAATAATCATTTGAAAAATATAAGATAATTTCTAAATTTTATATGAAAAAATGATATTCAAAAGGTGAAGGATGTTGTCATTGAGGTATCTCTTGTGACTATATTAAAACATTACAAATTTGCAAGAAATATAGGTGTCAATAAAGTAGATTGTGGATGTGTTGTTAGAACGATGCATGGTTTGTCATGTGTATACGAGATATCATCAATTGTTAGAGATAGTAATGGTATAATGTTTCTATTATTTTAATGTTTCGCCATTGTGACATTGTATACGATATATGTTTCGCCATTGTGACATTGTTTTATTGTTCGTATTTAATGTTTTTTCAACAATGGTGTCCAACTAATTTACCTCTCAAAAGTGTTATGTTGTCTTCTCCCACCAAAATAAAAAAGATTTAAATTTTCCACGTGAACAAGACTTGTTTCGTTAACTTAAGTGAAAATTCTTATGTTACTTGTTTTACTGTGACGGGATTGACATGTTATATCTTATTTTGTTTTGCATTTTTTCATATAATCGAACGGACCAGTATCAGTTGTTAATCCTATGTGGAATTCATTTAGTTTCCCTAGAGAGTAAAAATTGGATTACTCCATCATTCGAGCGTATTATGAAAACACCCAAACCTAGCTTTCTAAGAAAATAAATTACAGGGTTAACATGCATTGCCGGAGACTGGTCAATTTTTATATTGTTATTTATAACCTAAAGTCTTGTAACTTAATTTTGTTTTAATAAAGTTGTTTATATTTTTAATTATGTTTAAACTGTTTATACTATCATCTATGAAAATATTTTGAACTAAAATACTAAAGAACCAAAACAACTTTGATAGTATTCATCCATCTTCTATCATCTTTATTTAATTAATTTTAGTTTTTATGTTTGTTATTTTAACTCATTTTCATTGAGCTATTCAAATTAACTCCGAGTTACAAGTATTGTATTCATTAATAAATGAAACTACTCAATAAATTAGTATATATATATATATATATATATAAATTATGAATAAATATATATTTATAAAAATGTTACACGTTTATTACTTTGCTAGTCCCAAGTATAAAATAACCTAACTATGACAACAAAATTATGAACAATCACTATTAATCAAAAACATGCAATAAGATAAATAATTTAAAAAATTAAATCATATTATTTAACCATACGATCATTAATAATTTTTTAAAAATGTTTAATATCTCAAAATTTATCCTTACTAGTAGTTATAAAAAAAATCGTTACTATTTAATGAAGCATCCCAAAAGACATAGACTTAAAATAAAATAACGACTTTAAACAATTTAAGTGGTTCGTATTATATTTAGTTTTCATAACCTTTTTAACCAATCCATTTAGGAGTGTAAATATCTTTCTACCTACTTGGTTTAAAATATTAGGTGATAAATTACCTCAAATGATTTGATAATGTAGGGAATATGGGTCCATACATTCCATATTTGTATATAAGTAAGAATAATTTGATATTCACACTAGTGTGATATAGTCCGCTTTGGGCCCATTGGCCCGCACGACTTTGCTTTTGGTCCACTTCCGAAAGACCTTTTACTAATGGAGTTGTATTCTTAACTTATATATTGATCTTTCTTCTCATGTTTAACTGATATGGGATGTGGGGCTTTGGTCGCACCTAATAATCCTCCTCTCGAACAAAGTACTACTCTAGCATCCCCCCTCCTCTCAATTTACTTTCATTCACCTACTCTAGTCATGTGAAGAGAAGCGTGAACTCTAGAGCTTTATGGTGGATCTATCTGCTCACTATCATATGACATTGTGCCACTCCTTGATCAAGCTACCTGCTTGATGAGCTATCAGGCACTCCATCTATAGATGATATTGTACCGCTGTTTGATCAATTCACCTGCTTGATGAGTCAACAAACACTTCATCTATAGAACACCGCTTCTTGATCAAGCCACCTGGTTGATGAGCCATTAGGTATCAAATCATTCTGGTAAGATAATCTGATCTCCATACTAGTGTAATATTGTCCTATTTGAGCTCATTGGCCCGCACGACTTTACTTTTGGTCCATTTCCAAAAGGTCTCTTACCAATGGAGATGTAATCTTAACTTATATATATTAATATTTCTTCGCATGTTTAACCGATGTGGGATGTGGGACTTTGATTGCACCTAACAGATGAGTCGTACTAATTATGCTACATAACTAAACAAGTCACATAAGAAAATTAACATAAATTTCTTCTTTTTTATACAATATTTTATGTTAATTAAACATAAAGATACTTAATTACATAGTAGGTTTTATTTTAAAAAATATTTATATTTTATTACATATATAACAACTATTATCTAAAAACATATTATTTCAATCTATCAATTTTGATGTGAATATTTTATTCACAATATAATCATGTAAAACTAAAAAAAAGAAAGAGAAAAAAATTGGTAAAATTTTGATTAATTAAAAATCTAAACATGTGACTTTTGGTTTCTTAACTAAGTAATATTTCATATTATCAAGATACAAAAACGTATAATTTCTAATATTCGAGATTATTAAATTTTATAACACCGTTACTAGCACTATGATTCTCGTACCCCACACTTAAGACCGAACATTTTCTCTAATATTCAAGATAATTCATAGAAAATAATGAGAACGGACATAAATACATGATATACTGGGGCGATTCATATTTATATTATTTGTAATTTAGTATTTGGGAATGAAAAATATTTATAGCGACACAAATTATAACAAATGAAACTCAACACGTGAAACATTAATCTTATCCAAGAAAATCATATATAATCTTTTTAAAAAATAAAAAATAATGGTGACCAACCTCGGATGCCCCACGTGCAAGCTATTTGTTTGCATTGTATGCATTGGTTCAACCACTAAATATTTCTTGATCAAAATCAATGATAAAACGTATCGAAAGGTTCCATAAATCAAACGAGCATAAGGATATTTTTCTTCTTAATGGTTTTATTTAGTTACTAACTTATGTATTTGTAAATTCTATGTTTGTTGGTGTGTTATAATAACAAAATTATGTAAATTTAAAATTTAATAACACATAAAAAGCATACGAAATCCAAAATATGTGTTTGAATAAACCCCAAGTATAACATAAATCCAAAAAAGGTACAAGTTAAGTATATGTAAATCATTTATCATCATGATCAATGTTTTTTTACGATTTGTAAATCAATATCATGTTAAGAATATGTTTTTTAGTATCATACTTGGAAATCATTTTTTGTACTTGCAGACCATCATCTTATAGCCCGTATGCGAGCTAGTTTTTTGTGTCGTGTGCATCGGTTCAACACCGACTCTTCCTTGCTCGGAATTCGGATAAAAATATACTAAATATTTTCATAAATACAATAATTGTAGTATACTTTCGCTGTATACATGCCAAAACTTTTGACAAGTAATAAACATCTCTCTCGTGACTATATATGATTGTTCTCCCATTGAATTGAAGCTATTTCTCTCTAACACACAAATATATTAAGCCTTGCGCATCTCCAATGATGTTTTTTTAGGAAGATGCAATATGAGTTGTATATGACTACATTATCAAAATATGCTTAATTTTGTCACCAATCGTAATAGTATAGTCAAACTATGATGTATTCTCGAACGGGTTGATCAGACGTATATACTTAGGGATGGCAACGGGGCGGATCAGGGGCGGGTACCTATATATCCACAACCCGCCCCGTAGTAAATAACCGCCCCGTTTTTTTTCCGGATAACTCACCTCGTCGGTTCGGGTACCCACGGTTTCGGTTTAAATTACCATCCCTATATATATACTCGTAAAATTAAAAAACTGAATTAATAAAAATAAATAATGTTATGAATTATATATTAATCTTAAACAAAACTCCGTAGTTAAGAACACTATAAAATACATATTAAATAAACCATCGATTGTGAGTTATATCATCTTAATATGAGAATGTAATGTATATGGTTATTGGCTTGCAAAATTGTAGCCCAAAAATAGATATGTGACAAATTTAGTTGGTAATATTGGTAATGCATTGATCATATATCTTGGAAATGACTCTATATCTAATACTTGACCAATGCATTAAAGTCGTTTATCATATTTGTATGATGTTCGGCAGCAAACCATAATGCACTATATAAATCCGCCAATATGAGCATCCCTCATACATACTCATTAATTGCATGTAAGTCCTCGAGGTCATACAACTAATCAAAAATTGCCATTGTCCCAATATTCAGGACGAAAATAATGGTGTTGAATAAGAATATGATATATGCATGTGTGCAAAATATATATCTTATAAAGTAATCTGTGACATATACAACAAGGGGGTGGGAGTATTATTGAGTCATGTCATCCTTAATCTTCTCTCTTTGTTAAAATATATATCGGCTCTAGATTTTGCAATATTGGTACCAAACAACATTCACACCATTACAATGTGTAGCTCTCGATTTTGTTGTTTCCAAAGTCAGAAATCCAACCTTTTACATGTAGACTGTAATGGTGGCCATGTTGTTCAATGTTATCAATATTTTTCCGAAATAAAAATGAAATTTGTTTTCCAACATCGTTAAGTGAGCTATATGGGTTCTAGTGTCATATTGTGTCCAACATTGGCGCAAATACAATATTGTTGTATGCTACCTCGATATTTGGTTGGCCGCTCAAGTTCAAACCCCAAGATTGTATGTGAGTGTTGTCAAAACGTATATAAGTATCTCATTTTCTCTCATGCAAATATATATAATGGTGCGGTCTGAAGCACTCACGAATATGACGTACCTCCTCGAAACAACTTCTTCAAAAGTTTCTTGGGTACTATCATGCTACATTTATTAAGAAAAAATTGTATAATATCATCGAACCATCAATTTAATTTATAAAATAAAAATGATAGTATACAACCATAAACATAATAATATGTTATATATAACTTAAATTCTCATAAAATATTTACTAAAAACAAATAAGAATGTTTAAAACAAAGAATCAACTTCAAATATAATATTAACTAACACATGAACCAATATGAGTAATTAGTTTCGACATATGGGTCAAAATTAGTGTTAACCTAAAAAAAGAAAAATTACAAACCAACAATAACGATGGATAAATACTAACTTTAAAATCCTCAAATCTTGCTCGAAATCATAAACAATATATATCTAATGATATATCAGAGTTAGAAAAAGTAGTAAATAAAGCCTAAAACAAATTTAAACTACCAAAGACAAAGAATATTGGATTTTCCAAAAATTTGGGGGAAACCTAAAACTAACATAAAAATTTCAATAAAAGAAATACACGCACATGTAGAGAATAATGTAACAAATATTTTGATACCTTAGATTTGTAAAAATAACTTGAAATAATATTTGTATACTTAAAGCTTGAGAGATATTCAAGTTTGAAATATGCATAACATAAAAATGGTGAGGGTTTTAGAAAAAATCCTTATATATGTATCTTAATTCACTTCAATAATGTTTTTTTTTTAATTTCGGTGACATTTTAACAATTTAATTACATTTTAATAGGTGATATTATGGGTATAAATAGACATATTTATAACATATATCAATATATTTATAATAATTTTAACTCATAATTAGCCATGGATATATATTTATACCTCACATATACTAAAGAAGAAAATTATATTTGTGAAGACATAAATGATATTGAAAAATCTTTGCAAAATGTATAACAAGGTGCCTTGCCTTCCGAGGACTTTAGTTTAAACAAGAAAACTAAAAAAATAAATATAGATATCTTGGCTTTTTAGGTACTTTGGTTCAAATGATAAATAAGTAAGTAAATGAAAACGATACTAATGCCAAATGGGGCTCGGCCAAGACACTTATTGGTCTGACATCTTATTTTATTTTTCAGCCTTAGACAACCTCCCAATAGGGGAGGAGTGACTAGAAAAATTTAGGTAGATTGGAAAGTGGGTTGGCATCAACCTCATAAGGGAGATGACTTCCTCCACTTTCTAATCATCTTTGGCGTCAACGGCATACTTATTTTTAAAGAATTTTGAAGACATCCATCTCTAGTTGCCTGACTCTGAGAACCTCCTACCATTAAGACCGTAACTTGAACTTTAAGACTATTATGTGAAATTCGAGGACAATATTAGCATTAATCTTGACCCATTTAATTGAGATCAGCTTCATTAACTTTACTTTCACATTATTTACTATTTTGTCTTGCGAAATCTTGACCTCAATAACTTTATTTACTAAAATTTAGCTTTCATGATCGTTACCTCACTGTTTAATCCCACAATATTTTCTCATAGTTTATCAATAATACTCATATGATTACCTAAGTTTTCTTAAAAGTCAATACAAAAGACAAGTTATATTGTTTGCTCATTTTTTGCATAACCTCAATATCGGATACCTTTTGGAGAGTAGCAAACATATTGTATATTATCTAATATAAACAAACTTAAGTATTCACAATATAAAAATAAATTCTAGTATTAAGATCTTTAAGTAAGAAATAACTAACCTCAAGATCCAAATAGACTTGTCATGTGCACACGTCGACAAGTGGCTTATCCAACACAAGAGTAGTTTTCTTGGTTGGTAGAGCAAATCGAGCAACAACGTGGCTCAGTTCATGCACATTTATAAGAGGTTGTTTGACTCTCTTTTATATTTTTTAACTTATAGATTCATTTATTCCTCGATTGAGTGATAAATTTACCTTGGGGTCTTTTGCCCTCTAAAGATTTTACCTTGAGTAGACCCTTGACGCCAATCAGACCTCTAGTTAAACCCATCTTATCCAGTATTAACTCTGTATAGGAATATGTATTTTTTGTTTTAAAAAAAAGGTTATTATTTAGTTTTTTAGGTTGTGGGGTCAACCTCTTAACCTTTGGCCACTTTGTTGGGGGCTTGTCGCCTATTCAGCAGAAAAATATTAGTCGAGAGCCTCCCCACAATGATGAGTCCGAATTCAGCATGCTCCCCGGAAGGGTAAATCAGTCTAAGTCTCTCCGAAAACCGGACAGGCTACAAGGACATAAATCGAACAGATCACTTCCGGACAGATTACTTTGGACACTATAAACTTAAGACTGTTCGAACTATGACTAAAGTACTAAAAAACCTAAACACTTCCTGACTAAGCTACTTGCTCTCCTGCTTAGAGCTCATGGGTCTTTAATCATGACCCGGGTCCATTAAACATGACCCGAAAGACCATAAGGGCCCAACATCATACTATAAATACCCAACCACCAGCATTAACTATGGGTAATGAGAATTAACTGCTACCAAGCTGCTTAATCATCTCTCTACTCTATACTCTAACCGTTAAACACCCACACACCACCGTTAAACACCCATACACCACTTTAAAACTCCAGTTGAAATTACTAGCCTACCCTCAGGCGGTTATTATCCTCACCAAATTGGCGACCACAGTGGGAGGCGACGGTGCCTGAATCAAGCATTCAAAACCAGCTAAAAAACTCTGTCCGAATGAATCCGGACAATCCAGAGGTGCCACCAGCTTTGCTCGAAGTGGTGGGAGAGAATGATGAGTACACTATCGAAGAGCGTGACAGGCTGAGGGCTGAAATAGAAGCTCTGAGGGCTGAAAATGCCAAGATAGGCGTGAAAGAAAAATCCAAAGCATCAGTTGCTCATCATACCGACAACCCTAGAGAGCCTGAGGCTTCGAAAACTCATGTGAGCACCAAAAAGACACATGCCAGTTCTAAAAAGTCTCACCGGTCCAAGCCTGTGGAGAGCTCTGACTCAAGCTCAGAATCTTCAGGTAGCTCATTGGACAGTGAGGGAAATGAAAAATCCTTGTCCTCTAGCAGCGATGAGGGTCGAACCAGGAAAAAGCAAAAGCAAGTGAAGAAATATTCAAGAAAAAGAGACCAGCATGGAAGAATGAAAAGGCATATTGGAAAGGGGTCATCTCACCACCGGAGGTATACGGACAAGATGCTGATGGATCCTTTTGCTTTCCACGATGAACCAGGTATCTTTGCCACTCCAAACGAGGATACTGTGTTCAGTCGTGGAAGGAATTGGAGGCAGTCTCTACTATCTTCTAAAATTCTGTCCGGAAACCTCCCCAAGAGGTTTGATAGCACGAAAATGGAGAAGTACGATGGCAGTACTGATCCGGACAATCATCTGGAGCAATTCAATAACTTCATGATGAACTTTGATGACGATGATAAACTACTTTGTAGGGCATTCTCCCAATCTTTTACGGGGAGTGCTCTGAAATGGTACAATAGCCTGCCTCAGGGTTGTATTAAAGATTTTGATACGTTTTGGGTGGCCTTTCGAAGGTAGTTTGTAGGGAGTAAGGAGCTAAAGGGCAATAGAGACACAATAATCCATTGTTCCCAGGAGCCAAATGAGTCCTTGAAAGAGTACATAAGTCGTTTTGTGAACACAAAGAATGGGTTGGCTGATTGCTTCGAACAGGTGGCAATAGCATCCCTAAGGCAAGGTTTGAACCCAAGCAATCTGGCTGATTCGGTGACCAGAAAGAAGGCTATGACCTGGGGAGGATTGCTAAATCAAGTTGGCAAGCAAATAAACGTTGATGAAACAAAGAAAACCAGGGTGCACAGACAGGTGAGATCCACCCCGGTGGCACCAACTCCAAATCAAAACCAGTCCGGGAACAAAGTAAGAGAAACCGGACAGGGGCATGGTAGGGCAAAAGCTCAGTCTCAGCCAGCTGCTCCTGCTCAAAGTCAACAATCCAGAAACAAAAGAGGGCCATGGGTCCAACTGGAGTGGTTCGCAGAGCTCAAAGAAAGTGTGGCCACCATTTTCGATAAAACAAAAGATGAGGTGCATTACCGGAGACCGGCAACCTTGCAGTCTCCCAGAGAGCATCGTAACAACTCCTTTTGCCAATATCACAATGATATTGGCCATACCACTGATGATTGTATAGCGTTGAAGCAAGAGGTTCAGAACTTGATTGAAAGGGGAAAGTTGGGAGCATACGTTAAGAGAAGAGGAGGCAACAGGCCTGACAACACTCACCGGGTTGGTCCAAGTAATGCTGCCCCAGAGGGGGCCATGGTCATAGTTGAAAGGTTTGATGTGGATTCTGAGTACTTGGATCCTGATCCAACTCGAAACAGGGTGGGTGCTATAGAGGAATGTTCTAGGTCGGTCTCCGGGCTCATTAAATTCTTTGAGTCACTTACAATTTTCGGAGGGGACTCTATGACAGCTCCTACTGCTTCTTCGAGAAAGAGGCATGTCCATAATTTAGCCACCCAGCTAGAAGGAGGCATGGCATCTTATCAGTCACCAAACTCATTCCCATTCATAGTCTTTGATGAGAATGATTTGAGAGACATTGCTGGCCCTCATGAGGATGCTGTTGTCATAGGAGCATCTATAAGGGGCAATGAAATAAGGCGAATTCTGGTGGATACTGGAAGCTCAGCCAATATCCTTTTCCTAACCACTTACAAGAAAATGAAAAATCCAGCAGTGATTCAAAAGTCGGACAGGTCAATCGTGGGCTTCACAGGCAGCCCAGCCGATGTGATCGGAGAATTTGAAGAAGAGGTGTTATTGGGCAGGGGCCCTTTCAAGAAAATGGTTAGAATACTCTTTATCGTGGTGGATTGTCCCACTTGCTATAATGTTATTCTGGGGAGATCTTGGCTCTCTAGGATGCATGCAGTGGCTTCAACAGTCCATCAGTGCTTAAAGTATGATGTTCAGGGACAGGTTGGGGTTGTCCGGAGCAGCCAAAAGATTGCAAGAGAATGCTATGCCACTGCCTTGGCTCCTCGAACGCTGGGGGCAGTCCGAATAAATGATCAATAGCAGTTTGAGGGCCTTTCTGAGGGTGAGGGTGAAATTGATGACCCCAGAGAGACCCCTGGAGTGTTAATTCCAATTGAAGAGGTTGAAACGCATTGTTTGGAAGAAGGCAAGAGTGTCAAGATAGGGTCCAAGATGCCACCAATGTTGAAAGAAGAGATGTTGAAATTTTTGAAAGACCATCAGCACGTTTTTGCTTGGTGCAATGCTGATGTTAATGGAGTTCCATCAGAGGTGATATCCCATCACCTATCTGTCCGGAGAGATGTGGCACCAGTGGTTCAAAAGAGAAGAGCTTTCTCAAAAGAAAAGGCTGATGTCATAGTACAAGAGGTTGACAGACTCACAAAGATGGGGCATATTAAAGAATCTCAATACCCTTTGTGGACTGCCAATCCTGTCCTGGTAAAAAATAAGAATGGCAAATGGCGCATGTGCATCGACTTCACCGATCTCAATAGAGCTTGCCCAAAAGATTTGTATCCGGTCCCCCGGATAGATCAGTTAGTAGACTCTACTTCTGGAAACAAGCTGCTCTCCTTTATGGATGCCTTCTCCGGGTACAATCAGATTCAAGTAGATCCAAAAGATCAAGAGCATACCACGTTTGTCACTGATAGGGGTCTACACTGTTACAAAGTTATGCCATTTGGTTTAAAAAATGTTGGGGCTACTTATCAAAGGCTAGTCAACAAGGCATTTGCTGATCAAATTGGAAGAAATATGGAGGTTTACATTGACGATATGATGGTAAAAAGTGTGGATGAGCAGCTACACTTGTCCGACCTCCGAGAAACTTTTGCCAACTTGGTAAAAGTAAATTTAAAGTTAAACCCTGAAAAGTGTGTTTTCGGAGTACAGTCCGAGAAATTCTTAGGGTATATCATAAGTGAGCATGGAATACAGCCCGATCCGGATCAGTTGAATGCTCTTTTTCAGATGGAACCTCCTCGAAACATCAAAGAAGTACAGCGGTTAACGGGGAGATTAGCTGCCTTAAACAGATTCATCTCGAGGTCTTCGGACAGGTGTGCTCCTTTCTTTCAAACTTTGAAGGGTGCGAAGGGGTTTGAGTGGACCCCGCAGTGTGATGAGGCATTCAATGAAATCAAGAAACATCTTTCCTCTCCCAAAACTTTGTTCAAACCAGTTGATGGGGAGACTCTTATTGTGTATTTGGCCGTTTCAAGTTGTGCCATCAGTGCTGTGTTGGTAAGAGAGGTCGATGGGCGTCCCTACCCAGTGTACTACATCAGCAAAAGCTTGATTGATGCTGAGAGGCGTTACTTGAAACTCGAAAAACTGGCGTTAGCTCTGGTGATAGCTGCAAGAAAGATGAGGCTTACTTTCAGGCTCATCCTATCATCGTCCGGACATCTTTCCCTTTAAAGAATATCCTTCAAAAAGCAGACATTTCGAGCAGAATGACTAAGTGGTCAGTAGAGTTGGGGGACTTCGACATAGACTTTGCTCCCCGGACAGCGGTAAAAGCCCAAGCAGTGGCTGATTTTCTGGTTGAATTCCACTCTAATAGGGATTCGGAGCAAGCTACTGATACAAAAAAAAAAGTCTGGATCGTTCGAACAGATGGTGGATCTAGCACTATGGGATGTGGTGCAGGAATATGTTTAACTTCCCCTTATGGAGATAGCATGTATCAAGCTATTTGTTTTGCTTTCAGGGCATCTAATAACGAGTCCGAATACGAAGCAGCTATAGCTGGGTTAAAGTTGGCCCACATCTGTGGGGCTAAAAGGGTCAAGCTACTAAGTGACTCCCAGTTGCTTGTCCACCATGCCTTAGGCCAATCTGAGGCTAGAAAGGAGCAGTTGGTTAAGTATTTACTCCTCCTCAAAAATGAAGCGCTAAAGTTTAAAGCTGTTGTCTATGAGCACATTCCCCGGGCAGAAAATGAGCTAGCAGACTCATTGGCAACAATAGCATATACGGAGTCCTACCCATGGATCCATGTGCTTGAAAGCCCTTCTATTCAACTTAGTAAGGGTGAAAAAGAGGAAGTTTTTGAGATACAAGTGAATCGGCCTCAAGACTGGAGATCTTCTCTCATACAATATCTGTCCGATGGTATTGTGCCTTCAGATAAATCACAAGCCAGAACATTGAAACACAAGGCTCGTGGTTTCATTATGTTGAGAGAAGTGTTGTACAAAAAATCCTATAGTAAACCTCTCCTACGTTGTTTAGGGGGATAATGAGTCACAAGTGGTCCTCTCTGAATTGCATGATGGTGAGGGATCAGCCCATTGTGGGTTTAGAGCTTTAACAAGAAGAGTATTACTCTCCGGATATTATTGGCCATCGATTATGAAAGATGCTAAGGAATTGGTGAAGAGGTGTGACCCATGCCAAAGGTACAGCAATGAAATTCATGTACCAGCCATTCCTTTGGAGTCAATTTCTGAGCCCATCCCTTTTGCTCGATGGGGGTTGGACTTAGTAGGGCCTCTCCCTGTGGCGTCCGGAGGGCGTAGAACTATAATTGTGGCCATTGACTACTTCTCAAAATGGATAGAAGCAGCTCCCCTGGCAGGGACAACATCAAAAGCTGTCATAAAGTTCATTCTGTCCAACATATGTTGCAGATTTGGTGTCCCACAGAAAATAACCACAGACAATGGGCCACAGTTTGACAATGGAGAAATGGAAAGCTTCTGTGCCTCAAGGGGTATACAGCATTGTTTTTCTTCGCCTTTCCACCCACAAGCTAATGGGCAAGTTGAAGTGGCTAATAGGACCATATTGTCCGGTTTAAGGAAGAATCTAGAAGGGGCTGCTGGGAAGTGGCCTAGTTATCTACAAGAAGTCTTGTGGGCCTACCGGACAACACCGGGGGCTGCAACACAAGAGACTCCCTTTGCCTTGGTCTATGGAATGGATGCAGTAGCCCCCATAGAGAAGACACTCCCTTCCTTTCGTATTCACAACTTCTCCGGACACGCTAATGAGATGGCCATCAGAAATCAACTTGATTTAATAGAAGAAAGACGGGTTAAATCCTGCCTAAGAGTGGCACACTATCAGGACTTGATGAGAAGCAGGTTTGCTTCTAAAGTTAAAAGAAGAGATTTCCAACCAGGAGACAAAGTATTAAGGAAGGTCTTCTTGCATACTAAGGAAAAGCTCTTCGGAAAGCTGGCCCCAACCTGGGAGGGTCCGTATACTGTAGTTGAAAGAATCAAGCCTGGGACTTATTGGTTGGAAGACAAAGATGGCAGGGTTTTAACTCACCCTTGGAATATTGAGCACCTTCGAATGTACTTGGAATAACACTTGTGTAAATATTTACTTGTTTGAACTTCCATGTAAATATATGGGGGCATACTCTTTCCTCCCTGGTGGCACGGGGAGGTTTTAATGAGGTGTCCGGATGGTTCAATAAAATTCGATGCCTTCTTCAAAATTTTCTAAGTATTTTCAAAGTTCTTATACTACCCGGACTGAAATATTTAAGGGTTATTTAAACTCTAGCCAGAGAATTTAAACACTCTCACAATGCAACAACTAAAAGCTACTTAAACTCTAGCTATCTAAACTAAAGCAAACAATAAAAGAAGATGATGGTTGTGCAAAATAAAAATATTCATTGGAAAACTTAAGATTGCCTTGGCCTTCCAAGGACTTGTGGATAAGTCAGGGTACAGCACAAAAAAAACCTGTCCGAACAAATACGGACACCATTACAAAAAGAGTGCCTTGGCCTTCCAAGGACTTTAGTTTGAATGAAAGATAAACAAAGTAAACCATAAATTAAGGTTGAGCCTTTGAAGATGGCTCACCCTCATCTGCTTTCTTACCCTTGATGTCGCTCCCCCCTTCGATTGCCTTCTTGCCCTTGGGGTCATTCTCCTCTTCGCCTGGGCTCTCTCCGGTCTTCTCTTCATTATCAGATGAGGACTCACCGGAAAATCCTTCGTCGACCATTGTGTAAAATGGAAGGTCATCATCGTCCACATAGAGCCATAAGTCCCCCAGGGTCCTCTTCGGAAATTTTTCATGAAAAAGGAGAACCATATCAGACTTCACCCTTTGAACCATTAACTCTTCGCTTTTTATCATCTCCCTGGCATAGGCGTTGATCTTGGCCTTGATTGTGGCCTCTTGATCCTTTAACAAAGCTTTTTTCTCCTCAGCAGCCTGGGTCACTGCATTTTCTAGAGAAATCTTGTCAGTGGTCAAGTTGGTGATGATCTTCTCCTTTGCAATAGTTTCTCCCCTTGAGGCCGTAAGATCTTTCTCCATACCAGACAGCTTCTCATGGAGATCTTTTATGGTTTTTTCTAGGGTGGCAACTTTTGTGTTGCTATCATCCTGGTTCCTCTTCAGCTCCTCGTTTGCTTCCTTGAGCAAATCAGCGTTGGTGGTAGCAGTGCGGAGGTCTCCGGACAGCTTTTCCTTCTCAGACTTGAGGTCTTTGATGGTGTCCGCCTGACTCCGGACTTGCCTCTCCAATGTAAGAACTGGTTGCACGTTACTAAGCAAGGAATGGGCTATGATGTCCTTTTCACTAGAAACCATGAAGGTCTTACCATTGAAATTGACTGTATTGGAGCTACTTGGAGGAACATAGGGCCCTACGAATTCATCTCTGGGGAGGCCAAGGAAATACTCACCAAGCCCAGCTAGACCTGTGATGTCCATTCCATCGGGATTGAGATCTCCCCCTTCTACCTCATCAGTGTGAAAGTCTCTTGGAATCTCTTCGGCTAGAGTTGGGTCGGAGGGGTCAGTGGGGAAGGAAGGCTCCGGATCCCGGAGAGCGAGTTCATCTCCTTGGGAAGTCTTTTTCTTCTTGGCTTCCCGGTCAGCGCTTTCACCTACTTGCTTGCGAGTTCTCTTGGGAGCCCTTGGAGGTTTTGGGAGGTCAACCTCCTGCCTTTCGGTCTCCTGCTCCACCACCTGCAAGAGGGCTGCATCAATTTGAACCTGGGCCGACCCCTCTGGATCTGTTGGGGCATCATTCTCAGCATCGCCCGCCACCTTTTTGCCTCTTCTTCTGCCTTTCATTTTGCTTGGGGCTTTAGCCCGGGCAGGCAGGTAGAGTGTCTCATCCAGTTCGTGGGACCTTCTAAGCACAGTGTCTTCATTGGGCTGGGTGGTGAGCTCCTCCCAAGTTAGGTCTCTCCGACCTGTGGTGTTCCACAGGTGAGACCTTGCTAGATTACTAGGGGTGAAGGCCTTGTGGAATCGATTCTCCCAGTTCTCTGCGGCCCAACCATTGATTTTGCCACAGGTAGTCTGTCCGGCCTTCAAGTAGTCCCCGAACTCCTTTGGCAGCTCTGCTAGAACAAAAGAAAAACTGGTTAGTTTAAACTTAACTTAAAGAAAAAAAGAAAAGAGAGAAACGAACAGAAATCTAAAGTAAGAAACTTACGATCACTCCTCCACCTACTCCTGAGGAGGCTTGGGTTCTCTCCGGCTTTGATTCTCTTGCCATTTTCCCAGGCGCCACTGACAAACAGAAATTGGCTCCTCCATTTGCTCTCTGACTCCAAGAGGTCATCAACAGCCTTGAGATCGTTCCCCATATTGAAATGATAGAAGGGGAATTGGTGGTGCTTGCAAAGGTTGGCAACTGCTGCAAACTCTTCCATAGGAAGAGGGATCCCAGACAACCTAGATGCCATGATACATGACATCAAGGTGAACCAGCCATAGGGACTCAGCTGAGTTGGGCATAGCTTGACCAGGTGGAAGTACCATACGATCTCCGGGTCCAGTGGGAACCTGAGTCCCCAATTAAATAGCTCTGTAAAGAAGACTATTTCATTTCGTTTGCAGTCCATATGGGTCTCCGGATCAATAGGGATCCTTATCTTTACATCTTCGGGGATCCCCTATTTTGTGCGCATTCAACCCAGGTCTGAAGTATGGATGAATGCATACTTGGTCTTCTGCAAGGCCAAGAGGTACTTGAGCTCAACTTTGTGAAAGCACGGCCCCACTCTCCCCTCAAGGCACTCCGGCAGGTCCGGATGCCTCAAGTACAGATTCTCCTTGCCTTTCTTGGCAGCAACAGCAGTAGTATCAGCCTGTCAGGAGGACTCGGACTCAAAAGGGACCTCTTCAGCAGAGTCCTCCATTCTCTCCTCCATAACCGTTGGGGGAGCTTCTGTGGTAGTGATCCGGGGAGGGTTGAGGCTTGGCACAGCCTGGCCTCCAGACTGCTGACTGTCTGTATTTTTCTGACTTCTCACCTCAGGTTGGGGCTCGGAGGCAGAAGTCTCTCTTGGAGGTACCGGGCTGCTGGCCTCCGGACCAGTTGGCCTCTCCCGGGGAGCTCTAATGGGCACTCGAGACCCAGAATCACTATTTTTTGCCCCCGATTTTGAGGGAGTATTCTTGGAGGTTAGTCCCTTAACTAACCGGCTTGGCCTCTTAATAACTAACTTTTCTGGAGAGTGATCAGAATCAGATCTCATAGCTAAAAAAGGGGAGGGTTTCCTGACACTTGTAGTTGTGACTCCTGGCTCAACAGCAGGTATTGACTCCTGGACTGAGGAACCAGAGACTATGGGTGAGAGGGTGGATTGAAAGAGTTTTTTGGGCTTGGTACCTTTGGAGGAGGATGAGCCTCGATCCGACTCTGTAACAGAAGCAACTGGTCTCTCAACAGGTGATGATGGTAGCCCCGCTGCTATTCGCCTTTCTTTCTCGACCTTTTGCGCTTTTTCCAACTCCGAAAGGTTGAGCCAACCACCTTTGATCAATGCTGTTCTTGCTGTAAACATAAACAGCCAAGGAAATTTTTTGTTTTAGAGAGAGAAAGCTCTGAGTAAATTTGCAGAGTGAAATTTGAAAGAGATGGTAAAACAGTGGAAAATGAATGTGAATTTATAGTAGATTTGAAAAAAGGAGTTGATTCCTAGGAGAATCCGAAAAGTTAGGCAATGATTAAAAGACGGCGCTGATGTCATTATTGATAATTAAAGAGGTTACTTGTTGAAGAAGGTGGTGCGAAATTCAAGGTGAAAAAACGGTTGGAGTGGCCAATCAGAGAGCGACACGTGTCCCACTAACTCTGGCAAAAAACGTTTGGAATTCGTAAAGCTTAACCTGTCCGGGTATGCCCACAGTTCTGTCCGAATTGAGAACCACTTCATACATCGGACTGTTTTTCAGTTCTTTGACAAGAACACTTGCTCAAACACCTAAAAAAGGGGCTCCTGATGAGTCCGAATTCAGCATGCTCCCCAAAAGAGGTAAATCAGTCTAAGTCTCTCCGAAAACCGGACACGCTACAAGGACATAAATCGAACAGATCACTTCCGGACAGATTACTTTGGACACTATAAACTTAAGACTGTTCGAACTATGACTAAAGTACTAAAAAACCTAAACACTTCCTGACTAAGCTACTTGCTCTCCTGCTTAGAGCTCATGGGTCTTTAATCATGACCCGGGTCCATTAAACATGACCCGAAAGACCATAAGGGCCCAACATCATACTATAAATACCCAACCACCAGCATTAACTATGGGTAATGAGAATTAACTGCTACCAAGCTGCTTAATCATCTTTCTACTCTCTACTCTAACCGTTAAACACCCACACACCACCGTTAAACACCCATACACCACTTTAAAACTCCAGTTGAAATTACTAGCCTACCCTCAGGCGGTTATTATCCTCACCAATAATAACAGAAATATTTAAGCCTTTCTTGCTAGGCGTGTTCTTGTGGGATCGATTACAACATGATCAATCTAAGATAGTTCATTAGTTAAAGTATATCATATCTTCATTACCTAGAACTTGGAGAAAATATCGCATTGGTAAATAAGTTTTGAATTTCTTCTCCCAATGCTCAGTCGCGTACTAGCCCAATTCAGCCGAAACCTTTTCATATTTATACTTTATACTAGAAAAAATATGTCTGAACTCTACAATGACAATAAGAAATACATAAGATTTAGATAAGAAATAATATGTGATGCATATAAATATAATAATTATAAAAAAATTGTTAGTAAGGTATCGAAACAGTCATCCGGTTATAGTTCAGTTCCATATTATTTCTCTTTCAGTTGTCTGGCGGTTTTTGGTTTTTAGAACTATCCTGGTCTCCCAAACTTTGCTAACAAATACAAATCTTACATTTCATATTCTTTCAGACTTTATAAAGTAGTCCAATATCTTGTGAGGATTTTAAAATGTGAGGTAGTAAAAGATGACATTTGTATCATAAAGAAGTTGCATACTAAGATTGAACACTTAAGCTCAAATTAATTATTAAATAAACTAGATGCGATAATAACTCCCACCGTGGTTATCAAAATATTGGAGTTTTCCAGCTCCAATTGATTTTGATAAGTTCAAATAACCAGAGAAACTTGAGGTGCAAGGGGAGCCAAACCTTCTAGTTGAAGATATCAGTATAGAAAACAACCTCTACGACCTTTTCTGAGGTTGACGTCTCCCCAAATATAAGAAATCGAACGTTGATATTCTCTGAAAACATACATTTGGGTTGAATCATAGCTATCACGTAACGGTTGTGGAAAGCTGTAGTGAGGCAAGATGAGGCCTCAGGATGGGGCGTGGCGAGACACTAGCATGACGCTCACCGTTGTAGATGTGGCGAGCTGTGGCGGCCGTGACGAGGCACTAAGCCCAATATATATATATATATATATATATATATATATATATATATATATTAAATTAAAGAAATAAAAACCTAAAACTAAGTTTTAGAAAAATGAAGATGTTTTAGAATGATCTAATGTTGGAACTGTTGAGGTTGATGAAGTAGACTACAATGTTTGGTCTAAGAATCCATCGTCTTCAGCGGTTCACACAAAAGATCGGAGGCGTGTTGGTAAAGACTCTGAAGAAGAAAATACTTTATTATGTTATATAAATTGAGAATATGGTGAAGATAAGGTGTGTAAAGATGTTGTCGCATACGATGATGTCTTTTAGTTTATGTTTGTCATTTGACTCAAATGTTTTAAACTAAGATGTTCTAAGAATTATATAATTGAATGTTTAAGTTATTATTGTTAGTTTAAATGTCTAAATTAAACTATTTAAATTATAGTTATCTGGTATAAAAAATATTATTCAGGTAAGGGATCGTCGCATGTCATGTGGCCATCACCTCGCCACTCGCCTCGTCGTTGTGGATTTTTTAGCCCTTTTTGTCACAAATCGTCGTACGCTACTCACAACTACGGGTTGAAGCTTCTCGAGATTGGTTCAGTTAGGATAAAAAAATACTTGGTGTTTCATAATGTAATGAGAAAATAATGATCCATAATCATGGTAATAAGTCTGGTCTCGGGAGCTTTGGAGCCCTTGATAAGCTCGACACCTTATATCTTGTTTTTTAAGGGTCGAATCTTAAATCAACAATGCATAATTTTTTATTTTCGGATTTCGAAGCCTAGTAGGACCCACAATTCCTCAAGACTTAATAGAGATTTTGAAAGACCATTGGTAAGTTTCAGACTCTCAAATTGTGTCTCATGAGGTGTAAGGTTCCGTTTATTGAGGCTTATCACGGTAGCCCTCTTCTTAGAACATGGCGTATCCAAAGTCTTTTTTACCCCTACAACAATTGAAAATTTGCTTGTATAAAGTGTGGGGGGGGGGGGGATAACATGCGTACTCAGCCTTCTTTTTTAATATTTTATTGACTGTTTTTTCCGATACCTTTCGATACCCTAATTTCCTCAAAAACCTTTGTGCGAATGACATATCGCGCCTTGTAAAAGTTTTTTATTTTTCTTATATTAATTAATAGAATTCAAAGAGAATAGGTTACCTAGTCAGTTAAAGAAGGGATGAGGCTCACACAACGAGTTTCAAACAGAATGAGAGTTGCTCGATGTAACTCAGATGGTCTCAATAAGCCTCAACATTCATAATTCGTAGAGGGTAGGTAACCCTCGATTGAGTTTGAAATAATATGAGGAATCCATTGACCGTAGTGAAAGATTTTTAGTGTCTGATAAATTCTAGAGAGAAGTTTGTGATGGTCGGAATAACATGTAAATAAATTTTCTTTGAAAACGTTAAAGTGATCGATATGATAATCATTCAAATATATATAAGGTAGGTCAGTTTTTTCATTTCAACACTTCATTATCTATGAGTGCATAATGTACATATGTAAAACAACGATCGGCAAGTGTGAGGATTTCAACAGGATATAGTTTATAAAATCATTAAAAAGCTTTAAATAAAGATGACAACAGTCTATAGTTTATAAAATCATTAAAAAGCTTTAAATAAAGATGACACGTGTCGAAAGTAAGATGATTTTGAGAAATGTACCACCATTCTCGCAGTCAAGATCCTTCATCTTATCGTTGAGATACATTAGAATCATCAAACTAGACTCTACTCAACCATTGAGGCACGTTAGAAACATACTACATCCGTTTCATAATATAAGTCGTTTTAGAAGAATTTTTTTGTTTCAAAATAATTGTCTTTTTCAAATTTCAATGCAACTTTATTATGCATTTTACTTTTTTATCCTTTGTTTTGTAATAGCTTTTTTTATAGTGTTGTTTTCAATGAAGGTTATACAAGTGAATTTATGACTACTTTTTGTAAAATCAAACTTAATCATTGCATTTCTTAATATCCGTGCAACAACCTTAAAAGACTTATATTATGAAACAGATGTAGTGAAACATACTTAGTCGAGAATCCTTAAAAAGTATGTAGAGTGGCAAGTTTTTCCACTCGAGTTCCTCTAATCGAGATCTATGTCTTAGCTCTTGAGACTAGTCCTCTATTGTAACTATTTGACCATATCGAAACAAAGACTCAAACACCGACTAATACGTTTGGTCAGCACCATAACAACTATTTTAGCTTTCCTGACCCAAACTACATATTTGCACGTTTTCTTTCAAAAACATTAATGAATTTATGACATATTAGAGTTGCAATATGACAATTCTAAGACAATATCAAACAGACGAGCCACACAGACTGTTTGGTGTTCATGCGAGGAAAGTCGTATCAAACAATGGATGAGCAGGATTTTTTCATAGTTCTGTTTCGTGAACTCGTAAAGACTAAAAACAAATTACAAGACATTTAATATTCATATTTTTATACAAATTTGACACGTAATTTAATTGTGTTAAAACCTATTGTATAAATAAATGCAAATATACACTAATTATTTTTAGTAGTTATGTGTATATATTCAAATCCAAAAAAAAGTTACTATATGTCCTAGATTATTTTAATTAACAACAAAAATTATATTTGTTTCATTGGAAAAGATTTGAAATTAAAATAACATATTTTATTTTTAAATTATATTAATCAACTATTAATTCTAATACTATTGATAATAATTTTTTTAATTTTTTAATTAAAATTTTTTACTTAAATTCTCCTAAAAATTCGCGTTGCATTCATTTATTTTTTTCCGAACCATAAACTTAGAATAGTGAAACTTAGGATTATGTAAAGCGCAGAGGGCTAGGCTAATTCAAGACCTGTTGTGGCTATAATGAGACCCAGCTTATTTACAAAAGTGTCATCGATATAAAAACCAAAACTCCCAAATTCACTCATTTTCTCTCTTTCAAAATTCTAATTCTCTCTAACACAATATTTGAAAACGCTAGATTTTTAAAATCCAACAGCACAAAGTTATTAAGGTATGAATTCTCTACACAATGGTGGTTTTTTTATAAAACAAATCATTTCTATTTGTAGTGATATTTAGACTTTATTTTTCGGATAGAAAAAAACCGATTTTTTCTTTACTTGTAGTTATTTTTTTTATGTTTGATTATACGCATATGCTTAGTTAGGTCGTTGGCTTCAATTTGGTATGATAATTGTTAGTTTGAGGTTGTATAGCATAAGTTTAGGTTCTGAGGGAAGAGTTATTGTTCATGGTATTTCCACGCACGGTTTGGTGTTTGGAAATACCAAATGCACGCAAAAACATGGTGCATGGATTGGCCTGATGCACAAGCATGGATTGTGCCAAATCCACGCACAAATTCGTGCCAGATTTAGGACAATCCAGGCATGTGAATGCGTGGATCATCCGGGTTTAATTTTTTTACCCCTTTATTGACGTTCGTTCTATTTTTTGCATGTTACGATGCATTTTTTATCTTCCACTGTCGAGGTAAGAATTTTTTTAATTTATTTTGAATCTGTATCACACATCCTACGATGTGCAAGTATGCGCCTCCACCATTTCGACAAAGCCAACAGGCTCGAAATGCTGGCCGAGATTACTTCGCTACCTTCACCGAACACGATGTCAGTTATAACTATGTTTATTTTTAGTTTATGTAATAATGTAATTTACTCTCGTTTGATACTGTTAAAATCGTTGTTCATATTTTTTAAGTATCATTCACGCCTTATTCGTACATATGTGATGTTTGTGGTTATTCAGATGTAGCTTGGATATATGCCACATTGAAGTCTTCAGACATTATCGAAGCATATTATCCACTATGAGTGGCCAGACAGATGGGTCACATCCAGCATGTAAGATTCCGTGCTACTTGATTGAATATATTCGTTGTTTTATGTATAGCTTTAAGGACTAATAGTTTTAATATAGGTATCGGGTGCGCTCCGTCTGATACTTACAGGTTCTAATAGGGTTCGTTGTGCAAACACTATTTACAATTGGGACGCATTCACTTGGGATAACTGGAAGTCCTAAATGATTGACCCTAGTCTGCGAGGTGGAGAGTATGTTGCAGGTCAGGAGGATGGTACCACATTGATCTCCTCCGCATGGGTTTCGAAAAACCCGTGGTTCGTGATTACAGATCCTGATTCGCACCGCGACAACGCACATGTAGGGGTGAACCCCTCCACACTCACATATGCCACCAGACTGTACGATTTAACGGGTCACCCTGGCATTACTAGGGAGGAGCTTCGTGGACCCTTAAATGAGTGTTATCGGTTTGCTCGCGAGTACATGGATTGATTCTTATGTTTTTTTCTTGGTTTTGTGGATAATTTATGACTGTTTTCTCGATGTTTATGTACTATACGACATTTTTATATTACGTGTTATGGTATTATGTTAAAATTTTATTATGTTTGAGACCTTTAAGTTTCTTTCAACCATATTTAGACTTTTATATTTGAGACTCGTCTTATTTTTCCAATGTAAATTTCATAATTATTTTTAAAAAAACAGAATATCGCTATAATGAGTCTCAATTTATTTAAAATAAGACCCCGTGAAAATTGACTCCCGCCAAATTTAATTCCCACTAATAACTGACTCTCACTTAATATAACTCCCGCACAAAATTAACTCCCGCCGAATCTAACTCCCACAAAAAATTAACTCCATGTCATTGCGTCCTCTTATAAAAGAGATATGAAACCTAGTTTACTTATTCATCCACCAAATATCCTAAAAAAATAAATTACCCAAATTCTTTTAAAGATGAAGTTTAGTGTAAACGAAGACTACTAGTTGCTTCAGGCGGTGAAGGTTGCCCGCCGAGAGATGTCGGAAGATACAAGCGATGCGTTTTTCGAACGGGTCATATGTATGATGTATTTCAGTTACGACCATTCACGAACAACATATCTTGTTGTGCGCAATCGTGAAAAAATCAAACGTAGGTACATCTTCGTCAAATCGATCCAACGTTTGTTGTTCATGTCATTTAGAATTAAGCAAGAAGAGGCTTCAGTCTTGAACATGACAGTGGTAGACTATATCACTAGGGATATGGTAGCATATCTGAAAGATAAGATTACATCAAGGGAGGAGGAAGATGATGTTGAAGACAACATGGGATACGAATTTGATTACTAAACATTATGTTTTTTTCGATTATGTTTTTAGTATTTATGTTCTGATAAGTTTTTGTTTGTGTTTCGGTATTTATGTTTTGCTAAGATTTTATGTTTTTATAAGTTGTTATTTGAGACTTATGTTGTTTATGTTCAAGTGTCTTATTTCGTACGCACCTAATTGAAGTAAAAATTTACTTTTCGTTTTTTTTGTGTGTTTTTTTCCTCTGAAATTTGTGTAACAACGTTACTTAATCGTTACCTATACTGGAGTGTCATTGCACAATCCCTAAATATGGCTAAATTTTTTTTTTAATTTACAGTGCACTTTCTCGCACATATTCATGTGAAAACGTACATATTCACGCACGCTTTTGTGTGCCGATGTACACGTCTTTGCGTAATACCGTGCGTGGATATGTAAATTTGCACGTGAATATGTGCAAAAGAGTGCACTGTAACCTTAAAAACATATGTTTTTATGCTGAGTTAAACTTGTTTGTATTGATCATGCTTTTAAGTTTAAAATTAGTCCAAAATAAAAAGTTTTAATATAAATTAAAACAAGAAAGTCATAAGTAGAGGAAGTTATTAAAAATGCAAACACATGATATATTTTAAACATCTAGCTGATTATGCATCGCCGAAAAAATCGTAGAATTGATCATCCCTATCTTGTAATGTTGGTGGTTGTACTGGTTTGATTTGACGATAATTGTTGAGGCGTTTGTCTAGTGGGATAGCCCAATTTGTAACGTCATCGCTGGTGCGGAATGCAAACCAACAAGGGTATATATCTAGAAACGTTTCATTTAAGATAACATGCAAATTTCAATAAAATAAAAAAACGTAAAACAACAAAGAATTTATAAAGTATATTAATGTACTTACTTTCACAAAATGGTTACCATCCACGAAACCAATGCCAACTTCTACTGCAGGACATGATTTGGGAGGCACATCACACAAAGGAAGATACGTATATAGAGGTTGGAGATATACGTGGTATATTATACATTTATACTGAGTTGTTATCACCAAGCCAAAGTCGGGTAATGTCATCCACTGCCTATTACCGCTCTTGTACATTTTGAAACAATCCAATCTTCGTAATAGGTTATCAACACATTGTCAACCATAAATAACCCTCTCTCATAGATCACGTTGACTCGATAGTTCGAACATCAAATCTCGTCTTACTTGATCCCATAGTACGGCCCTAAATCCGCAATTACTATTGTTTAAGTAGTTGGGAAAACAACTCTCATACGCGCTATATTCTTTTCCCTTATTCGGTTTTTTTGGATCGAGTCGCTTTCTCTTTTTTTGGTTGGGATTTAGATTTGGGCTTGGCATTTGGTACTAAAAATGCCTTAGCTGCTGAGGCGGCCGTGCTACCTATTGTACCGGGAGTGCTAGCGCCTAAACTACCATCGTATTCCCACTCGGCTGGGTTTCGTTTAGCTGATTTGTCTGGCCTGTTTGTTTCCGACCTTTAGTGACAACCGGCTATTTAGGTTCCAAAACATGGCTTTTTGTGGGATTTAGGATTTGCATCATCCTATTTATTATGTGATCTTGCACTTGTGGACCATATCTACGGATGGTACTATCTATTAAGGTTAGTTTTCTTATAAACTCATCTTAGGTATTAACGTTATCCCTAAATTTGATCTTTAAAGTACTCCAATAAACATCACATTCATCCCTTTGAACCGCCGTACCTTTTTTATCAATCATAGCACACTCACATGCCGCACGGTAAATTGTGCGTCTTCCTAATAACACAACCACACATTGCGGGGGTGAACCATAATTCCCCGACATTTTTAACATTTTTCTCTAATATATCTATGGTGATACATGAAAGTTTACCTTTGATTTTGCTATAAATAACCCCCCATGATGCGTGTTTATGACAAAACAAAATTCGTTCGAATGTTTCAAATATGGCAGAGTATTGAATGTGAAGCAACAAGTGAACTTTATCCCAAAATTGCTCAAACGTGCATAGACTTGTGTCGTTGCCCGTTTTAGGCTCGAGTGAGACTCTACGACCTATAACATAAAATTAAATTATTTAGAAGTGTAACAATTAATAAAATTAAGTAATGTATAAAGATAATAATATAACTCATCGGTTGCTAGTGTGGTTATAGTCACTCAAATCCATAGTATGAACTAGATTTGGAGATTATTTTATGTATTTTTGGGTTTTGGGGTTATTGGGTTTATGTTGAATATTAGAGAGATATGTAGTTGGAAGAGAAAAGAGAAATGATACGAATGAAGGGTTCAAAAATTATGATTTTTATATGTAGGGGTAGTTTGGTAATTTATGAAAATATAAATAAATATAGAGATAGTTCGGTAATTTAACATTAGATGGAAACTAATGCATAATTTCATTCCCATTGACTATGTTTGCAAAATAGGCATCATCATATGGCATCAAAGTGCCAATTTTATTCAAATTGTAAAAATGTTAATCACCTTTTTGTTAATTGTGTTTATGCGTGAAGTATTTGGAGGCATTTTAGTAATCTCTTCAACATTAGGGTTGAAAGATTTATAACCTTAAACCATGTTGTTCACAACTAGTTATGGTTTTCGACTCAAAAAATTCCATATCACCTATTCTGCGCCTGCACTAATCTGTTGGGTGATATGGAAGAGTCGAAATAATGCCAAATATAGAGACCCTGGTCTCAGTCTTTATACTTCGATTAATATGATTAACAAAATCATTCTCGGTCTGGACACTTCTAATATTCTTACTAGGAAGCACCGTTAAATGTCAGAGATGCTGGTTCGTCATTAGGCTGTCTGTCCTCTCATGATATTTGTAAAAGGAATACTTACATTAAGTGGATTGCTCTTGTGACTGGGAGGCTCAAACTCAATATCAATGTTTTTAGAGACAGTGAAGGCGCTATCGTTAATGGCTCCAACAAAACCTTTGGCAATCTAACCCCTCTAGTTGCTGAAACCAAAGCCTTGCTTGAAGGATTGCTGATCTGCAAGGAAAAGAATTGGGTGAATGTAGATATAGAGACGGTTGTTTAACGTTAATAAGCATCATCGCTAAAGGGAAGAATTCATGCTACCTTCACTCTTTAATCTCCATTTGCAGAAAGCTGATAATGTCTTCTAGGACTTTAAACTTTGTCTCGCGAGTCCAGAATAGAGTTGCAAACTGGCTCACCAAATGGATATTGAAATGTAAAGAGAAATTAACCTTCTCATTTCAATGCCTCAAACCTTCTTCTTGCCATTGTCTTTATTGAAAGCCTGGGTTTATGTTATGTTAGCTCGCCTTAGTAATGTTGATTTTGGTTCGATGGTTGCTGTTGTTTGGCTGTTTTACTTGCAGATTTGGAGCAAGCTAATTGGAATGGATAATTGATTGGTGGAAGGCTCTGGATAATCGATTTGGAGCTAGGAGTGTGGATTGATAGAAGTCGATTTGGGGCTGATGACTGATTGTAGGGTTTCGAAGAAGCAGAATAAAGTTTTATATCTAGTGGAAGCTTGAGAAATCACTATCTTCCTCGAGCCTTTCTCTTGCATTCCATTGCAGAATTGGAGCCTTTCTCTTGCATTCCTTTGCAGAATTGAAGCGAGGTTCGAAATGGTGTTCCCAAGAATGAAACTCCATGAAACCTTTGTTTGTGATTTTAAATTTAATTTTAGGCTTTAATTACTTTCATTTTTTTTAAGTGTCTTAAAATTTACTTGGACTCTTTAAATTGTTGTAACTTATCAATTTTAGTAATATAGTTCTTTTATTTACTTTAAAAAAAACATTAGATTGAAAAAATTTAGATTTTGGATATAAAAAATGATCTTGGTTTAGCGGCGCCCAAAGCCAAAATACATCAAACCCGACCCGATTGGATCGATCCATTTTATCAGTCAGTCTCGGTGGAACAAATTAGAACTCGGTTCACGTAGCTCAACGAAACCCTTTTTATCGCCGCTGTTCATCTTCGCCAACTTCTCGATACCGCCTCAGTCTACTCCAACAATGGAGAAAAACCCTTATTTTCTTTTCGCTGGTACGCAATTTAGTAAGAAGAAATCTGCAGATAATAGTGACAAGTTCAAGGTAAGATTGACGGTACCGGTTTTCTAGCTACTTTTCAAAACACTCCATTCAATTTCTTTGTCTCCATGTAATTATCTACGCATTTGTTTATATGTAGAATAAAGAGACAGTGAATAATTTGATAAATGATGTGAGTGTATTCGAGGAAGAGAAGTCTGAACATGTGGAGAAATCGGTTTCTCTTAAGAAGAGAAAGCGAAAATCAGCTGTTTCTGGTAATTCTATTTTCCGAATTTGGATGATATATGAGGTTGTGGCTAATTGAAAGCAACTCCTGGGTTGCTTTAACCTAATTTGGCTATGTTTGTGATTTGTAAAAGATACCGTGGAAGGATTTAGTGTCTTCAAAAGCTCAAAGGCTGCTGCACCTCGGTTGGATGATAAGCAGCATGATAAAAATGAAGTTTCTGATCCCAAGAAGGAACTCAATAGGCAAATTGAGGTGTGGTCTCTCTGTCTAGTGATTTTACTCTGATAATAGTTTATATTTGTCTATGAAGTAATTAAAATGATTTCAATCTTCTTGATTGTTAGCGTGACTCCTTATTGAGGAAAGAGCACAACCTTCATGTCTCTGGCAACAATGTTCCTTCCCCACTTAATAGCTTTTCGGAGTTAAGCTCGAGGTGCGTGGTCTGTCTCTCTCTGATTGTTGTTTAGTTTGCAACATTGGAATTCGTCGTTGTTTTCGGCTTCTGTGGCTTCCTTTTTGTATTCATATGGCGGTGCATAAAATATTTCCATCTTCGATTTCTCAAAATAGTATTTTAAGGGTAGCTTGCACAAAATTTGCTCTTTATTTGTAATATTCTCCATAGCATGCTCAGTGCCTGTTTTTCAATATTCTCTTGTCAACAGCCTGATTAGCAGACAGCTATCGTTGAATCCTTTGGTTGCGCAGTTGTCATTACCCTAAAGTGACAAAATCTTACAGTTAAATGGCAAACATTGTTTTCTTTGTTACAGGTATGGGTGTGAACCATATATCTTGAACAACTTGGCTGAGCTTGGATACAAGGAACCTACACCGATCCAAAGGCAGGCCATTCCAGTCCTCCTATCTGTATGGTTTTGAGTTTAATTATTATCTCTCTCAAAAGCACATGCACTCAAATAGTGATGACACCTTTGTGGTTCAGCTCGATGTTAATTTTGCTCGTCATGTTACCTCAGGGCCGGGAATGCTTTGCTTGTGCTCCTACTGGATCTGGGAAAACTTTTGCTTTTCTTTGCCCGATGCTGATGAAACTTAAGGTATTAGGACACCCTTTCAAGTACTTTCAAAGACTTATCTTTGATTATTGCTTATGACTTCTTTTTTTCCAGCAAGCTTCAGATGAGGGCGTCAGAGCTGTTATCCTATCCCCTACACGGGAGCTAGCTGCTCAGACCGCTAGAGAGTGCAAAAGATTTGCTAAAAAAAAATTTAGTGTCAAATTGATGACGAAAGATCTTTGGAAAAGTGCGGACTTTTCCAAGCTTGCCTGTGACATACTAATATCTACCCCACTGCGGTTGCATAGAATTATCAAGACGAAAAGGATTGATCTCAGCAGGTTTGTGCTAATGGATTACGTGATTTCTTTACTTGCTTAAGCTGGTAGTAGCGATTGCAGAGGGATGTAAGATTATAGTTTGGCCCCATCACAGAATAATTTTATATGTTAGCAAAGGTTGTAGCTCAAAAAAGGTTTTTGTAATAGTAATCGTTGTATAGTTTATCAGACTGTAGGGATCTATCTATTTACTGACATATAAACAGTTACTAGACTATAAGTATAACATGACGGAGTTCATTAAAAGTGGCACTGAAATGCATCTTGACACAACTTTCCTCATGCAGGGTTGAATATCTCGTCCTTGATGAATCTGATAAGCTCTTCGAGCTTGGGTTACTATTAAAGCAGATCGATTCTGTGGTCAAAGCATGCACTAATCCCTCCATAATACGCTCGTTGTTCAGTGCTACTTTGCCAGATTTTGTTGAAGAACTTGCACGTACCATCATGCATGATGCTGTCAGGGTCATTGTTGGCAGGAAGTAAGTACGAGATGATGATTTATACTTCTAGTTCTCTAGAACTTACAAGTTCACATAATACGTCATCTAATTCTGAATTTGAGCAGGAATACTGCATCTGACACAATCAAGCAAAAATTAGTTTTTGCTGGTAGCGAAGAGGGGAAACTTCTTGCACTTCGTCAAAGCTTTGCAGAGGTATGGGAATGGTCTTGACTCCTTAGATTTTAGGATAATTTAATTTCAGTGATCACATGGAAATGTGTGTATATATGGGTTACTAAAGGTACAGTTTTATTTGCAAGATTAAAAAGAAATAGGTATTCGATTTTGACTTATAGACATTCAAGCAGAATTATGTCAATCACAATAGATTTGGTTTAGACTAATTGTAATAAATCGGTGGGAATGATTTGTTATTAAGTTGTAGGAATATTTGTTTATTGAAATTGAGGACTCTACATTTGGTTTCTTAGCATTTTAATTTGGAGTTTTTTCCTCTCTTAACTGTTATTCTTGGTTGTTGTAACCCTTGTGTGACAGTAGAGTCTGAATCCACCGGTATTAATTTTCGTGCAAAGCAAGGAACGAGCGAAGGAGCTCTATGATGAGTTAAAGTTTGAAAACATTAGAGCTGATGTCATTCATTCTGATTTGACTCAAATACAGGTAATATAAACGCTATCAGAACTTTTTGGATTGATCTCTCCCTTCATAATGATAAGAATTCAACCCTGAAAGATGAATTGTTGATTTTTAGTTTAAGATCATGCCATAAGCTTAACGTTCATTTTGAGAGTTGGGAACGGATAGGCAGAGATGCATTTTTCATCTTCATAGGTTTCTGCAGTCGTGCTAGCATATAGGTTTCTTCCTCTTATATTAAGCATTTTTAGTGTATATTAACATGTTTTGTTTTAATATTAATGCAGCGAGATAATGCTGTTGATAATTTTAGAGCTGGCAAAACATGGGTGCTGATAGGCACTGATGTTATATCTCGTGGGATGGATTTCAAAGGAATCAACTGTGTGATAAATTATGACTTTCCAGATTCTGCTTCGTCCTACATTCATAGGATCGGTATGTGACTTAAGCTGTAAACTATATGTAGCCTATTGTAAATTTCATCTTAAGCTTTGAACTTCTCTATCAAGTTATTTTTTTGGTGAGTGATCCGCAGATATAACCCACAGCTGCTAACTTAGATGATTTGGGTTCTGAAGTTTGAATTTTGAGTACATGCCAAAGTATTATATTTATGTCAAGCTGAAAATAGTTTTGACTACTTCCAAGTTTAATAACTTTGGATTGGAATTATAAAAAGTTTCCAGAAATGAAGAATTTGGATACTCTGTTGTGTCTGCTCTGGTTTGATTTCATAAATAGTATTGTGTTTCTGTTTGTTTGAACATTTCCTTTCATGTTTATCTAGATTTAACGATTTAGACATGCCTTACCTGTCATCTTATTTTTTCGTTTTTCTACTAAACACAGGCCGGTCGGGCAGAGCAGGGAGGAATGGAGAAGCTATCACTTTCTACACAGAAGATGATATGAAATATCTTCGAAACATAGCTAATGTGATGACAGCATCAGGTTGTGAAGTTCCATCTTGGATTCTGTCGGTATCCAAAAAGAAATGGAAGAAGCATAGGCCAAAACGAGAATCGATTTCAACCAAACCAAAAGATGAGAGAGCCAAAAAAGAGTAATATGGTGGCTGATGAAGTTCGGTCAGCAGAAAGATTATTAGGCAAAATAGGCATTAAAGCAACGATATCTGGAATTAATTTTAGCGCATTAGAAAGTTGGGAACCGAAAGTTTTGAGTTGGTTGAGACACATACCCGAAAGTTTTGAGTGTTTTTCGTTTAAAATTAGTAAAATAGTGATGTATCTTTAATTTATACAATGATTAATACAACGCATGTACAATACTTCATGCACAGACATGCGTTTGTTGATTTTGTGGTTCATTTTAAAGTGATGCATAATTTAGATTCAAAAGTTAAAGCGACTAAGCTCTGGTCACCAAGTAGGTTCAATCATTTATGCATAGTTTAAATTTATGCATAAAATATCGTAACGATTGAATTTCACATTATTATATTACACATTCCAAATATTCGAATATTAATGTACCACTAATGATTGAATTTTTACTATTCACAATTAATACATGAAAATAATAATATAGATATAAATTTACATACTCACTTGTTCTTACTTGATACTATTTTTACTAGCCTTGTGTTCTTATTCTTTTTAAGCATATCAAAGCCAAGTCCTAGCTTCTTGAAGCGGCTATACTTCATGTTCAATAAGTAGTTTTTTTCCTCTTGCACCTGCATATGCAATTTTCCAAAAGAACTATTAAGAAGATAATCTTCAACCTTCACAACTTGCAGGTCTGAACACATACCTTGGGATGATATACAAATGTGTATAAATCTTTAGATGTTAAGCTTTCCACATTGAATTCAACACCTAATGTCAAATTAGATGTTAAGCTTTCCACATTGAATTCAGCACCTAATGTCAAATTAGATGGGAATTGGGTATCTCAACATGAGAGATTTTAGATGGACTTTAATCCCGTTTCTATAGCCGATTTGTGCACAAGATCTCTACTTAACCCTTTGGTTTAATGATCGGCTAAACTATATTGAGTTCTCACAAACTCTACTGAAATAACATCATGCGTGATGCGCTCACGAATCATACTGAGTCTAACACCTAAGTGTCTAGACCTGCCTTTGTAAACTTGTCTATAGATATTGGCCACGGAAACTTCACTATCACATATGATAAATATAGGTGATATCGGTTTGGGCCACAATGGAATTTCATACATTAAATTTCTTAGCCACTCAGCTTCTTTACTCGCTGCTACTAATGCCACAAACTCTGATTCCATTGTTGAATCAGTAATACAAGTTTGTTTCTTAAATGCCCAAGAGATAGCACCTCTCCCAAGTAGAAATATCCATCCACTTGTGGAAGAATGATCTTCCATATTGGAAATGTAACTCGCGTATGAATATCCTTCAAGTACAGAAATAAATCCAATATAAGTTAAACCATAATTCATGGTTGTTTTCTACTTGAATACTCGATTTAAAGCTTGCCAATGATGCGAACTAGGATTGCTAGTATACCTAAAAAGTTTTCCAACAACAAAGACAATATCCGGCCTAGTTCTAGTCATGGCATACATAAGACACCTGATGGCTCTCGAGTTTTGAAGTTGAGATATAACAATACCTTTATTAGGTAGAAGCTTAAGATTAGGATCTATAAGTGTGCTTACCGAAGAACAATCTTTAAAATTAAATTTATTTAATATTTTCTCAATATAGTGAGATTGAGTAATCGATATACTATTGTTCTTTCGCTTGATTATTATACCAAGAATCATTTCAGCTTCCTCCAAATCCTTCATCTCAAAATTAGATAATAAGAATTTCTTCGTTTCATCAACCTGATTTTGGTCAGTACCAAAAATCAACATATCAACCACATATAGACAAATCATAACTCCTTTACGAGAATTATCAAATTTACTATATACACACTTGTCTGCTTGGTTAAGAATACATCCATTAGACAATATCACATTATCAAAAAAATTATGCCAATCTTTTGGTGCTTGTTTCAAACCATATAAAAAAATTCAACTTGCATACCTTGTTTTCACAACCAGACATGATAAACCCTTTCGGTTGTTTCATATACATCTCCTCATCCAAATCACCATTCAAGAATGCAGTTTTAACATCCATTTGATGAATTACAAGATTGTATACAGATGCAAGTGCAATCAACAATCTAATGGTGGAAATCCTAGCAACCGGAGCATAAGTATCGAAGAAGTTAATTCCTTCTCTTTGTCTAAATCCCTGGATAACCAATCTAGCTTTATACCTTTCAATAGTACCATCTACTTTCATTTTTCGTTTAAAGATCTATCTATTTCCTAATGATTTTCACCCAGGAGGTAAATCAGCCAATTCCCATGTATTATTATGCATGATAGACTCTATCTCATCTTGGATAGCTTCTTTCCAGAATGCAGCATCCCTTGATGCCATAGAATCACTAAAAGTCTTTGGATCATCTTTAATAACAAAACAATATTGATATTGGTAGTCAATCTTACCTTTTGACCCTCAACTAAATAAAGTTGAAAATCAGATCCGAACGATTTAACTTAACTGGCTCTAGTACTTCTCCTTGGTTCAGAAGGTTCAGGTACACAATTGGTACCACTTGATATATCTTCAGTTTCACTTGAGTTCCTATTCAAAGAGTTTTGAATTAAATCTCTAGGTCTAGGTATATAAGTAAATCTCTCTTCATCAAATATTGCATCTGTTGACTCGATAACTGTGTTCACCGACATGTAGTCATTGGATTCTAACACATAGAACCTATATGCAATGAAATGCTCAGCATACCCAATGAAGATACGATCTATACTTCTTTCATCCAAATTTTTTCTTTTGGGTTTAGTGAGTCTTACAACTGCTCTACAACCCCAAACTCTCAGATAATTCAGTGTTGGAGGCTTCTTAAACCAAATCTCATACGGTGTCATCTTATTACTTTTAGTAGGAATACGATTCAATAAATAACATTCTGTTAACATAGCCTCACCCAAGAATCCTTCACTCAAACTTGAATAGGACAACACAGAATTGACCATTTCTTTCAAAGTCCTATTCTTCCTCTCAGCTATACCATTTTGTTGTGGTGTATAAGGAGCCGTGGTTTGATGAATTATACCCGTAGACTGAAAATATATAGGATCATATTATTCACCTCCTCTATCCGTACGTAGATTTTTAATCAAATCATTTTAATGTAGCTCTACTTCTTCCTTATATATTTTAAACTTATGAAGAGCTTTATTTTTAGCATGCAACAAATAAATGTAGCAATATCTAGATGCATCATCAATAAAAGTTATAACATACTTTTTATTATCTAACAAAGATGTAGCATGGAAATCACATAAGTCACTATGTACTAGTTCCAATATTTTGGAAACTCGGTTAACATTATTGAAAGGTTTTTAGTTATCTTAGTTAACATGCAAGTTTTACATTTTTTATTGTTTGCATCAACATGAGGAATAAGGCTGATTTTCGACATGTCTTTTATTTTTCCATACTGAACATGTCCTAATCTAGCATGCCATAATTCTGTTTTACTCAATTTTTTACACATACTAGTAGGTGTCATACAAACAGAATCATTTTGGAACGAAACATTAGTATTTAACATAAACGTACCATAACACAAATATCTGAATCCCATAAATACACCATATTTACAGATAAGTTTCCCACTTGGTTTTTACCCTTAGGATTACTTATTTCATCTTGAGCCCTTAAAGACTCTTCAATCTTAAAATGACTACCAAGTTCGACTAAAGTCATTTCTTATTTGGTATGTTTCAGTGTGTGTTTAAAATCCATCAATGAAAAAGGAAATTTGTCAATAACAGAATACACCAAAATACATTCGTCCATTTTTATATTGTGTTGAACATATTGACCCAGAATTCTTAGTAGTTCATTATACTGTTCCATTATAGGTCTAGAGTCAACTATTTTGTAATTTATGAAATTACTAACCAGGAACTTCTTACTAGAAGCATCTTCTGCCATGTATTTCGATTCAATAGAATCCCGTAACTCTTTTGCAGATTCGACATTTTGGTATACATCAAACAAAGTATCAGACATACCATTTAATATGTGGCCGCGACAAATGTAATCATCATTCTCCCACTTATTGCACCTCCTTGTTTGTTCCAGTGTTTCATTCTCTATGATCTCGGGACATGGGGTACTCTAGACATACACAACCTTGAGGGTAGTCAACGGAAACTGCATATTTTTCTGCCAGCGGCTGAAATCATGTCCTTCAAACTTGTCAAGTTTAGCAAATTGGCTTGTCATCTCCTTCGCTGATTCTCGTTTGTTCATCATCTCTATCTTCATCAACAAGACCAGAATATTTCAATAATTTGTAGAAAACAGTGTTTTGATTATGGATAATCTCTGAAGTCTTGTAAACAATTTCTTATTGAAATATTTTTGGGGTTCTCCAAAAATTTCAATCGGATAAAATCAGAGATACTCTATTTGAACAGATAGTATGAAATCGATGTAATGTCATTTTTCAACAGAACCCATCTTTAATTAATTCAACCAATTTGGATAAGTTTGACAGTTAGGGTAGTTAAGATCATTAAACGGGATTTGTAATAAAACGGCTGGAAATTTGAAATTTGAATAAAACGTTCAAATTTCCAATTTCAAAATTTTGTTGACCTCGTTAGGGGCTCCACCCTTTGGACTCCGCAAGGGGCTTTGCCCTTTTATCCCGCAAAGGGCTCTGTCCCTTGACCTTGTTAATCATGATATAATCTAACAAGTGTGCAGTCCGCACTCTACGACTTGTTTGATAATGTACCATGATTAAATTAGTTGACTAGTCAATCTAATTACACTAAAATACCTAAAAGAGTAAAAAACAAAAACGAAAAGCTCGAACAACAACGGGTAGAAAACGTGAACTACCTAGGCTACCTAAAAAGAAATAAGGTACACCAAAGTATCACTGAGTACTTAGATTAGCATTTCTGTGGCATATGTAAGTATACCGGTACGTTGAACCAATTTTCTTTGGGTAAGCATGAGATTTATTGCCAAACTAGAGAAAAATATATATATATATATATATTAGAAAATAGTAATTAAACTCAACTAAATTTCTTTTAACACAACTAAAAACACAAATTATATTAAATAAATCTCAAATTCATAAATATTTATATCAGAGGAAAACAAATACATAGATATTAATTTTTCCAATTTTTTTAAATGCAATTAAATTTAAAAAAAACACATTTAAAATATATAAAAATACATAAAAATTAAAACAAAAAAATTCCACTCACTTGTTAGAAAACAAATATATAGATATTAAAACACATTAATATAAATAATCATGTAAAATAATATACAATAAGATTAATATTTACTATTATTATATATTAAATTATTTATTAATAAAGTTAGTTATAAATATAAAATTATAATATAATATTTTAAAGATGGACTTAGATGAATAGTAAAAGGATCATTAAATTATTTGTGTTAGTGTGCTAGCGGCAGTTGTTTTAGCTGTTCGTTGAAAAAAAAAAGTTTTCAGGTTGGGTGTGTGCATCCACAATCAACAGACCTGATCGAGAGGCAAACAATGTCGATTTTTTTTCTACTTTAGACAATGTGTTTTTGACATATAATCTTTCAATTTGGCCGGTTGGATTGTAATTTGGTGCGGTGGTTCAGAAGAAATATTTACTTGAACAGTGTAACATTTTCTATGGTAAAATCATGGATTCTGGTGAGGATTATTTCAGTTTGAGGGTAATTTGGTCAGGTGTTTTGTGATGTTTCAAATATTTAATGTTTAAGTGGTTTGTAGTGAGAGATTTGAGCTGTCTGGTTGTATTAAATGTTCATTACCCTCATTAATGAAAGTGGTTGGGTATTTATACCCTTAATTATGGGCCTCATGGGTTTTGGGGTCAAACTCATGAAACCGGATCGAGGTACCAATCAGCTTAGTCATAATGTGATTAGCTTTTAATACTTTAGTCCTGTTCAGATGATTTAGTGGGTGGTTTTTGTCCGAATTGTCCCTGTCCAGTTTCTACAGTGAGTGGTGAATAAATCTGGACTCATCAGTAGTCCCTTTTTTAGGTTATGTTCGAAGGCTTTTGGCAAGACCTAAAAAATTGCTCTTGAGCACCTGTGACAATGTACGGACCGATTTCTATTTGTGTAAAGGATTTATCCGGACTGACAAAACTTTAAGGAACTCAACGGTTTTGCCATGGATCGTGGGAGACGTGTCCTTCTCTGATTCGCCTCACCAGCCATTTTTCTCCTAGAACGGCGCTCCCACTCATTTAAAAAAGTAACCTCTTCAATTAATGCTTGTGATATCAGCGCCGTCTTTAATCATTACTTCCATCTTTTCGTATTCTCTTAGGTTTCAGGGTATCTTTTGTTTCTTTAGTATAAATTAATTCATTTTTCACTGTTTTACCATCTTCATCATCTTTTCGCTCCTATTCTCCAAAGCTTTTATCTCTCTTTTCCAAAAAAACTCTTTTTGGTATAAGTTTATGTTTACAGCAAGAAACGCACTTGTAAAAGGTGGGTGGCTTAATCTTTCGGAGTTAGAGAAGGCACAAAGAGTCGAACGAGAAAGGCGCATTGCTGCAGGCCTCCCCGTCTCTCCTATTGACAAATCTGAAACACCAAGCTCAGAGGCTAATCGAGGTTCGTCTTCTGCCAGAAGCTCTAAACCTAGAAGGTTATTTCAACCTAGTTTTTCACCGATCATCTCAAGCTCATCGGTCGAGGAGTCAGAACCTATTGTCGAACGAGAGCAAGCAGTTACAAGTACTTGTAGACCTTCCATATTCATAGCCATGGGATCGGATGCTGATATCTCCCTAGAAAAGCTATCGCTCCGACGAAGAGGCCACTTAGTGAAAGGTCAGACTGTTGCTACACAGTCTAAATCTCCAAATCAGTGCCCTCTAAGTTTGGGGCCAAAGACAAAATTACAGGGTTAGAAGCACCCATTAGGGTTCCAAAGGACAAATTGTCTGGTCCGGAGGATACTAGTTCAAGCCTTCGAAATGAGCCCTCCGGATCTGAGCCCCAACCGGACTCCAGACCAGAAAAGGAAAATGACGCTCAGTCATCCGGACAGCTTACTGAGCCCACCACCAGCACTTCTCTCCCAAAAATAACCTACAACCCTTCCACGGTAATGGAAGATGTAATGGAGGATAGTGTTGAAGAAGCCTCTTTTGAGACTTATGTCTCCGGGAAGGCAAGTGAGGCAACCATTGTCAAGAAAAGCAAGGGCAAAGAGAAGCTATGTTTAAAACACCCGGACCTGCTGGAGTGCCTTGAAGGAAAAGTGGGACCTTGCTTCCACAAGGTCAGTGTGAAGTATCTGCTGGCTATGCATAACATCAATTATGCTTTTATTCACACAGCTGAACTAGGCCGGATCCGAACTAAGTGGGGGATCCCAGAATTCGTTAAAGTAAGGATACCGGTTGATCCGGAGACGCCAATGGATTGCAAACTTAGTGAGATAGTTTTCTACACAGAGTTATTTAACTGGGGGCTTAGGTTTCCCTTGGACCCAGAGATAGTCAGATAGTTCCATCTGATAAAGCTCTGCCCAAGCCAACTGAGCCCCAACGTTTGGTTCACACTCATGGATTGCATCATGGCCTCCATGCTCTCCGGAATCCCGCTTCTGATGGATCAGTTTGCAGTTGTGGCCATTCTTTGCAAGAACCACGTCATCCCCTTCTATCATTTTAACATGAGCGACAATTACAAAGTGGTGGATGATCTGCTTGAATCAGAGAAGAATTGGAAAACCCAATTCTTGTTCATCAGTGGTGCTTGGGAGAATGGAAAGAAGATTAAGGCTGGTGTCAACCCAAGCATGCTTACCAGCAGATGGAAGAGCACCGGTTAATATTTTATCATGTTTGTTTTTCTTTTCTTAAAAAATTTGTTTACTTAAACATTCTTCTTTTTCTTTTGGTAGTGCTTCCGAAGGAGTTCAACGACTACTTAGATGAGGGGCAGACTACTCGTTCCAAGCTAAATTCTTGGGCTGCTGAAAAATGGGGGAATCAATTTCACAACTATTTTACCGGTGGCAACTTGGTAAGATCCCATCTCTGGAACACCACCGGCCGGAGAGACTTTTCTTGGGAGGAATTAACCACTCCGCCCTCTCTGAAGATCATTATTCAGAAGACAGATGCCAAGGATGGAAAACTAATCTTGCCGGGCAGAGCTAAAGCCCCAAGCAAGATGAAGGGCAAGAAAGGCAAGGCTAAGCCAGACGCAACTGAGGTCAACCAAGGGGGTGTTGAAGAGACTGTCCCAACAAACCAGAAAGTGCAGGACAAAGGAAGGATTGATGCTGCTCTGCTTCACGTGGTAGAAAATGAGAGCACCAAAGAAGAAGTTGGACCTTCAAAACCCCCAAAGGCTCCTAAGAAAGACAAAAAACAGGGAACAGAAGGTGGAGATAGGGAGGCCAAGAAGAAGAAAACCTTCAAGGGAGATGAAGTTTCTCTCCGGCCTCCTGAGTCTCTTCCCTCGGTCGACCCAACAGACCCAACTCAAGAAGAGGAAATCCCAAGTGACTTTCACACTGGAGAGGGCACCAGAGGGGACATCAACATTGATGGGGTAGACATCAGTGGCTTTCAAGGGATTGTCCTTTATTTTGAAGACCTTGAGAAGGACGACTTTGTTGGTCCTTACCTCCCCCCCAAGCTCTTCGAACATTGTCACTTTCAACGGTAAATCTTTTTCTATTTCAGGAGAGAAGGACATGGTGACCCATTCCTTGTTGAGCAATATTCAACCGGTGCTCAACTTGGAGAAGCAGGTGCGAAATCAATCAGCCATCATCAACACACTCACTTCTGATAAAGAGAGTTTGTCTAACAACCTCCTTACTGCCAACCAAAGTATTGAGGCATTAAAGAGAGAGAATGAGGAGATGAAGAAGGGGAAGGAAGATTTGGCCACCAAGCTGGCCACTTCGGAGGGGGTTGTCAAAGAACTTCAATCCAAGTATTCTGACTTGGAGAAAAATCTTTCTACTTCAAAAGAGGAGGTGAAGGCCAACGACAACGTCATTCAGACCCTAACTAACGACAAAATTTCGCTTGAAGATGCTGTGTCCCAGGCTAAGCAAGAAAAAGATGACTTGTTAAAGGAGCAGGAGAAGACAATCCAAGCCAGGATTGATGCATACACCAACAAGGTGATAGACTCCCAAGAGGAAAGGTATGCTGAAGTCAAGTCAAACATGGTCCTGCTCTTTCATCAGAAATTTCCGAAGAGGACACTCGGAGATTTATGGCGATTTGTGGAGTACGAAGACCTTCCTCATTATACTATGGCTGATGGTGATAAGCACAGTTATTCCAGCGGTTGGGATGACACCACTAATGAAGATGAAAAGACCGGAGAGAGTCCAGATGAGGAAACCAACGATCCCAAGAAAAAACCAAGTGAGGCTGGGACATCTAAGGAAGCTCAGTCTTGAAGTATCAACTATCTTTTAATTTTTGCGTTTAAACTAAAGTCATTAGATGGCCAAGGAATTATTGTAATTGTGTCCGGCCCTTGACCGGATAAACCTTCTCCTTTAAAACTTCAAAGTCCTTGGATGGCCAAGGCATTTTACATATTTTAATATCACTCCTCGGTATTAGCCGGGCAGTCTTTCCTTACAGTTCTTACATTGTTTTATAATTTCCCAATTTTGATGGCTAATGTTTAAATAGCCTTTAGTTATCTCATAGTATTTTAAAGTGAGTGTGTTTAAATTCTTGGATGACAAATGTTTAAGTAGTCATCACTCTACCAATTCAATCTGGTATGCTATTGATATACTTTAAAAACATTCAAAGAAGCTATCAATTGAAATACTCCGAATTTTTCAAGAAGGCATCGAATTTCATTAAAAATCCCAAACACCTCATTAAAACCTCCATGTGCCACCAGGGTAGGAAAAAGTATGCCCCCAAATATTTACATGGACTTTAAACAAGTAAATATTTACATAGTTTTTATTCTAGATACAACCGGAGGTGTTAGCTACTTCAACTTGACCATTCGCCTGGGGTGGAAAGGAGAAGAGAAGCAGTGCTGAATGCCCTTAGAGGCACAAAAATTCTCGACATCCTTGTTATCGAATTGTGGCTTATTATCTGTAGTTATCTTTTGGTGGACCCCAAACTGACAGCAAATATTAGACAGGATAAATTTTATAACAGCTTTCGAAGTAGTTCCTGCCAATGGGGTTGCTTCTATCCACTTCGAGAAGTAATCAATAACAATAATGATTGTTCTGCACCCTCCGGACGCCATGGGTAGAGGTCCTACCAAATCTAGCCCCTAACGAGCAAAAGGTATTGGCTCAAAAATTGAATCTAAAGGAACAACTGGGATATGAATTTCAATATTGTATCTCTGGCATGGATCACATTTCTTCACTAATTCCTTGGCATCTTGCATTATGGAGGGCCAGTATTACCCAGCTAAGAAGACTCTTCTGGTTAGAGCCCTGAATCCACAGTGTGCTGATCCCTCTCCATCGTGCAATTCGGAGAGCACTTTTTTGGATTCGTCGATCCCCAAACATCATAAGAGAGGCCTACTAAAGGATTTTTTTGTAAAGATCGTCTCTCAGGATGACAAAGCCACGAGCCTTATACTTTAATTTTCTTGCCACTGCTTTTTCCGGAGGCAAGATGCCATCTGAGAGGTACTGGAAAATAGGAAATCTCCAATCTTGAGGTTGATTTACTTGTATATTTAAAATTTCTTCTTCCTTGTTCTGACTGAGTTGAATGGATGGGCACTCTTGCACATGAATCCATGGGTAGGACTCAGAATAGGCTATGGTTTCCAAGGAATCTACTAACGTATTTTATGTTTGGGGTATGTGCTCATAGGTGATGTTTTTGAAATTAAGTGCCACTTTAAGAACAAATAAATATTTAACCAGCTGCTCCTTTTTTGCCTCAGATTGACCTTGTGCATGATGGATAAGAAGTTGAGAATCGCTCATTAACCTGACCATTTTGGCTCCACAAATTAGAGCTAATTTCAAGCCAGCTATAGCAGCTTCATATTCAGACTCATTATTGGAAGCCCTGAAAGCAAAACATATAGCTTGGTACATTGTGTCGCCGTACGGAGAGGTTAAACATATACCAGCACCACAACCCATGGTACTCGATCCACCATCAGTCCAGACAACCCATACTTTCTTAGTTTTTTCAACGGTCGCTTGTCTAGTATCTCTGTCCGAATGAAATTCAACTAGGAAGTCAGCAACAGTTTGAGCCTTGACTGCTGTTCGAGGGGAAAAATCAATATCATAGTCCCCCAGCTCCACTGACCACTTGGTCATTCTGCTTGAAATGTCTGCCTTTTGAAGAACGTTCTTCAAGGGAAAGGATGTCCGGACAATGATAGAATGAGACTGAAAGTAGGGCCTCATCTTCCTTGCAGCAATCACTAAGCCAATGCTAGTTTTTCAAGTTTTAAATATATTTTTTCTGTATCAATCAATATTTTGCTGATATAGTACACCGGACGAGGATAATTATCCACCTCCTTTACGAGCACTGCACTTAGGGCACAATCAGAAACTGCCAAGTATATGTAGAGTGTCTCTCCATCAATAGGTTTAAACAAAGTTTTTGGGGAGGACAAATTCTTTTTAATTTCATCGAAAGCTTGGTCACACTGTGGAGACCAATTAAACTCTTTTGCACCTTTCAAAGTTTGAAAGAACGGGGCACACATATCCAAAGACCTTGAAATAAAATGGTTTAGAACAACTAACCTCCCTGTCAATCTTTGTACTTCTTTAATATTCTGAGGAGGCTCCATCTAAAACAAAGCATTAAGATGGTCTGGATTAGGCTGTATCCCTTTCTCACTTATCACATACCCTAAGAATTTTCCGGACTGCACTCCGAAAACACACTTCTCTGGATTTAACTTTAACTTTACCTTCACCAAGTTGGCAAAGGTTTCTTGGAGATCTGCTAAGTGTAGCTCTTCGTCCACACTCTTCACCATCATGTCATCGATATAGACTTCCATGTTTCTTCCAATCTGATTAGCAAAATCCTTGTTTACTAATCGCTGATAAGTAGCCCCAGCATTCTTTAATCCAAATGGCATCACCTTGTAACAATAGAGGCCCCTATCAGTAACAAATGTTGTATGTTCTTGATCATTTGGATCTACTTGAATCTAATTATACCCAGAGAAGGCATTCATAAAGGATAATAGCTTGTTCACAGATGTGGAGTCTACCAACTGGTCAATTCGAGGGACCAGATATAAATCTTTTGGGCAAGCTCTATTGAGGTCTGTGAAATCGATGCACATATGCCACTTTCCATTCTTCTTCTTTACTAACACCGGATTGGCTGTCCATAAAGGGTATTGAGATTCCTTTATGTGCCCCATCTTAGTAAGCCGGTCCACTTCTTGAACTATGACATCAGCTTTTTCCTTAGAAAAAGCTCTCCTCTTTTGTACAACAGGTGCTATATCCTTCCGGATGGATAGTTGGTGTGATATAATGTCTACTGGCACTCCGGTTACATCAACATTGCACCAAGCAAAAACATGTTGATGGTCTTTCAAAAAGGCTAACACTTTACTCTTTAATTCCGATGTCATCTTGGACCCGATCTTGACACTTCTTCCTTCAGCCAGAGAGTGAGTTTCAACTTGTTCAATTGGTATTAAAACACCAGGGGTCTCTATGGGGTCATCAATTTCAATCTCTCCCCCAGAGGGCCCTTCAAATTGCTAATCCTCACTGATTTGAACTGCTCCCAAAGTTCGAGGGGCCAGTACTGTTGCATAACACTCCCTTGTTACCTTCTGACTGCTTCGGACAAATCCAACTTGTCCTTGCACAGCGTATTTCAAACATTGGTGGACGGTTGAAGCCACAGCATGCATCCTAGAGAGCCAAGATCTCCCCAAAATGGCATTGTAACACGTAGGACAATCCATCACAATAAAAAGTATTCTGACCATCTTCTTAAAAGGGCCCTTGCCCAACAAAACCTCATCTTCAAACTCCCCAATTATATCAGCTGAACTTCCAGTAAAACCCACTATAGATCTGCTTGAACGCTGAATCACTGCTGGATTCTTCATTTGCTTATAAGAAGTTAAAAAGAGGATATTAGCTGAACTACCGGGGTCCACCAAAATCCGTCTTATGCCATTGCCCCCAATGGATGCTCCTATTACAACAACATCTTCATGGGGACCAGCTATGTCCCTCAAGTCATCTTCATCGAAAACAATGAAGGGAAATGGAATTTACGATTGACAGGAAGTCATGCCTCCTTCCAGTTGGGTAGCTAAAGTATGAACATGCCTCTTTCTCGAAGAAGTAGTTGGTGCAGTCATGGTGTCTCGCCAAATATCGTAAGTGACTAAAAAAAGCTGATGAGTCCGGACACCGTCTTGCAGTGCTCTATGATAATGCCCACCTTGTTTCGGGTTGGATCAGGATCCAAATACTCTGACTCTACATCAAACCTTTCAATTATCACCATAACCCCATTCGGAGCCGATGTCCCTACATTGTTCGGGCCAGTCTGATGAGCATTATGAGGCATATATCCACTTCTTCTTTTAACATAAGCCCCCAACTTCCCTCTCTCAATCAAATTCTGCACTTCTTGTTTCAATGCGATATAATATTCAGTGGTATGGCCAGTATCACGATGATACTGACATAAACTATTATTTCGACTTTCCCTGGGAGATTTTAATGCAGCCGGCTTTCTGAAATATACTTCGTCTTTCGTGTTATCATAAATTGTGGCTACATTTTATTTTAATTCAGTAAACCACTCTGGTTGAACCCAAGGTCCTTGCTTATTTCTTGATTGTTGACTCTGAGCTGGTGCAGCTGGGTGGGATTGAGCCTTGGCTCTATTATGACCCTGTCCGGCTTCCTTGGCCTTGTACCCAGACTGATTCTGATTTGGTGCAGCAGGGGCAGACCTCACTTTCCGGTGCACCCTAGTCTTCTTTGTTTCATCCACATTAATCTGTTTGCCCAACTGATTCAGTAAACCTCCCCATGTCATGGATTTTTTCCTGGTTACTGAATCATCCAAATTGCCAGGGTTCAAACCTTGCCTCAGAGAAGCTATTGCTAATTGTTCAAAGCAATCAGTTAATCCATTTTTGGTGTTCACAAAGCGACTTATGTATTCATTCAAATATTTATTTGGTTCTTGGGCACAATGGATAATAGTGTCTCAATTTCCCTTCACTTCTTTACTTCTAATGAACTGCCTCCGGAAGGCGACCCAAAAAGTGTCAAAATTTCTGATGCAACCCTGTGGCAGACTATTGTACCACTTCAGAGCACTCCCCATAAAAGACTGGGAGAACACTCGACAAAGTAACTTATCGTCATCGTCAAAATTCATCATAAATTTTTTGAATTGCTCCAGATGGTTATTTGGATCTTTACTGCCATCATATTTTTCCATCTTTGTGCTGTCAAACCTCTTAGGAAGGTTTCCGGACAGTATCTTGGAGGACAATGGAGATTGTCTCCAATTTCGTCCACGACTAAATACAGTATCTTCGTTGGGAGTTGCAAAGATACCTGGCTCATCATGAAAGGCAAAAGTATCCATTACCAATCGGTCTACATGCCTCCAGCCATGGCTGTGACTATGAGACGACCCTTTACCCAGATGCCTCTTCAACCTTCCATGCTTGTTTTTTTTTTTTAATATTTTTTGACCAACTTCTGTTTCTTTATAGAACGACCTTCATCACTGCTCGATGATAGGGATTCTTCGACTCCGTCTTCATTTGAGGAGCTGCTAGAAGATTCTGAGTCTGAATCTGAGCTCCCCACCGGTTTAGACCGGTGAGACTTCTTTGAACTAGCACGAGTATTTTTAGTGCTCACATGGGTATTTGATGGCTTATGCTCTCTTGGATTGTAAGTATGGTCAACTGTTGACACTTTTGACTTTTCTTTCATACCCATCTCCGCTTTTTTAGCAGCCCTCAAGGCTTCTATCTCAACTTTTAGTCTATCTCGCTCCTCGATCGTATATTCATCATTTTCTTCCACCACTTCTGCCAAAGATGGTGTCACTTCCTGCTCATCCGGATTCATCCGAACTGGTTTTTCTTGATGGTTTTGAATGCTAGATTCAGGACCTTCTTCTCCCACTGTGGTCGCCAATTTGGTGAGGATTATTTCAGTCTGAGGGTAATTTGGTCAGGTGTTTTCTGATGTTTCAAAGGTATTTAATGTTTAAGTGGTTTGTAGTGAGAGATTTGAGATGCCTGATTGTATTAAATGTTCTTTACCCTCATTAATGAAAGTGGTTGGGTATTTATACCCTTAATTATGGGCCTCATGGGTTTTCGGGTCAAACTCATGAAACCGGGTCGAGGTAAAAAACCCATTAGTTTATTAAGCAAGTTACCAATTAGCTTAGTCATAATGTGATTAGGTTTTAATACTTTAGTCATGTTCGGATGATTCAGTGGGTGGTTTTTGTCCGAATTGTCCCTGTCCGGTTTCTACAGTGAGTGGTGAATAAATCCGGACTCATCAGATTCAATTTTAATTTTGATTTGATTTTGATTGGAAATTAGATTTGAATTTAAATTTTGTATTCGGATTTAGTATTCGGATTTAGATTTAAATTTAGTGTTCGGATATTGTTTAGATTCCGTATTGGTGTTTATTTTTTGTTTGACGTTTGTATAGATTGGCGTTTTTTGTTTGGATTTTGTTTGGTGTTAAGATTTTTTTTTTTACGTTTTGACTTTGTGTGATGTTTGCTTATATCGACATTTGTCGTTTGGATTTTGTTTTTGTGTTTAGATTTTGTTTGACGTTTGCTTATATCAACATTTTTCCTTTGGATTTTGTTTTAGTGTTTAGATTTTGTTTGACGTTCTGCGCGACGTTTTCTTAGAATGTTGTTTGTTATTTGGATTTCGTTTGGGTATTTAACGTTTAGATTTCATTTGGAATTTGAATTTCTGTAACGTTTAGAATTTGTCTGAAGTTGGCTTATATCAACATTTGTCGTTTGGATTTCGTTTGGGTATTTGATGTCTAAATTTTGTTTGGTATTTGGATTTCGTCCGACGTTTGGAAATTGAAGATTTAAGATTTACGATTTGAGATTTGAATTGGAATTTGGAATTAGAAAATTGGAAAGATGAGAAACTTTTGAAATGAAGGTTTGAGATTGGATGTTTTAGATTTCAGATTGGGATTTGAGATATGGTTGAAGAAGATGATGGGGTAGAAGAATACTTGAAGAAGATGCGTGAAGAAAAGTACTTGAAGCAGATATATGAAGAAGTTGTGAAGAATATCAAATTTATACTCATCCACATAAGAGTTCTCAAATGCTCATTATTATGATTCCTTGCGTATCTTTGGTTTCTTAAGAACTTTGGGTCCATCGCTCTGGTAGAAGTGTTTCTGTTCCTCTTAGGTTTCTTGATTCCATTACGATGAGCGTTTTAGGACTAGCTGTGAGCGGTGTGAAGAAGATGTATAAAGAAGTTTTAAAGATTGAAGGCAACTTGCGAAGTTCTTCGCAAAGAAACACAACTTGCGGATTTCATTACAAATGCTCTATCAATATATTAGTTTCGTTTTATTTTTTACAAACTCTCAATGCGTCTGTTGCATTATCAGTTTGAGAGAATGCGTTAATTATATTAGACATAAGTTCATTAGCTCATATGTTTTATCTATAATTAAGAGCTTATACTTTTTGTCATATATATACATTTTCTAAATAATAAAATCGTAGTTGTCTTTTTGTTCCTCTACTTTCTTTCTACAATTTAAATTGATTTCTTTTTATATTAAAAATCTCTAAAATTTATAATCGTAGTTCCATTATTTTAAATGGTACATTTGAATACTAACATCTATTGGAATTGAATACGGTACCAAAATAATTTAATCGTATTATAATTTTTATTAATCTATTTGGAGATCCGGTCAATAACCAAATTTTTATCACTAAAAAAAATTAATATAATACAATTTTAGGATTTAATTTTAACTTTTTTTTATTAATAATTAGATAAGGTAATATAACTTGATAAGAGATACTTATTACTATTTTATTTGTTGGTATATAGTTAATTTTTAAAATAATAATTAACTAAAATTTTGGTTATGAGGTAAATATTAATGAGATTTATACTCTTAATTATTTTGAATTTATACAAATTTTAAATTTTAGTGGATCCTGATCCTAGTGCTACGACATTTCTCAACCACTTGGAGGACCTTTACTTCTCAAGCTTTGTTAGTGAAAGTCGGATCTTAAGTATATATATTTCAAAAGTCGATATACAGTACAAAGTTATGTAATTCCTTTTTCTTTTTGTCTTTCAAGTTAGCATATATCTTAATAATCTAGCATCTGCAACCACAACTCATCAAGAACTGCATATATTTTATCACTTTGTGGATGCATAACATCTTCTGCAAAAAACTCATGAATCTTATTCTTAACTTCAATCCTGCTTTGTCCAGGAACTTTCTTAACATCTTTTTCTTTCATCTTTCTTCTTAAAGAAGCGAACTCTGCCCAACATCCAGACGAAGCATATATACTCGAAAGCAATATGTGCCCAGAAGAATTTGCAGGATCTATTCTCAAAATATTCTCTGCTGCTCGTTCCGCTATATCAACATTCTTGTGTGTTTTACATGCAGCTAGTAAACTCTTCCACACTACTACATCGGGATCGAAGCTCATTTGACTTATGAATTCTTCAGCTTCGTTCAACCTTCCGGCTCGAGCAAGCAAATCAACCACACAAGAACAGTGTTCTTTCGTAGGAGCAATTCCGTACACAGTTTCCATAGTTCTGAATATATCCAACCCTTGTTCCACCAATCCGACGTGGCTACAAGCAGTAAGTACACCAAGAATAGTTACCTCGTTAGGATAAACATTTGAACTCCGCATCTGTCTAAATAGATCAAGAGCTTCCTTTCCATGTCCGAATTGAGCATACCCAACGATTAAACTACTCCACGAGACAACATCGGCGTTTTCTGTTGAATCGAAGAGCTTTCTAGCACACGCAAGGGATCCGCATTTGGTGTACAAGTCGATTAGTCCATTCAAGACAAACACATCAAGCACTAAACCGGTCTTTAGGGTGTAGCAATGGATTTGATTCCCCATTTCCAACGATGATACTTGCGAACAAGTCCCTAGGATACAACCTAAAGTAATGTAATCAGGCTTATTACTAGTAACACGCATTAGTTTAAACAATCTGAATGTCTCTTCAGCCTGGCTATGATTTAAACATGCTGTGAGAATAGCGTTCCAAGAAACTATATCCGCATTGCCCTTCATATCTTCAAATACATCAAAGGCTCTACACAAGTCCGAACATTTTTCATACATGGTAAGTAGAGAGTTTGATACGGAAACATGTGATACGAAACCCGATTTAATAACGTAGGAGTGAACCTGCATACCTTGGGACAATGCTAAAGGACGAAGTAAGGAGGCGATAGTTATGACATCAGGGGTTAACCCAAAATGCCTGAGCTGAGAAAAAACCGACATCGATTCGTCGCAATTTTCACCATGAGAAACCGCAGATATAATTGCGTTCCATGATACTAAATCTGGTGTTTCAATTTGATAAAAGACCGTTCTTGCAGAATTCAAGCAACCACACCTGGCATACATGTCACAGAGCGAGGATCCAGCGTACATGTCTCTCGCAAACCCAAATTTTGTGCACAGCCCGTGTATCTGTTTTCCACACTCAAGCTGTAGTAGATTGCTTGAAGCACTAAAAGCACTACTAAATATAAACTCATTCGGGAGAAAGACACCTTTAGAATGCATTTCTTTGAAATGGTTTACAGCTTCAAATTCGTAGCCAAGCTGTGAGAGCCCTGCGATGATTGAGCCCCATGAAATTAAATCCTTGACAGCAATATTAGAGAAGACCTTACATGCATCAGAAATCTGACTGAATTTTGTGTACATCGTGATAAGAGCATTTTGGGCTATAGAATCAGACCCGTCTCCTGATTTATTAACTTGAGCATGCAGTTGTTTCCCCAATTCAGCATCAGCGAGAGCCGAGCATGCTTTTATAACGCTACAAAAAGTGAACTGATCAGGAGTTAAGCCCGATAGAAGCATTTCTACGTACAGTTTGATCGCACTAGCTTCTTGACCGTTTTGTGAACACCCAGAAATCACTGAAGTATAAGAGACAACGTTTCGCTGGGGCATATCATCAAAAACTTTTATAGCATCCTTCAAAGAATTACATTTTCCGTACATATTAAGAATATGGTTATTAAGAACAATGTCGGGGTTACACTTCGATTTTAAGATGTGCTCATGGACCCTCTTGCCTTGTTGTAACGATCTCAAAGAAGAGCAGGCGCAGACTAGTCCAGTGTAAGCTCTTGGTCTTATATGGAAACTCGTGTTCTTTTGCAAGAAGTCGAATGCTTCAAGAGCTTCTCTGTAACGTCTTTCTCTACATAGCGACATTATGTAATCATTACTAGATTGTTCACTTTTAAACTCCGGTAAAGTCGATTGCAACCTTAGTTGCTGGTAAGTGAATAAAAAACGAGGTTGAGGTCTCCAATGTCGAATCATAGTAACCGATGTTGGTGCAAAAGGAAAAGGCCAGAGAAGATATCTACTCAAGAACCAATCCCAAGCTCGAGAAGGGGACTGTATATTTCAAGAAAAGCAAAACCTCTTAGGATAGATCCTAAAACATCCACCAATAATTACTTCAATCATCAGGAATTCCTTTAGAGCGTACGAAAATATTATAAAAATGTTCTTAGACATAGACACATTAAAAATTCGATTAAAAAACACTATACCAAGATCATAGATCTAAACAAAAGCCAAACCCAGAACAAAAATTAGCCTAATTTGTATTCAAAACTATAAATTGACACAAGAAAAACCCAATGATGTGAGTCTTATTCCAAAGGAATATCAATGCACTTATTAATCCTCGTCATCCTCACCTACTACCACCATTACGGCGGCCAAAAGTCTCGAATTCACTTCAAACTACCAAGATTCGAATCAACATTGGACCACTCATTTTTCACTTTCATAAGCATGACCAACCTAAACAATCCTATATCGAACCAATATATGGCATTTTTATACGGTATTAACACTTGACGTTGCTGGGTTAGAAATTCATTAACCTCAATCAATCAACTATTATTGCATTATAAGCTTAAAATCTCTTAGAGACAATTCATCGAACAAGAACAGTGCATGATTGAAACTCTAAAAACACAACAAGAGTAATGAGTTTAAGTATAGGAACTAGTAAACATCAGAAACATACCTTATATACAATTTTCAAAAGTGTCTACAAAACCATATCCATGGAGGAACAGAATAAAGAGATAAAAACAGGAACTTTACGTTGTACTTGAAACACCTGAAAATGAAATGTTATATTTACGCGGGTTAATGTTTAGCCCTCTGTTTTAACGATTTATTTTAACTTCACTCCAAAACTTCTTTTTATCACTTCTCTCGTATAACTGGAAGTCTGGAAAAAGGTTGTGTTGTTCAATTGATTTTTCTTTTCTCATTGTAATAAATTTGTTAAGCTTTATCCATCGGTATCCCATGATTCGTATTGGAAAACATTACAAGGTTAAGCTGGCATCAGATTTTAAGTTAAAAAAAAGGCTTAAATACCGATAATTTTCATATATTATCTATTTATTATTCATGTTTTTATAAATTTTTAAAAATCATTTATTTAATTTTTATATTTATCATATAAGATTAGATTATTATTTTTATAATACTTTTAACTAATTATATATATATATATATATATAATGTTTTTTTACTTTTTTTTATATAATTTACGATACGACTCAACTTCCTTTCGATTTTTTGTTTGTTTTCGTATGATTTTTTTTTTCGATTTTGATTGTGTTTTTATTTGATTTCGACGTTTGATTTTTGTTTTGAGTTTCATGCCACTCGTTGTTTTTAGATTTGTTCTTGAGTTTATGTATCTGTGTTACTCGTGATTTTTGGTATTTTATCTGTTTTTATTTTGATTTGTATACGAAATGTTGTTGTATTGATTTATGTTTTACTTGTTTTAGTTTTTTTTTTTTCTGTTTCTGTAAAATGTGGTTGAGAAAGTTTTTACAATATAAATGAAGAATATGGAGTTTTGCTAGATGCAAAACCTGTTTAATTTTTGTACTAATAGTTGCGAAACCTTTGTATTATTTTTATAATGATAGTTGTGATACCTATTATTTTATGCTAGTTGCAAAACTTGTGTATTTATGTACTCATATATGCGAAACCTATTATTTACTACAGCGATAGATGCAAAACTTGTGTACTTATGTACTAATATATGCGAAACCTATTATTTACTACAGCGATAGATGCAAAACTTGTGTATTTTTTTTAATTTTAGGTGCAAAACCTATTTATTTTCTGTAATGATATGTGCAAGTTGTTTCCTATTTTTAGTTTTTTGAATTGTCAAATACAATACAGGTACGTTATGTCTAGAATTCGACTATATACTCTTAAACTAAATGGAGAACTTGTAATGTGTGATCGTGGTCTGTTTGATGATTTTAAAAATATCATTAAGTTTGTTTTAAGTAGGGGTTAGGCTATATTGGGACCCCATTTGGTTATAATGAGACCCTAAATCCAAAAAAAATTCTAGCTCATGTAAAATGACCAATATATCCTTTATATATAAAACCCATTTTTACCAAAAAATCAACTTTTTATTTTTGTTCTCCCTAAAGCTTTCTCTCTGTAACATACAAAAAATTCTAAAAAAACTAAAACTTATGGATTTGAGCGACTTGAATGATGATTTTAGCTGTAATATCGATAAAATTGGTTCGTCGGATGAGCTTTTGACGGACCATCTCGAAACCCAAGCTGAAGTAATTTTTGAGATTTTTCTACTTTTAGTGCGATTCTCGAACTCATTACGCTATAAAAGTGACGAACTGCGAACCCAGAATTTGCAAAATTGCATGTTTTTTTGTCAAAATCGCGAACAGAGAGTTTGTGATTTGACAAAATCGCGAATAGTGACTTCGTGATTTTGTCCAAATCATGAACTCCTCGCGATTTTAACATTTAATTGGTAGTTTATATAATTAAATATATTAAAATTAAATATATTTTGATATAATTATTACATACCTTTTTGTAAAAACCGAGCGGGATGTCTAAAATTGAAAAAATCATTAAAGACTAAATATATGAGTCTAAAATTAAAAAAATCATTAAAGACTAAATATATGAGTCTAAAAATAAAAACAAATCATTAAAGACTAAATATATATCTAGCATTTTCATTAAAATTAAATATATTTGTTGTTTTTATTAGATGATGAATATATCAATATCATTTTTATTAAAGAGTGGGCTATCTTTTTCTTTTTTATATTGTTTATTTATTATGTAATATTTAGTTTAAATTAGTCAAATAAATATAATGCATATTTATTATGTAATATTTATTTTATAATTTTTTTTATCTTTTTTAAAAATATTTAAAGAAATATATTGGATATTTATTATGAAATATTTATTTTTTGAATTTTTTATTCTAGTTTAAAATAGTCAAAGAAATATATTATATATTTATTATTTGATATTTATTTTCTAAATCTTTTTATTATAGTTTAAGCTAGTCAAAATATATATTGCATTTTTATTATGTAATATTTATTCAAATAAATATATTGCATGTTTATTATATGATATTTTAAGTTTTTTTATTCTAGTTTAAGAGACTCAAACATATATCTTTATTTTCGAAGTCTTTTTATTATAGTTTAAGAAATCGCATATTTAAGCTAGTAAAAAAATAGTAAAAAATATATTGCATATTTATTATGTAATATTTAATTTCTAAATCTTTTCATTCTAATTTAAAATAGTCAAAGAATATATCAGATTTATTGAAGTAATAAAGATAAAAAACTAAACTTTGTCAATAGAAAACGAATAGGTAAAATTAAAAACAATGTTTTTAATATATACTTCATTTGTAATAGCGAATCATGTGTAAAAAAAATAAAAATAATAAAAATAATAAATAAAGCATCCGCTTAATATGATGAGTTTCAAGAAAGTCCGATGGTGATTATGCGATAGGAGGATTTGTTAGTGATGATTCTGTGATACAAGGATCTTTTAGTGTCAATATAAGTAAGTCTACTTTGTTTAGGTGCTGCTTTTAGAGAGAGAAAGTGAGAGCTCTTAGGTTAAGTAGAGAGAGAAAGTATATTATATTATTCATCTCGGGATTTGTGAAGCGTGTGTGGTCCTTTTGTAGTACAATTGCGGACCCACACGCTTTAATTCCTATTAATTACATCTTTAGTCCCTACACCTTATTTTCTTCTTATTCTGGCTATTTCTTAGATAACTTTTACAATTTGACCCTCACGCAATTTCCTCTCTGCATTTTCCTCCTATCATACTTCTCCTTTGTACTTTTCTCCTGTCATGTTTCTTCTTCACACTTTTCTCCTTGTCTTTTATTCTTCCTTATTAGTAGCCCCCCAGTCATAGTGAAAGTTCTTTTACTGGGACTGAATAATTCTCTGACTATTCATTTCACACACCCTCGAATAATTACCTTCGAAAGGCAGAGAACATTTTCTTTCTTCGAATCTCAACAATAGTCAAAGATCTTCTTCGTACATTTTCTTTCTTCGAATATTAACAATAGTCAAAGATCTTCTTTGTACATTTTCTTTCTTCGAATCTTCACAATTTTCCTCGAACTGTCGAAGCCATAAACCGCCCCTCGAAGATCATCTCTCTTCGAATTCATCCTGATGACTGGGGGCCCCTAATCTTTACACCATTTTAGCCATATAAGTCCCTCGACTTTGACTGTATCAATGCCCCGAATTTATTCAATCCAAGGCTAAATAGGGTGCTAGGATTAATCTTTATCGTGACGTCATTAAGTAACAATGTCTGTTAGCATATCTTTGTTGGAAACGTTCCCTATTCCCAAGACATCTTCTGACTAGGAAAACTCTGCACCTTCCCCTGTGGTTTGTGTCAGGACATTTCGCACCTATATATCCCATAATGCCCCTATGCAAACACCAGAAAAACTCCCCGGGCCTGGTCTGTTTGGAAGGCCCAACCTCATCTATAAATATCGATCTTCTCTCCTCATTAATTCAACTTTTGTTCAAACGTTTCTAGAGAGAGAAAGCTGGCGAGCAAACCCCGTCGGATTCCTGATTGGTTGTTGATCAGCAAGAGGTTCGAGGAGAGAGTTTCTTCTGGAGAAGACGTGAGGCCCCAACCCCTACCATATGTTACTACTTTCTTTGGTACCTGGCCTCCCCCAGCAGATTCAACTGCAATTATTCCCCTCGAGGTCGCTCGACGAAATCTGCATAGTGAGTCTGACCCCCTCGGAAACATGGGTAAAGACAGACAGCACAAACACTCTTCTGGGAAGAGAAAAATATCTCATAAGGATAGGAAAAGTTCGCGGGAGCGAAAACGTGCCAAAGAGACGCCCTTGGTTATTCGGGACCCTTCTTCCCCAACAACAATCGAAGGTGTCCCTCAGGCATCTGCCAGCCCTCTTCGGACGTCTACCAGACCTCACCGAACATCTATTAGTCCTCCGCGGATAAGGGAACTAGATGAGTCAAGTATGCCCTCGACTCCATCTATGACCATTCATGGGACTCAGTTTTCGCCTTCGAAGACGATCATCACCGAAGAGGATATGAAAAATAGGCGAAACGAAAGTCTAAATGCCAAAGGAAAAGCGCCTGCAACAACGTCCCTCGAACCAAAAGTACTTGTGATCCCCTCTTTAGGTTCCTCAAGCAACGCGACCTCCTCTTCTCGAACAATATCCGAAGATCAAGCTCGTCGGATTGCCCCAAAATCCAAAGGGGATATCGTGCTTCCCTTAGAACTGGATAGCATTGATGGTCGCAATATTCGGGGCATCGAAAATAAACATATGGTAGCTCTCTATAATATCAGATGCAAGTACTTTTCTTAAGACGAAGAGGCAATGCTGAGGACTCGATGGTGCATCCCCTCCTATATTACCATCAGATTTCCCTCAGAAGGTGAGACGCCTTTGTCAGTGAGGGACAACGAGTTGGTGGTGTATACGGAGATCATGAACTGGGGGCTAAGGTATCCCTTAGATCCCTTCTTCATCGAATATTTGGCGAAGATAAACCTTTGTCCTTCACAGGTTGGCCCCAACATGTGGTTTACTCTGATGGCCTGCATTATGGCCTCGAGGCTCTCAAGTCACAAATTTTCGTTAGAGAAACTCATCGGCCTTGCTGGTCTGGCCACGAATCCTTTCTTTCCCTTTTACTCACTGACTTTCAACCGAGGATAAAAAGTCATGAGAGATCTATTAGAGGCTGACAAGAAATGGAGGCAGCAGTTCGTGTTCTTCTCCGGTTGCTGGGAGACCGGGTCAGAGGCCACTCCCTCGAATCCTCACAAGTTATCTCTGATGTGGACCAATAAATGTAAGTTCATGGCCTTCGGAATTATTTATTCTCCATCGAATTTTGGTTTGTGACTGAACTTTATGTTGGCTACTTGTTGCAGCTATGACTGGGATATCGAAGCCCTATTCTGACTACATTGAGAGTGCCACGAATGTATTCACCAAACTTCGCTTGTGGGCAAAAGAACACTGGGATAACCGATTTCGACTCTGCTTCACAGATAATAATCTCGCCAGGATTCGATTGTGGAGGCTCAATCCCCTTGACCGAATTAGCATGAGAGGATTGATGGCTCCTCCCTCGGAGCGAGAAGTGATGGAGCGCGTGAGCCAAAAAGATATAGTGATATATCTTCCCAAACGCTCTCGTTCGAAGAGTCATCTCGGGGATCCTCCAGAAGAAGAGGTTTTAATGAAAGAACAATAGCTAAACCTTGAAGGAACGGTCAATACCCAAGGGCTTCCTCCCCCAAACAATGTTGTGTCATCGAACTCCAATCCTCCACCTCCTGCTCCCATCCTTCCATCGAAAAAGGAGGCCAAGACAAAAGATAGGAAAGGTAAAGTTGTCCTCGAACCCATCCAAGAATTATCCGAGGATGGTGAGACGCCTGATGACAATCAGGAAGCCGCTCCAGCCGAAGAAATTCAAGAAATTTCAAGTGAACCTGAGGACAGAGGTGGCAACTCACCCAAGGAAAGTTCTCATCAAACACCATACTCGCCTCTTACTAAAGCTTCACACCCTGTCCCCTTCGAAAATAGTCCAAAGTTAGCACCTCTCCCCATCCCTCGGAGCAATCCTCCTCAGCGCATTGATCCAGATACTCTTGCTGGTGGGTTTTCTAAATTTGACTCTGCAGCACTAGGATCTCCAACGAGCGCCTTCGAAGTTCCTTTAGACGACGAATTCTCACTGAATCTTCGATGACTGCTGCATACCTCATTTAATAGAGGGAAAAAGATGCAGCATCTTGAGAAGCGCAAAAATCACTACAAATTTAAGTCGTTGCTAGCTGCTTCTCAGCTCGAGGAGGCCAAGAAGCAACACGCAGTGATAGAGAGCCAAGCAGATGCTTTGTATGAGCGCTTATCTGCCTCCGAAAATTACGTGATAATGCTGGAGAGGTGCTGTCAAGAAGAAAGGGATTTGTACAAGAAAAAGACTGACACTCAAGAGCTAATTATAGCTGAGTACAAGAAAGGGCATCGTCTGGCCTGCGATGGATTCGCAGACTGTACTGACAGCTTCAGAAAGGTGAAAGAGGATCGAGATCAGTTACTAAAACGGGTTGAGAACTTTCCTAGACAGGTCGAGGAGGAAAAAGATAAGGTTGTGGATGCTTATGCAGCTACGTGCACAAGTAAGCTGAAGTCTCGGGATGCCACTACTCGAGTTGCTTTACTTACCTAAATCCATGCTGAGCATCCCGAATACAACTTGGGGAGTTTTTGGAAACTTGTCCCCCCGGAAATTTTCCCTCCCCATATAGTAGTGAGCGATAGTGAAGACTCAGAAACAGAGGGGAGTGTCTCCTCGAAAAATTCAGATTAAGGGAAGATGTGTAGGATTTCAATGTTTAGTTTATGGCCCTGTATGGCTTCTTTTTGTAAGGTGAAGAAGACATGCTGTAATGTGCTGATTTTTTTGTAATCGATTGTTATTTTTATGCATAAGTTCAATCCAAGGCACCAAATACTGTGTCCCTCCTGATAATTCGAAGAGACAAACCCTTTGAACCAAAAATAAGTTATTGTGGGATCAAAATCTCAAACTAATAATAGCTAAACCTAAGTTAACGTGATCCAAAAGATAATTTCTGTGACCTGAATAATAGCTAAGGAAAATAAAATTCGAGGAACACATTAGTGTGACCCAACTGATAATTCGAAGAAACAGTAACTTGAGACACACATTAATACGACCCAAATAATAGTGAAGGCAAATAGAAGTCGAAGCACACATTAATGTGTCCCAAATAATAATATAGGTAAATAGAATTCGAGGCACACATTAATGTGACCCAAATAATAATTTGAAGGGACAATAATTCGAGGCACACGTTACTGTGACCCAAATAATAATTCGAAGAGATAGCAATTCGAGGCACACGTTACTGTGACCCAAATAATAATTCAAAGAGATAGCAATCCGAGGCATACATTAATGTGTCCCAAATAATAATATATGTAAATAGAATTCGAGGCACACATTAATGTGACCCAAATAATAATTCGAAGGGACAATAATTCGAGGCACACGTTACTGTGACCCAAATAATAATTCGAAGAGATAGCAATTCGAGGCACACGTTACTGTGACCCAAATAATAATTCGAAGAGATAGCAATTCGAGGCACAGCTTACTGCGACCCAAATAATAGTTCGAAGGGGCAATAATTTGAGGCACGCGTTATCGTGACCCGAATAATAGTTAAGGCAAAGAGTTCTTTGTATTAAACAGCTCATCGAATACCTCATTAAAACCTTCATGTGCCTAACAGGGTAGGAAAGAGTGTGCCCTCGCTAAATTCCGTTCTGTGGGTTACAAATAAGAAGAGAAAAAGAAATACAAACATTACTTGCCAACTAGCTTTTTAATCAAGATACAATTTTAAATGTTCGATGTTCCACGGGAGACGGAGATATCGCCCTTCTTGATCTTTTAGCCTGTACGTGCCTGGTTTTAACTTTTCGGTAACCTCATAAGGGCCTTCCCAATTCGGTCCCAACTTTCCCAAGCTCTTGTCTTTCGTGTGCAAGAAAACTTTATGAAGGACTTTGTCCCCCACCTTAAAATCTTTGTGTTTTACCTTAGACGCATACCGGCTCCTCATAAGAGTTTGATAATGGAGGGATGTCAACTGTGCTTGCTGTCTTTTTTCTTCAACAAAGTCTAAAGCCAGTGCTCTACTTTGGTCATTCGTGTCGGCGACATATGTTGCTACACGATGTGAGGGGAAAAAAATCTCCGGAGGGACAATGGCATCAATTCCATAGACTAAGGCAAATGGAGATACAGCAGTGGCCGTTCGCGGAGTCGTCCGGTATGCCCACAATACTTCCTGCAAATAGTCGGGCCATTTTCCCGGCTTCCCTTCCAGGTTCTTTTTCAAACCATCAAGAATCGTGCGATTAGTCACCTCCACTTTCCCATTAGCTTGAGGGTGAAATGGTGCAGAAAAAAATTGTCGTATGCCCCTTGATACACAGAAACTTTGGAACTCCTTGTTATCGAACTGAGGTCCGTTGTCCGTTGTGATCTGTAATGGTACACCAAAACGACAACAAATGTTTGACACAACAAACTTGATCACATCTTTAGCCCTTGTCCTTGCTAGTGGTTCAGCCTCTACCCACTTAGAAAAATAATCCACCGCTACAATGATGGTTTGTCTTCCACCAGATTTACATTGTTCCTCCCCTCCTTGGGATCTAAATACTCTTGCTCAATTTCAAAGTCGTCGACCCCTTCGGAAATCACCATGGCTGTGTCAGTGTTCTTTGGGACAGCTTTCACCACGGCGTTTTTCTGGGAGTGTTTTTTGACGAACTCCAATAACATTCCATTCTCGATCAGGGCTTGCACTTCTTTTTTCAAAGCTATGCAATCCTTGGTATCGTGCTCAATATCCTCGTGATACTTGTAATACTTATTGACGCTTCTGCTTTCCCTCGGAGTCTATATGGGAAAAGGCTTCCTGAACGGTACTGTAGATTTTGCCTTGTCGAATATCGCAGCAACACTTTCCGTCAACTCCGCGAAATAGTCGGGTCGAACCCACTTATTTGACATGTGTCTCGTTCCTTGATTGTAATTTTGCTGGTTGCCATAGTACTGTGGGTTTAATTTCTGCCTCGGCGGATATTAACCCATATTTTTAGCCTGAACATTAGAACGAGGGCCATGGTTACTCGACTCGGATCTTTGAAATTGATTCTGATCCAACTGATCCCCAGATCCTTTCTTCGACTTCTGAGTCTCTTCCACCAGGATCCTCTTCTCAACCTGATCTAACAGCGCTCCAAAGGTCATCGCCTGGCTCTCCGCCACCGTATCCTTCAATAATCCGGGGAGCAGGCCCATCCTAAAAGCTGCAAGCGCCACTGAATCTTTACAATACTCCATGTCTGTTTTTGTTTTAACAAAACGATTAGTGTAATTTTTCAGGCTCTCCCCCACCTTCTGTCGACAATAGATGATTGTGTCTCCGTTAGCTCTGAACTTCTTGCTCCCCATAAAGTGTTGTCTGAAGATGTTCCAGAACATATCAAAATTCTTTATCGAGCCCTGCGGAAGCCTGTTGTACCACTTAGAAGCTACTCCCTTGAAAGTCTGAGAAAACGCTATGCACAGCAACTTATCATCGTCGTCAAAATTAATCATAAAATTCTTGAATTGTTCGATGTGATTATCCGGGTCTTGTGTCCCATCGAATTTTTCTAGCTTGGAAATATCAAAATGCTTAGGAAGGTTTCCCACCAAAATGTCCGGGGACAGAGGAGAGGCTCTCCAATTATGACCCGCGCGATAAATTCCGGATCTTAAATTGTCATTGTTCGGAAAGTACAACCCCTCCTCAGACGGTAAAGTATATTGGTGCTGCCACTCCGAATTTCGCGGGCCCATATCCTCTTTCCTATCAGGATACTTTGCCTGTCCGTAAGACCGATCGTCACCTCTAGCATGGTGACCCTTTTCCCTCAGAGATTTTCTCTCCGAGCTTCTTCCTCTTCGGAAATCGGTGTGTCTACGATCGCGTTTTTTCTTTCTATGGTATTTCCGAGGGGACGAATCCGAGAAGCTGTATTGAGAGTAATCACTTGAGTCAGCCGAATCCACACGTCGCCTCTCTCTTCTCCTCGGCGATCACCACTCGCGTCCCCGGTATTTGCCGTCTTTATTCTTGGGACGAAACTCAGTTTCGCGATCCTCTTATTCACTAACTGGCTCCCTCCTTATCTCGGATCGAAGATTCTCCTGTACGGTGTCCTTTTCTGCTTTCAATCTTTCAATTTCTAGCAGCAATTCATTCCTTTGGGCCAACAGATCTGAGTCGTCGAAAGCATTTCCGACTCGCTGGCCCCCTAATCCCTCGTACTCCATATCGTTCCGGTAGTCATCACCTACTAGGTTCTCCTCGCAATTGTTAACCAAATCGTCCCCTTGGTCTTCCATAGTTCTCCTCGGAATAGGAATTATTTCCAGGAAGCAATTGCCGTCAGAGCGATCTTCGCTTCCTACAGACGGTGCCACTGATGAGTTTCAAGAAAGTCCGGGGGTGATTATGCGAGACGAGGATTTCTTAGTGATGATTCTGTGATACAAGGATCTTTTAGTGTCAATATAAGTAAATCTACTTTGTTTAGGTGCTGGTTTTAGAGAGAGAAAGTGAGAGCTCTTAGGTTAAGTAGAGAGAGAAAGTATATTATATTATTCATCTCGGGATTTGTGAAGCGTGTGTGGTTCTTTTATAATACAATTGCAGACCCCACACGCTTTAATTCCTATTAATTACATCTTTGGTCCCTACACCTTATTTTCTTCTTATTCTGGCTATTTCTTAGATAGCTTTTACAATTTGACCCTCACGCAATTTCCTCTCTGCATTTTCCTCCTATCATACTTCTCCTTTGCACTTTTCTCCTGTCATGTTTCTTCTTCACACTTTTCTCCTTGTCTTTTATTCTTCCTTACCATAATATAGTAATTAATAGACTAGTACAAATCACACATAATTGGATAAGTAACGAAATAATAAATTATAACTATATATTCACATTTAATTAAAAAATAATTAATGGCGCATTTTGGGTGCCCAATTCGGGCTAAATGGCGCACACTAGATGCGCGATTTTCCCAAATATGGGCACCCAGAATTTGCGAATTTGCTCGACACAGAAATCTTACCCATCGAATCCAAAACCTTCGAAACTCAACGAAATTTAAAACACACACAAAAACATAGAAAAATACCTAACTAAACATATACCCATAAGTATCTTACCAAACAACAAGAAAAATCGTAGGAAAATTAAAGTTTTTAGGCGAAAACTATAACTTTAAATATCACTAAAAATACCTAACTAAATTGCAAAATAATTACACCAATAAGTATAGAATTCATATCTTAACGTGTTTGCAAGTTTGGATTTGAGAAATCTTGAGTTTTTGGTTTGACGATTTTGAGAGGTTTTAAGTTAGAGAAGAGAGAAAAGAGAAGAGTTAGGCTGAAATGAAGCTTTTATATCAAGGGTAAATTGGTCATTTTTAGGGTCTCATTATAGCCAAAATAGGTCTCATTATAAAAGAGTCTCATTATATCCAAATGGGGTCTCTATTTAGCCTTGCCCTTTAAGTAGATATGATGCGTTGGTTCGAGGTAAATTCAGAGTTAGATACTGTTTATGGACCTATGGTGACCTAGAAAACGTTATCTTAGGTCGTGATGGTAATTTAGTTGCTTTGGTATCAGTTATTGATACTTTGAGTGTTTCAACTATTACTATTAATGTTAAAAGTGATGTTGTTATTGGTGATAATGTTAAAGAAACTGCTAAAATTTATTTGAAGCTTCAAATGAAGATTTTATTTATGGAGAAACTGGTCAAAGTTCTCGTATCTATTTTATTTTTCACAAGAACAAACCACTTGCTACCGTTGGTTGGGTTAATGAAATTAGTGATGTTGGGCACGTTTTTTAAGATAGTGCATGAGGTTTAAGATTAGTTTTAGTAGGTTGCTTTTACAAGAAGGTTTTAATTTCAAATATATGCATAATAATAAACAAATAGTAACTATTTATTGCACAAAAAAAATTCAAAGGGTTGTCCTTTGAGACTTTATGCTAAAAAAGATAAGTCTACTGGTTGTTTTATCATTAAGAAGTATGTCCAACCTCATACTTGTGGGACTGGTTTTTAGAAAGAAAATAGAAAGTATTTGTTATCAGATTTGATTATGAATGAAATACGTGATTTTGTTAGAAGGAATGTTGATTTTACAGCTATAACTATTAAATCAATTTTTAAAAATAACTATAGTCTATATATTTCTTATGGTGTTTCATGGCTTGCTTTAGAGAAATCTAATATGGTTGTATATGGATATAGTTCTACTTCTTATAAACTACTTAAGAGTTATATCTAAACATTGAAGACATTGATAGCAGTAGTGATTACATACTGGAGTGTACTTTGGAAACCAACATCTTTAAGCGTTGTTTCGTAACATTCGATTCTTGTCTCCATGGTTTCAATTCTTGTCATAAAGTTGTATTTATTAGTGAAAATTTTTAAACGGGGAAATATAAAGAGGGGTTGTTATCTGCCATAGTTAAAGATGGTAACAATGATGAGTTTTTGTTATGTACTGTTTACATATTGCAAAACATGTTATTTTCTTATGTTAGATCTAAAACTACGAAACCATGCATGGAAAAAATATGATAGATGCGAAACTGGTTATGATAGATGGGAAACTAGAGATGATCAGTGTGAGAGATGCGAAACCTCACATAATCAATATAATAAATACGAAACCTGATGGCATAATTAATACGTTAGACGTGAAACTAGTTATAACCAGTTATTGATGTGCTAACATAATGAGATAGATGTGTAACTATTTATAATCAACATATATTACAATTATTTATAATATATTTTCCATATATTTCTTATACACATCTTTCCTATTGTATTTGGTATTGTTGGGGATGAAGATACTAAAAATTGATTAAGGTTTTTGGAGATGTTGGAACCTCATTTATCGAATCGGAAAATCACATTTATTAGTGATCGTCATTTAGGTATTATTTATGATATATATGTTTTATTTCCAGATTGTTATCATGCATACTGTATTTATAATCTTATAAACAATTTAAGGTATTCTTTGAGTGGTACATCGATAGTATTTAAGGATATGAAGGTTCACATGTTCAAAAGATACGCGTATGTTGCTAGTAAGAATTTGTACATTCAATGTATGGATGAATTTCTAAAATAAATAGGTCACAAGGTTTCTATATTTTGTGAGATGAGGAACGTTAGGTTATGCGAAATAAGGGAAACTATGCTAAATGTGGGATAATATATTATGCAAAATTATGGTAACTATAGTAGATGCGGAACGATATATTATGCGAAATAAGGGTAACTATTATAGACTCCATAACAATATATTATGCCAAACAAGGGAAACTATGTAACAAAAATTGGAATTACATAGATACTTAAAACATGCCAACTATGATAGATGCTAAACCAGGCTAACTATGGTAGATGTTAAATGATAGGTGTTCAATGCCAACTATAGATAATGAAAAACAATATCATGGAAGTTATGATTGATGAGAAATTGTTGACTTTATTTACAGTAATTATACAGGATTATAGATATTGATGAATGAGCGTCTCGTTTCTCGCTTTAGTGAGATACGAGTAAGTACTATATGATGATAGATGAGAGACATAAGTAATTATATATTGCAAAACGAATAACTAACTAACATCACCCAAAACTGATATAAATGAAAAAGATGATTAATCGTGGTAACCAAAAAATATTACAATGAAAACCTTGTTTTGTCAAAAACATTAAAATCAAACTATATTTTTGAAGAAGAAGGTGATTGGAATTAGAATTTCTTACTTTTTTTAACGTAGATTTTGATCTGAAGTACTTAGAAGCTTTGATTGGAAAGTAAATCGGATCTTGAATGACTTCAATTTCTGTGATTTGGTAGTTAGGAGATGAAGAAGCTAATTCTGTAGATATAGAGTTATCGATGTATGAATAATTCATCATTTTGGTGATTTAGTTTATGTTTTTAAAATTTCTATTTATATCAGAGGTAATTTGGAAGAAATTTACCCAAATATTTTAGGCTTTAATCTGTAATACTTTTATGTAACAGGCCTTTTATAGTAACTCTTTTTTTTTTAAAGTGAATTGTTGATATAATTCCAACCAAGTATATTATTACCACATAATATCCAAATATGATAAATCAGCAATAGATTACTTAGATAATAAAATTAGATAAAAATAAGGGTGAAGTACCATGTAGTACCCACTCAAGTACCCATTTTTTAGCCATCACTTTGAGAGTGAAAAACCACAAGTAATCTTCTTTTACTTCTTTCAACAAAATTTATTTTTCTTGATTTTTCTTTTTAATTTTTATTTTAAAAAGTATTTAAATTTCAAATTGTAGCCCAGAAAAAAAAAATCTAAATGTATCATCAGTTTTATTTTTTTTAAGGCGAACAAAACTAGATACATTAATGATATTTTTTAAACAAAATTGTTAATAACATGTGATACTAGACATAACCAAACATACGAGACCAAACATTTAACATATGCGAGACCATGCATAAAGAAACACGCGAGACGAGACATCAATAAACAAGCGAGACATGTACTACTTAATAATAAAGATGCAAGACCACGATTACTCGTTGTGACAAAAAAATCATCAATGGTTCTGATATAGAGTGAAACGTAGCAGAAGCCAAAGAGGATAAAACCCTAATTTTATTCAATAAAAACAACTCCTTTAAAAATAGGGTTTGAGGCACTTTAAATAAGAATCGCTCAAATCCCTAATACAAAATATGGAAACAAAAATAAACGCAATAAAATAATATCACTTTAAATCTGAATGTAATCAGATTTAATTTGATATCTTAAATAGATCCTTAAAATATAAAAAATAAAATAAAACTAAAACTAAAACATTTAAATATTATAAAATATTTAAATATTATTTTGCAGAGGCCTTCCGCCTACATCATCCTTCCCCAACTGTCAATTCACCGCATTCTTCGGGTGATCGTCAGTCTTCATAAATTCCAGCGCTAAACTATCTGCATCATTCCCGCCGGGGTCGAGAAGATTCGTCCTCGAATCAGAACCAGTCTCCTCGTCAGAAGAGTCACCTGCATAAGGAATCAGATGCTTAACATTAAAGACATCAGACGTACGAAGATGGCTAGGCAAACGCAGTCGATAAGCATTCGGGTTGATATGCTCCACAATCTCCACCGAGCCAATCTTCCGGGCGGCCAGTTTGTTGTACTCACTAGCAGGGTACCGATTTTTGGTTAAAACTGCCCACACATAATCACCAACTTCGAACTGAACAGGACGACGATAAGAATCCGCCTCAGACTTATACTTGATGGTGCTCAAGACAAGTTGATTGTAAGTCGTCTGGTGGGTTTGGCGAATCTGCAATACAAGCTCCTCAGCAGTTGTGTGAACACGAATTTTACTGGGCAGGACGAGCAAGTCGACAGAACCCCGGGGCACCACACCATACATCACCTGGAAAGGACAAAGACCCGTCGAGCGGTGAAGAGCATGATTGTGGGCAAACTCTGCCTGCGGTAGGCGCTGATCCCATGCCTTCGGGTGATCTCCCACCAGGCTGGTGTCACGGTCAGAAACAGGAAACACATCTGTAAACACATCAGTCCCAACAGGGCTAGCAAGAGGAAACACATCGGCAAACACATTAGTTACAACAGAGCTAGCAATGGGAAACACATCTGCAAACACATCAGTCCCAACAGGGCTAGCAACGGGAAACACATCTGCATACACATCAGTCCCAACATGGCCAGCAATAGGAAACACTTCTGCAAACACATCAGTCCCAACAGGGCTAGCAATAGGAAACACATCTGCAAACACATTAGTCACAACAGGGCTAGCAACGGGAAACACATCTGCAAACACATCAGTCCCAACAGGGCTAGCAACGGGAAACACATCAAACACATTAGTCCCAACATGGCTAACAATAGGAAACACCTCTGCAAACACATCAGTCCTAACATGGCTAGCAATAGGAAACACATCTGCAAACACATTAGTCACAACAAGACTAGCAATGGGAAACACATCTGCAAACACATCAACTGTCAGAACCTCCACCGTAACCTCCGCCATATCATCATCATATGTATCAAACTTTGGAGGACCATCAAGCACAATGGGATTCGGTTCAAACGCCTCCTGAGAGAAAAGACCCCTAGCACCCGCAGCATTTGGACACTCTACCGGAGATGCCCTAACTCGCCACAGCCATAGCAGCGTAAATTGCTTGAAGAACGGCTTGGCGCACCGCGCCCAGGAGGGATTGGATCAGGGGTTGGACGGGGAACTGGTTTGGACGCCGAAATCACTGAAGGAGCACCGGTCCGTACGCCGGTCTGGGTCCGACGAGCCGACTGCTTTTCTGCCTGGAGGGCACGCCGATGGGCTCTAGAAACAGAGAACGGGTCAAACATATTAAGCACATCTTGAAGTTGAAGGCGCAACCCACCAATAAAGTGGGATACCCGCTGATGCGGTGACTCGGTCACACATGTGCGAGCCAGCAGCTGATAGAATTCTTCGGTATATTCATCCACAGATCTGGTTTCCTGACGAAGATTCTAAAGTCGCTCGTAGAATTCCCGCTCGAAGTTGTAAGGAAGGAAAGCCTTGTGGATTTTTCTTTTGAACTTCTCCCAGCTGCGGACTTTATCCTTACCTTCACGCGTGCAGTTCTTCTTCACCTGCTGCCACCAAGCCTGTGCCCTACCGCGTAGGTGAATGGTGACTAAAGCGACCCTTCTCTCCTCGGGAACTTCCTTGAAGTCCAGGACTTCTTCAATCTGGGATAATTAATCGATAAGTGCCTCTGCCTTAAGGCTGCCATCAAAGTCCGGGATGTCTATCTTGAATCCAAGCTCCCAGCGACGGGTGTGAGAAGTATTCAGGTCGATCCCCTCCCCAAAAGGGTTATCCATACCCTCACCCTCTGTGCCTTGTTGCCTGGCGTTCAGATCAGCCATCTGACGAGTTAGATCGGCTACCTGACGGCGTAGGTCAGCAACTTCACGATCATCTAAATCACTTGTATCTCTAGTCACTGCAGCGCCACCGCGACGGCTGGTTCTTCCTCGCACCATCTCGCAGGATTGCCTGTGTCTGATACCACTATGATATAGAGTGAAACGTAGCAGAAGCCAAAGAGGATAAAACCCTAATTTTATTCAATAAAAACAACTCCTTTAAAAATAGGGTTTGAGGCACTTTAAATAAGAATCGCTCAAATCCCTAATACAAAATATGGAAACAAAAATAAACGCAATAAAATAATATCACTTTAAATCTAAATGTAATCAGATTTAATTTGATATCTTAAATAGATCCTTAAAATATAAAAAATAAAATAAAACTAAAACTAAAACATTTAAATATTATAAAATATTTAAATATTATTTTGCAGAGGCCTTCCGCCTACATCATCCTTCCCCAACTGTCAATTCACCGCATTCTTCGGGTGATCGCCAGTCTTCATAAATTCCAGCGCTAAACTATCTGCATCAGGTTCTAGTTTTGTTCGTATTCAATAAACAATATATAGTCTCGCATTTATTATGCCTCGTCTCGCATGATTTCATAATGTTTGGTCTCTCAATTTCATTATTCTTGGTCTTCCGCGATTTATTATATATGGTCTCGCATGTTTATTATGCTTGGTTGCACATGATTCAATATGCCTCATCTCGTGTTTGTTCTCTCAACTTCATTATGATTGGTCTTGCATAATATATCAATCTTGGTCACGCATCTTTATTATGTTCGGCCTTGGATGATTTATCATGACATATCTTGTATGTTTTTTATACTTGGTCTTGCATATTTTTTATGTATAGTCTCGCATATTTATTTATCCCTGGTCTCACATGTTTTCTATGTATGATCTCGCATGTTTAGTTGTGCCTGATCTCGCATGTTAGAGGCAAAAATAAAATAAAAATATATAATAAATAGGTCTAGTTTTGTACTTTTAAAAAAAACCAATGGTACTTTCTGGTTTTTTCAGAGCTCCGGTTTAAAATATATAAACTTTTTAAAAAATAGAAAAAAAGCTAAAAAATAGAAGTTGTAGTTCAAGAATGATAAATGGTAACGTGGCTAGTGATAAAGCATGTATATTTGGGGTATAATTTCAAAAATTGAATATTGAATCAGAGTTATTTTAGGAACATGGGTATTAGGTAAACATTAATGAAAGTTGAGGTACCAGATGACAGTAAGGTTTGGTTTTGAGTACCTTTGGTGATATTTCCCTAAAAATAATCCGTTAGTATAAATAACATATTTTAGATTCACAGCCAATTTTCCCCCATTTGAACCAAAATGTTTTAGATACTTCTTCTCTCTTTATGCATCATTCCTTCTTAAGCCCCAAAACCAAAAACAAGTAAAAAGTAAAACGACTGTCGACAAACTACGATTTCAAATGTAATGTTTTGTTCAAAGACTGAATTTAAGCTCCAATCTATATTTGAAACATGATTACCTTTGTGTGACCTTGATTCGCTCTTCATTCGAACCTTATTAGACCTCCACTCGAAGCTCTAGTCTCTAGAATAAAAGAATTAACAATTAAGAACTATGTACCACTTCTTCATTTTTTCTATATTTGGATAATTTAGATTTAGCATGGCAGTCTTAAATTTACAGGAAATAGGTTGTTAGTTAGGATTCAGTAGTGAAACACACCTTCGTACTATCATTTAAGTAATTAAGTTCTAATGTATATTATGATGTCATATTTTTTGATGTGTTGAGATTTTATTTTTGGTTTCATTCAGTGTGAAGGTGAAAATGAACTAAGTATCGCATCTTCTTTGTGTGTCATACATTCCATGTTGTGATTCGTTTTTACATGTGAATCACATATTCACATGTATGATTGTGCCTAGCATGTTTATTTTAAAAAAATCACGAATATTTATAAATATAAATTATATATGGTCTTGCACGGATTGCTAGCTAAGTCTGCAACCCATCTTTCTTGTTTCATCAACCCGTCTCGTATGGATTTTTTGCACGATAAAATGTCTTTTAAAACATATTTTTTTAGATTAGGTTTAGTTAGCCCACTAAATTTGATAAAATAAAAGAGTCACATTATTACCAATGAACATATGGAAGCAACAAAGAAAACATAATTCTATATAACATTGAAGACTTGTTATGATCTCCGCAATAAGAGTCTATAATGAAAAAACAATATCAAATTATAACATATATCATAAAGACATAATCGATAGAAAAAAACGCTTTCCGTATTGGTTTCAAACTTGTACATTTAATAACTAATGATGAAACGTGGAAATGGAGAAATGTCTTTAAACTCAAAATGAGGATTCAAACTTTGATATACCGATGGTCAAGAAACAAAATCCAGGATCATGAAAAAATACTTTATGGACAAAAATTTAAGACAAATGGGAAAAATAAACCAAAACCAATATCAAATAATTTGATAAAGGTACCAATTTATCATTGGTAGTGCATGTTTCAGTTATAGATAAGTTTAATTTCACTAGACTTGCATGGTGTATCGCACTAGTCTGGAATGTAGTTTTTTTACAAGGACCACATGTTTACATGCACTAGTCTTGTATGGTGTACTGCACTAGTCTTGTATGGTGTACTGCACTAGTCTGGCATGTATTTTTTTCACTACGATTGCAAGTTTTATTTCACTAGTCTCGCATGGTTTGTTTGATCAAGACCCGCATGTGATTTTTTCACCAGTATTGCATGTTTATATATATTAGCCTCACACGGTTTATTTGATCCAGACCGACATGTATTTATCCCACTAGAATTGCATGTTTAATTGCACTGGTCTCTCTTGGTTTATTTGATTAAGATTGGCATGTATTTTTTCAACATGATTCCATGTTCGATTGTGTTGTGTTTTACATGAAGTAATGAACAAAGCCATTAGTGTTGGGGGTCAACCTATGAAGGATGTGGTTATTTTTTTGATATACTAGATATAATAATAGTATTTTATGTCGAATACCTTTAAAAATAAACAACAATGATTGGTCTTGAGTAATAAATGAGAAACTATTTGGGTCAATTCGAACTTGTGTCTCTGAGAAACCCGATAGATTTATCAGATGTGTTGCATTTTTAATTTTAAGCATATTGGTACATAATTAAACAGGTAAAAAATTGATGTAATAATGCTGATATATTATTTTATGCAACCGTTCATAATAGAGCACAAAATGTTTGCGCAAGGAGAAGCATGGGCCATCATGATTCAAATATGCTAAAGATGGTGGGAATTTGGGTCAAAATAATTAACCTTGGATATAATTCAAAAGATAAAACAACTCAAAGATGATGAGATATCAAACTTTTTAGTCTCACATAATTAGTTTAAGTAGAATCGCATGTTTAGTTTTAGTATAATCGCATGTTGGGTTGTAATAATCTTGCATGTTATAATTGTAATAAAATTGATTGTTTAGTTGAAGTAGAATCACATGTACAATAGCACTAGTCTTGTATGGTTGAATTTTTAGTAAAGTTACATGTTAAGTTGAACTAGTCACTCGTGTTTTACTGAGTTGTTTATCATTTTATAGGTTTTAAAGGTTGAGTTAACACTAATAACGATGAAACGAAAAGTATTTGTGGATAATGAAGCTAGTGGGCATGAACTGTGAGATGATCTTGTTGGGAACCCAAATCTTATACAAGATCTAACGCCTAATAAAATAACTAAATTCGTAGCAACAAAACCAATAAAAAAACCTTTACAGCCTAGACATCCACCAATCGTAACGAAAACTACAACCCAAACCACCCAAACCCAAACAAACGAGCCCACAACCTTAAAAATACCACTTCCGATACCCCCACCTAAAATCAGGGGTTTCAAATATAACTATGATGTTGGTTGCACCATAGGTGAATACATTCAAAAACAAAACTCCAACACCCTCCAAGAAGACTTTAACCTCCTCAAAAAATACTGCAACCACATCAAAGACTAATGCAACAAACTCCAAGAACATTGCAACCACATCAAAGAAATGTACTATAAATGCGCACCACCTCTTTTGGGGAGGGATGGTTGATTAATGATTTCAAAATTATTACCTATGATTTTCTCTTTCGAGATTGTGGAGTTTATCTCTCTAAAATACATATATAATAATTGATATAGCAAATCAGGCCTTCCAAACATTATCTTACTCATATAGCTCCTCCAAAGATTTATGGAACCATAAAGTATATATTTATTTTCTAGTATATCTTGTTATATTTTTTATTTGTTGTAGTCTCGCACATTTCATATCAATATGTATTGCATTATTGTTACATATGAAAGAGAAAGGTAAAATGTTAGCTGAGTTACATCGGTAACTGGAACTTCAATACCTTAATAGAAAACTATCTTTATCAATTTATGATCCAAAACCAACGGAATCAGTACCACCACCACTACCACTAGTCAACGAAAAAATCCATCGGTCCAACAAGAACACCGAAGAGAACAATTAACAGAACACTCATTAGAACAATAACAGAACATCCATCCCAACAACAAATTGAACATCTACCTTATATCTTTGGTAAGTATTATGTGCAAGTATAAAAATTGGTTTGGCATATATTTACTTTTCATATATTTCAACCTTGTTTACACAAACAACCACAACCACAACCAGTCACCCAACAACCAGAAAAACCTAAGACGGACAACAAGAACAAAAAATAGTCAGCCCGTAGCTAGAAAAATCCCAACTTCATCAACCAGAACCATAAGTAACTAGCGCACAGAAAAAATAACCCCAACACAAACAACTCGAACAACTAGCACCATTAAAGAGAAAAATATAAGCATCACCATTAGTCCTAACTAATACATCATACAAACGATCATGAATAAAAGAAGAAGAAAATGATATGTTTTTTTACTGAGCCTACACAATCCTATTATGATGAGACTGATCAAATTGAAACTGATGTTACGCTGGAATAAACTTAGGATGCTATCGTGAAAGACATGGAGGCTGTTGTTTTAGTGGATAATATTATTGACAAGGTTGTAAAGGAGACTGATACAACATCATAGGGACAAGTTCATGAAGATGTAAGTGGATCTTAGGTAAATTAAGATTCAACTTTGAATATATTATATCATATACTGTAGGTTTCCAAAACACTAGATTTTTCACATATTGTACGGTTATAAAAGACTAGATTTCATGTTATTTATAACAAGTCTCGTCTCTTTATTATACATGATATCGCGTGTTTATTATACTTGTCTGAATATTTTTGTTCATTTAGATCGCATGTTTGTTTCAAAACAATGAGATATATCAATGTCTTGCATCAATTATATATGTATATATTATGTCACACGTTTCTTAATGAGACGTATTGATGTCTCACATGTTTAATTTATGGATAACTTGTCACACATGCTTAATTGATGTATAATTGGTCTCGTATGTTTACTTTATGTATAGCTGGTTTTATACATGTCTCCCATATTATTTGACACCATGTCTCTCTTCTTTTCAGACAAGTAAAACACATTTGCTGGAGAACGATGAATGACCTGAATGACCATTTTTCCGAAGAATCACATTGTAAGATACAAGAAGAGGATATGCTTTTCTTTGATTGGGAAATAAATACAGCAACAAAGTAAATGATTTACGTTCTACCTGTGTTGTGCTGGAAACAATAATTCAGCAATTCAAACCTTAAAGCTCGAATAAAAAGACAAAATCAACAAAACTTACTTGAGTTCATACAATTCTCATTTTATGAAAAACTTCAAAGCTCAAACAAAAAAATTCCACAAGTCTTAAGACAGAGAATGAATCCTGGAGGATTTCTTTGACATTTTCTCTTGCAATAAATGCCCCAATCTAAATTTTTAATTAAGGGTTTTCAAAACTCAAAATGTCAAAGCTTTGGACATTACATAGTACCCTACTCATTTTCAATAAACATTTTATTTTGATTTTAAAAAATAATAACTTTATAAAAAGATAATTAATATGAAATTAAAAGAACAATAAATACGAAGGTTAAATTAATATGGGCTAAAAATATATAATACTGTAAAAGATAATAACTTTCATTTTCAATATTCATTGGGTACGTTGCTCAGTCTCACATATAATTGAAGTAAATAAAAAATAATTAATATTTAATTATCTCTAAATTATTAAAATATTAAAAAATAATTTAAAAAATAACTTATAATGAAAGACAATATATTTATTGATAATAAATTTGTCAAAAGAATATGTCAAAATAAATTACAAATATAAAATAAAAATAAATCTTCAACAAATGGCTGCATAACAATTTAATGGGGATTTTCGATTCAAAATAAAATTAACCAAATAAACACTATAGCCATAGAGTATTTATATCCACCCTAATTTATTCAGGGGCTAGGCTAATTCAAGATCCGTTTTTTTTATAACGAGTCTCGGTTATAGTGAGATCCGGTTTGGCTATAACGAGACCCCTCTTATTTATAAAAATGCCATCGATATAAATACAAAAATTTCCAAATTCTACAATTTTCTTTCTTCGAAACCCTAACTCTCTCTAATCCAATATTTGAAAATGCTAGATATTTAAAATCCAACAACATAGACTTGTTAAAATATGAATTCTCTACACCATTGTGCTATTTTTTAAAAATTTGGATCTATATTTGTAATGATATTTAGAGTTTATTTTTCGAATATAAAAAATCGAATTTTCCTCTACTTGTAGTTGTTGTTTGGTTGTTTAATTATATGTATATGCTTAATTAGGTCGTTGGCTTCAATTTGGTATAAGTTTTGCTGGATTTGGCATCCTAAAACTAGGTTTGAGATTTGCATGTGAGTATTCTGGAACAGACATTTCCACGCACGGCTGTACGTGGAAATGTCTGTTCCACCATCCTTTATGGGTAACTATATAATATCCTAAAAGCATGAGAAATTGCATAGGAGATGATAAAATTAGTTGTATTTAAAGATACAAGTATTATCTCTAATCATGGACATTATCATTTATATATATTTCCGGAACCAATCCGTTCTTGATCCATTGATGTAACGCTTTCCATCCAAATTTTGTCATTTAATTTCGGAATAAATCTGAATCACTGTACGTATTATCTATACTCATTTATTTTACGAAACGCATTCAAATGTAAAGCACGCGCTAAATTCAGCATGAAAGTGTCTTCAATTGGCAAAATTCGGCATGAAATAATATTCTGAATTGACAAAATTCGGCATGAAAGCGCAAAAATTTGACAAAATTCGGCATAAAAGCGCAAAGATTTGACTAAATTCACGTATGCACATGCGTTGTTTCGGCCAAATCCACGCACAAACATGCATAATTTCGACCAAATCCACACACGAATGTACGAAACGGCGCACGGAAAAATGCGAATTTATGTAAAAATATAAAATTTTCCTTACACTATATATATTTAGAGATTTCATGGGTTTAATGACTTTGAAAGGAATATTAAAAAAAAATTAATGACTTTGAAAAAAATAAAAAATAATTGATAGAATTAATAATTTATGGAAAAGATTAAATATAATATTTGTTAATATATGTAATATTGTTGCATTGAAAAATGAAAATAAACGTAATATTATCACAAAAGAAATTTCATAAAAGAACGTGTATTATGAAACGGAGATAATATCGAATAGAAATATAATTCAAACTTCTGTAATTTTGTTTCCTATGCAAGCTTACCTACATGAAATTTTGGTAACAATAACAAAAACAATCCTTTTTTATAAGATATCAGTTGACAAGTTTCAATCTCAACGACCGATTTGGTGCGGAAACAACGACCGATATGTTTACTTTCACTTCAAGTAACAACTAACTCCTCACCAGTCACCCACCACCAATCAAACATCTCCAAAACAAAAAGACAAATTGCCATGCAAGATTGCCTGTTTCAATCACACACCTGTCAGCTTCATAAATCATAACAAGTCCCTTCTCTAACTTTTCTTTCTAATTAGCTCTCCACACTTCTATTTCCTTTCCTCAAAATTAGGACTTTTATTGGTCTGGTTCTGTCGGAATTTCTTGATTGAGCCGGACCAGATGATTAACATTATCGGTTTGGACCGAATCAGGTTAATAAGTTTTTTATCTTAGCTTTTAGATATTATTAAGTTTTTAGTTTGATTTGATTCGGTTCCAGTTTTGATTTGGTCCTATTTTATTTGTTACTGTCAAATCTGGTTTCTATAAGTTATAATTTGATCCGTTATCGGTCTGATTTCAGTTAATTTAAAAATAATTAAATTTAGTTATAATTTGATTTTCAAATGTTTTTATTTAAATTAATAATATATATTTTAAATTTTAGAGGTTAACTTTTGATTTTTTTTTTAAATTAGTTATTTTGACGATATAATTTATAAAAATAAAAAATAAAAAAATGAATTTTAACCATCTTATTTGTTTATTTTTATATTGTTTCACGTCAATTTTATGATTTTGATTCAAATAATCTCACCGATTTATCAATTTTATCGATCCAATTGATGTTATGTTTTATTGATTCGATTAGATTCTGTTTTTAGAATAAAATCGCAAACCGAAATGTTAATATCCAGTCCGGTTCCGGACCGTTGACCACCTTACTCAAAGTCTCTCCTAGACTATAGATTTTGATATAACAATATAGTAAATAATTTGACTCAAATGTATGAAATGAGAATGAAAGCATAATATAAGGGTGTCCTTAAAAAAATACATGTGACCTTATATGTACCTAGAGTCTTCAACATTTCCTCCAAAATCTCAAAATCTCAAAATCAGCAACTCTAGTAGTGTTCTCCAAAACAAAAATGGGATCTTTAGAAAGATCAAAGAAGAGAATTCATTTATGGAAGAAAGCAACAATTCATTTTACTTTATGTTTCATTATGGGTTTCTTCACTGGCTTTGCTCCAACTACTAAACCATCACATATAAATAATCCCAACCAAAATCTCACATCTCATCAACCCTCACTTCAAATCCCATCAATTCCCTCCCAAAACCTCCAAACACAACCAAAAACACCCGAAATCGAAACTTCAGAATCCGGGTTAGTTCCGAGACGGCTGATAATTCTTGTTACTCCATTGATCAGCACGGACAACGGGTACGAAAATGTGCTGCTGAAAAAATTGAGTAATACTGTGAAATTGGTGCCTAGTCCTATATTGTGGATTGTTGTGGAGAAAGAAATAGAAGGTAGTGAAGTATCTGAGACGTTGAGGAAAACAGGAATTATGTATAGACATTTGGTTTTCAAAGAGAGTTTTACGGATTCGGAGGCGGAGTTGAATCATCAGAGAAATATCGCGCTTCGGCATATTGAGCAGCATAAGCTAAGCGGAGTTGTGCATTTTGCCGGGGTTGAAAATGTTTACGATCTTGATTTTTTCGACGAGATTCGAGATATTGAGTACGTTTTAACTTTTTCACATTTACATTTTTACTTTAAATCTTGCATAAGTAAACAAAACTTGATTAGCTCTGGTATACTTGTTTTACAAGTTAACTTGTAACAGAAGTTATATAGGAGTATTAGGTAATGTATTGTATTACAAGGTTACTTGTTATAGAAGTTTGGTTTTTGGCAGGGTATTTGGGACATGGCCGATGGCGTTTTTGTCGGCGAACAGGAAGAGAGTGATGATAGAGGGACCTGTTTGCGAATCGTCGCAAGTAATAGGGTGGCATTTGAAGGAAAATATGAAGAATGAAAGTGGAGACGGAACGAGTGTTCCGATCCATATATCGAGCTTTGCGTTTAACAGCTCCATTCTTTGGGACCCTGAAAGATGGGGTCGTACTTCAGGCACCAAACAGGTACTGCAACGTCTCAATGGTCACATTATGTTTACGCGGACCACAGGGTCGGACTCAAAATTATTAGCTCCGCCATAAATTTATTTTTGAAACTATTTGGCATATACTTAATATGTTAATTCTAGCTAGAAATCACCACCGAATGATTCTACGAAATTACGCCCATTAATTGAGCATATTCATATTTTTTTTCCTTTTGAGTCTCAAAAATTTCCTATTCATAAGTTTAAGATCCACACTTGCTAGTGAGGTAATAAAAATGTATCTTTACTAACACATCATCGTGACCATCCTTTCTCTTTTTTGGTGTGATACGAGGAAAGTCTTTTTGTTTGTTTCATTTTGATTTATCTTTTTTCTCAAATGATTTATTAGTCCTTCAAATGATTTATTAGTCCTTTCAGTGTTTGTATTTCTTTCACACTATTTTTTTTTTCAATCTTTTTTTTAGTTTTTTATGTTTTAAAATTTTACATGTTTAGTTTTTTTATTGTTTGAAGACGGTTACGTGATCGTTTAAACAATAGATTTTTGTCTCACATTTGATCTTTTAATATTTTACTAATAACATTCATCTTTTATATTTAAATATTATTTGCAAAAAAATTGGTGTTTATTATTAACAAAATATTCAGGAACCAAAACGAAAATCTACTGTTTGAATTGTCATATGTAGCTTCTAAAAAATAGCAGGTGTTGAGGGCTTTCAACAGTAACTCGTCCCTGAACTATTCAATTTAGTGACAATTAGTTTTTGGATTTTCAAAAGTCTGGTAATAGTCCATGAACTATCTAGTTTACACAAGGTTAGTCTCATGCGTGTTTGACTATCAATTTTTATGACATAAAGTTTCTCAACTATTATTTTGATAAAGTTAGTCACTTGGCTTTCTATTTTTGATAAACTTAGTCTATTTAATAAGCATATTTAGGGGGCTGACTTTATCAAGAATGAATAGTTCATATACTACTGGATTTTTCACAGTCTAAAGCCAATATATCACCAAAATAGATAGTCAAGAGATTACCAACAGGCTTTTGACTATGTACTATCTGTCACTAAATTCAATAGTTCATAGATAATTTAACGTTCAAAACTGTAAAAAAAAACTAAACATGAAAAGTTTTAAAATATAAAAAAAATAAAAAAATTAGTTCAATACAAAACCAAAAAAAAAAACTTTTACCAATGATATTAAGCGAATAATTTTTTTTTGAATGCGGTGCATTTGTTATATGAATTGACATATTCAATCCACACCCTTCTTTTAAGTTTTACCTAATCAATCATAATTAAAACACTACCATATAAATAACAAAATTAAAATCTACACATATTGGAAGATGAACGTGAATCATAGGCCGACAAACAAGTATTGTGCTTTAAATTAGTAATTAAGGTTTAGTAGCAACCATCCACGTTTTATATCTATACAATCATATCTTATTTGTCAATAACTATGAAAATGTGTACAAACACAGGCTGTTCTTGAATAAGACATTTTAACTCATCAGAACATTATTATTATTATTATTATTAACTATTGTACTTTAATCAGAATTTTGATTCTAAATACTAGGTTTGCAATACTAAACTTTAAATTGTTTTCTTATTACATTTTTCTTTCTTAATTCGTACTCATGCCTTTAAAGTTATATTTATTTTATTTTTCCATTTTTCAGGATTCAATAAAATATGTGAAACAAGTGGTACTTGAAGATGAAACAAAATTGAAGGGAATCCCATCAAAAGATTGTTCTAAAATCATGCTTTGGCGTCTTCATTTCCATGCTGGAATAGCTCCAATTAGTCAATAATTTTACTAGTGATTAACACGATTGCATGTCAAAGAAATAGGTACAAAATCAAATCAGTGAAAGATGCAATATTATAGAGGTCTCAATTTGTTTTTTTCATTTTAATTTCTATTTTACATTATTTTGTTTTACATAGATAAATAAAACTAGGCGATTATGAAATATTTATAGTTGTCAATATCTTTCTCATATTATCTTAAAGAAAAAATAATTACTTGAATTATACCTTAGCTGGTGAAATTTTTAATAATCTAAAATTATAAAATACAAAAATCATCTCAATGCATCAAAATTATAACCAGACACAGTAAAGCCAAAGATCAAATATACTCAAATAAACTTATTATTTATAATAATAATCAGCTTAGTAGTTGGTAGAAATAAGTTTTATAGATTTATATATATTGGTTAATCAATTAAAATCGTGTAACTTTTTAAAAACTTAATCTGAATAATTTATACCTTACAAAATGTGGTTAAACAGTGATGTAATAGATTGTTTATTATGTAATTGTATTTGATCCGTAAGTAATATTCTATCCCTTAGATTAAAGTTATTTAATAAAGTTTTGGAAAGGAGATCATGTTAAGATATCGACGAATAATATTTAAATTCAACAAGTAATAAACGTCTAATATATTATTATTAGTTAGGACAACAATGTTCCAATACATATTTACGCATATATGAATATTTGCACATGCATGGTGTACAATACGTAACCAAGACAAAAAATATCCTTTTCAAGTCTTTTAATATTTAAAACCTTGTACAACTTAAATTTTATGATTCAATATTTTATAAATGTGGTTGGAAACATGAATATTCGGTATTTGTAAGAAATATTTTGATTTGAACGATAGTATGATGTTGTTTGTTTTAGGTTTAGGAACTCGTACGATTTTGTGTCTTTTAATATTTAAAATATTGTACAACTTAAATTTTATGAGTCAACATTTTATAAATGTGGTTGGAAATATAAATATCCGGTATTTGTAAGAAATATTTTGATTTGGACGATAGTATGATGTTGTTTGTTTTAGGTTTGGGAATTCGTACGATTTTGTTTTTAGTTTATTTGTAAAAGATCTCATATTTGTTGAGATATGGTTTTATATATATATTATTGATCTTTCTCGCGTTTAACCAATGTGAGAATTTAGTTGCACCTAACAAATCATTTTTTTGAACAAAATATTATTTTAGTCTCCTCTTAATTGACATCATCCCTCCACTCTAATCGAGTTGGAGACTACATGAACCATAGAAGCACTACGAATGTTATTGCTCACTCTTATCAGACCATATCGCCTTGTTCATTGTGTCACTGTTATCAAGTCACTTTGTTTGATGAGTCACGAATACTCCAAACTAGGTCATACTACTAATCTATAAAGCAGATCATTCATTTTGAACATGGCTCTTGATTCAGGTTGTTTGAAATCCAAGAATTTCACCCACATTGCTTTCCTTATGGGCTTGGAGCTCTTATACGATTTTTTTATGAATCAGTATGCAATATAACACAAATGGCTCGAACACAAATCAAAATAAAGAACGTGGAAGAAAATAATACAAGATTTTAACGTGGTTCGAAAAATATCTACGTCCATGGACGGCGCCAAAGAAAAAAGTTTCACTATGATAGAAAATGGTAAAATATTTTTTAGATATTCTTTTTTGTAGTTCTATTAATCTATTTATAATGAATAAATAGACTTACTATATGATGGGGCTAATAATAGACTATAAACTAGAATGCATGATATCGTTTAACACAAAAATGTACCAGCGGGCACAAGGTACACTGTTAATGACACATAATTATACCAGCAGATACAATGTATATTGTCAACATTATTCGACTCATCCTCAAAAAATCTTCCTCTTGAGGCGAATATCCTTTTTTACTATCAATAAAGAAACTTCTCTTCTCTTGGCTCACCAAATACCTCAAAGACATTCACTTCATGCTGCAAAAACCAATCCAGTTTAGGTACTCTCTAAACTTTTAAACTAGTATTGTATTGGTCATTATATTTGTTGGATTATCGTGTGTAGACGTTTTCTTTATATCAACAATTTTATTTGATATTATAACACAAACAATATGATACGTGACATATATGTGCTTTGTAAGCTCGTGGTACATATGGTTCCTTGAAAGTGTATGGTGTTATGATTGCCACAAAACATTTTTGTAGTATTCTTATCCAAGCCCAAATCTACCACAAAACCTTGCAACCATATTTCCTTATTAAGTGCTTTTGTTAGCGTCATTTATTTTACCTCTGTTGTAGAAAAAGCTACAATAACTTGCAATTGTGTTTTCCAACTGATCACACTCCCAGCTTGAGTAAACACATATCCACTCAAAGATATATTTTTATCCATATCACCTCTAAAATTAAAATCAACAAAACCAACAATTGATACTAGTATATCGTTCAGTGATCCGTCAACATTGGTCTTATTAGAAAATCAATAAACATTCGTTTTACTCATAAGATACCGACATATCAATTTCTTTGTATGTCAGTGTTCTTTCCCATGGCATCCTGTATACTTTCAAACTACCCAAACTGCATGTGAAATATCATGGCGTGTGCATATTATAGCATACATGATACTACCAACTCCACTTGAATATATAACCTTTAAAATTTGTTATAACTCAGTATTGTTCTTGGTCGATCCTACTGTCGAAAACTGGAAATGAGTAGCAAATAGGATGTTAAATACCTTAGCATCAAACATGTTTAATCGTTGTAGAACTTTATCAATGCAAATTTGTTGAGACAAGTCTAATGATCATATACTTATGTTCCCGGTAATCTTCATCCCAAGAATTTTCTTTGTCCTACCCAAATCATTTATCTCAAACTAGACATTAAGTTCTTCTTTATCTACATAATATGTGACATACTACAAGCAGCAATAAGCATATCATCCACATAAAAAAAACAAGTAAACATAAGAATCATATGATATATTTTGATGATACACAAATTTATCAAATGGATTCCTCGTGAACCCTTTTGTCACAATAAATGAATCAAAATGTTTGTATTATTGCTTAGGTGATTGTTTCAAACCATACAACAATTTTTTTAACAAAAAACTCTTGTCATTAACATTAGGTTTAATAAATTCCTATGGTTGTCTTATGTAGATTAATTCATCCAATTTACCATGCGGAAAAGTAGTTTTCACATCCAACTGCTCAAGTTATAAATCTTGCAAAACTACCATGGCTAACATTACTTGAATCGAACTATATTTCACCACTGGGGAAAATACTTCATTAAAGTCGAGTCATTTCCTTTAAGTAAAACCCTTAGTGATCATTCTTGCCTTGAATCAAGGTGCCTCAACCTTTGAATTACCTTTATTTTTTCTTAAATACTCATTTATAACTACTACTTTCTATCATTTAGAAAAATAAATAAGCTTTTATGTCTGATTCTTATGAGAGATCAATCTTTTCTCTCATGCCATTAATCCACTAATATACTTCTTTACTCACAATAGCTTACCTATAAAAACTAGGTTCCTGCATCTCAACTTATTCCTCAACTGACATAATATATTCAACTAGATTCACATATCTTTTTGATATATTTGTTGTCGTTGCCCAATGTTATGCTATAAGGTTACTATTCTAGTTCAGGCACATCATTATCACTATCATCTAATGCTGATATTACACCTCTTGATTCTGGATTCACCTCAAATATCATCCAAATTATAGGACCTACTAGGAACTGATTCTACTTTAAGATCCACCTGTTTACTCACTATCAATCCTGATTTGACCATTTTACATGCTTCATTCTGACTGTCTTGAGAACCAGACTCGTTACAAGTTATGCCCCTATTTGTGAAAAAACCTGAAGACTTTGGAGAGGTACATCATAACCTAAATCATTTTACTCAAGTAACATATCTTAGAAATATGCACATTTTTTACCTCGACTCAAGTTTAGCATCTCTTACATGAGCATACGCAGGAAAACCTAACACCCTTAACTGTTCAAAATCAGCCGAAGATCCAGACTGAATCTCAAAAGAATTTTTACAATCAATAATCATTCATGGAGACCGATTAACCAAGTAACACATTGTATTGATAGCTTTAGCCCCAAAATCCTTTCCCATACCAAAATATAAGAGCATGCTTCGTGCCTTATCACAAAGTGTTATGTTTATTTTTTTTGCGATCTCATTCTTTTTGGTGTTCTACAACAAGTGCAATGATAAACTATTCCTTTAGTATCACAGAACTTGTTAAACTCGCGTATAAAAAATTCTAACTCATTATCTATACGAAGAGGCTTGATCTTTCTTCTTGTCTGTTTCTCAATAATCATATTTCATTTGATAAAAATTGAATATGCATCATTTTGGTTTTGAGAAAATAAACCTGCACCATCCTTCAATAATCATCAATCAAACTCATGTAGTATCTGGCTCCATTCTTTAATAGATTTCTATTTGGTCCCAAAAGATCTAAGTGAATGTAATCCACTGCCCATTTAGTATTTCTTATAGTTGACTTTTTAAATTTAAATCTAGTTTGTTTACTAAATACACAGTTTTCACAAAATCCTAATGATTATGCTTTATACCTTTTAAAAAATCTATTTTTTTCAAAACAGATAATAATCTTTCACTCATGTGACTGAGACGCCAGTGCCACAACTGATTTTGATTCTGCCAACTTTGGCTACTACTTCCTGATGATGCTACTAAAGCATCACCCATAACAACATTCCATTGGAGAATATGAATTTATTTCTGTAAATTATCTTCTATATATACCATTGAGTCATTTGCCTACTATCCCAAGAAATATTAGGTTTTTGTTCAATTGAGGAACATGACAACACGTCACGATTCTAACAATACCCATCAAACATTATGATCCTAACGTTATTGATCCCTCTAGCATCCAATGAATGATTGTTACCTAAATAAAATGTTCCCTACATTGGCTTGTAAATATTGAATCACTATTTTAACTGACAAATGTGGTATGCAACACCAGTATCGGGTACTCAAGAGTTTTGTCCATAGTCTGAACTCACAGACAGCATATCTTCTCTATCAATGTACTATCATCAGAATTGTTCACACCTTATGTTAGGTTTGCTGCATTTTTCTTGTAATTTTCCTTCTTACTTTTCAGCTTTGGACAGTCTCTTTTGTAATGATTATGCTTATTGCATTCATAATAGTTTGAATGTTTGGCTCTTGATTTTGATCTCCAATTATTTTTCTTTAAAGAACTCCTTTTGTTCAAGATCTTATCATGATCATAAGAAATTTCCATTTTGCTTGATTGTCTGGCTGCAACTGTCTAAAATTCTTTGATTTCAGCGTCTATTTGACATGCACTAGAGATAAATTATCATAAATTATGATATTAATGTTCTCCAAATCCATAATAATTGATTAAAATTATATAGGTGTTCAGCTACGGACATACCTTCTTTCAATCTAAAATCAGACAAGTGTTTCCTCAAGTATGACTGATTCACTTATGTGAGTAAAGTTATCCTAACTTATTTTATGCGCATGTAGCAGTCTTCTAACCACTAATATCGTGAAGAATATTATCATTTCCACTAATCAGAATCAAACATCAAGTCCTTTCTTGAAGATTTTATTTTTTTCGCTTCTTTCATTTATACCGGTAACTTATTATCCACAGCCTTCGATAAATCTTGTAGTACCAATGAAGATTCCAACGTAATTTTCCACAACATAAAGCTAGATCCCCCATCACATTTTTCAATTTTATATTTTGTGATGTAGATGCCATTATAAACTCTAATTACAAAACATAAGTCCACAATCCAAAGTTTTGATACTAATTATTGGGAATATGGGCAATGCATATTTTGCTTTCATATATAAGTAAGAATAAATTGATCTCGATATTAGTATGATATTTTAATTTTGGGTCTGAAGACCTACACGACTTTGCTTTTAGTTCACTTCCAAAAGGTCTTATACTAGTTGAGATGTGTTCTTACTTATACATCATTGATTCTTCTTATGTTTAACCAATATAGAACTTTGGTCACACCTAACATATATATAAACAAGAGAAACTCCACGAGACAATTATGGCAAAATCATACTAGTTGTTTTTTATATCATTGGTTGTATCGTATACGCATAATTTAAATCGATATAACAATTGGAATATTAAATGAATTTTTGAAATAACTTTAAATATTGATTAAAATTTCTATGAATAAAAAATACATAAGTTTTCGTATATAAAACATAATAATATATATATATCGATACAAATAATATGAAAAATAAAAAGTCGAAAGTTTAATGTTAGAATGTTTTATTAGGATTGATTATCTATAAATATGCATAAGTTATGGTCAATAATAGTCTCACTAATAAGTAATATCATTAATAAAAATTAGACGAATAGATGAAAATCATTATAGAAATAAATATATAGATACCGATTCAAATTCGGATTTTGTGAAATATTGAATTCAAAATTTAATATATAAGTTTAAATTATAAAATTTAGAGATTAATTTGTAAAGAACCAAATAGTCATGGTTATGATATGTGATCACAACAACTTCAGTTAGAGATATGATTATCATTAAAATTAAATTAAAACCCTTTCGATCTTATATCAAATGACACTAGTATTCATTTATTCACAATGTTGACTAAAAGAAAATCTTGGTTGCTATTGGTTAGAAGATAATACCCTTAAAGAAATATCCAGATCTTTACAAAAAATAAAATAAAATCTAAAGACGTCGTGAAGTGTCCATCATAGTTATCAGTAGTATGCGACGATCTGTGGCGAATAGGGCTAAAAAAGCCACAACGACGAGGCGGTGGCCACATGACATGCGACAATTCCTTATCTGAATAATATTTTTATAGCACATAACTGTAATTTAAATAGTACTATTTAGATATTTAAACTAACAATAATAACTTAAACATTTAATTACACAATCCTTAGAACATCTCAGTCAAATGACAAACACATAGACTAAAAGATCCAATTATAAAACATCCAATTACATAATTCTTAATACATCTGAGTCAAATGACAAACATAGACTAAAATACATCATCGTCCGAGACAACATCTTCACATCTCTCATCTCCACCATGTTATCCATTTATATCTCATAATGGAGTATCGTCTTCTTCATAGGCTTCATCAATAAGCCTATGTTCTCTTGTGCGAGCTGATGAAGACGATGGATACTTAGACCGAAGATTGTAGTCTAATTCATCAACCTTAACAGATTTAACATCAACTCCTTTTAAAACATCTTCATTAACACCATTGTCAATTACAACACTATCAAAATATATGTTTTTAGGTTCACCAATCAACCACGAATTACTTTCATCAATATCACTTAAAGCAATTGGATCGATTTTTCCATAGAATTGATGACGCCGCTTCAGTGCTTTATTGTACTTTATATACACCAAATCATTCAAGCAACGTTGGGAAAGCCTATTCCTCCTTTTTCTATTTATCTATAATAAATCATGAGAAAAATTAAAAAACGTTATAAAATTATAAAATTACATTTAAATATTTAGACATCAAGTTTCTTGCATGTTCAAAGAAACACCAATTTTTTTACATCCAGATGAGCTGTAAATAAGATTGAGTACTCGAATGGTAAACTTTTACAAATTAGGCACTGGTGAACCATAGTTCACCAACCATTATGCTAAAACATTTAACATAAACAACCAAAATAATGAAATTGAAGCAACATTGCAAAATACATATACAAGAATTTATGTACTTGGGGCATGGAACATCAATATCTAATAGCCAAAAGTATTCCAAAAGAACCTTCTCCATATCGATATGCATTCAACTCCGTTGTAATCTTAGCTTGAATATCTCAGTCTGATACTATTCTCACGAGACATTTTTGAAAACTATTATTGATTTCAAACTTCCCATCAAGATCTGGATTGTTGTAAAATAAACTAGGATTCAAGTAGTAACTTGCAGTATGCAATGACCTATACAATTGATTTTCCCATCTCTTGTCAATGATTTTGAAAATATCTTTGTACTTGGCCTTATTGTTTGAGGATGTTTTGGCAATATTTTACTTTACCTTATCCATGGGTTTGTACCCATTGTAGGCTTTGATTCATCATCTACCATTCATAATATACCTAACAGTGGACCACAAATCCTAAACATATTAAAAGTATTTATCCAAAAAGATGGCATCATCAAGGTTTGTTTAAATTTTCCCAACCGTTTCTTTTGAAAAATTACTTCGATCTCATTTATTCTAATTAAACAATTTCATCAAGTTTCTTTTTTTTATGAAAACTCTATAAAGTTAAGAAACATGTAGATAAATGAGTCTTAGTCGGCCTAACTATTTTTTTGTTATTAGTGAAGTTTCACATCATGTTAAGGACCCTCGAGCGACTGTAGATGATAGTCATTCATCCTAATTGCCTTCTCAATAGTTTTCTTGAATCTTGGAATTTTAAAAAAATCCTCAAACATCATATCAAGGCAGTGGGAAACATAAGGAGGACAAAATAAATATAAATACATGCCCTCGAGAAACTTTCCTATCACATAGTAAACAACAAAAATAGTAAACATAAAAATAACAATCAATAAAAACTAGTAGTTAACATAAAACTATGAGTGTTTACATACCATCCAAAATAGATTAGTTACACACCACCCAAACTATGAGTATTCACATACCAACCAAACTATGAGTATTCACATACCAACCAAACTAGTAATTAACATAAAAAATAACTTGCAATTAAAAATAGATTACTTAACATACCAACCAAAATATTCTCATATGCATTATTCGTTACTACTTGAACAACATTTTCTGGGCTAAATTGATCTATGTATTTGTCGAGCATGTTGATATGGAAGTAGGATTTTGAGGACTAAGTTGTAAATAATGTAAATTTAAGGATTAAATTACAAGTAATGTAAGTTTTGTCCTTAAATTGTAATTGATGTAAGTTTTAGAGAGTATTTGTTACTATGTATAATTGTTAAGGACTAAATAGCAATTAGTCCTCTTTTGTAATAGATTTCAGTTTGAGACTAAGTGTTGGCTCCTCTATATAAAAGGCAAAGCTACTCTAATAAATGGGTTGAACACATTTTCTCGGGAACACATTTGTACTTGAACTTTCTCTCTCTAAAAACTCTCTAACTCTTTCTCTCTCTAGATGTTTCTCTTAACAATTTACTAAGGCAAAATATTAACTCATCAAATTGGCGACTCCGCTGGGGACTGAATAAAAAATCAGTGGTTTATTCTGTTTGAAATTAATACAACTTTGTTGTATTTTATGTTCAAAATTGATACTATGAATCCCGAGAACAATCCTACGCTTTGGTCAACGATAGACACCTTGAAAGATGATTTACAGAGGGATGGAAATAGAACCGATGGATCATCTTCGATCCAAGCTCAATCTGATATTGAGGTCCGAATGAACCAGCTTTTGGACAAGTTTAATGCTTTAAATGAAAAGTATGAACGAAGGGAACAAGATATACACTCGGCAAAGCTTATGTCCGAGGTTAGACTGGAAATAGAAAATACTGAGATGGAAGGTCAATCATATCGATCTTTTGATGACCGACATGCTAAATCTGAGCATAAAAAAGCGCGTTTTGTGTCTCCTAAATAGCGATATACGTCTCGTAAAGATAAAAAAATATAAGAAAAAATATGTGACCTCTAGTAACGAGGAGGTATAAAGTTCAGTTTCGGGTTTAAGAGATACAGAGGTTCTTCAAAAGGAGAATTAGACAGAGATTAGTCGAGGAAACATAAAAATGAGAGTAAATCTAAAAGGGATAATGTTCCTCGTTCTACATGGTACGAATGAAACACCTCGAATCAGTATGTTGAAACTAATCGCAATTTATATGTTACAATGGGAATAGATGATCAGTTCGTTCAAAGGGTCGACTGGAGAAATTCTCTGTTGACAAGTGAGATTCGCTCTATGACGCTTCCGAAACGTTTTGACATTTCAAAGGTGGAAAAGTTTGATGGGATGCAGGATCCCGATGATCACATCGAACAATTCAAGAACTATATGATGATCTTTGAAGATGACGACCGGCTAGTGCATCGTGCATTTTCACTGACTTTTAAGGGAACAACTCTTAAATGGCACAATCGGATTTCGAGTGGGTCTATTTCAATTTTAGAGATTTTTATACTGCATTCCGAAGGCAGTTTGTGGGAAGCAAAGAGATGAGAGAAAATGGTGATACCATTATTCAGTGCAAGCAGGCACCTGGGAAAAGTTGAAGGATTAGACAAAGAGATTTTTTTTACCAAAGCTAGTTTGGACAACTGTGAGGAGAATGTGGCGATGGCAGCTTTTCACCAAGGGTTATTGCCAAGGGATCTGGCTAATGAGACAACAAAGAGAAGAGCCTTAACTTTTGGAGCTTTGATGGCTCAAGTTGAGGATCAGATTAAAGTGGGGGAGTCGACTAGGATCTGAGGCGGACCGGTCAGCACTCCGAAGAATTCTGACACGCAGCCAATAATCAGGGGCAACCTTCGAATGGTAATGGAAATGGTAATCAGTAGTCGAGACAAAAGAACAACAATTTGCCTCCTCGGAGTGGTGATTATACAAATCACACTCCATCTAACAATTACAACAGGCCTAGACCAAATACATGGGTCAAACCATAATATTATGCTGGTCTGACATAGAATGTTTATGTTGGTGAGGTTTATTTTGAGCTGAGGGTAATTTTGTCAAGTGTTTTGGATAGTTTAAGAGTATTAAATATTTTGGTGTGGAGTAGTGAGAGATTTGAGTTGCCTGATTGTATTAAATGTTCATTACCCTCATTAATGAAAGTAGTTGGGGTATTTATACCCTTAATTATGGACCCATGGGCTTTTGGGTTAAATTATAAAACCGGGTCAAGTTTAATGACCCGTTTACTTAGTAAGTTGATTAGCACATAGGTTAGTCAGAAGGTGTTTAGTTATTTCTTTACATTTGTCCTGTCCGGATAGTTCAGTGGCAAGTTTGTGTCCAAATTGCTCTTGTCCTAAAATCTCAGTAGGCAGTGATTAAGTTATCCGGACTCATAAGTAGCCCCTTTTTTGGCCTTGTCGAAAATCTTTGGCAGGACTAAAAAATTTGCTTATTCAGTGACGAATTTCTCCGGTCCACTCATGCATCTAGCTTGAAGTTTGTCCGAACTGACTTTTCTCAGAATTCTAAGAGTCTTTCTTTAGATCATGGGACACGTGTCACAATCTGGTTTGACCTGCCAACCGTTTTTTACCTAGATTGGCGCTCCCACTAAACCTAAAAAGTAACCTATGCATTTAATTTCCCCCCACGTTTGCGCAGTCATTGCAAAAACTTTCTAACTTCTCCTAGGTATCAGTTACTTTTTTCACTAATCTATAAACCATTTTTTCACTCTTCAATCATCTTCCTTACTCAAAAAACCTTATCGAGAGCTTTCCATCCTTTCTTTCAAACTTGTTATTAGATACTTTTATGTTCACGGCTAGAAACTCTCTTGTAAAAGACGGCTGGTTGAACTTGTCCGAGATAGAGAAAGCTAAAAAAGTCGAAAGGGAGAATCGTATCGCTGATGGTCTCCCAGTTTCCCCGAGTGAAAGGTCTAATAAACCATCCCAAGAAGCTGACCAAGGGTCATCTTCCACCAGAAATCCAAAACCCAAACGGCTGTTTAAACCAAGCCTTTTACAAATCCCATTAGGCTCTTCTATTCAGGAGTCCCAACCCTCCACTAACAAAGAAACGACAGTATCAAGTGTTAGAAAACCCTCCCCTTTCTTAGCTATGGGCTCAGATATCAAAAAGTCTCCAAAAAAACCAACTCCATGCCAGACGACGCGTTTGGTGAAAGCCCAAGCAACTGTTTCACAAGATAAGCCCTCCAAATCGGAGGCTTCTAAAGCCATATCTAAAGATAAGCCCTCCAAATCGGAGGTGTCTAAAAAATCCTCACAAGACAAGCCCTTCAGATCTGAGGCATCCAAAGTAGCCTCTCAAGCGAAATCCTCCGAAACTGAGCCTCAACCGGACACCAGGCCTCTGGAAACAACTGGTGCTCATTCATCCAGATAGACCGTAGAACCATAAGCTAACATCCTTCCATCCACAAAAACTGATAAACCTTCCACGGTGATGGAAGAAGTGATGAAAGAAAGCACTGAAGAGGCTCCCTTCGAAACCGAGGCCTCAGGTCAAACTGGGGATGCCACCTCTAATAGGAAGGGTAAAGGCAAGGTTAAAATTGGTGTGGCTCATCCGGATCTCTCGGAGTGTTTAGAGGGCAAGGTAGGACCTTGCTTTGAAAAATTTAATGTTAAATACTTGTTGGCCATGCAGAAGATTAATTATGCTTATACTTACACTGCTGAATTAGGCCGGATCCGGACAAAGTGGGGGATTCCAGAATTAGTAAAGATGAGGATACCAGTCACACCAGAGACTCTGATGGACTGTAAGCTCTACCAAGAATTTGCTCATAGCAAACATTTTTTAAGTTGGCTGCTACTTCTTTAAGAACGAATAAGTGTTTGATCAACTGCTCATCATCGGCTTCAGACTGACCTTGAGCATGGCGGATAAGAAGTTGAGAATCACTCATCAATCTAACTTTTTTAGCCCCACATAGAAAAGCTAACTTAAGACCAGCTATAGCTGCTTCATATTCAGACTCATTGTTAGAGGCCATGAAAGCAAAGCATATAGCCTGGTATAATTTAATACCATAAGGAGAGGTTAAACAAATCCCAGCCCCACAACCCATTGTGCTTGATCCACCATCTTCCCGAAAAACCCACTCTTTTTTAGTTTTTTCTTCTGAAGCTTGTTTAGAAATTTTGTTCGAATGAAACTCTACCAAGAAATCAGCAACAGATTGAGCTTTGATAGCAGTTCGTGAGGCAAAATCAATGTCATAATCATCCAACTCCACTGACCACTTGGTTATCCTGCTTGATATGTCTGCTTTCTGAAGAACATTCTTTAGTGGAAAATATGTTCGGACGATGATAGAATAAGACTGAATATACGACCTTATTTTTCTGGCAGCAATCACTAACGCTAGTGCCACCTTTTCAAGCTTTAGGTACCTCCTCTAAACATCTATCAGACTCTTGCTGATGTAGTACACCGGACGAGGATAATGGTCCACCTCTCTTACCAACACTGCACTTATAGCACATTCTAACACATCCAAGTATACATAAAGTGTTTCTCCTTCAACAAACTTAAAAAGGGTTTTGAGTGAAGACAAATGCTTCTTTATTTCATCAAAATCTTGGCTGCATTGTGGAGACTAGTTGAAGTCTTTAGAACCTTTCAAGGTCTGAAAGAACGGACCACATTTTTCTGAAGACCTTAAAATGAAACGATTTAAAGCAGCCAATCTTCCGGTCAACCTCTGTACTTCTTTAATATTTCAAGGAGGGTCCATTTTTAACAGAGCATCGATTTTGTCTGGATCAAGCTGTATCCCTTTTTCACTTATTACATAACCCAAAAACTTCCGGGACTGCACCCCAAACACGCATTTTTTCTGGATTCAACTGTAATTAACCTTTGTCAAGTTGGCAAAAGTTTCTTGAAGATCAGTTAGGTGCAATTCTTCTTCTAAGATTTTAACCATCATATCATCGATATATACTTCCATATATCTTCCAATCTGATCAGAAAATGCTTTGTTCACCAACCTCTGATAAGTAGCCCCAGCATTTTTCAACCCAAAAGGTGTCACCTTGTAACAATAGAGACCCCTATCTGTAACAAAGATAGTGTGATCTTGGTCCTTCGGAACCTGTATCTGGTTATACCTAGAGAAAGCATCCATGAAAGACAATAACTTGTTGCCAGATGTGAAGTTCACCAACTGATCTATCCGAGGGACCGGATAGAGATCTTCTGGCCAAGCTTTGTTGAGGTCAGTAAAATCGATACACATACGTCATTTCCCATTCTTTTTCTTAACTAACACTGGGTTGGTAGTCCATAAAGGATACAAAGACTTCTTTATGTGCCCCATATTGGTAAGTCGGTCGACTTCTTGGACTATTACATCAACTTTCTCCTTAGAGAAAGCTCTTTTTTTTTGCACAACAGGTGCAACGTCGCTCCAGATGGACAGCTTGTGTAATATAACACTTGTAGGCACTCCGGTCACATCAGTATTACACCAAGCAAAAACATGTTTGTGATCTAGCCAAAAAGGACAACAACTTTATCTTCAACTCTGGTTCCATCTTGGAGCCAATTTTAACACTCATTCCTTCAGCCAGAGAATGGGTTTCAACTTCTTCAATTGATATTAAAACACCAAGGGTTTCTCTGGGGTCATCAATTTCACCCTCACCCCCAGAAGGCCCCAATAACTGCTAATATTCATTAGCCCGGATTGCCCCCAAAGTTTTAGGAGCAATTACAGTTGCATAACATTCCCTTGGTATCTTTTGGCTACTCTGGACAACTCCCACTTGTCCTTGAACTGCATACTTCAAACATTGATGGACTGTTGAAGCCACAACATGCATCCTAGAGAGCCAGGACCTCCCAAAGATTGCATTGTAGGATGTGGGGCAGTCTACCACAACGAATAACACCCTGAACATCTTTTTGAAAGGGTCTTTGCCCAACAGTACCTCTTCCTCAAATTCTCCGATTACATCCACAAAGCTCCATGTGAAGCCCACAATGGATTTGTTTGAACGTTGAATTACTGCTGGATATTTCATCTGCTTATAAGAACTTAAAAAGAGAATATTAGCTGAGCTGCCAGTGTCAATCAGAATTCATCTGACGTCGTTACCCCCAATAGATGCTCCTATTACCACATCATCCTCATGAGGCCCAGCAATGTCCCTTAGATCATCCTCATCAAAGACTATAAATGGAAAAGGAATTTGGGACAGGTATGAAGACATGCCCCCTTCCAACCGAGTAGCCAGATTATGAACGTGCCTCTTTCTTCATGAAGGAGTGGGTGCTATCATGGTGTCCCCTCCAAAAATGGTAAGTGACTCAAAGAAACTAATGAGTCTGTACACCGTTTTAACCTATTCTGTTATGACCCCCACCTTATTACGAGTTGGGTCAGGTTCCAAATAATTTGAATCCACATCGAATCTTTCATGGATCACCATTGCCCCCGCTGGTGCTGATGTTCATGCGTTGTTCGTAGGGCCTGTTCGAGGAGCATTGCCAGGCATGTTCCCACTTCTTCTTTTGACATAGGCACCCAGCTTGCCTCTTTCGATGAGATTTTACACCTCTTACTTTAAAGCGATGCAGTCTTCGGTGATATGGCTGATATCATGATAATACCGGCAAAAACAAGTATTACTACTTTCCCTAGGAGATTGAAGCGCTGGCGACTTTCGGAAATGAACCTCATCTTTAACCTTGTCATAAATGGTTGCCTCATTTTCTTTTAACTCTGCAAACCACTCCGGTTGGACCCAAGGACCTCGTTCATTTCTGGACTGCTAGATCTGAGCTGGATTTGGATGGGATTGAGTCTGTTTGGCCCTGTTGGACCCCTATCCAGTTTGGCCTTGTACCCGGACTGATTTTGGTTTGGAGCTGTTGGGGCAGACCTCACCTCTCTGTGTAACCTAGTCTTTTTAGTTACATCCATGTTGATTTGCTTTCCCACCTGGTTTAACAAATCACCCTAGGTCATGGCATTGTTCCTTGTCACTGAATCAGCTAGATTTCTAGAGTTTAACCCTTGTCTCAGAGAAGCTATTGCTACATGCTCAAAGCAATCATCTAAACCGTTCTTGGTATTTACGAACCGACTTATATAGTCTTTTAATGACTCATTTGGTTCTTGGGCACAATGAATGATAGTATCTACATTGCCCCTTTGATGAGTCAATAATTATCCACGGAGAATATTTGGGATCTAGTGTCAGATGTGACTAGAGAGAGAAAGTGTAGAGAGATAAAGTGGTATTCGTGAAAGTAATATTCAATGCCCTTTTTTAGGTAAGTGGGTCATCCTTTTATACTAAAATAAGGAGGACCCATTTAAGCTCTTAGTGGGCCGTTCATCACATATCGATGAGGCCCCTCTATTATTTTATTTTTGCATATTGGTCCCTTAAGGATTTTAACTATTCTAATAATTATGTCAACTACTATTTATCACGTTGTTACCCCTACCGCTTGGATCGGCGAATTCCGCCCTCATCAGTAGCCCCCCAGTCTTCGGGAACTTTAAGGAGCGGAGACTTGTGAAAGGGCTATTGCCGATCGTCTGACTTCTTTTCCAATTCAGGCCCTGTTAGCTCTGATCTCCCGACGTTCGGGGCCACCTCCTCGGGTGCCTCCCCGCGCTTCCTCTTTCTGTTCTGCTGGGCTTTTATCTTCAGGCTTTTCATGGTGGGCCTATCCCTCTCACCGACCGTGGTAGTGGCGGCCCAAATCGATGCTGCGCTTGTGACGAGTCGCTTACGTTAGCCCTTGTCAGTCGTGGGTCGGGACGTGTCATTAGCTAAGGGGTCACTTCTCCAGTCAGACTAGGCTCCTAGGGAGACTCTTTGCCTTCCCGCTGTGTTTTCGTCGATTGGTATCCCCCGATCTTTCAACCCTTCCTATAAATACCCCAAGGTTTTTAGTGTCTCTCAGAGGCATTTTAGAGAGAGAAAACATTGTCCGATCATTTCTAGAGAGAGAAAGAGCTCGCCCGACCCTTCTTTACTCTGGTGTTCTTGTTGCATGAAACCCGGACGCTCACAGAAAAAACCTACCAAGAAAAAATCCGAGTGGAGTTTTGAAGAGTGGTCCAGTATTGGAGATAGAGCAGAAGAACACCGACGAGCTGGTCTGATTTGGGGGTCTAACTCTAAGCCTTTCGTTCCCGCTCCACTCCCTCACGACCCTGTACTTGCCACCCCGATTCCCGCGGACGCTTTCCTTGTTTCCGACCATTCGGTTTCTTCAACCCCCGAGGCTAGCCTGTCCCCGGAACCCATTATCCTTTCCTCCAGCGACGGTTCCTCTCATTCCCCTGTGGTCTGTCCGGGGAATCCGACTTTAGTTTCCGTCAACTCGCCCGCTCCCCGACGTGCCCGTAAATCCACCTTTTTTACAATGGGAGAAGACGATCTATCCAAATACTCGGAAGGAGGTAATAGTCCCGAAATGGTTCAACTTACGCCCTCGATTAGGGGGATTCAGACCGGTATTAACACTGCGGTCACTTTTTTAGGTTTGCCCAAAATGCGGCTAACACCCGAGCAAGCGGAGGAAGCTCATAAAGCCATGGCTCGCAAAGCTGCTGAGGCTTCTTCCTCCCGAGTCCGACCGTCTGAAACAGGCGTCGCTGCCGCCCGCAGCTCTAGCCAGGCTCCGACCCAAGAGGCTGGAGAGTCGGAAATTGACGTTGCTCCTGCGGGAGTCTGTATCGCTGCTACTGGCCACGCGGTCAGACCCCAGGATGACCCCTTGCCCGACGAGGTCGCGGCTGTCATTACCACCAAGTACTTTAGCTGGCTTCTAACTCGGGACGTGGTTTCTCTCTTCGAAGGGAAGTACCTCTACTTTCCTGAGTCCGATCATGGTGAAATGCTGACCCGCTGGGGGATCCCTGAGTGTGTCAACGTTCGATTCCCGACCCCGGGGGAGACACCTGTTCACGTCAGACCCAGAGAGATCGTGGTGTTCACCGAATTATTCAAGTGGGGTCTGCGCTTCCCTTTGGACCCCGAGATTGCGCTCTATTTCCGCACTCTTCAAATCTGTCCGTCGCAGTTGACGCCAAACGCGTGGTATACCCTGATGTCCTGCATCATGGCCTCCCGCCTTTCTGGTCGAGTTATGCCAATGGAGGAGTACATCGCCATGTCGGGTCTGTCCAAATCCCCAAAATCGCCATTCTTCTATTCCTCTATTGGCAATAAATGGAAAATTGTCAACGATTTCTTGGAGGGGGACAAGGGGTGGAAACACCGGTTCGTATTCCTGAGCGGGTGCTGGGAGAACGGGCTTCCATATACCAAAGAGAACCCGAGGCAACTGCTGCGGACCTGGGTCCATGATGGTACTACCTTTTTCTACGTATATATATATATATATATATATATATTTATGTACCGATCCCTTTGTGTAGTGTCAAAGGACTGGCTGCAGGGGGTGAAGAAGGACCATGCGAAAACCGCGGAGGACACTTTCGAGGTGCTGAAAAACTACGCCCGAAGGAATTGGGGTCGGGGCATGCACCGCGCCTTTATGGACAAGAACTTATTCATGAGCAACCTCTGGCGATGCTCATCCGGGGCTCTTACCATTGAACAGCTGCGGGAACCTCCAAGCCTGGATGAAGTGTTTGCCCGCACTGGTCGTCCCGGGTACATACTGTACCTGCCCAAACGCAATAAGGCGCCCAGCAAGCGTCCTAAGTCAGAGGACGACGGTAGGGGACCGGAGGCCGGAATCGAGGCGGAAAGTGACCCGTTCAGGGTGGTGGTGCCGGTGGCAGAACGACCAGAGGCGAGTCAGAACCCGGCCGCGGTGCAGAAGAGGAAGGACCGTGCAGAGACGGGAGGGTCTAAGTTAAAGAAGGCCAAAGCGGTGGTAGAGGATCAGGCGGCAGTTAGCGCGGATGTGGTTGCTGCAGGGCCTAATCTCTTGGATCAAGTTGGCGACGGCGGAGATCCTGCCATGGAAGACGTCGTCTTAATGCCGGTGACACCGAGCCCCCCGAGGCTGCAAACCCCGATGCTTCGTCGTCAGGTGGTCCCAAATTCCCGGTGCTGACGATGCTTGGCAGCCCGCACCTTTTTCCTCTTCGGGGCACTGATGGGCTGGGGCTGTCGCTATACAACTTGCTGGTGCCGGCCGCCTTGAAAGAACGTCGGGCGAAGGAGCTTGGCAAGAAGTTATCCTTAGCGGAAAAAAAGATTGCCGGTTTTGCCGCGCAGGTGAAGACTGCTGAAGAGGCCCAGGTGTTGGCGGAAGGTCGGGCTGTCGAAGCTGAAAAACTTGCCACCGAAGCGAAGACGGCCGCGGAGACAGCAAAACAGGCAATGGAGACAGCGCAGAAGACCGCGGAGGACGCGGTGAGTGTTTCGGAGACGGCGAGGAAAGCCGCGGAAGACCGCGCCTCTGCTTTGGCATCGGAGGTTCAAAAGTTAAAATCCTCAAACGTCGCCTACCTCAACCGATGTAGGCTATGGGCGGAGAAGGAAACCGCAGATGCCAAAGCCGCATACGTTCTGTCACTCCATAATCGTTACCCGGACCTTTGCCTAGGATCGCTGTGGGTTGATGTACCGGAAAAAGACCGACCCGACGGAGTCGAATGGGAGGAGTCCGATGACGCGGACGATGAAGAAAATGACGTGGATGGTGAAGATGGGGACCAATGATTCCGCTCCCCTTAGTTTTTTGTTGAAAATATTTTGTGAACCTTCGGGGGCCGTATGGCCCTCCATATTTTGTATTGCACCACTTTATTTTGGGGGTCACGGGGCCCCCTGTGATGATATGATGTTTTATTTTGCTGAGTATACTGTTTCGTAGATCGTAAATTTTTATGTTTGGTAAGTCGATTTGTTACCGAAAGTCTTACCCGGGGATCGGAAGAACCAAAAGGTAGATCGGTAAAACCGAAAGACCCTTTCAAGGTTCTGCAAATCGATTGACCATCGAAAGTTTATTTAAAAGGTCTGGAGGACCAAAATGTAGATCGGTAAGACCGAAAAACCCTTTGGAGGTTCTGTAGATCGATTGATAATCGAAGGTTTATCCAGAGGGTCTGGAAGACCAAAATGTAGATCGGTATGACCGAAAAACCCTTGGGAGGTTCTGTAGATCGATTGATAATCGAAGGTTTATCCAGAGGGTCTGGAAAACCAAAATGTAGATCGGTAAGACCGAAAAACCCTTTGGAGGTTCTGTAGATCGATTGATAATCGAAGGTTTATCCAGAGGGTCTGGAAGACCAAAATGTAGATCGGTTAGACCGAAAAACCCTTGGGAGGTTCTGTAGATCGATTGATAATCGAAGGTTTATCCAGAGGGTCTGGAAAACCAAAATGTAGATCGGTAAGACCGAAAAACCCTTGGGAGGTTCTGTAGATCGATTGATAATCGAAGGTTTATCCAGAGGGTCTGGAAAACCAAAATGTAGATCGGTACAACCGAAAAACCCTTTGAAGGTTCTGTAGAGACGAACGATGTCCAGCTCGTCAGCTGTCCAAGATCGCAATGAGTTAATATTTATAAGGCAACAAAAAAGGTTTTTTGATTATCAACAACGAGGGTCGGGTTTTGACTGATGCCTCATTAAAACCTCCTCGCGCCACCGAGGTAGGAAAGAGTGCATCCCCGACCATTACAAACTTGAACTCCAATGAAAAATAACGCAAAATACATCGTAAATTACAAACTATTTGAGATATAATTTCAAATGCTCAATATTCCATGGTAGCCTTAGGAGGTGTCCGAGCCGGTTCTGCAAGCGGTACGTCCCGCTCCTGACTTTCTCGACTATTTCATAGGGTCCCTCCCAATTTGGCGCCAGCTTTCCGAGGCTCTTGTCCTTTGTGTGGAGGAAAACACGTCGTAGCACCTTATCACCGACCTTGAATTCCCGACGGCGGACTTAGGCTGCGTATCGGCTCCTCATTAAAGTTTGGTAGTGTAAAGAGTTCAAATGGGCGCGATTGCGCTTTTCTTCTATGAGGTCGAGCTCTAACCGTCGGCTGTCGTCATTCGTCTCCGCCTGATAAGCTCCGATCCTGAAAGAAGGAAAAATAGACTCCGCGGGCGTGACCGCGTCCATGCCATACACTAAGGCAAAAGGTGACTCTTGGGTGGCCGTGCGGGGTGTTGTTCGGTAAGCCCATAACACCTCTTGCAAGTAGTCGGGCCATTTGCCGGCTTTTCCCTCGAGATTCTTCCTGAGGCCATCCAGAATAGTTCGATTCGTGACCTCGACCTGGCCGTTTGCTTGCGGATGAAAAGGAGCAGAGAAACATTGTCGGATATTATGCGTGGTGCAGAACGCCTTCATTTCCGCACTATCAAACTGTGGCCCGTTATCCATAGTCAGCCGCTGCGGCACTCCAAATCTACAACAAATGTTCGCCCAGATGAATTTGATAATATCCTTGGTTTTTGTGGCGGATAGGGGCTCAGCTTCGACCCATTTTGAGAAATAATCGACCGCGACGACGATCGTTTGCCTTCCTCCCGAAGCCATGGGTAACGGCCCGACGAGGTCGATTCCCCATCGGTCAAAGGGTAACCCTTCGGATATAGATTCTAGGTGATTTGCGGGTATGTTGATCGCGTTCCCAAACCTTTGACACGTATCACAAGTTTTCACTATGAGTTTCGCGTCTGTCGTTATGGTCGGCCAATAGAATCTTGCGAGAAAAACTCTTATAATCAAGGCCTTGTATCCGCAGTGCGCCGCGCCCTCCCCATCGTGCAGTTCGGACAAAATTACTTGGGATTCGTTGAAACCCAAACATCGAAGTAGAGGTCGGCTAAAGGATCTTTTGTACAACACATCCCCCAAGAGGACGTATCCCAGCGCCTTGTTGCGTAATTTTCGCGCCGAGGCAGCATCGTCGGGGAGCCGACCTTCAGTTAAGAACGCGATGATACCCCGCCGCCAATCTGAATTTGCCACTGAAGAGATCTGGCACGCGATTTCGGGTCGGTTATCAAGCTCGTGTCGTTTAACAATGGACGGGCTTTCTTGCTCTATTACCCAAGGATAACTGGTAGAGTAAGAAACTGTTGCCAAAGAGTCTGCCGTCATGTTTTCACTTCGGGGGACATGCTCGTATGTGATTTTGTCGAAAGAGGCAGCCAGAATTCTCAATGCCGCTAAGTACTGCACTAGGTGTTCTTTCCGAGCCTCTGCACTCCCCGAGGCTTGGTTTATTAAAAGTTGGGAGTCGCTTACGAGGCGTACTTGTCTTGCCCCGCACACCTGTGCCAATCGTAACCCTGCCAAAGCCGCTTCGTATTCAGCTTCATTGTTTGACGCGTGAAAACCAAAACGGATGGCCTGGAACATGCTCACACCCGAAGGAGTGACAATTTGAACTCCCGCGCCACAACCACTGACGTTGGCTCCTCCATCGGTGCGGATGGTCCACTCGCCCTCTGTTGCCTCTTGCGAAGGTGTTTCCTGTTCGGGCCGCTCGGAGTGAAATTCGACTAGAAAATCGGCCAAGGCCTGGCCCTTGATTGCTGTTCGGGGCTCAAATTCGATGTCGAAATCCCCCAACTCTACCGACCACTTGGCTATTCTCCCGGGCATGTCCGGTCGTTGAAAAACGTACTTTAGTGGAAATGACGTGCGGACGACAATGTGGTGTGCTTGGAAGTACGGGCGCATTTTCCTCGCAGCCGTTACCAGAGCCAACGCCATTTTTTCCAACTTCAAGTACCGAGTTTCGGCGTCAAGCAGACTTTTGCTCACATAGTATACTGCTGTCGGAGCCGGCCCTGATTCGCTGATCAGAGCTGCGCTGACCGCATAATCCGTGACCGCAACGTAGAGGAAATGGATTTCGCCCGCAGCGGGTTTGGTCAGGCGGTTCGGGGACGATAGGTACTCTTTGATCCCCAAAAATGCCTTGTCACACTCATCAGTCCAAACAAAATTTCTCACCTGTCGAAGGACCTGAAAAAACGGAGCGCATTTATCAGATGATCGAGAAATGAAACGATTTAGTGCGGCCAATCGCCCGGTCAGTATCTGAACTTCTTTCACATTCCGAGGAGGAGTCATGTCGGCTAGGGCTCGGAGCTGGATAGGGTCGGCTTCGATGCCTTTCTCGCTGACGAGGAATCCCAAAAACTTCCCTGACCGGACCCCAAAAGAACACTTCTCTGGGTTCAGCTTAAGATTTACCCTTCGTAAGTTATCAAAAGCCTCTCTGAGGTCGGCAAGGTGGGCCACGTCGGTCCCACTTTTGACCAACATGTCATCAATGTAGACCTCCATGTTTCTCCCGATCTGATCTTCAAATGTTCGGTTAACCAGTCTTTGGTATGTCGCGCCCGCATTCTTTAGTCCGAAGGGCATTACTTTGTAGCAGTATAGCCCTCGACCCGTGATGAACGTAGTATTCTCCTGATCCGCGGGGTGTAGCTTAATTTGATTGTACCCGGCATAGGCGTCCATAAAAGATAGTAACTTGTTACCCGACGTCGAGTCCACTAGTTGATCGATCCTCGGCATTGGGAAAGGATCCTTCGGGCACGCCCGATTGAGATCGGTAAAATCTACACACATCCTCCACTTCCCGCTTTTCTTTTTGACAAGAACGGGGTTAGATATCCACAAGGGGTACTGTGCTTCCTCAATATGCCCGACGCTGGTCATTCTTTCAACTTCCCGCAGAATTACCTCTGCCTTTTCGGGAGAAAAAGCCCGACGCTTCTGAATTATCGGTCTGACATTCCTGTTTATGGTCCACTTGTGAATTGCAAATGATTCTGGTACTCCCGTAACGTCTCCGGAGCACCATGCAAATAAATCGAGGTTCTCCCGTAGTAAGACCAGCATCTGTTCCCTTAGGGTTGGTAAAAGGTTTACCCCGACCCGCAGATATTTCCCAGCAGCAAAATGATGCAGCTCACATTCCTCGTCTGTCGTTAAAAGGCTTGGGGCCTCCCGAGGGTCGTCCACCGGCTGCGAACCTGGGGAGTTCCCCCTTAATTGCTATGCTTGAGCTAGGAACATCTCTTGGTCTTTCTTTGGTGCCAACGCAGCTCGGTAACATTCCCGGGCCGTTTTCTGGTTTGGAAGCAAGTTCTGGCTTCCAGCTGGGTGGTCAAGTTGACGATATGTTTCTTCCTGGAGGAATGCGTTATCCCCGCCATCGAATCCCCCCCGAAGATGGTCAGGGATTCGAAAAGATCGCGCAGGCCTTGCACTTTACCAACGCGTCCGTCAATTTTTTCATCAACAACTCTGATATGGTTGTGGTTAGCCCCTGAGTCGTCGTGGTGCAGAGTTGGGGAAAGAGTACTTCTGGTTTTGAAGCAAGTTCGGGCTCCCCACTGAGTGGATCGGTTAACTTGCCTCTCCCCGGATGCACGTGTGGCTCCCGTCGTAGATCTCCCCGCGAAGATTACCAACGACTCAAACATTTTACAGAGACCGAGCACAACATTGGTGCTCTCTCCCGCCTCTTCCTCGATGATCCCGATGATATTACAGTTGGCTTCGGGATCGAGGTATTCTATTGAGATGTCGAAATGATCGGTAACTTCCGAAATCGCCATGGTCGTCTCTGGTTTCGGTATGATAACCACTTCTTTAGAGGTCGTGGCAAGTTGGGCCTTCTTGACATACTCTAACAGGTTCCCGTGTTCGAAGAGCATCTGTATTTCCTTCTTCAAGGCTATGCAATCCTTCGTGTCATGGCCGACGTCCTCATGGTAACGACAATAGCGGTTATTCCTCTGATCCCGAGGCGTTGGAATGGGGAAAGGTCTTCGGTACATCCCACTTCTCTTGGTTTTTTCGTAGATTGACGACACGCACTCCGTGAGGTCCGCGAAGTAAGACGGTCGGGTCCATTTGTTGGATACGAGTCGTGAAACCGTCTGCCCAGGTTGTTTTTGCCTTGGGCCGGACTGGGTCGGAGATTTAACTACCAATGACGTGCTTGGGGGTATTGAGCTAATCGGCTGGGCCGATCTGGTCGGGAACCATGCTTTATTACGACCGAGGCCTGGGCACTTTGTTGGATCTGCGCCGCCAACTCAGAAGCTTCGGTTTCTTCGATCAGTATTTGCTTCTCTATTTGTGCCAAAAGCGCGGAAAAAGTGAATGCCTGCTTCTTCGTGACAGCTTGCTTCATTGGTCCTGGGAGTAAACCCAAACGAAACGCCGTTAGAGCCACATTCTCCTCACAATGGTCCAGGTCGGTTTTCGCGTCAATGAACCGTCTGGTATAGTCTCTGAGGCTCTCCCCCAGCTTCTGTCGACAATTCATGATAGTATCTCCGTTGGCGCGGAAACTCTTACTTCCCACGAAGTGCTGTCTGAACATTGCCCAGAAGGTTCCGAAGTTCCGGATGCAGCCCTGCGGCAATCGGTTGTACCATTTGGAAGCCCTATCTTTGAAAGTCATGGAAAAAGCTCTGCATAAGAGTTTGTCATCGTTATCGAAGCTTAACATAAAGTTTTTGAAGGCCTCCAAATGGTTATCTGGGTCCTTTTTTCCGTCGTATTTTTCCAGCTTGGAAATGTCGAATCGCCTCGGGAGTTGTCCCGCTAATATTTCATCAGACAACGGGGAGGCCCTCCAGTTGACGCCGAGCTCAAAAGCTCCTCCCCCGAGACCTTCAGTCCTGACTCCATAGAGTCCTTCGGCACATGGGCTGACGAATTGGCTGCTGGTTCGGTACCCGTGGTTCTGGCTATTCAATGGCTGCCAAGGGATTGGTGGCAGCATTTCTCGCTCTCCGCGACTGGCGGTGTGCGCTTCTTTTTCAAAGGATATAGGGGTCGGCTTGTCCGTGCCCCCCTTTTTACACTCTGCCCTGGATCCCCGAAGGCGTCGAGATCGATTCCTTTGGGTTCGCGGGACTCTCTCCCGCCGCAAGTATTCTTCACCCGACGAGTCGTCCGAGGGGTAACCCGACGTTATTGCCCGACGGTCCTCTGGGTCCCGACGAGTCTTGATCGCCTCCTCATCGTCGGGGTGAGTGTCTTGGTAGTACCTGACAGGTCGGGCCTCCATTCGTGGATCGTTACCACGGTCGGCTGCCCCCCGATCCTCTGGGACGGGCTCTTTGCCTTTTCCTTCCCGAACCCTTTTCTCGCCCAAAGCCCGCTCTCGTTCCTCTTCCAACCGAGCAATGTCCTCGAGGAGCTGCTTTCGGGTCATAATCAAAGTCGACCGTTTGTCCCGTCCGCCGTTCCATTCCCGAACGGGGACTCCCGTGTCTTCCGACCCAGAAATGGCTCGGACGACTTCTCTACCGTCTCTTTCCATTGCTACTTCGCTGTTCATCCCGAAAAACGTGATTTTCGAAGAACAAAAGATTCCTTTTCGGTATCACTGTTCCCACAGACGGCGCCAATGATGAGTCAATAATTATCCACAGAGAATATTTGGGATCTAGTGTCAGATGTGACTAGAAAGAGAAAGTGTAGAGAGATAAAGTGGTATTCGTGAAAGTAATATTCAATGCCCTTTTTTAGGCAAGTGGGTCATCCTTTTATACTAAAATAAGGAGGACCCATTTAAGCTCTTAGTGGGCCGTTCATCACATATCGATGAGGCCCCTCTATTATTTTATTTTTGCATATTGGTCCCTTAAGGATTTTAACTATTCTAATAATTATGTCAACTACTATTTATCGCGTTGTTACCCCTACCGCTTGGATCGGCGAATTCCACCCTCATCACCCTTAACCTCATTTCTCCCCACAAACTGCCTTTCGGAAGGCAACCCAAAATGTGTCAAAGTTCCCGATACAACTCTGAGGCAAACTGTTGTACCATTTCAGAGCACTTCCCATAAAATATTGGGAGAAGGCCCTACATAGAAGTTTGTCATCGTCGTCAAAATTCATCATGAAGTTCTTCAATTGCTCCAAATGATTGTTCGGATCTTTACTCCCATCATACTTCTCCATTTTAGTACTGTTAAACCTCTTGGGGAGGTTTCCGGACAGGATCTTGGCAGACAATGGCGATTGTCTCCAATTCTTCGTACGACTAAAGGCTGTGTCTTCATTTGGTGTTGCAAAAATACCTGGCTCATCATGGAAAGCAAAAGGATCGATCAACAGTTGATCCACATGCCTGTGACTGTGTCTATGGCTGTGAGATAATCCTTTTCCCAGATTCCTTTTAAGTCTCTCATGCCTATCTTTCTTTCTTGAATACTTCTTAACAAGCTTTTGCTTCTTCCTGGACCTCCCCTCATCACTGCTTGATGAGAAGGAATCCTCAAGCTCATCCTCGTTCAAAGACCTACTGGAGGACTTAGAATCTGAGCTTTCCACCAGCTTGGACCGATGAGACTTCTTGGAACTGACATGGGTCTTTTTTGTACTAATGAGTCTTTGTTGATGGGTCATTCTCCCTTGGGTTGTCAATATGGTGAATGGTTGACGCCTTTGACTTTTCTTTTAAACCCATCTCTACCTTTTTAATAGCCCTCAACGCCTCTATTTCAGCTCTCAACTTATCTCGCTCCTCGGTGGTATATTCATTATTTTCCCCAACCACATCCGCCATAGGTGGTATAAACTTCTTGCTCGTTCGGATCCATTCGAACAGGTCTTTTTGCTGGTTTTGAATGCTAGTTTCAGGTACCTTCTCCTCCCACTGTGGTTGCCAATTTGGTGAGGTTTATGTTGAGCTGAGGGTAATTTTATCAAGTGTTTTGGAAAGTTTAGAGAGTATTAAATGTTTTGGTGTGGAGTAGTGAGAGATTTGAGCTGTCTGGTTGTATTAAATGTTCATTACCCTCATTAATGAAAGTAGTTAGGGTATTTATACCCTTAATTATGGACCTATGGGCTTTCGGGTAAAATTATGGAACCGGGTCAAGTTTAAGAACATATTTACTTTGTAAGTTGATTAGCACATAGCTTAGTGAGAAGGTGTTTAGTGTTTTTTTTACGTTTGTCCTATCCGGATAGTTTAATGGCAAGTTTATGTCCGAATCTCCCTTGTCCGAAAATCTCAGTAGGCAGTGATTAAGTTATCCGGACTCATCATATGTGATCTGGGATAAGACCAAGAGCTTCATAAATTTTAGGAAGCCAACCCCAATTAACAGGCCAATGGAGGAAAGGAATAACAAGTTTTGCAGATATCATGAAGATATTGGGCATGATACAAATGACTGCATTGCTTTGAAGAAAGAGATTCAATTTTTGATTGAAATGGGAAGCTCCCGACTTATGTGAAGTCACAAGAGAGCGCATCCAAAAACAACGGTGCATCAACTTCAAAGGCTGCACCACCAGCTAAGAATTTGATGATTTTGGATTCACAGGCCGAGCCTTTTGATGCTTCTTCTGAGTATCTTGAAAAATATTTGAATAGATTGCTTCTGATGACAGTCGAAGAGCCCATAGAAAAGGGACGTGTGCGGGAGCTGTGCAAGTTTATTAAATCGTTGGCCATTTTCGGAGGCGATTCGATGATAGGTAATTCAGATAGTTCAAGGAAGAGGCATGTTGTCAACTTGACAACTCAAACTGAAGGGAAAATGTCTACGTACTTATATGGAAAGAAAGATATTCCCTTCATTTTGTTTGATGAAGATGATCAGGAGTTACTGCTATACCACATGAAGATGTTGTGGTTATTGGAGCTGAGGTGGCTAGTGTCGAAATTTGACGTGTGCTGATTGACACTGGAAGTTCTGTTAATGTCCTTTTTAAATCCACCTATGATAGAATGACAAATCCTCCTCGGATTTCTTAATCATATCAAACTACTATTGGATTCACGGGTGTAACAGCTCGTGTTGTTGGAAAATTCGAGAGTGAGGTGAGTTTGGGAAAATGACCATTTATGAAAAAGGTCCATGTACTTTTTGTGGTGGTGGACTGTCCCACAAGTTATAATGATATTTTAAAAAAATCATGGCTTTCAAGAATATATGGATTTGTGTCTACAGTCCATCAGTGTTTTAAATATGTGGTTGGAGATAGAGTTGGGGTCGTTCGAGGCAATCAGAAGGTTGCGAGGGAATGTTATGCCACTGCACTTCAGATATGAGGGTCCAATAGTGGAGATTTAATGCTTGAATAGCATTTAGAAGGGGTACCCTCTGATTTGGAAGAAAGGGTTGACGATCCGAGGGAAACCCAGGGTCTTTAACGGTGAGCGAATAGATAGAAGAGTTTACTTTTTCGGAAGTGAATGTACTTCGAATTGGAACTTTATTGACCCTTTTTCTACGTCAACAATTGCTGGATTTCTTATCCGACAATTTGGATGTCTTCGCTTGGAGGATATAGGATGTAACAGGCAGTTTGGCTATAGATCCGAAGGTCAAGCCGGTTATTCAGAAAAGAAGAGTGTTTTCCTTGGAAAAAACAGAAGTGATTGTTGCTGAAGTGGATCGGTTATCTAAGGTCGGACACATAAGGGAGTCACAGTATCCTTTGTGGACGGTAAATTCGGTGGTAGTAAAAAAAAGGATCGGAAATGGAGAATGTGTGTGGATTTCACAGATTTGAATAGAGCTTGTCCCAAATATCCATTTCCTGTTCCTCGAATAAATCAGTTGATTGACTTTACTTGAGGCAACAAATTTTTAACTTTTATGGATGCTTTCTGCAGGATATAATCAAATCCAAATGGATCCAAAATATTAGTAATGCACAACTTTTATAACTGATAGGGACCTACATTGTTATACGGTGATTCCCTTTGGATTCAAAAATGCTGGAGCCACTTATCAGAGACTGATGAATAAAGCCTTTGTTTATCATATCAGAAGCAATATGGAGGTATACATAGATGACATGGTAGTAAAAATCTTAAAGGATGAAGTGCAATCCTGAGAAGTGCACCTTCGGAGTTCAATCAGGGAAGTTTTGGGGTTTTGTCATCAGTGAAAAAGGAATAGAAGCTGACCCAAAACAATTGAAAGCTTTGATAACAATTAATTCTCCTCGGTCTATTAAAGAAGTGCAAATTTTGACAGGAAGGTTAACAGCACTTAATCGATTTATTTCAAGATTTTTTGACAAATACTTACCTTTCTTTCAAGTTTTACGAGGACCCAGTAGGTTTGAATGGACATCGGAATGTGAAGTAGCTTTCACAAACATCAAAAATTTGTTGTCATCACAAGAAATTTTGTCAAAGCCTCGAAATTGGGAGAAGTTATTTTTATACATCGCGGTATCGGATTTCAAACCGAGTGCAGTGTTAATCAGTGAAGATTCAGGAGTTCTGAAGCTGGTATATTACATTAGTAAAAGTTTGGTGGCAGTAGAAAAGAGATATATGAAATTAGAAAAATTGGCATTAGCGCTGGTGATTGCTGCTAGGAAGATGCGTCCATATTTTCAAGCTCATATTATTGAAGTCCGAAATTTATTCCCCTTTGAAAAATGTTTTACAGCGACCTGATATTTCGGGGAGAATGACCAAATGGTCAGTGGAGTAGGGGGACTATGATATTTTGTTTACACATCGAACAAAAATAAAGGCGCAAGCATTGGCAGATTTTTTTGTCGAATTCCATTCAAGCCGATCAGATGAGAAAGAAATTAAAGAGGCCATACCAGCTGATTCGAGGTGGGTTGTCCGAACAGATGGAGGATCTAGTGTTTCAGGGTCCATTGCTGGGGTTTAGTTAATAGATCCAACGTGAGAAACAATGATTCAATCCATTAAATTTGGTTTTCATGCTTCGAACAATGAAGCTAAATACAAAGCTACTTTGGTAGGTTTAAGATTTTCAAAAATTTGTGGGGAAACTTCAGTACGCTTGGAAACGAAATCTCAATTATTAGAAAATCAGGCATCTGGATTTTCCGAAGCAAGAAAGGATTGTTTGATTTTATATCTTCGGGAACTTTGGAATTTAATGCTTTTATTTGACAACGTTATTGTGGAATATAGTAACATGGTGGCTGATTCTTTAGCAAACGTTGCTTACATGGAAGAATATCCTTGGATTTTGCTACAAGAAAATCATTCAATTGCTACTCAATCTAGCCAATGTGAATGTATAGAGGAATTTTTTATGACTGATGAATTCCGAGGCGATTGGAGATCAGATATCCTTAGCTTTTTTACTCAAGGAATACTACCAGATGATTCATAATTAGCCAAAAAGTTGAGAAGTAAAGCCTTCGGATATATAGTACTCGATGGAATATTGTATAAAAAGGCATTGAGCACGCCATTGTTACGATGTTTAAGCAAACAAGAATCATACATAGTATTATTAGAGTTGCATGATGGTGAAGGGTCAGCTCATTGCGGGTTCAAAGCTCTCTCACGTCGAGTTTTACTTGCAGGGTTCTATTGGCCTACAATCATGAATGATGCTAAGAATTTAGTTCAAAGTTGTGATACGTGACAGAGATTTGCCAATGTCATTCATAGACCAGCAGTACCGCTTATGTCTATATCTGAGGCATTACCATGTGATAGATGGGGGATTGATCTAGTGGCACATTTGTCGATGGCTTCTGGAGGAAGACAGATGATAATTGTAGTGGTTGATTATTTTACAAAGTGGGCAGAGGCAGAACCGTTATCAGGGACAAAAGCAAAAGACATGATCAAATTCATTGAAAACAACATCTGTTTTCGTTTTGGAGTTCCTCGAAGGATTATAACAAAATATTGGCCCTCGGTTTAATAACATAAAGATGGCTTCATTTTGTACTTCTAAAGGAATTCAACAATGATTTTCGACACCTTTTCATCCTCAAGATAATGGGCAAGTGGAAGTGACAAACATAATAATTTAAGATGGCTTGAAGAATAATTTGACGGGGGCAGCAGGAAAATGGCCAAATTATTTGCAAAAAGGTGTTTTGGGCTTATCGAACAACTCTTAGAGAGGCTACAAAGAAGACTCTTTTTGCTTTGGCGTATGGAATGGAGCCGTCAGCCCCATAGAATTTACGATGTCATCTTTTAGAATAGGTCAATATTCTGAAAGGTCTTATGGTGAAGTTCGAAGGACGAATTTGGATCTGATTGAAGAAAAAAGAGTTTGAGCTCATCTGAATGTAATTCATTATCAAACTCTTATGAGAAATAGATATGATTCGAAGGTGAAGAGAAGAGAATTTAAAAAGGGTGATAAGATGTTGAGAAAAGTCTTCTTGCACACAAAGGAGAAGAACCTCAGAAAAATGGCTCAGAACTGGGAAGGGCCTTATGTGATTGTTGAAAAGATAAAGCCGGGGTCCTATCGTCTTTGTGATTTCGAGGGGAGGATGCTTCAACATCCATGAAATATCCAACATTTGAAGCTTTATTGGGAGTAGATATGTTTTTTGTACTTTGGAATTTTAACTTTTGAATGGCGCACTCTTTCTTATCCTGTTGGCCGAGGAAGGTTTTAATGAGGCGTCGTGTACATATTCAATATTATCAATAAAGTTCATTTTTTTGCCAATGGTTGTTTACACATGTTTGAATACTATCTTAACAAATCATGAGAGACCGATCATCTTTAAAAAATTGAGAGTAGAATGTTCAGAAGTGTTTATAACACTTTTCGAAGAAACAACCATGTTTAATACTCACATTACATTTTTATTTCGAAGTGGAAGCTTAAATACACACTGAGAATTTTTCGAAGAGCTACCAAGGCATAACTACACATTGAGAATTTTTCGAAGAGCTACCATATTCACCAATTTCGTTAAGGTATTTGAGGTGGTAAGTTTACAATTTGTAATTATTTTTGTTTATAAAATTTAGCATCGAATAAAATGTGAAGAGAATAATAAAATAAAAGAAATCATTTGTCATTTAGATTAATTCGTTGAGGTACAAGAAGAATTCTTTTAATTTGACAAACACAAAAAATATGAAAAAGTTAATCAAATGAATCTTCTCCTTCATATGATTCTTTTTCACCTTCATCTTAGGATGATGAATTGGGGATATGATTGAAAGCTTCACTTGGACGTTTCTTCATAGGAATGTCGTTCCAAAAACATGTGAGGTCAAAATATTGGATAAGTAGCTAGAAGTTCTCGAAGAAGGATAATGGTTGCATCTTCTTTTCTGATGGTAATAGTATTTAACATGTCTTTTGAAAGCTCAACCTCGACAGCAGCAACAACAACATTTTTTTCCACTTCAAAATCCTTCATCAATTTGGCTATATCCTCAATCAGTTCTTTATTTTTTGTCTCACAAAGCGTAAGAATATTGTGTAGCTCAATGAAGTTGGATTTTTCAGTGGTCAGTTCAGTAATGATCAGTCTTGAGCTTATTCATTTCCTTTTCATGAGAGTTCGTCAGCAATTCTCTCTCAACTATGTGTGTGATTCGCAGATGATCCTTCATGCAGAGAGCACCTTTTATGAGTTCGGACCTTGCTACTTCGTACATGTGAAATTGATCAACCACTTTGCCGTGCAAGTCTTCTCTAAAACAATTCCCAGCCTCGTAAGCTCCTTTGTAATAAACCATATCTTTAGCCAATTGCTTTAGATTTTTTTGAGAAGCTTCGACTTGAGAAGCAAGTGCCTTTGCCGCAATATAAAGATCGTTATTTCATTCCTTCTCAGCCCAAGCGGCAAGTTTTTGGAAAATATTCTTAGCAGTTGGTCGACGTGATGAGTACCGCCTCGAAATTTATGAATTAATTATGCAATCATAAAATTAAGGAAAGAGAGAGGAAAAACATAAAATTTATTTGAGAATGTAAACATTTCGAAGTGCTTACGATTTCTTCTCCATATGAGATTTAACTTTGAAGGATTAGCACCGGAAATTCCTTTGCCATTTTCCTACACTACTGATATAAAGATGAATTTTGCTTCCATAATTTGTCAGCTTCTAAGAGTTCGTCGATGATCTTGAGTTCATCCATCAGGGTGAGGTAATAAAAGGGAAGCTTCGGAATTTTTGACAATTTAGTCAACGAGATGAAGTCTTTAATGCTTATTGGAATTTGAGACAGTCGATATGCCATAATCACTGACATAAGGGTGAACCATTGATTTGGTGTCACTTAAGTAGGATATAAGCTGAGCAGTTCGAAGTCTTCCACGATCATAGGATCCAGTAGAAACCGAAGACCACAATTGATGATTTTAGGGTAGACTATTAGCTCGTCATCTTTGCAATCTAAGGGAGTTTCTCATTCTTTAGAAATTCAAAGAGTTATGTTATCTCCCATTCCCCATTTCTTTTTTAAAGCCGAAGCTTGGCTATCGTTGTAATATATATAACGAACTTTTTTCAGAGCAATGATGTATTTACCTTCGAGATTCCCCAAATTTCTCCCAATCTTAGCTCTTTCTTCTTAGGAAACAAAGCAAGTGTCTACTCTTTTCTGAGGCTTATGGGTAGTTCCAGAGTTACCATCATTATATTCAACTTCGAGATCGGTTTTGGTAGCCTCAGAATCAGCTTCGTTGGCCTTCGATGTTTCTTCTCGAGGTTGTTGAGGTGTTGGATTAACAGTTTCTGGTAAAGGGTTGCTTGTTCGAGGAGCTTCCTCAGTTACTTCTCTCTAAGGAGGATTTTCAATATCTGGATTTGAAGGGGAAGGAATTCGGATAATTTCTGATTCGTATCCCCTGGCAATAAAAGTTCTTCTTTTTCTGGTTATTGAAGAGTGATTCGAAGAGGATTTTTTTAAAATTTGTTTTAAAGTAAATTCTTCACTAATCAAAGGAGAAATCTTATTTTGAGATGAAGAGGGTCGAGGTGTTTTAGGGCCTTGGATTTTGGATGAGGAACGTTCTTCGGTTATAGGAGAAGGAGAAAGAGCAGGAACTTTGTTTGGATCGAAATTACCGTGGTAAATTGTTTTAGTGGTTGTTCCAAATGGAAGGCTATTGATTAATTCGGCAACCCTATATTCTTCAGCCCTTTGAGTAATTCAGAAGTAGTCGTACGATCCGAAGACTAAATTGTTATCAGATTTTGGAGATTCCGGTGTTTTGGGTATGATAGCCTTGAATTTTTTGGTTTTTGGTTTCTTTCTCATAAACCAGATCAAGGTTGATCGGAAATTTAGGTTTTTTATGATGAAAATACTGGGAAAAAAGAAGAACATGATGAAGGTAGCCAAGTGTTGTGACTTCTCTCTGAAATGATTTGCGTAGTGAGAATGAAAAAATGAGGATGCTAGTTGAATTTATACAAAGAAACAAAGACGTGTGAAGTTTGAAAGACTCTGATGATGATATGTTAGAATATAAAGCGGTAAGATGGTTAGATGTTTGACATCTGCCATGCTACATATCTAGCTATGGATTTAAAGGCTATAGAGTTATAATGAATTTGAACGGTTACTTTTGTACGTTGTTTGGATAAAATTCGATGAGTACTTTTGAAAGTTTCACTTGTTTCGAAGATATTTTCTGGAAGTTTCGAAGTGATTTTTTGGAAGTTTCGAAGATATTTTCTGACAGTTTTATATTCAATGTTTCAAAGAGGTTATCAGACTTTGAGTGTAATTTTAATGGGTATTCACGCCTCGAATGATCACTCCTAGTTGACACTTTGAATGATTACTTTTTATGCGCGCTTCAAATTATTATTTCAAATGGTTGCTTCAAGTGGTCGCTTCGAATGATTGCTTTGAGTTTATTTTATAACAGCTTGTATGACATATGAAAGAATTCGAATATATTTTAGTTCTCATTCATTTACTGACATAAGAACTAGGGAGGCTTCTGATATGGAAGTAAGATTTTGAGGACTAAGTTGTAAATAATGTAAATTTAAGGATTAAATTACAAGTAATGTAAGTTATGTCCTTCAATTGTAATTGATATAAGTTTTAGAGAGTATTTGTAACTATGTATAATTGTTAAGGATTAAATAGCAATTAGTCCTCTTTTGTAACAGATTTTAGTTTGAGACTAAGTCTTGGCTCCTCTATATAAAGGGCAAGGCTACTCTAATAAAGGGTTTGTACACTTTTTCTCTAGAACTCATTTGTACTTGAACTTTCTGTCTCTAAAAACTCTCTAACTTTTTCTCTCTCTAGATTTTTCTCTTAACAATTTACTAAGGAAAAATATTAATTCATCACATATCATACATTTTGGACCCTGTTTTGGAGAAACCTGAAGCATCCATTGTATCTAAAAACACTTCATCTATGAGTGTTTACCAAGAAGTTAACAAAAACTATCCTATTCCTATCAGTCATACCATCAACCATCAAAGTACAATCATTTCTCATACCCGCCTCTAAGTTTTCTTCAACAAGTTTCTCAATAGTTTTTATTTCTTTTTTCAAACATGTCCCCATAACTCCATGATATGTCGGGACCTTCATCCTCGGACCATACTGTCCAATAGCCTCAACATTATCCCCCATGATTTGGAATTTAATTGCTAGAATCTCATTTTCCTTGTTAGTCATGCTTTGTTCTCGAAATACTTTTAAACCCTCTAACTTGTCCTTAACTACACTCTTTGTTATTTTACCTTGCTTTTTTGTTTTATCCCTACTTTCAAGATGTACAAAGGATATATATGAGGACTCAACTGAGTTAGTATCCCTCTTCTCTTTGATCCACTACTGGTAGATTCATTTGCGCATGACATATATCTCGGTTGATGAGGAACTAACTTTCATTATTCGAGTAGTTGAAAATTTGTACCTTCCAACTCCTAGTACATATTTACAACCTGAAAAATGTAATCGTAATCAGACCAACCGATACGCCTCTCTTTTCATGCCTTACTATGATGACTAATAAAAATAATAATTTTTTTATTGATCACTTGAAAATGACTTTTGGTTTATAAATAAGTTATTGGATATCCAGTCTTCTAAGTTACAAACATTGCAACTTTATCCCATAAAGTTTCACCTTTTTGTCGTCCTAATTTCATTATTATTAATAATGTATAAATAACGACACAATAATTATCTATTATCTTATGTACTCCAAACTCTGTATTATTTTATATTAGTGGATTTTTGGGTCGAAGCTATATAAAATAATAGGGGTACACTTCCACCAAGAGATATTCAAGTAATTATTTTTGGAATATTTAGGTTATAAGTGTTTGGGTAGTTCATATGAGCGAGAACATAACTAATGCTTGTGGTATCCAAAAGACACGTAAGGCTGGTTCTAAGGATTTTGCATATAAAATTATGAGGTATGTCATACTTCGAGCCAACATTAGGATCACTCATATGTTGAAGTCATGGGTACTGTGATTAGATATTTGAGTTTTAAGATAAGTTAGTGAAAACGTATTTTGAATGTATTTTGATGTGTAAAAGTTATAGTATTCTGAACGATCCATAAAATCAATTAAAGATAATAAGAAAAAAGTAGGAAATAATGATATAAAATGTAAAAGCTCGAATTTTTGTTGGTGTCCAAATCATATAAACAAAATCTCTATTTATAAATTTCGAAATATAAATAATAATAATAATTTTTTAATTTAAAAATTATCAAAAAATTATTTAAAATATATATAAATTTAATCTTTCACTACCTGTCTATCACGTGACATTTTCCAATTGGAAAAAACAAAATTAATGCGCGCATTAATAGATGAACCAAACTAAAAAAAACTTGATTCCACAAATAATTCGTGAATGTAAATGAAAATACGGATTTTTTTTTATCAATAGTTTCCTGTTGTATGTGATATTTAACTATTATATTTTAATATATGTTTGGCTGGTTTTTTTTTTAATTTTAAATACTTCAACTGCTGTGGTGTATCGAATTGAGACGGACTAAACTATTTACGCTTGTATTATCATTAAAAATTAATGTATCAAAATATAACAAAACAAAATTTTATACGTGGTTTTAATATTTTAATAAACATTATTTTAAAAAATAACTATTTTTATTTAAATCTGATACTTAAATTCACTTCTGTTTAAAAATTTCAAAAATAGTTTAATACTCATACTAAATAATAGATATGTAAATATTGTTGTGATATAATAAGGTTTTACCTAAATGAATGATATTTTTATATTAAACCATTTTTCTTCTTAGTTGAAACATTTGTAGTGATACAATCTTTCACTGTCGTCGAAACTAAAATAACCATGTAAATATTAAACATTAAATAGGCTGCGGTTAAATCAGGATCACAGGTAATCATCCTAAAATGTAAAAAGTACCAAAATTATATTTTTATTCCGTCGGTTAGAATCTTTTCAACCGACGATGAAGCTTATCCGGCGGGTGAAAAAATCACAAAATTAAAAACACTTCAATTTTTTGAGTGGTTAATATTTTTTAGACCCGAATTTAATCAAAATCTATTAAATATTATAAGTATAAATAAAGAAGCAAAGAAGATTGGGTGGTTTCCCTTGTTGCATCCTAACCAGCAAGCATCCAAGTTAATATCTCAAAGCAAGTATCAAAAGCGGGCCCAGTCTGTGCAATAATTAGTTGTCAAAGCTAGTGGTTATGACTTATAAGAGGGATTTATCTCAACAAATCAAGTTTAAGAAATAAATTAGCGACTTCAATAGTACGGCCACAACCGGGACCGACAAATAGTGTCCTATTATTATATATTGCGTGTTTGGTAAAATGTCCAATTTTGTATTTGTCAAATTGTAACGGCTACTTTTCACGACCTAAGTTCTTTTATATATTGTAAACGTGTTGGTACTTTTTAAATAAATTTTCAACCATCTTTATACGATTTTTAAACTTAATAATATAAGTTATAACTATCGAAATTAATTCATAAATTAGTAGAAGAACATGGGTTACCGGCTAGGACTATTGGGAAATTATTTGAGGTTTTAATTGTTGTTTATAAAATTATAATTAGTCATTTCTTTTATTTTTATTCATGGTATTTTTAATATTTAATTAAATATAGAATGTTTTATTATTATTTGTTTATTTATATTATTATTATTAGAAATAATTAACTCAAATAAAAATCTTATTAAATTGGGTAAGTGCAAAGAAATGCCTAAAATATGGGTGGGAAAAGCTAAATTTGGCCCAAAATTGTATGAACTCCCGTAAATCAAAATTTTAGACTTTCTTTTGGATAAAGGATGAAATTCTTGAGTCGGCAATCAAATGAGATTCAGTTCGATAGAGTTTTTCAAGAGTATTTAAGTTGGATTTGGGATCTTGGTAAAACATGGAGCCTGGGAGCTTAGTATTTGAAGGATGGTGTTGCTTTTCAGCAGAAAATCTTCTTACTAGATAACAAAGTGAGTCCATAGAAGGATATAGCTTCTACGACTATGGAGGTATGTCTGATGTTCAAGCTGGAAAAAAAATGTTAGGACTATATGTCTACTTTGTGAGATGTTAGTTGTAAAAAATTAAATAGATATTTTATCAGTGGTAGTAAGGATATAAGTAGAGTTGAGTGTAGGGCTATTACTGACTGTGTATTTCTCTAAGAGAACACAGTTATAAGCTGTCAAGCAGAGCTATTTCTCGAAGTTGATTGTGAAGTTGTGTAGCATTTAGATCATGTTTTTGTTTGCATTTAAGTGTCCACTTTGCAAGCCAGTCCGTACCCGAGTTTTGCTCCCTATAAATGTGAGAGATAGTCATATTTGGTGAGAGCAATTTCCTGCAACATTCTAGGATAGGTATTGGAAACTAAGGAGATTTTTTAGTAAGTAGCATAACAAATAGGATATGGGAATTTATCTCAATGTCCATATTATTTATTTTCATTTTGTAACTTAGGATAAGACCATCAATTAGGGTCATGCATTCTGCAGATATTGGGTTATGCTTGCCATATAGTCTTCCAATATCAGTAATAATATCTCATTTGGAGCTTTTTATTATAGCTTTACCTCATGCTTCTCGAGATTGAGAACAACAAACATCAATATTGAGTTTTAATTTTATCCCCTTAGGAGAAGACCAGTTGGTGATAATAACCTTTATGGGCTGATTTAAATGATTGAAACAACCCAACTCATAGGCTATATCATTATCCTTAAGCCAATGATCTCTCATTATTGCTCGAGACTTAATATAATACTTTTGACTTGATCAATGATGGTGCGGACATTGACATTAGTTTGATGCAACTTCTCTTTGTTTCTGAAGTTCCAGATGGACCATATTATTATATTATGAATAATAGTGCGTATATGAGTGTCTTTATGAGAAGTCTCAAACCAGCTCCTAATTATGTGTTGTAGTCATGTGTTGACATAATCTTAGATTGAATACGCTTCCAAAGTAGCTCCAGTCTTGTCATAAAAAATTGCAATTGACAAATATATGGCTTAAGGTTTCAGAGTTATTATATTGTTGACATTTCGAAGCTAATTGAATGTTAATGTGTTGAAATACTTTGTCTATAGATATCTAATTGTTTAGCAGTCTCCAAAGAAGGAATGACCACTTCTTTGGAGTAATATTATTTTAAAATATTTTGAAGAGCATTATTTATCTCATTTATCTCTAATATTGTCATGTGTATCTCTTGTGTTAAATTTAATATTTTTAGAGATAGTCCATTGAAGCGTATCTTCTTCATGATCTTTGATTGAAAGCTTTTGAATTATGCTAATGTCTGAAGGGATGACAATATTGGTGAGCTTATTTATATTTTCGGAAGTCATTGATGCAATAGTCTTTAACTTGTTCTTGAGTACACCATGAATTTTTAGTTTTATTAAGAGAGATGAGAGGATGAGTATTACACCATATGTCTAACCAAAATTCAACATTTCCCTTTCCCAGCTTCCAGAAAATGTAGTTTTCCCTACGAGTTCTAACATCCATTAGTATTTTCCAAGTGTTAGATCTACTTCTTGTAGTGTTGAATTGAATTGGATGTCTATCAAAACAATATATATGGTACATATATTTGGCCCAAATAGTATTGTTTTCTATGAACTTGTGTCGTAGTTTGGAGGAGAATGTAGAATGCATTTCATCAAACTTTCTTAAGTTGATACCTTGTTCCTCATAAGGTAGTTATAGGTTGTTCCATTTAGTCTAATAAATGGCTTTGTTATTTTCATATAACCCCTACAAATATCTGGTACAGATACCTTTTATCATTTTTATAATAGATTTAGGAAGAGTGTAGCTCTACATATGATAAATAGGAATAACTTGAAGCACAAATTATATAAGGATGAGCCTTCCTCCATATGATATAAGGTTGTGATCCTAGTCTTGAGTCTTATTTTCTGATTTTAGAGATTACGTCTTCAAAATGAATAGATTTAATTATATGGTTGATAGTGATTCCCAAGTAGTTCATAATAAGCTTTTTATGTTGAAACCTATAAGATGTTTGATATTATTTAGTTTTGCTATAAGAATTCTTGTTGAAGGGAGAAGAGTTGTCTTGTCTTTGTTTATAAGCTTACCAAAAATGTCTTGGTATTGTTATAGAAGGTTGTGAAGACTAGAGGCTGAGCCATTTGAGAAGATGACAATGTCATCATCAAAAGCCATGTAAGGATTCAAATTAGAACTTGTAGATTTGTATCTTAGATTGTTGTTAGAGTTGTATAACTCTTTAAGACTTCTGATTATGAATTCCTCAGCTAAAATAAAGAGACTAGAGGAGATTAGGTCCCCTTGTCTCACTCTATTAATGGATTTGAAAAATATTTTAGGCTCATCATTTATGATGACTAAAAATCTGACTTCATTAGTTAGACACTTTATTATGTCAATAAACATATGATCAAAACCATCAGGCTCTATTATTTATCTAAAGAATGATAGAGAAAGCTTATCAATTTCTTTTTCCATGTCCAACTTGATGACCAAGTTAGAGCTTATGTTCTTCTTATTTAGATCCTGCACCAGTTCTTGGTTCAAAAGAATGTTATCTTGTATGTATCTCTTTTTTACAGATCCATTTTTCTATTTAGATATAACTTCAAAAATGAGCCCAAATAGTCTATCATTAAGAATTCTTGAAAGAATCATATTAAACACCGTGGATAAACCGATGGGCCTATAATCACTCCAAATTTGAGGATTATTTTTCTTTGTAATGAGACAAATGACAGTAGCAAAGATTTCTTGAAGGGAGCATTGTTCTCTTTGAAAGAATGCTCTAACAGTAGTACTTAAGTCTTTAGAAATTAGATGCCAACAAGTCTGGAAGAATTTTATATTGAAGCCATCTACTCCAGCTACACTTGTAGAATTTATGACTTTGATAGAGTTTAGAATCTCATCACTTGTAGGTTGATTCATCAGGTTTCTGCTATCCTTCTTTGTAATTAAGTTTGAGATAATGTTACGAAGGTTAGGAATCTCCCTAAAATACTTGGATAAGACCTATTATCTAAGTGCCACCGGTATATAATGCATAACTATGATATATTTGGGGACCACAAACATCACATAGAGTAATTCATGTATAAAAAGTTAGGTTTTATGAGTGATGATCGACTTTTGTGTCGCACCTTCTAAATCATATCAAGGAGTACCCTGACTTGGTTTAACCAACTGAGCTCAGGGTCTATCCGAAGTTTTGAAGTATTGTGGTATTTGTTCAGATATCAATTCATTAGCAGTAAGGTGATCAAGGATGATGATGATTATATAATATATTGTAACCAAGAGTCAAATAAGAATTTGAGATATTATACTTGGTGTGTTATCCAAACCAAAACAAATTTAGAGGAGTACGAGTTTTTTGTATATGTCATTTAGTGAAAGATGATATTACATGGTTTGTTGGCCGTTGATATAATAGAAAAAATGTATTGAATTTTGGATTCTTTCCAGCCCATGTCGAGTCTAAATCAAAATGGATGATATAATGTGCCTAAGTGTAATTCTAAACCGATATCGTTAGATATCTTAAAATTTATAAGTTTCTTTAAAATAATTCTCTACCATGCATCGCCTATAGTTAAAAAATAACCACTTCAACCATAACAATATTATTAATCTTAAGAATTTATCCAACTAACAACCTCACCTTTAATAGATTAACTAAAACCTTTTAAGATTAAGCAATCATACTTGTTGGGCGTGATCTGAAAGATCAAAAGGGTAGATAAGTTCAAATCGGGCATTTTGTAGAGCTAACTGAAAAGACATTCTCCATATATGATTAGGCCAAATATTTTGTTACGTTCTGAAAGCATCTCTTTATGCTAATACCCCAAGAATATATGAACCAAAACAAGTTTTGCTTGTACTATAATTATATGGATCATCATACTAATGATTGCATTAAATTAAATTAGAAACTTATTAGGGATGAAAATCTATTTGAACTTATTACGAGATAAGTCATGGAATGCTAAAAAGAAATTAAGTTAGAGCCCAAACGGGTTAATAGATCAGAGCCTTTGATGATAGAGACCATAGTGATTGCGCCAAAGTAATATGAGATGTTGGTAGTTATTGACAAACCCGATGACTATCTTAATGTAGACATCAACCGATAAGTCATAGACTCATAGGTACCATACTATGAGGAGACTCAGTATCTAGAAATATAAAATATTTAAGGAAAAATATGCACAAAATCTTGAATTTCAGTATCAAGGTAAAATGTATTCCCATTTTTATCAAGTACAGTAACCCTCCCCCCATCCTCTAATATTTTTTATGATGAAGACCTCAAAGTTGTACCATAACTCATAAGGATATCGTGTTACATAACCCTCAACAAAGTAGCTAATTTTGTTTCCAAGATTCCAACTGGTAACCTGAGTGGAATGATGTATCTAAAGGTCCTTATACAACCCAGGTTACAACCTGGCTAATCCTTTTATTTCCTCAAAGAGACTTGCATAAAGTGTAATCAATATATAATGCACAAGTATGATGTATTAAAACCATAAACATCATATAAAGTATTTCATGAATAAAACGTTAGCTTTTGGGATTAATGATCGAATTTTGTGTTGATCCTTCTAAATGACATTCAAAAGAAATGCATTGCCTCGAGATGTATTCGAGGCTTTAAATTGTTATGGTATTTGTTCAGATATCAATTTATTGGTAGTAAGGTTATTAATGATGATACTGATCATATAATATATTACAAACAATGGTCAAATAAGTTTTTGAGATATTATACTCAGCGTTTTATCTAAACCAAGAAAAAAATTGAGGACTACAAGTTTGTTGTATATGTCATCTATCGGAAGATGATAGTACATGATTTATTGCCTGATGATATATTAAATAAAAGCTATTGAATTTTGGCTCCCTCGTGGAGTCTCAAGTCAATATGGATGAGACAATGTACCTAAGCGTATTTTTTAAATTGATATCATTAAACACCTTAAAATATTATAAGCTTATATAAAATAATTCCCTACCACACACCTCATTTAGTTCAAAAATAATCACTTCAACCATAATAATATTGTTGTTTTAGAGAATTTATTCATGCAATAGATAAACTAAAAACCTCTTAGATTGAGAATTATCACTTTTTGGGCGTGATCAAAATGACTGAAAGGAGAAATAGGTTTAAATTATACAATTTATAAAGTTAACTGAAAGGATAACAACCATTTATAATAAGGCTAATATTTTGTTACTTTATGATAGCATTATTTTATGTTAATATACTCGGAGGATATAGGAACCCAAACAAGTTTGCATGTAAAATAATGATGTGGGTCATAATACTATGGATCACATGTAACTAAAAAACCTTATTAAGGATGGAAATCTAATTGAGTTTGTTAAAAGACGAACCAAAGCATACTAAAAAGAAGATAATTCAGAGCCCAAACGGGTTGAAAGGTTTATAATCCTCGATAAACCTGATAAATACCTTGATATAGATACCAAACAATAAGTCATTGGTATCATACTATGAGGATACTTATTATCTTGAATTATAAAATATTCAAGTAAAAAACATACATAAGATCTTGGGTTTCAGTAACAAGATAAAATGTCTTCCCATTTTTATCAAGCACCCTAACCCTCCTCCCCCCATACTTTTTTCCTAATCATTTTTTATGATGACAACCTAAAAGGTGTAGCATATCTCATGAGGATATCATGTTAGCTTGGACAATATTATGTTCAATAGAATTCATGACAAGCTGAGGAACCTATTAACCTTTTCAAAGCGTGAAAAAATAATTACTAGTTTTATTTGTACATATATCCTCTTGTATGGGGACTTTGATTCCAATGTGGGGTTGCGTAAAACTGAATACAAGAAGGTTATGCGAGATTTTTTCATGGTGGTACATTGTTCTCTTCCAATTTTATCCTTGGAAGATCATGGTTCGATAATATGCATGCTATAATTTTGATAGTATATTAATTTTTATATTACATTGCATGAAACAAGGTGCATTTGTTACGCGAAATATCAAAGGATTTTACCAAATATGGACTTTTATTATCAGAGAAGAGAACTTACATTTATTTAGGATTTTATCCCTTATTTATATCTTTTTCTTACCGTTTATTGATGGTTACTATAACGTTTATTCCCATTAACTACATGCATAACTATATTTACATCATGTGACCTATATTTACGAATAATGCGTTAGTGGTTTGACTAGTTTCATTAAAATAGCATTAAATTATTGCCTTGGCCGTTTTTCTTGTGAATTGGGCTCAATCGACTTCATTTGTGTGCCCGGCCGAGCATAATTCAACGATCCTCTATGCTCAGTTTCATTAGTGTACCGAGCCAAGCGTGATCGAAATGATTTCGTTTGGGTGCCTCGCTCGGTTCACTATTTGGGTAAATCATTAATCTTCTCCTTGAGTTGGTGAAATACTTAATTGGTCTGAGCGCCATCAATATGTTTTATCATAGTTAGGCAGACTATGATTTCTTGTTCAGTTCGTAGTTAAAGCTTGATATCCTTTTCCTTTTTGTCTGCCGCTCGGACTTAAAATAAAGTAGTAGTTAAATAGGGTTATGATCGAGTGTAATGAAATTGTTAACCCTTATCAGGCCCCAAGTTTAGTAAATCATCGATAATATGGTGAAACCTTCGAGGTTGAAGATGGAAAAAATTAAAAAACAAGTTATTCGGTGATTTTTGAGCCAAGCTTATAATTTTTAATCTAACCATCTAAACGTATTTACATGAAAAACATATAATGTGACAGAGGTGGTATCATATATCATTTGACATAAGCTATCGGTTAACCAGAATTCCATACCTATCAAACAAAAAAGGCACAACTTCTCATTTAAAAATTAAGGAACCATAATGGTAAGAGTTTACCGACTCTATATTATGTGGCACATCCGAGATTCAAACTACTCTATATGAGGGGGAGATCAGTTCTCGTGTCAATGGTCGGCCAATTGGTAAACTCTACCTCTAATAACAAGCTGGTGTCTTTCATGGATGCTTATTTTGGATAAATAATATCTAAATACAACATAGAAATCAAGATATTACCATAGTTATTATAGACGAAATACTACATTGTTTTAAAGTTATGCCTTTTAAGTTGAAGAATGTGGGAGAAATGTACCAGAGGTTAGTCAATAAGGCATTCATAGTTCATATATTTTGTAATATTAAAGCTTACACTAATGATATATTAGTCAAGAGTTCTAATGATGCCAACCATATAGTTGAGCTTGTCAAAACCTTCCAGAACTATGAGTTATTAATTTGAAATTGAATCTAGATAAATGTACTTATGAGTGTGGTCATGGAAGTTTCTTAGTTATTTAATAAGTGAAAATATGACAGAGGTTGACCCATCACATCTTGAAGCTCTGCATTTATGTTTCCCTGATAAAGATTAAATAAGTCCAAGTGTTGGCGTGAGGGTTTGCAACTATAAATATGTTCCTCTATCGATTATCTACTAAATATATTAATAATTTTCAAAATGTTAAATAGGGTAGGTTATTTCTACTATTTGGAATTGTGAATAAGATTAAATAACATTTTTCATCTTCATAAATATTATCAAAGTCCTTTCAGATGAGAAGCTTTAATTTTACATGGTGATGTCCACCTATAATTTAATTGTTATTATTAGCAGATATGCAGAAAGGAATTTGAAGCCCATCTACTTCATGAGCAATTATAAATTGTAGCAGAATAAAGAACCTTCCGTTTGAGAATTTGCCTCTCGTGTGGGTTATGTCGACTAAAGGATGTGATATTATTTCCAAAACCATTCTATCGTTATCTGAATGTCTCTCTCTCTCATTTAATAACATCATGGTGAAAGCTGACATATAGAGGCATATAACTCGATGATCAGTTGAGTTAGAGGTATTTGAAATAACCTATAATCCAATAACCACAACCAAGTCTTAAGATTTCCTAACATAATCTTATACATAGAGACTTGTTCTTTACCTTGACTACCCATTTACAAGGTAGATAGCATGGTCTGATAGAGGATCAAACTCGTAGGGTTATTGCGTCAGGATTCAACTGGTACTTTCATCGGGAGAGATAATATACTAAGTAATTCATTTAGATGTTTAGGCTTTCAATAACGAGGCTGAGTATGAAACTTCCATTGTGGGGCTCCATCTAATGCATGTGTATGGAGCGAGAAGGGTAATATTTTAATCATTATGATTTATTAATCAATCATGCCCTTGATCAGGAGAAGTCACACAATAAAAATGTTATTTAGTACATAAATATCCTATTCTAGTAGACAAATAACTTTGAGGTTGTGCAAGTTATAAACTCATTGGCTGACTTTCTGGCTTCCTGGGTATATTCGAACACCACTTTTTTTGTTTTCCTTTAAAAGCGATCATCAATTAATATTATGACAGAGCCTTTGATATGTATGATAGTAGAAATCTGATCTTTTAATTCGAATTAACTAACAAACATAAATTTAAGAATACTTCATGAATGGAACTTTACCAACATACAAAGCTACAACTCACAACCTTAGTATCCAAGCCATCAAATTTGTTTTGTTAAGAGGAGTTTTGTATCAACAAAAACTGAGTTGGCCTCTCATTTGATGTCGATGTATCAATGAGTTCTTATTTGTTCCTTATGATATTTATGATAGGGTAGGCTCATCCCACTATAGGCATAAATTTATACTTATAATGTTATGTTGGTAAAATAGATATCAACATTTTGTAAATATAATCCATCGCCTAAATGTGCGTGCCTTTGGAAACCATAAAGGAGTCTCTTTCATTCGACCGATAGAGGTTGAATATTGTAGGACCATTGTCTAAATCTTTTAGAGGGTGTTAATAACTCATTGTTATAATTGATTTTTTTTAAATGAGTAGAGTGTAATCATTGACAATAATAAAAAAACGGATTGCGTACTTAAATTTATCAAAATTAATATTTATTGTACGTTCAACATCCAAAAGTGATCACATCGTACAATGTCTTACAATTTCAAAACACTTATGTAATTATTATTTTTCTTTTCGAACAATAATATATAAGAAAAAACCAATATATTTTCATCCACAAGCCAATCGTAATATCGAGGTAAGAAATCAAAATTTACTTGAAGGGTTGTCCAAAACCTTGAAGATTAGGATAAGAAGTGGTCTAAGTTATTGTAGAAAGTCTTATGTTTGTACAAGATGGCCCATCAGAAAACCACTAGCGAGTCATCATTTGCTCTTCTTTATGATATGGATGCAGTTGTGATCCCCCAAAGAAGGAAAATTGATGAACTATGTTTCATTATGATCCATTTTTGACAACCTCACACCTATAATACTCTCATAACTTATACGAGGGAGAACATGTTGTCCTGAATGAACAAAAGAATCATATGTAATCTTGATTACAACTAAAAAAATAGATAATGTCGGGATGTTACTCAGTAATAATTGGTTAAAATACCTACTCAACAGTGTTCGGTAAGTAGTTTGGTAAATTTTGGTGATATTTAACTAGTTTCTGCGATAAAGAAAGATAACTCTGGGTGAACAAGTGGAGAAATTTGCGGTGGCTGGCAGAATCTGCATAACAAAGTTCAATATTTGTAAGGTAAACATCTTATATTTATCATTGTAGTTGTCTTGTTAACCATTGGTAAAGATCCAGGAATGTTGAAAGTCACAATTTATCGATCTGTATGCATGTGAATACCAAAAAACTTTAATGATAAGAACCATTAGTGGACTATGGCCAACACTAGACGCAAAAAATATGTGTGTACATTTGTTTTTAAATAACGCAACTAAATTCGATCTATGGTCTTTTATTTGAAAAACATAATCAACAACTAAAATTTCTATATGTTAAAATTTTGTTTGATAACTAAAATACTTTAATATTAAATATTGAGATTCAACGGTTTGGTTTGTGGGGTTTCAGCCAACCAAACCTTCCAATTTATTGGGTTTCGGTACCAAACTTTAGTGCAAAATAAAATATAAAATTAATTTTTGAACAACGAGAAATAAATAACAATATATGATATATATTTTTATAAATTCAAACAAGGTTAAAATACAAATTATATTTGAAAACAAACTTATGAAACAATTGTTGAAATATTTATGAACCCATATGCTATATATATATATATTTGGTCAATATCTTAAGGTAGTCCAATAATAAAAGTAATCAGATTAATTATATTATATATATAATTAATTATATTATATATAATTAATTATATTTTATGCCTATAGGTGTTGTGGACTAATAAATGTGGTAACCGGGTTGTATTTGATAATGAAAATGATTGAGCCAAAATCTCAACACTTAAGCCTGGATTGATAATTCATGGTGAAATTTATAAAATCAATTTATTAGTTTGTGATCCCCGATCACAAAGTGGTATAACTTATGGGCTTTATACAACTAGGTTTTTAGTTGTATTTCCTTATAAAATGAATAATTGGAGTTCAAACATTTTTTTAACCTAAACTCAAAGTGACCAGTCGCCACTTTGTTGAGATGAAGACTAACAATTGTTTTGCAAAAATAGAGTCTTGAAGAACTTTAAATAGGATTCAAGTGCAGTATAATTAAAGTAAGGATTCAATTAGGATTATGGATATTAGCAGGAAAAATTGTAAGTCTACAACTTATTTTATGTATACAGTAGATCATTATATAAACATGTTTGATAGACTAATTTGATAAGATTTAATTACTTCTATCAATTGGTATTATGTCAGTAACTTTTAAATGATTCATAGGATAAACGTATGTATATGTATAATGTATTAAAGCATATTTTTTTTATTGTAACTTGGTTAGAGTATGGATTTAGGGTTTATGAGAAAAACATGTATATAATGATTTATTCATATGAAAACATGTTTATGTGTTTAATCTGTTTTTTTGAATAAATTGACTGTATATATATAATTTAAGTTTTTTTTATAATTTGGAGTTTGATGGATGGCTTTAAATTTTCTCCTAAAATTTAGTATCAACCGATCCTTAATTTAATGAATTAATTCGAACTTATCGGGATAGCGGCTCATCGACGTCTTAACCTATGATGTTATTGGCGATCAAATTTTATTCGCCGATGTTCATTGTGGCCAGCAAACTATTGTCACTGCGGACGAACATCACGGCTTATAAGGTAAATTGTAACCCAATGTTATTGGTGAATGCCCAATTGCAGCAACCACTGCTAGCTGGTTGGGTATATCGCCCAATGATGGCAACAACATGCTCAAAAATTGAATTTTCGAGAATATATATATATATATATATATATATATATAATTGTTAATTAATTATATATTTTCCGATTTTTTTCACATGTGAAAGTGTTTTGGCATGTTGTTTTTGTATGTATTTGTGAAATAAATTGTTTATATGTCTGAATATTGAAATGGATATGCATGATTAAGGTTTCAGATTCTGGTAAGTGAGTAATTGAATCAATTAACGGTCATTCGGAAGGTTAATTGATCTCCTTGAGGATCTTAGGATTCGAAAAGGTTCAATGAGTTAATTTAAATTCAAATATTGTCGACCTTACCGAAGGTTAACATTTGAGGTTAGTTAATCATGAACTAGAGAAAATTTAATAAAAATGATAATTGTGATTATTAAATTTAAGTTGGTGAAATCATCCCTCAAGAGGGTTTCACTGCTACTTAGGAAAATGAAATTAATTATTATTTATAATTTAAGTAGATGAAATAAGACCTCATAAGGTTTCGCTGATATTTGGCAAAATTAAAATCATACCTGTTTTAATTTAAGTAGGTAAAATCAGTCATCTAGAGGGTTTCACTGATACTTAGGAAAATTAAAATAATGATCATGGTAATTTTCTCAAACTCATAAATACGTGTTGATATGATTTTTCATCTGATATCTTATTACAATAGTATTTTATGTGTTACGTATATATACGCATGTTAGTTGTTATATGTCAAATTTCTTATGTGTTGTGCGTTGTGTGTTACTTGTTTCTTTTCTAGTTCATGTGACGAGTTACACTCCTTTAGGGAATAAACCCTCATGTTGGATAATGCAGATTTTAACTAATGAAAAGAGGATATGAAATTGTACTTGAATTTTCATGTTTATGACCATGCACTAAAAAAACCTAAAACAATTGCTCTTTTTCTAGAAAGTTCACATGAATATACCAAAGAATATAAGATATAGGAAAAGTCTAATCGGTTATGCATGGCCATTATGCTTCAAGGGATACCAATTTTATTTTGTGGGACTGTCTAAACAGATGTTACAATTACTTCGGATTTTCTCAAGGAAGTTGAGAAAGTATTTTCAAAAAATGACATGGTAAAGATGGACCATCTCATTAATGAGCTCTCTACCAAGAAATACACTACAAAGGTAAAATCTCATAGCATATTTTGAGAATTTCTATAATTGGAAATAAGTTAAAGTGAATCGGGGTATACTTAACTTAAGAGTGTATGGTGGGGTTCATTTTTTAATCATTCATGTTAAAGTTTAATCATTTACAGACCGCTTATAATTAATGGGAAAATGGATAATTAGTAAATTGATTGCAAAAGAGGATGGAATGCTTAAGTGGAGGTGCATGAAATGAACATAGAAGTGTCTACAAAAGAGATATGGCCAAATGAAAAATTTGATGGAAAATGATCAGATTATGATTCAACTAAGAAGAAAAAACATGAGGAATAAATGGTTGGTCGATGCTTTTTCTACAAAAAGAATGTATAACTTAAGAAAGATCATGAGAAGTGACGATCTTACATGCTAAGCAAAGGTAATTTCACATCTCTGGTTTGTTTCGAAAAGTAATCATGTTTCTATGGAAAAGAATATATAGTGGGTTGATTCGGTTACAACAACTCATGTCTGTATTTCTTTGTAGGGTACGTTAAGGAGCATGATGTTAAGTGAGGATAAAAGATCAATTTCCACAACAGACATGAGCTCATGCCAAGTGTTGGCAATTTGTGATTTGAATTTAGAACTTTCCAATGGACATGTATTTCTTTTAGAGAATATTATGTTTGTTCCCACTTTTCGAACTTAATTTCATTTCTGATTTTATATTTGTATGAATATTCTTGTCTTATAGGAAACAATAAATTGACAATATCTTGTAATGATATGATTGTTTGCCATAATTTTTTTATAAATGAACATAATTTGTATTTATTAAATACTGTTAAGTAATCGTAAAATTACTATGAATGCACAACTTGTACCAAATAAGATTAATAAATCCACAAACTCCTCTAAAATGTGACACATGCGGTTATATCATATATCCAAAGTTATGATGGACAACCTTGTAGATTAAGGTTTATTGAGTCCCCTAAATTACTATGATTTTGGTACATCTATCAAATGTATCAAGGGGAAATAAACCAAAACCAAAATGGTAAGGACATATAACAAATAAAGTTTTAAAATTGATTCATACCGATATATGTGTACCATTTCTAAAAAAAATATGGAACGAGCAACAATACTTCATATCATTTATAGATGACTTCTCTCGTTTCGGATATCTTTACCTCATTCATGAAAAGTTTGAGGCCTTAGACAAGGTCAAATCTGTAAGGATCGAAGTTGAAAAATAACTTGGTAAAAGCATTAAGAGTGTTAAACATAACCATGATGGTGTATACTATGGTAATTATGACGGATCGGGTGAACAACGTCAATGGTCATTTGTAAAATACATAGAGAAGTATGTCATAGTCCCTCAGTATATAAGAGTTCACACCATAAAAATGTTATATTTGAGAGACAAAATCGTACACTAAATGATATAGTTAGACTTATGATAAGTAACTCATCTTTATCATTATATCTACGGGGGAAAGTCATCAAATGTGTCGTATATATAATCAATAAAGTACCAATTAAGAAAACCATTAGGACCACATATGAGAGTTGGAATAGGCGCATACCCAATTCAAAACATATGCATATATGGGGGTGTACAACTAAGGCAAGGGCTTAGGAACCTCAATAAAAGAAACCGGGGTAAAAAACAGTTAGTTGATTTTTATTGGTTATTCCAAATATTCTAAGGGTTTAAGTTTTATGATCCTCTTATTGGTAGTATATTTGAAACGAGAATGACAAAATTTCTATTAGATGTTTAGTTTGAGGGCAAAATAATGGAATATATGATTATTTTGGGGAAGAATTTGTTGATATTCATGAAAGTTTTAACAAAGATATTAAAGTATCATAAAATTGGAATTTAATGCCAATCATTTTGGTCTCCTTAAAACAACATAATACTCATAATAATATTGATGTTCACTTTGATGGTTTTAAACATGATACATATATGATGTTGTTTAAACAAGATAGACCTCAAAGTAATCTTCCATTAAAAAGATCAACATAATATTGTTTATGAAGGTCAAACTCTACCTCTTTAAGAAGTGCAAAAAGATGTAATGATGCCCTTAAGAAGGTCCATGAGATAAACAAAGAATGTTACACATCTAGATTTTATAAGACATCTTTAGGAGCATGATGAGTCATGTTCTAGAACTGTAGATGATCCATCATCATAAAAACATGTTATGGAAGTCTCTGACTCTCGAAAGTGGATTAGTGCTATGAATGAAAATTATAAATCAATGCAAGATAATCAAATATGAGAATTAATCCCATTTCTTAAAAGGAAAAAGGTAATTCATTGTAAGTAGGTTTACAAAACCAAACACAATTCCACGAGTAATGTGGAAAGACATAAAACACACTTTGTAGTGAAATATTATACTCATTGTGAATCAATTACTTTTAAAGATACATTCTCTCTAGTATCGATGAATGATTTATTCATAATAAACATGACATTAGTTGCACACTTTGATATTGAGCTTCATCAAATGGATATAAATCCCATTTTTATAAATAATAATATTGAGTAAAAGATCTATATGGTGTAACCAGAATAATTTAAAATAAGTAACTTAAAGAATCTACTTTACAGGTTTAAAAAAATTGTTTATGGGCTCAAACAGGCTTCTCGTCACTGGTACCACAAATTCTTTAAGGTGATAATCTCTTTTGACTTTTAGGTCAACATTGTTAAGGATTGTGTGTATCAAAATGCTAATGGGATTAATTGATAATTATGTAATATAGAAGGACTAATTTATAGCAAATAATAGACTTAAGGATATGACCATAATTAATGAATTGTTAGATACGTGAGACCTACCATTGCACTATAAAAGCATTATCATTTTTTTGGGAAACGATAAATGATTACACAATTATTACTTTAACTTTCTCTCTCTAAAAATATAGATGTCTCTCTCTAAAATATTAACTAAGTAATTTGAATCACAAATTTGGTCCTCTAAGCATTGCTCACGAGGGTCCAAGAGCTAATGTTTACAGAGCATGCCATAATTGGAAGTCTTCTCCTTTTTTCGCAAAGATATTTTCTGGAAACCTTCCAAAATATTTTGACATTTCTAAGTTGGAAAAAATTGATGGGATACAAGATCCTGACAGTCATATTGAATTTCATGATTAATTTTGATAATGATGACAAGTTGTGGTGCAAGGTATTCTCTCAAACGTTTAAGGGTATTGCTTCAAAGTGGTATAATCGATTTCCGCAAGGTTATATAAAAAACTTTGACATGTTCTGGAATGTTTTCCGGCAGTATTTTGTACGGAGTAAAAAAATTCGAGCTAATGGAGATACCATAATATACAACAGACAAAAGGTTGGGGAATGTCTAAAAAATTATACCAATTTTTTTGTTAAGACAAAAACAGATATGGAATATTATAAAGATTATGTGGCTTTAGCAGCGTATCGAATGGGGCTTCTCCTTAGAATATTGAAAGACATTGTGGCAGAAAGTCAAGCGATAACATTTGGGGCTCTACTTGATCAAGTTGAAAAAAGAATATCGGTAGAATAAACTCAGTTTCAAAGATCTCTTGTTACTACTCAACCTCCTCGAATAAATGTGCAACCTAAAGCAACAAACCAGTATCCTCCGAGGCCCAAAGTAAATCAACAAACGTATAGTACACAACAGGTTGCTAGGCCAATATTCAACTAGTGGATTCGACCAGAGTATTTTACAGATATGGCTGAGTGTGTGGCTACTATATTTGATAAAACTCGTGGTCATGTGCAATTTTGTAAGCCTTTCCCTATTCAAACTCCGAGGGAAAATAGAAACAACAGTTTTTGCAAGTATCACGAAGATGTTGGGCATGACACAAAAGAGTGTATTGCATTGAAAAAAGAAATACAAGCGTTAATTGAGAACGGAAAATTGAAAGATTTTGTAAAGCACTCTCACAAAAATCCGACAATGAAAGAAAAATCAAAAGCAGAAGAAATTGCGTTGGTTTTTTCCGAGGAGATCAATTCTTTTGATATTGCGACAGTGTACTTAGGTTCAAAAGAAAGGAGAAACAATATTAGCATGGTGGAAGAAATTATCCCAAGAAAAAAAGTTAGTGATATATGTGCATATTTTGAATCTTTGGCAATTTTTGGGGGTGATACTGTTGCAGGAAATTCGAACTGTACCCGGAAAAGGCATATAGTCAGCTTGACTACTCAGTTAGAAGTTGGTTTCTCGGCACATCAGCATCGAGTTCCCTCTCCAATAATTTGTTTTGAGGAAGATGATATGAGAAATGTGACAGACCCATATGAAGATCCAGTAGTAATTGCATTTGGGATAGTGGGTGATCATGTGCGATGAGTTCTAATTGACACAGGAAGTTCTGCCAATATCTTATTCATGAGCACTTATAAAATAAATGTTGATCCTCTTATTATCCAAAGATCTGATCGAACTATTGTGGGATTCACAGAGGTGACTGCTGAAGTAGTTGTAGAATTTGAAATTATGGTTGAACTAGGCTGAAGACCTTTTAGAAAAGAAGGTAAAATTTTGTTTATCGTAGTAGATGCTCCTACATCTTACAATGCTATTTTTGGGAGGTCCTGGTTTTCAAAAATGCATGTTGTTATCTCCATAATTCATCAGTGTCTAAAGTATGTTGTGGGGAACAATATTGGGATAATTGGAAGCAGCCAAAAAATGGCTAGATAATGCTACCGAATCGCTTTATCTTCCAAGCAAAATCAAGGGAATGAATCAGAGAAAGTATAACAACTAGTCTCAGAGCCAACCTTTTTTTAGGAAATGATGATTGATTAATGATTACACAATTATTACTCTAAATTTATCTCTTTAAAAATATAATTTTCTCTCTCTAAAATATTAACTAAGTAATATGAATCACTGATTTGGTCTTTTAAGCACTGTTTTACTCTAAAACTTCCTTCAAAGATTTTTGGAACTATCAGTGTGTATCAAAATTTTAATGGGACTAATTTCATATTTCTAATATTATATGTTGATGACGTACTACTTACCTCAAATAATAAGGAATTTTTACACATTACAAAAAATATTTTTATTAGAAAAGTTCGATATGATGGATGTTGGTGATGCAAGTTTTATATTGATTCAAATACATCGGGATCTTTCCTGTAGTATTCTTGGATTATCACAAAATACATATTTGAAAAGTGTGTTACAACATTACATATTGGAAAATTGCAAACCCTTGAGTGCCCCTATAGCAAAGTGAAAACATATTAAGTCTCGGTCAACGTCAAAAGATAACACTAGAGTTTAAGGAAATGAAAATGGTCCCTTATCTTTTGGCAGTCGGGAGCTTAATGTATGCTCAAGTTTGTACTAGGTCATACGTTTCCTTTGTTGTAAATATGTTGGGTGGGTACATTTGGTCTTTCAATAAAATGTTAGTTTTTTTAAAGTAAAAAAGGCTGGAGATCATTGAGCCTTCGTGCTGAGATTTTTGTGATGCGTAGATACACTAAAGATCACTTTTGGTAACATATTTTTATTGCTTAGAGGTGCAATATATTAGAAAAATGTAACAGAAACACTTATTGTATCATCTACCATAGCATAATTTATTGCGTGCTTAAGGTATTGAATCAATGGCTGTGGCTGCAGAATTTTATCACTGGATTACGTATAGTGCGAGAGATAGTATGTCCCATGAAGTTGTACTAAGACAATAATAGAAACTCGTCTAAGTCTAAACATATAAACATAAAGTTCTTATATGTTAACAGAGAGGTCAGAGGGGTCAGATAAGTATAAAGCACGTCGATGCATTATCATGATAACAGATCCTCTTGCAAATGTGGTATTGTCTAAGGTTTTTGAGGAACACCATCTATATAAGTGTAGCTCATTTAAAGAATTATTAGTTTCAGTGGGAGTTTTTTGTAATAGGATCCGATAATGTTTGCGATATTGTACACATAAAGGTTTATTGCAATATATATGTTTGGTTATATTTATTAACGTATGTTGCTTTATTCGATCTCTGAATGTATGACAATTTAAGAGTAGATATGTACGATTACAAGCCATCTTACTCTTAAATTGCAGGTCAAAGTAATTGATTAATGAAAATAATATGATTATTGTTGCATCTTATTGTTCACATTACAAGAAAGAGTTTTTTAGCTCTTTATTGTTTATTGATCGTGTACAGAGTTGTACCGTTCGCCTATTGACAATAGATTCAAAGTACCGATTGAAGTTGAATATTTTATTGAGTAGCACATGATAGTTCAAGCGAGAAATTGTTGAAATATTTATGGACCAATATGCTAAAATATATATTCAGTCATTGTCGTAAGGTAGTCCAATGCTTAAAGTAATCATATTAATTATATTATATATAATTAATAAGGTATTTGGCTTATAGGTGAAAATATGTTGTGGACTAATAAGTGTGGTAATTGAGTTGAATTTGAACACTGTAAAAATTAAGATCAAATTTCAACACTTAAGTCCAAACTAATATTCTAAAGCCTAAATTGATAAAATCAATTTAGTTAGTTGTGTGGTCCGATCACAAACCGATATAAGTTATGAGTTTTAGACCAAAGTTTTAGTTGTATTTTTCTATAAAAAATGAGTGGACTTCAAAAATACTTTTAACTTAAACTAATAAAAACGGGTCACCGCTTTATTAAGATGAATTATGGATAACAACGTGCAAAACGGTAAATCTAAGATTTGTTTAATGTATACAATAGATAATAATATTAATAGACAAACATATTTTTGCATATTTAATAAACTAATTTATGGAATTCAAATTAGTTCTATCGTCAATAATAATAATAATAATAATAATAATAATAATAATAATAATAATAATAATAATAATAATAATAAAATAATAATAATAATAATAATAATAATAATAAAATAATAATAATAATAATAATAAAATAATAATAATAATAATAATAATAATACAAATTAAAAAAAAATGAAAAAAATTCTTAATATTAAAAACTATCGATCAAAATTTCACAAGGTAAAAAGTTTTTTTTTTTTTTTTTTTTTTTTTTTAAAGCAGAAACTAAATCCGAAAATTTTAGGACGATAATATTGTCTTTAAACTAAAGTTGATGGAGTAACTACCTGATGAAACAGTAAACAAAAACAAGAATGTTCAAGAAGAAACTGAATACGAAAATTCTAGCTAGGATGATAATGTTCTTTTTATAACTCGAAGACCCAAGGGTTTTCCTTACGCAACTTCTCTTCTTCCTCCGGAGTAAAATCATTCGCGACGTTAAAATACTTGCGGGCCTGTTCTACTGTCATATTTTTGACTTGGTCAGCCGCTGCTTGACATGTCAGGTCCATTAAGGGCTTGATCTCTAAATAATTAGCCGTGAGAATTAGTTGAAACAATGTAGGTTGGTCGACTTGGACGAACACAGAATCGTAGTTATCAATTTCTTTCTTATCAGAGACTTGAGTGTGCGTCTTGCAGTAATCTAGGACTTTAGAGAGAATTATGCCATCTGCATTCGTGACGGGGATGACCGTATCAGCACAATTATCCTCGATCATGCTCTTGATAGTCACGGACATCATTGCTACATCCACAGGCACATTGAAAATTTCCCCATCTGAGCTCCTCAAGGTGACGGCCTTTAAAGAAGATGGCATTGATGAAGGAGCCCCTGAAGAAGTCGAAGGTTCCATAGAAGAAGAAGCCATCACAAGGTAAAAAGTTACCGCAATTAATAATACTTTAAAAGTCATCGGTAAACTGAATTTCGATGCAATAATTTTCTGAGGCGTTAATCAAGCTCAACCAGACAAAAGATGTTTGGGAAAAACCATAGAGACAAAAAAAAAAAAAAAAAAAAACTACTGTTAACACCTTGATATAATAGTACCAAAAAATAGCCAATGGAGTTTACTTGAGTCAGTTAGTTCGTTGCTGTAAAATAGGAGCACTGGTGAAAAAGTTAGTTGGAAGCGGCAGATCACGGGCATGGATAGTTCAAGACTTTAGGCCCCATACTCTCTTCTTTGTAAGTTTTAAAAACTAAATAGATACACGATACAGAATAGGTTTTGGGTCACAATTTTTAATAAATAAATATTATTTATATACATTAACTTTTAATTTTCTATTTTTACTTTAAAAATTCGATTCGTAAATATATATCAGTAAATTTATATTTTTAGTCTATATATTTTTCATAATTTCAAAGTTTCAAACAATTCAACAATTTTTTCTATAACTTAAATTAGATTAACTATTATTATTCATATCATCTAGAGATTTTAAGACTTATATTTATATCTGAGTCCTTTTAGAATAAAAATGGATATACATTTTGTCTATTGGGATGCTTGCAGCATTTCAACAGACGCATTATATTTTTTTTATATAGAATTCATCCGATACATTATATGTTAGTAGAACTTATCTGAAATCGAATCGATAAATTTTTTTTATAATCGATTGTTTATTTTTTTCAATGTATTACAAACATTATACTCTTATCAAAATTATTAGAGTGATCAATAAAAAATTAAAAATTAAATTAAAAATTTTAAATTTCAATTTTATATCATTTAAAAAAATGAAGAAAAATAAAATTTTGATTAAATTTAATTTTTTTTAAATAATGAATTAAACCGGACTGTTAATGGACCAAACCAAATCGAAACGGACCGACTAAATTCAATCCAGACCGAATCGAAATCAGACCAAACCTGAACCAGAACTAAACTGCACCCGACTAATAAAAAACTTAGCAGTTTGATCTGGTTCCAAAATTTATAACGGAAAACTTAGCAATATGGTCCATTCTAAACCGATAAACTTAGCAATCCGGAGGACAACCATTCTAATATCAAATATAAAAGGCCAAAGCTATTTTCTCCATGTTATTTTTTATTTCCTCCATCATTTGAAAAATCCTCCATGATGTTATTTCCTCCATAAAGGAAGTTACAAAATTGTCCTTTTACCCATTTTTTCTTCACTAAACTATTACCCTAACATACCCATCCAATTTAGTACAACAAAACCCATTCTTCACCCTAGAGAACTACCTTACAAAGAAGAAAACCCATTTTTCACTTATCACTACCTTACAACAGCTGATTCGAAGATAGAGAAAGCTTGGAGAAAGAAATTCTAGATTCTTCCCCATTATCAAATTTAGGGTTTGTAGTTAAACATGTATACAAATAAATTATGTTGCCTACTTTTTTCGTATCTTATTTATCACTGAATTGAAGATGGTAATAGGTTGATTATATTTAATAGCGAGCACCATACTTTTCTTACACGGGTGTTTTACACTTGATTCCGAGAGGGCCACTCGGAATCAAGTGCAATGTCCCAGTAAACAAATTATCACATAATATAACGAGACAGAGGGTTTGCAACTGATTCCGAGTGGCCCTCTCGGAATCAGATGCATATTTTTTTAAAAAATTACACCTGATTCCTAATTCCCGGCTCGGAAATAGTTGTTTTTTTTTTCAGAACTGTAAAAACGGGTTTAGCTGAAAAAAAATAAGTTTCGAAATAGGTATTTTCAAGCTACGAAGTTGTAAAACGTAAAAACAAGTTTAAATTACATTGTTTGTCGATTGAGTGCTGTTCTCCGGCTTTGTTTGGGTTTCTTCATTTTCCATGATTAATCTTCAATAAAATTGAAGTTCTTTGTTTTATGGTTAATTTTAGAGGTAGAATCATATATCTTGGATTAAAGTTAGGTTAATGCTGTGTTTTTTCATATAAGACTTTTAATTAAATAAATGGCATCTAGTGATAAATTTGAAATAAAAATAAAGGTAATTTGGTAAAAACAAATCACTAGTGTTTTTGAAAGTTTGAAAGATGGAGAAAATAAAAAATAACATGGAGGAAATAGCTTTGGCCAATATAAAATAGATAATTGGCTAAAGATCATTTTTAGTCTGTATCAAAATTCTCATTCAAATTATATTCATCTCAAAATTACAATTATTGTTGGTTTCCTTTTACATTTATGATCTGACACAAAATATATAAAAAAATCAAACTAAAGACCAATTGTGAAACAAATAACTGTTTGATAAAAAAATTAAATGAATGGTTGTTTTAAAATTGGTGATCAACTTCACGATTAACTATAACTTTTAGCTATATAATTTAAATGATTAATTTTCCATTAATAATATATAAATAAATAAAATTTTGTTTTATAATTTTAAATAATTTAATTAAATTATTAATAAATTCTAGAAATCCTCGTATAACTAAAATAATTTTTTGTAATTTATCAACTAGAATAAAAAATAAAAACTAGGAAAAGAAAATATTAAAAAAGAGAAAAATGATTGGCCAAAAATAGTTAGTTGATGAATAAAAAAATAAATAAAATTGGGATGGTATTAAATCGGTGCGGCAGGCTGTTAAATAAGTGGGGTTCACTTGGTCACACTGTTAGCCAAAACCAGCTGGTTTCTCTCTCTATCTCCTTCCTCTTCCCCTTCCCCTTCTCCTTCGCTTTCTCTCTCTATAATTTATTCTTCATCTCTCCTCTCGATCTAAATCTCTCCCTTCTCTTTCTCTCTCTAAACACCGAAAAAGAAAAAAGCTAACTTCTCTCCCCTGCAACTTCTAATCCATTTTGCTTGTTTTGTAAGTAAATAGAAAGAGTAAAGAGAAAGTGCATCACACAGGCCCATCTAATCTTCTTCCCCAAGTGACATATACGAGATCTATATACTAACTTCCTTCACAGGTACTACTACGACTACTCACTCATCCGAATCGTATTATGTTGTTTTCTATCTATATAATCTAGATCTCGTGTGTTTGATGTTAAATTTTTGCTCAATTTCGTCAAGTTAGTGTTTGGTTGATGAGAAAATTGAACGGAAATGGAAAGTATTTGATTATGTTCGGTGAGTTAATTGAAGAACTTAGTAATTGATTAAAGTTCGGTTTATGATTACAAATTATTTTATCTTATTGCATTTACGGTGTATCTATGATCTATGAGATAAAGAATTGTCTTTATCATTTGTTCGATTTAGGAATTTTTTTGAATTTTATGTTTTATTTTGACAGACGATTTGATTGTGGAATGATAAGGAGATGGGTAGAAAAGGGAAATGGTTTTCTAGTGTAAAGAAAGCTCTTAGTCCGGATTCTAAAGAGAAGAAAGAACTGGTAATTCAATCGGGTTTTGATGTTTGATTCAGTGTTTTTTTTTTTTTCGTATCGGAATTTTATATATGGTTGGTTTGTTTAGACTTGTGATTGTGTGTAATCATTTTTCAGAAAGCAAAGAAGAAATGGTTTCAAAAGGAAAAGGATTTAGTTTCCGATTCTGCTTCGTTACAGAATGTAACTGCGCATCCTCCGCCGCATCCACAGCCGGTAGAGGAGAATCTACCGGAGGTGGTAAATGTGGAGAACAAACATGCTTACTCTGCAACAGCTGACAGTGCTTCGACCGCTGACGTTTCTGTCGATGTTGCTCCTGCTCCTGTTCCTGCTCCATTAGTCACTCAAGTTGTCCGATCCTCTATGGTTTCTAGGTTTGCTGGAAAATCAAAGGAGGAAGCCGCTGCTATGAGAATTCAAACCGCATTTCGGGGATACCTGGTATGATTTGTATAATTTTCCGTGAAAGCTATGGTGCTCACTAAATTATTTCTAATTTAGTTTATATAGAATTGCAAAGTAAGTTAATTAAAATATTTAAATTATATTATTCTATCAATGAAATGGCCGGACACTATGCTAAGAATCACTAGGATGTTGGTGATTGACAAGCAAGGGTATAGTTGATAAGGTGATATAAAGGGTCAATATTAAAAATTTGCGGTAAATTACAAGTTAAATTTGGAACTCTTGGGAATTATGATTTTCAGGCAAGGAGGGCACTACGTGCTTTGAGAGGCTTGGTTAGACTTAAATCACTGATGGAGGGACCTGTTGTTAAACGACAAGCAGCAAGTACGCTTAAATGTATGCAGACTCTATCCCGAGTTCAGGCACAGATTCGGTCAAGGAGAATCAGGATGTCGGAAGAGAATCAGGCTCGTCAGAAGCAACTCCTACAGAAACATGCAAAAGAGATTGCGACTCTTCAGGTGTATTATCTTTCTCTTTATTACTGATACATAAAACTTCATTGGTGTGAAGAGTGAGTCTATGTTGTAAAACTATATTTGGCTGGTTCAGAGTTATATTACTATTTGTCTAAAACCTGCAAGTATTATAATATTATCTTTTCGGTGCCTTTTGTTTTATGGTGGAACAGACTGGGGACGATTGGAATGATAGCGTTCAATCAAAAGAAAAGGTAGAAGCAAGTCTCTTGAGCAGGTTCGAGGCTTCTATGAGAAGAGAAAGGGCTCTGGCTTATGCACACTCTCATCAGGTTACTTAGATTTAAGATTTTCTTTTGTTTAAAAAGAAAGTTGCTTCATGTTAATGTATTTCACATTGCCTGGTTTTAGTGGCATGAACAACTCACAGTGTATATGGCGGGGATAAACCTCTTCTTCCTAGACGTTTTTGGGAGTGAGTTAGACTCACTCCCATTCTAAAATGGTATCAGAGCCTCCAAAGCCACGTTTTAGTCTGGGTATTGTGCTCCCTACGTGTGTGAGGGGGGTGTGTTAATATATCCCCTTCTCTATAATTTATTTATGATGTATTTGCAGCAAACCTGGAAGAATTCTACAAGATACGTAAACCCAATGTTCATGGATCCAAGCAATCCAACGTGGGGTTGGAGCTGGTTAGAGAGATGGATGGCAGCTCGGCCATGGGAAAGCAATACCACAACAGAGAAAGAACTCAACAACGATAACTCTTCAGTAAAGAGTGTAGCCCGTAGTATCAACGGAGGAGAAATCAGCAAATCTTATATCCGGCACCAACTAAATTCCGCCACACCGAATTCCCCAACTGCCAGAAACAAACCAAACTCAGCTAAATCTCTTCTATCCCCTTCAACACCTTCAACATTTGCTAGAAAGTTAAAAATATCAAGCCCGAGATCAAACCAAAGGGTTGGTCCCGATGATGACACGAAAAGCATGGCCAGTGTGCAGTCGTCTCGCAGGCACACCATTGCAGGATCGACTGTGAGAGATGGCGATAGCCTTTCTAGCTCTCCATCCTTACTTCCAAGTTACATGATCCCAACGGAGTCTGCAAAAGCGAGGCTGAAGTCACAAAGCCCATTAGCTCCTGAGGAAAATGGAACACCTGAAAAGGGTCCAGTAGCTTCTGCGAAGAAACGACTTTCTTATCCTCGCTCGCCGGCTAGGCCAAGGCGGCTTTCAGCTCCGCCGAAAGTCGGAACCAGTTTGAATGCGGAAATCACAGTGAGCAGTGGAAGTGGCAGTTGAGATCCTAATCAACATCAATCTACGGATCTACTACGAGGATTGTCTCTTATTCATTTCTATTGATTTAATTATTCGTGGTTTTTTATTCGAGTTAGAGAAGCAATGTGAGGAAAAGAATGTCTAAATTATTATTACTTGTGAACTTAATATTTTCTTCTTATATTGATAAGTAATGCATTTGTTGTATTTCCCTTTCTTGTCTATACGTACTTAAATTTACACGAGCTTGTGAGAGTTACTGTTCACTTTTCTAAAACTAAGAACCGTTTACACAAGGAAAGTATTCCCAGAAATTTTCTATTTGAAGTGCCTAAATTGTTCTCAACAGATTATTGCCACAAATTATAAGTAATGTAGTCAAGTAAAATTTTTGAATACTATTTGTGTCGGTATCACATCAAATAATTTTTTTTGTTGTAAATTTAATTGTCTCAGTTAGCTGTCTAATTATATTTGTACTTTTGTCATGCACGTGGATATAATAGTTACTTAAAATATTAATTTTTACTATTTATCTAATCGATCTAATTATAATATGACCCCATTTATCCAGTATATCTAACATAATCATAATTCTTACCATATCACACGATATCTTAAGTTATCGAAACCCTAACACTATTATATGAGCATAGTTGGATATGCTGATTACATGTATATGCAAAAACTGTTGAAACTCTTTCGATGAAACTTACGCTTTGACTTAAATGCAGATACGTTTACTGGACCCTGAGGGTTGAGACAAGCTGTCGGGACTATTAGAATATAAGATAACTATTGCTAAATATTGAATATTCAAGTATGCCAAGAACTGGGTTTTTATTCACTTGCAGCAAATACAAATATATAGTAACAGATGTAAACTAAATGCTAAGAAATAGGACCACAACGTCCATAAACAAAACTGCTTCCTACATGATCTCTACCACTCTTTTATTCCCTATAAATGCTCCTAACAGTTACATGACCAAGTCATGTAATGACCCTATAAATGCTCCTAACAGTTACATGACCAAGTCATGTAATGACCCTATAAATGCTCCTAACAGTTACATGACCAAGTCATGTAATGACCAGGTATAAACTAACACACAAAATACGTAAATTCAACATAATAAATATGAGATTATCCAACAATTCCCCCCCTTAATCTCAATTTACTTATCCAGCTGCTGCACCCCCAAAAGATTACGCATTCTCTCAAATTTCACAGTTGTCATCGCACCTCACGAGATGATTCTTTTCCTCCGTTAGCTTCTCATGCTCTTTCTTCAAAAAGTTTCAGCTCTTCACTACTGCTAACAATCTTATTTTCCATGTCCGAAATTTTACGAGTTAAGTCCAATCCTTTGTTTTTCTCCTCGTCAAAACCCTTTATAGCACTGTCTCTATCGAGACTAACTAGATCAAAATCCCCACGGATACGATTGATCTCGTCAATTAACTTTTCGTTATTCACTTCTTGATGGCTATTAGATTCTTGTAGCTTTAACAGAACGCCATTGAGTTCGCTTATCTCTCCTTGAAGTTTTACTAACTCACTCTCCTTTCCGATCTTCATCTCTTGGATCTCATCCTTCTCTAGTGACAATTCCTCCAACAATTTCTCCATTTTCTTTGATCCCGCCATAGCCATCTCTACTTCTTTAGCAATTCTATCTTTCTCTTCAGTTAAACTCTCAATATTTCTCAACATCTTGGTCTTCTCTTCTACCAACTCCGTGATTCTCATAGTCATCTCTTTATCCTTGGCCAATGCCTCACCAAACCTCTTTTCCAACTCCGAGAGCTTTTCTTTCAATATATCATCTTGCGTTCTCAACTCCGAAACAATCTCATTTGATTTACTCAACTCCTTCTCTAACTCCTTGAGTTTTACTATTTGGACTGTTTTTTCAGTCTGGATTTCCCTCTTCTCTGCATCAATCTCTTGCAATTCCCCCTAAATCTCTTTCAAGCTTCTTTTTTTCAGTCCTAATAGTCTCAATTAAATGGTCACTTTCCTTCCTCTCCTTCAATAGTCTCTCCAATTCATTTTTCAGCTTCTCAACCTTCCTCCCCATAACTATCTCCTTATTCTCAAATTCAATCACTTTGTCTCTCAACTCATTTGCCTCCATAAAGACACACAACAATGACTTCTCCAGCTCCAAACACATATTCTCCTCACCCTCACGAATCAACTCAGCCTGGAACTCACGCATTTCATTTCCACACCGAGCCAACTCTGTCTCCAGCTCTTCTTTGGCTTGATAATTCACGTGTCCCAAACGAGCATGCCACAACTTTGAATCTTCTTCTGTTTTTGACAACATGCACCTTGGCGTTGCAGACTCAATGATTAGCTTATGTAGTCTATTTGCAGACCTTTTGACCTTCATAAGAAGCCTTCCCTCGCTTTCATGAACCCACATGTACTCACCTTTGATCGTAACTTGGTTTCCTTCTTCTGTCAATCGGCCCAAGCTAATGATGTTGCTTCGAAGGCTTGGTATAAAGTAGACTTCATTGAGCATTCGTTCCTCACCATTTTTGCAGCTAAAAGCAATTGAGCCCTTTCCTTTTATCTCCACACACGATCCATCTCCAAACTTAACCTGTCCAGACACTCCTTCGTCCAACGTATAGAACTTTGATTTGTGTCCAGACATGTGGTTGCTAGCCCCATTGTCGAGATACCACACGTTCGATTCTCTTTGATTTCCATCTGATCTTTCCTTCAGTGACGGTTTCACCTTCCCTTCGTCAATTACCATCGAACGTGTTTCATTCTTCGAATGTTCAGCCAACAGTAATGCTGGTTCATCATCGTCCATCCGCGTTAGGTTTGCCTCCTGCCTCTGTTCATTATAACGTCTTGGTTTTCTGCAGTGTCTCGCAAAATGCCCATAAAGATTGCAATTAAAACACCTGAGTTTGCTTTTGTCTTGTATTTCTCGAGCCCTGAAACCTGAGCTTTGTCCCTCTGTTCCTCCCTTGTCACTACGTTTGAGCCATTCTTCTCGTGTAAGTAGCAATTTACTCTCTTCACTTTCCTTGATTCGCCACTGTTCTTCTGTAAGCATGAGTTTTGTTTCGATCACATCTGTTTTCCCCTTTACTCTTTCTTCGTGTGCCTTCAAAGACCCCATAACCTCCTCCATACTCATGGTCTCTATATCACCGAATTGCTCCATCGTGGAGATAATCTGCAAGAATTTTGCTGGGACTGCCCTCAACAGTCGTTTAACCACATCTGACTCCTTCATTTCTTCTCCTAAAACTCGTATATTGGTTACGAGTCCATTGAGTTTCATATAGAAATCATCAAGAACATCTGCTCTTTCATACTGAGAGATTCGAAGTCTGCCTTGAGGGTTTGAATCCTCGCCTTCTTCACTCGATCTGCACCCTGACACAGTGTCTGAATCGCCTCCCATGTTTCTTTTGCTGTTTTCCTATCCGCAACTGACAGCAAGACTTCTTCTGGTATTCCCTGATACAACATGGCCATTGTGATTTTGTCTGTCTTCTCTTCAACTATTGCTTTCGGATCCGTTGCCTCAATTGCACTCCATGCTCCTTGAGCTTGCATGTACACTTTCATTTTGATTGCCCAAGTTGTGTAATTTTCTCTGGTCAGCATTGGATATGTAAGGCCAAGAGAGCCTCCTTTCATCTTGTTCGACTCCACGGTTGACATCCTTGCTCTGATACCACAATATTAGAATATAAGATAACTATTGCTAAATATTGAATATTCAAGTATGCCAAGAACTGGGTTTTTATTCACTTGCAACAAATACAAATATATAGTAACAGATGTAAACTAAATGCTAAGAAATAGGACCACAACGTCCATAAACAAAACTGCTTCCTACATGATCTCTACCACTCTTTTATTCCCTATAAATGCTCCTAACAGTTACATGACCAAGTCATGTAATGACCCTATAAATGTTCCTAACAGTTACATGACCAAGTCATGTAATGACCAGGTATAAACTAACACACAAAATACGTAAATTCAACATAATAAATATGAGATTATCCAACAGGGACTAGTGAATTTTAAGTCGGATGAGATATGTGTTGATCTGAAGTAGGCTGGTCTGAAGCGAGCTGATATGAAATAATCTGATATGAAATAAGTTGGACCGAAGCATGTTGGACCTGATGACTCCTGAAAATATTTGAAGGGAAAATAGGTCATGAATACTTTAAAGGTCACATAAAAATTAAAGAGATATTAAGACAGATATTCTTAAAAACGAAACTGCAAACAGTGGTAATAGAATAATAATTGTTCCCCTTTTCTAAGAAAAAGTATACTATCTTATATAGTAATGGTGGTGGACCTTTAGGTCTACACAATTAGACAAATTCCGTTTAATTTATCTCATTAACTTACTAAAGTAATATATTTGCTCCTTATTTAATGAAACACACTTAATAATTATATATTGTTGGGTTTAAGTTACAAAGTAAATACCGGCCCAATATTTTACTTGTTCCACTTACGGGGCTAATAAATCCTACCCTTATCAGGACAGAAGAAAATTTTTCTACTTGTTAGGTTTTCTATATTACTCAGTCTCCTATTTTGGTATTTCTGTATTAATTAGATTTCTTATGAATTAGACCCTTTATATTAATTAGTTTTTTATTTATGGGGTTTCCTATATTAATAGATTAATATTTTATTACAATTATTAAGTAATATGATATACTCTCGAGTGCATAATAAATAAATAAGGTTATCCCTAAACATATACATAGTAGAAGATATGCAATGCAAAAGGTGTAATGACATAATTTTGTGAGCATCATATTTCCTCAGTAAGATAAATAGCTATAGGATTTTTTATAGATAAGTGAGATGAGAGATAAACACTAAAGATAGAGTTTTGTGAATCACGTTATCTTTGTAACAAAAAATAACTGAACACTTGCAACTGAAAGTAGGATTGTTTCCACAATCTGAACCACATAAAATCAGTCATGTGTTCTTGGTTTTATTACATTTTTTTATATCTTGAAGACCTTGAACATGGGTAAATTATTCTTTTGAAGGATTTATAATCGCACCTCGATTATTTTCTCGGAAGAACGAAAATTTCCCAACAAGTAGTGCGATGAATGTAGAGTAACAAAATGAGAAGTATATTGATCGTCAATCTAAATGCTGGAGAAACGATATTTCATGTAAACCAAAAGTCACAAAGATAATTTCCATGAAGCTTAGCCTTCAAAAATTTGATGGATCGAATAATTTTAACTTCTGGAGAACTAAAGTTAAGGCTTACCTAGTACAAAAGGGATTCACTATTGATATCAATGATAAATCTACACAGGTTGTCACCGTGGTATTGTCTAAAGCTCATAGTGCCCTCATACTCAGCCTGAGAGATGAAGTGTTATATGAGGCATCTGAAGAGCCTACGACGTTGGGGATATGAAATTGGTTGGAGGTTATTTATATGAAGAATTCTTTAATGAACATAATATAGCTGAAGAAAAAACTGTACACATTGCATATAGATAGTAGCATAAAGAATCGAAGGCGCCTAGATGATTACACTTGAATCATACTCGACTTGAATGCAGTTGGCATGATGATTTATGAAGAGGACCAAACAATCATCCTATTAAGTTATCTTTCGCATGATTATAAACACTTCGCATACACCATTCTCTACGAAAAAGACTCATTTACGATGGCCAAAGTCAGGACCGTATTGAACTCCATAATATTTAAAAAAAGACTGTTATCAAGAGTGACTCTAAAAGGCACAAGCTAAGTGTAAGAGGTCGATAAGGAAATAAAAATTCAAGCAAGAGAAGAGTAAACTCTTGGTCAAAAATTCAAAGGGACTGAGACGAATTCAAAAGTAATATGTTAGACATGCAAGACAAAATGACATATCACTTGGAACTGTTTAGACAAGTGAAATTACAACAGGTATTAGAAGACTGAGGCCGTAAATGCTATAATGTTTTTTGATGATTTTCAGTATGCTTATGGCTAAAACCAATAAATGGATGTTGGATTCAGATGTTTTATTCCACATGACTTCCAATAAGCATTAATTTAAAGACCTAATATTTTTTTTATGGTGGAAGGGTCATCCTATGAAACGATGAATCATGTGATGTCAAATGAATTGGAACATTTCAGCTCAAGTTGTCAACAATAATTGAAAGAGTGATTTACAATGTAAAGTATGTAGCCAAAATTAAACATAACCTTATTTTTATTAGAATGTTAGATGGTAAGAGGTTACCTATAGGAATGAAGATGGCAGATTTAAGGTCTTGCAAGGCTTCATTGTTATTATGAAAACCAATATAACTAATGATGTATTAGTTATTGAAGGCTTTGTAGTGGTAGAGAGTATGTCTAGTATGGTGAAGGATTCTACCAGGTTGTGACAGCATCGGTTGTGGCATTTAAATGAAAAGTTACTAGGTGAACTAAGTAAGCAAATGTTGTTAGATGGTATTGCAGTTTAGAAGATGAGATTTTATGAAAGCCATGTATTGGGTATGAGCAAGAGGGTGAAGTTTCTGCCACCAATCAGATAACCAATAAAGTAATTGATTATGTCATCCAACCCTTTGGGCTATAGCATAGGAAACTACCATATGTGGTGTAAGGTACTTTATTTCGTTAATAGATGACTATTCTAGTAAGGTATGGGTACTAATTCTGAATACCAATAATCAAGTGTTTGTTGCCTTTGTGAACTAGATTTTTTTTATAGATTATCAAATCAGGAAAATGCAGAAGAAAATTCAGAGTGATATTAACTTGGAATATGTGAAAAAGAAGGTCACTGACTATTTTGAAAAAACTTGGCATTGCTATAAACCAACGTGTAAATGAGACTCCCCAACATAACATGCTTGTAAAGAGAATCAAATTGAACCCTGCTAAAATGGGTTATATATATATATATATGCTTGATACAACTACAATGACTCGAAGGTTATGGGGAGAAGTCGTGACAACGATTTGATATATCATTAACATGAGTTCATCTATGATGATTAAGTTTATTTTTCCTCAAAAGATCTAAACTCGAAAGAAAACCAAGTTTGACTATTTGATAATGTTTGGAAGTGTTGACTACGCACATCTGAAGTAAAATAAGCTTAGACCAAGAGCACTAAAATATTTGTATCTCGGTTATCTTGAAGAAGTATAGTACCTTGAAATTGAACATCATAAGGCTTTTAATAAACATGGATATGGTCTTTTAGCTATAGTTATCTTGAGACTCTTAAATCTAATAAAAGAGTTATATTTAGTTATAAAATTGTAGTGATAATGAAAATTTAAATTTACACCTCAAACATATGAATGATTTGGTGTTATGATTAAAAATTGTTAAATGTACAGCTATACAACATGCGGCGTTTTATTTAGTATCACTAATAAAATTGTTAGTTCTAGATATGTCGATGAACCAAATCAATAATGTTATTCATTTTTTTTATATAAAAAAAATCATTTCATTTGTTTAATAATCATATTACATTGCATCAGTTATAAACAATAGTAATATTTTTTTTCTACATATTTCAAATAAACAAATCGAATGAGACATTTGAATATTTAAGTAATAGAATGAGACATTTAAATATTTAAGTAATAGAATGAGAAAACATGTGAGAGAGATACATTTTCCCGAATAACTCAAATCAGGAATCAGATCATTCTATTCTATTATATTAAAAAAAAAAAATCAGATGTAAGATAAATTTCTGATTAAAAAAATTGTTATAATAATAGTCTTATTTTTAAAAACCTACAAAACATGTAATTAGAATTTCAAAACTTTCAAAGTAATAGAATAGAACTTTTTAAAAATTGATGTCTTCAATAAAAAAAAAACGCTTACAAAAATATAAAAATAAGACCGAAAATGTGGACCGTCCGATACATTGACCTTTGTTTCTCAAATTGAAATGCCTCCTTCTCTAGACGCTACCAGATCCTTCGGACGCTTGCGTATTATTCAAGTTTTATTTTCTTTTGTAATCTCGTATCTGCAAAACCCTGAAGGCGGTTATTCGAACATAAACCCTAAAATCAAGCGACGCGACATTTCTTATTCTTCAGGCTTTCACCAATCAAGAACATGGTAAGTAAGCACTCGCCTTCAAAAAAAACTCGTCTGATCTTCATTCGTTGATGTCTATTTCTTTCAATTGATTCGATGTTAGCGTATGGTATTGAATCATTTGGACATAAGGATTGTGTTTCGTCATAAATTTTGCTAGATTTCCTTTTATTTTAGTTTTGGCATAGCTGATTCTCTAGAGATTTTGTAACCCTGAGGAAAGTTTGGTCGTCTTTGGTTTAGATATCTAGAGGAATTATGATCCCTATGTGACTGTGTCGATGCGAAACTCTTAAGCCTCTTTATGTTTAGGAGCTCTTAATTGACTTGCAAAGATATTATGAATCCGGCTTAGCAACCTATCAGTTTTCGTTGAACGAAATTTGAATTTTGTAATTGAAAACATAATTATGTTTAAGTTAGGATTTGTTTCAATGGATTACTGGTTAAAGCTTTAGTGATGGCTTCTTATCTATAGTTTTATGTTGAGATTAATTAGCCAAACTGACCCCGAGACCTAGCGTTCTTAAATTCTGGTGGCAGGCACTTGTAGTAACTGATAATTTGTATGATCAAACTCCACCAGGACTGGGTTTTGAGGCACTTATGTGTGTCCAAATCTAAACCTGATTTTTTATTTTTACAATTCGGAATTGATCTGATTGACGAGATCTGACTTGGTTTTAACCTGTTTGTGTATTGTATTATGGAAAATGTGAATTTAAAATTGGATGACATGAAACCAGATTTTTCTCGGGTTAGAAAAGATAGATCACTTTGGTTGGACAGAGATTTTGCAACCCTACTTGAGACTTTTATTTCTATCCCCAGCTTTGTTGTTGTTTGTTTTCTACCCAGAATATAGATGTTTGAATGTAGAGTGTGCTACAGGAGACGCCACTGGTGGCTGGAATAGCGGTAGCTGCTGCAGCTTATGCGGGTAGGTACAGCATCCTAGCTTGGCAAGCATTTAAGGCAAGACCTGCTGCTGGTGTTAAAATGCGTAGATTTTATGAAGGCGGGTTTCAACCTACAATGACAAAGAGAGAGGCTGCTTTGATTCTTGGAGTCAGGTAATCTAGCTTCAGCAAAAAGAAGTAAATTTATTGCTTTGTTCAATTAAGTGTTTTAAGCATTTTATATGAAATTTTATTATGTATGTATCTTCCCATAAAAGCTCATTACTAAATGGCTAAAAACGCTGTTGCAAATGTTTCCCTTTTATCAAAATCGTGGCCCGGTTAATGACTTTGGTCTGTATACTACGGTTTAAAGGTTCGATGGTAGCATCAACCCGCTTAGCTTTGCTAATTGTCTTCAGCATGTCAAAAGAAGATATCATTGCTTGAGAGCAACCTATTATTATTATTATATATTTGATATTGTGCTCAAAGAACTTATCGAATACGTTTTTGAATTGTTTATTGTTACCAGAGAGAGAATGGCTGCGGATAAGATCAAGGAAGCTCATAGGAGGGTGATGATAGCGAACCATCCTGATGCAGGTGGTAGTCACTACCTCGCTTCTAAAATTAATGAAGCCAAAGACATAATGCTCGGTAAAAAGAAGAGTGGTGCTTCTGCTTTTTAAATTAGGATAAATTATACTGCTTGGTATTCCATAGAGATGCCGTTGAGTAAGGTTGGTGTAGCAGAGATCTTAGTGAAGTAAAATAACAACAAAATCAAAATCAAGGGGCTATATGTGCTGTATTGATTCTTTTAGGCCCCATATTCATTCAACTTGATGTGCTGTATTTTTGTGTTACTGGGTCTATAATGTAATGACAGATAAATGCTTATGTTTTTATACAATTTCGCTTCTCTGATGGAGAGAGAACAGCATTGAATTTTGAAAAAGAGGAGTTAAATTATAATCCATTTCAAATTTGTTTACATTATTAAGATGTACATTAAGAGCTCCGTGTGATGTTAAGATTGGTTTGCTCATATATGGCAGTAACCAATGCATTATTAAGATGGCTTGCTCATATATCACAGTACCCAGGGCACTACTAAAATGGTATGCTCATCTGTCAGTACCCGGTGCATTATTAAGATAGTTCGCTCATCTATTAGTAGCCAGTGCACTACGAAGAAGAGCTCATAGATTAGCAAGGAAAATTGGTAGATACAATCATAATTGTACCACATCATATGGTATTAGGGTATGACTATATATATCCAAATATGGTTTAAGTATACCCAAAAAACGCAGTTGACTTTTGTTTGATTTTTTTAGGACGAAAAAATCTTTAAACTTTTATTTAATATCTAAATTGTCACTAAGTAAAAAAAAACACTAAGTATATCCTAGATATACCCAATTAACAAAACAACAAAACAATCTATTTGGCTATGTAAACCCAAAAAACACAACTTCCTACTACCCAATTAACGAAACAATCTATTTGGCTATGTAAACCCAAAAAACACAACTTCCTACTAAATCAAACCCCATATTACTACAATTTTGTGAAGTTCTTCAAATTGTTCTTGAACATTCAAAGTTGACTCAAGAACATTCAAACTTTTTTTTTTTTAAATTCTTCTAATAAAAACACAAAATCAAACATGAATCGACGAAAATTAAAATAAAAACTTGTTTTTTTGAAGTTTTTTTTTTTAAAAAAAAGAGGGCGTACCATAGGTACGGGAGGCGTACCGGCTGGTACAGACCCCCTGTACCAGCCGGTACGACCCCCGTGTACCTATGGTGCATTCAGCTTTCGCTGCCGGCCATTTTTTGGCCGAATTTCGGCTGAAAAATGGCCTCCAAACATCCTAAAATTATGATTTTTTTACCTAATTCAACCACAACCCTAATTTTGATACTAATACTAAGTTTGCATATTTTAGTTCGCCGGATAAATTAGAGAGAAGTTGGAGGTTTTAGAGAGAAGTTAGAGAGTGTAAGAGAAAAAATGAGGTGGATGAAGGTTAGTATAAAAAAAATCTTATATACCCATAAAAGGGTATTATTGTCAAAATTTGGGTAAACTTATAACACCTTTGGGTAAACTTAAAATTGGGTATACTTAAACCACATTTGGGTATATATATAGCTTGATCCTATAATATTATAGTTATATCTAAGAAGCTGGTGAATTACTTGTCTTATTCAAGAAGTCGAATGCATTCCTGATCCTAAGAACTCGAAGAACTACTCATATAGATAACGAAGAACTACTCATATAGATAACATTGGTAATAGCACATCAGTCCTTGCTTTGGACGAACATCATCGACATTATGTGTTTTACTCAAAACAAAACTGTATTTTAGGTTGCATAATGTATTTTCAAGCTAAACACCTAATGTCGGGGTGCCATAATGTAGTTTTACCTAATGTCGGGGTGCCATCTCTTGATCAAAGCTCCTGCATAAGGGTCATTCGAGCAATAATCGGCCAATGTTTGTCGTAATGGTCTGAACACTGTGTTGTCGACGAATCTCATGTCATATATGTGGCCTATCAAATCTAATTTACGGACCACATACCAGTTGTGGTTGTTCTATAATTGAAAATTTGTACCGCCATGTCTTCGAACAAACCAACAACATAAATGTATGTAATATATTTTTAAAATAAAAATAATATAATTGTTAATAACATATTAAATACTTGCGTTCTCATATATATGTTCTATATTATGTTATTATCAATGTATTTGTAATGTCTCGATATATGATAGATTTTTTTCGAATTTATTTGCTTCTAACGGAAAGTTTCTCTCTTTTTGTCTCTCCATCTGCCCTTTGAATTTGTTTTTATATCCTATTTTGTCTTTGCCTTTGCCTCAGTCATCGGTTGTGCCTTTGGCTCCACGTCTAGAATTGGAACTGGTTGCGTTGACGATGCGGTTGGTTTTGCCAAGTCCTATGTGAAATATGAGGGTTAGAAACACTGTTAGTCTTTTTGTTTATCATTTGTATCAACATAGTCTTTTTCGTTCACTTTTGCGTAAAATTCATCCTTTTTGTTTTACAAATTTGCAAAGTCTTCAACACATGTGAAGCGTGAGAAATTGACACGTGTCCTCAAGTTTTGTTACAAGATTGGTCCCTCAAATTTTTGGCCAAAAATACCTCTGCCATGCCAAGTAGGATGCCAACTCAAATTTATGATTTACCTTAAAAAGTTACCATTTACCATTTCAAGTTATCATTTACCCACCATAATTATAAACGGACCGGTTCGAACCTAATTAAAACTAACCCAACCCGAAATCCAATACAATATAACCCAACCCGAAAACCTAGCTCACTATAATATAATCCAACCCGAAAATCTGACAAATCTTGAATCTATTATAATCAAAACAAATTTAATAATAATTGACTCGGAATTCAAAATCGGTTATAAATTTAAATCTAATATTTGTTATTACAGATAAGTAGAGACTCAAATCTCTTGAGAAAATTCCAGTGGTTTAACCCTAGCCGTTTGATTACATGATCAAAATACGAGATTGGAGTAACCGGGTGCATTTTTTATTTAAGCGTAGACATTACTAAAAGCTCCCTTCTTTGAATCGTTTTTGGCTCGAAAACATATTTCGTCTCCTCCACCTACACAAATCAGCAAAACCCAACTTCAAAAAAATGAATTTTTTTACTATTCAAAACAAAAGTCTACTAAAACCTTACTTGTAAATCAATGAGAAGAGGGACATGGGTCTTTTCAACTTTGGCAGCTAAAGAAAGACAAGTGACAGACACAAACTGAATCATCCTTAGCTTGTTGTTTTGAAACCCGAAGCTATTTATAAACCTGTCGAGATAATTAATAGCGAGAACGGCTGTTAATGTTGAGAACCCAAAACGAGCATCGACTTTCAAGATCCAATTCACAACTTCTTTTCTTGTTAAACAGAGACTAGGACCATCATCAACGATCGAAGTTTTGTTTTCATTGCTCTGTTCTCGTTCTTTCGTTAAAAGAGAGAATCTCTTCACAATTATGGGTTGGGTTATATTGTAGTGGGCTGGGTTATATTGTATTGAATTTTGGGTTGGGTTAGTTTTAATTGGGTTTGACCCGGTCCGTTTATAATTATGTTGGGTAAATGATAACTTGAAATGGTAAATCATAAATCTGAGTTGGCATCCTACTTGGCATGGGCAGAGATATTTTTGACCAAAAATTTGAGGGACCAATCTTGCAAACACGTGTCAATTTCTCAGGCTTCACATGTGCGGGGACTATATTTACAAATTTTTAAAACGAAGAGGATGAGTTTTATGCAAAAGTAAACGAAGGAAACTATGTTGATACAAGTGGTAAACATGGAGGACTAACAGTGCTTTTTAGCCTGAATATGACGATGTTTTTCGTTATCTTTTTAGTAGACCCTTGTCGATCTTTGCTTTTAAGGTAAACGTACGAACCACTCCAACTCGTTCGCCCTGGACGATGATGTTGAAGTTATATGAGTGGTTTTTCATCATTTTTTCGAAGGCAGCATGTTTCAAAAAAAACATAATGTAAGCATTCAAACATAAACAACCAAAAAAACTACTAAAATTAACAAATTTTAGTTAATTTTAGTATCATTTGTTGAACAGAACGACTTCTACCTACGTTAAACACAATATAACCGCCAAGAAAACCTAAAACCTCAAAAAAAAAACAACAGTTTTGGTTCAATTAACAATGTTAATCTCATATTTAGGACTAATTTAATAATATAATTGCAAAAAAAACTCAATGCACGTAATTGATAAGCGATAATTTGTAATAAAAAATATTTAAACCACTCAATTTTCAATGAATCTATATGATTTTTTATTTTATTTAAAAAAGAATTTAATTTTTTTTAAATCTTAAACAAATCCAATTCAAGTAAAAATTAATAAATAAGTCTAATTGTGAGTTTAATAAATATTTGTTTACCGTGTATCAGAATGAAAATTCATGATTTATATTGTTAGTTGTAGTATTATTGAGTTTTTGTGTTTTTAGGAGAAAATTTGGTTAATTTTTTCAAAATAATAATAATTAGAAGCTATATATTAGCCTAAAAGAATTTTAAAATAATAAATGATTAATTATATATGATGAAATTTTATAAATGGTATTTTGACGGTATTTCTACCCAACATTTTTTATATAAAAAATGATAGGTTTCATAAAATAAATTAAAAATTTATTTATTTATTCAAAGAAAATATAGAAAAACATTCGTAATTAAAAAAAACGTATATAAAACAATTCATAATTTCTAAAAGAGTATACTATTGTTACAATTGCACATTAATTCTGATTTTGGACTCAATTCGTAATACATAATCGTACTTGATAAGGAAATAGAAATTTATGGACTAAAATGTAAATAATAAAACATTATATAACAGATAAAGTTAGAAGATGACTTCATAATTATGTATTTTAGTCAAGGACTAAGAGTATAACTTGAAGAGTTTTAAGTATGCTCATGGGTGATTTTGTGTTACGAAGATCTCTTAGTGCCAAAATAGACTTAAGAACTTAGCTAAGGTTAGAGAGAGAAAGTAGTATTATATTCATCTCGTGATCTGTGAAGCGTGTGTGTACAATTGCGGGTCCCACACGATTTAATTCCCGTTTATTACATTTTTGGTCTCTATATCTTTTCATCTTCTCATAATGGCTACTTCTTTAGTAGTCTATACAATTTTCTCCTAATACAATTTCTTCTTTACAATTCTCTCCTATCATACTTCTTCTTTACAATTTTATCCTTAACAAACCTCTTCTTTACAATTTTCTCCTTAACAAACCTCTTCTTTAGAATTTCACCATCTCTTTTATTCTCCCTCATCAGTAGCCCCCCCAGTCCTAGTAAAAATAGTTTTATTGGGACTGTAAAGAAGTCTCCACTGCTCCCTCGAACATCTTTTCCTCGGAGAACTCTTCTTCAACTGCAAAATTTCCTCCTCGAAAATGCTTTTGAACAATACTTCAAATGCTACATATCTCTTCAAAAAAACGTCTCCTCGAAAAAGCGTCTTCTAAACAAATACATCTCTTAGAATATAGACTTCTTTTATCTCATATTAACCAGTAGCCCCCCAATCCTTGCAATGTCTTAGCAAGGACTGGCTCATGCCTTGGTAATGTCGCCCGTCAGAATTCGTTGTGCCAGCATATCACAACCACCATAATACTATGATAAGACATTGCAAAGATTGACTGAAAAAAGTATGACCTCAGCAGTCGTACTTTCTTGTCAGCGTAGAGATCGTTTCACATTCCTGAGACTGGATTATGCCTCTGCAGCTTCTCTCGCGCTTTTCTGTCAAGAATTCTTCACCTAGGGTACCCATAATGCCCCTAGACAAACAATAGAAAATGTCCCCAGGCCTGACTGACCCAAAGATCCCACTACCCTCTATATGTACTGATCTCCCTCCTTATATTGCAAACTTTACATCTTAAAATTTTTAGAGAGAGAAAGACCTCGTCGGATTCCAGAGTGGCTGATTATTAGCAAAAAATTCGAGGAGAAGGTTGCTGCTGGTGAATATATTGAGCCTCAACCCCAACCTGCTGTAACTACGTTTTACAGCTCGTGGCCTCCACCAGAAGATTCTACTGCCATCATACCCTTCGAAGTTTCCCGACAAAGCCTAGTTACTAATTAAAGCGAAGTCGACCCCATGGGCAAAGATAAGCAACATAAACACTCATCTGGGAAAAGGAAAAAGCATCATAGGAGAAAATCCGAGGAGCGCAAATGCGCGAAAACAACGCCCTCGGAGACTTCGAACTCTCCATTGGCTCTGATTGCTGAAAACCCCCTTCCAAAAAATGACAACTCAACATCAAGTCTTCCAGCCACTCCTTCAATCACAAGGAACGGTACCCCTCGATTTTCTCCAGGAAGGAATACCTTAACCGAGGAAGAGCTGCGAGATATGCGAAACAGAGCTTTGGCTGCTAGAGGAAGAAGGATTGCCTCAGATACCCCTGAGTCAGAAATTCACCCATCATCTCCTAAAGAGCAACAGAAGACCACTAACTTGCCCATAAAAGCTGATAAAGGAAAACAAATTGCCTCGAATATCCCTGAGTCAGAAATTTAGCCATCGTTTCCTGAAGAGCAACATAAAACCACTAACGTGCCTGGGTAATCTTCGAGTCAAATGACTACCAGTCATCCAGTAATGTCCGATGAGCTAGCTCGCCGGATCGCGCCTAAGTCCAAGGGAGATATTACGCTTCCCTTAGAACTTGATGCTATTGTAGGCAACAATATCCGAGGGATAAAAAACAAACACTTGGTGGCATTGCACAACATTCAGTATAAGTACTTTTCACCATCAGAAGAACCCATGCTGAGAACCCGGTGGTGCATTACTTCGTACATTAACATAAGGTTCCCTTCTGAAGGTGAGTCTCCTCTATCTGTGAGGGATAATGAACTGATTGTATATACCGACATAATGAACTGGGGATTAAGGTTCCCTTTAGACCCATTCTTTATTGAGTACTTTGCCAAGATTAGTCTGGGCCCCTCACAAGCTGGGCCAAATATATGGTTCACACTCATGGCGATCATCATGGCTTCAAGGATTTCAAGCATCGAATTTTCCTTAGAAGAGCTGATCGGACTTTCTGGCCTAGCAAGGAATCCATTTTTTCCTTTTTACTCACTAACCTTTAGCCGATGACAAAAAGTGTTAAAAGACTTGCTGGAGCCAGATAAAAAATGGAGGCAACAATTTATCTTCTTTTCTGGTCACTGGGAAACAGGGTCAGAATCGACGCCTTCGAATCCTCACAAGTTATCCCTCATGTGGACCAATAAATGTAAGTTGACTATCTTTTGTGATCTATTCTCCTCGGATAATAGAATGCTGACTTAAAAAATTCTTGTAGCTATGACAGGTATTTCAAAACCCTACTCGGACTACGTAGAGAGTGCTACTATTGTCTTCACCAAATTGAGTGAGTGGGCCAAAAAACACTGGGAAAACAGATTTCGCCTGTGCTTCGTCAACAACAACTTAGCCATGGGCCGGTTGTGGAGATTGAATCCTCTTGACCGATTGACTGTGAAGGAACTCATGACCCCTCTCCCACAACAAGAAGTCTTAGACCGTGTGACGAAAAAAGACATAGTCATATACCTCCCAAAACGTTCCCGTGCCAAGAGTCATTTTGGAGAATCCGATGAAGAACTCTCCTCGAAAGATCGCCAGTCAGACAACGTAGGAAGAGTCACCATCCAGGAACCACCTCCCACTTCCATCATTGAGATACCATATTCCAACTCGTCTCCAACTAAATTTGTCCATCCACCAAAGAAGAAAGACACCAGGGCAAAAGAGAAGAGGAAGAAAGCTATTCTGGAGCCCATCCAAGAAATACCCGAGGATGGCAAAATGCAAGACGACATTCAGGAAACCACCCATGGCAATGAACTCCCCGAAACACCGAAGGAGCCCGAACAGGAAGTTCGAGAGAACTCTCCCAAGGAAAACTCTAACCAGACACCAAAATCTCCCCAAACTCAAACTTCGAGGCCTTCCTCCATCGATAATTCCCCTGTGCTGGCACCACTCCCTATTCCTCGAAGCCAGCCTCCTCAGAATGTGGACCTGGACATTGTAATTGGGGAGACTTTGTATTACGATCCTACAGTACTAGGCTCACCCACCAATTTTTTCGAAGTTCCTCTTGATGATGAATTTTCATTAAATCTTCGAAGTTTGCTACATACTTCTGTCCTTAAGGGAAAGAAAATACAACATCTTGAAGATCGAAAAAATCACTATAAGTTCAAAGCCTCCCTGCTGGCGTCGCAACTTGAAGAAACCAAGAGGCAATATGCCATTGTGGAGAGCCAAGCAGATGCACTGTATGAAAGACTATATGCGTCTGAAAATTACGTCATTATGCTTGAAAGGTGCTGTCAAGAAGAAAAGGACCTCTACCAAAAGAAGACAGAGGGCCAAGAGAAACTCATTATCGAATATCAAAAAGCTCATAAAGTGGCACGCAAAGGTTTTAACGAATGCTGTAATGATTATGAAAATATTTACAAAGACAGAGAAAAGTTGGTAAAACGCATCAAAGATTTTCCTCGGTATGTGGAGGAAGATAAGGAAAAGGTTGTGAATGCCTATGCGACCAAATGCACAAACAATCTTGCCGATCGAGATACAACAGTTCGAGCATGCCTAATAACTCAACTTCATGCAGGGCACCCCGAATACGACCTAGGAAGCTTTTGGAAACTCGTGTCCCCGGATCTTCGTCCTCCTCATATTGTTGTCAGTGAGAGTGAGTCATCAGACTCCGAGGAAAGTGATTCCCAAGATAAATCTCAGTAGTAGGTAAAAAAATGGTGGCACAGTTTGTAGTAGTTGTGTATAAGACCTTATAAGGCAGTTTTTGTTTCCCTTCTTACTTTATGCGAGGAGATGTACTCCTCGAATTTTTGCGTATGCCCCAACTAGGAATGTTTAATCATGCAACTTATTATTTATTATTTTATCCTAAGTGTTTGCCAACTCGTATCATAATATCGATTCAATAGTTAATCTATATCAATTCGCGCTGTGGTATGCATCAAGAACTATGCTAAGACTATCTAAAAAGAAATAGGCTAAGGCATGGCACCGAGAAAGTTAGATACCAAATATGATGCCCAAGGCAAAGAACAATTCGAGGCACAAAATATTGTGACCCAAATAATAGCCCAAGGCAAAGAACAATTCGAGGCACAAAATATTGTGACCCAAATAATAGCCCAAGGCAAAGAACAATTCGAGGCACAAAATATTGTGACCCAAATAATAGTTTAAGGCAAAGAAAAATTCGAGGCACAATTTTTTGTGACCCAAATAATATTAAGGCAAAGAACAATTCGAGGCACAAATTATTGTGACCCAAACAATAGTTCGAAGGGTTAAACAATTCGAGGTACAAATTATTGTGACCCAAATAATAGTTTAAGGCAAAGAACAATTCGAGGCACAAATTATTGTGACCCAAACAATAATTTGAAGGGTTAAACAATTCGAGGCACAAATTATTGTGACCCAAACAATAATTCGAAGGGTTAAACAATTCGAGGCCCAAATTATTGTGACCCAAATAATAATTCGAAGGGTTAAACAATTCGAGGCACAAATTATTGTGACCCAAATAATAGTTTAAGGCAAAAAGTACGTTCTATTAAGCAACTCATTGGGACACCTCGTTAAAACCTTTATGTGCCTATCAGGGTAAGAAAGAGTATGCCCTCACTATGTTTTGGAACTTTGAGATACAAAAAAGGACAAATGTTAAGCTCTAACTAGTTCCTCATTCAAGATACAATTTTAAGTGTTCAATGTTCCATGGAAGCCGGAGATATCACCCTTCCTTGTCTTTTAATCGATACGTGCCCTGTTTTACTTTCTCGGTTACTTCATAAGGGCCCTCCCAATTTGGTCCCAATTTACCAAGACTCTTTTCTTTAGTTTGTAGAAAGACTTTGCGTAGTACTTTTTCCCTCACCTTAAAATCTCTATGCTTTAATTTAGATGCATATCGACTCCTCATAAGAGTTTGGTAATGTAAAGACTTCAACTGTGCATGTTGTCTTTTTTCTTCAACCAAATCTAACTCCGGGGCTTTGCTTTGATCATTCACATCTGCTGTATAAGTTGCCACACGATATGAAGGGAAAACAATCTCCGAAGGGACTATGGCATCCATGCCATATACTAAAGCAAATGGAGATGCAACAGTGGCCATTCGAGGCGTTGTCCTATAAGCCCATAATACTTCTTGTAAATAATCAGGCCATTTTCCTGCCTTTCCTTCCAAATTCTTTTTCAAACCATCAAGAATTGTTCGATTGGTCACTTCCACTTGTCCGTTAGCTTGGGGATAAAATGGGGCAGAAAAACATTGTCGTATGCCCCTGGAAAGGAAAAAACTTTTAAACTCCTTGTTATCGAACTGAGGCCCGTTATCTGTTGTGATTTGCAATGGTACCCCAAAGCGACAGCAAATATTTGACACGACAAATTTAATTGCATCTTTGGCTTTTGTCCCTGCTAGGGGTTCCACTTCCACCCACTTAGAGAAATAATCCACCGCTACTATTATAGTCTGTCTGCCTCCAGACGCCATTAGTAGGGGCCCAACTAAATCAATGCCCCACTTGTCGAATGGGACCGCCTCTGAAATACTCTCCAATAATACCCCGGGCTTGTGGATTACGTTGGCATAGCGCTGACACGTGTCACATCGTTTTACCAAGTCTTTTGCATCTGAAGCGATAGTCGGCCAATAATAACCAGCCAGAAACACCCGTTGAATTAATGCCTTATACCCACAGTGGGCTGAACCTTCCCCATCGTGCAATCCGGACAAGACAAATTGCGACTCATCCTTGTTCAAACACCTTAGTAATGGTCGAATCAAAGATTTCTTATACAGAACGCCTCCCAACATGATATACCCATGAGACTTGAACCTGATTTTCCTAGCCTCGTACTTTCCAGCAGGTAAAGTATCATTTTCCAAGAAGTCAATAATTGCTGACCTCCAATCATCTTTGATCACATTGCTCACCTCGGTAACATTCATTGAATGCTCTGCATCGATCATGACCGAAGGATGTTCCTGAATCAAAACCCATGGGTATCCCTCTGTTCGTGAAGCTGCGGCCAAAGAATCTGGGACAACATTTGCCTCTCTTCAAACGTGTTCATATTTGACCTCTTCGAACTCAGAAACCAAATCTTTTAATGCCTTAAGATATTGTATCAGCTTATCTTTTCCGGCCTCAGATTCCCCCAAAGCTTGGTGTATTACCAATTGTGAGTCACTGATCAGTTTAATCTTTTTGGCCCCACATATTCGAGCTAAACGTAACCCCGTCAATGTTGCCTCATACTCCGCTTCATTATTAGTTGCTTTGAAACCAAATCGAATAGCTTGAAACATAGATATCCCTTCTGGAGAAATTAATTGGACACCTGCACCACTTCCAGAGTTATTCGACCCTCCATCCGTTCGTATCAACCATTCTGTGTCATCAAAATGGTCGACAGTTTCCATGTCCTCTCTGTCTGAGTGGAATTCAACCAAAAAGTCAGCCAACACTTGGGCTTTTATCGTTGTTCGAGGCTCAAATGCTATGTCAAAATCTCCCAATTTGACTCACTATTTAGTCATTCGCCCATAGGTATCGGGCCTTTGTAACAAACCTTTCAGGGGGAATGTCGTTCGAACAACTATATGATGTGCCTGGAAGTAAGGTCTCATCTTTCGGGCAGCTGTTACCAAAGCTAAAGCTACATTTTCCAACTTGAGATATCGTTTCTCTGCATCCAACAAACTCTTAATGACATAATAGATAGGTTTCAAAAAAACGTCCTCTTCTCGGAGTAAAACAGCACTAACCGCGCAATCTGAAACTACTACATAGATAATTAATCTTTCCCCCTCCAATGGTTTAGACAGTATATCAGGGGATGTCAAATATTTTTGAATTTGGCGAAAAGCTGCTGAACACTCATCAGTCCAATTAAATTGTTTCGCGTTTCGTAAGACCTTAAAGAAAGGCACACATTTATCCAAGGACCGAGAAATAAATCTGTTCAATGCTGCCAATCTCCCTGTCAAGATTTGGACTTCCTTGATATTTCGAGGTGGAGTCATGGTGATTAAAGCTTTTATCTGTTCTGGGTCAGCCTCGATGCCTTTTTCACTTATCATATAGCCAAAGAACTTGCTTGATCGTACCCCAAAAATGCATTTTTCCGGGTTCAGTTTCAAATTGACCTTACTCAAATTATTCAAAAGTCTCCTCTAGGTCAGCAAAATGATCTTCGTCCCGCAAACTCTTGACGAGCATATAATCAATATATGCTTTGACATTCCGACCAATTTGCCCCTCAAAGGTTTTGTTAACTAAGCGCTGGTAAGTTGCCCCTGCATTCTTGAGGCCAAATGGCATAAACTTGTAACAATATAATCCTCTTCCGATAATAAATGACGTTCTCTATTCATCTTGTGCATCCAACCGGATTTGGTTATAGCCTGCATATGCATCCATGAAAGACAACAAACGATTGCCCGAGGTTGAATCCACTAATTGATCAGTGCGGGGCACCGGAAAAGGATCCTTCAGACAAGCTCTGTTTAGGTCCGTGAAGTCCACACACATTCTCCACTTTCCATTCTTCTTCCTGACCGAGATAGGATTCGATGCCTATACAGGATAATGCGACTCGCGAATGTGGTATATGCTTAATAGCCTTTCTACTTCCAACAAAATAGCTGCAGCCTTCTCCTGAGAGACGGGTCTCCTTTTCTGGACAATGGGTCGAACATCAAGTCGTACCGCAAGTTTATGACATATTATCTTTGATGGTACTCCAGTAACATCATGTGCACACCAAGAAAACATATCGAGTTTGTTAGATAAAAACGCAATTAATCTTTCTTTGAACTCAAAAGAAAGTTTTACTCCAATCTTCCAAAATTTTCCCTCTCCAAATTTATGTTCCTCGGAATCTTCTTCTGGGACCAGAAATCCGGGGGTCTCCCTCGGATCATCACACGGAATGATTTCCGAGGGAGGCCCCTTTAATTTCTATGCGTTATCTGATACTTCTCCCCGAACTCCATTCAAAGATAAAGCGATCTTGTAACATTCACGGGAAATCTTCTATCTGCTCCCGATTGTCCCGATGTTGCTGCCTACCACATATTTGAGACACTGATACACCGTCGAAATCACACCATGCATTCGAGAAATCCAAGAGCGACCCACAATTGCATTATACAAAGTTGGTGCGTCGAAAACAATGAACAATACTTCCACTTCCTTCTTGAACGGCCCACGACCTAACTCGACCACACATTGAAATTCTCCCGGTGACGCCGGTAAATCCTACTATGGTTCTGTCTGATCGTTGTATAACCGGTGGGTCAGAAATTCTCCTGTAAGTGCTCATAAACAAGATGTTCGCTGAACTTCCTGTATCAACAAGTATCTTCTGAACTCGATCACCAACAATACCTGCGGCAATCACCACCGCATCTTCGTGCGGGCCCGTGACATTTCACATGTCTTCATCATCAAAACATATGATGGGGGAGGATAGTCGGTGTATTTATGCCGACACCCCTGCTTCAATTTGGGAAGTCATATTGACCATATGCCTTTTCCGCGAGCTATTAGAATTCCCGACGATGGGGTCCCTTCCAAAGATTGTCAGTGACTCAAAGAAAGCACATAGGTCGTTTACTTTCCCCCTCGGAATAATTTCCTCCAACATATTAACGTTGTTCCTTCCCTCATTAGGATCCATATACTCTTGCTCAATATAAAAAACATCAACCTCCTCGAAAATCACCATGGCTGTATTAGCGTTTTTTGGAACAGCCTTTACCACAGCATTTTTTTGGGAGTGATTTTTTACAAAATCTAACAACATTCCATTTTCGATCAAAGCTTGCACTTCTTTTTTCAAAGCTATGCAGTCCTTGGTGTCGTGCCCGATATCCTCGTGATACTTACAATACTTGTTGACACTTCTGCTTTCCCTCGGAGTCCGAATAAGAAAAGGTTTTCTGAACGGCACTGTGGTTCTTGCCTTATTAAATATAGTGGCAACATTTTCCGTTAACTCCACGAAATAGTCTGGTCGAACCCACTTGCTCGACATTGGTCTGGCACCTTGATTGTAATTTTGATGGTTGCCATAATACTGTGGGTTTGTTTTCTGCCTCGGCGGATATTAACCCGTACTTTTGGCTTGAACATTGGCACGAGGCCCTTGGTTACTAGGATCAGATCTCTGAAACTAGTTCTGATCCAATTGATCACCGGATCCTTTCTCAGATGCCCGAGTCTCCTCCACCAGAATTCTCTTCTCAACCTGATCCAACAATGCTCCGAAGGTCATGGACCGACTCTCCTCCATCGTGTCCTTTAATAGTCCGGGGAGTAGGCCCATCCTGAAAGCTGCAAGTGCCACTGAGTCTTTACAATACTCCATGTCGGTTTTCGCTTTGACGAATCGATTGGTATAATTCTTCAAGCTTTCCCTAACGTTTTGTCTACAATAGATTATCGTATCTCTGTTAGCTCTGAACTTTTTGCTCCCCACAAAGTGTTGTCTCAAGATATTCCAGAACATGTCGAAATTCTTTATCGAGCCCTGCGGAAGCCTATTATACCACTTAGAAGCTACCCCCTTGAAGGTCTGAGAAAACGCTCTACACAATAATTTATCATCGCCATCGAAATTAATCATGAAATTTTTGAATTTCTTGATGTGATTATCAGAGTCTTGTGTCCCATCGAACTTTTCTAACTTCGAGATATCGAAATGCTTTGGGAGGTTTCCCACTAAAATGTCCGGGGACAAAGGAGAAGCTCTCCAATTATAACATGTCTGATAAACATTAGATCTCAAGTTTTAATTTCTCGGAAAATACAACCCCTCCTCGGATGGTAGAGTATATTGATGATGCCACTCCAAATTTCGCGGGCCAACATTTTGGTTCCCAACGGGAAAATTCGTTTGGCCATAACCCCGCTCATTAACTCGAGTATGATAACTCTTCTCCCTTGGAGACTTCCTCTCCGAGCTTCTCCCCCTTCGGTGGTCTGCGTGTCCTCGACCATGTCTTTTCTTTCTGTGATTTTTCCTAGTAGATGACTCTGACGAGTTGTAAAGAGCATAGTCGCTCGAGTCAGATGACTCCATACGTCGTTTTTCTTTCCCCCTCAAAAATCGGTTTTGCGCTCATCTTTTCCACTGTCTGGCTCCCTTCTCACCTCGGAGCGAAGATTTGCCTGAATAGTTTCTTTTTCTGCCTTCAATTTTTCGATTTCCAGCAACAGTTTGTTCCTTCGAGCCAACTGATCTGAGTCATCAAAAGTGTCTCCGACTCGCTGGCCCCCATGTGCCTCGTATTCCAAATCATTCCTCGTAATCGTCGCCCACCAGATTCTCCTTGCAGTTGTTAACAAAATCGTCCCCTTGCTCTTCCATAATTCCCCTTGGATTAGGAATTATTTCGAGGAAGCGATTGTCGTCATAACAATCTTTGTTTCCTACAGACGGCGCCACTGAAGAGTTTTAAGTATACTCTGGGTGATTTTGTGTTACGAAGATCTCTTAGTGCCAAAATAGACTGAAGAACTTAGCTAAGGTTAGAGAGAGAAAGTAGTATTATATTTATCTCGGGATCTGTGAAGCGTGTGTGGTCCTTTTATAGTACAATTGCGGGTCCCACACGCTTTAATTCCCGTTTATTACATTTTTGGTCCCTATATCTTTTCATCTTCTCATAATAGCTACTTCTTTAGTAGTCTATACAATTTTCTCCTAATATAATTTCTTATTTACAATTCTCTCCTATCATACTTCTTCTTTACAATTTTCTCCTTAACAAACCTCTTCTTTACAATTTCACCATGTCTTTTATTCTCCCTCATCATAACTTACCATTTTCATGTAACTACTTTCAGTTGTAAGCTGAGTCTTTGCGCCTTTATATAAAGACCAAAGCTGAACTAATAAAGGGGTTGGATTATGAGTTTAAAGACTTGTGTACATTGATTTTCTCTCTCGAGAATCTATTTCTTTCTCTAAAAACTTTACTTCTCTAGTTTACCAAAGTGATTCAAATTAGTTAAACTCTCCAAATTGGCGAATCCACTAGGGACGACTAACAATCAATGTCTGTTTTTTCAGCTCGAATTTTATTAATCTTGAAAAACGATCTTGAAATTGTATAATGAATCCAGAAAATAATCTATTGGTTCAATCAGCTATCGAGACGTTAAGAGAAGATTTGCAGAGGACAGATGATATACCAGAAGGGTCTGATCCAATTCGCCAAACTCAATCTGATATAGAAATACAAATGAATAATCCCTTGGATAAGATATGAATAAACAGAACATGAAATACACTCGGCAAAGCTCAAGTCTGAAGTGAGACAAATGAATGAGCAAACTGAAATTGTAAATCAATTTGATTGATCTTGTACTGGTCGCCAGATTAGAATGAACATAAAAAATGCGCGTTTCGAAGCTCCAAAAGAGCGTTACTCTTATCAAAAAGACAAGAAAGATAAGAAAAAGTGTGTCACATCTAGTGACAAGGAGGTTGAGAGCTCTCGCTCAGGTTTTAAAAGGTACATGGGTTCTTTGAAAGAAGAGAGGAAACAATCTAAAAAAATATAAGAAAGAAAACAAGTCTAGGAGAGATAGTATACCTCTCTGTATAAAAAACGTTGAGTAGGCCATTACTACGATGTCTGAATAGACAAGAATCACATGAAGTTTTATTAGATTTACATGATGGAGAAGGATCAGCACACTGTAGGTTTAAAGCATTATTTCGTCGAGTTTTTCTTGCAGGGGTTTATTGGCATTTAATCATGAATGATTCCAAGAATTTGATTCGAAGTTGTGATACTTGTCAAAGGTTTGCTAATTCTATTCATAAGCTGACAGTTCCACTTATGTCTATTACCGAAGCCACACCGTTTATTTGGTGAGGAATAAATTTAGTGGGGCCTTTGTCGATGGTATCTAGAGGACGGCAAATTATAATTGTTGTAGTAGACTATTTTACAAAGTGGGCAGAAGCATAACCGTTATCTGGAACAAAAGCAAATGATGTGATTAATTCATTGTAAACAGTATTTAATGTCGTTTTGGAGTACCTCGAAGAATTACTACGGATAATGGCCCTCATTTTAATAATAAAGAAATGACTTCATTTTGCGCCACGAAGGGAATTAAACAATGTTTTTAATACCTTTTCATACCCAAGCAAATGGAAAAGAGGAAGTGACAAACAGATCTATTTTAGAATGTTTGTAAAAGAATTTAACAAGGGTGATAGGAAAATGACCAAATTATTTGCAAGAGGTACTTTGGGCTTATCAAACAACTCCTAGGGAAGCTACTAAAAAAAATCCTTTTGCTTTAGCATATGGAATGGATACCGCTAGCCCTGTAGAATCTATGATGTATCTTTTAGAATAACCCAATATTCTAAAAAATATGATAACGAAGCTAAAAGAGCAAGCTTAGATATAATTGATGAGAAAATAGTTCGAGTTCATTTAAATGTAATCCATTATCAAACTCTTATGAGGAATAGATAAAACTCGAGGGTAAAAAAAAGGAGTTTAAAGCAGGTAATAAAGTGTTGAAAAAGTATTTTTACATACTAAGGAGAAGAACCTCGGAAAAATGGCCCTGAATTAAGAAAGAGCTTATGTGGTTGTTGAAAGGATAAAGCTAGGGTCTTATTGCCTTTGTGATAGTCAGTGGAGGATGCTTCAACACTCGTTATACAACATCTGAAATTATACTGGGAATAGATATGTTATATTTTGAATTTGTTTCTTTTGGTTGATTAGCGCACTATTTCCTACCATGTTTTCCTAGAGAGGTTTTAACAAGGCCCTATGTACATATTCAAAAAGATCAATAAAATGCATTTTTGGCCAATGGCTGTTTACAATTGTTTATTTAAACTATTTTGGTAACTGATCAAAGAGTGATCATCTTTGAGGTTGATCACGAGTAAAATGTTCTGAAGTGTTGAATACACTTTTTGAAGAAACATCTATATTCGAAGTGTTACGTTCAATAAATGCACTATTATGTTCGAAATGCTACGTTCAATAAATGCAGTATGATGTTCGAAGTGATACGTTCAATAAACGCACTGTGATTTTTGATGTGCCACGTTCATTCAATGCACTATATCATTCGAGGGGTTACACTTTGTAATAATTATTTAAAGTATTTTATTATGTTTTAACTTCGAATGGTTAATATAAATAAAGGTTAAACGTAAACATAACTTAATGAAAATTATGAAGTATAAGCAAAAACCTTTGTCATTCAGAATAATTTGATGGGTGCAAGAGTTATATTACTAATATGACATATACAAAAATATAATATAAATTCAAAGATAGTAAAACTATACAGATGACTCCTCTTCGGAAGATTCATCTTTGAACGATGAACTTAGGATAGGATCGAAGGCTTCGCTGGGGTGCCGTTCGACAAGAATGTCATTCCAGAAGCTAGAAATATTTATCTTAGGATATGTAGCATGAATTTCTTGAAGAAGTGTGATGGCCTTATCTTCTTTGCCATTGTTGATAGTTGCCAACATATCTTTGGTAGATTCATCTTCAGCAATGACAACAAGTTGTTTTTCCTTCTCAAAATCGGTCTTCAATGAGGCTATCTCATTGTTCAAGTTTTACTTTTCTTCTTCGCTTTTGGTAAGAGAAGTCTGAATCTCATCGAATTTCTTCTCAGCAGCTAAGTTTTCAAGGTGTTTAACTTTGATTCTATCTATATCTTCTCGATGCAAAATGTTTAGATTTTCTTTCTCGATTCAATGTTGCTCTCGTAAATGCTCTTTGATAAATAGAAGTCCTCTGATTAACTCAAACTTTTCCATTTCGAATCCATGAAATTGATCTCTTATTTGATTACCAAATTTTCCCTCAGTTGTTTCTCAACTCCGTAAGCTCCTTTGTAGTGAACCAATCTTTAGCCATTCGTTTTAGATAATTTTAAGAAGCCTCGGTTTCTTGAGCAAGAGTTTTCGCTGCAGTATTAAGATCAGAAAAAGGTTGAAGTGCAGCAAGGACGTCTGGGTTTGGTGCAACATGAGGAAACACCATTGGACTAGGCCGAAGAATGAGATCTAAAGATGTTGTAGAAACAGTAGGAACAATGATTTCATGAGATGTTTCGGAGGCAGAGGGTGTGGATCTCCTACCAAATTCATGTACATGAGTTTGAACCTCTTGAATGATAGGATCTTCTTCTCCAACAAGCTCTTGTGATTCATCGAAGTTGATAAAACTGTCAGGGTCGAAGTGATCATCACCTTGGTTATCTTATGTGGTGATAGTTTCCTTTTATTGAATGGTAGCATCCTCAACATTAGTTTCATCGTTTTTTTTATTAATTTTGTTGATTATCAGAAGCTAAAACTTCATTATCATTAGACATAATTTCTTCGATAACCTCAGTTGTTTTCTTTTTTGTTTTCTTCTGGGGACTGGCTCTAGTAGTAATCTTCTTTTTTGAATGGACATCAGTTTTCTTATTTTTTGAAGAATGACTTTTTTATATTCCTTCTTCAATGGTGGAAACTATACTTTCTCTTATTTTTTGTTTCGAACCTTTCGACATCGGATCTGTTGAAGGGCTAGCACCAGATGTACTAGCTGCCTTTTATTTTTTTTGTTCTTTTGTTTGAGAAAGATGGTTGTCTGATCTGTCGAATGGGTAAGAACACTTTGCAGTCAGGATGGACCAATCTTTTAACAACTTGTCGAGGATTGGGTTGATCCATCAAATTTTCGGGTGGAAAGGCTCCAGGTGTGATCGAAAATAAGTGATTGTTGAGGAAATTGATGGGTTGGAAGGTTGTGTGGAAAGCATTGTTCCATTCCGCCTCGGCCCAAACAACAAGTTTAATGAATGTTTCTTTGGCTCTTGCTCGACGAATGGCGTAACGCCTCGAAATTTATGATAGGAACATATAAGTTGATAGTGAATAAGGGTAACAACAGTTAAAAATTTAATTTAGAAGAGTAGTATTACAATACTTATGGCTGCTCCTCCAGAAGAGGTTCAATCTCGATAGAGTGGCTTCAGATATTTCTTTACCATTTTCCCACGCTCCTGAGATGAATATGAATTTTTTCTTCCAAAACTCGTCCGTTTCCAGAAGGTCATCAATGATTTTTAAGTCATCATCTAATGTAAGATAGTAAAATGGAAGCTTTGGTCCCTTGGACAATTTGGTCAAATATCTGAAATTTTTGATGCTAATCAGAATCTTGGACAAGCGGGAGGCCATGATTATAAAAAAAAGTGTAAACCATTGATTTGGTGTCACTTGAGTTGGGCACAAATTCAAAAATTCGAAGTACTCAACTATCATGGGATCTAATGGGAATCGAAGACCCCATTTGATGATTTTTGGATAGACTACCAGCTCGTCTTTTTTACAGTCTAAGGGTGTTTCCCCTTTTTTGGGAAGACGAAGGGTAATGTTGTCTCCCATTCCCTATTGCTTCTTCGAATTTGATGCTTAGCCCTATTCGTAGTATATGTATGAAACATTTTTCAAATAAACGATATAATTTGCGTCAAGAGATCTTAAATTCTCACCAATTGCTGCTCTTTCCTCTTGAGATATAGTAATCAGAGCTTTTTTTTCTCGAGTTGCGGATCTTTTTTTTGTGGCATTCTCTGATTCCTTCGAGGTTTCCTCATCGGTATCAGCTTTATTTTTTGACTGAGTAGCATCAGAATCGACTTCTACTTCTGACGCTTCGTCACTCAGTTATGGACAACTCAGAACTGTTTTTGTGTGACATTCTCTAATTCATTCGAGGTTTCCTCATCAATATCAGCTTCATTTTTTGGCTGAGTAGCATCAGAATCAACCTCTACTTTTGACGTTTCGTCTCTCAATTATAGAGGGTTCTTCGATGGACTTTGTTGAGATAATATGATGTAAAGAATATGGGTCCGCATATTCCGCCTTTGTATATAAGTAAGAATACTATGATCTCCACACTAGTGTGATATTGTCCGCTTTAGGCTCAAAGGCCTGCACTGTTTTTGGTCCACTTCCAAAAGGCCTCACACTAATAGAAATGTATTCTTAACTTATATACTGATCTTTCTTCCTATGTTTAACCGATGTAAAATGTGGGACTTTGGTCGCACCTAACAATTCTTCTCTCGAACAAAGTACCACTCTAGTCTCCTCTCAATTAACTTCCATCCGCCTATTCTAGTCAGGTGGAGAGAAACCTAAACTTTAGAGATTTAGGGAGGATCTATCTACTCACTATCAGATGACATTGTGCCGCTCATTGATCAAGCCACCTGCTTGATGAGCTATCAGGCACTCCATCTATAGATGACACTGCGCCGCTCATTGATCAAGCCACCTGCTTGATGAGCCATCAGGTGCTTCATCTACCTAGATGGATCATTCACTTTGAGTATGGCTCCTGACTTTTGATAAGATGTTTGGTATCTGAGAATTTCACCCACATCACAGCCCACCACATCGCGTTCCATCTGGGCCTGGTACTTTGATACCATTTGTAGGGGTCCGCGTATTCCGTCCTTGTATATAAGTAAGAATACTCCAATCTTCAAACTAGTGTGATATTGTCCGCTTTAGGCCCAAATGCCCGCATGACTTTTCTTTCGGTCCACTTTCAAAACGCCTCACACTAATAGAGATGTATTCTTAACTTATATACTGATCTTTTTTCCCATGTTTAACCGATGTGGGATGTGGGACTTTGGTCGCACCTAACATATGACTGTCTCAACAATTTCCCTCAGGGGAGGAGATTTGGTAGAAAGATTTGACGTAACATCGGCGTCGTCTCCCATATCTATAAAACTTCTTTTTCTAGGAACTCACGGGGGATAAGTTGAGGAGGGGGTTGCTTCAGATTATTTTGAAGAAAATTTGTTTACTTCACAACTAATTTGAGGCGCTGATTTGGTAAGAGAAGTTGAAATTCGAGGTGTTCTTGGCGTTCAAGTTTTTGAAGACTGAATTTCTTCTGTAATAGGCGAAGACGAAAAGACAAGAACTTTAGAATGATCAAAATTATCGTAATAAATAACATCAGTGGACGTTCTACAGGAAGCGTTGCTTATCAACCCATCAACTCTATATTCTTCTACTCTTTCCCTGATGCTGAAGTAATCGTATGCTCCGAAGACGTTGTTGTCTGATTTTGGAGATTTAGGTTTCTTGGGAATTCTGGCCTTGGATCTTCTGGATCTTGGGTGCTTTCTCATAAACTGGTTGAAGATTGATCGGAACATATGATTTTTTTGGTGAAGGTAGCTAGTAAGTTTGAAGAAGCGGGTGAAGGTAGCAAAGGAGTTTAAAGATTTTCTGCGCTTTCTCTCTAGGAATTTTTTTTATGGATCAAAGAATTAGATGCAAAGGAATTTATAGGAGGAGAGAAGACGTGTTCAGAAGTGGAAAATGTTTATGTTGATTGGGCAGAATTTGAAACATTTGCGTGGTTAAGGGTTCGATACCTGCTATGATAGGGGCTTAGATGTAGGCCTAGCACCTAGGGGGTCATGAGTTGTTTTGAAATAGAATTGATACTTAAGTTTATTAGTTTTGCTTTGAAATTAAACATGAGAGGATGATTATCTGTGGGCATATTTCGATGCATCTAGAACAAATAGTGATGTAACAGGATGATCGATTTACTTCGGATTATGAAAGAGGAAGTCATTATTGCTTTTTCCTAGATTCGAAGTTAGTTAGTTCTCATTCATTTACTGACATGAGAACTAAAGGGGCTACTTATTAAAAGAATAGAAATTCAAGGACTAAAATATAAATAATAAAATATTGTGTAACATATGGTAAAATTAGAAGAGAGCTTCATAATTATGTATTTTAGTCAATTATTAAAACTGGAATTTACCATTTTTCATGTTGCGCCTCTATATAAAGACCAAAAGTTAGATTTCTGAGTTTTTTTTTTTTTTTTTTTTTTTTTTTGGCAAAAATTATTATTATATTAGACTAATATAACCATAATACAGAAGCCCAATGGAAGTTGTAACTTGGGTTTAAGATAATAGAAACAAAGGCCCAACACTAGGCTAGACTGATATAGGACCAGTCTCGATCTCTATTCTAATTAGAAACCCTAATTATTCTGCCTCCTTTGTCTTCTCTCTTTCACAAACCCTAGCCCCAATTTGTGACTTTCAAACACCACCATAGCTAAAAATTACCGATCTACTTCCACCATACAACCCATCAAACAAAGCTTCCTCATCCAGAATCAATATACCCGATACCCAGACCTTCTAAGATCACGATAGCACGAAGCGATGTTGGGATGTCATCAACAAATGAACAGCATCGTTTCTCTTCCAAAACCCGTTTTGTTAACCAATCTGCTGCCACATTCACCATTCTGGGGATGTGGTATATTTTCATGGCTGGTCGAACAAGAGCTTTGAATACCCTTTCGTTTGAGCTGTTGATTACATCGACAGAGTTAAAGCTTTGTACCAGGGGTAAGCAGTCAGACTCAATGTCTACTGCTTCCCACCCTCTCCTATTACAGAGAAGAAGAGCCTCAATCAATGCTCTTCTCTCTGCTTGAAAAGGAGTCAGTTTTCCAAAGAGAAAACCTGCACACTCGACACAGTTTCCTCCACTGTCGCGAACGATGATTCCGCCGGACGCCTCACCGGAGAAACAGGAAGCTCCATCAACGTTAATCTTCAGCCTTCCCAGGTCAGGTGGCCTCCACACCAGGTAATGTATCCTCTTTTGACTACTAGAATATGCACCTATTTCATTTCCTGCATTCATAACATAGGACCAGTGCTTAGGTTGCAACCTTGAGTCTATACCTAAGACAAATCTATTAATTCTGCCTACTGCCTGAAAGAAGTTATCCTTTGGTTTGCCAAACTTAATACGATTTCTATTAAACCATATGGTCCACACAATCAATTGTGGCATCAGATGAGTTATATGGAAAGACCCTCTAGTAGCACTGAACCATACATGAAACATGTGTCTTATGGTCATATATCTTTTTACTGGTATTTTGAATAACAGACCATAGTAATTCCATAAGTGCCAGGCAAAGCAGCAACCTATAAAAAGGTGAGAGGTGTCCTCACTGTTGCTGCAGAACTGGCACTTAGAGACAATATAAAACCTTCTCTTAATAAGTACACTGTCTATTGGAATGTAGCTCTTAAGTATCTTCCAGCTTAAAAAAGAAAATTTTTTCGGAATAAAACTATGCCAGATCTTTTTAAAAAAGAAAGAAGGGACATTTTTAACTCTTATGTTTTCCCAAGTACTTTTTGTACAAAATGTTTTAGTTTTAGAAAGTTTCCATTCTACTCCATCTTCTTGATCATCCTTAATACTAACACTGCAAATGTGTTGGTATTGATCATGTGAGAGAAATGATGTGAGAATAGGATCCCAACTGTAATTTTTCCAAAAAGTTTTCACCTGAGCAGGAAGATACCAAGGGCTTTGGTCTGTAATAAAAGGAGGCAAACCATGCCATGAATCTCTCCAAAAATCCATAGTGCCTTTACCAACGGTCCATTGAATAAAACTTTCAGCATTCTCTCTTATAGAGCACAATGCTTTCCAAACAATAGAATCCCCAGTGCAACACTTAGCTACCAGTGGATGACTGGTTTTACAATATGTGTTTGCAATGATATTTGACCATAAAGACTTCCTATTTTTGAAAAGAAACCACAGTTTATAGGTGAAAACAGTCTGAATATCAGACAAATGCTTGATATTCAGACCCCCTTCACCATATGGCTTACATAGGTTGTCCCAACAAGACCAGTGTATAGCATTTTCATTTAGTTTAGGTCTCCATAGAAATTTGTTGAAGCATAGTTCAATCTTCCATAGGATATTTTTTGGTATGACACAATTTTGCATCCAGAAATATATGATTGGGTGGAGAACATGTCTTATAAGTGACAATCTGCCACTGTAAGACAAGTTCTTCAAGTCCCAATCATTTATTTTATTATATATTTTTGTTAATAATGGTTTATAGTACTTCCCTTTGTTGCTGTCAGCAATTGCGATGCCCAGATAGTTGAAAGGGGCACATTCAGTTTTAAATCCCAGTGTAGCTTTTAATGAGGCAGAATTGGCCCTTGAACTTCTATTGGAGGTAATGATCTTGGTCTTTTCAATATTAATAGACTGCCCTGATTCCATCTGATACTGATTTAGCAGGTCACTAAGGCATCTAACTGAAGATGGAGTGCTGTTTGAGAAGATGACCACATCATCTGCAAAAGCTAACGAAGGTAAGATGTCACCAGACTTTAAGTAATACTGCATGCTCTTGTTTTTTGCATATAAGTTTTCCAAACCCCTAAGAAGGGCATCCTCTGCAAGGATAAAGAGGCAAGGAGACAAAGGGTCTCCCTGTCTCAATCCTGCCTTTTGAGGAAAGTATCCTGAACATGTACCATTTATTAGCACAGATACCATTACATTAGAGATAAGCCTATTAACCAAAGCTAGAATCCTATCAGAAAAACCAAAGTGTTTAAGAGCTTGAATGACAAAGGTGTGTGACATCTTATCAAACGCCTTTGTCATATCTAGCTGTAGTATGATATTACCCTTAGCAGGTTTCCTTTTAATGTTATGCAGCATTTCTTTTATCAATAAAATATTATCATGGATTAATCTATCCTTCACAAATGCACTCTGTCCCTTAGATAGAATTCTAGGAAGAATTACAGAGATCCTTCTATTGATTAGAGCAGAAAGCAATCTGTTTAGAATTGTACACATACTTAAAGGCCTATAGTTATTCCATGATATAGGGTTAGCTATTTTAGGAACCAAAACTATCCCTGTAGCAAAGACACCTTTTGGGATATCACATCCTAATAGATAAGCATTTATTGCTTTACAGAGATCAGAACCAATTATGTTCCAACATTTCTTAAGGAAGAAAGTGTTGAAACCATCTGTGCCAGGGGCACTGTCAGCCTTCATTTCATATATAGTAGTTCTTACTTCCTCCATAGAAGCTGGCTTGATAATCTCTTTGTTGTCCTCATCCTGCACAAGCTTGGGTATATTGTTTAAGACAGACTCATTATCAACATTGTTATTGTTATTTTCAGGAGGAAACGAAAGATTCATTTTGAAGTAATCCACTGCAGAGGAGGCAATACCATTAAGGTCAGTAATCCACTCCTCATTAACTTTTATTCCATTTATAACATTTTGCTTTCTTTTCTTGGCTACAAAGCTATGGTATCATCACTGTCTTGTAGCCAAGAGTTAAAGCACTTTTGTTTCCAGTAGCACTCTTCATCCTTTAATGCAAGGATAAGGGTGCTATTGGCCTTTGAAAGGTCAGACTTAGAAGCATTATTTTTCCTGTTCTGGTGAATCAATTCACATTTTCAACTTCTAAAACAGCATCTTTAACTTTATTGAAAATGTTTCCAAAAACATTCAAATTCCAGGTTTTCAAATGTTTTTTCAATCTCTTTAATTTATACCAAAATACTGTACTATCTTCACCATTACAGTGCTTGGACCAATTCTGACTAACAGCACTCAGAAAGTCAGGGTGATTGGTCCAGGCATTAATGAACTTAAAAGACCCCTTCTTAATTGTATTAGTGTCTTTTTTAATTGAGAGTAAAAGAGGAGCATGGTCAGAACAAGTTCTGACCATGTGGGAAACCTGTAAACTGAGACCATTAAGCATGTTTTGATTGGTGAGCACCCAATCTAATCTTTTCCACGCTTTATTGTTGCTCCATGTATAACGTGACCCTATGTATCCAGGCACTTCAAAATTACTATTTCTTATAAAATCATTAAAATCTTCAGCACCATTTGCATCAAAGTTCAAGCAACATAGTTGATCATCTGGACATCTAATGGCATTGCAATCTCCAGCTAAAATCCAAGGATCTTCACAGGTGATGTTGCTAATCTGACTCCAGAGCTCTTTCCTTTGTAGTCTAGAATTTTTTGCATATATAGAGGTAAAACAACCAGTAAAGTCAACATGATTAATCTTAACATGTAAAAACTGATCCATATCCTTAATGACTGAAACATTCACTTCATTAGCCCATATCATCCATATCTTATTAGATATGTTAGACACGCACTGATCAAAGCCAATCCTTTTAGTAACCTGCTCCATTTTATCATGCCAAGCCATTGGCTCCTGTATTGCCACGAATTTGATTTTCTCCTTCATTATTAAAGACTTAAGCCTAGCCACTGTAGGATTATTATTTACTCCCCTTGCATTCCAGCTTAGGAATTTAATCATAATCAGATATTGAGTCTTTTAAAACCTTTCCTCTCTTCCTAAGAGAGCTTATAGACAACCTATTAGAGTTACCACTTCTATTAGCAGATTTAATCTTACTTAAGATAACAGCTTCAAAATCTTGATCAGGGACATTTGAGCTAGTTTTTGGCGAAGGATTGTAGCTTCCTGTTCTACCTGCTTGAGGGGAGGCCTGTTCCTGACAGTTCTCTTCATCTTCAAGATGCTGAAGAGCACTGATGATATCAGGTACATTAGAAGAACTCACACCTATAGGACTTACAACATTTGTGGACGGACAAGATACTTAATTCCTATCTTTCTTAGTGATTATTGACTTCAACTTTCTTCTGTAAACATGTGTGAATGCTTCTATCTTTGTAGGCTTAGAATCCATATCAGTGTTATCTTTTTTCTGTAACAAACCATGTGAATCACTGTTGCCTTCAATATTACCACAGTTTTCATTTCTGTTCTCTTCTACACTTTCTTTAACATTCTCTTTCACAGTAGTAGGAACCATTGCTATGTTCTTTTTGCATTTATCAGGCTCATGCCCAATGTGATGACAAGAATTGCAGTATACTGGTGCATTTTTATAACTTACGGTAATGTTAAACACTTCACCATCGCCAAACTCTATCTTCAGCTTTCTCTTAAGTTGAATTGAAACATCAACTTCAACCAGAGCAAAGCACGCGTTCCAGTTTGCCCTGTTAACATCAGGGATAACAACATGATGCACAAACCCAAGTGACGAAGCCAACTCATTAATCACAGCACTATTATACATGAACTCCTGAACTTTTTCGAATCTAACCCACAATAACGCAATAGGACATTCAAAGTTTCTTGAACTGTATGGACTCCATTTAACCACCCTCATCATCTTTCCCTCGACTTTCCAGAACCTGCTCACCCAGAGCCTTCCAGCGTCAGCCAATACCTTGAACTCAACCAGAATTTGCCTTGAGTCTATGGTCACGTAAGAAAAGGCACCCTTGAACCCAAAGGAATCAAGAAACGCTTGAAACGCTTGACGTTTAGGAATACCGTCGTTGAATTTGCACACTAAAGTGGTTCTTGATTGAGAACATAGACTGTTTTTTACGTTTCTTTCAAATCTAACAACATTGTGGTCAACATACTTCTTTACTACCGATTTAAACACAAGATCCACACCCTTTTCCATAACCACGTCTGAGTATCGCTTTTCCTTTGTAACTTTGTTCGACTCCACAGCAGGAGTCTTGCTATTCAGTGGTGGGAACTCAACTCCATTAATGTCCATATTCATGGTTCAAAACCGAAACAGGCAAAGCCTGTTAAGGCTGTGATTCGCCTTACTTGCAGCAATGGATGATATATTGATAAACAGCAGTCTTGGGAGAAGCCCTTGCAGCAGTGAATGATGGATTGAGAAGCAGCAGTATTGATAGAAGCACCTTGGTAGATCAGAGCAGTGAATTAGTGAAAAAGTTTCTTAAAGATTAAGAAACAATCTCAGTTCTTGAACCTTTCTTGAGAGAGAAAATTGAAATCATTATCTATTACTCAGATTTCTGAGTTAAAAGACTTGTGTACTTTAATTTTCCTGATCAGAAGACTTTAATTTTCTTTCCAGCTTCTCTCTCCAAAACTTTTACTTTTGGAGTTTATAAAATGATTCAAAGTATTTAAACTCACGGATAACTAAATTTTTATATTTATTAAATATCAAATATTATAAAAAATACTAAAATCTTTAACATAATTTAACACTCAAACTCATTTTTCAACCGACTTATATATTTTGAATAGGCAGATGTTTCATCATATTAGGATAAATTACTTGTTAAAAAAGATGGTAGAAGAGTATTTTTATTTTTTCAGAAAATAAAATATATAATTAAGATTTTGTAACCCTGAAGCAATTTTGGTCGACTTTTCTTTAGATATCTCGAGTATGACTTACAAAGATATTATGAATCGGGGGCTTAGCAACCTTTCAGTTTACGTCGCTTGCTGACTTCAATCCGAAAGAGAAACCCTAACCCTAACCCTAATCACACAAGAAAGAAGCCATCCCTTTCTCTCTTCCCATGGTCGGCAGGGCTCAGCAGAAGCTCGTGACCTCCAAAGGGGAGCAGATTATATTGGACAAGCGGAAGAAGAAAGCTAAATCAGGAGGATTCGAATCCTTAAACCTCAGCCCGAATATATTCAATGGAATTAAACGGAAAGGTTATCGTATCCCGACGCCGATCCAGCGGAAGACTATGCCTCTCATCCTTGGCGGCGTCGATGTCGTCGCCATGGCTCGTACTGGTTCGGGGAAAACTGCCGCGTTTCTGGTTCCAATGCTCGAGAAGCTCAAGGAACATGTGCCGCAGGGAGGAGTTCGTGGGCTCATACTGTCGCCGACTCGAGATTTGGCATTGCAGACATTGAAGTTCACTAAGGAACTTGGCAGGTTTACAGACCTTCGTCTTAGTTTACTAGTTGGTGGTAATAGTTTTGAAAGCCAGTTTGAAGAGTTAGCGCAGAACCCTGATATCATTATTGCAACGCCTGGTAGGCTTATGCACCATTTGTCCGAAGTAGACGACATGACCCTTCGTACTGTTGAATATGTGGTTTTCGACGAAGCGGATAGTCTTTTTGGGATGGGTTTCGCAGAACAGCTCCATCAAATCCTTAACCAGTTGAGTGATAACCGCCAGACTTTGCTTTTCAGTGCCACGTTACCTAGCGCTCTTGCGGAATTTGCTAAGGCAGGTCTTCGCGATCCTCAGCTTGTTCGGCTAGATGTGGATACCAAGATCAGCCCTGACTTAAAACTTAATTTTTTCACCTTACGCCAAGAAGAAAAGCATGCGGCATTGATGTATCTTGTAAAAGAGCACATTAGTTTAGATCAACAAACTTTGATATTTGTTTCCACCAAGCATCATGTAGAGTTTCTTAATCTATTGTTTAGGGAAGAAAGCATTGAGCCATCTGTATGTTATGGTGATATGGATCAAGATGCTCGTAAGATTCACATATCGATGTTTAGAGCAAGAAAGACTATGTTGCTGATTGTGACAGACGTTGCAGCTAGGGGCATAGACATACCCTTACTTGATAATGTTATCAACTGGGACTTTCCCCCAAAGCCAAAAATATTTGTCCATCGAGTAGGAAGAGCTGCCAGGGCAGGTCGAATTGGTACTGCATTTTCCTTTGTGACATCCGAGGATATGCCATATGTTTTGGATCTTCATCTTTTTCTATCAAAGCCTATTCGGCCAGCTCCTACTGAGGATGAGGTTTTGCTGGACATGGATGGAGTAATGGCTAAAATCGACCAATCAATTGCAAATGGAGAAACCTTATTCGGCCGTTTCCCACAGAAAACTATAGATCTCGTTTCAGACAGAATTCGACATGTCATTGACTCATCTGCAGATCTACATATTCTCCAGAAAACATGTGATAATGCATTTCGTTTGTATTCAAAAACAAAACCGTTACCTTCAAAAGAATCTATCAAGAGAGCAAAGAATTTACCCCGTGAAGGGTTGCATCCTATCTTCAAAAGTCTCTTGGAAGGTGGTGAACTAATGGCAATGGCATTTTCAGAGCGGTTGAAGACATTCAGACCAAAGCAGACGATTCTCGAAGCTGAGGGTGCAGCTGCAAAGTCAAAGCATAATAAAGGCCCATCGAATCAGTGGGTTGATGTGATGAAGAAGAAGAGAGCCATACATGAAAAGATCATTCATTTGGTACAAAAAGAGCATGACGGTCATCAGGTGGAACCGGAAGACGAACCCCTAGTTACTTCTGTAAAGCAAAAAATGAGAAAAGGAGCTGGTTTGAAAAGAAAGGCAGAAAGCTTCAAGGATGAAGAGTTCTACATTAGTCCTGTACCAACAAATCATCATTCAGAAGCTGGACTCGCTGTCAGAGGCAATGAAGGATTTGGAGCAAACAGGTTGGACTCTGCTGTCCTGGATTTGGTTGCAGATGACGGCAGTGGCATGCAAAAACAAAAATCTGTTTATCACTGGGATAAGAGGAGTAAGAAGTACATCAAGTTGAACAATGGTGATCGTGTTACAGCCAGCGGAAAGATCAAGACTGAGAGTGGTGCTAAAGTGAAAGCTTCCAAGACTGGGATATATAAAAAATGGAAGGAAAGGTCTCACAAGAAAGTCTTTTCTGGAACAAGCAATGAAGGGAGCGCAGTTGAAGCTGGTGATAATGGCGGCAAGACTAGAGGGGGCTCAAAGCAGCAACAGCAGCAGCAAAAACGCTGGGTACCTAATGCCAATGTGCGTTCAGAACTTAAAGATCTTGAACAGATTCGTAAAGAGAGGCAGCAGAAGGCAAATAGAATTTCTTATGTTAAAAGCAAAGCTGCTAAGGGTAAACATGGCGGTAAAAACGGAAGACCTGGTAACAATGCCGGTAAGAATGGAAGACCCGGTAACATTGCCAGTAAGAATGGAAGATCTGGTAGCAACGCTGGTAGGTCGAGTAACAATGGTAAGAGCGGAAGATCGGGTAACAACCAAGGCGGAAAACCAAGGCGGTAAAGGACTTGGGAGTCTTGGCTCTGCAGTCATATACATGAGTTGTAACGTTAATGGAGTTCTTGAAAGTTTTGTTACAGTGATTATCGTAATATTGCACTAGTTTACTTTTGGAATGTTATAACATTTTGAATTCGTTGAACGGAATTTGAATTTTTTAATTGACAACGTAGTAACGTTAGCATTGTAGTATGCCAAGTTAGAATTTGTTTCAATGGATTACTGATTAAGCTTTAGTGATGGCTTCTTATATATAATTTTATATTGAGATCGATTAGCCAAACGATCTGTCCCCGAGCACTTGCAGTAATTGATAGTTTGTCTGAGATTCAACTCCGCCTGGACTGCCTGGGTTTTGAGAAACTTATGTGTGTCCAAATCTGAACCTGATCTTTTTATGTTTACAATTCGGAATTGATCTGATTGACGAAATCTGACTTGGGATATAACCTGTTTGTGTATTCTATTATGGAAAATGTGAATTTTAAGTCGGACTGCATGAAACCTGATCTTTCTCCGGTTAGAAAAGATAGATCAGTTTGGCTGGACAGAGATTTTGCAATCCTACTCGAGACTTCTTTTCTAACCCCAGCTTTGTAGTTGTTTGTTTTCTACCCAAAATAGAGATGTTTGAATGTAGAGTATGCTACAGGAGATGCCACTGGTTGCTAGAATAGCGGTAGCTGCTTATGCGGGTAGATACAGCATCCCAGCTTGGCAGGCATTTAAGGCAAGACCTGCTGCTGGTGTTAAAATCCGTAAATTTTATGACGGCCGGTTTCATCCTACAATGACAAAGCGAGAGAGGCTGCTTTGATTCTTGCAGTCAGGTAATTTAGCATCGAGTCCAAAGAAGTAAATTTATTACTTTGTTCAGTTAAGCATTTAAGCATTTTATATTGTTGCAAATTTTTCCTTTTATCAAAATCATGGCCTGATTGATGATTTTGGTCTGTATACTGAGGTTTAAAGGTTCGATGGTAACAAAATCAAGGGGCTATATGTGTTGTATTGATTCTTTTAGTCCCCATATCCATTCAACAAAATCATGGATAGAGAACAGCATTGAATTGTGAAAAAGAGCAGTTAAATTATAATCCATGTCAAATTTGTCTACATTGTTAAGATGTACATTAAGAGCTCAAGGTGATTTTAAGATTTTGGTTTGCTCATATATCAGTACCCAGTCCATTATTAAGATTAGCAAGGAAAATTGGTAGATACAACCATAATTGTACCACATCATGCAGGACTATAGTCATATCCAATAAGCTGGTGAATTACTCGTGAATTACTTGTCATATTCAAGAACTCAATTACTTATATAGATTACTGATAGCATATGTTTATAGCTTGGATGACTATTAAAATCAAGGGGAGAGATAAAAGCGCTGTTTTTTTCTGGTCTCATTCTGTGGTCGATTTAGTATTAGGTCTCTCATTCCTATCTACGCGTAATGGTACTTCTGCTTTGTCAAGAGGACCTTGAGGCTTTCCGAAAAGAGTTAAGAATATCTGCCTATGGCACTTTTCGCAGAAATAGAAATAGGAAAAGTGGCCTTCGTCTGCGAGTTTATGCATGATGGCCTCAGGTAGAACCCTGCTTATGTACTCAGCTGTAGCTGGTGGAACAACTTGATCGTCCAGTCCCTGTACAGAATTAAAAACGGTTTAACTATTTGGTAGTTCGGATTGATTTTGCAGGCAAAGTAACAGCCAAATTACAATCAAGAGGGATATGTTGGCTTTACCTGCCATATGTGTATTGGGCCTAGAAATCCTGTCAAAGTACATTCTGCCTGATTGTGCATAGATGGCAGCCAAGAAAGAAGTCCTCTTCTCCGGCATTTTCTCTGCACCTGAAGTTCTGCTAAATCAAAACCCCAGTTTGATACCTGTAGCTTAGCTTCTTCAGTAAATGGTTTTGAGTTTCCCTGCCGGACTGACTCTTCCACATCCCTATGCCAGAATTCTTTAAACACTGCATCTTGAATCAGAACTTCATCCTAAATGGTTCAATACTATATCAGATGGTGATTTAGAACTGATCCAGAAATATTTGTTTAAGCAGACAATCTTCAAAATTACTATAAAAGATACATCAAAACACAACGCTGTTGATCTTATTAAGTGATTTTTTTTTTGAGGCATCAACCTATACAGTAACAAAATAAATATTGGAGTCCATGTAAAGTACACAGACCTTTCTCCCAAGCGAGACGGACATCCACTCGTCAACCTGACCATGCTTCCCAGATAGAAAACTTTGCCGATAGAAGAAAGAAAGCAATTTCGGAAATCTTCGAGCTAAGACATACATTAATTTCCTTTTCGGTAACAAATACTCCCAGCTTCTTCTCATTTCTTCCTTAGAGAACCTTGGCTCAAATGGATTCATTAGTGGAGCAAGCATAGTAGCACCTAAAGTTCAATCAATTGTGGTTCGTAAATCTAGTTAGAAATATAAATTTGCCTAAATTCTGTAAGATTGAAAGTCTGGTTCACCTGCTACTCTATTAGGAATATATCTAAGAGCAGCCCAAGCATGCATGCTACCACTGGAGTAACCAAGTACCCAGAACTTGCCATTGACCCCAACAGCATCAGCTAAGCTGAGCATATCGAATGCAGACGAATTAAGACTTCGACCAGGATGTGGATCGCTCTCTCCAAATCCAGGTAGATCATATGTTACTAACCGAACACCAAATTCTTCAAGCATTGAAATCTTAATGCCAGGTAAACCTAAGTCCACAAAAAATGATTTTCATTTTTAAAACTTCGAAAATGTGTCTGTAGTGTTACAATTGATAAATTCAAAGACCGTAGTTATAATATATCAATTTGGTAATAGAAACTCGACAGTAGGTTTTAACCTGCAAGACGAGACGAGAGAAACGAATGTGGACCAATCAGGGTAACTCGAGCTTTGTTTGCCGAAACACCTAGCTCACGATAAGCTAAATGCCTACCATCTAGAAGGCGTACCCGGCTTGCACAGGTAGGATGTATACGGATTTCCTTATCATGTATGATCAAGCTATCACAATTGGAGTTAAAACTCATAGCTGCAACTTATATAACAATGTCAATGTCAATGTCTATAGAGAAATGCTAAAACAATATAATGGAACATTTTTCGTTACTCAATTGAAAATCTACACATACCTGAAAGAGCAAAGATAAAAACGAAGAAGATGACCAGCCAAGCATGAACTGGATTGCGATCCTCAGGCAAAAAATCGTTCAAAAACCTCAATCTATTCGATATCTTAGCTACTGGAATCCCAACTTTTTGTACTACAAATGAATCCTCAGTGATTAAGCTCTGTTGAACAATGTCTCTACATCCCCTACCTAAATCTATAAGCATTTCACCCCATGATTCCAAAAACCCGCTTACCTGATCCTTGAAGCTCTCCGTTTCCAATTCCGGTTTCTTCGCATCGAATTCCGACGCCGGTACTCCAATTTGTTCTTCGATGTGCCGAACTCCGTTTTCCTCCACCAGACTGGCCAATAATTCTTCTCGCCACGTTGATAATCGTCTCACTTCCATTGTCACTGTTATGATCTCACCTGCACCAAACTTGACGAACTGAGAACTGAGAACTCAAGAGTAATATACTAAGCGTGAAATTTAAGTTTACTTTAAATGATTCACTTTTGATTATTTAATTACGAAACGAGACCTGAACAGACGATTCTTCGAATAAGAATCGAATCTTCTTTTGGCAAAGAGAATATGTAGCCGGAAAAAGCTAACAACTACCTAATCAATCACTTTTGACTACATACGATTGTATTTGTGACTCATTAATCGTTGGCGATGGCGGTATTATATGATCATTGATCAATCTACATTTATTTATTCAGTGTTTTGCTTACGAATCCGCCATTAATGGTAATTTTCCAAGCTTCGTTACAGTTCAGAAAAGAATCGAGAGAGGCTTGTACCTACCGGCCGATGATGTGTGAATAAATGAACGAGTTGGATTTGTCCATTGTCGCCGTGTGTTTGAGGGCTTGTAACCGGCAAGACCGGTACGTGTCGAGCGGTTTTTTATGTTTGTAATCGGCCACCGAGCTGTTGGTGGTGACAGTGACGTAGTGGCCTAGTGGTTGTGGCCTTGTTGCTGGTGCATGTGAAATGTACTATTGTTCAGGTTGGTTATTTTTCAAATGTAAGTTCTCCTATAAAATTTAGAAAGGCAAATACTAAAACGAAATTCATCTGTGTTAGAACAGAATTCCAATCTAATTTTTCTTTTAAGAATTTGAATTTTTAAAAAACATTTTTATTTTATATATTTTTTTAATTTATATCTAGTTAATCAGATTTTATCTTATACAATATCGCTATCAAATAAGAAACAACTAAATTTAACCAAAAAACAAACTAAAATTCGTACAAATGTTTTAATATTTTATAACTTTAAAGTTATATAATAGATGTATGCGTGCATTCATAATATTCTTCATAAAATTCTCGCCAAAATGCACAAATTTATCTCGAAATGTAATGGTCGTCTCCAATTCATATAACTTTGAATATTTGTTCACATCTAATAAAAATACAATCAAATCGTAGATATGAAATTACCTCAAACTATAGAACTAACTAGAAATAAATAAAAATGAATTACAAACATAGAAAATTTTATTTATTTCATACAACAAATTTAGCCTTAAATATCCCTAAAAGTATATATCGAAATTGAACAAAAAATTACATTAATAGCTAAATAATACGTACTTTAACAACGCTATATAGTCGGATTTTAAAAATCTTAGTTTTTTGAAGTGGATATTTTGAGAGATTTAGGGTTTGAGTAGAGAATTTAGGCTGAATTTTGAGAAAATAAAGGTTTTATATCAATGGTAAATTTATAAATATCACGGTCGTGATGTAACAAAACCGTTTATTGATCCAACCGGGTCTTGTTTAGAAAAAAAGATATCACTGGTTCGATATTTATTTAGATCTTGAAGTTCACCAAAAACCACCTCCAACCTCCAATATAATCGTTTCCCAACAATATGTTTAAACACGTAGAGCAGATATACCTTCAAAAATTAGTTATTTTTAATTTTCAAAATTTTATCCCAAATTGTAATTCAGTTTTTTTCAAAAACATATTTTTTAAACGAACATAATAGTGGTTCGATATAATTCATAATATTTGTTGCGTGATATCTATTAGTTTTTATAGAATTCTTTTTCTTTTTTGTATTTTTGCATCCAAATTATATGTAATTACACTGCTTGAACATAATTGTTTTTAACGACCAAATTTCACGTACTTTTGCAACTAGAACACAATTGTTTTTCCAGACGTATTTCGCAACCAAAATTTTATTCACGCAACAAATTTGCACGTAAATCGACAACTGGACACAATTGCTTTTTCGTAACCTAAGTTTTATTTACACAACCAACCATTTTTTTCATATTTACGCAACTCTTTTGCATATAATTCTACAATTGGAACACATTCGCTTTTCTGCAATCCAAATTACATGTAATTCTACAATTGAAACACAATTTTTGTAACCTAATTACATGCAAAATCCAAAATTGGAACACCGTTGTTTTTTCACAGTTATTTCGCAATCTAATTACACATAATTACACAACTAAAAAATTTCCAAGGTTTCTGTAAATCGTTGTCTCTCTGTATATTTACCTTCACTCGACACGTTTAGTGATTTAGTTTGGCACGTCAAGCATGGCTAGTATATTGTTCGACAAGAGTGTTTAATGGTATGATGTTTTTCTTCCAAAAACTTCAATAATTTTTCTAAAACAAGAGTGTTTAATGGTATGATGATATAATTTTGAGCTATATTTCCCATTATTTATAAACAAATGAACGGATTTTATATTAATTTTAGATAAGATTAGGGGCCTAGTCGATATCTACGTTTTAGAAACCATACAGATTTTTATTTGATCATTCTATAGTAGGAATAAAAAATGGAAAAATGTTGCGTTAAAATGTGGTTGATGTTTTGATTGTCTAATCAATAAATATATTGGAAAATAGTTAAACCAATAACAATGGATAACTCAATATAGACGGTGGGTACATGTGTAATCCTAGCACGTCTAGTATTGCAGGACTATTTTATGACAATGATAGGGTTTTCATGAACAATATTATGGGCCGTATTGAGTGAAATCTCTGCTAGTATTCAAATGTTGTGCCTTACTCTTTGGACCTATAATGCTGGGGAATGACCAATAGATGGTTAGTAAATTAATACATTCTTTTTTTTATTCCAAAATTAATACATACTTCAAGTTAAAATACGAAAGCACTAAAATGATGCACTTTTATCTTTCAAAATAATTGAAACTATGATGTTTAGATAGACAAACAGTTGTGTGGATTAGTTAGAAAACGTGATGCATACACAAAATGTATCTCGATTCAACATGACGATCCACGTGATGGGGTTTTAAGGTTTATTACTAAATAAAAGGATAAATGAAAGATGACTAGATTTTATTCATAGAATAATATATCTTACAAAATAGCTTAAGCACAAATATATAAAATAATAGCTTAATCGACTGGTGAGACAACTAACTAATAAGCCATAATGCTAACACCCCCATTAAAATCACAATGCAATAGTAATAATCATTAATAGAGAGGTTTTCATACATAAAACAAAATCGAGATGTTAATTGGGTCTCTGTCAATATATCAACAACCTGTAAAGTTGATGGAACACATGGAAGCGAGATTATCCAAAGATGAAGATAATGTCAAGTGAAGTGACAATCAATTTCAATATGATTTTTCATCTTATGAAAAATAAAGTACTTTCAAATCTCGACGACACTGTTGTTACCATAATATAAGGAAATCGGTTGAGTAATGTTAACATTTATATTTGCAAGAAGTCACTATAACCAAATAATCTCACATGTATCCAATACTATAGCATGGTAATTAACCTTGGTAGAAGATTTAGAAACAATATAATGTATCTTGATTTTCTATGAGATTAAGGAATCTTTATGGAAAACACATAAACCATTGGTGAATTTACGATTATGGAATCATTATCCTAAGTACGAGGAGCTTGTTTGAGACCATGTAAATATTTTTAAGCCAACAAACTTAACATGGTTGGTGAATAGCACCTGGGGAAGGAGTCATGTAAACCTCATCATGAAGATCACCATTTAGCAAAGTATTTTTGACATCCAATTGAAAGACCTTCCAGTGACAAATGGATGATATAACAATAAGGGTATGAAATTTCATCATTTTTTCCATTAGGAAAACGTTTCTTCATAATATATACCATACTTATTGAATACCATTTTGCTACAAGATGGACCTTATACATATTAAATGACCCATCAGAATTTGTTTTAATTATAAAAACTCAATAAGAAGCAAATATATGTTTACTATATGGGGGTTCAACCAGATCTCATATATGAGTCTGATAAAGAACAATAAGCTCTTCGACCATATCATTTTTCCAACAAGGATAAAAAATAACTTCTTCATATGACTTATGTTCATATAAATCCTGTATGTTTTCTATAAAAGACACAAACATAACAGAAAGAACAAGACAAATCTGGAAGTTTGGTATACTTTCTTGTATGAGTAGATATTATAAGAGATGAAGAATATGTAGATTCACCAGATTAAGAAGCAAACTCATGCATTGATAAAGTAGAAGTAATATCAACTTGTGTAAATGTCTCATGAACTAGTATATCAGGAACAATAGATGTATCATTGTCAGAGTTAATCGAAACACCAACTTAAAGATCTATCTTTTTATGTCATGTGATTTTTGCGGAATTGAATAAATGAATATGCTCAAAAAAATGACATGTCTAGATAAATATAAATTTTAACTTGTGGGATAAAAGCAATGGTATCTTTTATGTCTAATACCATAACCTAGAAATATATATATATATATATGATATGGAAATTATCATGTAACTTCTTAACTGAATACATACTTGAATCGTCTAAAATAATAATTTGATTAATTATATATAGAAGTGCTTCTTTTTAAAAGGCACTAAAAACTTCAGCAGATAAAACCAAGGTGACAATGTTTTATTTCTGCAGTCCCATTCTATTGAGGGTATTAGTACAAAAAAACTAGTATATGGTACCAAGTATAAGATGACTGTGTATGGTACCATCGTATGCAAGTAACTAAAAATAATAATTGGAGGTATAATCACCCTCTATAAAAAAACATAATAGGTCAAATCATGAATATCAAACATCAGAATGGATAATAACAAAAGAAAATACAAAACACGAGACACTTTTATTAAAAGATTAAGCATAATTTTTTACGAGTTTACAACCACTAAAATTAGAGGTATTACAAGTGCTCAAATGACCAAAAACACCTATATAGACTAAAAACTTTTAATGTGATGCAAATTCATGTACGAAACATGAATTCCAAAACAAAAATCACACGACAAAGAACTTAAATGAAACGAAGACAAATCAACACTAGAAGAAATATCATTAGTCACTTTGTTCTCCTTCAAAACATAGAGTTCCCTCACTCAAAGGCTTAACCCAATCACCCTCTCAGTATGTTCATCTTCTAAAACACAAACATAATATGAAAATAAGATCCAATAACCAAATTTACACAACGGACTGTCAAAACGAGATTCAAATCAAAGTTAGGAACTATAGTGAGCGATATGTTAGGGTAGCAATATAGCCAATACCTTTACCGATATTAATGTAACACCGACAGACAAAACATATATGGGTAAACATAGATGATGGCGAAATAAAGTGTGACACGAAGATGACATATGAAGAGATGCACTAGATTTCAAAATTCATAAGGATTATGAAATACCTAAAGTAGAAGACGATCGCAGATATGAGTGAGATACATATCTAGACATGTTAGCAAGATTAAAAACATAATATTGTACAAAGGAATAAACAAAACCTATAGATTTTATGCAGAGGGTAATCTGGTGTTATCAGTATCTTTTAATGATGCAGTAGTAGCACTGAAGTGGGATATAAAATGGATGACAAAAATGATGAGGATGAGTTTTTATTGCTGAAACGATTGTTACCGAAAAGGTTGTTACTTAAGAGGTTCTTGTTGTTTTGTTTTACAAAACGTACACTCATCAAATATTATCTTTGTTTCTTGTCTATGATGATTTGGAGCAAGGTGTCATTGTGGGACAACAAACACAACAAGAACAATCGTCATTTTTTACCCTTTGTCAATTTAATTTGAGTCTCCCCTACAATAATCTCATGAACTACCGAATCAAAAGTGAGAAGATAAGATCTATGAAAAATTTCTCCACACAACCGTTCAAAGTCAGAACGCAAAACCATAAAAAACTGCACTAATATTTTATCTTCCTTAGAGTAATATAAGGTTGAACACCTTTAAATCTTTACATTCTGGTAAAAGTTAATTGATCCCAAAAAATTTGACATAACATCATAAAATCAGAAATACACATATCATATTCTTGCTTAATAAAGTTAGCTCAGTATATAGTCTCTCTAAATGATCACAAAACTTTTTTGATGTTTCATAATTAACTAATTAAATATTACTTGGCTGAGTTACAGGATTATTAATCAAAGTGATAACCTTAGTGTTATTATTATCCCATGTATCAAACAATATACCATAATTCTTATCACTGGTTTTATCAATATGTGGAAGTACTGTACATGAGGCATATCCTCACATATTCCTATCACAAATAAAGTTCTTAATGGCATAGCTCCAATATGCAAAGTTATTTTCATTAAGTTGGATATTAATAAATTGTATAAAGTCGTATTTCTCTGTCATATTTTCAAAAAGAATCTATAAGCTCTAATCAAACAATCGGGAGATACCAAATCCAAATTAAAATCAAATCTAAATCTCAATCTAGATCCGCATAAAAATTTATATTAAACCAAACCCAAAATCAAATCCAAATTCAATTAAAAAACTAAATAAAAACAGTACCAAGTCACACATGATCAAACAAAACAAAATCAAAATATATTACTTTAATAGAAATTAGAACGAAAAAGATAAAAAAAATATGAAAATAAACTTATTGAATGGCTTCTATCTTTAGAGCTCATAAGCCAATGGATTGTTTGGTCTAAAAGGTGAATCTGAAAGGCTTGATTACGAAAGCATCTACTTTTACTGCCTTCATCGTCTAGGTAGGTTTACATCCATCTATTTTCAATTTCAAAGACTTAAGATAACTATATACATTTAACTAAATGATTTCAATCGGTTTGTGATTTGGCTTGAGTTTTTGAAGCTAATGTAAATAGGATTTGATCTCGATGTGCAGCTTCACTTGATCATTTGGTTAGTTATTGATGTTGTTTCAGTTAAACCCTATACAAACCCAAGTCTAACAAAAAATCATTCTGAATCTTGTGATACCATTAAGAACAAACAAAAAATATAGTTAAATTTTTATTGATAGAATAATATATTTTATAAAATAATTTAAATAACAATTATACAAAATAGTAGTTTAATGAACTAGTAAATCAAATAACTAATTAATAAGCTTTGAACAGTAACTCGTCCATGGACTATCAATTTTACTCACATATAGTCCTTGTGGTCCATAGACTATCAGCTTTGGATAAAGTTAGCCCCCACATCTCCTAATTAATTTAAAGGAGTCACGTGACATCATAATCAACATAAACTTGTTTCATTCACAGTTCTTCGACTTTGGGTCAAAGTCAAAATGTAGCAAATACCATGAATTGATGTACGTACCCATTTATGCAATTAATATGGCATGTAAAACCATAGATGTATTTATACATGACATGTTTCTATTAATATTAATTCTTTTAAAATATCATTAATTCTCTCTATTTTCTTTCTCTATGTACAACATTTTAAAAAAATCAAAACCCATAGGCTTAGGACCTGTCGGTCCTTAATAGTTTGCAATTTTATTAGAATTATTTGTAAACCCACTAGGATATATTACAAAAATCATTTTTAAGAAACAACTTAAGGGTGTTAGTTGCTTTAATTCAATATGTTCATTGAAATCTATTGAGAAAATCGAATTGGGAGAGAAATTTATGGATTGTAAAGTAATTGAGAGTATATGAACCTACAACAATTTGAAGTACTTGGATTTGGGTGAGAATCATTTTTTTATAAAATGCCGGATTTATCTACTTTGCAAGAATTTGAGTTTTTGAATTTTATTTACTCGAAGAAATTAGGTAATTTTCTATGAAAATCACTAGGAAATTTAAAATACTTAACTTTCTTGAGTTAAAGTGATAATCCGATGAATACAAACCCTTATCTTGAGTTATTAGGTTTAAAGAAACTCTTTATCTTACAAACTGAAGCACTAGTTGAGAGATCCCTTATGAGATTCGAAATCTAATTTTGTCAAAAATTTGGAGCTTTTTGATAATTTTTTGGTTGGAGATATTCAGAAAGGTATTGTTTTTTGCATCTTATGAGAGTTATCGGAAAATAACATTCCTAAAGATTTAGTGATTTAAAGAATCTTGAGGATCTCTCTATATACAAAAACAATTTTATAAGTCAGATTCTGGAAAATAGTGGATCTTTGAAGAATCTTAAAAAGCTGGTGGGTTTACAAACAACTCGAGTGATATTACAAATGTGGTTTTGTTTAGTCTAGTGAAATTGCAAATTGTTTGTGGTCCCTTTTGAGAAAGAGAAAGAAATATGAATAACTTAAGTCATCTATTGGTATCACGTCACAAAATTAATCTACTTAAACATCTTTGATGTCAACATGTAATTTGGTCAAAGCTTAAAATCGTAACTAAGATTGAGGGACTATGGTTTCTACAAGTTTCTACTGAGTATGGTGTCATGTAGTAGCTTTACATTAATCAATAGATGCGGAAAACTAACTTTATCCAAACTGGAAAGTAAAAAAACTCACACCGGACTTTTAAAAATCTAAAACTATCTTCATTAAAATCAATATCCCAGACACGAATTATTTTCAAAACTCTAATTAATATAGCAATTCCAAAATAAAAAATGGTTTAATATCAATGAAAATAGTTTTAAATTCCTACTAAAATTTTTATAATCAATAACAATTGTTTTGGCTATTAATGGTTTGCTATAACCACCTCATATATATTATTTTATAAAAAATATATTATATGCACAAACAACAACCAAAATTAACCATTATTTTTTGGTAATAACTATTTTTTAAAAGCTAACGAACTTATTATTAAGGAAATAAGGGCACACGAGAAATGGCCTTACACAATCACCCAACTAAATAAATTTGGGCCTAAAAAAGAAAACAACCCAGCTCTTATAATGACACATGGTACCCGACTTTTATAACCATCGTTTATTCGGAAACCCTAACCCCCTTTGTCTAACTCAACCCTATTCGCAAATGCAGCAACTGCTCGACCTAGGAATCAGCTTCATCATAGCCATAACCACCAAATCAAATGTTTCTCTTGAAGTTAGAACTTAAGGATAGATCTGACTCAAGGATTGAGGAGATGGCTTCCCAGAGAACGATATCTTGAGTAGCTTCTGATCTTTTACTTTAAGATGAAGCTCAACAAGATATGGGATGAACTGGGATGGTGCTTCCACCAAAATATACGAGAATGATCTCTAATAGGTCTAATTTAATAGATTTCCAATCAATTTCAGAAACCCCAAATCCATTTTAGTACTCCCATCGATAAGCTAGACCCAGTCAACCTTGAGCTTCGAGATTATCCAGAAAACAGCGGGTCGCTCCTTTAATCTTCGGGTACTTTCCTTTTAATATTCTGAATTTTCTGAAAATCACAGAGAAATCTAGGAGTCATTCAGTTCTAATATAGCATACTATAAGGCATCTAGAAATGTGCTAGCTTCTAGATAAGAAAGAGCTTTAAAATTTTTAAAATCGATTTTCATTTTACGTCTCAAAGTCCATCGAGCAATCTAGTATGCTGCTCGATTTTTATCTCTGAAGGTGTGATGAAAAATCATTTTAGAATTTATTAAATTTCTTATACTTTTCAAAATCAATTCTAAGTTATTTGGATATTTTCAAAAAGAAATAAGATAGACTAAAGTTCCAGAGTCTGTTTCGATATCAACTTCCCATAATCCATTTATTTTAAAGATTTGCAGTCTATCATGAAGTGCCCGAGCTTCAGCTTTGATAGGGGAGAGCATTCCACAGTTGTTTCCATAGACATGGATGATAGAGCCCTTGCTGTCTCTAATAATAATAATAATAACTTCGCTCGATTCACCAGAGGAAAGAAAACATGCATCCGTGTTATGCTAGTATCTGCATTGGAGTGGAGGGATCCAGGAAAGGTAAGAATTTTTATTCTTAACCCTTAGATGATTGATGCATCCTAGGATTAATGATGCATCTTCATTTTGTTTCCAGTTTTATGCTTTAGAATACTTGATTGATCCAGCCTTGTTAGAATATTTACAATGTAGTTTATTGTTGAAATAGTTGAATATGAGTCACCATTTATCTTGGTTTTATTTCTTTGCTGCCGGATTTCCCAACTAATAATGATAGGCAAGATATTCTTAATATGAATTTTGTTAGGAGCTGACCAGAACCAGCTACGTAGAAGATGCGTAGTTGTCATAAAATTCCTGATATTAACCCTTAAGATACCTGCACAACAAGACCAAATTTTCCAGGCAAAAGAACAAAAAACAAATAGAGGGTCTTTAGTTTCTAAGTTTTGACAGAACTGGCTTTAGAAACTATTGTAAAATGTTTTTTATGCATTATTAATGTATGATTCTTCACACTATGATGAATTATTTTATAGGTGTAATATGATTCCAAAAATTTTCATAAAGAAAAGATTTGTTAGGATTAGGCTTGATGAGTTTTAAGGTATATTTAATGTTAAACCTTCAATCTTTAGCTGGAATCCAGTAAATAACATCCTGCATATGTTCACCTATACTTAACTTTGTGATAAAATTGATATTAAAATCAGTTAATAAAAGGCTTAAGTATTTCCACATTCCAAGAACTATTTTCCCAAAAAGATTTAACCTTCAACCCTTTAAACCAAGTATTATTAGAATTAGAGTTAAGAGTGATAAGAGGAGGTTTATCAAACCAACTGTCTAGCCATAAATTCACATTGCTTTTTCCTAGGATCCATTTAATGTTTCTTTAATTAAGCTCTTTTATATTTGCCAACCTCTTCCAAGTTTGAGACCCTTTTTTGTATAGTTTAGCTGGAGAGGGGGATTTTCCTTACCGTAGATACTGTTAAGGAGATTAGCCCAAAGAGAGTTATTCTCTCTAAACCTAATCCGCAGTTTGCATGAGAAATCCTTTTGAGTGTCATGTAAACTTTTTATATTTAAACTACCATTACCAAAAGGCTTACAAATTGCAGCCCAAAAAGACCAGTGGAGCTTATTTAACTCACTGTTAGAGCCTAATAAAAATCTGTTGAATAATCTTTCTATCTTTGATATGATGGAATTAGGTAACCAACAGCTTTGAAGCCAATACATATGGATAGACATTAAAATTGATCTTATTAGGACTAGTCTACCAACATACGATAGTTTTTTACCTTCCCATTAAGAGATTTTTTCTTTGATTTATTCCAAGAGAGAAATAATTAACAGTCTTATTGTGAGAGCTTAGTGTAATTCCCAAGTAGGTTGTAGGAAGATGACTAGTTTTAAAACTTGATTGTATAGCAAGGGATCTTATTCTGTCTTGAAGAAACTTATTTGATGTGATAATCTCTATTTTATCCTTGCTTAGAACTTGACCAGATATTTCCTAGTAATCCTGCAAAATATTTCCAATTGTCTCCATAGAATAAGCTAGGCCTTTAATGAATATTGATGGATCATTTGTGAATGATAAACATGGTATAATAATTGTACTTTTACTAGAATACTTAATAGATTTATCAGATGCAAATAGATTTCTTAGACCCCTTAGTAGTATTTCTTCAGCTAATATGAAGAGACTTGGGGATAAAGCGTCTCATTGTCCAACACCCTTGATAAATTTAAAAAAGCATACAACCTTTCTATTTATAAGTATTGGAACAAAAACATACGCGATAAAGTTGTTAATTGAATTGATAAATATAAGATTAAAACCATAGGCCTAGAGAACTTTAATTTTAAAACTGTATGAAAGGTTATCAAATACCTTTGACATATCAACATTAATTACAATATTGCTAAGTATATTAAGTATATTATCATGAATTAGTATATCTTTTACGTATGCACCCTGCACCTTAGATATCATTTTAGGTAATAGGTTAGACAATCTGTTATTTAATAACTTGGACATGATCCTATTCATCATGGTACATAAACTGATAGACCTATATTGGTTCCAGTTAGAAGGATTATCTACCTTAGGAATTAGACATATACGAGTAGCCATAATACCTTTTGGAATAGCTTGACCTTGGATAAAAGAGGTTAAAACTCTACACAAATCATTCTTTATAATGTTCCAGCATGTTGTAAACAAACACATGTTGAAACCATCCATACCAGCAACTCTTGCTGACTTTAGGCTCTGAATTATACTTCATATCTCATGTTATGTAGGATTAGCTAGAAGAGATTTATTATCTGCATCACTGATAACATTAGGGATGACTTTAAAAATACTATGATTCATATAATTGATCTCTTGATCTAAGTTAGAAAAAGAAGAAGAAGTAAGATTATTCCTAAAATAGTATTCCGTTGAGTTGTTGATAGTATCTTCATCTGTTATCCAATTATTATTGATCTTTATACTAGGTATCCTACTTTTCCTTCTCTTTTTCTTTACGTAATTGTGATAAATTCTTGTATTTCTGTCTCGATCTTATAACCAGGTTACGTAACACTTATGTTTCTAGTATTCCATTATAAGATGTGTTCTGCATTTTCTTTTAAGAGATTGGTTTTGTCTTCAATACTGTTGGTTTGAAGGTAAGTAACTTCACAAGCTTTAACCTTTTATTCTGTTTGTAGCACTTTGTCAAAGATGTTTCCAAAGTATATCTTGTTCCATTTTTGCAATGCTAACTTCAATCTTGTAATTTTGTTCCAGAAGACGAACAAAGGAAAGCCTTCCATTATCTCATTCCAGTTAGTTTCCACAATGGTTAGAAACTCTGTCTCCATAGTCCAAATGTTTAGGAATTTGAAACTTTTGACTTGTGTAACTCTGTCTTTAATTATTGATATGCAAAATGGAGTATGGTCTGAGAAAGTACATGCCGTGTGAATAACTTTAGTCTCAGCAAAATAATCAGTCCACTCTTGATTGTATAACACACGATCAAGACGTTTCCACTTGGTTTTATTAGTCCACGTATATTTTGTACCTATAAAACCTGCATCTTCCAAAAAAAGTCTTTAATCACATCATTAAAATCATTAAAACTTTGATTACAATAATTAGCACAACAAGTTTGTTTATAAGAAGAACTTATAGTGTTAAAGTCTTATAATACTAACCACTATTTTGTTGATGCAACTATTATACGAAGCATATCATACAATTCATATGTTTCTCCTCTGACATTTTACATAAACACAAGTAACAAAAAATAATTTATTCAGGTTAGAGTAAATAATATTCACATGAATACGTTGAGCATTATCAATCAAAATTTTAATTATTAAGTAATCATTCCATAGCATCCATATCTTATTAGATATATTTTCAAAATGATTAGAAAACTTGAGATTAGATGCAATTTTAACTAGTTGAGAACTATTTGCCATAGGCTCTTGGATAAATAAGAGTTTAATATTTTATTCTTGATTATGAATTTTAGTATTCGCAATGAAGATTTATTACCAATACTAAAAATGATCCAGCTTAAATCTTTGATCATTAAGGACTTTTAAAGTATGTTATTTTGGCCTCAGAGTGCTGCAAAGACTTGATTACTAATGGCTTTGATCTTTTATTGTTTCTGGCAAGCTTTAACTTTTTATTCAGGATTGTTTGGAAATCAGCGTCAATTTCTTTTCATCTAAGAACTAGAGTAGATGAAAGACTTCCCATATTGGCCTTGTTGGGGGTTTGATAGCCTGATGATGTGGACTCGGAGTTTGCTGATGTAGATAGGTTATAGTCAAATTCAAGTGACTTTATTGCTTCAATGACTTCATCTTCACATGTATCTCTTCTTTTCAAGTTACTTTCATCTTGATTGTTCTTTTTTGTAATAATTTTTTTTTATCATTTTCTTTTGCCTTGTTGAATATCTTCCTTGCAACTTTGTTTGTGTGATTCTTGTTCCCGGGAATTTCCTTTTCAGTAATTATGTTACCAACTTCCTCATTTTCAGGTATTCTTTTTGCAGTGTTTTTTACAGCTTCACTTCAGATTTATCTAGATCACAAAGATTAATTATGATAGATTTTAACCTTTTGGGTTGATATTGTGTATTTGCGAGTTCTATCTGTTTGACTGGTGGAATGATCACTTTCTTTGATGTGGTAACCTTTGTTGTAATCTGATCTTCAATGTTGATATTACTATCAGTTTCTTTTCTAATTTTCTTGCAGGCACTATTTTCATGTCCAACATGAGAGCAATGACTACACTGTTTAAGCACGTCTTTGTAACTGATGTGTATCCAAGCTCTTTCATTTTTTTCAAAGCCTGCCCAGAATTGGTATTGTAATTTCTTGGAGATAATAAGATCTATTCAAGTGGAACACGTATTGTACAACACACGATTATTTGATGGTATCCATATTTTTATCGGAGAACCCACAGAAGATGCAAAGAGTATATGAAACCTTCATTGTATAAGTATTCTGATAAGTTCTCCATCCTTATCCAAATTGGAATAATGGGACTTTCAATTTTTGGGTTAAAGTTAGAAATCCATTTTAATACTCTCATTGAACTATCTCCTACGGTCCATACAGATCTTGATCATATCTTGCACAAATCTGACTTTCGAGAGAATTCAAGAAAGAGATGCCTTGAAACCCAATTTGCATATAAAAAATCCCCATTAAATTTGTTAGCCTTAGAGAATCGATTCATGATTTGTTTATTTGGTAATCCTTTACTAAACTTTCCTATCAACTTGTAAGTAGATGATGATTTCAGGATTTTATTTACGCTTTCATCAAATTGCATCGAAATGTGATTCTTCTTTTGCTTAATGCAGATTGGCTTGAATGTAGGGATGTTCTTTGCGTGGCTGACCATATTTGCATACAATCTTTGTTTCTTTAGACTAATCAGTTGAGGATCAATTTCTTTGGATCTGTCTTTATCATTACGAGGGAAGGTGGCTACAGTGAAGGGAATTCTTCATTGGTGTTGCTACCTTGGAGATGACTTGTCATATCATTCATAATGTAGATGATATGCTTGATTGTATTGACAAGCAGTTGCAATTCATTGGAAAAAAGTTTAGGGTTGAGAAAACTTTGTATTCAAGAATCGCTTTCTTGGAAATAATTTTTTTTTCTCTTAGTAAAGATCATTCTATTTTTTTGGTAATAACTAATTTTTTTTTCACAAAACCGACATCATTAAATTTTGGGATTTATTTTTCATTGCTAATATAATTTAAACTCTATTACTAACTTTAGAAAAAAATAGTCGTCAAAACAGAATTTTTTTTGTAACCGATGAATCCAAAAAACGGTAAATTTTGTTTAAAAAACTGGTTTTACTGCAATATTTCGTGACAAATGATTCAAAGAATTTAAAGGATGATGATGATTTCAAGCAATTATGGTGTTAAATTGGAAATATAATTTTATTTTTAATTGCATTATTATAATAACTTCATGTATAATAATTAATCAAACCACGGTATCGGTATGATCAGCAAACCTGTGGTAATACTCGAGTCTTGTTTGGCTTTCTACTTAAGTAAAAATGATGGACAGCAATGGGGCTAACGAAATCATTGGTTGTTGCCTCGAGTGTAACACAGGCGTGCCTTTCCTTCATCTTTCACATTTATTCTTTAGTAAAAACGTTTTCAGTTTTAGTCAAAATGTTTCATAATATCGTTTGATCTATTTTATGGACACATCTTCATAATATATTTTAATCTAAATTTAGACATATTTTCCATTTTATTGCTATTAAAAATATTGGTTGATGATATATAAAAATATTTTAGGACGACGGAAAATATGGTTAAATGAATGTTCTACTTAGCATTCTAAATGGAAAACGATACAATAAAATTTAGAGTTGTCGGGATTAGTTTTGGTAAAATCAATTTATAATTCGTTGATCACATCAAGTGAGGAGGAAGTTGTATTTGAGTGGAAAAATATTTAAGCTTTATCATGTCCATGAAAAGTACGAATTATTATTTTGGCGTATCATAAGCAATAGGTGTTTCACGACGGTTAATATGGTGAGACGGTGTGTCATAGTATATGGTACAAAAATCACTCTGACTAATGAAACTTTAATAATTTGAGCATATAAAGATATATGATAAAAGATTATATAAACTTAAACAAGTATGCGAGGAACACTTGAATATTATTTCTGATATGGATTACAAATAAAACTTTTTTTATTGTTGCTACTGTTTTCTCTCTAGATGTTATCTATCTCTCAAATGCTACATTAACTCAATATATAATAGCTTTAATTTGGAGAGGTCTTAGGTTGTTGCTCCTCATTGGTGTAGCTTTTCTTTATCTTCCATACGCTTTTCCAGATCCAGGTACGTTCTTGGAGGTTGTCTTTTCGTACAATGTAAAGTCATGCTTTCCTACGTTATCATAAACGACTTTTGTACACTTTAAATGAACTCAGTGGAAGGATGAATGATATAAGTGTTCGTTGACTAATAATCGTAGGATCGCCAAACACATGCTTGTTGTGAGCTTATTGCGCTGATTCGCAAGCCACTCTTTTCGGACTACATCGAGGGGCCAGATAAGGCTCGACTATGTTGAATAGGCTTTGGGAGAAGGTTTCCTCCTCACCGGGCCAATCTTGGCTAGCTTAGCCTTAAGTGACCAACCATCGGGCCAATCTTTGCCAGTTTGGACTTAAGCGACCAATTGTTCGCTTAAGGTCATCAGGCCAATTTTGACCAGCCTGGCTGTAAGTGACCATGTGGTCGTTTAAGGCCATCAGACCGGCGTGCTCGGTCGTGTCTCAAATCGAATCTGAGTTTAATAGGTTTGGATTTAGTTAGTTTACATCAAATTTAATTGTGTCGTATTAGTGTCGAATCTTTGCATATGCGGTAAGACCCCTGGGGCGATCATTCACTTGTTTTGAGATTGTGAGAGATATAAAGATATTTGGGAATCAATGAGTGGCCTTGCAGATTTAAAAAAAAAAGTTTTGAGAGATCGACGCAGTCTGTAGCACCTACCGGAAGAACGCCAGAACTTCAAGATGGACAACGGGTAATTTTTGTTCGCGCATAAAAAAATGAACTAGCAGGCATAAAAGACTTTAGATGGTGGAGCGAATTAATAAAATGTTGGGGGAAATCCAAGAGTGTAAAAAATTCAACTCTTGGATTTACTATAATATGATATATATATATATATATGGTTGGATAAGAATAACAAGATTTTTGAACACAATACGAGACAAAAGTCTATAGCGGAAATTCGGACTATGCATTGGAACACAATTAACAATGATATTTGAGATTTGGGTAAAGAGGTTGACGGATGACTTATAGTTTCTTCGGGAAGTACACTGGTAAAATGGACGAAGTCAAGGCAGGAGTTAAACTCAAGGTGGATTGGTGTTTGTGGTCGGATCGTTTAACAACGGGTGCAAAAAGAATATTATGAGATGTAAAAGACTCGTTTTATGTGGTTTGGCCGACTCAAGCTTGGTAAAGTTAGCATTTTCCATACACAACTTTATGTGTTACGATTTGGTCTATATATGAGGCTGGACCGCAAGTATAAGGTGCTTATTGTATATATAGACTTGATAAAGTTACACGCACTACTGAAAGGTGGTGACGGTATTGAAAGCACATGACAAATGAACTTATAGTATGTAGAGAGATTTCTGCGAATAATACAAACTTTGAATTCATCTATGTTCATACAAAAGCTAATGGAGCACTGAGTTACTTATGTTACGGTCTTCGGCGGGCAGGCTGCACTCTAGGTGGCGGTTAGGAAGGATCGCTAGACCAACAGCCAAACCAACAATGAATATTTAATGATGGTGATTCCACACCGGCCTCACTAAAAAATGAATGTAGAAAGGACATCGCTAGTTGACTCCTCCTCGTCGACAGCCAGCAGTTGCTGGACTAGCTTTCCTTGCCTTCAGCCTAGCTGCCTTGTCTTAGCTAGCTACGCTTGTGAAGCTTTCTCAATTGGCCATTAAGCAGGTGGATACATTTGCTCTTTAGCCCCACATAAGATGTTTTTTCTTCGTGTGGCTCGCACCCGAAAATTGAAAATTCAAAGAAATCGTTCGAAGCAAAGCATGATGAAGTAAGAACCTTGTTTTCTTGATCCGCATAGGTCTCTCGAAAATCCATAATGGACGGGAACACTTACCTATATATATAACAGATCGTATGGTAGGACATAAATTGGGTGTCAAACCAAAAAACCCAACAAGCATTAGCTCTCCCTGAAAAGGAGGTGATCCAGCCGCACCTTCGAATACGACTATCTTGTTACGACTTCACTCCAGTCACTAGCCCTGCCTTCGGCATCCCCCTCCTTGCGGTTAAGGTAACGACTTTCGGGCATGGCCAACTCCTACAGTATGACGGACGGTGTGTACACGATCCGGGAATTATTGTACCAATTAAATAGCCAAATAAAAATAGTTTCAACGGTGGATCCGACTCTTATATAAATCTAAAAAAAATAAAAAACATTTTATCATATAAATATGGTTAACCAATTTCAAATGTATATTGCCATTTTTCTAACCCAATTTTTTTTAAAAATTCAAATGCCCATCAATTAATAAACAAAAAAAATTATTTTAATTTTAATTGTTTGTGTAAAGATATGTTAGAAACAATTCAGAACTTTCAATATTTTTTTGGTTCACACACTTCCTAACACTTATTAACCGATTAAAATTAAAATAATTTTATTTAACTTTTTTTATATTATTTTTGTGGCTCCAATAAATGAATGCAATTTTTTTTAAATGAGCAAATATCAAACATATATTTTTATATTTAAACTATACAAAAATAATATTGATTTGGTTTAAATGGTATACCATTAGATTTATAACCATTATCGCAATAGGAAAATTCATCGAGTCTAAAAGTATTTGAATTTTTTTTAGTTATTTTTAAATAGACACGTAGTCTTTTTTGTAAATATATTTTAATAAATTTAATTTTGACGGTTAACTATTTATTTCTGGCGTATTATTTAATGATTTTCACCTACGTGGAAAAAGTTTTTTATATATGGTTGTGTTTTTATACTAAAGCAATCGTTCATGCACCTTTTTTTTATCTATGTTAAATTTAATTTATGAACACAATATTTTATATAAGTTCAGATTTCAAAATAGTGTACTTTTTATATTTAATCTAACTTATTGAAAAATAGTTATATTATTTAAACCATATCCATAATTAGAGTAATTTTCTATCAAATCCTCTCATTAAAACAAGTAAATCCAAAAATATTGTCCAATATTTCATGTTCATGTTTATGAAGTTTTATAATACAAAATTGAAAATCTCTTTCTGAAATGACTAAGACATCTTCCAAGGTCGATTTTTATATAATATTAGTTTCCAACCTTAATTATTATATCGTATTTTTTAAATCCAGTTTAAATTTCTAATTGATTTTTTTGATAATGACGATTTTATTTTTATTTTTTTATTTTAAAACTTTCGGTGAACATTTTTCAACTATAACACGACGTTCGGATGTTCGGTGAACATTTTTCGATTATGATAATCTTGATAAATGTAGTCTTTGATTTTTCAGATATTATAGACTAGTTTAATCAAAATTTTCATACTTTGAAAACTTTCACCAAACATTTTTAAAATAAAAAACTATATAAAAAAAGTCGTTGTAATAAAAAAAATTCACAGAAAATCATCATAGTAAAAAGAATAACCACTTATCTAAACATATAAATACTCCATACTTTTTATAAACTTATTTGTAGTGTTTCTTTACTAAAGTTATATATAAAAAAATCGTTATAGTAAGAAAACAATCACAAAATACCATCATAGTAAAAAGATTAACTACCTATATAAAGTATAAACATATAAATTCCATACATTTTATAAACTTATTTACCTACATGTGTTTCTTTACTAAAGTTAATTATTACCCATGCGTGACTTTTAAACGGAAAATAACATTTTTAAACTTTCAACGTCTTCAATGGTGTCGTTTTATTTGGATCTTTTGTCGTTTTTTATCGTATTTTTTTAAATCCGAATTATAATTATTATTTTTATTTTTATTTTAAATCATGTACAATTATTTTAAATTCAAAAATTTATAAAATTAAATTCAATTTTAAATATATTTGAGAAATTGGCTTATTAAGCAAGCTTCAATATATATATCTTCTTTCAGATAGCTATTATGATTTCTAGGTTCCTAAAACCTTAAAGAGCTTATGAAATAAAAATGTGAATAACCCGTTTGACATGTATAAAGGATGAGAACCGATTTTTAATCTCCCATATCAAGCAATTGTCCGATAGGTTGAATAACATATACACATATGACATATGCCAAAACCTGATAAAGTTCATCGTTAAACAATCCATCTGTTAGTCTTTGTGTTATTAGATTAAAGAGATCTAGTTTATATAAAAGACAAGACAACTTCTCAAGCAAAAATAAAAATAACACATCCACCACTATAATACTGGTTTTTTTTTTTCTCTTTGAAATATTTAGTTATCTATACGGCTGAAAATAAAAATATTTTATTTGTCCGAACACTCCCTATACTCAACGGTTATATTCAACGGTAATATATCATCGAAAATTCTTTCTTCTTCTGAATTTAGTGGCGGTTTCCGATCTTTTGGCCTGAAACCAAATCAATTCTATCTTCTTTTCTTTTTTCTCTTCTTTTTTTCTTTTTTTTCTCTCTTCTTACGTTAGTTCCATCTTCAAATAACTATTGGCGAGACATTTTTGTTTCGGAATATCAAACGAGTGTGTTATGTCAGGAGTAGTGTATATCTTCTTCTGCCTTTTTCGTTCTCAAGATGGATCTTGGTCGATGGTGATTCGTTTCAGTCCACAACCGATTTCAACCGAATTTTCAGTCGCGATGCTCATTCGGAACACGAGTGTGTTATGTCGGGCGCCGTTCTCAGCCGCTCCCAGATCTGAGTCGGTAGCCCATCTGAGCAGCCTTACAGGGAGGACGACTCGAGTGGCCTCTGACCCATCTTGCTTGAATCTGACTGCTAAGGACGATGGTCGGAACAGCAAGGTCATCGTTGATTCGGCGTTGGGTGACAGAAAAGGCTTGGCAGTTTCGAAAGCGGTGGAGAGAAGATACCTGGCTGGTTCGATTACAGGTGAGGATTTTGTAGGACTGGACTTTGATCCGGTGATGGTGATGGCTGCTAAGGACGACGACAGGAACAGAGAGGTGATCGTTGATTCGGCTTTGGGTGGCAGTAGGGGTTTGGCAGTTTCGAAACTTGGTTCGATTACACGAGAGGCTGCGAAATCGGTTTTCAGTTCAGTGGAGATGGCTGCTAAGGACGTCGGCAGGAACAGAGAGGTGATCGTTGATTCGGCGTTGAGTGGCAGTAGGGTTTTAGCAGTTTCGAAATCGGTAGAGAGAAGGTGTCTCGCTGGTTCGATTACAGGCTAGGCTTCGAAATCGGTTTTCAGATCAGGGTTTGAGGTTGGTAAATCGGGAGAGAAGATTAGTAGGGCTGGTTCGAATATGGGTTCTACAGCTGGACTGGACTCTGACCCAGTGGAGATGGCTGCTTCGGTTCTGGGCTCTCCGTTTGGACTGGGCCAAAACCCACTAGCTGGGTCTGGTTCGCTTATGGACTCAAAGAGCAAAGGCCCAACGAATTTAAATCAACACTCTAATAGCTCAAGGCTGAATTCTAATGACTCTCTTCCTGTGGGCCGGGTTTTTAAAACCCATGGACCCACTCAAATTCTATCCACTGAACGGACTGGCCCAAACAAAAGTAAAGGTTTATTGGGGGCTGGTGGGTCCAATGGGTTTCCCTTGTTGATTCGTAACTTTGAGCATGCGGGTAAAGGACCGAAAGGGAGAAAATTCAAAATGACCCATGCTAAGTCACCTTCCCTTAATTCACATAAGGATTTTTCAAGAGGGTTTTCATCTTCGGAGAAAGATCCATCTGAAATTGAGCCAGAGAATGCACCTGGATCTCGTCTCCCTTCAATCAGCGAGGAATATGAGGTGGAGCTTGGCAAGGAGGTGGACTCTCCCCCCAAAAAGGGCTTGCACGGATGAGGCAAAAGGCAAAGGTAAAATGGTAATATCCTCCGACATGATTTTCGGCTGACTATGTGTAAGTAGAGCTGTTATCGGTCCGGTTCGGTCCGGGTTTTGGCAAAACCGAACCGGACCGCTAAAGTTATCGGTTCGAACCAAACCGAACCGGTAACATTTCGGTTCCGTTTTGCAGAACCGAACCGGAACCGATAAGAATCGGTTCGGTTCGGTCCGATCCGGTTTACCAAACCGATAACAGTTTTTTTGGGTAAAAATTTAGACTAATTGTATAGCCCTACAATTTGTGGGCTATGTTTCTATTTTTTTTAATAGGACTTTTAAAGGTACCTTACTAAGTAGGTTGTGTTCCTTTATATAGAATTTGTGGGTGGTTGCTTGTTTCCAATATATCGATGTGGGATTGAAGTAATTTTTACTATTTTCAAATATTAGGTGGGATTTGAGAAAGGAGATTATGCCTCTTCGTATTAATACGAAGAGGGTTCACGAGCTTGCTTCCTTCCTTATCTCTCCTTCAAATGGTTCAGTAAAGGTTGACAGGTCAAAAGTTTTGGAGGACCTTCAAAATATACTTCCTGCTTCAGTCATAATTCCCGAGAAAAGGTTAGAATGTCTTGTTGAGCAAGCTGTTAGCGTGCAGCGAGACGCTTGCGCATTCCACAATGCAGTTGATACAGATCTGACCTTGTTCAAGGATCATACTTGTGGAAGACACAAGATTCCTTGTAAGACTATACAGGTATTGGAAGGACACACTGATGAAGTGTGGTTTCTGCAATTCTCACATGACGGAAAATATTTGGCATCAGCTTCTAAAGATCAGTCTGCAATTATATGGGAGGTGAGCAAAGATGGTGCAGTTTCTCCGAAGCATACACTGACTCATCACCAGAAACCTGTACTATCTGTGTCATGGAGCCCTGATGACCGCCAAGTCCTTACTTGTGGACAGGAGGAAGTTGTCAGGCGCTGGGAATGCCTTCAGGTATACGAGAAAAACGGTGTCGGATTAATTTCATGTGGATGGTTCCCTGATGGTAAGGGAATAATTGGGGGCCTGGTTGACCGTAGCATTGTGCTGTGGGCTATAGAGGCAACAGAGTTGGTCTGCTGGAATGGGCAGAAAACACTTAGGATATCAGAGATGGCCGTAACTACTGACACTAAGAGGATCATAAGCATTTGTAAGGAAACAACTATTTTGTTACTTGACAGGGAGTCCAGCGACGAGAGAATGATCGAGGAAGAACAAACGGTCACCTCTTTTTCTCTATCCAGTGATAATAAGTTTTTACTGGTGAATCTCACAAACCAAGAAATCCATCTGTGGAGCATAGAAGAAGGTGATCCTCAACTTGTCTCGAGATACAAAGGTCATAAGCGTAATCGATTTGTCATCAGATCTTGTTTCGGTGGATTGGAACAAGGTTTTATTACTAGTGGTAGTGAGGACTCGCAGGTATACATATGGCACAGAATCACAGAGGAGCTTCTGTTAAAACTTCCAGGGCATTCGGGAGCAGTCAACAGTGTGAGCTGGAGTCCCACCAACCTGCACATGTTGGCTTCGGCCAGTGATGATCATACGATTCGAATATGGGGGCTAGAAGGCTTCAAGCTGAAGAAACAAGATCATAACAATGGTCGATGCAACGGAACTAATTGAAGGGAAGGGCGAATATATGATGGGTGGTGTTATTTTCAAGTTCATTTGACAGTTCGTGTACATTGTTATACCTATTCGCTTTTAGTTCTTGGAAAATCCAATAACATGATCAAGTTATCTTTGTCATTTCAGTGTATTTGATATGCTTGCCATCTTGATGAAAAAAAAAATCTAAAGTGAGCACTCCTTCCCAACGAGAGTTTGTTTCCATTTCTCCAAGTATGGCTGTATGTAAAAGAACACAGGAAGCTGTTGCGATGGTTCAAATCGGTGGGAACATTCATTCACGAAAAATCCAAAAGAATCGTAACTATTATATATATATATATATTATTTTTATTTATTTTATCGGTCGGTTCCGAATCGGTTCTAGCGGTTCGGTTTCTTATCGGTTTTACTATTTCGGTTCCTTATCGGTTTCGGTTTTCAAAATGGAACCGTAAACCGGACCGTTAAGGTTCGGTCCGGTTTCGGTCCGGTCCTTATCGGTTCGGTTCTCGGTTTGGTTCTCGGTTCTACGGAACCATTAACAACCCTATGTGTAAGTATTTATTTATGATATTGCATCATGGAACGTGAGAGGTCTAAACGACCCTGTTAGGAAAAAAGACGTCAATGATTTTATCCTCAGTAATCATATATCCTTGATAGTTCTTGTAGAAACTAAAGTCCAAATTCACAAAATTGATCAAACAATTAGGAAGATTATGCCCTTTGGCATGTTGTTACTAATCATGAGACCCATCCCTTAGGTAGAATTTGGATTCTCTGGAACCCTAGTGTCATTACAATTACTAGAATCTCTCAAACTCCCCAGTTAATCCACTGTATAGCTAAATGTCATAATTTCAGAGCCACATTTAAGCTCACTGCTATTTATGCGTTTAACGATGCATCCGACTGTATTCCTCTTTGGAAGGATCTTTATAACATCTCCAAGGCGGATAACCAAATTCCTTGGGTATCCCTTGGAGATTTTAACGCAATCCGTCATCCAGGCGAGCGTCTGGGATCCTCTGAGTCTTGGTCTCCAGCTATTGATGACTTCAACAGCTGCTGCTACCAATGCAAACTCAGTGATCTTCGATCTACTGGATTTCCTTTCACTTGGATTAACAAGCAGCCTGCTCATCCTATCATTTCTAAAATTGACCGAGTGCTTATCAACCCGGATTGGGATGACCTTTTCCCTATGTCCAGTGTCCATTTTGGGTACCTTCGTACGTCTGACCATACCACGGTCATTCTTCATCTTGGACTCCCCCGTCCTCGGAGGAAAAAACCTTTTCGTTACTTTAATATGTAGAAATCTCATCCCCTGTTTAAGGACATTGTTTCCTCAAGCTGGACCGCCCCTACGACCTCTGGAGGTATGAGGATGGTCTCGGAAAAAATTTATCGCCTTCAATCTGAGCTTGCTTCTCTTAATCGCAAGGAATTCAGCGACATTTTTTCCAGAGCCTCTGTTGCTCAATTAGCTTTGTTTGAGGCTCAATCGATTCTAGCCTCTGATCCTCTCAACCCGCTCCTGGTTTCTAAAGAATCAGAGGCTTCTGATCGTTTTACCTTTTTCAGCCGAGCGGAAGAATCCTTTCTTAAACATAAATCTAGAGAAAATTGGATCAAGCTGGGAGACCGGAACACAAAATTCTTTCATAATAGCATTAAAGCCTGGCTTTTTTGTAATAAAAGTATCTAGATTACCGATAATCAGGGAGGAACTATCACTTCCCCGATTAGGGTTTCTAACGTCTTCGTGAATTTTTTTGAGAAATCCTTAGGTACAAAGCATTATACCTTCTATCCTGGACTTGAAAAAGTCTCGACCGTAATTTCTTCCTTTGTTTCTCCCACTGATAAAGAATCTATGATCGGTGAGATATCCAATGCTGAAATTAAATCGGCTCTGTACAGTATTGATAGTGACAAATCCCCTGGCCCTGATGGTTTCAATTCCAGTTTTTTCAAAACCACTTGGAATATTGTTGGCCCTGACATTTGTAAAGGACTCCAAATGTTCTTTCTCACTGGAACTCTAATCGAATCATGGAATGCGACCTCGATTGCTCTTATCCTAAAAAAGGCTTCTCCTCCGGGGCCAGCGGATTCTAGATCAATTGCACTTTGCAATGTTGTCTATAAAATCATTTCTAAAATTCTGGCCAAAAGAATCAAAATTGCCTTCCCTTACCTTATCGATACTTCCCAATCGGCTTTCGTAACGGGAAGGAACATTTCTGATAACATCCTTCTGTCTCAGGAACTCCTTAGGGGATATAATATTAGAGGTGAAGGAAAAAGGGCCCTAAAAATAAATATAATGAAGGCCTTTGATAATGTTCGATGGCACCTCATTCTTGATATTTTAGTTGCAATGCAATTTCCTGAGAAGATGATCACTTGGATTATTAAGTGCATCTCTACTCCCTCCTACTCTATTAACATTAATGGAGATCTTCATGGAAATTTCAAAGGTAAAAAAGGACTTCGCCAGGGTGACCCTCTCTCCCCCATTCTCCTTGTGCTTGTTATGCAAGTACTTTCTCACATTCTCAAAGAGAAAAGCCAGGATCGGACCTTCCGCTTTCATTGGAAATGTCATAAGCAGAAAATCATCAATCTCTGTTTTGCAGATGACCTTATGATTTTCTGCCATGGTGACACTCAATCCCTCAGCCTTATCAAGGATGGTCTGGATGAATTCTACTATCTTTCTGTTCTCAAAGTTAATCCCACGAAAAGTTACATCTTCTTCTCGGGCATTGACCATCACCTTCGGTCTAATCTTTTAACCATATGGAATTTCCCTGAAGGCTCCCTCCCGGTAAAGTACCTGGGAGTCCCTCTCATCACTGGTAGACTCACTCATTTGGACTGTCGCCCCCTCCTGCACAATATAACCTCCCGAATTGAATCTTGGACTACCAATCACCTTTCTTATGCTGGTAGACTCCAACTTATCAAATCGGTCTTATTTGCGGGTCAGGTCTATTGGTCCTCGATTTTTATTCTACCTTCTAGGATAACTAAGGAGTTAAACCAATATCTTTGTCGCTTTCTTTGGTCTGGTTCGGCTATGAAAATCTTTAGGGCCAAAGTTGCTTGGTCGACCGTTACCACTCCCTACAAAGAGGGCGGCCTTGGGATCCTAGACCTAAAAATCTGGAATCAGGCGGCCGTCCTTAAGCACCTCTGGTCTATCGTTAGTAACAAGACTCAATCTATCTGGTGCGAGTGGATCAAAGCTGAAAAGATAAAAAATAAAAAAAAATTGGGAAGTTACTTTGAGTCCCTCGTCCACTTGGATTTGGAGGAAAATCCTCCGGCTTCGGCCTTTGGCTCGTAATTTATACAGGGTGGCTATTGGAAATAGTCAGAACACTTCATTCTGGCATGATCCATGGCTCCTCTCCTCGTCTCTTGCATCCCACTATGGAACTGAAGTCATCAGTGATTCCTGTTTGGGAAGCAACTTAAAAGTGTCGAACATTATCAACGATGGTGAATGGAATTGGCCGGTAAATCTGAGATCGGCTCGAGCTCGCAGCCGATGCCATCTGGACGAAATCCAAAAGCTCATCCTCTCCCTTCCCCATCCGAACATTTTATCAAGGGATGTTCCATATTGGACGGCTAAGGCAGGATGTATCATCTTTACAATTAAGGATACGTACAATGCCCTTCGTGAGCCTGCCCCTGAAAAAGGATGGGCGGGGTTAGTTTGGAATAAATATAATATTTCGCGTCACTTCTTTATTTATTGGCTGGCTTTAAAGGGTAAGCTTTCCACCAAGGATAAGCTTCGCAGTTGGGGTTATAATATCCCAGCCACCTGTACCCTTTGCCACTCTGAATCGGAAACTACATCTCATATCCTCTTTGAATGTAGTTACTCTCAGAGCATCTGGACTTACACCAGTATCAAACTTGGTTTTCCTTTTCTCACTTCTTGCTGGCTATCTTGGATTGACAAGGCTTCAAGATGGTCTAATTCTCGAAACCATAGTATTTGGCGTACTTGTTTCAATGCGGTTATCTACCACATTTGGAAAGAGTAGAATTCAAGAATTTTTGGATCTGCCCCCGTTTTGGCCTCAACAATATCATACCATATCTTATCGGATCTCCGATTTAGATTTCATGGTACCAAGATTAGCTGGTAATTTTATTGTATTTAAATCTAACTTAGTCTTTTATGATACATGTATTCTCTGTCTGGACTGGAGCGCGGATTTCGATTGGGATGATGGAGTTACGTCTCAGTCACCCCAGCTACCTAGTCATTTGCATGTTATGAGCTTATGTTGCTACCCGGATATTGTACTCTTCATTTTGGGCACTTCTATATTTGACCGTCTAGGGCTTATCGTTTTATATGATTATTGTTGTAAGCTTGAGGGGTATGCCCCAGGACCATGTATGAATTTTTCAAATTAATTTAAGTTTTCATTCACCAAAAAAAAATATTTTATTTTATTAAAATTTAATCAGTGATTTACAGTGTCAAAATAAATATATTTTATTCTACAGAAAATTTAACCATTAGTCGTAATAAAATATTGGACGAGTCACTCATCAAAACTCATTCTACAAATCTATTACCATAAGAATCAATAAATTTAACAAACTATGTATTTAAAATATATTTTTATATAGAATTATTAAAACTATGTACACCTTTGTTTTAATTTAAATGTTTAAAAGTTCGTATTTTTTAAATGGTAACTCGGAAAGAAAAATTCTGAAAATTCTATTGGTTTTGTTTTTCTAAGACGAACAAAACTAGATTCATTCTTGTTTTTCTATATAATCGTGAGCCTAGTTAATCTTGGTCTTACACGTATCTATTATCTAAAAATATCGTTTTTCATTATTATTTGGCCTCTCATCATTTATAGTTGGCTTGATTTTGTATCTATTGTAGTTTGCTTGGTTTCGCATGATGTGGTATTTCCTCATTTATAGTTGGCATGATTTTGTATTATGGGGTCTCTCATCATTTATAGTTGGCATGGTTTCACATGATGTGGTCTCTCATCATTTATAGTTGATATGGTTTTACATCACTTGTAGTTTGTTTGGTTTTGCATGATGTGTTCTCTCATCATTTACAATTGGTATAGTTTCACATTATGGGGTCTCTTATCCTTTATAGTTGGCATGTTTTCGCATGGTGTGGTCTTTCATCATTTATAGTTTGCGTGGTTTTGCATTATGTGGTCTCTCATCATTTATAGTTGGCATAGTTCGCATCATTTGTAGTTTTCCTGGTTGGCTTGGTTTCACATCATTTATAGTTTTCCTAGTTTTGCATGATGTGGTCTCTCATCGTTTATAGTTAGCCTGGTTTCACATGATGTGCTCTATCGTCTATCTCTCTCATTTATCATCTATGCATCTCTCATATATCGTCTATGTTGTCTCATATATCATATATACGTCTCTCATCTCTTACATATGTGTTTCTCATATATCGTCTATGCGTTTCTCATCTATCATTTATACATCTCTCATATATCATCTACGTGTTTCTCATCTATCGTTTGTACGTCTCTTGTCTCTCATCTATTAATACAGAAAATATATGTTTTACAACTATCGTTAAAGATGTTTAATTTTAAATTCTTTTCCTATAAGCCGATTTGTTGCAGATTCCATGTTTTGAGTTTCTAACTTTGTGTTTTACTCATGATTTTGGTGTTGTGTATATTTTATTTTTATTTGTAGTTCAAATGTTATATTGATTTAGGTTTTACTCATTTTTAATTTTATTGGTTTTCAGTAAAACTTTGTTGAGAAGGTTAGGTGCTATGTTTGGGGCCCTACTGTGTTGGCGTATTTGTATCATCATCTTTAAGAGGGCTCCCTTCATGCAACGAGAACTATGGGTATGTGTATCTCTCTTCTTGATATGTGGATACTTATTTCAGTTCGCCCGGTTATGCGTGTGGGTTATACGAAGCACTTGTCGACTATAGCTCGATGGGATGCAGGTGTGTCTATTTGCGATTCTCGGATCAAAATGAACTAAATGATTACCTTCAATAGTCTACAAGAGAGCAATGTAAGTTTTATACTTTTTTAATATTATATTGTTTAAGATATATTAAGTATGAAAATGCTTGCTTAATAGATGATAATTAATACATAATTTTAATACTATATATGCAATAATAATAAAAGAAATTTAATATATGAGTAACAAACATTTTTGGTATGCAGTTAAAATACTTTTTATACTTCTAGGTTTATAAGAATATAATAAAAATATCTAAGTTTGATATTTTTTTGTTGTTGTTTTATTGTTGGTTGGGTGGTGTATATAGTAACAAATAGAAAATCTCATTTGTGTTATTGTTTGTATTGTTTTATTTTGCATGTCTATTTTTAGCCTTTCCGTCTCATACATGATCATTTCCCATTAGAGGAAATAACTTAGTTTCATGGTATCATTTCCGGTGTGGATCATATGCAGGTGTACTATCCCGATCGATCTTTGAGACAATTTGGGCACGTTCAGGATGTTCACCATTTCAGTTGTACATGATTTTTAACAAGGGAAAAACCATGATGCATGGTCCATATGTTCGATTATGAAGATTAGGAGCATTAATATACTTATACGCTAGCGCTTTGTCGGTGGGCCCTACTATTAGGGATGATGTGGAGTCATTTTGTACTCCGGAGTATCTTATAGCTCATCAGTCGCTTAGTTGGTACAATATCGTTAACACAATGATATACATATTAGATGCTGATGTGCACGAAGATCGTGAATGTACTTTTATACGAAAGTTTCGTGCGGGGTTGCGTAGGATTTTTTTGCTTCCTAGAGTTTCTAAGTTTCACAAGGATTTCGAGCAGATCGTTGAGATGTACAAGGATGTTTTATCTATTGTGAGGAGACTAGGTTAGATATTTTCGTTCCATGTTTGTTTTTAAACATGTCTGCTTGATGTTTGTTATTGTATATTTTGGTGTCATTTTTTAAGACATTCGGGTGTTATGTTAGTTTGGAAAGATTGAAATTCTTTTTATTGTAAACACTGAGTACTTGTCTTGTTTATTTTGTAGCAATTATTGTTTTCACGTAGATTCTATTAGTTTTTATTATACTTTTTATTATATATATATATATATATATATATTTCACTTAAACTATATCAAACATAAAACAATTGTTTTTTTATGTTGAAATAAACATAAAACAAATACAATAACTTAAATAACTAAAAGGAACATAAAATAAATATATTTAATTAAATTGTTCAAAAGAATATAATATAATAGAAAAATTAGTTGAAGTCATATCCTTCGTTAAAAGTGCAACTCCTAAGTGCTTCCTCTTTTTCAACGATTTGTTCCCCGTATAATATAACATATCTTTTGTTTAAAAAAAATTACTTTCAAATGGAAATAGTTATATGCTTCATTCTTAATTTCTATGGGAGGTCAGATACCCGATACATTAATTTGCTTTTCATATAACTGTACCTTGTAGATATTTCTTCACGACTGCGTGGAAACAACATGGTTTTTCCCCATGCACCCCATACATGTAACCGTACATGTAGTATATTATATATAACACTTCATTGATAAACCCATCGTTAGTCTCATTCTATCTTGTTATCTTCACATGTTTGACGGATTGAAGGAGATGAGAGTCTTCACTTAAAGTTAATTCAATATCGAACAGAAGTATGAGTTTCATTATATACCGTATTTAAGTAGATATAGTTGTGTGTTTAAATTTATGTTACTGGATGGCTTTATATATATAAGACGAATTAATTGATATATTATTAGCGGGTAAAATTTTAACATGTAAAATTTTGACGAAACTTATTATTTGCGGGTAACCTATGAGTAGGACTTACTATATGTACATTACTTTAATTTCTACTTGTGGCACTTGTGTTTATCAATATTTTAGAACGTTATTACAATTGTCAATCGTATCATTAATGTTATTTAAACATAATATTTTCATATGATTTTATATTTCCAAAACTAAAAACAAATCACTATTTTCGCCAAATGTATGGCAGACGTTGGGTCCTGTTCGCCATACCATGGTGGTAACATGTAAATTATTTAAGTTTTTTTGTCCTTTCTGAAATGTTTTCCCCGCTATGGTTGTGGCGTTCGTGCCAACCTATCCGCCATCGGTTGGCGGCTAATGTACAATAGGCGCCAACGGTTGGCGGACAAGTCACTATATGCGCCAACTATAGGCTCCTGGTGGCTATTAGCATCACTTCATTCTGGTAGCATTAAAAATAAAAATGATTAATTCAATATAAAAAAAATTATAAACCTTAAACATAATACAAGATAAACACAAAAATATTTGTGATTGTCAACATAAAATTTATTCCAAAATATAATTAAACAAGCTTATAACTAAAAAAGTGCAAAACAACTAGTACTTCCGGGGAAGTTTTAAAAACTAATACACCTAGAAAGTAATTGCACCGACCAAGGCTTAACATCGACTTTAGTGCTAGTATGGATTGTTGTAGTGAAAAAAAACCAGCTCCAAAAAATAATTGCACTGACCAAAGCTTAGCATCGTCTCTAGTAGTGTGTATCCACATAGGATCTATCATTGGTCAATGTGAATCTTTAACCATATCAACCTATAAAATTAAGATAAAAATTAAAATAAATAAATATATAGAACAAGCATGTAATTTTAATAACTAAATGTGTTTAATAGAAATTCATTTACGTATCTGAGCAAAATGGTTTTTGTTCACGAAAGCGACCCCGATCTATTTTAAAGGTCGTCCGTTAATGATGCATATTTTACCGGTAAATAAATCGTACAACCACCGAGTGCTAGGAAATAGAAAACAAAATTGAATGTGGTGGTGTTTAGTTTACCACAATGTGGTAACACCGTCCAATATTCTAACAAGGTATTTTCTTTATAATATCTCAACCAGTGTATTTCCTTATCGACTTCATCATCTTTACAAGAATATGCGGTACTTAAATAAAAATCTTTACACTTTTCTAGTTTGTGTTCTAATATATGCATAACAATTGTCATCCACTTTCAGCTCTGATCAAACCATAAGCCATAACTACAAACCCATTACTTCCATCAGGCCGAATTTTGAAAACTTTATTTATAAAAGGCCGCATAAACTATGGTATGTACGATGAATACCCTGAGTCCGGTATGTAAGGCAACCTCGTTGGAATTGGTTTAACGATAGTTGACAGTTTTGCATTAAAATTATTCAATGCAATCGGATTTCATATAACATTGGATACAACTCAGAGTTGTTTTATTGTTAGAGGTTTTACTTTTGAATTAACACAAGCTTGTCTGAAGATCGTTCTAGTGGTGCTACCAAATTTACCGACCAGATTTCCAAAACTAGCGATCGGTGTTCCCATCTTTAGAGTTTCTGCACTATCAACATGAAATTATAACTACTCTTGTTTGGTGTATTCGTGCATAGAAATATCCATTTTGGTATAAATAAACACGAGTTTTTTTATTGCAACCACGTCCACAAACGTGGTCACGAGTAGGATCGTGGGTCTTCATATTTTCTAGAGGTTCGAAGCGAAGTGAAGTCGAAAGATCCAAAATATTTGTAAATGTTTTAAGCCAATGGATTTATTCATAAACATCAACCTCTCTGAATTTTGCATTTATAATTATAAAGTTAAGTTTGAATCTTCTTCACCCGTTAGTTTAGCTTGGGAGGCCATCTCTAGTCTTCTCTAATGCTCGTCTATAATTTGGATAGAAACGTACCCGTCCACTCTTCGGATGGGCTCTAATTGGCGGTTACATGGTAAAACTTGTATCATACTATCAATATAATCGCACAAAGATTTGTCACCTATAGTGTTATCAAGATAATTTTCGTATACTATTGTTAAAGCAATCAACGATGTGTACCCCTGTAATAATTTGGAAGGTTTAAAATCTTAAAATTTATGAATAAGGCGGAACTTTTTTAACTTCATGAGCTATTTTATGATCAAATGTTGTATCGTAAGAAAACCATGAAATTTATCCCAAAAGCCTTCAAAATTCAGTTGGCTTGACCCCGTATATTTTTTCAAAGTAGCATGTGAGCTTTCTGTCTTATTAGACATATGATTGTCAAAATACATGATCCAGTTATTGTGTGCATGAATAAACCTCTATTTATATATTATAATCCAGGATTCTAGGATATAATCGATCGTTTTATCATGTTCTTTGAACATCTCCCATATTTTAGCTAACCTCTCGTTCATCCAGTCAACGGTGATCGATGAGATGACATATTCTATGTGGAAAAATGTGTTAAACTTATTACCATCTTTAATTGTTTTCCCATTTACATTATTGATGATATGTTATTAGAATAAGATGTTACTCGTGCTCAGAAATAGTTTATTTAAGTAATTCATCAAAGCAATTTCACGATCCGTGATTATAACACAAGGAAACTTACAACCATTCTATTCCATAGTTATTTTCAAACATCCCAAAGCCCATTTGTAGTTATCTTGCTTTTCTTTCGCCATGAATATGAATCCAATACAAAACTTTGTGTTGGTAGATGTTTCCCCAAATTTTTCCAAAAAACGTATCTCGAATTTAATAATTTTTAAAGTGATATCCATGATTAGCAACCAAGAGAAGTTCCATAGTAAATCGACGCTAACTAGGTGTGCAAAAAAATCGGTTATGACATTGGATTCAGCATTGGTTGTCTAATCTCAATTTACGTATTCGTGCATTTGTAATTTTGCTAACAAGCATTATATTTGTGACCGACCACCATTTTCAACCAACCTTGTTCGTTAAAGGTATTTGTAAATATGACAGATATTGGATGCATTCTCCGGATCGACCTTTTTTAATGCACCAAATATTTGGCGTACAGTTATTCTATTAACCATTGAAACATCGACAAGCTTTTTTTTGTTGGTTTTAACTCCGACGATTGTAAATATCCTTGCACGTATCAAATCGGGTCATAGCTGTGTTTGCCAGAAATTACATTTAAGACCCAATTATCATCACATTTAACCAAATTATCATCCAAATCAAAAAGACAATTTATTTTTTATTACAGCACACCTTTTATTTGTGATCACACTCTTTCACGTAAGCTTGAATATACAGGATCACTCGTATTTATAATCTACTCGAGATGTTCTTCCTTTTTTTCCTAGTTTCCTAAATGATATCTTAAGTGAGAACCCAAGCCACTTGCTTACTTTTTTACCCACTCGGCCATTGACTCTAAACTATACTCCTCGTGAATAAAACAATGGTGAACATAGTCCAAAATAGCTGATATTTCATATTGGATAACCTCCTACAATGCATATAAAGTAGCTGAATCAATTAAACCCGTAAAAATGGATTACTTAGGATCATCTCGCCATACTTAAGGTGGAATAAGTGACATAGTCGTCATTGTCATGGCGGACAGGTTCACTGGAGCATCATCTGCCTAACAAAGAGACAATCTTAGCTGTCATGCCAATGATGTTTGGGTAAACGTATTTGTCATGACAATGGCTCGTGGGTGATCCTATCTGCCATGAAAATGATACCTACATCTCTTCTTCTGCAATCATCATGGCATAAAATATCATTTCCCACCAGGAAGATGGCGAAGAACACCACTCGGGCATCATCTCTTTGTGGAATCGAGCAATTTTTAGATTTTTTAAAATTCATATTTATGATGGTTTATAGAGGAACAAGTGATTCTTCTATTTCGGCCATTATTTTTAAATTTTGCAAGGGTGGAAAAAAGAGTTTTGGTGAGTTTAGGTTTTGAGTTTTTATGGTTTTAGTAAGTTTTAGGTAGTAAAATGTTAGGTTTTACTAGATTTTGCGTTATGCAACTTTATGGAGCAAATAAGGGCATATAACTTAAACAAATAGAAAATTTTCAATAATCTCTCACTTGGATCATCATATGCTATTGCATGCACCTACTTTTTATAATTCAATTGCTCATAGATACAATGGATAATCTCGTATATGACTACTAATAGGAAATGATTAAAGACATTTGCATTGTCTTAATATGTGCAAATGGATGCAATAGTAACCACATCATCGCCAATATTAAACTATATGAATCTATTATGACGTGTATCATAAGAATAATATGAAATGTAACCGCACATATAATTGGTCTTAACTTAAGTAGATATGTACTTAAAGAGAAAAAATAGTCAATATAACTTAAATAAGTATACTTATCATCTATGTTGCAACCAACACTTAGGTGTATACAACCAAATAGCAAACATATATCATGATTTATTTCAAACTCCCAGTCAAATTAATGATCATCTAAACAAACAACATCCATCATAATATTGTACGTGAATAACTGTAGGTACCAATATTTTAATAACATGATCTGACTCTTACTAACACACATAAATTTGATATATATATATATATATATATTCTTGTACTTAAATGAGCTCATGTTATCGATTGAATATTGTACTACAAAATTAATGCCACAATATATTCCCATGAGATTTTCTAATCTTTTCTACACTCCATATCTTGATGATAAAAATCAACCACAATGTTAGTTAGATGCCTGAAAACATGCAAAAAACTTCAGTTGTCATAGTGGATGATGCACTAGTATTTGTTTTACAATAATCTATGATATTACACATTCAACTAATAAGAATATTATGGAAAAAAATCTTTGAAGTATGTCCACAAAACCACTAAAATCTGAGTTGGAATACCCAGTGATCTTCAGATTATTAGACTTCATATATGTCAACACGTGCCCTTTTATTTGTATCAACATGTTATCGATTTCATATAACTTGTATGAGTCATTACGTATTGTCAGTAAATCAAATTATTTTGAAATATATTTTGAATAAATTATATTTAATATTAATTGTGACACGATATCACATTTATTAATGAAGGTGTGTATTAACATTTTTATGACTCGTGGCATGAAGGAGCATGATTCTACGGAGAGTTTCCTTTTGCCTCATCTAAGTCATCCATGGATTTCGATATCTTCATTAGAGCCACATTTTTGTTGGTATCTTTGTTATAAGCCATACAATCAGGCCAATCATTTGTCTTGCCAATGATAATTTGAGGCTCGTACTTCCCTATAAAGTCGAAAATGTGTGCCAAACACATGACGTATCCACTTCTCTCGAACTATTACTTCTACTCCATGAACTATTACTTCTACTCCATGACCCGACGGAATCCCCCGGTCATCCATTTTGATTCTTCAAGAAAAGAGAGTTTTGTAAACTAAATAAAGAGATGGAAGGTTAGTGTTAAGGTATAGTTGATTTTGAAGGTTTGTATTATCATTCAATAATTATTATTTATAATTATTTTATATAATATATATATCACATAACAAAACATAATAACTAATTTAAAGTGAGAAAAACTTTCATCATTTGAGATCATTAGTAAAATTTCATAACATTAATAATTTTTTATATAATAATAGATTTTGTTAGGTTTTGGATCCGGTTATTATCTAAAATTATAACCATAAATTCTGAAAAATAAAATAAAGTTCGAATAATACAAAATATAATTTTATGAATGATTAAATAAATTTAAATATAAAAATATTATGTACTAAAAAAATATCATATTATCACGATAATTTATAAATTTGAAATATTATTATGAACTATTTAAAATATATTATATAACCGTGTATTAATTTGATTATTACTACAGTATTTTTATAATAAAAATAACGTTTTAGTAAATCTATTATAAATAATATATATCTATGAGAAATATTTTTTTTTAAATAATATTTTTTAAATTTAACTAACAAATCTATGAGTAAAATATCATCTATCTTTTATAAGTAACTTATTTAATCTTTCCAACGGATCCACATACATAGTCAAATAAAAGTCGCCCTCATTTAGCCATTAAGTCAGCAATATGATTAACTTCTCTATAAACATAGTTGAATTTGAATGTTTGATTATTCGTGAAAATATCTCTACATAACATAAGTGCATCCTCCCCATGGCCCATGTTATCATCACTACATTTCAATAGAGCGTGTAACTTTAGGAAGTCTGTCTCTACAAAAAATAAATATACTTACGCTCCAATACCATATATAGCCAAAATCGTAACACATAAAAATTGACCTTACCAAGCTTCAGCCTCGAATCTACATAAAATGAGTCATTTTACATATCAGAATATTTCTCATACATCGGTTGTCAAACGATCCGACCACAAGCACCCATCCAGGTTGAGTTTAACTCATCCACTTGGCTTCGTCCATTTTACCAGTGTACTTCCTCACAAAACTATAAGTCTCTTGTCAGCCTCTTTACCCCAAGCTCCAATATAATATTTGATTTGTTCCAAACATAGCGCGAATTTTTGGTATAAGCTTTTAACTCGCATTGAGTTCAAAAATCTTGTTATTCCTATCCAACAATAAATGTCATACTATAGCCAGTCCAAGAGTTAAATTTTATAGGCTCTTGGATTCTCCCTGAAACCTTATTAATCTATCTTCATCTAAGATCTCTTACATATGCTCGTTCATTTTTCTGTTGAGCAAGTAAAGCTTGTTCGTTGTTCATTTTAAAGTTCTGATGTTATTCCACTAAGCATTACAAATTTTCCCGTACTTTTTTTAAAATTTATAAGGCCATGATTCTAAAAGATCTTTGTACCTCTAAAAATCTTGTAACAATTCAATAACCGTATTCGGTACCTTACCACATCCATTGCAAAGAATCGACATTGTGACATCCTACTTTTTACGGACACTTGAGTCTAAATTTTTTTTATTACATCCTCACTTGACGAGATTAATGAATTATAAGTTTATTTAACAGTAAATACTCATGATAGATCCTATTTCCATTTGTACTGCTCATTATCATAATATTGAACTATACTTACCCCATTAATGAGCATGTATCGTCCTTCCAATATGTTTGTTTGCACATCTGCTAATCCGAAGACTTAACTACGCGGTCCATCAACCCTTCTTAAAATATTTTTGTTTGAACCCTCACTTATAACCCAATGTCGTTTTATAAGATCCTCCACCGAGTTTAACCAAGAGTGTTTTATTGAAATTTCTTGTATCCATAAATCATAACTCTATTCTATCTATGGTTTACACAACATGTCACATGCCACCTAATATATCTTCCTACCATCATTGGATGAACCCCAAATGAAATCTCTAATAATTTGATTGATTTCATTGCACACATTCTCCGGTAAGTTTCTCGTATACATAACATAAGTCGAGATCACGTTCAAACCCGATTGTGATTGAGTTATTTGATCCACTAGAGAGAGATTATATGTTTTCCAATTCCATAATTTTCCCCTTATCCTTAAAGTAATATATCGATAAAACCCTTCCAGAGGCGATCTCGAGAAATTGGCGAACCAAAATATGTCCCCAAGGATTTAGTAAGATAAAAACCACTAATGGAAGCTTTTTTTGTGCATTTGTTATAAATTCTCATAAAATACTATTATCGAATTTGATCACTTACTGATTAGTCAAATGTATCCACCAGACAGACGTAATACTATTTAATCAAGTTGTTTTTTCTTCTGAAGCCTTTGTAAAAAATATTAAATTATCTGCAAAGAAGACATGAGAGACCGAGATAGCTTGCATATAGAGTCATAGTAGACTTCATTCACCACTACTACAAAGACCATTGATGATAATATATAATTGTTTAATACACATGACAAAAAGGTAAGGAGCCAATGAATCATTTTTCCTGATATTTCGTTGCGGTGTCAAAGGCTCAAGTAATTTTTTATTCCACATAATTTGCATCGAGTTTGAAATTATGGTGGTAATGATAAAACTTTAACCAAATTGCTCCCAAATAGAGTGATATTGTCCTCAATGAAACGCCAACTGAACTTGTCATACACTTTAGCTAAATCGATCTTAATCGTCACATATCCTTGTGCCTTAGTGAATCTATGTGATTGATGGTCCACATATTTCACAAAGACTATGTTATATGTAGTATATAGCTTAAGAATAAAACTTATCTGATTTGGTTCAATACAATCGCCTAGCAAGGGTCACAATTTGTTAACCATTATTGACATAATAAATTTTACCTCAAGATTTATCAAGCTTATCGGGTAAGAACTGACTAAATATCTATATGTTAGCAACTTCTAGAATCAAATGAACAATCATACCATTAAGCGGAGAAAATATCTCGCATCTTCCAATTATGTTACAAACTATCTCACAAACAGATGGACCAACTGTCTCCCAATAATTATTGGTAATATACAGTAGACGTACCATCTGATCCTATATATTTTTATGGGTTTGTCGGAAGAATTTTATATATATTCTTATATGTGTTATCCATAATAGACACATATGAAATATCCATAATTGTTTAAGAAAGTCGAGCGAGTGAAAAATAAATTAGTGGATAATTTCTTACTTCTCATCTTGTGTCTTATTTCGCTCTATGTAGATTTTTTTTCCTTCATCTTAGCCAATGAAAATTCCATAGACAGTTGATCGTATTTCCTTAATTTGTAGTATTTGCTTACTATACATATTACGTACGTTGAAAATATTTTATCGTGAAGACGAGCACTTGTTAAATACATATTATTTTTGTTTTTCTTTAACTTTCTCAATGAATAGAATCTTTATAATATCGTTTACGTCTGTCATTATTCTTCCCGTATAAAATATTATAGTCCATCTTCTATAATATAAACCCTAAATTTAAGTGTAATCACATTATTTGGTGATTATGGATCTTCTCGTGCCATTTTTTTAGATTTTACATATCTTTCGTAAGCGTTAAAAGTAAAGTATTATTATCATGTTTATTATCGTGGTATGAACTTGTAACTATCATGTAACTCAATTCTTTATATGTATATTATTTATTTAATAATGATATTATTTGTATAATACGTATTTGTGTTAAATACATATGTGTAATCTTCGAAAATACTAGTATATATAATATTTTTTGTCTCTTACAAATTAAACTCAAATTATCAGTTAATTGTTAATTACACGTCATATCATATTGAATATAGAATGGAGTAAATTGTTTGGCCGCACTCGTCGGACCAAAGAGATAATATCTAAAAAAATAAGAGTTTTTATATAGTAGAAAGAGAAAAAAAGATAAATAGATGTATTCAAATTATCTCAACATCCTAAATTAGAGTTCTTATTTATAGAGATAGGTTGGATAAGAGAAAATATATAAATTACATAATAACTCCTCATTAATTCTTACTTTATTTTTAATTAATACTACTTAAACGATTATTTACTTAACCATTCTTTTTATAATTGAGATTCATATGAGTTACATATTTAACCTTTATCGTTAGTTTTTTGTTTCATGAAAACTAAGTTAAAGATGAGTAAAACGTTATGCCAAACAGTCCATGTAAAGCTGAATTGTTATCTCGTTTTATCATTGCCGAGCCAGAAATGTATGCATTGGGGATTCATCAGAGCAGTCAAACTTTGAACCTTGAGTTGAATAGAAAATATTATACCGATCCTCAGTGGTTCAGTTTGGATGAGAAGATGAGCATCTGATTTTTTATTTTTTTGAACTGAATGACGAGTTTGGAAAGTTTGATTTTTAGCAGATCTTTAAGCCTTGTTGCTCTCACCCTCACACGACCTAGTTACCTCTAGTCAAGATATCATGAATCTAGGGAGTTTGGTTTAATGTTTATAGTACTTATGCCTCGTTAATAACTCTTCACCGGGCAAAACTTTAATTGAAGAAAAAAACTCAATTTTTTCAAAAAGAAAAGAGTAAAGAAATAAGTAGAATGTTTCTATAGTAATTGTTATACTTTTCCAAAGTGAAAATTGTCGTTGGTAATTTACATAAGTGAGTAAGCCTTCTAGTATTAATATTTGGAAATAGAAGGAGTATTATTAGCCAAAAAATTAAAAAAAACGTTACAGGGTCGTACCAAAAAATTGAATTTATTCGAGCGTTGTATGGAAAGTAAGAATTTCTTAGAGAATCACAAGAGGCTTTACGGATTTTATCTTGGGAAGGAAAAAATATTTTAGGCTGACTGACGGTTATATAGAGAGCGTTCAACATGTTTCTCTCGCACATTAATTTTTTTTGTGTTGCTTGGTTTGTAGTCTAAGGCAGAATCTTCCAATCATTGGTTTAATGACACACGTATGGTCAGGATGAGAAAATTACTTTATCATGATAATATTTTATTTATATGTATTATTTTCTCTACTTTCCATATTTTTCTAAATCGCAATATATCCCATGATTTTCTTTTGTAAGAAAACATTCTTATCTCTCCCACTTTCTAGTATGAAAATGACATAGACCCAAAACCAAAACATGAATATTGATGAGTCCAGAATTATTCATGACTGCTCACTGAGAAAACCAGACAAGGGTAATTCGGACAATAAGTGCCCACTAAACTATCCGGACAGGACAAAAGTACTAAAACACTAAACATTTTTTGACTAAGCTATGTGCTAATATACTTAAGAACTAATGGGTCTTTAAACTCGACTCAGTTTTACAACTTGACCCGAAAGCCTATGAGTCCATAATTAAGGGTATAAATACCCAACTACTTTCATTAATGAGGGTAATGAACATTTAATACAACCAGGCAGCTTAAATCTCTCACTACAAAACACCCAAACATTTAATACCCTTACAACTCTCTAAAATGCCTTACAAAATTACCCCCAGTTCTAAATAATCCTCACCGAATTGGTAACCACAGTGGGAGAATAAGGTGCCTGAATCTAGCATTCAAAACCAGCAAGAAAAACCAGTTTGGATGAATCCGGACGAGAAAGCAATGACACCACCTTTGATATAGGTAGTGGGAGAGAACAAAGAGTACACGATTGAAGAACGTGACAGGTTGAAAGCTGAAATATAAGCCTTGATAGCTGTTAAAAAGGCGGAGTTAGGCTTGGAAGAAAAATCGAAGGTGTCAGCCATTCACCACACTGACAATCCAAAGGAGAATGATCCATCAGCAAAGACTCACTTGAGTACTAAAAAGACCCATGTTAGGTCTAAGAAGTCTCACCGATCTAAACCGGTGGAGAGCTCAGAGTCTGAGTCCTCTAGTGGCTCCTCGAATGAGGATGGACTTGAGGAGTCCCTGTCATCCAGCAGTGATGAGGGCAGATCTAAGAAGAAGCAAAAGTTGGTTAAAAAATATTCAAGAAAGAGGGACAGTGATGGGAGGTTAAAAAAACATCTGGGAAAAGGGTCATCTCACAACCACAGCCATAGCCGGAGGCATGTGGATCAGCTGCTGATGAATCCCTTCGTTTTCCATGATGAGCCAGGTATTTTTGCAACACCTAATGAAGACACTATCTTCAGTCGTGGCCAAAATTGGAGACAATCTCCATTATCCTCCAAAATAATATACGGAAAACTTCCTAAGAGGTTTTATAGTACTAAGATGGAAAAGTATGATGGGAGCAAGGATCCAGACAATCATCTGGAACAATTTAAAAAAATTATGGTGAATTTTGACGGTGATGACAAATTGCTCTGTAGAGCCTTCTCTCAATCTTTTATGGGGAGTGTTTCAAAATGGTACAATAGCTTACCACAAGGGTGCATCAGAAAATTTGACACGTTTTGGGTGGCCTTTCGGTGGCAGTTTGTTAGAAATAAAGAGGTGAAGGGTAATTGAGACACTATTGTCCATTGTGCCCAAGTGCCCAACGAATCACTAAAAGACTATATAAGCTGGTTCGTGAACACAAAGAATGGGTTAGTTGATTGCTTTGAACAGGTAGCAATAGCTTCTCTAAGACACGGATTAAACCCTGGGAATCTGGCCGATTCGGTAACCAGGAAGAAGGCCATGACGTGGGGTAGTTTACTAAACCAGGTGGGAAATCAAATCAATGTAGATGAAACGAAAAAGACTAGGCTGCAGAGGAAAGTGAGGTCTGCCCTAGCTGCACCAAACCAGAATCAGTCCGGATACAAGGCTAAGGAGGCAAGACAGGGTCCCAACAGGGCCAAGGCCTAATCTCACTCAGCTCCAGCTCAGAGCCAGCAGTCTAGAAATAAACAAGGACCTTGGGTCCAACTGGTGTGGTTTGCTGAATTAAAAGAGAATGTGGCAACCATCTATGACAAAACAAAAGATTAGGTACATTTTAGGAAGCCGACAGCGCTTCAATCTCTTAGGGAAAGCCGTAATACTTGTTTCTGTCAATATCATCATGATATTGGCCATAACACAGAAGATTGCATCGCTTTGAAACAAGAGGTGCAGAATCTGAATGAAAGATGAAAATTAGGTGCTTATGTCAAGAGAAGAAGTGGGAATAGGCCTTATAATGCTTATCGGACCGACCCAACGAACAATGCAGGGACATCATCTCCGGACGGGGCCATGGTAATATTTGAAAGATTTGATATAGAATCAGAGTATTTGGATCCTGATCCAGCCCGGAATATGGTGGGTGTTATAACAGAACATACCAAGACAGTATATGGGCTCATAAGCTTTTTTGAGTCGCTTACTATATTTGGGGAAGACAAAATGACTGTGCCAACTCCTTCTTCAAGGAAGAGGCATGTTCACACTCTGGCTACTCAGTTAGAGGGAGGCATGTCCTCCTATCACTCCCAAATTCCTTTCCCTTCATTGGTTTTGATGAAGATGACTTAAGGGACATAGTTGGTCTTCATGAAGATGCTGTGGTGATAGGAGCATCGATTGGGGGCAATGACATCAGGAAAATTTTGGTTGACAGTGGTAGCTCAGCTAACATTCTCTTTTTAAGTTCCTATAAACAGATGAAGAATCCGACAGTGATTCAGCATTCGAACAGGTCCATTGTGGGTTTCACTGGAAGATCCGCGGACGTGGTCGGGGAGTTTGAGAAGAAGGTTTTGTTGAGCAAGGGCCCTTTCAAGACAATGGTCAGAGTACTTTTCATTGTGCTAGATTGTCCCACGTGTTATAATGAGATCTTGGGAAGATCTTGGCTCTCCAGGATGCATTCTGTGGCTTCAACAGTTCACCAATGTTTAAAATATGTTATTCAAAGACAAGTGGGAGTTTTCCGAAGTAGCCAAAAAATAGCAAGGGAATGTTATGCAGCTGCACTTGACCCTAAAACTCTGGGTGCAGTCCGGGTAAACGAAGATCAGCAGTTGTTGTCCTTTTTGGCAAACCACCAACATGTTTTTGCTTGGTGTAATGCTGATGTAACCGGAGTGCCTGCGAATGTTATATCACACCAACTATCCATCCAAAGAGATGTAGCACCTGTTGTGCAGAGAAGAAGAGCTTTCTCTAAAGAAAAAACTGATGTCATAGTTCAAGAAGTTGACCGGCTTACCAAATATGGGGCACATAAGGAGTCTCAATACCCTTTATGGACAGGCAATCCAGTGTTAGTAAAAAAGAAGAATGTGAAATGGCGTATGTGTATCGACTTTACTGACCTCAATAGGGCTTGCCCAAAAGATCTGTATCCAGTCCCCCGGATAGATCAGTTGGTAGACTCCACATCTGGGAACAAATTATTGTCCTTCATGGATGCCTTCTCCGGTTATAATCAGATACAAATAGATCCGAAGGACCAGGAACACACTAATTTTGTTACAAATAGGGGCCTCTATTGTTACAAGGTGATGCCTTTTGGATTGAAGAATGCTGGGGCTACCTATCAAAGGTTGGTGAATAAAACGTTTGCTGATCAAGTTGGGAGAAATATGGAAGTATATATTGATGACATGATGGTAAAGAGTGTGGAAGAAGAATTACATTTAGAAGATCTTCAAGAAACGTTTGCCAACCTGGCAAAGGTTAATTTAAAATTAAATCCAGAAAAATGTGTTTTTTAGTGCAATCCGGAAATTTTCTGGGTATGTGATAAGTGAGAAAGGGATACATCCTGATCCAGACTAGCTTGGTGCCTTATTGCAAATGGATCCTCCTCAAAATGTAAAAGAAGTGCAAAGGTTGACAGGAAGGTTAGTTGCTTTAAATCGTTTTATCTCACGGTCCTCGGGTAGGTATGCCCTATTTTTCCAGACTTTAAAGGGTGCTAAAGACTTTAATTGGTCTCCACATTGCGACCAGGCGTTCAATGAAATAAAAAGCATTTATCTTCCCCCAAAACTCTCTACAAACCTATTGATGGAGAAATATTGTATATATATTTAGCAGTGTACGAATGTGCTATAAGTGCGGTGCTAGTAAGAGAGGTGGACAGTTATCCTCGTCCGGTGTATTACATCAGCAAGAGCCTGATGGATGTTGAAAAAAGGTACTTGAAACTTGAAAAACTAGCACTAGCTTTGGTAATTGCTGCCAGGAAAATGAGGGCCTGTTTTCAGTCTCATTCTATTGTCGTCCGGACGTCTTTTCCCTTGAAAAATGTTCTTTAGAAGGCAGACATATCAAGCAGGATGACCAAGTGGTCAGTAGAATTGGGTGATTATGATATTGATTTCTCCCCTCGGACTGCAATCAAATCTCATTTTATTGCTGATTTCCTGGTTGAATTCTATTCAGACAGAAGTACTAAGCAAGCTACAGAGGAAAAAACTAAGAAGGTATGGGTTATCCGGACAGATGGTGGATCAAGTACCATGGGTTGTGGTGCTGGGATATGTTTAACTTTCTGTATGGCGATAAGTCATATGAGGCTATATGTTTTGCTTTTAAGGATTCTAACAATGAGTCCGAGTATGAAGTTGTTATACTTGTTCTGAAGTTAGCCTTTCTCTGTGGGGCTAAAAGAGTATGGTTAATGAGTGATTCTCAGCTTCTTATCCATCATACCCAAGGTCAATCTGAGGCCAAAGAGGAGCAGTTGATTAAATACTTGTTCATCCTTAAAGAAGTGGTAGCTAACTTCAAAAATGTTAGCTACGAGCACATGCCTAGATTGGAAAACATACTAGCAGATGCTTTGGCAACCATAGCATACTCTGAGTCCTACCCATAGATTTATGTGCAAGAATGTCCATCCATACAAGCCAATCAGGGCAAGGAAGAGGAGGAAAGTTTAAGTATACAAGTGGTTCAACCCAAAGATTGGAGATATTCCCTTCTTTATTACATTTCTGATGGCATTTTGCCTCTAGAGAAAGCTGTAGCAAGGAAAATGAAACATAGGGCTCGTGGTTTTTTAATCATAAGAGACATCCTTTACAAGAAGTCATTTAGTAGACCTCTCTTACGTTGTTTGGGGATTGAAGATTCCCAAATTATGCTATCCGAACTATATGATGGTGACGGATCAGCACACTGTGGCTATAGAGCTTTAACCCGAAGGATTTTGTTGGCCAGATACTACTGGTCATCCATAATGGTAGATGCCAAGGAATTGGTAAAGAAATGTGACCCATGGCAAAGATATGGTAATGGAATTCATATCCCAGTTGTCCCACTGGAATCGATCTCTGAGCCAGTGCCTTTACTCGTTGGGGACTGGATTTAGTAGGGCCTCTACCGATGGCATCCGGAGGGTGCTGAACAATTATTGTAGCCATTGATTATTTTTCCAAGTGGATAGAAGCAGCCCCATGGCAGGAACTACTTTAAAAGCTGTTATAAAATTTATCCAGTCTAACATTTGTTGCAGATTTGGGGTTCCACAAAAGATAACCACAGATAATGGGCTGCAATTTGATAACAAGGATATGGAGAGTTTCTGTGCCTCTAGGGCGTTCAGAATTGCTTCCCTTATCATTTCCACCCACAAGCGAATGGTCAAGTTGAAGTGGCAAACAGAATCATTATGTCCGGTCTCAAAAATAATTTAGAAGGGGCTGGAGGAAAGTCGTCAAGCTATTTACAAGAAGTATTATGGGTGTATCGGACTACTCCTCGAGCTGTTACACAAGAATCTCTTTTTTCCTTGGTATATGGGATGAATGAAATCGCTCATGTAGAAGCAACTCTTCCATCATACAGAGTCCACAATTTTTCCGAACAGGCTAATGAAGTGGCAATCAGAAGTCAATTGGACTTAATAGAAGAAAAAATAGTTAAGGCCCATCTTAGAGCCACCAATTATCAAGGCTTAATGAGGAGCAGATTTGCTTCCAAAATCAAAATAAGGGATTTTCGACCAGGGGACAAAGTGTTGAGAAAAGTATTCTTGTATACTAAGGAGAAACAATTCGGCAAGCTAGCTCCAAACTGGGAAGGGCCCTGTGAGGTCTCCGAAAAACTTAAGCCTGGGACATACAGGCTTCAAGACAAAGATGGAAGAATCTTAAACCACCCTTGGAATATTGAACACCTCCGGTTATATCTGGAATGAAAGTTGTGTAAATATTTACTTGTTTAAAGTCCATGTAAATATTAGGGGTCATGCTATTTCCTACCCTAGTGGCGCGGGGAAGTTTTAATGAGGTGTCTGGGTTTCTTAATAAAATTTGATGCCTTCTTAAAATATTCGGAGTGGTTTGATTTACAGTTTCTTTAAAGTCTTTTAAGGATCTTTGGCATATCAGATTGATCTGGTGGAATGATGACCATTTAACGTTTGTCATCGGAGATTTTAAACACTCTTACCTTAAAAACTTGTAAAATAAATAAGGGCTCTTTAAACATCAGCCATTGAAACTAAGAGAATATGAAACAAAGAAAAAATTTAGCAAAGTAAATCTATCCGGCTAAAACCGGATGATGATATTAAAACATAATATGTGCCTTGGCCATCCAAGGACTTTGAGTTTAAAGAAAGGCTTAATCGGACTCAAACCGGACACGGTTATAAAAATGCCTTGGCCATCCAAGGACTTTAGTATTTCAGAAGGATAAGAAAAAAAAAATAAGAAAAGATAGTTAAAATATCACGGCTAATTCCTCTTCGATGTTCCTGCATCGTCTTTTTTCTTGGGATCTTTGGATTCGTCACTGGAACTCTCTCCGGTTCCTTCTTCTTCATTAGTAGTGCAATCTATTCCACTACTATAGCCATGTCGATCACTTTATACCATAGTATGAAACGGGAGGTCCTCATACTCTACATATCTCTATAAATCTCCAAGGGTTCACTTCGGAAATTTCTGGTGGACAAGAAGTACCATATCAGATTTGACCTCTGCATCTCTTACTTCCAGGGAGTCTATCACCTTATTGGTATACACATCAATCTTGGCTTGGATTATCTTTTCCTGATCTTTCACCAAGTCCTCTTTCTCTTTGGTGACCCTGGACACAGCCTCTTCGAGAGAAGTCTTGTCAATGGACAAGGTTTAGATGGCATCGTCCTTGATCTTCATGTCTCCCTTCAAGGTGGAAAGATCTCTTTGCAATCTGAAGTGACCAACTTGGTTGTCAGATCTTTTTTCTCCTTCTTCAACTCCTCAAGCTCCTTCTTCAATGCCTCAATACTCTGGTTGGCATTAAGGAGGTCAGTGGACAAACTTTCATCGTCAGTGTTGAGGGTGTTGATGAGGGCTGACTGACTCTTTACTTGCCTCTCCAAATTGAGCACTGGCTGAATATGGCCCAACAAAGAGTGAGTCACCGAATCATTTTCCCCTGAGACAGTGAAAGACTTACCATTAAAAGTCACTACATTAGAGGAGTTTGAGGGAAGGTAGGACCAGCATAGTCGTCTTTTTCAAACTCTCCAAAATAAATCCCAATGTTCTGGAGGCCACTAATGTCTACTCTTTCCAAATCTCCTCCGGTCCCCTCTCTGGTGTGTAGATCGGTAGATATTTGCTCTACCAATGGGGGGTTAATTGGATCAGTTGGAGGGAGAGGCTCCAAAGGACGGAGGACTACTTCATCCCCCAACGAGACCTTCTTTTTAGTAGTCCTCTCATCGCTGCTAGCTCCCCTCTTTTGATCCTTTTTAGGAGGCCTTGGTTGGTTATGGGGTTCACCTGCCTCTTTAATAGACTCGTCCTCATTTACTTTAAGAATAGTAGCATCAATCCCTTCTTGGACCTGCTCTCCTTGGCTCTCCGGAGCAATCTCCTCTGCAGCACCCCGGACAACCTCTTCTGCAGTTTTCTTTTTCTTGCCCTTCTTTCCTTTCATTTTGCTTGCAGCTTTGGCTCTGGAAAGCAAGGCCAATTTACCTTCTTTCGCCTCTGTTCTCTTAAGTATAACGATCGGATGAGGTGGTGTAGTCAACTCCTCCCAAGTAAGATCTCTTCGGCCGTTGTGTTCCAATGGTGGGACCTCACCAAGTTTCCTGAGGTAAAGCAGTTGTGGAAAGCGTTCCGCCAACGGTCACCAGCCCAGGCATTTAATTTGGCACATGTGGTTTGCCCCTCCTCCACATAGTCGGAGAACTCCTTCGGCAATACTGACATAAATGAAGAAGTAATTCAGGAATACTTTTTTTTCAAAATGAGAAAGACAAACAAAGTAAAATACTTACTAGAGCTTTTCGACCTGCTGGTGAGCATACTATGGTTGACGCCAGCCTTGATTTTTCTCCCATTCTCTCACGTCTCGCTAATGAACAGGACTGGGTCTTCCAGTTTTTCTCAGACTCAAGCAGGTCGTCCACCACTTTAAAGTTGTCGCCCATATTGTAGTTTTAGAATGGGGTATGGTGGTTTTTACAAAAGATGGCCACTGCATCAAACTGCTCTATTAGGAGAGGAATACCGGACAGCCTTGACGTCATAATGCAGGCGAGGAGAGTATACCAAGCATTGGGACTCAAGTGGCGTGGACAGAGTTTGATCAGGTGGAAATACCTGACTATTTCTGGATCCAAGGGAAATCTGAGCCCCCAGTTGAATAGCTCAGTATAGATGATGATCTCGTTGAGCTGCAGTCCATCGGAGTCTCCGATGTGACTGATATCCTCACCTTAACTGATTCAGGGATCCCCCACTTGGTTCGAATCCGTTCTAGCTCAGCGGTGTGAGTATAGACATAATTAATGTTCTGCATGGCCAGCAGATACTTCACATTGACCTTGTGAAAATAAGGTCCCACTTTGCCTTCCAGACTCTCCGGCAGATCCGGATGGGTCATGCAGACTTTCTCCTTGTTTTTCCCCTTTTTATCAAAGGCAGCATCTCCAGTTTTCCCAGAAGTTTCAGTTTCAAATAGAGCCTCTTCGACACTATCCTCCATCACCTCTTCCATCACTATGGAAGGTTTATCATTCGTTGTGGATGAGAGAGTGCTAGTTTGTGGCTCAACAGTTTGTCCGGACGGATGAGCGTCAGTCTCTCTTAAGGGTCTGGTATCCGGTTGGGGCTCAACTTCAGAGGACTTGGTATGAGAAGTGATTCTAGCAGCCTCGAATCGAGAGGGTTAGTCTCTTAGGGCTCTAATAAATGCCTCCGGTCCGGAGGCTTTATCTTTGGCTCCAGACTTGGAGGGCCCCGTTTTGGAGGACTTGGGTTGTAAGCCGGTTGCTTGGCCTTTTACCAGGCGCATTGTCCGGCGAGGGTTAGTTTTTCTAGGGATTTCTCAATGTCTGCCCCATAACAATAAACGGAGAAGACTTTCTAACACTTGATACTGCTTTCTCTTGCACGGTAGAAGGTTGAGACTCCTGAACCGAGGAGCCTGACGGGATTGGCGAGAGGTTTGGCTTGAATAAACGTCTAGGTTTTGTGTTTTTGGCAGAGGATGATCCTTTATCAGCTTCCAAGGATGGTGAATCAGGTTTACTGCTTGGAGAGACTGGAAGACCAGCTCTCACACTCAACTTTTTGCGCTTTTTCTAGTTTGGAAAGATTTAGCAAACCATCTTTCACGAGAGAGTTTATCGCTATGTACATAAAACTACACAAGAAAAGTTTTGAAATGAGAGGTAAAAAGCTCTGAGAAGAAGAAATTGCAAAGTGATGAAGATGGTGAAACAATAAGGAAAATAATTTATATTAGTGATGCAAAAAGTTACTGATACCTAGGAGAAAACGAAAAGACTAAGGTAATGATTGAAGGCGGCGCTGACGTAAGAAACATTAAATGCAAGAGGTGCTTTTTGGGCTTAGTGGGAGCACCGTTCTAGGAAGAAAACGGCTAGTAGAATGAAATTAAGTGCGACACGTGTCCCACGATCCAGAGCAAAACTCTTGGAATTCTGAGAAGGATTCAGTCCGGATAAACCTTCAACTGAAGGCATGGGCGATCCGGAAAATGTTGTTGTTGGCTAAATGAGTTTTTTAGTTCTGCCAAAGATCTTTGACAAAACCTAAAAAATGGGCTACTAATGAGTCCGGAATTATTCACCACTGTTCACTGAGAAAACCGGACAGGGGTAATTCGGACAATAGGTGCCCACTGAACTATCCGGACTAGACAAAAGTACTAAAATACTAAACACTTTTTGACTAAGCTAGGTGCTAATCTACTTAAGAACTAATGGGTCTTTAAACTAGAACCGGTTTTACAACTTGACCAGAATGCCCATGGGTCCATAATTAAGGGTATAAATACCCAACTACTTTCATTTATGAGGGTAATGAACATTTAATACAACCAGGCAGCTTAAATCTCTCATTACAAAACACCCAAACATTTAATACCCTTAAAACTCTCTGAAACACCTGACAAAATTACCCTCAATTCTAAATAATCCTCACCAAATATCATAAATTAGAACATGAAATATTGCCTTTATGAGTGATCAAAGATCAATCGTTTGTGTCTCTAGGTGTATCTTCTCATATATTTTTGGTGGAATATCCGACATAGATATTAGTGAACGATGTAACAAAGGAATCATTTACGGTGAAAGAAAAAAAATCAGATGAATGTAAGCATGCTTCTATCGGTAAAGGTAATTCACGATTCATGTGATGTTAGTGAGCAACGACCATTCTATTTTCTTCAACCGAAGTATAGCATCCTTGTAAACGTGGGGATAAGGATTATTGTCAAGGGAAAACACCGCCAGACTATTTCAGTGATGGAATAGTTTTTTTCATTTGGGTGCTCGATGTAAGAGTGGATCTTTCTTGCACATAACATTACTAATTTTCTTTTCATTTTAAAAATGTGTTCGAGCTAGTTAATGGAAACTGGTTAGAGGATACTAATAACTTCAATTATGGTAGTAAATTATTCCAAATTTCCTTTTTCCATGGAAGTTTTACTAGCTATTATATCCATAAACTCATAAAAATATAATCCATACTATAACATGTCTATCTCAAAAATTTACAAAGTGATCATGGATCTTCTGGATTTCGAGAAGGGATGAAAGAGAAGTTTCATCTTTATTATTGGTGTTTGAGAGAAAAACATTCCTTGTTAGGAGGCGATTATTGCTAGCGATTGGAACTTTATAAGTAGGCTGCTTTCTTTGAATTTTCCTAGTATAATATTGCACGTGCGTATATTGATATCATGTTATATTTTTGAAGAAAAAATCATTTCTTTATTGATATATAGATAGCGGTGAAGAAAGTTTTTTGCCACTTAAACGAGTTTCCCTAATTAAATAGAGAAAACTACATCACACATTATTTTCCCTTAAGAACTTCGTCACAATTGGGTACTCACCATGATAGATGATGTAGTATCAAGTGTTTCTTCTAGATTATAACGTGATGGTGGGTCATGATGTTACTCGAAATGTTCCCTCCATCATAAACCATCATAAAAATATAATTCAAAATGTTATCATCCTTGAGTAATTGAAAGTTATTTCAACCACATTTCAAAATGTGATTCAATACTTACAACAAAGAATTTCCATATTGGAAATCCTTAAAAACCTTGGATACATACTTTTTTAAATGTTAGTGTCACTTCAACAAAAACACATGGTGATGTAGCCCAGAAGCCTAAACAAAAACTTTTTTTATTTTATTTTATTCTATTCAAATATTTTATATTTTTCCAATCAAATCTAATTGTATTAAGATTTTATTTTATTATGTTTTAAGACATTTATTTTATCTCCTTGTATAATTTTAGATTTTGAGAAACGCTTATATAAAGCCTCATATGCCTTAAGTTTTAAACAGTTTTTTGAATAATATTTTTTTTATCACTGAAAGTTTCAACCTGTGTTACCGTTGGATTAGGGTCTCATCTATCATTTTACCCTTGGATTAGAGTTTCATTTATTTGTTTGTTCTTATTCTTATTCTACCGCGTTATTACATGAGGTCAGTAAAGCTCGGTCTTGAGGTTGGTTTGTTATTATCAACATTTATGTTGTTATTATAAATAACATTTGCCAATAGATTTTAAGCTTTGGAAAGACATATTCAATGCCTTTGATATGGTAGAGAGTGTACAAAAATATAGCACAAGGGTCATGATCGATATTTGATCATTGCTACCGAGGTTGGTCGAATAATTAAAAAATGGGTCTTAGGTAGATGAGAGAGCTTCTTTTAGATAAAAATATCTAAAAGATGCGCAAAACTTCTTGAAATCGGAGCTAGTCACAGAGATAAAAAGAACATACACTGCGTAGTCTTGGTTGGCCAATTTAGAGAGAATAATTACCAAACTGGAAGAAATCATGACCACTTGGGACATTTACCAAAGCATATTGGTGGAGTTTGAGGGTTTTGCGGTCAATATGAATATTTTTAATGAGAAAATTTGTTAATTAGATGAGTAACTCGTGTTAACCATATATTCAACAAAAAGATCCAAGAAGTTAGATATTTGTGTCAGATGAATTTTTAAGGAGTGTGATGTCCATAAAGAAATACTACTCTCTCAAGCCCGAAGGGTCGAATAAAATTAGTACTATTATTCTTTGATTTTTTGTAACTTTGAATATTAAATTGTTTTCAATAAAAGTAAATATTATTTACGATCGTATGTCATTTAACAAGACTAATATAAATCATGAATAATTGTTTCTTTTTTTGTACTTCGTGTATTCTATAATGTGTTTTATACATATTATACTTTTTAATCATGGAACAAGTCAATTCAAATTGAATATATTTAGGATTTAAGCTCGCTCTCATTCAAATAAAATAAAATAAATATGTATTACCATAGTAAGTTTTCGTGTTGGATGTACATTGATACATTTTGTGTATTACTCGATCAGTTCAAACAATTACTTTAGTTCGATTACCTTATGACTAGTTTGGGTTATCCTCATCTTTTACTTCATGTATGCATTTGAAAGTATTGCAATTACGTTATAGAAAATAAGTGATATATCGTTTAGATATTTTTACAAGTTTTCACAGAATGACAATTATGTTAAACCTATTTTAAGAGGATTAGTCCAGAATATAAAGATTAGGTGCTCGGTCGGAAACCGAGATCGGAAGCCTATGCACATCAGTGCTCTGATGAGTCAATTTCTACATTTGATTCTCTGACATATGAGCTAATCACATGTGGTGCTCTAACGTGGGAGTTATTTGATGCTCAGACGTGTTGGTCATTCGGCATATTTGATGACATGGCTAAAATTTGTTGTTTATTCAACATGCGCGCACACACACATATATATATAAGCACCAATTTAAGATGATATCGAAATTCATTAGTAGAAAATTGTCTCATTCAAACCTACTCACGCCACCATAATACAAAATAGCGCACCAACAATTTTTGAAAATATAACGAGAGAAAAAAGTTACAACTATAAAATATACTTAGAGAATATAGTCTTCGGAAACATAAACTTTAAAAAATTTCACATTTCATAGATATGATTGAGGATCTCCTTCTATATTCACCAATTTTTAATGTTGGTTTAACTCTAGTTATTACTGATAAAGTAATAGAATTTCGAGGACTGAAATGTAAAGAATAGAACTTCTTATGACATATTTTAAAATTAGAAGAGGGAATTAGAAGTTTGTATTTTAGTCAAGGAGTAGTGTGTAATTATCACTTTTATATAACTGTTTCAGTAAAGAGCTAAGTCATTGCACCTCTATATAAAGGCCAAAGATGATCTAATAAAGGGGCTGAACTTTTTGAGATAGATCACTTTTGCAATTCGACATTCTCTCTCTCTAAAACCTATTTCTCTCTCTATACTATGACTTATCTTAATTTACTTAGATAATCCAAGTGTTAAACTCACCAAACTAGCGACTTTACTGGGGACCTGATCATCGATTGGTGCCTAGTTTACTAGTTCGAATTAACTCTTTTCTCTTTTTCAAATCTTGAGGAACAATTTTCAACTAGACAATAAATCTTAAAAACGATCTGCTAGTGCGATCAGCTGTTGAAACACTGAAAAAATATTTGCAAAGAGTTGAGGATAGACAAGAAGAATCTATCTTGGTTCGTCAAACTCAATCAGATATAGAGTTACGAATGAACCAACTTCTGGACAAAATAACATCTCTGAACGAAAAATACGACCAGAGAGATTATGAGATTCAGTCAGCCATACTAAAATCCGAGGTGAGACGAGTAAATGACCAAAATGATGTTGTTAATCAATCTGATCGATCTTGTACTGATCATTAAATTTGAAGTGAACAGAAAAAGGCACAGTTTGAACCGTCTAAACAGCGACATACTTCTCAAAATGACAAAAATGATAAATGGAGGTATGCCACATCTAGTGATGAAGAGATTAACAGTTCTGGATCTGATTTTAAAAGGCATCAAGGATCTTTGTAAGAAGAGAATGACCAACCTTGTAAATCTAAAAAAGAATATAAAGCTAGAAAGGATAGTGTACATCGGTGCTTAAGGGAGGCAAACTAGTGTGAATGAAATACGTCAAACTAGTACAATGTTATGGATGATCAAAACTTGTATGCAATAATGGGATAAGAGGATCAATATGTTCAAGGTGTTGATTGGAGTAATTCTACATTGACAATTGAGATAAGATCTATCACACTTCTAAAGCGTTTTGATATTTCTAAAGCTAAGAAGTTTGATGGGATGCAAGACTTGGATGACCACATCGAACAGTTCAAGAATTATATGATGAATTTTGAGGATGACAACATGCTTGTGTGTCAAGTGTTTTCTCAAACTCTTAAGGGAACAACTTTGAAGTGGTATAACAGAACTCTCAGGGGGGTCCATTTCAAATTTCATAGACTTTTACATTGCTTTTCGAAGACAATTTGTGGGGAGTAAGGAAATAAGGGCAAACGGAGATACAATAATCCAATGCAAGCAGACAGTTGGAGAGAAACTGAAAGATTCTATGAATCATTTTATCTTAACTAAAGTAAGTCTAAATAATTGTGAAGAACTTGGGGCAATGGCAGTTTTTCTCCAAGGTTTGCTACCAGGAGGTCTGGCTAATGAAACAACAACAAAAAGGTTTAACTTTAGAGCATTGGTGGCTTAAGTGGAAGATCAAATCAAGGTGGAATAATCGACCATGGTTCGAGGAGTAGTTGGAACTGGTCAAAAGCATTCTGGGCAGGCTCCAAATAATCAGGGGCAATCCTTGAATTCTGCTCAACAAGCACATCCGAGGAACAACAACTGACCCCCTCGAACTAGATGGTATTCGAACCAAGCACTAGCATATCAATTTCATAGGTCGATGACCAATCAATGGGTAAGACCTGAGTATTATGAAGATATGAGTGACAGTGTGGCTAAAATCTTTGACAAAGCTAAGGGGTATGTGAACTACAGGAAGCCCGCTCCAATCAATAGGCCTAGGGAGGAGCAAAACAACAGGTTTTGCAGGTATCACAACGACATCGGACATGATACCGCGGATTGCATCGTCTTGAAAAACCAAGTCCAGACTTTAATTCAAAATGGGAAATTATTGACTTATGTGAAAGCGCATAGCAACGCATCAAAGAATCCATTGCATCGACTTCACAACCAACAAATCCAAATGCACATACTGAAAATTTAATGATTCTGGATTTGAAGGTTGAGGATTTTAATGTTGCAACAGAATATTTAGATGTGAATCCAGATCGGTTAATCTGGATGGCAGTAGAGGAACCAGTAAAGCAAGGCCATGTTTGAAGCCTTTGTAAGTATTTTGAGTCCTTGGAAATTTTTGGGGGCGATTCTATGACTGGTAGCACTGATAGTTCAAGGAAAAGGCAAATAATGAGTCTGACTACTCAGATAGAGGGGAAAATATCTATCCATCTGCACAGTAAGAGAGACTTTTCCTTTATTCTTTTCGATGAAGATAATTTATGGGGTACTGCGAGGCCACATGAGGATGCAGTGGTCATTGGGGCAGAGATTGTTGGCGTTGAGATTCGACGCGTGTTGATAGATACTGGGAGTTCTGCGAACGTTCTTTTTAAAATAACTTATGATAGGATGCGCAACCATCCTCGGATTTCCCAATCAAAGCGCACTATTATTGGTTTTATTAAAGTGACTGCACGAGTAATTCGGGAATTCGAGGAGGTAAGTCTTGGAAAGGAACCTTTTAAGAAGAAGGTTCATGTGCTTTTTATGGTGGTGGACTGTCCAACAACCTATAATTCTGTTTTTGGAAGATCTGGGTTATCAAGGATGTACGGTGTTGTATCAACAGTCCATCAATGTTTTAAGTATGTCATCAAAGACCGTGTACGGGTCATCTGAAGTGACAAAGAGCTTGCCAAAGAATGTTACGCCACTACTCTTCGGATCCGAGGATCTAGCAGTGGTGATATAATGAATGAATAGTAGTCAGGGGGGTTGACCTCGGATCTTGAGGAAGGGGTTTCCGATCCGAGGGAAACCCTAGGGTCATTGACAGTAAGTAAAGAAATAGAGGAATATGCTTTTCCTAAGGAAGAGTACTTCGAATAGGAACCTTACTGGCCCCGATTTTACGTCAACAACTATTACAAATATTATCCCACAATCTGGATGTTTTCCCTTGGAAAACATAGGACGTGACTGGAGTATCTATTGAAGTAATTTGACATAGACTATACATTAATCTAAAGGTGAAATCTGTTATAAGAAAAATTCTCGCATTTTCTTTCGAGAATGCAGAGGCTATTGTTTCCGAAGTGGACAGCTTATCAAAGGTCGGACATATAAGGGAGTCACATTATCTTTTATGGACGGCGAACCCAGTAGTGGTCAAGAAGAATAATGAGAAGTGGAGAAAGTGTGTTGATTTTACAGACTTGAACCGAGCGTGTCATAAAAACTTGTTTCCTATTCGCCGAATAGACCAGCTGATTGATTCTACTTCGGGAAATAAAATATTGACCTTTATGGATGCTTTTTCAGTATATAATCAAATCCATATGGATCCAAAGGATCAAGAGAGTAAAACATTCACCAGACACCGAGGCCAGCATTATTACATAGTTATGCCTTTTGGGTTCAAAAATGCAGGGGCTACATATAAGAGATTAATGAATAAGTCATTTTATTTACAAATTGGAAAGAAGATGGAGGTGTATATTTATGGTGGTTAAAATCTTAACAGACAATACACACTTAGAAGATTTAGAAGAAACATTCTTGAAGTTAAGGGCAATAAGGCTAAAGTTTAATCCATAAAAGTGCACTTTTGGAGTTCGATCAGGGAAATTTTTTGGTTATGTTTTCGATGAAAAGGGATGGAAGTTGATCCAAAGATATTAAAAGTTGTAGTATCCATGAAATTTACTCAAACAATCAAAGAAGTGCAAATCTTGACAGGAAGGTTAGCAGCACTTAACATATTCTTCTCTATATTTTCTCATAAATGTTTCCATTTTTTTCAAGTGTTACAAGACCAAAGAAGTATGAATGGACTTGTGGATTACAAAGAAGCATTTTCAAGTATCAAGGATTTGTTATCATCACCAGAAATATTATCCAAACCTCGAAGTGGAGAGCAACTCTTTTTTTTTATTGCGGTACCTGATTCTGTTGTAAGTGCAGTATTGATAAATAAATATTCAGGAATTATGAAGCCAGTGTACTATGTCAGCAAGACTTTGGTGCCACCACAAAAGAGGTATTCGAAGCTTGAAAAATTGGCATTAGCATTGGTGGTGGCTGCTAGGAAAATGCATCTTTATATACAAGCTCACATCATTGAGGTTCGAACTTCATTTCTATTGAATAATATCTTACAACACCCTGGTATTTCAAGAAGGATGACTAAATGGTCAGTAGAATTGGGAGATTTTAACGTCATATTTTGGCCTCGAACAACAATTAAAGCACAAGTTTTAGCAGATTTCCTTGTTGAATTTCATTCAAGCAGATCATATAAAGAGGTTAATAAATATGTTTTACCATCTAATTCGATGTGGATTGTTTGAACCGATGGGGGTTCTAATGTTTTGGGAAGCAGCACTGGAGTTCAACTGGTTGCTCCATCTGGAGAAACAATGAAGCTGAGTATAAATCTGTATGAGCTGGATTGAGGCTTTTGAAGATATGTGGTGCAATTTCGGTATGATTAGAGACAGATTGTCAGTTAGTAGCAAATCAAGTGTCTGGAGTTTCTGAAGCACTAAATGACCACTTAATTTTGTATATTCGAGAGCTTCGAAATCTGATTCTTCTGTTTGATCATGTTGTTGTGGAGCATATAAACCGAGAGAATAACATGATTGCTGATTCTTTACACAAAATTTATTGTAGCATAGTCCATCAATTTTAACCCATTGAGAGCAGTGTGAGTATATCGAGGAAGTGTTTGTCACCCCAGACACAAGCCAAGGAGATTGGAGAACGGACATTTTGAATTTTTTGGTTAGAGGAGAGCTACCTGAAGATGTGAAATTGGCCAAGAATTTGCAAGGCAAAGCATTTGGCTATATAGTATTATATGGGATTTTGTATAAAAAGCGTTGAGTATGCTATTATTCCGATGTTTAAGCAAACAAGAATCATAATAAGTTTTATCAGAATTGCATGATGGAGAAGGTGCAACGTATTATGGATTCAAGGCATTGACTCGTCGAGTTTTTTTGGTAGGATTTTATTGGCCTTCGATTATCAACGATACCAAAAATTTGGTTCGAAGTTGTGATATTTGTCAAAGGTTTTCTAACTGTATTCATAAACCAGCAGTTCTACTTATGTCCATTACCAAAGTCATTCCATTTGATAGATGTGGAATAGATTTGGTAGGACCTTTGTTGATGGGTGACAAATGACAATTGTTGCGGTGAATTATTTTACGAAGTGGGCAGATGCAGATGTCTGGAAAAAAAGCTACGAATGTGATTAAGTTCACTGTAAACAGTATTATTTGTCGTTTTGTAGTACCTCTAATAATTACTACAAACAACGGACCTCAATTTAATAATAAAGAAATGGATTCGTTCTGTGCTTCGAAGGGGATGAAGCTATATTTTTTCACACCCTTTCATCCCCAAGAAAATGGACAAGTAGAAGTGACAAACAGATCTATTTTAGAAGGTTTGAAGAAGAATTTTACAGGAGCAACATGAAAATGGCCTAATTATTTGTATGAGAAACTATGGGCTTATCGAACAACCCCTAGCGAAGCTACTAAGGAAACTCCTTTTGCTTTGGCGTATGGACTAGATGTGTTAGTCATGTAGAATCTACATTACCTTCTTTTAGAATAACTCAATATTCTGAAGACTTGAATGATGAAGCTAAAGGAGCAAGTTTGGATTTGGTTGAAGAGAAAAGAGTTTGAGCTCACCTGAATGTAATTAATTATCAAACTCTTATGAGGAATATATATAATTTGAGGGTGAAAATGAGGGAGTTCAAGGTGGGTGACAAAGTGTTAAGAAAGGTATCCTCCATACCAAGGAAAAGAGCCTTAGTAAGATGGCCCCGAATTTGGGAAAGACCTTATTTGTTTGTTGAAAGGATAAAGCCAGGTTCTTATCGCCTTTGTGATAATCAGGGGAGGATGCTTCAACATCCCTGGAATATACAATATATAAAATTATATTGGAAGTGATTGTGTTGTATTTTAAAATCGTTTTCTTTGATTAATTAGCACACTCTTTCCAACCGTGTTGGCCCAGGGAGGTTTTAACGATGTGTTATGTACATATTCACAACTATCAATAAAATGTATTTTTTGGCCAATGGTTGTTTACAAATACTTGTTTAAACTATTTTGGTAACTAGTCAATGAATGATCATCTTTGAGGTTGACCAAAAGTACAATATTCCGAAGTGTTGGGTGCATTTTTCGAAGAAGCAACCATATTCGAAGTGTTATGTTCATTAAACGCACTATAATATTCGAAGTGCTACGTTCATTAAACACACTATAATATTCGAAGTGTTATATTCATTAAATGCACTATAATATTCAAAATGTTACGTATTATGATGTTATTTAAAATATCATGTTATATTTGCACTTCGAATAATTAACATAAATAATAGTGAGATATAAATATGACTTAAAGAAAATAAAAGATAAAGAAAGCCCTTTGTCATTCAATTTAATTTGATGATAACAGAGTAATTTCTTATATGCCAAGTGAAAGAGTAATTTCTTATATGCCAAGTGAAAAAGCGTGTATTAAAAACAAAATATTACAGTGATTGCATGACATGCACAAAAAGAGATAGTAGAGTTACTCGTCTTCGGAGCTTTCTTCGGAATCTTCCCTTAAATCTTCCTCTTCGGATGAAGAGCTGTGAACATGATCAAAAGCCTCGCTAGGACGTCGTTCGATGGGAATTTGGTCTCAAAAAAATATAACGTTAACTTTAGGGTATGTAGCATGAATCTCGCGAAGGAGGGTGATGTTTTTCAGCTCTTCGTCATTTTTAATAGCTGCTAGCATGTCTTTTGCACATTCATCCTCAGCAGTGGTGACAGCGAGTCACTTTTCCTCAGTGAATTTGACCTCGAAAACAGTCATGTCATTTGTTAACTTTTTCTTCTCTGCCTCACTATTGCTAAAAGAAACTTGAAGATCATCGAAATTTTTCTTTTCGGAAACTAACTCTTCAGAATGCTTAATCTTAAGTTGATATATTTCATCCTGATGAGAAGTATTGAGATCTTCTTTTTCTTTTCGATACAGTTCTCTGATGTGCTTCTTAACGTGGAGGAGTACCCTGGTGAATTCAGATCTGGCCATTTAAAATCCATGAAATTGCTCTTTTACGAGGTTCCCAAAAAAATCTCTCATGCTTTTCTCAGCTGCAGTAGCATTCTTGTAGCGAAATCTTTAGCCGTGTATTTTAATTGACTTCGAGAAGATTCGATTTATTGAGCTAGTTTTTGTGCTGCAGCATCGAGATCAGCAAAAGGTTGAAGAGCAGCTAAAATCTCTTCGGATAGCTCCTCATGAGGGATGACCATTGGGATAGGTCGATGTATGAGAGCAAGGGATGTTGTAGAAAAAATAACTTCAGGAGATGCGGCTTCGGAGGTAGCAGGTGCAGATTTTCTACCAAAATTATACATTTGATCTTGAATTTCCCGAATGATGGGATCCTCATCTCCAGCAAGCTCTTGAGATTCATTGAAGTTGATAAATCTATCAGCATCAAAGTGGTCATCTCCTTGACCATCATCTAAAGCCACAGTTTCCCTCTATTGATTGACAACTTCCTCAACACTTGCATCATTTTATTTTTATTGACTTTCTTGATTTTCGATGACTGCAACTTCATCTCTATCGGATAGCACTTCTTCGACGGTTTCCACAGCTTTTTTTCCCTTTCTTTTGAGGAGTTTTTTTAGTTGTGCCTTTCTTTTTCAAACGAACAATTGCTTTCTTATTTTTTGAATAAGTTTTTCCTTCAAATCTTTTTTTTATAATGGTAAGGTTGCTTTCAGTTATTTTTCTTTTCGCACGTTTCGGCACGAACAATCTACTGAAGGGCTAGCACCAGATGTGCTAGCTGCCTTTTTATTCTTTTTTGCCTTCTTTTTTTGGGAAGGTGGCTATCCGATCTGTTTCGAATTGGTAAAAATACGTTGCAATCATGATGGACTAATCTTCTGACGGCGTGTAAAGAATTGGGTTGCTCCATCAGATTCTCAGGAGGGAGAGCTCCAAACTTGATTGGACACACATGGTTGTTGAGAAAATTGATCGGTCGGAAAGATGTGTTGAAAGCATTGTTCCATTCTTTTTCAGCCCAAGAAACAAGTTTGACAAAGGTATATTTTGCTTTTTCTTGAAAAAGTGCATAGCGCCTCAAATTTTTTGTACAAAGCACAAGATTTGATAAGAACTAAGGAGAACATCAATTGAAAATATAACTCAAGAAAATGAAAGTGAAGGACTTACGATTACTTCTCTATACGAGATTCAGTCTAGACAGGTTGGCTTTAGAATTTCTCTACCATTCTCCCAAGCTCCTGAGATGAAGACAAATTTTTATTTCCAAAAAATTTCTGCCTCTAGCAAATTATCGATCATCTTCAAGCCATTGTCCAAGGTAAGATAATAAAAGATGATTATTGGTCCCTTCGACAGTTTGGTCAAAGAAATGAAGTCCTCGGTGCAGTATTTTGGAAAAACGAGAGTCCATGATCACAAAAGGCAGTGTGTGAACTATTTATTGTGTGTCACATGGGTTGGACATAGATCCAAAAGTTTGAAGTATTCAACTATCATGGGGTCTAGTAGAAATCGAAGACCCAGTTGATGATCTCTAGGTAGACTACTAGTTCGTCTTTTCTACAATCTAAAGGCGTTTCCCCTTCTTTGGGAAGATAAAGTGTAATATTGTCTCCCATTCCCCATTGGTTCTTTAGATCAGTTGCTTGGATCTTCTCGTAATATGTATAGGGAATGTTTTTCAAAGCCAATATGTAATACGCTTCGATAAGCCTTAAGTTCTCACCAACTAACGCACGCAACTCCTCGGATATTGTGACAGGAGCCTTTACTTTTGAAGCATTTTCTAACTCCTTTGATGCCTCTTCCTCTGTTTCAACTTCGTTATTTTGACTGTGTAGCTTCAGAATCTCCTTCTTTTTTAGATGCCTCGTCCATCAGCTAAGGAGGATCACTTGAGGGATTCTGTTGAGATGTTATTGTTGTCTCAACAATCTCCCTCAAGGGAGGAGAAGTGGTTGATGGACTCGAAGCAACATTAATGTTCGAGGTGAAATCGGCATCATCACTCATTGCTATGAAAGTTTTTCGTCTTAGAGTTCGAGAATGATGAGTTTTTGGAGGATTGGCTGAGGAAGGAGTCTCTTTGGATTTCTTTGGGTAAGATTTGTTCACCTCACGGCTGACTCGAGATAATGATCCGGTAAGAGAGAGTGAGATTAGATGAGTCTTTTTTTGGGAATATGGGGGTCCGGTCCGCATATTCCGCATCCGTATATAAGTAAGAACACAACCGATCTCAACACTAGTATGATATTGTCCGCTTTGGCACCCGAAGGCCCTCACGGCTTTGCATTTGGTCCACTACCAAAAGGCCTCATTCTAGTTGAGGTATATTTAGAGCTGTTAGGGGGCCTCCCAACCCGTTAACCCGCCCGGGACCGGACCGGTAAGACCCACCCGAGACCGGTCTGAATAGCTTAGGGAGCGGGTTGGGAGCCAAATTTTTAGACCGACTCTCTTACCGGTCTGGACCGGTCCGCCCGGTAACCAGCCCGATAAGGGAAATACATAAAAAAAATCATAATCTATGTATATTCTTAACTAAAACCCTAAATAAATTATGATAAACTAACAAACCCGCCCGTTAAGAGTCGGACCGGACCGACTCGATTCTTAACGAGCCGGTCCCGGTCCATAATATCTGGCTCCCTTCGCTTAGCGGTCCGGCTCGACCCGCTCGATACCTTAGCGAGTCGGTCTCGGTCCCGTCCAAACCCGGACCGACCCGACCCGATAACAGCACTGGGTATATTCTTACTTATATATCACTAATCCTTCCCATGTATTACCGATGTGGGATGTGAAACTTTGGTCGCTACCCTAACAAATCCTCCTCTCGAACAAAGTACCACTTTAGCCTCCTCTCAATTGATATCCATCCGCTCACTCTAATCAGGTTGGGGCTGCCTGATCTCTAGAGCCTTTACAGCGGATCTATCTGATCTCGACCATCCTGCCTTGTTCCTTAGCGCCACTCCAAACAAGTACCACCATCTTGATACACTCCAATCAAGCCACACTGCTTGATGAGCAACGGGCACTCCAAACGAGGATCTCTCCAATCAAGCCACAATGCTTGATGAGCCTCAAATCAAGCCACACTGCTTGATAAGCCACGGGCACTCCAAACAAGGATCTTGAGCATGGCTACTAATTCATCATGTTCGACTAATGAGAATTTAACCCACATCACCCACCACATCGCGTACTGTCTGGGCCTGGAGCTCTGATACCACATGTTGGGAATATGGGGGCCCGGTCCGCATATTCCGCCTCCGTATATAAGTAAGAACACAACCGATCTCAACACTAGTATGATATTGTCCGCTTTGGCACCCGAAGGCCCTCACGGCTTTGCATTTGGTCCACTACCAAAAGGCCTCATTCTAGTTGAGGTATATTCTTACTTATATACCACTAATCCTTCCCATGTATTACCGATATGGGATGTGAAACTTTGGTCGCTACCCTAACATCTTTGGTGTTCAAGTTTTTTATGTTTGACTTCCTTATGTAAGAGAAAAAGTTGAAAAATAAGAGTTTTGGAAAGATCAATGTTACCGTAATATATTGTCTATGTAGACAGACCACGAGGAGCGTTGGTTATTAGTCCAGTTACTATGTACTCGTCTGCTCTTTCACTAATACAGAAGTAGTCGTAAGCTCTGAAGACTTTGTCATCTGATTTTGGATATTTGGGGTTTTTAGGGAATTATGGCTTTAGATTTTCTAGTCTTTGAATGCTTTTTCATAAACTAGTTGAAGAAGCTGTTGAATGTAGCAAACGAATCTTGAGTTTCTACAGTTTCTTTCTCAATGAATATTGTTTGTGAATCAAACTATGGGTCAGACTGATATTTATAAGAAGAGAAGAGAAGTATCGAGAAGTGGAAGAGGCGGACGGTGATTGGATAGAATTTGAAGCGGTTGTGTAGATGAAGATCTAACGTCTATCATGCTATGGGTCTAGTGGCAGACCTAGTGCCTAGGGTATCATCATTTTATAAGAGATAGACTTGACATCGAAAGTGTCATTATATATTTAGCTTCCACTTCAAATAATGTTATAAGGAAGTGATTTCCTGTTAAAATAATTCGATGCACTTAACCTGAATTATGAGATAACAATATATTTGAAGCAGTTCATATTGTGGATAAATGGATTTTTTTTCACCATCAAATATTTTCAAGGCTAGTTAGTTCTCATTCATTTATTTACATGGCAACTAATGGGGCTACTGATAAGGAAATAGAACTTCAAGGACTCAAATGTAAAGAATAGAACCTCTAATAACAAATTGTAAAATTAGAGGATGGAATTAGGTCTTTGTATTTTGGTCAGAGACTATCGTATAATTATCCCTTTTATGTATATGTTTAAGTTAAGAGCTAAGTCTTTGCGCCTCTATATAAAGGCCAAGGTTGTTCCAATAAAGGGGTTGGACTTTTTTAGATAGATCACTTTTGTAATTTGACTTTCTCTCTTTAAAACCTATTTCTCTCTCTATACTCTGACTTCTCTCAATTTACTTAGACAATCTAAGTGTAGAACTCACCAATTACTGTATAATTTTCCTCCTAGTTTTTTCCTAGCTTGCCAATGACTTATTTTTTCCGAAAATGAATACTTTTTCAACTATTTTATCCTATACTTTGTATTGATGAAAAAAACTTAGAATTGTACATGTTTCACATTAGTATTTGGTATTATTTTGCTTGAAGAAGTATTTTGGTTCAATTTTCTTCGACTAAATCTAGTTCGGCTAGGTGGTTGTGTCTGTTTATTCATTTATCATAGTTGGTGATTCTAAAGGAAGGAAAACCAATTATAATAGTATTATAACCTCTATTCCATAAACCAAAGCGGATGGAATTTAATCGGTCATGATTTTTAGAGTGGTTCGGTAGGACAGTAGTATCTATTGAAGAAATTTGAGCCATTTCTCTATAGAATCCTCGAAGAGGTGGTGTATTTCACCCATAATGGTTTAGTTATTCACCTCAACTTTCCCATTTTATTTAGGTGGAGGGGAACCGAGAAGTTTTATTGAATGTTTTTGGTTCCTCATTCTGGAACTACAACCCATTATTAGAAGTTACAAATATTGGGACACCGTACCTACAACAATGTTAGTTGTAATAAATTGTATAAATTTTTGGATTGGATTATTGCCAATGGTTTTTCCTTTGTCCATTTGGATAAGAAGTCTACTGTCACCATAAGTTACTACTGATCCATTGAGATCTTCGGTACAGATACCACAATGTTGAAGTCTCATACGTCAAAGAAAAAAACCTTAAATATTAACTCATTAGATACTTATGGACTTGTATTAAGTTTGGGTCACTAGTGTGTATTACATTATCGTACACATGCTTTACAATCAATATGTATATGTACTAGTACTCGACCAATAAGATTCATCTATGGAGAGCTTTATAACCGCAGTGGGTGATGTGTTTGGATTTTGTTCATAATAGTGGAATAGGTTCTGAAAAATGATTACTAAGGTTTTAAGTTATTTCTTGTAGATAAAATGAAGACTCATAGAGATTGAGATATAAAAAGAGAGAAAAAAGACGATAGTTGATGGATAATTGAGAGTATAAGAATCATATTGCCAAGTCTGAGTGTGTCTTCCATGAGTTTAACTAGACGAGTAGGCCTTGGATTTTACATTTGGCCAAACCCACATGGATTTGATTGAGAAGTTATTCTCTCTTTGCAGTTTTCTAAGCTAACTTATTAGCCTGGAAAGTCTTTTAACTTGAGTGGTTATATGCAAGACATGCCCTATTTTCTATAAGCTAACCATCCTTGCTATGATGCTAGCCCAACTTATGCCTTATTAAAAAAATCGGATGCCAAAACCTTCCTCGAGAAAAAAAATATATTTTATCAAACGAAAATTATATAGAAACATTTAACTGACTATTATAGTAATTGGTATGCCTTTCCAAATCAAAAATACTTTATTGTTAATTTTGCTTAATTGGATAACCCTTTTGGTACTATAGTGGTAAAGACACATTGAGTATTCGCAAAAAAAAATGTAATTTAAAAATAGAAAGAGAGGACATACCAGTATGTTAAGAGTCTCCCTAATCTATGATAAAAAGGTCGGAAAGGAAACGAGATCATGTCGTCTCCAAAGTTGGCAAGAAGTATTCACAAGAAAAGCTAGATCTTGCTTATGCTTGAGCCTGTATTCATAACTGGGAGGGAATCGAGACCTTTTATTGTATGACTTATAGGCATGATCAAAAGGATATCGAGGCATTTAAGTTTCCCAAGTCTGCACGCATGTTCGAGAAGAATTGAGACCCTTAAGCATCATGAGCTCGTAAGTATGTTTGGGATTGAATTGAGGCTCTTAAATTGCCCACGAGGCTTGAAAGTACTTGTGGAATCCAAAATATCATGACTATGATTATTAATCGTGGGAGGCGAGAAGAAACATGTGCAAACGACACGTTTCATATAAAAATCTAGGCATATGTCCCATTCATAGTGTCATCTCTTAGGTGTCTTATCGTAATGGTATCTATGAACTCGTATATTATTTTATTTACATGCACACTGACAGTTAAGATTTATTCTTGGTAATATAAACTACATCACTTGGTATATTATGCCCTCTTTAAGTCATTTTTGTATTTTTAGCCTGAACTAATTTTCTTTCGTTCTAGCATCAGATGTTTTTATACTTACTCCTCATAAGAAAAATATGGCATATAACCAAATTGTTAGTTTAGAATTAGAGGGCTCTGACTCAAGAGGCTAGTACATAAATCTCGATAATCAAGGGCCATGCTGGAACGAAGAAATATAAAGGTAGATCTCACAGTGGTAGGCACAAGTCTGCATGGTATATATTTTATGTCCTTTATACTGAATACCAAGTATCATAACCCATAATCAATCCTTCATTGACTACGTTGGTGCCAATTCTGATTCCACAACTAGTGCACAAAAATATAGCATTTAATTTAACAATGGGGGTGAAGAAGAAGATCCTCGGATAACATTATATTCACGTGAAGGAAAACGATACATAGTGATAGTGAGATTAGTGAAAGTTTCATGAGTGTGTCAAGATTGAAGTTTCAACATAAGGTGAGGCACTCGTAAATTATTTTGAAGACTACTCAGTACTTTGAAATTGTTTTTTGAGTTGGCGGTGTGATTGCCCCTACATTCATTACTTCTTACAAATTTTAGGTTGCCACATGTATGCCTTAGTCAACTAGCACTGGATAGTTGGACAAAAGTAAGCTCATTTATTTTTACATCATTCTGTTTCTTTCATATTTTCTGTTAGTGCATAAATTTAACTTTATTCTGATAGCATGACCAATGAGCTTGTGCGTTGAGCATCTTGAGGAAGACCAAAAGAAATCTCTCTAGTTAGGAAAAATGGTTGATTGAGAACGGGAAAGGTTGTACCAGACCTTGCTACGCCTGGATCACTTAAGCACCCTCCGATTTTTATCCATAACAAATGGATAGTATAAATTTATGCCCCAAATAGTAAATATGATGATGGAAAAAATTCTAATCATATCCAAGATCGTAAGAGGTTCAAGACTCGTATGTGCTAAGTGAGCCACCCCAACAAAAGGGTTTGGAACATTAGAAAATGGTATGACATCGAGGACTGTTATGGCCAAATCAAGTGGAAAACATGACGGTTTGGCAGTTAAGGAAATGAAATTCCAACTAAATATGTTACAATATTTTTATGTTATGTCAACACAATTGATGGTTTGAATATCGAGGAAGTGGGATAGATCGGTTAGTGACCCATCCCAGAAGAGACAAAATTAAAAGAGTTGCTAAGATTTTGTGATTGATTTGGGAACACCCGCTCTAGTTTATATCTAGATGGCATCTAAGAGATAAGTTCAAGGGATGTTAACAGGTGGTCCGACATATAAGGGGGAAACGATTCAACCTGGTTTGGAGAAATAGTTTTCCAAATAATGGAAATATTTAGTGATGATATTATCAAGTCATGTCGCCCCATGATCGATCTTACTACCTAACAAGCAAAGTTAGGTCACGAGGTGAGAGGTACATATAGTATATTTTGTGAAGTTATTCACGTATTTGTGTTAATGGTTATTGCATCACTCATAATTATAATTATTATCCCATTTTTTCAACGCCTTTGATTGTATGACAGAATCATATAAAATGGAAGGCATGAACGTGTCATATTTTAGTTTATTGTTGCGTAGAAAGTCTGAACCGAATAATTGTTTTTCGACATAAATTGTTGTTGTAGAAAGTTAAGCAGTTAGCATAATGGTAATAGTCTGCATAGGCCAAAGGGTAGAAAAATAACAGATTCCTTAGTTGCTAACTTGCATGAAAAACTACTTTGAGCCGAGGTCAAACCATCTCATACCAAAGAAATCCTAATGTTGATCGAATAGATGACCATTAGTGCAACGTAAGAGTATTTAAAGTAAGAGTATATCAATATTATTGTATAAATTTATGAAAACTCCATGCTTGTTAATATGGTCTAATTGGAACTATGGAGCGTTAAAGCATAACATTGATGTTTAAACTCGGAAATTACATAGAGAGATGTTTGTACTCGGATGACACACATTTGATGCATGGGAACTTAGTCCTATTAAGTTACAATTTATACTCGTGCATATGATCATCATCGCATGTTGAGTGCTCGAGCATGATATATGAAGTGCATATTAAATGACGGACACATTCATCAGGTGGTATGATTGGTAACAAAATTTGAGAGTCAAGTATGACGCTTATGTATTCTAGCATAATATGGTGATATGGCTCGAAAAACATTGTTCAATTAATCATTTTATATCATCAATATAGATAACATGTATAATATGATTTCGGCAAACTTATTATTACTGATAGGATTCCTCATATTAATAAACACGTTATATCAATGTTGAAAGAGAACACCAAATGTATAAATCATATCATAATACATAGTAAATTATGCAAATTTTTAAATTACAAAAACATATTATGAGATCCATTAATACTGAAGTGATACTGCCTAAGAAAATTTTATATGTTGTTTATGTTGTATTGTATAGATTCATCGAAGGAGCCATTTAAGGGATTTTTAACATGTTTTATATCGTGATTTGTTTATTTATATAAATTTTTATCTGTTTTATATTATTTGTAGTATTTTTTTATTTGTCCATTAGTTGTCTCGACGAGGCCAGTTATGGGTTCATTACATACACATTTCACAAAGGATGCGTGTTATTTATTTTTTCAATATTAGTGCATTGGATCCTTTTATTCATGGTTGTTTGTTATTCGAAACAAGTATTATGCTTTACGGTCATTAATAGGGTCAGTTACATTTGTTGCATAAGCGACGTGTGCTATATATCTTCCAATAACTGTACGTTGGATATATAGGTTCATGCTCGTCTTAAAAATCATACGTTAAGGTCATGTATGTACATGTTAGAATATCGTCCGTACGCTAATGATATTTAATACCTTCCTCCCCTATGGTGATTAGGCACGGATGTACATGCTAATGTTTGTCTCGAAAATCATGTGTTAAGTTCATGCAAAAAAAATTGGACTCGTTCATTGCGTAAAATGTTTGACCATTGAATTTGGAAGTTACACAATTTGATGCTCGTACTCAGATGATACACATTTGATACATGACCACTCTGTCATATTAAGGCGTAATATGATGCCCAAACTCAAAAGCCACATAATGTGGTGCTCGGACTCGAACTCAAACGATGCACGTTTGATGTTTGGGCACTCATACGCATTAAGGTATAACTTTGACGCTTGAAGTTGGAAGCCACGTAAAATAGTGCTCATGCTCTGATGGAACACATTTAATGCATGGGCACTCATCCCATTAAGTTTAAATTTATACTTGTGCACATGAGTATCGTCGTATGTTGAGTACTCGAGCATGATATCCAAAGTGTACAATGGATAAAAGATACGTTAATCACGCGGTATACTTGGTATAAAACCTTAGGAGTCAAGTACGATGTTATGACCTTTGGTCCATTAAGAAAAATATGATGTTATAGCTCGATAAAATTTGTTCAGTTAATTGTGTTATATTATAAATATTAATAATATGCATAACATGATTCTATCAAAATTTAATATAAATGATAGAGTGCCTCATGGTAATCTACACGTGTTATCGATATAGAAATTGTGAAAAGGTAATGTAAATAACATCAAAAAAAATATACAATAGAGTACTAGATTTAAAAACGTATAGTTTTAAGTTTTCCATATTTCACTAATGGGGAAAAGAAGTCCCTCTAGGTCAACTAACTTGTTAGTATCGAGTTTCATCTTAAGTATCATAATGTATGGTCATTCCTAATTTATCTATAACTTATTAAGTGTCTTATCTTTCGTGTGATGAAAAAAACTTCGAAAAGTTTAGTCTCTCATTTGAAATTCATGAAAGTGTATTTAAAATACATACATGTTACGTAGTATCATTTGGTAGTGCTGCATATGGAGGTTCATTTTGATCTTTTTTCGTCGAATAAGTCTAGCTTAATGCTACGAACGTCCCCATTATTCTATTCATCATAATTGCTTATACGGACATAAGAGAATAGGGTTTTTGCCAGAACAACGACCTTTTTCCCATAGACTAAGGCAAATTGAGTCTTTCTCGTTGAGCTTTTTGGGGTGGTGTGACGTGACCACAATATTTTTGACATATTATGTTTATTTCTTTGTAGTTTCTTAAGAGTACGGCATAGATAGGTTGGAAGAATCCAATTTAATCCTTTAAATCCTGTAGAAGTTGGTGAGTTCATTTATCTCGAACTGCTTTCTGCCTTTAGGAATTAAGCTCATGGGGCCCCTGTAACTACTCATGTTTAAATTATGTCCGAACTTGTGTGGAATGGGTTCTAAACAAGGATTATGAGGGTTTTTAGAGTTTCTGAAGCTAAAATAGAGATTAATGAATATAAAGATAATTAGAGACAAAATACTATAATTTGATGAATAATTCATAATACATGAATTGTACAATTAGCTGTGCAAGCAACAAAGTGCTCCGATCTCCTAATTTTGAGATCTTATTTATAGTTCAGTTATAAATATATCAGCTATACTAATTACACCAATTACACAGTTAATGGTCATTATGTCAAAAATTTGATTATCATTGATATCTAAAATCCTTTATAGTGTTCTCAAATCCTTTATAAACCAAAGTTTTGTCACTGTACATTTAATAGTATTTTACCCAAACTACTTTATGGTACTAGGGTTCAGGCATATTACATGTCGAGATTGGTAACTGCTCTAGTTTGGGCATGATACAAATTTAGCCGATACCAATAAGCTTCCTAGTCCTTATGAAATAAAATGAGGGAGGAGTAAAAAATAAACTGAGTTTAGTTACATTAGTATCTCGTATGATTTGAGTTTCTCGAACCCGAGTGTGTGGGCTGCAAATTCAGTAGAATGGGTAGTCCTCCAGTTTTCCAATCGACTAAGCCCTCATTGCTTTGTCTAAGATATTATTATTTCCTTTAAATTTTGTTATGATCTAATTGATCAGCCTGTAGAGCCTTTGACCTGATCGATTATGTCGACGTGCTGCTCTCGTCCTTTAAATGGACCATTTTTCTCTAATTGAATTGCTTTGTCTATGGAGATCTGGGTTTTTCTTAACCCTATTTATGGCTTGTTATAACCTTTTGGTTGACAAAAACTCCCTAAAATTATATTTTTCCAAAGGCAAAAAAGTATAACAAACATCCAACAAGCTGCTAGAGTCTAGGGTGTGATTTTCTGAATAAAAAAGACTTTGTTGTTTTTCTCCTAATTTAGTAGCCCCCAGTATTTCAAGTTAAAGATAGTATGAGTATTATTAGCTAAAAATGAAATTTATTAAAAAAAATTGAAATGCCTGAATGTTATGAGGTGCTCGAGCCTGTGATAAAACTTTGAGAGAGAAACGGGACCATGCAGTCCCAAATTGGTGAGAAGTAATCGCAAAAGAAGGTATAATATGCAAGTTCCATATCTCGTAGGAATATCATAAGGGAATATCAGATCTTATATTACCCAAGCTTGTAGGCATGATTGACATAATATAACAACCCTTATATGCTATGAGCCTGTTAGCGTGATCCGAAGATCGATTTTGTAAGCATTGTTGGGAGGAAATATCAGCCCTTCAATGTGCAATATACATTTCTCCAAAGAATATGAATAGATAAGCGCAGGCTTTGAACAGTAACTCGTCCCTGGACTATCGACTTTGGTGACAGATAGTCCCTGGACTTTTAAAAGTCCGTTCGTAGTCCCTGGACTATCCAGTTTGGTGACATATAATCCCTGGACTTTCAAAAGTCTGTTGGTAGTCCCTGGACTATCCAGTTTGGATAAAGTTAGGCTCATGCGCATGTTTATTAAGGGGACTAACTTTATCAAAAATTGAAAAGTCAAAGGACTAAATTTATCGAAAATGAATAGTTGAAGGACTATCTGTCATAAAAATTGATAGTCAACACATGCAAGGGGATTAACTTTATCCAAACTGGATAGTCGAGGGACTACGAACGGACTTTTAAAAGTCCAGGGACTAGCTGTCACCAAGTGCGATAGTCGAGGGACGAGTTACTATTCAAAGCCGATAAGCGCACATAGCGAATCGACTAAGAACATGAATAAAATGTTAACGGACTATTGATTATTCATGTGTTGTATGATGCATGTTGTTTTCTTTAACAGTTAAGGTATGATGGCATGACCAATAAAGTGAAATGAATATTTGTATTTATTTATTTAATATAATTTTGAATGATCTGTAACGTGTATGTCTATAAAATCAAACAGAGTGTGGTATTGGGGGGATATTGCATTTATCATTTGCATTATTTGATATTTATTATATGGTTTTCTTTTGTAATAAACCATATTGTCATTTTTTTTTCTAAGAATATCGCGAAGGGAGTCGGTATAATCTTAATCATGGTTTCAGGGACTGATAGGCCACTACGGAGAATGAATATAGCATGGGCATCTCAATCTAAAAGATTTCTTAAAATGAGTGGTTTTCCGCCATCAGAGATGTCGGTATGACATTAACGAACGACAAATATCTCTCTAGATGTCTGGCTATTAATGAGAAATATCTAAATAAACCTAGAATGCATGTTTCCATTGATAGTTGTGCATAAGTTATATCGTGCGGGTAACGAAAATACTCGTAGGATAATTTGTATCGAGCCTGTGATCTTAGTAGAGGTTGGAATATGGTGCCCTATCACGAGATAACATGCATAAGATTATTTTACCGACGAGACAATGTTTTTCATGAGTGTGCTCAAAGTAGAGGATTGGCTTCTACTACATCTGATGTTATGTGATTTCTTTCAGCTTGTCCAAATATGTTTGATCCAACTGACGCGAACAACTAGAGGTTGTTTTTAGTTCATATCATGGTTGTGAGTTGTACCAAATATATTGTCAAGGTAGAAGTGTTGCTGACCTTTGAGAGTATATGACCGGTGAAAAAAAGCTTATACTATTACTTTTATATACCTAACCAATATAAGTTGGTCAGAAACTTGATGTAATTAAAAGGTCAAAATATAAAAAGTTTCATCGTCATTACTAACGTATAAAGTATTATGAGTGAAAATGGAACTACCTCTCAATTGGTCGTATACTGGTGATAGGGCACCTATGTTTTTCTCCCGAAATACTATAGTCGGTGAAAAAGATATTTGACAACCTGAACGGCTTTACTTCTGTAAAGTGAGGAAAATCATAAAGTAGGTTACTAATGTCATAGAAATTTATGGTGCTTTGGTATTATCATTGGTATGACAATGCATATCATATAGGTCAGTCGGGGGCGAATGTGACAACGGGCTTAGTCGCGATTATGACTGGTGTGAATTATTTTCAACTGAGGGTAATTTCGTCTAGAGTTTTGTGATGTTTCAAGGGTATTTAATGTTTGGATAGATTGTAGTGAGAGATTTGAGCTGTTTGGTTGTATTAAATGTTCATTACCTTCATTAATGAAAGTGGTTGGATATTACCCTTAATTGTGGACCACATGGGCTTTCGGGTCACCTTATGAATTTGGGTCGAGTTTAATGACCCATTAATCTTTAAACAAGTAAGTAATTAGCTTAGTCATGAAGTGATTTAGATTTTAATACATTTAGTCCTATTCGGATGGTTTAGTGGTTGGCTTTTGTCCGAATTGCCCCTGTTCGATTCCCTCAGTGAGTGGTGAGAGAATCCGGACTCACCAGTAGCCCCTTTTTTAGGTTATGTTCGAAGGCCTTTGACAAGACCTAAAAAATAGTTCAAGTGTACACATAACTATGTCCGGACAGTTCAAGTGGGACACGTGTCCTTCTCTGATTCGCCTCACCGGCCGTTTTCCTCCTAGAATGGCGCTTCCACTTACTTCGAAAAGTAACCTCTTAATTAATGTTGGTGACATCAGTGCCGTCTTTAATCATTACACCTATCTTTTCGTATTCTCATAGGTATCAAAGCATCATTTGTTCTTTTAGTATAAATTAGTCCACTTTTCACTGTTTTGTCATCTTCATTACCTCTACTCTGTTAATCTTCAAAGCTTTTACCTCTCAAAAAACCTTTCTTTTGTTGTGAGTTTATGTTCACAGCAAGAAACGCCCTAGTAAAAGGTGGGTGGCTCAACTTGTCGGAGTTAGAAAAAGCTCAAAAAGTCGAACGAGAAAAGCGCATTGCTGCGGGCCTCCCTGTTTCTCCTGTTGACAAGCCTGATACACCAAGCTCGGAGCCTGATCGGGGTTCATCTTCTGCCAAAGTTCTAAACCCAGAAGGTTATTCCAGCCCATCCTTTCTCCAATCGCTTTAGGCTCATCGGTTCAAGAATCAGAGCCCGTTGTTGAACCAGAACAGGCGGTTACAAGATTTAGAAAACCTTCCCCATTCATTGCTATGGGATCAGACGCTGATATTTCCCCGGAGAAGCTAGTAGATCGACGAAGGGGTCGTTTGGTGAAAGGGCAGGCTGCTACTGCACAGCCTAAACCTCCAAAATCCACGCCTTCTAAATCTGGGGCTAAGAGTAAGACTACAAGGTCAGAAGCATCCATTAAACTTCCCAAGGACAAGCTGTCCGGTCCGGAAGTAACCAGTTCGAGCCTTCGGAAAGAGACCTCCGGATCTGAGCCCCAACCAGACTCTAGACCACAAGAGGAAAAGAATGTTCAACAATCCGGAGGGCCTGCTGAGCTAACCACTAGCTCTTCTCTCCCAAAAACAGCTAACAATCCCTCCATGGTAATGGAGGATATAATGGAGGACAGCATCGAAGAAGCCCCTTTTGAGACTGATGTCTCTGGGCAAACAAGTGAGACTGCCATCACCAAGAAGAGCAAAGGCAAAGAGAAAAATGTTTAAAGCATCCGGACCTGCCGGAGTGCCTTGTAGGAAACGTGGGGCCTTGTTTCCACAGAGTAAGTGTAAAATATCTGCTAGTCATGCAGAAGATCAATGACGCTCTCATTCATACAGTTGAACTTGGCCGGATGAGGACGAAGTGGGGGATTCCGGAAAATGTTAAAGTGAGGATACCAGCTGATCCGGAGACGCCCATGGATTGCAAACTCAATGAGATAGTTTTCTATACTGAGTTATTTAAATAGGGGCTTAGGTTTCCCTTGGACCCAGAAATAGTCAGATATTTCCATCTGATAAAGCTTTGCCCAAGTCAACTAAGCCCTAATGCCTGGTTCACCCTTATGGCATGTATCATGGCTTCCAGGCTCTCCGGAATTCCTCTTCCGATGGAGAAATTCGCTGTTGTAGCAAGCCTCTGCAGAAATCATGTCATCCCTTTCTATCACTTTAACATGAGCGACGATTATAAGACGGTGGATGACTTACTCGAGTCAGATAAAAGTTGGAAGACTCAATTTCTGTTCATCAGCGGTGCCTGGGAAAATGGGAAGAAAATTAAAGCTGGTGTCAACCCAAGCATGCTTACCAGCAGATGGCGAAGTGATGGTAAAAATCTCAGTATATACTTCTACTTTAACTTATAACAATTTTTTTTATCTAATTCCTCTTCTTTTGTTTTTTCGTAGAGCTGCCCAAGGATTTCAATGATTACTTAGAGGCTGGGCAGACTACTTGTGCCAAGCTAAATGTTTGGGCTGCTGAGAAATGGGGAAACTGCTTCCACAACTGTTTTACCAGAGGCAATTTAACAAGATCCTATCTTTGGAATACAACTGACGGGAGGGACTTGTCTTGGGAGGAATTAACCACTCCACCCCCTCCAGGAGTGATTCTCCGGAAGATAGAGGGAAAAGATGGGAAATTGGTCTTGCCGGGCAGAGCTAAAGCCCCAAGCAAAATGAAGGGCAAGAAAGTTAAGACCAAGAAATATGTGGTTGAGGCCAATCCTACCGAGGTGGAGGAAGCTGACCCAACAAACCCAGAGGGACAAGATCAAGGGCATATTGATGTTGCCTTACTGCAAGTGGTGGAACACGAAAGCACCAAGGAAGTAGCTGGGTCTCCAAAACCCTAAAAGGCTCCCAAAAAGGACAGAAAACGGGGAGCAGAAGGTGGAGACAGGGATGCCAAGAAAAAGAAAACCTCCAAGGAAGATGAAGTTTCTCTCCGGGCTCCGGAGTCTCTACCTCCAGCTGACCCAGCTGACCCCACTCAAGCAGAAGAAATTCCAAGTGACTTTCACACTGGAGAGGGTGTCGGAGGGGATACCAACATTGATGGTGTCGACATCACAAGGCTTCAAGGGATTGGTATTTACTTTGAAGACTTTTCCAAGGATGATTTTGTTGGACCCTACCTCCCCCCAAGCTCTTCAAACATCGTCACTTTCAATGGTAAGTCATTTTCTGTTTCGAGTGAGAGAGACATCATCACCCAATCCTTATTAATTAATATCCATCAAGTGCTTATCTTAGATAAGCAAGTGCGCAATCAGTCAGTCGTCATCAATACCCTCAACTCTGACAAAGAAAAGTTGTCTAGTGACCACCTTAGTGCCAACCAAAATGTTGAATCATTGAAGAAAGAGAATGAGGAGTTGAAGAAACGTCAGGAGGACTTGACCACCAGGCTGGCCACTTCGGAGGGAGTTGTCAAAGAACTCCAATTGAAGCAATAGGATCTGGAAAGAAACCTCCTTTCTTCAAAAGAGGAGGTGAAGGCAAAAGATAGCACCATTCAGACCCTAACCAATGACAAGATCTCACTTGAAAACATTGTGTCCAAGGCTGAACAAGAAAATGCTGACTTGTTAAGGGAGCAGGAGAAAACAATCCAGGCTAGGATTGATGCGTATGCCAATGAGGTGATAGATTCTCAGGAGGAAAGGTATACCGAAGTCAAGTCAGATATGGTCCTGTTCTTCCATGAAAAATTTTCGAAGAGGACACTGGAAGATTTATGGTGATTCGTGGAATACGAAGACCTTCCCACCATACCATAGCTGATGGCGATAAGTATAACTACTCCAGTGGCTGGGATGACACAACCGATGAAGAGGAAAAGACTGGGGAGAGTCCAGATGATGACCCAAAGAAGAAGAAGCCAAGTGAGGCTGGGACATCTAAGAAAGTTCAGTCTTAAAGTATCAATTATCTTTTTAATTTTCTGTGATTGAACCAAAGTCCTTGGATGGCCAAGGAATTTTTTGTAACCATGTCCGGCCCTTGTCCGGATAAACGTTTCTGTTTTGATAATTCAAAGTCCTTGGATGGCCAAGGCATTTTTTGTAACCATGTCCGGCCCTTGTCCGGATAAACGTTTCTGTTTTGAGAATTCAAAGTCCTTGGATAGCCAAGGCATTTCGTACATCTTAATGGGTAGTTTTATTTTACACAACTCTTGCATTGTTTCATAGTTTTTCAAATTTGGTGGCTAATGTTTAAACAACCCTTAGTTATTTTACAAGTATTTTAAAGTGAGAGTGTTTAAATTCTCTGATGACAAATGTTTAAGTAGTCATCACTCTAGCAATTCAATCCGGTCTGCGATAAAAAAATTCAAAGAAAACTATTAACTGAAACACTCTGAATCTTTTAAGAAGGTATCATGTTTTTAAAAAAAGACCGGACACCACATTAAAACCTCCCCGAGCCACCAGGGAAGAAATAGTATGCCCCCAAATATTTACATGAACTTTTAAACAAGTAAATATTTACATAGTTTTTATTCCAAGTACAACCGGAGGTGCTCAATGTTCCAGGGGTGATTCAAAATCCTTCCATCTTTATCTTGGAGTTGGTATGTCCCAGGCTTAAGCTTTTCACGGACCACATAGGGTCCTTCCCAAGTTGGAGCTAACTTACCGAATTGCTTCTCCTTGGTATGTAGGAAGACTTTTCTCAATACCTTATCCCCTAGTTGAAAATCCCTTCTCTTAATTTTAGAAGCAAACCTGTTTCTCATCAAACCTTGATAGTGTGTGGCTTCAAGGTGAGCCTTAACTCTTCTTTTTTCCATTAAGTCAAGCTGGCCTCGGACTGCCACTTCGTTAGCGCATTTGGAAAAATTATGAACTCGAAATGAAGGAAGAGTAGCCTCTATGGGAGCTATGGCATCCATCCAATATACTAAGGCAAAGGGAGACTCTTGTGTTGCAGCCCCGAGAGTGGTCCGGTAAGCCCACAAGACTTCTTGTAAATAACTTGGCCATTTTCCAGCAACTCTCTCTAAAACCTTTTTAAGACCAGACAGTATTGTCCTGTTAGCCACTTCAACTTGACCGTTTTCCTGTGGGTGGAAAGGAGAAGAGAAGCAGTGTTGAATGCCTCTAGAGGCACATAAAGTCTCCATTTCCTTGTTGTCGAATTATGGCCCATTGTCTGTAGTTATCTTCAGTGGAACTCCAAATCTGCATCAAATGTTAGACATGATGAATTTGATAATAGCTTTTGAGGTAGTTTATGCCAATGGGGCTGCTTCGATCCACTTTGAAAATTAATCAATGGCAACAATTATAGTTTTATACCCCCCGGACACCATGGGTATAGGTCCCACTAAATCCAACCCCCATCGAGCAAAAGGTATTGGCTCAGAAATTGACTCTAAAGGGACAGCTGGGGTATGAATTTCATTACTATATCGTTGGCATAGATCACACTTTTTTACCAACTCCTTGGCATATTGCATTATGGAGGGCCACTAGTACCCAGCTAACAAAACTCTTCTAGTTAGAGCCCTGAATCCACAGTGTGTTGATCCCTCACCATCATGTAATTCGGAGAGCACTATTTGAGACTCATCGACCCCCAAACATCACAAGAGGGGTTTACTATAAGATTTTTTATAAAGAACATCTCTTAGGATGACAAAACCACGAGCCTTGTACTTTACTTTCCTTGCTACTACTTTTTTCGGAGGCAAGATGCCATCTGAGAGATATTGAATGAGAGAAAATCTCCAATCTTGGGGCTGTTTTATCTGTATATTCAAACTTTCTTCTTCCTTATCCAGATTAATTTGAATGGATGGGCATTCTTGCATATGTATCTAAGGGTAGGACTCGGAGTAGGGTATGGTTTCTAAGGAGTCTGCTAGCGTATTTTCCGTTTGGGGTATGTGCTCATAAGTGACGCTTTTGAAATTGAGGGTCACTTCTTTGAGGATGAATAAATATTTAATCAGCTGCTCTTTTTTAGCTTCGGACTGGCCTTGTGCATGATGGATAAGAAGCTGAGAGTCGCTCATTAACCTGACCCTTTTGGCTCCACAAATGAGAGCTAACTTCAAAGCAGCTATAGCAGCCTCATATTCGGACTGATTATTGGAAGCCCTGAATGAAAGGCATATAGCCTGGTACATTCTGTCACTGTATGGAGAGGTTAAACATATCCCAGCACCACAATCCATGGTACTTGATCCACCATCAGTCCGGATGACCCATACTTCTTTATCTTTTACCCCGGTTTCTTGTTTAGTATCCATATCTGAATGAAATTCAACTAAGAAATCAGCCACGGTTTGGGCTTTGACTGCTGTTCGAGGGGCAAAATCAATATCGTAGTCTCCCAGTTCTACTGACCACTTGGTCATCCTACTTGAAATGTCAGCCTTTTGGAGAACGTTTTTTTAAGGGAAAAGACGTCCGGACAATGATAGAATGAGCCTGAAAATAGGGCCTCATCTTCCTCGCAGCAATCACCAGGGCTAGTGCTAATTTTTCAAGTTTTAGATACTGTTTTTCTGCATTTATCAAGCTTTTGCTGATATAATACACCGGGCGAGGATAATTATCTATTTCCCTTACCAACAGTGCACTTATAACACAATCAGACACTGCCAAGTATACGAAGAGGGTCTCTCCATCAATGGGTTTAAACAAAGTCTTGGGGGAAGACAAGTGCTTTTTAATCTCATCGAAGGCCTCATCACACTGTGGGGACCAATTGAAATCTTTTGCACCTTTCAGAGTTTGAAAAAACGGGGCGCACCTGTCCGAAGACCTTGAAATAAAACAGTTTAGTGCAGTCAGCCTCTCGGTCAATCGTTGTACCTCTTTAATATTCCGAGGAGGCTCCATTTGTAGTAAAACATTAAGTTAGTCCGGATCAGGCTGTATCCCTTTCTCTCACTTATCACATACCCCAAAAATTTCCCGGATTGCACTCCAAAGACACACTTTTCTGGGTTCAATTTTAAATTTACTTTCACCAAGTTAGCAAAAGTTTCTTGGAGATCTGCCAAGTGTAGCTCTTCGTCCACACTTTTCACCATCATGTCATCGATGTAAACTTCCATGTTTCTTCCAATTTGATCAGCAAAAGCCTTGTTCACCAATCTCTGATAAGTAGCCCCAACATTTTTTAACCCAAACGGCATTACCTTGTAACAATGGAGGCCCATATCAGTAACAAATGTGGTATGTTCTTGATCCTTTGGATCTACTTGAATCTGATTATACCTAGAGAAGACATCCATAAAGGACAACAGTTTGTTTCCAGATGTGAAGTCTACCAACTGATCAATTTGGGGAACCGGATATAAATCTTTTGAGCAAGCTCTGTTGAGATCTGTGAAACCAATGCACATACACCATTTACCATTTTTCTTTTTTACCAATACCGGGTTGGCTGTCCATAAAGAGTATTAAGATTCCTTTATGTTCCCCATTTTAGTAAGCCGATCAACCTCTTGAACTATGACATGAGCCTTTTCCTTAGAAACGGCTCTCCTCTTTTGTACAATAGGTGCTATGTCCCTTCGGATGGATAATTGGTGTGATATAATGTATGCTGGTACTCCGGTAACATCAGCATTGCACCAAGCAAAGACATGCTGATGGTCTTTCAAGAAATCTAACATTTTACCCTTTAATTCTGATATCATCTTGGATCCTATCTTGATACTTTTTCCTTTAGCCAGAGAGTGAGTTTCAACTTTTTCAATTGGTATTAAAACACCAGGGGTCTCTCTAGGGTCATCAATTTCACCCTCTTCCCAGAGGGCCCCTCAAACTGCTATTCCTCTTGGTACCTTTTGGCTGCTTCGAACAACTCCCACTTGTCCTTGCACAACATACTTCAAGAATTGGTGGACTGTTAAAGCCACAACATGCATCATGGAGAGCCAAGATCTCCCCAGAATAGCATTATAACAAGTGGGACAATCCACCACAATGAATAGTATTATAACCATCTTTTTAAAAGGGCCTTTGCCCAATAAAACCTCATCCTCGAACTCTCCGATCACATCTGCTGAGCTTCTAGTGAAACCCACAATTGACCTGTTCGAACGTTGAATTACTGCAGGATTTTTCATTTTTTTATAGGAAGTTAAAAAGATAATATTGGCAGAACTTCCGGGTGTCCACCAAAATTCGTCTTATGTCATTGCCCCCAATGGATGCTCCTATGACAACAGCATCTTCATGAGGACCGGCAATATCCCTCAAGTCATCCTCATAAAAAAAATAAAGGGAAATGGAATCTGTGATTAGTAGGAAGTCATGCCTCATTCCAATTGGGTAGCTAAAGTATGAACGTGCCTCTTTCTCGAAGAAGTAGTTGGTGCAGTCATGGTGTCTTCTCCGAATATTGTAAGTGACTCAAAAAAGTTAATGAGTTCGGACACCGTCTTGCAATGCTCCGTGATAACACCCACTTTATTTCGGGTTGGATCAGGATCTAAATATTCTGACTCTACATCAAACCTTTCAATTATAACCATATCCATATCCGGAGCCGACGTGTTTTGACCAGCCCGATGAACATTATCAAACCTATTTCCACCTCTTCTTTTAACATACGCCCCCAACTTTCCTCTTTCAATCAAATTCTGCACTTCTTGTTTCAACACAATACAATCCTCAGTGGTATGGCTAGTATCATTGTGATACTGGCAGAAACAATTATTACGGCTCTCCCTAGGAGATTGTAATGTAGCCGGCCTTCTGTAGTGTACTTTGTATTTTGTTTTGTCATAAATAGTGGATGTGCTTTCTTTCAACTCAGCAAACCACTCCGGTTGAACCCAAGGCCCTCGCTTATTCCTAGATTGTTGGCTCTGGGCTGGTGTAGTTGGATGAGACTGAACTTTCGCCCTGTTATGACCCTGTCCGGCTTCTTTGGCCTTGTTCCCGGACTGGTTTTGGTTTTGATTTGGTGCAGCTGGAGCAGATCTCACCTGCCTGTGCACCCTATTTTTCTTTGTTTCATCTACATTAATCTGCTTACCGACCTGATTCAGCAGACCTCCCCATGTCATGGCCTTCTTCCTGGTTACCGAATCAGCCAAGTTTCCAGGGTTCAAGCCCTGCCTTAGAGAAGCTATTGCTACTTGTTCAAAGTAATCAGCCAATCCATTCTTGGTATTTACAAAATGACTTATGTATTCTTTTAAAGATTCGTTTGGTTCTTGGGCACAATGGATAATTGTGTCTCCATTGCCCTTCACTTCCTTACTTCCAATAAACTGCCTCCGAAAGACCACCCAAAAAGTGTCGAAATTTCTGATGCAACCCTGTGGCAAACTATTGTACCACTTCAGAGCACTCCCCGTAAAAGATTGGGAGAATGCTCTATAAAGTAATTTTTCGTCATCATCAAAATTCATCATAAATTTTTTGAATTGTTCCAAGTGGTTATCTGGTTCTTTACTACCATCATATTTTTCCATTTTCGTACTGTCAAACCTCTTAGGAAGGTTTACGGACAGTATCTTGGAGGACAATAGAGATTGTCTCCAATTTCGGCCACGACTGAATACAGTATCTTCGTTAGGAGTTGCAAAGATATCTGGCTCATCATGGAAGGCAAAATGATCCATTAACAATCGATCTACGTGTCTCCGGCCATGACTGTGAGACGATCCTTTGCTCAGATGCCTCTTCAACCTTTCATGCCTATCTTTTTTTCTTGAGTACTTTTTAACCAACTTTTGTTTCTTTTTAGAACGGCCTTCATCACTTCTGGATGACAAGGATTATTCAACTCCATCTTCATTTGAGGAGCTGCTGGAAGACTCTGAGTCTGAATCAGATCTCTCCACCGGTTTAGACCGGTGAGACTTTTTTGGGCTAGCATGAGTCTTTTTTGCACTCACATGGGTTTTTGATGGCTCACGCTCTCTTGGGTTGTCAGTATGATGAGCTACTGACGCCTTAGATTTCTCTTTTGTACCCATCTCTGCCCTCTCGAAAGCCCTCAGAGCTTCTATTTCAACTTTTAACCTGTCTCGCTCCTCAATCGCATATTCATCATTTTCCTCCACCAATTCTGCCAAAGCTGGTGGTACTTCTTGCACGTCCGGATTCATCCGAACTGATATTTCTTGATAGTTTTGAAAGCTAGATTCAGGCATCTTCTTCTCCCACTGTGGTCGCCAATTTGGTGTGAATTATTTTCAACTGAGGGTAATTTCGTCTAGAGTTTTGTGATGTTTCAAGGGTATTTAATGTTTGGATAGATTGTAGTGAGAGATTTGAGCTGCCAGGTTGTATTAAATGTTCATTACCCTCATTAATGAAAGTGGTTGAGTATTTATACCCTTAATTGTGGGCCACGTGGGCTTTCGGGTCAACTTATGAATTTGGGTCGAGTTCAATGACCCATTAATTTTTAAGCAAGTAAGTAATTAGCTTACTCATGAAGTGATTTAGGTTTTAATACATTTAGTCCTATTCGGATGGTTCAGTGGATGGCTTTTGTCCGAATTGCCCATGTCCGGTTCCCTCAGTGAGTGGCGAGAGAATCCAGACTCACCAATGACTGTTGCAGATGGTTCAGAATACATCGACGTATTTGATCGAGGTGAGGCCATGATTTATATGGGTTCTGAAACGGTTTCTTTGCAGAATAAAATATGCTCGGAAGCGGTTTCCTCAACCTTGTTCAGTCATGAAGGACGTGTGTTATTCAACGTACAAACGCATTGCAATTTAATTGTAACCTAAATAGACATCCATGAATGATAATATTAGGTTCTCCAAAACGACATCATCCAATCATACTATTCTCCGGGCTGAGACCAAATCTTTTGGAAAAGCTCGGTTAAGGTTCATGAAGTCCATATAAATCCTCTATTTTTTTTATTTTTTTTAAAAGTAGATTTTTTGGTTCATGCATAGTATATATCTTCGTTGATATGGTAAATTTTCCTCAGTCACTTGATCTCAATAATAATTGCTTCAGTTTTTTATGAGAGAATATTATACGTTTATGTTTTATAGAGCGACAATTATTGTTGATAGATAACTTATGGGAATCCATCAAGGGTGGTACTTCTATTACATCATGTATAACCCAAGCAAAAATATCTAAATTATTGGATAATAACTTAATAGTTTAGTTTCTAAAACCTCTTGTATGCAATGTCTAACGTGGATTATATATCATATTCGAACTAATATTTCTCTAAATGATTCCCTGAAAACCATTATTCGGAAGGCCTCTATCAAATCGTGTATATCGTCTAAGATTATGAGGGTGCTTAAATTCTATATACGATGAGCACACGTAATAGAATAACATTCTCTGGTTACGCGTTGACTGCTATGAAATATTTTGATCATTCATTTGACCACATATCTTATATATTAATGCATAATAGACACCGTGACGTGAATTTTATCTAGCTAACAACTCCTAAAGATGGTGTTGTATGATGATGGACCGTTTATCATTATAATTAGTTATTGGAATTTCTTTTTGCACTATTTATTTTCCAGGACGACATCTAACTTTAGTTCACCAAACACTGAAGACTCTACTTTATTGAAACTCAACAAGATTCTTCTACGAGGTGATAAAGGTGTTATATCTCAAATTTGATCATAACTATTTTCAAAGGATATTTGTAGAGCTTCATGTGTTAATAATAATTATTCTAATTTTGGCCCAAACAATTTTGGCATTAACGATTACTGCATCTTCATGGGTTCCTATTATCCATCTTAAATTTTCATCTTTGAAGTTAATATAAGAATAATAACTCTTGTATAATAACATTGAAGTCTGGCATATTTGTTACACCTCAAGATCAATGATGTTTCATTTTCTAGAAAAGATAGTGGTTTCTACAAAGGTCTTTTCTCTAGTAATTATTCTTATTATCTACTTGTTTGGAGCTCGAACCAAGTATTTGTTACGGGCTTATAAATTATCATAGCTTCGACCACTTAGGGCATTGCAACTTCAGTACTGTATGTGAGGTTTATCTTTGGGCGTTAGTGGTTAAGCTATTGGATTTTGTTTTGAAGTATAAGGGGTTTGACCCTTCACGAAGTCAAGAAGTTTGTCATTATTGATAAAGTTGTAAAAATTATCTTTCAAAGCTTGCATTATCGAGTGTGGTGACCAATATCATTATGGTATTTGTAAATTTCCTTTAGATTTCCTAACTGTCACACGGTCTATATCTTTTCCGATTTTGGAAATTATATTATATCTGTAGATATGTTATAGTACGTAATTATAATTTCATTGATCTTATTATATAGTTTATGTTCGAACCCTTATATTTTTAAAATTCTTAACCCATCGTATGTCTTCAAGTCATATTATTGTTATGCTTACAATGGATGATGTAATCTCCATCTTCCTGAATTACCTTGATTCATATAAGCTGGTCTTTCGACATAGTCTATAAAAATTCAGTATATGTAACGACTGTGAGGCATTGGTTGAACCACGTTCGGATGCTGTCTCAGAAGGTCATTGAGAAATATCGACACAAAATCTTATCGTTACCATCAAACCTCGTCATCTCATTTCAAAATTGTTTGATACCGTACTTATGGTTGTATGTCCCATCATATTTATCCATCATGTACAGATTGAACTTCTGGGGTAGATATTCTACTAATATTAATATTGCTAATGAGGACGTGGCCATCCTGTATTTTTTGTTATGATTAATTTATCCAGAGTATATGTGATTTGGTGTACTCGATATCTAAAAGTTGACCGATGATATTTGTTGTTGGTTTCACTCATGTCATTGCGGACCTAAATGAGGCATCCACAAATGGAATGGTGTTCGTTGGGGTTGTCCGTTGGCCATTCGTCACTCTGTTGTTAGGTTTAGTCAAGGCGAAAGTTTCATCATTTTGATAGTGAACATGATATCGGTTTATTGAACGAGAACATTAACGTATGTGATGACGTCATTTTATTATATCCATTTTGGATCGATCCCTAAAAATCTGTTTCAAAGAACCTCTTTTATGGGAGGGTATTCTCATTATGACAAGTGATCGTCTGGTGGACGATATTATTGTATATAGACACTTGAAGTGTTATTGCTTTCGTTAGAAGTCACGAGTCATCCTGACGTGATAGCGAATTATTAAACGCAGCTCAGATTATCTTATATTTTTTACAATAATTGGTCGACCCATTCTTTTAATGCGACAATCATCTATTTTATAGTCAGAATTTCAAAATAAAATGTTTCATTTACCGAAGCAAAAAATAATATGTTTATTTAATTTTAGTTTTACTTTTATATGTTCATTATTATTTTAAGCATATCAAATATATAAAATATAATTTTGATTTTATTTTTTTATTGCACAAATATTATAAAATATTTGTAATCTTTTATTAAATTTTGAAAATGAATCCACATAAAAATCAATCATGGGTATGTTATATAATATAATATGAACACCCTAAAAGGGTAGTCGAGTTAGTGTAGTAAAGCATGCTCATGACCATAGTTCATGAGTTCGAGTCTTTCTATAAACATTTTTTCGGCGGAACCTGTCTTTTTGTATGGTTTACCTTCTGGTGTTGGCTTGGAAGCTATAGTACACGAAAAATACTTTATCGTGTGCGCACTCATTGAATAACGGGTGCAGATTACCTCCGCAGTGTTAACATTCCTGTGCGCATTGTATGTACACATCGAATAACACCGGAGTATTGACAGGATTCATTGAATAGATTGCAGATTACTTCCGGAATATTAACTAATGTTACGATTTCATGCTCACGAGGGATTAGAAATCCAAAAAATAATAACAACATAAGTTGATAAATTAGGGGGAAATATGTAAATCCATTAAAGAGTATTTAAGATACACACTTGACTTGACTTGTAAGTTGTAAGCTCCTAATGAAGACAATAAACACACTTGACTTGTAAGCTTCTATTTCCATCAAATTAAACACTCATAATGGTTTGCTGATAGGACAAGTAATCCAGTTTGAGCTGACGAAATCGACATGACAGCCTTATCAATACAGAAATGGTCCATTTATCGGACTCAGCAACAACCCGTTTTAATAGCCAAAGATACCTAACATTTAAAGCAATGCAATGCAATGCACATGCATTTTCCATTGTCCAAAGATGAACCACCACGTTATAATCCAGATACTCTCGTACGTCCCCAACTAACTTTCTTTTGGGTTACCCAAAAATTTGATCAAACAAAATTAATTGTAGGTTAGTGTCTTACTTATTTGGACTATATTTTGCAATACATCGTGAATATAATAAGCGAAATTTTGATTTAATATCATATAATATAAAGTTGTCTTGAACCTTTTGAGGTAAATAAACATTGAATGAGTAATTACGATATATATATATATATATAAAAATATAAATTATTCTCCGGGTTAAACTTATATTTTAGAATTAGCTAAATTTATTCTTTAGTTAGAGAGTTCACGTATCAATTTGTAGACCGGTTCAACTATGTTTTTACTATAGTTTTGAACAAAAAATAATATCATGTTATTAATTAAATTAAGTCGACCTTAAATTAAGGAAGAATAAATAAATATATAAAATATTAATGATATATAAAATAGGAACAAAATTAAATAAAACAAAATTGTTAGATCTTTAAATACAAATAATAATAATATCATATAACTATTGTGTGAGATTTTTAAAAATAAATAAATCATATTTATATTTTATTTAAAATCTTGTTTTATAGCCATTCAGGAGCCTCTGATTCAATCTGGTAAGCTTCAGATGGTTGTCCAAAAACTGAATTTAGTGGCTTTATGAGCAATAACAGCAATAAAATATGGGTTTTCTGGTATGAGGATTACAAAGTGGAGGTTCTTTTAAATGAGGATGAGAGCCTACATTTAAATGTTTTGTATCACTCTCTTGATAAAGAATTCAGGGTTTCCGCTATTTATGTCAAGTGCATAAGAGATCTAAGATTGCCTCTATGGGATACTCTAAAGTCTATTGATGATCCCTCAAAATAATGGATCATCTTTGGAGACTTTAATACCAGTATCAATCTCAAAGAATAACTCTGTTGTACTACCACTAACCTGAGAAGCATGGAAGACTTCAATAATCTCATCATGGACTGCAATTACCAAGATGCTGGCTTCACTGGTTCTAGATTTACGTGGTCAAACGGCAGAAAATGGAAACGGTTAGATAGAGTTATGTTCAACACTTCCTGGATGAACTACTTTGACTCCACTATGGTTAATCATCTTTATAGAAACTTCTTAGATCACTCTCCCATTTTCTATCACTATATCTACTAATCTTGATAAAATCAGACATTTAAAAAAATTAAATATGTGGGTGTTACACCCAGGTTTTATGGAAACTGTTGAGAAAAGCTGGGTTGAGAATACTAATGGCAACCCCTTGTAGAGATTATGGTTCAAGCAAAAAAGATTAAAAACCGACTTAAGAGACTTGAATAAGAATGTTTTGGGGAATGTGTTTGATGCAATTAAAAGCTATGAAGATGAAATCAACTATATAGAGACTAATTATCAAGAAACTCCCTCTATTGAAGACAAAAACCTGCTTGAGGAGGCTAAGAAAACTCACAATCTGTTACTCGAGTCTTATTGGAGACAAAAGTCTCATTCTTCATGGCTTAAGGATAGTGATAGGAACATAGCTTCATATCACAATTTCGTAAAGAATATCGCTAAGAAGAACAAGATATGCAAAATTAAAGATGGTGATCAATGGTTTGCCTCTCATGATGTCGCCAGTAAATCTGCTATCAATTACTTTCATTCTCTTTTATTCACTAACTGGTTTGATGACAGTACAAGGGAATTAAGGGATCTGATTCTCAAGCTTGTAAAGGAAAAAGATAACTCCAGACTCCTGGTCATTCCTGCAATGAATGAAATTCACAACACTATCAATTCACTTAGTTATGTTTGCTTAGTAGGTCCTGATCGGTTCAATGGTGAATTTTATAAAAAAAATGCTAGCCTATCATCAATACTGATTTATATGAAGCTATCCAGGGATTATTTATCCAGGGATTCTTTAAAGGTTATCAGCTTTCTACTGGCATTCAAGCCACTGCAATATGCCTAATTCCCAAAACTTCTCACCCTAATACCTGGAAAGAGTTCAAGCCTATTAGCTTAACTTCAATGTTAAGCAGAATAATAGGTAAAATTATCAACAACAAGCTTACAGCTATCTTGCCCCACCTCATTTCAGAAGAACAAGGTACCTTTATCAGAGAGAGAGATATTCATAACACAATACTAATTTCCCAAGAACTTAGTTATGTTCTCAACTCAAAAAACAAATCGGGAATGTGATTCTTAAGACAGACATGACCAAAGATTTTGACAAGCTTAATCACGAGTTTCTTTTAAAAATCCATGACTATTTTGGTTTCAATACTGGTGTTGTATCCTTGATCAACAAATGCATTAGAAATATACATTCATCAATCATAATCAATGGCGAAATGAAGGGTTTCTTCAGCAACACTCAGGATTTGAGACAAGGAGACCCACTGTCTCTTAGTCTCTTCATATTGGCTGAGGAATATCCAAATAGAGGGATCAATAAGCTATTGATGATAATCCTAACTTAAGGTTCAAGACTGTAGGTAATCTCAACATAGTTTGCCTAGAATTTGCTGACGATTTCATGATTTTCAGTAATGGTGTTGCCTCGTTTATGCAAAAAAATTAGAGTTTCCTAAGCCACTATCAGAATTTTTTTGGGCAGCTGATAAATAATAATAAATCTAAGATAATTATCCCCCTCAACATGACTGCTCAGAGAATAAACACAGTGGAAGTTGACTTCGAATAACTGAATGTAGATCCATTTTTTATTGTATTCGAATTTATCGAATGCTGAACATAGTTAACCTGTATGTTGAAGTTGACTCTAAGATCCTCGTGAATCTTCTGCTCTATGGAAAATCAATGTGGTACTTGGATCCATTAATAACATGTTGTAGAAAGCTCATTTATCCTGCAATGAACATCAACCACATATACCGCGAGCAGAATCACGTTGCCGATTGGATACCCAAACAAACTTTGAAGGGAAATAATGGGATGAACTTCAATTAGGATGGTGCTCCCAATCCCTTGAGAGAGATTGCTCTGCTCGAAAGCATGGAGGTGGTTACTTAAGAATTGTTTCCTCATATTAGTGGCTCCTAGTGGATCATCTTCTTCTTCTCCAGTTTCTTGCCATTGTATCATCCCCAATTTGATCTACCCTTCTCATAATCCTTCTTCCCCAATTTTACCCTAGCTTATCTGCTCCAACCAGATAATAGCGAACGTTTTGATTCAAGTTTTGAAGTACTTACTTTAAGGGCTTCTAGTTCTCTTGTAATTTTAATTTACTCATTGTACTCTCAATTTCTTTCAATAAAGGCAATCCATCCTGATTGGAAAATAATAATTTTATTTAAACATATCAATTATCATTGAATTTAGTTTCAAAATCAATTTAACTATTAAATCAAATCAAATGTTTTTTTTAAAACAAACTCATATAAAAATATTTAATTTAACTTGGTATGTCTATGTAGTTTGGTCTATAAATGAAATGATGACTTATCTAAACATACAAAAAAAAATCAAAAGAAAAACCAAAAATAATTATTTTGTCTTTTTTGAACCAAACATTTTCATTCGTATTTTTTATATTTTTCAGACCATAATTCGGAATTGTTTTTGAAAGTATCACCTATTTTTTTTTAAACGAACAAAACTAGATCCATAAATGATACTTTTTTTTATTTTACTTTTCGCCAGACCTAGTTAGGTTGGTCTTGCATCTCATATCATCAAGTAATACATGTCGCACATTTTTTTATCATCATGCATTGTCTCAGATCTCTTGTCTTTCTATTTCTTCCTGTTTTGTCTTTCATCTTATCCCGCATCTCTTAATTACACCACGTTTGGTCCCATATCTATATAGTAGTACACTTCTCGCATCTCTCTATTATATCATGTTTAATCTCACATTTTTTTGTTTCATCATACCTTATTTCTCGTCTTCTGTCTATCCATTTCATTATACAGTGTTTCTCGTATCTCATCTATCATCTCTATATTCTACCATGCTTTGTCTCTCGTTTTTCGTCTCTCTATTTTGTCATGCATTGTCTATTGACTATCATTTGTCATCTCTCATTTTGTCTCGCATCTTTCCATTAGATCATGTCTAATCTCGCATCTCTCCATTACATCATGCTTTGTCTCTTATATTTCCAGAATTACATTTCTTATATCTTTCCAATGGATTATGTTTTGTCTCACATCTCTCCATTAGATTATGTTTGGTCTCGTATCTCTCTATAACATCATGATTTGTCTCAAATCTGTCTAGTGGTAGATTTCTCCCATCTATCCAATGCATCATGTTTTGTCTCGCATCTCTCTATTAGATCATGTCTGGCCTCGCGTCTCTCTATTACATCATGTTTTGTTTTGCATATATCTAGTGGTAGATTTCTCTTATCTCTTCAATGGATCATGTTTTGTCCCGCATCTCTCCAATATATCATGCATTGTCTCGCATCTCACAATTTCATCATGTTTTATATCTTGTCTATTCTCTATCAATTTCATCATGTCTTATAGCTCGTCTCTCATCTTGTCTCGCATCTATTCATTACATCATGTCTGGTGTCACATATCTCTATGAGTACACGTCTCACATATTTCCATTACGCCATGCCTTGTCTCGCATCTTTTCATTTTATCGCGTATTGTATCTTGTCTCTCGTTTCTTCATTCTATTATGTTTTTTCACTTGTATCTTCATTTTATCATGCACGGTCTCACATCTCTCTATTTCATCATATATTATCTCTCATCTTGTCTCACATTTCTTCATTACATCATATATGGCATCGCACATCTTTAATAGTACATGTCTCATATCTCTCAATTACATCATTTCTTGCCTCACATCACTTCATTCCATCATATCTTGTCTCTCATATATCGTATTTCCATTTCATCATGCCTTATTTCTCGTCTATTTATTTCATCATGCATGGTCTCATATCTATCTATTACATCATGTATGGTCTTGCATCTCTCTATTACATCATGCAAGGTCATGGAATGCCTAAGTGCAATATGTGAAACCAAGCAAGCGTAATGCAAGACTAGCCTAACTGGGTATGGCGAACAGAAAATAAAAAAATATTATTCATAAATCTAGTTTTGTTCGCCTTAAAAAACAAAGGCAATAGTACTTCTAGATTTTTTTTCCAAACTATGGTTTGAAATATCCGAATTTTAAAATAAAAATAAGAGAATAACGTGGCTCGTGATAAAACATGGATATTTGAAGTATTATGAAAAATGTTGCGGTTAAATACCATAATTGGATATTATATATTTATTATTGATAGTTATGGTAATATATTGTAGTAAATTTTGAGTTTAAATAGCTTTAATTCCCTATTATTAAAAAAAAACTTAAGATTCACACATGAGATTTTCAAAAATAACTATTATATAAATATTGTTAAAAATAATTCTATAATTAAAATTAATTATAGTTAATAATCAACATTATTATATATAAAATTAAAATATATTTTTAGTTAGTAGGTAATATAATTAATTTAGTTTAATTATGCAGTAGTTATTGTCTTACATAAAATTAATCACATTATATTGTATAATGTTATTATTGATAAATATATTATTAAAAAATGTTTGCAACTTTTCTTGTAATCAAATTAGTGAAAATATAAAATAAAAATGAAATAATACATACACAAAATCGATATCAGAGTTCAACTAATTGTGTTTACATCTTCGGGCCTATCGCATATCGTTTTATTAAGAAAAAGTTTTGTGATTTTCTAAATTCTTAGGTTCCACTTACAAAAGAAAGCTAATAGGTTTAGATTGATTTCAACGTTTGTTTTGGAAGAAGAACAATTTATAAGACCCTCGTCTAAAGAGACCCTCGGCTTGATGACCATCGGCTAACTACAAGACTCTCGTCTTTAAGACCCTCATCTTGAAAATCATCGATTTGAAGACCTTCGGTTAACAATGGGACCCTCAACTAATAAACATAATTTTGAAAATATATGAACTTATCTATTAAAAGTTTAATACCAAACTTTTAAAATATTTAAAATATTTAAAATATTTAAAATATTTAAAATATTTAAAATATTTAAAATATTTAAAATATTGAAAAATACTTTTGAAAACCAATATAGTAAGATAGTTAAGGTTGTAACAAATAATGAACTATAATATTATAATACATAAATTTATTTTTTTTATAAATAAAATTGAAGGTATAATTAGACATAATACAACTAGGATTACTCATAAGAAAAATAGAATTATTGAAATGATGAATATAAACATCATTTAAAAAAATGATGTGTATTTATAACTTCAAGCTTAACCAATCAATTTTTAGATGATATGCAAGTACAGTTGTATGGTTACTATATAGCTAAATTTATATTTTCCTTGGCTGTAACCCTCAATATGAAGTGTAAAATGGTAAACCACACTCGTTAATAGATTAAAAGTGTTTGGATGTTTTGTTTGTTTATATATCTGTTGGCAAGTTATAACTTAAGTCGTGATTTTTTATAAGATATTCTTAAGTTGTAAAACAATTATAGGATTCAGTTAAGAAATCATGCATGTTTTAGAGAATAGTTAGTGAGAAATTTGTATACAATTAAGTTATTTTTCATGTTTAACTTTTATTACTAACTTTGTGTATTATAAAGTTATTGGGGATTCAGTTAAGGTGGAACATATTATGGCAGAAACTGAACCCTTTATCAAGATGAGCTGGGTGATGAGATTATTAATTAGACGGGATATAATTAACATTTTAAAATTAATTTTAGAAAGAATAAGAGAATTCAGACTCATATCAGCTTACCATAGATAGAGAACGAAGATAAATATGACCTATTGTCATGTATATAATTGATTTCTTTAATTTTGCTTTATATACTGGATCATGAGAATTAAACTTAACTGAACATATACAATATATAGAGGAAATTTCTTGTAAAGATAAAATTATGGATACACGTCTTAGTTGATAACCTTATATGTATACAAATAGTAGCTTTAAAATGGTTTTTTTACAGTAAAAGATAACGTAAATCTGAATGACACTCTTAACTCTAAAGTAGTGTTAGTCGTAACCTTTTTTCCTTGATAGTAAATAATATACTATAATATGTGTTTTTTCCATGATAGTTAAGTATACAGCTATTATGTTAACTATATATTTAGTATGTTAATATGATTTATAGTTATAAAAAATAAATATTAAACGACTTCTTATATGTAACATTTAAAAAACAATTATATAGACAATTAAAAGGCTTTTAATTTGAAAATGAACGCTTGTAATTTTTTAAGTAAAGCTTTGCACTCATTAAAACAATCACATAAACAATAGTAGAAAAAATATTTGACACATCTTATGTAAACAATTGGTTTTATAAGAAGTTAATTTGACTCATGTTTTACGACAATCATAAGGACATTTAAAATGTTGTTTATTTTTTGGTTGGTAAACAACATTCTAGCTACAAGTAAAAATAAACACATATTTGCATCTATTAAACACAATTCAAAACATATTTTGAAATGATCGAACTAGGGGTTTTGAGGAATATTTTGGGGACATGAAGTTCGTTAAAATGTTTTAATACAAACCAATATTTGAACAAAATTTTTAAAAGGTTATTAGTATAAAATACTAAAGTTATTAATGTTCTTTTAAGAGTTTGATTTAAGTTTTCTAGTGTCTTAACTAAGCCTCAGCTTGTGGAATGTATAAAGTATGTACCATCTCATAGTATTATGAGATCAATCACGTATATCACGTATGTATTATATTTGATTTATCATGTTATAGGTATGTTGTCTTGTTATAGGTATAACTTTTAGAAAGACTATTGGAATACAATGAAATGACGTCTTAGGTATTTGATATTATATATTTTTATTAGTTCAATTTTCAAAATAAAATGATATATTGATTCAAACTATGTGGACGACATAAATTGGTATATATCAAATGTCGATACGTTATCATATTTAGTGGCAGTTATATAACCTGGAAAAGTTAATAAATATATGTTGTATTCTTATCTACTACGAGTACGTTCTCAATAACTTATAATGAATCTATTAAATAAGCTATGTGGCTTAGAGAAATTTAAAAGAAAACAGTATTTGAAATGATTTTGTTTTGTAATACTAGCTGGAATAAAAGATTCTTAAACATGTTTTAAAATTATATTTTTATGAGAGGTCTTATAAAAATAAAATACTATCTTATATATGACATAATCTCCTAAAGATTGTCTCTGAGACGAAATTATTTACCGATGACAATTTTACTGACACGGGAACTAAAGAAATTTCGTAGAGTAAATTTAAACATTCTTTAAATTGTAGTATATAAAACAAAACTAATATTTTAATGCATTTTTAAGTATCTAAATATTCTGTAAATTATAGTCCATTCCTTACTTAGTTTGTGATCCATTATTAATGTTTTTTTATTCTAATTTTGTGTTGTATGATTTCTTGTTTAACCATCTTTTAATGTTTAATAGTCCTTTGAAATTTGGATGTACATCGTAGGACGAAGTTAAGATTAACCGTAAAGAGTTGGTTTGGCTGAAGAAGGGTTTCTTTCAAATAAAAAAAATGATAATATAATTTTATATTTTCATTTATAAAAACATGTAAAGTTAGTTTCATTTTGTACGTGGTTAGAAAAATAAATAAAAACTATTATACTTCTATAAAATATGATTTACATCTATCTTTTTAAATGTAGTCAATTTGGTAAAAAATACATAATCTAAAAAGAGTTAAAAAAATTAAAATTTTAATCGTTTAGGAATATAAATTTTGGTATATAAAATGCAAGAGAAAAAAAATGTGCTCCGAATAGGTCACATAAAAAACAATTAAAAATATATAATACTGATTTCGGAAGGGATCTGTTTAATTTTTTTTTATATGATTAAAATAATATATATATATATATATATATATATATAATTTAAACTTAAAACGTAAAAAAAACGAATATGTAAAATTGTGAAAACTCCATAAAGTTTATATATTTATATATACAGTTTATATATTTATATATACGTTCGTATGTTTTTTCTGTGTGTGAACAAATATTCTAATGAATCTTATAAAATGTATTTATAATTTTTATTATATATTTTTATTAAATTCGAAATATATATTAGAGAAATTCGAAGTACCATTCTATAATCTCCATCAAACAAGAATAAAATAAATATTTTATTTTTTTATCAAAATAGACGTAAATTTATATTTTGAATTGACAAACAGATTTATCTGTAGTGACATACATCTCATATAAAAAAATATAATTTTATTTATGGCAATTTTTTTGATGTTATATTTTAATTCAAAAAAATTGTAATTTTTAATTATAATTTGAAGCAATATTAAAAGATTATTTGTTTCGATTGTTATTATTATTTTTTATTTATTTTTGTTTCTAATAAAGTAGCCGAATTGGTTGAATAAGACATATTTGTGATCAAAGGTTATGAGTTCGAGTCTTCTAGCTTTCTCGGATGAGCCGGTTGGTTACCTTGTGTGGTTTATCTTCTGACGCCTTACGTGGTTTACCTTCTGGCGAGTCTACCACTTTGTGTGATTTACCTTCTGACATCTTGTATGGTTTACCTTCTGGCGTTGATTTCTGAGCTATTGCGTCAGACCGAGAGTTTACCTAGTGCATACTCGTTGTACTATGACTATCTGTATTTTAAAATTAATAATATCTATCTTATATAATTTTTTCCATACTTTACTATATAAATCACTTAAAAATAAAGTGTGGTGTAAAATAAGTTTAAGAAAATAGTTAGAGAAACAATTTTTATTCAAGTTTTGTGATATTTCCGTTTTTTAAGTTTATAAAATTGTATCTTGTAGATCAGCTACGGCTATGGGGAGTGCAAATAAAAGAAGAAGAGATTCTTATGGTCTTCAACCTAAACCTTACCCTTGGTTACTAGAGTCTAATAGTAACGGAATAATTCGAGCTCGATCCTTCCCCACCGTGTCAGAGAACACACAGATTTATAGTAACAGAATACCTAGGCTTCGCTGTAGGATTCCATGTTGTTCCTATTTTGGATGGTGTATTTTCCGCCACAATCTTGCTCGCACTGATATGATTCTTTGGAATTCTGTTAACTCGGAGATAATAACTCTGCCACCATTAAGTTTCGCAGGACATATTTCATACTATAGAATCTCTTCCGATCCAGCCCATCCCAACTGCAAGATCTACTTGATTTCTGACCCCGAGAGTCACTGCATCATCACTTGTCGGCTAAAAAAACACAAAAAAATGCGCTGGGTTGTACGAGATATTAGGGAGAACTTGAGAATAGCTTTGCAAGTATACGGAGAGGCACGTGGGGCTATTTCTTTTATTTCTACCCCTGTTTTATGTGAAGGTCATCTGTACGCGCTATCTAGAAACCGTAGATTGTTAGTCATTGATAAGACCTCGGTCAAAGCATTACCTATTGTTATCCCCTCATCGGATTACTTTGATCGCAAGGCTGTCATCACGGACTTAATAGAATGTGAAGGAAATATCTTAGTCGTCTGTCACTACTATGGAGGGATCAATTATCATGAAGTTATGGCGGTAGAAGTTTATAGTGTAGATTGTACAAAGATGACTTTTGATAAAGTGGAAAACTTAAGTGAGTTTGTGTTGTTTTTAGACTATTCCCGTTCTGGTTCTGTTTGTTGCCGTGCCGTAGATCCCGAAAAAGAAGGAGGCCGTATATATTTCTTTCCTATTCCTGCTCTTATGAATTCACCACCAAGCTGTTACAATCTTGAAGAAAGAAGTCTCGGTATGTGGTCTCATCTTTCTCAAGAAAGCTTTCACTATTGGTTAATGCCGCAGGGATACTACTTGCACTATTGGTTAATGCCGCAGGGATACTACAGTGAATCGGAAGCCTTGGACAATGGAGTAAAACCAAAACACACCAGGTTTATTGAAATCGAAGAAGAAGCTGCTGAAAACAAACTAATTTTTAGGCTTCCTCCGGATATAGTTCATGAAATTGCTGATCGTGTACATTTAGCTGACTACTGCAGTTTCCGCTCTATTTCTAAAGAATTGCGGTCCATTATGTCTCCTGTTTCCAATTTGAAATCGGCCCTGAATAGAAGACGGAAGACGAACTCGTTCCATCCCTGGTTTGTATTTTTTGAGACCAACAATATATACAGTCTCATCAATCCTATGCACGGCGAGAAATATCAATCGAGACTACCAGATGCGTTATCAGGGTGTAAAATCTGCTTCGCAAAAGATGGTTTGCTGTTAGTCACATGTCCGTGTACAGGTTTCACAGCCTTTTTCAATCCTGTGACAAATGAAATATTTCTACTCCCAGCACGGGATATATCTAGGAGTCAGAGTATCTTTGGTGCCTCTTCTTCCCTAATGTCTCCGAATTGTTTGGTCATTGATATTGCAAAAAGGCACGACTGCAGAATAAAGTCTATTTGTTCAGAGGCTGCTGAATGGAAAGATATATCTGATAACCCTGCTGTTTACTTTGGTGATGGTTTCGACTTTTACGAGAACAATGTAGTTTTCTACAAAGGATCATTTTATTGTTTGGGTCAAGATGGAAATCTTGGAGTATTTACTGTGGGTGAGAAAAGGTCTACATGGAAACTCCTTTCTGAACCGAAGCGGCCATGCTGTTCCTACAAACAACTTTTTCTAGTTGAATGTGATAAGGAGCTTCTGTCCGTTTTTGTGGATAACAACGGGAGAAGGGTACGAGTTTTCAAGTTGAACCGAGCTACTATGAGATGGATTAAGGTTAAAAGCATAGGAAATTACACGATTTGTATAAGTCGACCATCCTCGTTTTCGTGCTTGGCAAAAGTTCCATGGATGGAAAACAAGGTGTTTTTCCCTAGACTTTATGGTCAAGACATTGTGTTTTTCTGTCTTGAGACCAGAAAGTTTCAGTCATTCGTGGACAACCAGTTAGTTGTGGTAGATTTTTTGAAGACAAGAGAATTGTTGATTTCTGGATGGTTCGAACCAAGATGGTGATTAGCTATTGAGTTATTTTCTTTAGTTTAATGATTTTTATATAATCGAATAGTAGTAGGTTTTCCCTTTTAAGATGAGATTTTAAGATGATGTCGTGTATTCAATGTGGCTTTATATTTTCTGGCAACATTCTTTGTTATTTTAAAAAAAAAAAAAAAAAAAAAAAAAAGTTTATAAAATTGTTATCTTTATTTTATTTTATTACTTTAGCGTTAATATTTTTCTTTTTAAAAAGAAACAGTTCTAACCGAAGCTTCTTAGAACATGCAATAACTATTCATAAATATATCATAATCCCAAGCAAATTTTAAATTTTAAATATTTAAAACAGTCAAAAGAATTTAAATTAAAAAAAATAAAAAATAAAACCAAGTGGAACAATTTTTAAAACCACAAGGACTAAAAAGTAAAAAGAAACATGGGAGTGAAGTACATCTTTGAAACCAAAAAATTCGAAGTTTCAATTTTTTGTCAGATTGTTAGTGTTTGAAGGCTCCTAACCTTATTCACCAACACGTGATCCAGAGCGTGAAACAGCGCGTGGTTTAGCACTTTCCGATTTTTGTTTACACTCTCTATCCATTCCACACTGGTACGATCCTAAAGACAGTATAGGAACAGCGAAAGAGAAAGCAGAGAGAGAGAAGACTAGGGAAGTGAACCCAACCCAGCATTTTCAGTAGCTCAAGAAACACAACCGCAAAATCACTAACCTCTGTTCTTAGGGTTTCCTCTTGTTTTTCAGGCAGACAAAAGCTTCTTCTTATCAGGTAGTTGGAAGAACCAAAACCCAAGTGAAACATCATGTCTATTTTCTTACATTCTCTGTTTTAATTTGTACAAAAGTTCATTTTTTTAGCATTTATCTTTAATGGGTTTGGTTTGGTTTGGTTTATTAGGAAATGGTCTTGATTAATTTTAAAGGGGTTTGGCTTAGAAATTTAAAAAAAAATCAAGACTTTAAAATAAATAAATCATATTTATGTATATTTACTGTTTCAAATTAGTTTATCTTGGATCCATGGAGTTTTTTTAGATCTGAGACATTTTGTTTGTTACCTTGTTAATATACCCTAGGATATCTCACTTTCATTTATATCAAATCGGTAAAAATACTTTTTTTTTGGTTATATATATAAATTTTGGCATTTTCCATTTCCACTAGATTCATTTGTTGGAGATTCTTTTGTTTGATTGAAGTGGTCAGCCATTCTTATTTTTTATTTTTTTGTGGTTTGGTTTTGTTTTGATCTATATAAAATAAATAGTGATCTGAGTTTTTTTTTAAAAAAAGTTAAGGTAAAGATAAGTTAGTACTATATTTTTGGGTGAGAAACTAAAATTCTCCGCACTACTTGCTTTATTTTTGGATGAATATTGCTTAGTCATATACATAAAATTTTGTATTTTTTTGTTTTGTTTTTGGTTATGGTTATGGTTATGGTTGGTTGGTGAGAGTGGGAGTTGTTCCTGTTGAGTTTTCTTGAAGCAAATGCAAATGCAATGTTATGGTTGGTTACTTGCTTACTGATTCGGGCAAGCTTATGAATGAAACAAAATTTGTTTCATTTATGTATGTATCTCTATATAATCACATCTTTTGCTTCTTTCTTAAACCTAAAACCTTCTGATTCTTCTGAGTCAGGTGGGGTTTTAAGGAGTCCTTTCTAAGACACTGCTACTCAAGCAACACAGACTTTAAAATGCAGACACCAAAAGCAAGGTACTAATCTTTTTTGCTTTGTTTTTTATGTACTTTTTGACTTTGTTCTTCTTGTTTCTCGTCGAAATTGATGTTGTAGAGTTAAGGTTACTGTAATCTATTTGTTTTCGAGTTTAGCTTGTGTATCAGTACACTGAAAGTTTCGAAGAAACTGCAACTTTGGGATAAAATGTCATAAATTTGATTTGCGCGGGTATATATTTAGCTAGGAAATTAATCTGGTTAAAAAAGAGTAGAGCGAAATCGAGTTCTGATTCAATCATATTGATAGTGGTAAAAGTGATTTATATGCAAACTCATATTATTGTTGTTGTTTTGATAGTAGGGCGGGATCATTGGAAGTGCCTCAGAGGAAATCTCCGGTAACACCAAGAACCGCTCGCAAACTTAAGACAGGACCGGATTCTGACTCCCCAAAACCAGCAGCAAGTAAGATGCTGAAAGACAAAAGTCCTAAAGTCATTGAACGCCGGTCACCGCATAGCCCTACAATTGAGGTATGTATGGATTTTAATGCGACGAGACAGTGTATTTTTTGTTTGATATGAATTATCATTATATATCTATGTGTTTAGCATGTATAGAATTTTGATACTTTTTATCAATCAGTTTATTTAGTGACAACTTAGTGTCGTAAGCCTCCTAATAGGGTGTTGCGGATGTTTAATAGATTGCTCTTGGTTCTTGAAAATGTAACTATATGTTTTCATTTTCAGTGGCATTAAAAAAAACTATTTTGATTTTGTACAAGTTGGAGAACATGTTTGGTTTATGCGGGGTTTTCTGGTAATTCTGGAAAACGATAGTAACTTTCAGCAACTGAAAGCGGTTCTCACATCAATTTATGTTTTTAGTGAAGCTCACCGCAGCATAAACGTGCGCAAATTATCACAAACCAAACACAACCTAATGAGTGCTCTATATGCTGCATGTTATATTGTCTTTACCATACATTTGAAACAAGGTTCTGTCCGGATTCAGACCCCGTGATACCAATAGACAACTATGATCAGTAACTTTGAAACGGGTTTAATCTAACCGACTAAACATGGATGTTTTGAAAACATTAGGGTGTCACGAAACTTATTTTTTTATGTCCTTTTGTTTTGTGTCGATCCACCAGAAGAAACGGCCCATCAAGATGAGTGAGCTAGAATCACAGATTGCTCAACTCCAAGACGACCTTAAAAAGGCCAAGGATCAACTAAACACATCCGAATCAGCTAAAAGGCAAGCTCAACAAGAATCCGAGGAAACCAAAAAGCAACTCGTGATAGCATCAACAAAGCTCGAGGATTCTCAACAGCAGCTGATCGAGATAAACGACTCCGAAGATTCCCGAATCGAGGAGCTCCGTAAAATATCCCAAGACCGAGACCGGTCATGGCAGGCAGAACTCGAGGCCGTACAGAAACAGTACCAGATGGATTCAGCCGGATTAGCTTCTGCCATGAACGAAATCCAGAAACTCAAATTACAGCTCGAAAGAGTTTCTGAATCCGAAGCTATGCAAACTATGCATATGGAATCAGCACGGGCCGAGATTGGTGACCTAAGGATTGAACTTGATGACACACTTTCTCTTGTTGAGGAACTTAAGACTGAGCTAAGGGATTTGAAAGAATCCGAAGCTCAGGCTCGTGAAATCGTTATCGAAATTGAGAAGGATTTGGAAACAGCGAATTCGACTGTTCAAATGTTGCGGTCTGATGGGATTAAGGCAAGTGAGGCTTATAATTCTTTGTTAGTGGAGCTCGATGAGTCTAAAGCTCGAGTTAGAGTTATGGAGGAACTTGTGAATAAACTTGAGTTGGATCTGGAGAACGGAAAAAGCGTAAAAGGGGTAGATCACGACCTAGAAGAGACACAAGACAGAGAAATGAACCAAGTTAAAGAAGAGCTGAATTTTACTAAAATCGAAGTTGATTGCAACCTAGAAGAGACCCAAAACATAGAAACCAATCAAGTTAAAGATGAGCTGAATGTTGCAAGAATCGAAGTTGATCAGCTGAAATCGGCACTAGATTTTGCCGAGTCGAGGTACCACGAAGAATATATAAAAAGCACGTTGCAAATTCAAAGTGCGTATGAACAAATGGAACGTATTAAATCGGATTCATCTCAGAGAGAAGTGGAGTTAGAGGCGGAGTTAAAAAAGACTAGGGCTGATTTGGAAGAGTTAAGAACTAACTTGATGGACAAGGAAACTGAATTGATGAGTATATCTGAAGAAAATGAGGGATTAAACTTGAAAATCACACGTAGTGAAGAGGATAACGAACTCGAGAAACAATTGAAGAACTTAAAGACCGAATTTGCCGATTTGCACGAGAGGTTTTCAGACAAGGAGATGGATCTGAAAACTGTAACTGAGCATAATACAATGCTGATGGAAGAGATTGAGAAGATAAAAGAAGAGAGGAGCAAAGTTGTTGAATTGGCAGAAATTGCGAGGAACGACGAACAAGTGGCATTGATGAAAATCGGGAATTTGACGGAAGAAGTTGATAAAAGTAGCCGAAGAGTGGAACGTGTAACGGAGCAGTTAGATGCGACACAGTTGTCGAATACAGAACTTGAGACCGAGCTCAGGAGACTGAAGGTGCAGTCTGACCAGTGGAGGAAAGCAGCAGAAGCTGCGGCTGCTATGCTTACAACAGGGAATAATGGGAAATATGTAGAAAGAACAGGTTCTCTTGATAGTCCATTGACAAGGAAATTGAATTCGCCTTTCTCGGATGAATTGGAGGATGATTCGCCTAAGAAGAAGAACGGGAATATGTTGAAGAAGATTGGTGTGTTACTCAAGAAAAGCCAAAAGTCATGAACTAATAAGGTATTGCTTTTGATTTCGCTTGCTCTTGTTGTGTTAATCGGTCCATTATTGCTTGTAGCTAACAATCTACATTTTGGTAAGCATATAAAAAAGCTAGCTTTTAAGACAAAACTAAAAGATGTTTGGTACGATGTAGCTTTTTCTCGGCTGAAAGCTAAAACCGATTGTTTATAGCCCCTGACACCAAAAACTCGTAATTGAACAAGGCAGTAAAGCACTTGAGGGGTTATCTAAGTTAGAACCATACATACATTATAGTGCAAAGATTGTTTTTTCAGTCAACATACTTATATGTTCATGTTTTGTTTCTGATCTCTACATGCAGCTGCTCTTAAACTGAATGGAAAGCTTAACTGGCAAATGGGATGGTCTTAATATTGTAGCTAGAGACATCATTTTTTTCGGAACTGCTATTTTATCGAGTTCCTTTTTTTTTTTTTTTTTTTATGGATGCATCTTGATGTATAATAACAAAATACACTTGTTGAGACTTTGGTGTTTTTTATGTCTGTAATATTGTTTAGTACTACTAATTCTGTCTCAGTTTGAATCTATCATAATTTGACACTGTTTCTCGACTTCTGCAACTGTTGTTATCTAAGCAGTTATAGTTCTAGAGCTTTAGTGTGAAATAAATCGTGTATTTAAATCCAAAACTAAACCTTTTAACACTGTAATCATGTAATCTATAATACAGATTTTAAGTTATGGGAAACACGTAGTTTTATAATTAATTCTGAAAACTAAATGGGAAAAATATCTGGCCTTGTCAAATGAATCACCGGATGCTGTACATATGGTGCGTATTGGATAAGGTTAAGTTTTTTTTATGCAGATATAGTATGGTATGGGTGCAATAAATAAATATCATTCTAGTCTCGAAATGAATATAAATTTTCAGAGGAATTAATTGTTTTAAACCTCATTTAGTTTTTTCTATGAAAAAATTTAAGCATATATCAAATATTGGAAAAATTATTTCTGAAGTAGCGTCAACTAAATTATTATACGATTAACCTTTTGAAAAAATCAACATCAATATCGATGGCAAGTTCAGTAAGCATGAATAAAAACATGATTTTTAATTAAAATATTAAAAAAAATTAACTATTGACTCGCGATAGTCAAGACTATAAAAAAAATACGCAACCAACAAATGCTCATTGGAATTCATTTCCTTAATCGACATATACATCATAAACCGTCAATGAACACACATCAAAGAAAACAATTGATTGAAATACGGTCCTCACATGCAATAATTCAGTTATTTTCATGATTGTTGATCAAAATAATATAAAAGTTATGAAAGACAAATTATCTCAAAAGTAGAGGAATAGGTGTTTGTTGAAGAATGTGAGTTTTCTCAAGTAGTGCGCTCTACATATGAGATTATTGAGAGGATTGAAATTTGGAGGAATACAATGGTAGTCAAGATGTTAGGGTATATTATTGGGTATAATTACTTAACTACTAAATTTAAACAAACTTGGACTCCTAAAGTAATGTTCATGATTAATTTTTCGATGGTAGAAAAACCTTAATTTTTATTATCGGGTGAATGTAGATAATATTTGATCATTATCAAATAGTTCGTTAACAAACTCTAGATTTTTGCCTCAAGTGAACTATATTACCATTATGACGACTTAGGTGAGGATTTCTAATGTTGAGATGCAAATTTATACATTTCATACTTTAAAAACGATAGACAATTTGATTTAGAAACCAATTAAAATTTACCCACTAACTAAGATGAGAAAGATATGGAACTATGCAAGATTAACGATGGATATTGATTTGGATAAGCCATTGGTTCCAAAAATCCACATTGGAGGGAAAACATGTTATGACGAGTATGAAGGGTTGGTCATAAAAAAATAAAATTTCAACTCAAATGGACCTCGTCAAGATAATACTACTATAAAGATGAATACGGATAACCGTGTAATAAACAATATGAATATATGGATACTGGCTATGGAGGATAAGTTTCCCTTTGGTGATTGGATGATGGTTAAGCAAAATAGAAGTTATCATCATGTGACAAAGTCTTTTAATGAAGTTAGTTTGAGTGGTGGTGGTCAATATGGAACATGGAGAGGGATTGACTCACACTCACGGTTTGGAAAGTTGCATATCAACGAGCCTACTAACAAAGAATATGAGTTCATGATTGGATCTAATACTGCTAAGTATTCGAATGGAAAACATATCAGATCTAATGGAAAATAATCCTTATAAATAAACAAGGGGAAATCTAGTCACAAGGTCGTTACAACGACTGAATTTGAATTGTTGGAGAGATTGAAAGAAAATTATTCAGTTGCGGAGCCTATAATAATTATATATAATTCTATAATAGTTTAAGTTTCCTATAATAATTACATATTATTTTATTCAGTCGTAATAATATGAAATTATACCATTATCGTATTATTCTATTACATTTGTTTTGATTAAACTTTCCTCTTATTAATTTGATTTTTTTTCCAGATACAAGCGTACTAGAAAAATGGATAAAATACTAATAATTATCTTAGTTACTAATATTTTCGAATATATATATATAAATATATATTATTGTCTTTTAAACCAATATTTATATTATATATTCATAAATAAATTATATATATATATATATACTATTTTATATTTATATATGATATAAATGACTTGTGGGTTCCAAGCTTCGATGTTTTCCACTAGACTAAAGTATATTTTTTTTATTAATATTAGGTATATCATTTTTTTCGGAGGGAACCCGCAGCCGCTACTCAGAGTGCAATGAGTGCGCTCAGCCGAAAAAGCGTATGCAGAGGGACTTGAACTCATGACCTTGATCACAAGCACACCTTACTCAACCAACTCGGCTACCCCCTTGGGGGATACTAGGTATATCATATACATAAAAGAGTGGGTTCTTAAGCCCCCATAAGAACCCACGTAGTTTTGCCTCTGCTAGTGAAATAATATGTAGTTTGAGTAAAGACATACTCAACAAATGAATAAGTGGAAATTTTTAAATGTGAAATTTGGCTTATTTGGGATGAGTCAAACATTAATATTCAGATCTTAAATGCGGTTTAACAAGTCATTAATATTGAAGTTTTAAAACATAGGTGTGAATCGTTAATTTTCTAGACAATTATGTTATGACCTTGGATACAGAACGTACCGTATTGTGGGAGACACTTATGATCGTTTTTTTAGTCTCCATACTCCATGAAATGGGGCAGGTGACTTGAATCAAGTGGGAAATAAAGATGATCCAAAAGGAGGGGTCTGTGGGATTACAAGTTAAATGAAGATATTTGAAGAATGAAACCACAAATGTGGGTTAATTGACTTGGTTTTCAAAGAGTCGAGGTTTATATGATGTGATTCTTGGAATTCGGGTTAGCACAAAAAAGGAGGCGTCTCGATAAAATGTATGGAAATTGTCACATACATTATTTCAACATGCGAGAGTTATTTATTTGGATTAGACACATTTATACCACATTTATATATTAATAAAACTTACACGAGTTAGTCCTCCACTTCAGGGTCTTAAACGCTTCAGATTTGAGTCCGCTTGGTGTTTGAACAATAAATTTAAAAAAAAAAATCGAGAGAAATAGCCACTTTTAAGTCAGACTTAAAATAAATTATATCCTTCATTCAAGGTCACATTTGATTATGGATAAAAAAATTGGTGATATATATCGATGAAGCAATTTGATATTGCTAGATTTTAAGGAACTCAACTCTCGTTCCAAATGCCGTACAATTCTTCCATTTTCATATTTGGTAAGAAGTTAGAGGATGAGTATCTGACTACTGTAGAGGAAATGTTATGTTTTTAGTGTCTGGAAGAGCATTGGATGAGGTAGGTGAGTGTAAGACACAATTTTAACACCTCTGAACCATGTGTAAAAGAAAAAAAATCTTAAAACTACAAGTTTGATAAATGAACCAGGGGAGTGGCTTTCAGATCTGTCCAAGGGTCAAATTTTGGTTAGATTATTTTTTGAGAAATTGTATTCCACAAATATCTAGTTTGTTGGTCTGTTTTTCCTTCTGTATATCCCTCGTACGGGGAAAGACAAACCAGATATTCTAGGTAAGGGCTTTTTGGATGATATTATTCAAGAGGTGGTGTTTCGATCAAACCCGTCAAAAGTTTCAGTATCCATAGGTATTTTCGTTGCATTATATCAGAATTGTTGGAAAACGGTTGACCGACTTGTTTGTGAGATGATTTATAACACAGTTGGACGATGATATAGCTATATTTGGCTTAATGGCACGATTGTTAATCTGATTCATAAAGTTGTTGACCCAAAAATATTCAATTTGTTTGGAAAAAAAGATCGATTGTCCATATACTACCGACTATTTTGTAATATGCTCATCTACACGAATTAAAAAAGCGGTGTACATCTTATTTTCATTTTTTGTTCTCTTTCAAAATTTTATCTTTATTCTTTTTCCTATCTTTTACGAACATGTGAGGTCTGTTTGCAAAAGAGTGAAAGGGTCGCACATATAAATTAACAAAATAATATAAAATAAATTAACAAAATAATATAAAATAAATTACAAAAGAATTTAACACTACGAAATTTAATTATAGAACAAATAAATTTATAAATATAAATCTCATTTTGAATGAAAATAAATTTAAAATTTAAAAATACAATTACTTTTCATAATTTTGGCTAATATTATGTTTTATTTATTTATAAAAAGTGAAACAAAATATAGGGCAACATTATGAGATCTAAAACTCGTCTGTTACTCCTCTACATGCACCCCAATCCAACATAGTTATATCATAAAGATTCAATTGGTTTGGAAAAAAATGAATTGTTCTTATGTTGCCGGCTACTTTGTAATATGCTCATCTACACGAATTAAGGTAGCGATGTACAACTTATTTTTATTTTTTATTATTTTTCGAATTTTTATTTTTATTATTTTTCATTTTTTTACGAGCAGGTGGGGTCTGTTTGGAAGAGAGTGAAATAATCACACATATAAATTAACAAAATAATACAAAATAATTTACGAAGGAAATTAACACAATTTCTCTGAGTGTCTTCACCTTGGCCATAAGGAAATATGTTGTAATAGGCTATCATCAAGTAAAGATGTTGAGATCTTAAATAAAATCTACCAACCTATTCCACTTTTGGATAACTACAAATATAAACATAATTCTTAAAAGGAAACATAAGTGCATAAGATCAAGTCAATCATTATAAATTATATAACTTCTAAAGGAATTGATAACACCGATCAATCTAATATTTGGATTAACAAAGTAAAATTGAGAGAAGTTACAATGTAGAGAGAGAAATAGTTTTTAAAGAGATAAACTCAAGTCGTCAGAATGATCTATCTCAAAAAGTCAACGTCTTTATTAAATCAACCTTGACATTTATATAGAGGCGCAAAGACTTAGTTCCAACTGAAAGAGTTACAAAAAAGGTTAATTACATGCTAGATCCTGACTAAAATATAAAGTTCTAATTCTCTTATATGGTTATGCATTGTGTTATAAATTTTTTAATTCTCTTATATTTGAGTCCTCGAAGTTATATTTCCTTATCAAACACTAAAAGAAAACACTTAGTAGAAGAAAAAGTTCGAATAATCAGGATTAAAAGATTGAAAAAAGTATGTTAATTGAGGAAGGTTCCTTAGTCATGGATAAAGTTAACTCTACCCACCCTATAAAGACCAGGAAAAAAGAATCATGAAATATAAAAGAGAAAGTATTTATTGAAACTATTAATAATTATCATATATCATAAATTAAGAAATGAAGTATCCGAAGATAGAGATAATGAAATTATAAAAGTCTTACACTTAATAAAACCTAACTTCGTCTTATCTTCTATCAATGATTTTGAAAATTCAAACAATGAAACAACTTCTCCAACTCTAAGAATCACATGTAGTCTCCCAACATCTCTCGTAGAAGATAAAATTGGAAAAAATGCATAATAAGTATATAATTCTAGTAAAAGAATATCCATGCCATTGTTCATATGCCGGTCTGATATTTTCTTTGTTTTGAAAGGTTGGTGGAAATTCGTTATGGTAGTACCTCAAGGTTCCCGTAGCATAATAAGTATTCGGCTGAGTCTGAAGGTATATAAACGAAGGGTTTGGTTGGCCTATGAATGTCGTAGGTGGTATGTATTGGTTATTATTTATCCTTGTTGAAGCTCATGTAAATCCATATGGTACATTTGGGGTGCTTATTCATGTCGTTAGTTTGGGTAAATTCTTAGGTGAACCTTCAGAGCTTGAAATTCAGTGGAATTCATGGTTAGGCCATCGAGGCTTATTAATGACTCGTCTGAGCTATTTGTTGAGTTGTATGAATTCGTTGAGGATTCTGGCCTATTATAGGTTATGATGAGAACACGTATTGATATTTCTCTTGAATGATATCGCCATCTATCAAGGTTGATTTTTACCAAAAACTACCATTTTGGGTTAACCAATGCTTCTGATAGTATTCTTCCTCCCATCTGTCATCTATGTCCCTTGACATAGACGTCATGATTTTCCTCTTCCAGCTATGGATGTCAAATGGTTATTTCAGGTACAGACCTACCTATATACGTATCCGAATTTGAATTTCAAAAACATTATCCGAATCCGAATCTGAATCCATTTTAAAAACATTATATCAGAATCCGAATATCTAAATTTCAAGATAGTTTTATATGAATATCCAAATCAGAATATTTTAGTAGCAATTAATTTCAAGTTATTAAATGTAATTTTTCTTTAATATATATATATATATATATTATAAATATAATAATATAAAAAATTATATATATTTATTTATAAAATTTTAGATATCGGATATTTTGAATACAGATATGTCTATATCCATATCCATTATTTTCGGATACGAATTTGGATACAAATATCATCCGGTTTATTTTGGGTACAGATATTATCCGTTTTCTTTTGGATACATATATTATCCGTTTTCTTTGATTTCAATATCGAATATTTTGGTCGGATATTGGATTTTTCGTTTTTTTAAAGTCTTACTTTAAGCTATAATGACAAAGACAGTATATTATAATTTTGTAAAAGTTTCTTAATCGAAACGATCGTTCACATTATATGTTTTGTATTGCAAAAATATATTGCATTGATTGATGAAGTTCGTGAAGTGATGTCTTATCAAAAAGTTGGTTGCATCTCTTTCTTAAAACTATTTTTGAAGACGTTGAATATTTGATTTCACTATCGACTGGAGAAAGATTCACATTATCTCATGCATAATCACGGGTCGTTCTTTCTTTAGCTCACATCCTACCCGGTGAAAATCGACCAATTGAACATACATAAATGCATATATTATTGTTCGCCAACTCCTTCGCCGATATCATTCATGTAAATATTGAGTATTCTCTTGCTCCGAATTTTCTATGATTCTCGTTTTTTTAGTTCTTTTCGAGTTTTAGTGAAAAAAATCATTAGTACTAGTTGTTCCCACAGATGGTGTCATAATACAATTTAGCTTATAAGATGTCACATGAGATGTGAAATCTAATTTTAATAGCAAAACATAATACCAAACATAAAACAATTATAACAAATAACGACATATTTATGGAGATACAAACTATATCTCAAATACTTAAAAAATATGATATATTATATATAATAAAGTATAGTTACAACAATATATCGATACTTTTTCTTTTCTTTTTGTTTCACCCGAGAGTTAATTATACTTTTCTAATAGACAATACAAGTTGTTAATGGTCCGACTAAATGTGCTTTAAAATTTGGGTAATCTACCAATAACATTCATTATCAAACTTATTTACCAATAATCATAAAAAATTTGGTAAAGTATGGATAACCACCTGGTGATAAATAAGTATTTACATACAACCATATGATAGTCTGAAACTAAAACACCTTTTAACTATTTCTCTCATATTGTTTGTTTTTCCAAATGTCATACTTTTAAACCTATCTCTATTTTTTTTAAATATCGCATGTTTTGTTTTTTTAAGATGAACAAAACTAGATCTATGAAATATATTTTTTGAAGTTTTCTAGTTGCATAATTAAGTGTAATTGGGTTACAAAATAAGTCTAAAAAACAATTGTGTTCTAGTTTCGGAATTACGTGTAATTTAATTGCTAAAAAATAAATGTGTTCAAGTTGCGGAGTTTCATATAATTTGGTCGATATAAAGAAATTATTTTCAGTTGCAAAATAGCAATAGAAAGAAAAGAAAAAAAAGAAAGTTAAAGTAGGTTGATTACGAGAATTAGCTAAGATGGTTTATTCATTATCTATCTTTCACAAAATAATAAAAATATAAATCGAAGGTATTCATTGTAACGGAGTCAAACGTGTATAGAATCATACCCGACCCAAAAGCTTAAAAGCCCAATTTGGGTGCTGATGAAAACCTGGCCCAAATTTAAGTTGCTATACTCTCTTTTATATAAATTCGAACCGTTTAGGGTTAGGGTTTACTTTGCAGCTGCTATCGTCTCTTCGTCTCCCACCTTATCAACAGGAGCTTCGTTCGCAGTTGTACGACTCACAACTTGCAATCATGGGGTAAGATCCTGACTCTTACTCGCTCTCTTTAGAATTTGGTTTTTCTATATTGTTCGAGTTGAGATAGTCCGTCAGATTTCGTTTCCTGTATCGTTTGGTTTTCATGACAATGGGGATACGAAATCATGAACCCTTCCCTAACAAGGATTGTTAATTAGCTTCGATTCATATGCTATCCATATAAATCTCATCGATTCTGTAGCAGTTCTATCATAGACTTTATGTTTGATGTTTGAAGTTTGTAGTCTCATAGTGTTACACACTTCACTTGTTCTCTTATACATGATAGTTTTCTATACGTTATGCCTAAATCAATGTGTTCTTAATACTATATCGGGGAGTGCATACCTTTAGCTCGATAATCACTGGCTTATTTGAATCTAACAAAATTTGCCATTAATGGATTTGTTGTCTTTTGTTTTCGTTATACCTGTGTTGATGTTTCGAGTTACGCAGCTCTATAGTATAGCACACCAGTGTCTGTTCTTAATCATATTTCGGTAGTGCTCACCATTAGGTAGATCAATACTGGTGCTTATTCGAATGTTTGGATCAAACCAGATGTGTTTTGCTTTGGCTATGCTGTATTAGTATTAGAATCTAAATAGATGTTTGCTGTCTCAAGCTTTCATGATAAAGGCCTTAAATGAGTTTCGATATAATCTATATCTTGGTTTTGTTTCTTAACATCATTGAGTTTCTTTGAAATTTGATTTGGTTATTCGAAGTATAAGTTTTCGGTGGCACAAGAACAATCGAATTGCTAATGCGTATACTACTTTATGATTCACCATATAAACAGAAAAACCTTGTTTCGCAACTTTTTGCAGTAAAACTAGGGGAATGGGAGCAGCCCGCAAGCTGAGGAACCACCGTAGAAATCAAAGGTGGGCAGATAAGTCATACAAGAAGTCTCATCTTGGAAATGAATGGAAGAAACCGTTTGCTGGTTCTTCCCACGCCAAGGGCATTGTTCTTGAGAAGATGTAAACCAATTATTCTCTCTAAATTTGTTTTAATGATATTTTATACGTAAATCTTGGTTTTGTATCAGACATTGACTAATTTATGTCTGAATAACAGAGGTATTGAGGCTAAACAGCCTAACTCTGCTATCCGTAAGTGTGCTAGAGTTCAACTTATCAAGAACGGAAAGAAGATTGCTGCCTTTGTCCCCAACGATGGTTGCCTGAATTACATTGAAGAAAATGTGAGTTTTCCTTTAAATTTATATATATCACTTTCTGATAATAAGAATGTAAAACATAATTTTGATTTATATTGATGATATTGTTCATGTGTAAATTAGGATGAGGTGTTGATTGCCGGATTTGGACGTAAGGGTCATGCTGTGGGAGATATTCCTGGGGTCAGGTTCAAGGTTGTGAAGGTATCAGGTGTCTCTCTATTGGCCTTGTTCAAGGAAAAGAAGGAGAAGCCAAGATCTTAAGTTGAAGCTCAATTTGTATGGAATGACATAGTTTTGCTTAAAGACAAAAACAGTTGTTATTTGAATCACTTCAAGAATTTTGTTCTGCTACTTGCTATTGATTTTTATATTTTTGTGTTATTCTTATTTTTAAGTTGTAGATTATAATTTTATTTGCATTACATTTGTTTTTTGTTTTTTTATTAGAAAATGATCGTAGGTTAGTATGGCTTTACTTGAGCTTAGAAATTAGGAAAAAATTTCGTTTATGTGCAAGTACCAATTTGTTTTTGGTTCCCTTTAATCGTTCTCGCTTTGACTAAACCAAATTTTTTAGAATTTTAAACCAAATTTTTTAAAAATTCTAAAACTCTGGATTTGAGCGATTTAAATAATGAAGGATGAGTGTTTGACAGATTATGTCGAAATTCAAAAAGATGTATATTTTGTGTTTTTTAAATTTTCAGCGTGATTATAGCACTACAAACTGCATGAACTGTGAAATAAGAATATAAGACAAACTACAAAAGATTAACCGATTAAAAGTTAAATATTGTCTTAAAAAAGAGTAATCAAATACCCACTTTTGTGTTTATTATTATTATTTTGTAGTCTTTGATACTTATTCCGAGTGTAATTTGGAACCTCATCCATATCTGTGTAATAATGCTGCGTTGCCTGTTAAGCGATACGTATTAAACACCTGACTAGAGTCAGAAAAGAAACACCTGACTAGCATCCTCTAAACTTAGAGAAGGACATACAAAAGTTGATATATGATAGAAAATATTGTTATACATTGACAAAGGACCAAATTCTAGTTAATTATATCAAACTAGAGCCAAAATCGACATCCGACAGAACACCACAAACAATAACACAAATCAATCCTTGTACCCTTGCTAATGTTCCTCTTCCTAATCATAATCCCAGTACCCAACTCACAATTTTCCCAAAATTGCAAAGGGTCCACTTCACAAATTTGGTAGCAAAATTGTTAATGCCAAGTTCACAAATTTGGGCAAATTTGCGAGCTGGGTACTCGCGATTTGCCCAAAATCGGGCTTTCGCGAAATCGCGCCCAGATAGTTTCTCCCAAAACTTTAAAAATCAAGAACCCTAATCGCTGCAAACTCACCCAAAATCAACAAACAACATACCAAAATGTTCCAAAATGTTGACAATCACTGAACTAACACTTATCTAGATCTTAGTTTTTTAAAAAATAACAACATTTAGATGAAAATTCGACTTTTTCGGCATACTATATAAATCTAAATATCACTAAAAATACCTAACTAAATTGCATAAAAATTACATCAATAAGTATAAGATTTATACTTTAACGTGTTTGTGAGTTCGGATTTGAGAAATCTTGAGTTTTGTTTTTTTGCCGATTCTGAGAGTTTTTTGTGCGGAGAAGAGAGAAAGAAGAAGTTTGGGCGGAAATAAACCTTTTATATTAAGGGTAAATTGGTCATTTTGGAGTCTCAAAATAGCCTTGCCCTAAAAATTATTGGCATTGTCTTTATTTTGAGCGTAAAAGTTTTTGGCATGCTTTATTTTACACTAGGTTTATATGTTTCAGCTATTGACATGTCTTGGATGATTTTTATTTCATTTTAGCAAACATAATACTTCCATTGATAATAGGCTATGAAGCTTGAAGGTTACTCATTGATTTCTATAGGATAGAAATTGTATAATGAACTAATTTTTAAGTTCATTTGTAGCAGTTTAATACAATTGTGTTACATGGTTTATTGATGCTACTTAATGTTTTTTGAAAATGTCTTAAGATCCAAGTTCCATAATTGGTGTGTCCTTGTTATATTTGCTCTGACATATTTGACAAAAAAGTAACATTGTATTCTCCATTCAATTTTGTATCTTCACTGTACCTCATAAGGCTTTTGAAAACCTTAAGACTCAAGATCCAAGTTTTATTGTTTGTGTGTTAGTGCTATATCTGCTAATTGGTAATCATATTTGACTCATCCAAAAAAATTAGTTTTTTCTTGTTCTTGTGAGATTTAAAATAGTGCAAGTATTCAGGTGTAAACATAAATCTTATAATCATTTTACAATTTTTTTATAGTATGAGGTATCCTATATTAACACTCTCAAACATTAGTATCGTCCTTCATGGGACATTGATATCTATTAAAAAACTCACAATTTATTTGAGTTGTGAGAGTATATTTTGATATTTAGCATGCAACATGGTTTGAGATACCATAGTGGTTTGCGGTCTAATAAGTTATAGACTCTTGATTTACATAACAAGGTACCATCTAGATTAAGATGATGGTTTGATAATCATTTTGAATAACTTAGCAGTTTGCAATTAAATTGTATTATTGTTAGAACAGAAACGATATTTTCTCTTTAAAGTTAATTGATTATTTTAATTTTTTTCTTTTTAAAATCTAACACATGCATTTACTCTTTTATTTGTTATTTACTTCAAACTTATGTTTTGATGTCATTTTACATTTATTTCCTACAAACATCTAACATCTTCATATTCAAGTCAATATCTATTTTGACATTCTTTTTTTCTTTATTTCTTAAAACACCTAAGTCTTCTCATTTAACCCAAAATATATTCATAAACTTCTAGAATTAAAACCTAAAAAATTTAAAATCTAAATCAAACATTATTAAATTAATGGAAGAATGTAATAATGAATCAACAACGGAAAATGTAACCCAAACCACTAACAAGATCTATTAATCTTGAGTTTCAAAAACTTTATAAAAAAATCGTGAAATTGGAGGTGAGAAAAAAACAACTAATTTCGAAGGCGGTCTCAAACTTAGATTTTTTTTTAAATACGTAATCCCAGTTTTAGAATTAGGTGTTATTTGTTTCTAAAAATAATTTTTTTCTCAAAAATACAAAATTATCCTGAAGTTGTATTTGATTTTTTCTTGATAGAGGAAATAACAAAAATTTCTAAAACAGATATAATAAAAATCATGTAAGAAATAACATATCCTTTGTTTAAGTCTAACCTTATAAAATGGTTTTGCTTAGATATTCGTTTGGTTGTCTAAAATTTCATGGTCAATTTTTCAACTTTTTACTCTTAATTTTTTTAATTACAAAGTTGTGTTATTTCTTTCCTAATAAGTGTTAAATATTTTAAATTAAGTAACTTGGATTTTAACTTTTAAAAAAAAAATTCAAAAATAATTTTTTTTATCTAATTGTAAATGAAATTGAAAAATTTACGTAAATGTTTAAATAATTATTGATTGTCTTTAAATTTTTATTTTCAAAAAATAAATAAATGAATCCAAAACCACATTTTGAGTTTAGTGCCTAGTTTTCAATATTCCAGTTAGATTTGTGTTTTTAACGTGTTAGATTTCAATTACTTGTGTTGGAAACCAAAATAACTCGCAATCGTGATTTTAAAGATTATTTATTCAAAAAAATAGTTGTGAAATTTTTGGAAAAAAACTACAATTTCTGATAACTTGTTGTTATTTCTAAAGATCGTAATTGTGACAAGGGCTAGGCTATATTAGGACCTCATTTGGCTATAATGAGACCACAAAATCAGATTTTTTTCTTCAATGTGGAATGTCCATTTTACCCTTCATTTATAAGACCAACTTTGTAAGAAACAAACAATTTTCTTCTACTTCTCCCTTAAGTTTTCTCTCTCTAAAATTACTAAAACCCCCCCAAAACCATGGATTTGAGTGATTGGAGTGAAGGTTTCAACTTTAATATCGATGATTTTGCGTCGGAGGAGGAGCCGTTGACGGACCATTTGCAAACCTAAGATGAGGTGATTTTTGTTTTTTTAGTTTCAGTGCGAATATAGCGCTGGTAGCGCTACATATTGGATGAACTGCGAAACCAGGATTTGCAGATTTGCATGAAAATATTTGCAAAATCGTGAACAGACTGTTCGCGAATACACCAAATGGACGAACAATGCGTTCGTGATTTTGCCAACCCTGCGAGCACTCCGTTCGCAATAATACCGAATAGACGAACGGAAAATACGAAATTTTGCCAAATACACGCGTACGGTGCTCGCAATTTGGCCAAATATTCGTATTGGTTGTTCACGATTTGGCAGAAAAATCAAACTCTATGTTCGCGAATATGACCAGTTTTGTAAATTAAATGATCGGTTACAATTAAGTTTGTTTTCATATAATTGCATCAATCACATATGTAGGGACCAGATCAACCGCCATGTTCGATGGCCGATTACACGAAAGTGTTTAGTACGGACACCTTGTACATCAAAGCCGATTTGATAGATTGGGTCGAGTCCGAAAGCATAAAACTAGGATTCACTTTGGTCCATAGTAAAAACGACGACGGTAGCAAAAGTATGAAAACTCCTAGGATATACTTTAGGTGCGAGAGTCACAGGGTTTACAAACCTAACCCCAAACCGGGGCATGTTAAGAAGCGCCGAAAATGTTCATCGAAAAAATGCGGGTGTCCGTTCTATTTAAGAGGGAGTCCGGTCTTAGAGCTACCCAATTATTGGAATTTGATAGTGCTAAACGGGAAACACAACCACGAACCATTTTTGCACTTGGATGGTCATTCACGAGCCGCCAGACTAAAAGTTGAAGAACAATTGTTTGTTCGTATTCAAACGGAAGTCAGTTCTCAACCAAGAGAGATATACCGCGGTTTGAAGATTAAAGACCCGCAAAATGTATCAAGCATGCGCACGATATACAACATGTGGCAAAAACATGATTTGGTTGATAAAGCAGGCAAGTTTCACTGCCTCGAGCAAATGGTAGTCTTCATTAGGGGTAAAATCCATTGGTTAAACTGTTTATGTTTGATGAATGCTTAGCGTCTATTTATAGGCTCGTGGTTGTTTGGGCGGGAAGTACATTAAACGCAGGTGTTTTTGGCGGCAATTTCTGCAGGTGTCTCGTTATAGTGAGACACATAATAATGAAATTTATGCTATAATGAGACCCCTATTATTGCAGTGCAACATTTGAGTACTTTTGTAAATATTAGGTGTCGCAAAATCATTCGTCAACTTGGATTACGTTATCTTTATCTTACAAGTGTCGTTTATTGATAGGTCTACCTGGATTACGTTATCTTAAGCATAAAAGTGGTATAAAAATGTGTCCATGGACTAAGTTGGAAGATCAATATCTGATGAGGGCATCAGTTGAAGCTCGTAACATGAACATTCCAGAGGAGGGTAAAATGTACTGTGAGACATTGGTATTAGACCTGTTATCGAGTCGGGTCGGTCCGGGTTTGGACGGGACCGAGACCGACTCGTTAAGCTACCTGGCGGGTCGAGCCGGACCGCTAAGCGAAGGGAGCCAAATATGATGGACCGGGACCGGCTCGTTAAGAGTCGAGTCGGTCCGGTCCGACTCTTAACGGGCGGGTTTGTTAGTTTATCATAATTTTTTAGGGTTTTAGTAAAAAATATACATAGATTAGGAAAAAATATTATATATCTCCCTTACCGGGCTAGTTACCGGGCGGACCGGTCCAGCCCGGTAAGAGAATCGGTCCAAAATTTTGGCTCCCAACCCGCTCCCTAAGGTATGCGGACCGGTCTCGGGCGGGCCTTACCGGTCCGGTCCCGGGCGGATTAACGGGTTGGGAGGCCCCCTAACAGCTCTAATTGGTATGCCAGATGTACTTCCTATACAGAAGGGATGGTGTTCAACCGCCTAGAATTTCAAGGCGTGTTGATGAAGTGAGAGCTAGGTGGTCATTCCTAGTCACATTCCGTCAACATCCAGTTTCTGACCTCACCGAATTGGAATGTCGTATTGCGTGTAACCGGTCAACTGTCAAGTCACGGATTATATAACAGAGGACCAACCGGAAAAGGTCCGTGATGATATTGTTAACATCCGGCTAGAGGAAATGCGTGACTACCAGGATGCGAAAGAAGAAAGGAAGTTGATGAAATGGAACTGGCCTGATAGATAAACTCTGATTTGGCTTTATGCTAAAGTTCATGTTTGAGACTATGTTTTAGCATGTGTTTTATCTAATGTTTGAGTGTTTGATTCGGTTTATGTTTGACTTTATGTTTGGGTTTATCTTTGAGTTTCTGATTCCGTTTATGTTTGAGTTTATGTTTGAGTTTCTGAATCGGTTTAAGTTTGAGTTTCTATTGGAGTTTGTGTTTCAAAAAATATCTAAGTTTGTGTTTAAAAAAATATCTAAGTTCGTGTTTCAGCTTATGTTTGAAAGTTTATGTTGCAGTTTATGCACTTTAATGCTGTTATTCATAAAAACATATAATATAAAAACATAAAAACATAAAAACAGCAAAACATATAATAATCCTCCTAATAAAATAAAATCAACGAAAGCAACAACTGAAGTAAAGAAAAAGGTAGTAACAAACAATCGTCCTAGTAGTCATATAATACAAATCCAGTCAATCACTCACGCGGTACTGGTGCGCCAAAAGCGAACACTCGTGCATCTCCTGACGCATCTCCTCCATACTCATCTCGTCCGCTCTCAAATATCCATCAATCACACGATCGCATATGTCATACATTCGTGTCTGATATGACATCGCACTCGGGGTCTCTGCAACATGTGAACGAGATGGACCAACCATACTAGGATCAACCGGGGTGTACCATAGGTGGTCACGGATCCATACATCGTATAAAGAGGTCGTACCAGGACCGCCTATAGCATATGTGTCACCACGAATCCTCGGGTCAATAATGTGCGACCGCCAGGCTTTCCATGTGGCCTCATCCCACAAAAAGCGCGTGTTGACACACCTCCTCCTGGCTGCTAGTAAAACAGCCTGCAACGCCGGTGGTATATCCTGAATGTTCCCAAGCTGTCGAGCGACCCGAAGTGGATAATACGCCTCAACTATGTCGAACGCATTCAGCGTGTGGTCAATCCAAGCCACATCCTCGAAAGGGAAATCATCACGTATCATGCAGTAAGGCATGAACCAAACCTACACCGTAAGTTAATAATGTTTAAAAAACTATAAATAATAATAAAATAACAATACAGAAACAAATGTAACAAATCATCGTAACTCACATGGTTCTCCTTCAACGAACCCAGTAGCTGTCAAATGTTGATACGAGTCTCATCATCCGCACGATACGGTGAAGGTACATATCGACAAATAGTCGGCATAGAAGGCTCGTAGAGAGTGTTGACCGTAGTAAAAAGGGGGGGGGGAAGTGATCGTATATCCACTTCTCCAACATGGCAATAAAACCTGCAATCCCTAAAGTGGAGTGCATCGACGACTTTCCTAGATGGTGATACATCTGAGCTAGTATATGCTGGCCCCAGTTGTATCTACGGGATGTCCTATAATGCTCTACAAACTGCAAGTAATCTAACGATATACTGTTTCCCGTCTTGTTCACCAGAATACAACAACCCAGCATGTGGAGCAGAAAACCCATAGTGACACACTCTACGGTACCATCAGACATGGTATCATCCATTAAATGGGGTTGCATGTACTGCTCACGTAAAAACTGTAAACGAACAGATCTAGCACTACCCCCCTGTTACGCCCTAACTCAGGCCGAAGTGCATCCTCGGGTATACCAAATGCCCTAGAATACCATGCCAAACGCTGTCCATTTCTATGAAATGACTGAATCATAAAATCATCACCTGTGACCGGCAGACCAGTAATAACGTGGACGTCGTCTAACGTCACCTTCATCTCACCGAAACAGAAGTGAATGCTGTTGGTCTCCGAATGCCACCTTTCAAGAACAGCATCTACTAAGTGTACGTTGGTACTCCAACGCTCCAAGACATCAGTGAGGGGACCGAAGCAAGACATCATAATATGACGTCTGACCTTGCTCTGCCCATTAAGATCCTATGCACGATGGGTACCGTACATCGAGTAGCACCGCGACGGCCGACGAGCCTACATAAAACATTGATAACTTAGACATAATATAAAAGACCATACCCCGTACTTTAAACCAATCATTACTTACCTTTCCTGCAAAGACGCTGTATGCCTTGTGCAATGTGTAGTCTGGGTAAATAGTATGCACATGCGGATTGACCTTCTGAAATTGCCGATCCAGCGTCCCAATCGTATGGGATATAATAGGGGCTGGAGTGGAAGCGCTAGGCCAACGCCTTATAGACCGTGATCATGACCGTGAAACAACCTCCTCCTGCTTGCTATCACTGTCCGAGCCTGAATGTCGAAGAGGTGTATGTTGTGTGCGAGGCATGCTGAAATACAAGAAATAAAATCATTGTGAATAGGCAAGTAATTTTGGGAATAAAAACAAGAGAATGTGACAAAACAGCCAAATTCGCGAATTGAGCATGCCCAATTTCACCAAAATTGCGAACTGTCTGTTCGCAATTGCACCAAAACTGAGCATGCCCAATTTTGGTGAAATTGCGAACAGACAGTTCAGAATTTCACCATTGTTGGTTGTGCAAAATCGCGAACAACCAGTACACGACCCTGCACGGGTTGCGAACTGGTTGTTCGCGGACCATGCAAAATCGCGTACTGGTTGCTCGCGATTTTGCACAACCAACAGCCCCAAATCCTAGATCTCGAATCCATCCCAAAACCCAAAAAACCCAACCAAATTCAACAAAATGGTACCAAAACGTTGATAATGAGTCGACTAACACGAATCTACAACTTTGTTTTCAAAAAAACAACAACATATACATGAAAATCGGACTTTTGAGGAAGAACCTATAATTTTAAATATCACTAAAAATACCTAAGTAAATTGCATAAAAATTACATGAATAGGTAAATGATTCGTACCTTAATATTTTTATAAGTTCGGATTTGAGAAATCTTTAGTTTTTTTGGCGGATTTTGAAAGGTTTTGGTGAAGAGAAGAGAGAAAAGACAATTTTTGGCTGAAAATATAGCTTTTATATCAAGGGTAAACGGGTCTTTTTTGGGGTCTCATTATAGCCAAATGGGGTCTCATTATAAAAGGGTCTCATTATAGCCAAATGGGGTCTCATTATAAAAGGGTCTCATTATAGCCAAATGGGGTCTCAATTTTGCCTTGCCCTTGTGACAAAACTGTTCAAAAGAAGTTTTTTTCATCTAACCGGACATTTGATATGCTTCAAACCAGATATTGGACATTTTTTAAAAGTAAAAATAGCGAAAGTAAATAATTAATGAAGAACTATGACATATCTCACGTTTATTTTGTTTGGTTTTTCATTTAAAAAAATTGTATTAAATACTTAAAAAACTAATTTTACCTATCACTTCTAAAATTAAATGTTTTGCTTATATTTTAAGCGAGAGAGTCGCGAGGATAGTCTTGTGGAATCAAAACATCAATTCTTTAAGTTTATATATACTTATCTTCCTTCGATTATATTTAAAGCTTTAAAATTCAATTTCGACTGACATATGATGCATCCCTCATTTGACAATTAAATTAAAAGTGTACTATTCAGTGTCAACAACAATATGGCGCATGATCCTGATGGTTTTAGTGAGTCGTCATACCATTGTTATAAGAAGTTGACCGCTTATTTATCCTTTACTGATGACATACTCTAATTTATACAACATTAGTTTTTTTAGATGATAGTCTACTAATCAAATCATCTAAACCGTTTATGTCTAACAAAAGCTTTTTAAGTTTAGTATTTTACCATATTATGCATGCAAGTACATCATATTTATTTATCTTTATCTCCCCTCTTTATAATTCTATCAAAATATGTAAGATTTAAGTTGTTTCCATATGACGACACTTATAATACTTTTGATAAAAAAAATTATGCATCTTCAAAGAACCAGACTTCACAAAATTCAAGCTTCACAAAATTCACAACGGTCAATTAGATTTGGATAATAACCAAAAATACAATTATTTTGATAATAAAATTAGATGATTGACGTTTCGTTAAGCTCGTGAAACTGTAGGATAATTAAAAAAACAATCTTTTAAATATAGATATAATTTTTAATCTAGCTCACAAAATTATCTTTCTCTCTCTAACTCTAAAAATATATACTAACCGACTTCATAAAATTCATATACACCCAAAGAAAACAAATTAGAGAAAAAGCAAAGTATATAAATCTGTAAAAAAACAAATAGAGAAAACTAAGATTTGTAAATAAATAAAAATTTGATGAACTAAATGGTTTTCATATAATGCTTCATTGTACAAAATCTATTTTATTTTATTAGTGATACATAATTAAGGTATGAACATAGAATATTAAGGTACGAACATAGAATATTTGATCATGAATATTAATATTCTAAAAAATTAAGAAATAATAATTATATAATAAATATAATATAATATTTATTACTACAATATTGGTGGATGATAAAATAAAAGTGGGTTAGGCTAAAGTGAGACCTATTTTTATTGGAGCAAGACCTCTTATCCATTTTTTTTTTCAAAAAGTTGAATTATCTAAAATGCCCCATGGTGGCTTCAAATCTCTAAATCTTCGCATATTATCCAAAATCCAACAAATAGACTATAAAATTAAAGATCTAAACCTGACCTAAACTATAGAACTAACTAGAAAAAATAACAACTACAAATACAAAAAAAATATGATTTTTGGAAATATAATTTTATAACATAAATATCACTATAAAACATATCGAAATTTAAAACAAAATACATAAATAGGTTAGTAATACATAACTTAACAAAGTTGTGGACTCGGATTTTTGAAAACTTTAATTTCTAAAGTGGATATTTTGAGAGATTTAAGATTACCATATAGAGATAATGGTAGATTTTGAGAATAAAATAGATTTTTATATCAATCTCAAAGTTAAAAATAATGAGGGTCGTGATATAAAAAATTTGGGTCTTGATCCAGTCGCGTCTTCTTCCAACAAAAATATGTCTCGGTTTTAGCATAACCCAAAATAAGTAAGTAGTGGTTGGACTGTTTTGGAAGTTTCTTACATAACAATTTGGTAGATTGAAAATTTAGAGTTCGTCCACCAAGTTTCTTACATAACACCAGTTATCCTCCACGTTTGCAACTTGTAACAAGTTCGTCCCTCACCTTTGAGGCTGTAATAAATGGGTCCTTATCATTTTATTAAGTAGAATAAAACCATCTTTTCGAGTCCAGTCCAACATTTGTCCCCATAATACCCTTTGACCGGCCACATCAGCGATCCACGTAGGACGCTGATGTGGCAACAGTAAAAAAAAGAAAAAACAAGTTTTAGAAGAGGATTTAATGTGAACAAAACAACAACATAGGGCCATTCATAATTCTCTACCTTCTTAAACCCTAATTCTCATCTTCGCGACATTGATCCATCTTCTCTCTTTAAAGCTTCTGGTTTGCATAGTGACAACTATCACTTTTCTAATCCTCCTCATGCTTTCCCATGTCAAAGAACCCTTAAAAACTCACATTTCCTTCTCAATCCAACAAGATCGTTATCATCTCTTCTCGCTTCCATCGAGAACCAGGGTCATCAACACCAAAATAAATTTGTTTTCGATTCAATCGTTGCTCAAATTCATGGTAAAACTAACGACGACAAGGTTCTTTAATCTCAAACATCTAATTCGATTCATTTTTCTCACGACCTAGTTCGAAAACTTCTTTATCGATTCAAACATGACTGGAAATCCTCAATGGTTGTGTTCAGGGGCGGAATCAACGAGTGGATACAAACATTCGCCAGAATCGTACGATATGGTGGTGGACATTCTCGGTCGTTCAAGAAAATGGGATCAAATGCGATCAGTTATCGAAGAAATGCGAATAAACAATCTCATTTCGCTCAATACTGTTTCGAAGATGATGAGAAGATTCGCCAACGCTAAATAGTGGGAAAAACAGGTTAGGACGTTTGATGAGTTAGGGTTATACGGATTAACGAAGAACACTGAATCGATGTTATCTTCTCTTTACAGAAAGAAAAAGAATGAAACACCATGAACAAGACCATTGATTCTATCGTCAGTTACACAACCAGCATCCAAAATCTCTCCGACAACATCTAAATCAATAGCAGCTAAAGCAGCTATAGCGTTACTTTGTACTTGAATCGGACCTCTGTATTGTCCTTCTCCTCTAACGGCACTCAAATCCCTTTCGAAAACCACTACATCAAACCCTTTTTTCTTCGCCGCCAAAGCAAAAACCAAACCGCCGATTCCGCCTCCGGCGACAAGATTCTCAACTTCTTGTTGTTTTTCTTCTCCTGTTTCTCGGTTCTCTCTGTTACTACAACGCTTGCTTTGATTTTCAGTGGTTTATTCTTTTAGGATCTGGGTTTTTTGTTTAATTAGTAGTTGAATTGAAGACAAAGAGAGAAATCAATAGGGAAATGTTTATAAATCGATCACTCATTACAATTCGGGTTGAAATCTACATGGTTCGACTAATTTCGGTTTAGATTATGTTGGGTTAGAGTTAGGGTTGGGTTATTGGGTCAGGGTTGGATCTAGGGTTAGAAGCTGGGCTGGATAAGAGAAGTCCAATGGGATAACCGGGTTATAATACTTAATGGGCCGGGTTTAAGGTTTGAAAATAGGGTAAAATGAGTAGGTAAAAGTAAAACTTGTTTTTTCTTTTTTTTACTGTTGCCACATCAGCGTCCTACGTGGATCACTGATGTGGCCGGTCAAAGGATATTATAGGGATAAATGTTGGACTGGACTCGAAAAGGATGGTTTTATTCTACTTAATAAACGATAAGGACCCCTTTATTACAGCCTCAAAGGTGAGGGACGAACTTGTTACAAGTGGCAAACGTGAAGGACGACTGATGTTTTTTACCCTAAGAGATCTAACCAAATAGTATATATATAGTTTTAAAAAAGGATAAAAATATCCAAAAACGATGAGAGATAAAACAACAACAACGTGAGATCTAACAGTGAAAGATAAAAAAAAACGTTTCAAATATGTATGTATCTAATCGAATATGAAAATATTTTATGTTCTTCAATTTTAAAATATATATTTTTAAATAAATACAAAATTTATAATTTGGTTTAGAATAGATACTAGTTATAGTTTTATTTTTAATATCATATTTAAAGTTTATTGTTTGGTCTAGTTAAAATCAAAATTAGACACGTCTTTTTATTTATATCTAGCTATAAATTTAAAATACCAAATTAGAGATCTCAAAAATGGGATAACAAGTTTGACATCTAATATATGCAAAAGACATGGAGACTCCCAAATTAAAGAGAACCATCAGTCTTCTATTATTTTTGAAAAAGTCATGGAGACTACCAAAATAAAGAGAACCATTGGTAATTTGATATATGGATGAACATTGGTTATCAAAGTCATGAGCAACGCGTCATTTTACGAGCCATTTTTTGTGAAAAAGAGAGTTAAATTTTAACAAAAAAAGGTTAAGATGAGAAGTTCAACCAGAGAGAGAAACAGAGACATATAATTAAGCTAAAATTACAAGTAACATATGCACTTATCTATTTATATTCAACACTCTAAACAGTATCGGCATAGTACGAATTACACTACATCCAGATTTCACAATCGTACGGTCGAGAAACGTTCATCACCAACTGGCATGTACACTGAAGTCAAAACATCAGCAACGTGTGTTGTCAAAATCATGATATCTTTTATAATGGGCAATATGTGTCAAGTGACGCATCACTTAACCAGCATAGTACAAATTACGCTACATCCAGATTTCACAATTTTACGGTCGATAAACGTTCATCACCAATAGTCATGTAAACTGAAGTCAAACATCAGCAACGTGTGTCAAGCGACGCGTCACTTAACCAACACGTGTAACCCTACTCCTTATGTCTAATCATTCATTTCATATAATATATTCGCTTGATCTCTTCGTGGCACTTCAGACCTCAGATAGTTTGGTCACTCTAAACGTTGAATACTTTTAACCTCTAACGGTTCGGTTAATTTAAATGTTGGTGTGACTAATATGTGACACTTTAGACCTCAAGTGGTATAGTCATCCTATGTTTAAAGATTAACGCTCTAGTTTCTTGGTGACATACTCTCAACTTTATTTTATTTGTTTTAGTCATTTTTCATACTTCAAATCACTATAAATGCTACAAAAGGCAGATACAAAGCAAATTTTCAAGATCCTTTAATTTCGAACCCGATTATAAGTTTTTCTTATCAGATGCCATCTACCATGAAATAAAAAAATTAGAAGAAATACCACTCACATTGTACTTTTTGATGAGAAAAATATTTTTTTTGTCTTAAAAGAGGTTTTGGTCGGCGAAAGTTTTAGCAAGGCAAGACTGAAAATAATAAACCTCTAAACTCTTAAGAATCCAGCCATATTTTACTCTGTAGCTCTATTTGGCAAACAATATGTAGTTTTGCAAAACCTTTTTTTCCCAATCATAAGTTCAAAAAGACAACTAAAACAAAAATTGATTAAAATATAAAAACTCAGTTGAAAAATATTAACATTGTTACGTAAATAGCTCGAGAATAATTTCTACGTAGATTTAATAATAGTTTGATCGGTATATTGATACCATTCTAACAAAATATGAAACAATGATTTGACGAATATATAAAAACGTTCCTTTAACAATAGTATAAAAAACTGATAAAGATATAAACGATAAATGTTTACCCCCGTCGGTATAATCGTAAACATTACTTTCAAGAAGAAGTAGATTACAACCAGAACTTAGTAATTATTGTATGAAGCTCAGGAAAGCTCGACAACCATTTGTGATAATTATTGTATGAAACCCACTAAAGCTCGACACCCATTTGTAGTGGTTATAAATACAAACATCATCCTCACGATAAGGGTGAATGATTTGCAAACATGTTTTTGCTTTTCATTTATGCTTTTGTTATTTATGGTATATTTACTATTTTTCCACTATCTCAATATTTAAAAACTAGACTTATGTAAATTTTTATTGATAATATTCGTTTAATAGTTACTTATTAAATATGATAATATTTTTATGTATTGGTGTCAAAGTATATTACGAAACGAGTAAATAAACCACGATACAATCAGAATAAATTTTGGTTGATGATGAAATTAAAGATATTGATAAAATTTTGAATATAATTTTTTTAATATTTGGTTTTTTTTTATTTTTTTATTTTTTATTGAAGTTTTATAGTTTTCGTATTATATTTTGAATATTTTTATTCTTACTATCTATGTTTTTATTGTTTATATTATTGTTTTTCTATCTATAGTTACTTTATAGTTGTTTTATAGCCATGTAAAATTAGTGTAAAAAATAATTAAAACATTTTGAAACTTAAAATGATAATAATATTGCAAATTAATATATTTTCCAAAAATTAAATAATTGATTTTTTTTACTAAATTTATTATATATTAAAATATATTTTTATGGTTATATTCCTTTAATAAAAACTATCTATAAAGACTTTTATTACCGATAATAATTTTGAAAAATAAACAAACACAAACCCTAAATAAAAACTCAAATTACAGATACCAATTAAAAAAAATTAAATATAAAATAACTTTGTAATGAATATTAAAATAATATAAAAATTAATAACTAAAAGATAAATTAAATTTATCAAACAAACTAATTTAATTATATATCATTTGTTTTTAAAATAAATTTTATTAATAAATACTCAAATAAAGTTAATAACATGCATTAAGAAGAAAAAAAACAATTATTTGAATTTGATATTTGTTATAAACTTTATATAATAAGTAGGTTATCTTTATGAATGATTTTAAGACTATTAAATAGTTGGAAAAATAAAAAATTCCAAAACTAAATTGGATACCATTAACTTTTTTGAAGATTTAAAATATTATTGCTTTAAATAGTTTTAGTTTTTTAGGTAGTGGAATCCCATTGTAAAGTGTTTTAAAACTAAAAACAATATTATAAACAAGTAATGAAGGATACATTTTTAAATTATATATATATATATATATATATATATATATATATATATATATATTATATATATATATAATTAAAAGCTCGTAGATACATCACATTTTTTTATGTATATAAAAAACTAATTATAAAAAACTACTACAATAACCCACATCTATAGCGACATCACATGTATATTAACAACACTAACAACTAACAAAACAATACTATACTATCTTTTAAATCTCGTCACATGACCAGACAAGACTATACTATAACATCATTTTACGGCATGCACCCGAAACTGTTTCGGGGTGAGCACCAACTCTCACTACGAATAAATTGAATATATCAATCATGTCGTAAAAATATCATAGAAACACAATATATATATATATATATATATATATATATATATATATATATATATATATATATATATACTTTACAACTTCATGTCACTAAATTATGCAGTAAAATCATGTGTGCAATGATTGGTATATCAAATGACACATGCTTTATCCGCTGACATGATCACACCTCGTTCATATATTGACCACAACTCGTCTACTAACAAAACAATACTATACTATCTTTTAAATCTCGTCACATGACCAGACAAGACTATACTATAACATCATTTTACGGCATGCACCCGAAACTGTTTCGGGGTGAGCACCAACTCTCACTACGAATAAATTGAATATATCAATCATGTCGTAAAAATATCATAGAAACGCAATATATATATATATATATATATATATATATATACTTTACAACTTCATGTCACTAAATTATGCAGTAAAATCATGTGTGCAATGATTGGTATATCAAATGACACATGTTTTATCCGCTGACATGATCACACCTCGTTCATATATTGACCACAACTCGTCTACACATGACATCATTCAAACATGAAAATTTTGATATTCATCCATTAAAAATATGCATAATAATTCCTATACAACACACATATATATTGACAACAAAATCAAAATGTTCATATAAATTTTCTACTTAAATATGTATTTCAGCTCTAATTTACTCAGCATAGTCATGCATCTCATAATAATAAATCAACCAAAACATGTTTGCATTACCATTATGTGTTATATATATGGTGTTAATGTTAGAGTTTAAACTGATATTTATCGTTTCAAAGTTTTATTATAACGGTTAAATGATTACTCAACAAATAAATATCCAATTTGTTTAATAGCACGAGTCTTTGTAAATATTTTTGATAAATATAAGTTTTGTTTAGTATAGGAATTTGTTTTACTTAACTTTTAATGCAAATGGTTTTGCTTTTACAACTCTTTAATTTAGTATACATATATAAAAATACATTGTTCACATATGGTATATTTTAGATTTGGGATATCAATTTTTTTTGTTATAAATAATCCAATAATTTTTGTAAGAAGACACGTGGTATGAGAACAACTCATAAGTTGAAAATTCACCATAGAAAAAAAAAGACCAATATGTCCTATATAAAATATCATATTGGGAATGAATAGAAGACTACATTATTTGTTCTTCACACGCCAATTATATTATTTTTGAGAAAATCTAAACCAATATGTGCTCAACATTTGTTTTAATGATAATTTGTACGATAATCTTGGATTTACATGAAATATTGACAAACTTGTATTTGAAATACAAATATATTATGTCTAAATAACTAAATTTTGCTATATGTAGTGTACTAAAGTTCGAATCATCGAGAAGTACCATACAACAACACCACTTCACCATCCAGATTCAGCGACAAAATATTGGTGATTTACAAACATGTCTGTAATTTTGTTAGTCGATGGTTTCGAATAGAGCCTTATGTTGGAGGCTATATACTGAATACGATGAACAAATAGAATACATAATATGTGAGTTAAATATAAGGCCACCAAATCGAGGTACATGTAAGAATTGTGTATTAAATTTAACTCACGAGTTTGTATAAATGTGGAGTTAAAAGGTTGAAGGTGGTTTGATTGTCTCAGTAAATAAAAATTATGCAATATAAGTTAAACCAATAACGTTAATTAAGCTTAACATCGATGGTAGCTACATGTGTGATCCTAACACAACCGAGATTTGCATTATTATTTTGAAACAATGATGATACTTTCGGGAACAGCTTCGTAAGACATGTCGAGTGAATAATTTATCTTCTCCAAGCTTTATGCCTTACTTTTTGGAGTTATGGTCTTCTGAATAATCTAACTTCTCCAATATTTATACCTTACTTTTTGGAGTTGGAATGACAAAAAAACGATTAAAAGGTACTCTATATACAAAGACAAGATCAATTGAGTTGTATGTGTTATTGAAAGGTAATAATAATTCAAAATTTGAAAGCAATATTATACTTTTGTGCAAATTGGTTAGTAAAACATGGTGCATAACAGTGGGAAAAAATTATTGGCAAATATAAAAACGTTGAACCACAACTAGGATATTATTAAATACCAGTAAAACTTCACTAATTATATAAATTATAGTTTTACTTTAAATGTAATAAAAAGACACATAATTTATATGAACGACCATATAATTGCTTAAAAACTCATAACATTACCTTGATGAATTTTTGTTTTGTATTTTTATTATTAGTTTTGGATATTTAATGTTATGTTTGCATTTTAAAATTACATATAAATGGTTCTAAATTGAATAATAAATCTAACTAGAATTTTTAAATCAAAATTATATTTTGACTAGTTTATGTTAGTCTTTATGAACGACGAAATGTGTTATATCGAGGACGAATAGGCTTGGGAAAGGTTTTTCAACGGTTTTTCTAATGATATTGATCAGATGATGATCGCCCATCACATTCCTAGATTTGATAAATTGGAGAATGAGGAGGAGCCGTTCATCCACCAAACTGATTCGGATCCAAATAACATCATCATGCGGGAGGACTCTAGAGATTAGAGTTCCAAACCAGAAATAACTGACTTGAATGTCTTCCAAAACCAACTTTTCCAAGATCCACGGACGTTGACAATCTACCAGTCATTGATCCACCAAACTTATTCTGATTTAGATCCAAATAACATTCTAAAATCGGACTCTACATACCAGAATAAAAAATCAGAAACAACGAAAAAGAAAAGTAGTAGATGGTACAAGGAAAAGCATATGATGTTTTTAGAAAGGTTAAATTTTATGGTCGAAATGTTTGGATAAATATCTCCAAAAACTTTGTGACAACTAAGACCCCCCAAATAGATCGCAAGCCACTATCAAGAATATGTTCTTCGGCAATATGTGGTCAACAAAAAAAGAATAAGCATTCATAACTCCTTGCCACTGAATCAGTGACTTCTGCAATGGAGATTCATATTGTCTATAATGTTGATGCCGATGCAACCGGCTGCACGCATGATAGATCAGACAACTTGATGATTCATCAACAATTCGTTGCACCTACGATGCACCATACAACATTGACGGTTCTTCAACAAACGGCTACACCCGTGATTGAGCAAACACCTTGGATGATGTCTTAACAAGAAACTGCACCCATTGACTGGACCGGTTTGATGGGTCATCAACAAGCTGGTACACCCACAATATATCAAGAAACTTGGACGGCTTCTTGACAAAATAATGCACACATGATAGACCCAACAACTTGGATGACTTCTTAACAAGATACTGCATCTATGATAAAAGAAACAACTTGGTTGGTTCCTCAACAAGTTGATCCTCCCATGGTTTACTAGACCGCTTGGCTAGTGGGTCAAAAAGAATTTTCATTCACGAACCACCTTCGAGATCCTCATCCTCCTTTGAACAACCTTGAATATCCATTGTAGTTTAATGGTTGAAAACTATGGAAACTATAACAATTATTTTATGTGATTAGTGACTGGTATTTTAGCAATGATCTCATCTAATTTATTGGATGTCTAATTGTTTCTTAAATATATAAACAATTGAGTTTTTGTTATTGTTTAAAAAAATAAATACATATAACCACTTTATTTAAAGTTTTTTTTATAGACTTAATTAAACAATTAATGATAAGTTAAAGAATATGTTCCGTTTTATTAATATTTTTAAACGAATTATTTTAAGACTATCCACAACAATGGAGATATTTCATATCTCAAAAGTGTTTCACATCAACATAATTCGCAAATAATTCTTCAAAAATTATCAATTCACACACCAAAACATATTTCATCTTTCAGCATACCTCACCATATTTCTCTATCTTCCACATCATTATACCATATATTTTATTTCTTTTCCTTATTATTTAATATATATTTACATTAAACATATATAGTAAAATAAATAATTTTAATAATTAATGGAATATATTATCTTTATAAAATTAAAATGATTATTTTAATAAATAATACATAATTTTTTAATAAATATAAAAATAAAATTAGTTTGATTTCCGAAAAAAACTTAATTTTTTAGTGAAATAAATAATTTATATTTTACTAAAACAAACATACTATTATTGATATCTATATTGTTTAGTTTTTATTCACTTCTAAGTGTAATCTAATATTCCAAAATTTGGATTGTCTAATGTTTTTAAAAACTATCCGTATTTTCGACTAAGCCGAAGATTATGATATGGATTCAGAGTCAAACACATAATTGAAACCTTTTAGGCTTCAAATAAATTCAACTGAATTTTAGTATTTAAAATAATAAAACTTCAAAAAATATTATAAATTAAAATATTTTTAAAATTGGCAAAACAATATGCCATTATAAATAACTAAAACCAGTCGAAATGAATAATATTTTACTAAATTGATCGTAGTGACAATTAACGGAATCTTTGTTTAGTTTTCTAATATTATAAACTGCAAACGGTTTATAAATATGACCAAGTTTTAGTTGTTTCGTTTGATATATAAAACAAAATTAAATATATGAAAGACAATGCTTTGTGAATAATAATAGGCTTTGAACAGTGAGTCGTTCCTCGACTATCGCGTGTGGCAGATAGTCCTTGGACTTTCAAATGTCCGTTGGCAGTCCTTAGACTATCGTGTTTGGATAAAGTTAGTCCAGAGGATCTTTTGATCCACTAGATGTTGTCACATGTCACCATACTTTCCAGTTTTTGGTGTCACCAGTAGTCCCTTGACTTTAGGTCAAACCCCAAACTTAGTCCGCAACATTAAATGACCCACCTACCGCTATAATTTCCAACATTAAAAATTAAGTATGTTTATCCGCGTGACATTACTTAGCCTACGTAAAATATTTGTCACCAAAGTCCTTTATAACATTATCAATCGGTGCGTTACATTATATCTTAATTCATTTAATTTAATTTATTAAAATACTTAAACAAAATCTAAACCCTAGATTTTCTTTCTCCCTCAACAGAAAGACTATCTCTTTTTGAATTACATTCCCTCGACTTTCTCCTCTCCTCTCCCTTGTTCTAAATCAAATCCTCAAATCAAACCCTAATCTAAACCCTAAACTATACCCAAATCTATTTGGTCCTAAATCTATACCTATATCGAAACACAACCCTAAATCATCTTCCTTAATCATATGCGAAACCAAACAAAGAACAATAATGATAAAATTACTTCTCCAAACCAGTTCTTACATTGCGTATCAAACAAAAAATTACATTCCTTATCAAACCATAAATTACATTGTTTTAAATTAGTTCTTAAACCAAATATTACATTGCTTATCAAACCATAAATTACATTTCTTTAAATTAGTTCTTAACAAGATTAATAAAAAAACAGACAAGAAATACAGCAAAACAACATCAACAAACTAATTTTGGTCTTCAGACTACCATTCTGAGCTTCAATCTTGAGTATCTTTTTCTTCAACGACATAATAAATTATTTGGAATGATGAGGATCCGGTGAATCCACCCACTCAAAAAACCCACGTTTTCCTTCAATACTCTGTAAAATTAAATCGATTTAGGGTTTTGAAAAACTAGGGTTCTAAACATAAATTAGGGTTTTAGAAGATTTAGCTTAGATTAAACTTACCCGATAGTTTTTGCATCCATAAAATCTCCTCCCTCGATTAGGTTCTGTCCATGAGGTACAAATTACCAAAAGTTTCCCACAAAAGTATCTCGACACCGAATGTCCGTTTTTTTATAAGGAAAATAGGTAGAGCTGGTAGACATTAATGGAGGATGTAGATGAATTCTTTTTACTGGTTTTAGGAAACGAATCGAAGAGAAGGAGAAACGAATAAGAAGAAAGCAGAAAGAAAGAGAGAAGAGAAGATATTCGAGTTCGAGGAAGAAGAAATTAGGAATATGTTTATAAGGGCTTTCAATTAATTATTTAACTTAATTAAAATAAACAATGACACATAGGATGGAGTTAACAGGTGCCACGTATTTAAAATTTTCCATCTCACCAACACCTATGCCAACACGGATTTTGGTCAAAAGGCAAAATCGTACCTAAAGTTAAGGGACTACTAGTGACACCCAAAACTTGGGAGTATGGTGACAGGTGGCAGCATCTGGTGGATCAGAGGATCTTCTGGACTAACTTTATCCAAACGCGATAGTCCAGGGACTGTCAACGGACATTTCAAAGTCCAGGGACTATCTGCCACCAAACGCGATAGTCGAGGGACGAGTCACTGTTCAAAGCCAATAATAATATATAGTAGGAGTTTAGATATATTTAATTAAAAAACATTGAAAACAAAATTAAAAATTATACAGTAGAAACTCTATAAAGTAATACACTAAGGACCACCAAAATTTATTAATTAAAAAAGTTATTAATTAATCGATAAATTAATAATGATTAATTTATATATTAATTAATATTTTATTAATTTATAATAGAATACTTAGTTTACAAACACCTTTCAAGCTTCAACTTAATTATTTTACAGTATACAATGCATGTATATCAAATGAAGAGCCCAATTTGAAAGAAACCTTCAATCTTCTACCTTATTATGCTTCTTGTGTTCAATGTATCACTTTATGGACATTAAAAATATTTTATATATAAATACAAGATCAAAATAGGTTAACACAAACAAATCATACACACAACATGGTTTCCCATCTTAAAGGTGTGAAAACAACAACAATGACAGACGAGATTCGAAGAGCGTCATGCAAACACAACAAGGATAATCCAAGTCTCACTCAAAAGCAATTGCAAGAATGGGCTCATAGTAACTATGGTTTGCAGGTGAGTCAAGCGATAATATCAAATACATTTAAGCGGTCTTTAGAACATCGCTCACTTGCTCCCCGAAAGAGGCGCTGTTAAGAGAAACGGAGTTATTAAAGCGGAAATCACATTGAACAATTTCTTGTTGAGCTATGAAAAAACAACACCAGAAATCAAGGGGAAATTGATTTCAACAAAAAAACAAAAGACAATTGAGTCATTTTTCAAGAAACCTTCATAAATCATTCATGTAATATGCTATATATAAGGAATTATTAATTTATATTTTATATGGGGTCTAAAGAAATTATCAAAATGTATTATTTTATAATTTTAGCGAATTATTAATTTAGCACTCTATCCCCAAGTCGGATGTTACAGAGATCCTATTGGTCTCCTACTCCTACTGTTACTTTTCATTCATTTAAGCCTTAAACTGATGTCTGTTTGGTTCTCTTTATTTATGACTCTAAATCTATATGTAAGAGAGACAGGAACTTGGAAAAGGCATAATCATAATTTCAAGTTATTTTATCTTTCTCTCTATTGTCTATTCATATACTCATTGAAGAGAATTTGTGTTCTTAGAGGTAATCTTCTTACTTACAACATTATCTTCTAGTCCTTATTCTACCATTCTTCGAACCTTTTGTCGGGTTTCTAGTTTGGATTTATTGTGCCTAACGAGTCCTGTAACATTGGTATCGCAGCCATCGATCTTCCGGACCCGGATTTTTTTTTCTACTTCAAAATAAGCAGTCATGGAAACTAGGGCACAAACTTTGATCGAGGTTAACAAGCAACTTGAGGAGATGAAGCAAGTTCAAGCCGATCAAGCCAAGAAAAATGAAGAAAATCGTGTGGCTCAACTCCAACAAAACGATCTATTGAGGAATGAGATGACTGCTCGATTCAACGATATTAAGAACATGTTTGCGGAGCTACGCCCTATTACACAGAACCCTAAAAAGCGTCTGCTGGTTGACGACGATCCTTCACATTCCGGCGTTTTCACGAAGCTTCCCCGAACATTCTCTCCGGAACCACCTGATTCGCTGAACCTTGTCCCCGGTTCGAATCATGGAACTAATCAGGAGCTTCGTACGACACCAACAAACGGGTTGCTCACCCGCCTTACTAAGGTTGGGTTTCTTATTTTTGATGGATCCGACCTACGCGATTGGGTTTTTAAATGCGAACAATTCTTTGCGCTTGACGGAATGCTAGATGAATCGAAGGTAAGACTCGATACTATCCATATGACAGGAAAGGCATTGCAATGGCACCACAACTATATTGCAGAACGTTTCAATCGATACCCACCCTGGACAGAATATGTTCTTGCAATTTCTACTCGCTTTGGAGGTTTGTATGTTGATCCATTATCGGAGTTGGTTAGCTTACAACAAGAGACTGATTCGGTCGAGGTGTTTCATGATAAATTTGAGTGTAAACTCACACGGTTACCCCTACCACGCGCCCATGCGTTAAGTATTTTCTTAACTAATCTAAATCCACATTTGCAGCTTCATGTGAGACAGTTTCAGAATGTGGAATCTGTTGCCGAAGCAACAAAAATAGCTATGATGCATGAATCATATTTACGCCTACTCCCTCACAAACCACAACGACCCTCACTCAAACCCAACACCTATTCTACTCCAAACGCCTATCAAACACCGAAATATCCGAATCAAAACACCAAACCACCGATTTTACCCACTGCCCCTAGCAACACACAAACACATCAGACGCCAAATTTTATCTCAAGAAACAACAACCAAACACCCCGAAAATTTACTTGGCAAGAGATGCAAGATCGCAAACAAAAAGGTCTGTGCATGTATTGCGATGACATCTTCACTCCCGACCATCAACAACCCCATCGCTAGGGGTGGCAATTCGGGTGGTGTCCGGCCCGATCCGGCCCGACCCGACCCGGCCCGAACTTAGAACGGGTCGGGTTCGGGTTCAAAAAATATAACCCGCAACCGGGTCGGGCCAGGTTCGGGTTTTAAATTTGTCCGGCCCGTTCTGGCCCGAAAATCATAAAATATATATATAAATAATATTTCTATATATAATATAAGAAATATTTTTAAAAAATAAATTAATATATTTAAAATAAATTAAAAAATATTTAAAAAATATTAAAATTAATGTCCGTGGGTCGGGCCGGGTTGACCGGCGGACATTAGCGGGCGGGCTAGGGTTTGGAAATATGAACCCGGCAGCGGGTCGGGCCAGGTTCGGGCCGGGTCGGGCTCAAGTGCAAAAAAAGCGGGCTCAAGCGGGCCGGCCCGAACCCGGCCCGCGGACGACCCATTGACATCCCTACCCATCGCAAGGCTCATATATATGTCATGGAAGGTGATGCCGAATCTGAACTTTCCGATGTAGATGAGGTTCATGACGTCGTCAACACGACGGCTGTTGAGTCAGAGCAAACACAACCGCCTATGATATCGCTACACGCACTGACGGGCAACACAACCTTCAATTGTATGCGTTTGACAGGATAAAGTAGTAAGCGAAAGATCCACATTTTGATTGATCCCGGGAGTACACACAACTTCTTGGACCTAAAGGTTTCCAATGAAATCGGTTGCCCTCTCGAAGCTTCTAAACCGATGGTGGTTTCCGCCGCCCTGGGAAGCACAATTGTTACAAAATACAAGTGTAGCAATTTTTCTTGGAAAGTACAAGGCTATGATCTCACCACCGAGGTAAGAACTTTAAACCTTGACTGTTGTGATTTTGTGTTAGGTATTCAATGGTTGCACACCCTCGGTCCAATTTTATGGGATTTTCTCAACCTCCGAATGGAATTCAACCTTAATGGTTTGAAGCATGTATTGCGTGGGAATGTAAACAAGGGTTGTAAGGCGATCAACGGAGCAAGTTTGAACAAGTTAATGCTTCAAGAACCTCAGATCGCATTGTTGTTTGGCCATGAGATAACAGATGGCGTTTTAGACGACTTAAACCCAAAAGCTTTTTTGTCTCATATTTCGGCGACCAAAACAGAATTTTCTACGGGCTCTATGCTGCGTGAGTTGATCAGTTCGTACTCGGGAATTTTCGTCGAATCCACAGCTTTACCGCCTTTTCGTGAAGGGTTTAATCACAAAATTCATGTGGTAAGCGGTTCTAATCTCGTTAATCTCCGACCCTATCGCTACTCATCCCTTCAAAAGGATGAAATAGACAAGATGATAAAAGATATGTTAAACCAAGGAATAATCGAACATAGTTCTAGTCCGTATGCTTCCCCAATTGTTTTAGTGAAGAAGAAAGATGGTACTTGGAGGTTGTGCGTTGATTATCGCGGGTTAAACAAACAAACCATCAAAGACAAATATCCTACTCCACTGTTAGAAGACTTGTTAGATGAATTGGGTGGGGCTGTATACTTTTCATAATTGGACCTCCGTGCGGGTTTTCACCAACTACGAATGTCACCCGAAGATATCTATAAAACAACATTCAAGACTCACTCCGGACACTATGAATATGTTGTTATGCCGTTTGGTCTCACAAATGCCCCTTGTACTTTTCAGAGCCTCATGAATCACATTTTTAGTGAAGTTACGCGAAAGTTTGTACTCGTTTTTTTCGACGATATCTTGGTGTATAACTCTACTTGGGAAGCACATCTCACCCACCTACAAACCGTTTTCGAGATCCTCCGCCAACAACAACTTTACCTCAAAGAAAGCAAATGCATTTTTTGGAGCAACCATAATTGAGTATTTGGGACACTTCATTTTGGCAAAGGGAGTTGAAACCGATCCGGGTAAAGTTAACAGTATTACGCAATGGCCTACACCGACCACGCAAAAACAGTTACGCAGTTTTTCGGGACTTGCTAATTACTATCGGAGGTTCATCAAAGGATATAGCGTGATCGCTAGGCCCATGGCCAACTTGTTAAAAAAAAAGATGGTTTCGAATGGAATGATGAAGCAAACGCGGCTTTTACAGCTTTAAAAAGAGCTTTATCGTCTACTCCTGTTTTAGCCTAACCGGATTTTGCCAAAACTTTTATCGTCGAGAACGATGCCTCTAACGTCGGGATCGGAGCAGTTCTTATGCAAGAGAATCATCCGATATGCTATATTAGTCGAGCTTTGGGACCTCGACACCAACGACTTTCGGTTTATGAAAAGGAGTTACTTGCGGTTGTGTATGCAGTTCAACAATGACATGCTTACCTTGCTCATGGCTTATTCATCATCAGAACCGATCAAAAGAGTATCAAATATATGATGGAGCAAAACGTTACTACTCTTTTTCAACACATGTGGCTTTCTAAGTTGATCGATTACAATTTTGTTATTGAGTACAAACACGGAAAAGAAAACCATGCTGCCGATGCTCTATCACGGGTTTCTGGTTCACAACTCTTTAGTCTTACGTTGTCTACGGTTCAATCGGGTTTGTTTGATTCCATCCGGCTTCTTTGGAAATCTGATCCTTCCCTCAAACAAATCATCGACGATATTGTTGCTGGTACGAATGTTCATCCGCACTATACGTACACCAATAACGAACTGTGCAGGAAAGAAAAACTAGTTATCGGAAACCACAAAGACACCAAATTATCAATTCTTCAGTGGTTACATGATTCAGCGGTTGGAGGTCACTCGGGTCGTGACTTTACTCTTCATCGTGCTAAAACTCTATTTTATTGGCCGAAAATGAGTACGGAAATACAAAATTATGTACGGAACTGTGCGATATGTCAACGAAACAAATATGACAGGACAAAACGACAGGGTTTGTTACAGCCACTGCCGATACCGGATGGACTTTGGGAATAAGTTAGCCTTGACTTTATCGAAGGACTTCCAAAATCAGCCGGGAAGCATTGTATACTTGTCGTTATCGATCGGTTAAGCAAACGGGCGCACTTCATCACCATCTCGCATCCATATACCGCTTTTGATATTGCTCACATTTATCTGGATAATGTTTTCAAACACCATGGTATGCCGAAGGAGCTTATTAGCGATCGAGACCCTACTTTTCTAAGCGAAATTTGGCAAGAAATTTTTCGAGTACATGGAGTGGATCTTCGACATTCTTCCGCCTATCATCCACAAACCGATTGCCAAACAGAGGTCACTAATCGAACACTTGAGACTTATTTACGCTGTATGACAGGTGGAGCTCCAACCACATGGTCCAAATGGTTTTCCTTAACCGAGTGGTGGTATAATACGACCTACCACACCCCTACACGCATGACACCGTTCGAAGCCGTCTACGGATACCCGCCTCCAACCCACCTGCCTTACCTACCCGGAGAAAGCAAGTCACCCACTATCGATAAGACTCTACAAAAGCGGGAAGATATCCTCCGGATGTTAAAGTTTCATTTGAATCGTGCCCAGCATCGAATGAAGCAAACTGCAGATTTACACCGCTCCCACCGCGCATTCAACCTAGGCGATTATGTGTACCTCAAGCTCCAACCATACCGGCAGAATTCGTTGAAAACAAATAAGGTACCGAATAAGCTTGCTCCGAAATATTATGGCCCTTTTCGTGTTACAGATAAAATTGGGAGCGTTGCCTACAAGCTGGAGCTTTCGGCCACCGCAGCCATTCACGACGTTTTTCATGTGAGCCAACTGAAGTTTTGCCCTAACCCACCATCAACAATCTCTGCTCTGCCTCCATACCTCGTCGACTTGGGAAATTCTAAAGAGCCCGAAGCAATCTTAGAACGCAAAACAGTCAAGCACCGCAACGCCGCTGTCACCAAAGTTCTCGTTCAATGGAAGGGTTATCCGGCATCGGCTGCTACTTGGGATTTTTACCAAAACTTCGCCGCCAAATATCCAAATTTCAATCCTTGAGGACAAGGATGTTCCGAAGAAGGGGGCAATGTTACAGAGATCTTATTGGTCTCCTACTCCTACTGTTACTTTTCATTCATTTAAGCCCTAAACTGATGTCTGTTTGGTTCTCTTTATTTATGACTCTAAATCTATATGTAAGAGAGACAGGAACTCCGAAAAGGCATAATCATAATTTCAAGTTATTTTATCTTTCTCTCTATTGTCTATACATATACTCATTGACGAGAATTTGTGTTCTTAGAGGTAATCTTCTTACTTACAGCATTATCTCCTAGTCCTTATTCTACCATTCTTCGAACCTTTCGTCGGGTTTCTAGTTTGGATTTATCGTACCTAACGAGTCCTGTAACATCGGAACCGGCAAAAAATATTATCCTAAAAAGTTTATTAAATAATCGAGTATTAATTTATCGAATTTCTACTGTACTTGAAATTAGTTAAATAAAAGAGAAATTATATATGTATTTCATATGGAAAAAAAAACCATCTAAATTTTTTGTTCGTCATAAAAATTATGATGAATGACATAGTTGAATCATAGCTAAGATTATTTGTTTCACTAAAATTATTTTCGTAATTATAAAGTTTGAAAACATGAAATACAAAATTGTATTAAATTACTCAATGTTGGCAGGTTGAAGATTTCAAACTTGATATCAAAACAAATTGTACTTATTCCCCCTTAAAACATTCTGTTTTAGAACTTTTTAAAACTCTGAAACAATTAATTGACCTCGTTGCATATTTAAATCATTAACCCCTGCCCTCTTTTCGATTGTATTTCAAGAACAAAACATTCCAAAAATAATAGGGAATGATATCAATCATAATTGTTTTTTTTCCCAATATACACAACTTAAAATAATAGTTGTCATACTTAAAATCCGTGTGGTTTTTAGAAGTTACGAAACCATGTCGATGTTTATGTTCCTTTAATATAAATCTAATTGGTTGATAACTCAGTACACATCGACTAGTCGAGATTAAGCTTAGACAAGGATAAGCCAATTCGGAGTAAATCATTTTGCCTTTTGAGTTTGGAGTACCCATTTCATAACTAGAATTGGCATAGCTTGTGGAGGACTATAAGTTCTTCCAAACAGGTAAAAGACACAATTCCGTAACAGCAGTAGACAGCAGTACAATTAGTGGAACCACAAAGAAGCAATATACTATGGCCAAATGTGGTAGTTCACATTAGAGCTACACATTAGAGCCAGTAGCGATAAAAAATACCGATTACTCTCCACTAGAAAAAGCAAAAATCTATCTAAAGTTGCTTCAGTTCTTTGGCTCGATACTGCAATCAAGGACACTTTCGATCACTAAAGTACCTGCATGGCAATCGAATAAACAACAGAAAATAATTGAGATCAGTATAGCACTTCCAATATATAATCCAAACACAAATCTTAAGATGCAGAATTTAGCTTTCTTAAGCACATGCTTCTACGACATTATACTATCTTACCGAGTTTACAAAATCTTAATATAATGTTTCCTAGCTTTTCTGAAATTTAACATTACCTGATCAGATTCAAAAGATAATTTTTCATTTAAGCTATCGGTTACCTTCAGCTGAGATCTGACTAGCTGAGACCTGCAGGGATGTTCTCTGGAGCAGGCGATGAGATTTTTTTTTCCACTTCAATTGTCGAACCATCTAGCAATCCATCTGTATTCTGGCAAATATTGTTGACTGTGAAAGGAACTCTGCTGGCAGCCATACTGTCAGAACCGCTATGCATTTTATTAAGAGTAGGCTTTGAGGGATCACTAGAACGTTGCTTCTCGTCACAGATAAGAGACGGTGTACCACTAACGCATTCTTTCCCGACTTCTGCGTTTAAATCCATAGATCCAACTTGAATAATATCTTTATCAATTATATCATCAAAGGGTTCTTTCTCATTATTTTCTTCATCGGCATCTTTAGATAGGATTGGATTTTCAACAATAGGAGTTGAATTCCTATCCATAGAGGTTTCAGGTTTTTCACTTAGAGATGTCTTCTGAATATTCTCTCCTTCCAGATCTTCAGTGATGATTGGGTTTTCACCGATAGGAGTTGGCTTTCCGCTAAGAGATGTCTTCTCAATCTTTTCTTCATCCACATCTTTAGATAAGATTGGATTTTCACAAATAGGAGTTGAATTGCTATCCCTAGTGGTTTCAGTTTTTTCTCTAAGTGGAGATGCCTTCTCATTATTTTCTTCATCCACATCTTCAGATAGGACTGGATTTTCACCAATGGCAGTTGAATTTCTATCAATAGAGGTTTCAAATTTTTCGCTAAGAGATGTTTTCTCGACATTTTCCTCATCGGCATCTTTAGATAGGATTGGATTTTCACCAATAGCAGTTAAATTGCTATCGCTGGAGGTTTCAGATTTTCCAGGGGATGCCTTCTCAGCATTTTCTTCATCATCTTTAGATAGAATTGGATTTTCACCAATAGCAATTGAATTGCTAAGGCTAGAGGTTTCAGGTTTTGCGCTAAGAGGAGATGTCTTCTCAACATTTTCTTCATCCACGTCTGTAGATAGAACTGGATTTTCACTAATAGCAATTGAATTGCTAAGGCTAGAGCTTTCAGGTTTTGCGCTAAGAGGAGATGTCTTCTCAACATTTTCTTCATCCACGTCTGTAGATAGAACTGGATTTTCACCAATAGCAGTGAAATTGATATCAGTAGAGGTTTCAGATTTTTCTCTAAGAGGAGATGGCTTCTCAATTTTTTCTGCATCCGCATCTTCAGATAGGATAGGATTTTCACCGACAGGAATTGAATTGCCATCGCCAGAGGTTTCAGATTTTTCACCAACAGGAGATGTCTTCTCAACATTATCTTCATTGGCATCTTTAGATAGGATTGGATTTTCACCAATAGCAGTTGAATTGCTATCGCTGGAGGTTTCAGGTTTTCCGCTAAGAGGAGATGTCTTCTCAACCTTTTCTTCATCCACATTTTTAGATGGAATTGGATGTTCACCAATAGCAATTGAATTGCTATCGCCAGAGGTTTCAGATTTTTCACCAACAGGAGATGTCTTCTCAACATTATCTTCATTGGCATCTTTAGATAGGATTGGAATTTCACCAATAGCAGTTGAATTGCTATCGCTGGAGGTTTCAGGTTTTCCGCTAACAGGAGATGTCTTCTCAACATTTTCTTTATCCACATCTTTAGATAGAATTGGATTTTCACCAATAGCAATTGAATTGCTATCGCCAGAGATTTCAGATTTTTCTCTAAGAGGAGATGGCTTCTCAACATTATCTTCATTGGCATCTTTAGATAGAATTGGATTTTCACCAATAGCAATTGAATTGCTATCGCCAGAGGTTTCAGATTTTTCTCTAAGAGGAGATGGCTTCTCAACATTTTCTTCATCCATATCTTTGGATAGGATTGGATTATCACCAGTACGAGTTGAATTGCTATCGATAGAGTATTCAGATTTTTTGCTAAGAGGAGCTGTCTTCTCGGCATTTTCTTCATGTGCATCTTTAGATAGAATTGGACTTTCACCAATAGCAGTTGAATTGCTATCGCTAGAGGTTTCAGGTTTTTTGCTAAGAGGAGATATCTTCTCAACTTCGTCATCCGCGTCTTTAGATAGGATCGGATTTGCATCAATAGCAGTTGAATTGTTATCGCTAGAGGTTTCAGGTTTGTCACTAAGAGGAGATGGCTTCTCAATATTATCTTCATCCAAATCTTTGGATAGGATTGGATTTTCACCAGTAGGAGTTGAATTGCTAGCGATAGAGGTTTCAGATTCTTTGCTAAGAGGAGCTGTCTTCTGGACATTTTCTTCATGCACATCTTTAGATAGGATTGGACTTTCACCAATAGCAGTTGAATTGCTATCGCTAGACGTTTCAGGTTTTCTGCTAAGAGGAGATGTCTTCTCGACTTCATCATCCGCATCTTTAGATAGGATCGGATTTGCACCAATAGCAGTTGAATTGTTATCGCTAGAGGTTTCAGGTTTTTCACTAAGATGAGATGTTTTCATATCTTTTGTAAAAGGTACCTTACTCCTTTTATCCTTGACAGAAGCTGGGGTACAATTCTTCCCAGAAAAACCTAACTGCGGACTCTCCATTGTTTTATCACCTTTGTCAGATTGCTCTCCTACTAGTTTCAAGTTCTTTTCTATGCTAATTTTGGGAGATAGTCGACTCTTAAACTTTGGAGAAGAGCCAGGAATCAACGTGCCATTCCGTGAAGTACTAGATATCTTTGGTGTGGAATTAGCTGATACCTGATGAGGAGATCTAGGTTTAATGGTGGGAGTGGCCTGGGCATCAGATTTGGTACGCCTCACACCAGATTGAAGCTTTCCAGCCTTTGCAATTATGTGGGCTCCACTTGGGCTAAGGCTACCACTTCCAAGATTAGGCAAGCCACTGGGGCGAGATTGCATGTTTCCATTAGAGGCACGTACACCTGATTTCGCCTGCCAAGTACATCCAAGCAAGTTATTTAAACAACCTAAATTTGATAAAAATTAATTATGGAAAGAAACAGTTCTGGTATCTCAGGCTTTGCAATAAAATTAAACGAGAACTCACCCCATCAAAGAAACCAATTTTTGGAGATGGCAAGCGGAGACCCGAGGGCCTCGCAGAAGTTCCACCAGATGTATTTGAAATTTTACTTAAACGGTCACCAACAAGCTGAGTGACCTGATCATCGTGTCCAACAGAGCACTCATCATCAGATTGGTTCAAAGAGTTAACGTTGTCTGCAACACAGGACCAAGTGTCCACGCTTCCTCTTGAATTGGACCGATATACAGTAGAAGTTGTGGATGAAGCTGATGACCATTCACTCACAGAGCTACCAGGTGATGTGCTAAATGAAGGCTTGGCTGACGGCGTTTTATAAGTTGAGAGAGGGGCATTGAGTGGCTTACTTAAACTTCTTGATGCAACTCTTGACACAACTCTTGATGGGGTTCTAGTAGTAGCACCAGAAGACGAATGATTAGCTGTTCTAGTATTGGTGTCGTTCTTTTTCTTCATCGAATTCAAGGGAACGTTACGGACACTCCCAGATGTTGCACTGACACAACTTTCTAATGAGGAACAGGATGAGGTCAACTCTGCCTTAGTAGTTGTTGAAGATCGCAAAGGAAATTTGGAGTTTTGTGTGGATCTTGGCAAGATACTTCTTGCACTGCCCAAAGCAGGTTTCTTTAACATAGGAACTTCTTTACCTGCAACTATTAGACTAACTTAGAAAATGAAATACAATGAAAAGGCTACCCTACCTCAAGTCCAAGTAAATAAGAAAACTTTATCCCCTTTGTAGTACCTGCAACTCTGGCAACTTTTTCAGTTTTGAGACGGTTCACATCTAGAGATATTCTCTTTGCTGATGGTGCCATGGAGGGCGTAACTCTGCCAAGTGCCCTGGGTGGCTTAGAAGTAGACGGATTTGAATCAACTTGAGCCAAACGGGACTGTACAAAAAATAAGTTAACATCTTCAAACTAGCTTGTTATATAGATCTGCAAAACGCTACTCAATAATATAATTGCAGTTGAATTAATCTAAATGCATCCGTGATTCCATGGATTTGACATATTTTTCTTCCATTTTAACATATTCTACCAGTTACATGCCATTGCATACTATAGCATTAGGAATAGAATGTTTTAAGTGAACACATGCCTGTGACAGTGGTGGACGGAGAGGAACTTGCTTCACTGTTAACCTTGATCCTTGAATATTAGTGCTTGGCTTCTTCAGGCCAACTTTTGGCTTCATCTAAAAGGGTGATGAACATATCATGAGATATAGTAGGCATATACAATGACGCTTTAAAACTGAATTTAATATATACCTTAGTTCGAGAAGCAAGGTCCACCTTATTTGAACCTTAAAATATTACAACAGAAAAAAAGTATTAATGAGAGAATAACGCAAATGGAAGATAATGAGACCATACAAGGACGTCCATAACAATAAAAAAACAGCAGGCTAGAGTATGTCTTTTTGCGAGTATACAAGTATAAAAAATGTTCAAGAAATCATCAAAAGTGACTGAAAATCAATAAGCTAAAACAAACTAACGAACTTATGGTATAGAAAGTTTAAGTACTGCTTTGAATGTTTGGATGGCTAGTCATGCACTGAGTATGGGCACGGGACGGGTAGTAGATAGATTTATTGTCCTCTAGAAATTTAACATGTTGTTATCAAATGGATTTTAAGACTAGAAATATGCATGGAAAATTTTAATTCTTTAATGCCAATCTCAATGGGGTGTAAGATTTTGCCTCTTTGATAAATAGATAAATGAAAAATAATCATTAGCTTTGCATTTCTAATTAGTCAACTAGGACTATTTTGGAGTCAAACTAGCTTGGCTTTACAAACAGAAGATACTTACAAGGCTCAGTTGCTGTGCTCGGATGATTCTCAACATTTGAGATTGCGGTATCTGATGTTTTGCATGAAGATGCTCTGGTATCTTTAAACAAACCAACCTCTGGTGTTTCTGATGTCAGATCATCACTCTGTAATGTGGATACTGAGTCAGTGGATCTGTTTACTTCCTCTTCAATTCCTGGTAATGCTTGTTTTTTAGCACTGGCATTGTTCCCCATCATACTTGACAACTCATCAAATTCCAGAACACCTAATCAATCAGGAGAGTGTTATCTAGTCATAAGTTAAGAAAAAATAACAAATATAACCATCAAAGAAGTGTTATTGCTCAGAATACCTTCGCTCGTAAAAAGAGCACTATCCCAGGCTAAACTTTTGCGCAAGTTAAACTTTCCAACTTTCTTCTCAGGTTCTTGTGCTTCACGAGGCTTTAGTTCTTGTTCTTTTTCATCCGCATAGGAGACTGTTTTGTTTTCAGTGCCATCCCGCTTGTTGTCCAAAAACTCTAAGATTCTGCTATCCTTCTCATCATCTAAAACTCACATTACTCAAATACATAAGAACACAACTATGAACTCATTCAAACACAGAACTCCAACTACAGTCGCGGAGAGTTATATAAAACCTATGGCAGGGGTACTCAATTATGAATTGTGGATTAATATTTAAATGCTAAGCACAAAGCACAAAGCACAAAACCAAACCCCAGCATCAAACAGCTGAATTCGAGCTGTGAAAAGGCGTTCAAGACAAACATATTCAAACCGGGCATTATAAAGGCAAAACAACTCAGAGAAGACGACTATGAGCGAAATCTACTGGCTCCCTTAGGGATACAAAGATCTCAAGAACTTCATCAACCAAATCCAAGCTAATTACATCAATTACAAAACAATCAGCAAAAAAAAAAACAAATAATCTCTTAAGATATAAACAACAAAAAAAGAGTATCGGGAAAGAACCTTTAGATCCCATATTTAGAAACGGCGTTTCGAGAAGACAATCATCCTCTGATGAGACATCAATGAGACTGAAGCGATCCATATCGAGCTCGCTTTTTTTACTCTCTCTATCTTCCATGGTAGAATCGAGAGTGTTGATGGATTCGATCGCTACTGTATAAGCCCTAAATGGTAGTGATTTCAGTGAATCGACGATTGATGATAGAAAGAAGAAGAGGCAGTTTAACTTTTAGAGAGAGAGAGAGATAGGTTTTTGAATTTGGAAAAGGGGCGGTTTACAAAATGATATAATATAAAGCCCAACTAAATTAAGCGAAATAAAATGAAGTTAACGTTATTTATAAGAGGTAAGCGGAAAATATATAATTCTTCCAATTTAAAATAATATTTTTGTTCCGTTATGTATATTATATTTAACTACACTACGATTCTACTAATACAAAACCAAGCACCGTTTATTTGATATGTTTCATAAGAAGAATTAAATAAAAAGTTTCCGTTTAAACACCTTAATATTTTTGTTAGAATAGTTATTTAGTTTTTAAAATATTTTTATTTAATATTTTATTTAATTAATTTTTAATTTACAAAATGATGTCATCTATTTATTTTGAAAACTATATTTTTTTACACAATAAATCACACCGCGGTCCAAATCAAATTCATTTTTTTCCAATCAAATATTAAAAAGCAATTCACATAAAAAAATTGACGAAAATATAATTTTTTTTTTAATTTTAATTTTAAATGAAACTAAACAACCTCTAATCTAGATATATGGAATTTGTGCTTCAGTTGATAAAGTATGGCTTCTGATACGAGAGACTCTCACTCATCAAGTTTGTCCTCTTTGCTAGTGAAAAATATTGGTCTTCAATCTTTATTTTCTGTGTCTATAACTTTCAAGAGCTACGATCATTATTTCCCTTTGGTCAGACCATGAGATAAAAGCTTTGGAGTTACAAGCAAATTGGATCAATGTAACATTATCCACGATGGAAGAGATGTTAAGATTTTGGATATAAAAAAACCTTGAATAAACCGATTGTTATTAAACATATGTGATCTTTAGTTAGATAAAATATTAACTCAATCTAGTGTGATTGGATTAATGTTGAAAATATTAAATCTTGGGTTTAAATCGTGGTTTTTCTCTCTTTTCGACTTCGAAGAAAATTTCACGTCTTAGGTCTTGGCTAGTAAAATGTACAAGGTAGCGATTGATAATGAGGAGCCTACCTCTTTCTGGTACGACTTGTGGCTTCTTCATACCTCACTGATAACCTATTATGAGCAAGGTATTATTTATGACTCGGATTTGACAAGATCTAAATGTAACAAACATCATTCATGATTCACTTTGGAATTAACCATCCTAATTAAGATATGCAAGTGCCAAGAATCATCGCAAACTTTCCAAGCATCAACTACAACAACGTCCATTGTTGGACCGTCAAAAGTGAAAACACTAAGTTCATATTCAACGACACTTACAATACCATTCGTACGTCAACCTCATGTATCAGGTGGGCAGAGTTAGTATGGAATTAGTATGTAATTCTTTGTCATTCTTTCATTATGTGGCTTGCAATCCATAGTCAATTGTCAACATGTGATAAACTTATTGGTTGGGAAATAAATTTCTCTTCAGATTGTGTCTTGTGCAACTCGTGTATCGAATTCATCAATCATTCTTATATGATTATTGTTTCACTTAAAGTATATGGATTTCAGCCAATTCCAAGTTATGGTTCACATTAAATGACTTTAATTGGCCTTCTTGGATTTGAGAGGCGTCGAACATGTATTCCTTTCAAAACCGTCATTTTTAGCATTATTGCTTTATCGTAATATACCACGTCTGGTGGAAGCGAAATGCAATAATTTTTTGTTTCTCTCCCATTTTTTTCTATCCAATATCGTATTGTATGTTTGTTGACTTTTAATTCAGATTTCCTGGTATCAAAGTTGTATAGGCAATATAATATATACCTTAATTCTAACTTACTAGTTGTTGTTTCTAGTTACCTCCCCCTCATGTTGTGATCGTCGGTGTTGATTGTTGGACTTGTTGGATCTACTCGCATATTTATTATATGTTGTTCATGTTGCAACGTTTACTTGAGGTTTATCGAGTCATTCTTTTGGTACTTATTTTTCTTATCTCGTTACTCTTTGACCCACTCTTGGATCCAATTATCTATCTTATTGCTCTCTTTAAGACTTTTGTGTCAATATTTAGTATATGTCTTAAATAATTGTAACAACAATTTCAATTTATGTAATATTTTTTTATAATAAAAAAACCTACAATCTAGATATAAATTATATCTTTAAGATGTTTTTTATCTTTATTTCAACATTTGTTTGTAAAAAAGTGAACATGTAACTATAGAATGAGCTTCAAATTTCGAGATTGGGTCAAAATCAGTTATTGCTAGGCATCATCATATTCCGACAATTGAATTTGAAATACAATGTTTGATACGTTATACATTGGATATAACCAAATTATTAAATTATACAATCAGACATGTACAACTATATATTGTCTCCACTCCTAATAACATAGTAAAACAACGCTACATCCTCAAATAATTTGATCATACACATATATTCATATTGTCCAATAATAACCTAAATTACCAATAACAAATATGTTACTAAATATATTTAATTACTAAAAATTAATATTATAAAAACAATAATAAATGTATGTATCGTACAAACTATTACAAGATCGACACCAAGCTGTTTCATTTGAATATCATTAAAAAAGATTTTTCATTGGGTTATTGGCTACACTTTAGCCCACGTACAGATATGCAACATGCATAAGACATAAGTTTGTTAGTGCGCTAGTTAGGATCCATATAAATGGCCGTATATTTAACATTTAAGAAAACAAATAAAGTTGTTAACCTTCTTTGTACAAAGTATGCAAACCAAACGTAATATATCATACAATTCAACTAAATATATTAATCTCAAACATGTAGTGATTTAATGTTTTTAAGTGTTTGTAGGGATATAACTAATAGCCTTTCTAGATGTTTCATAATTTTCAGTGAGAATGAGACACCAAAATGGAAACATAATTATGTTATTACACAATGTTATTATTGGAAAAAAAAAACGGGTATGGTTTTTATAATTTAAAAGGATAATATTACTTAAAGTTTATGACACTATTTATAGACTAACACATGTGTTGATAAGCATAATATCTCTAACATTAACACCCGTTATCAAACTCACAATACAACAGTAATAAGAATTTAGAATTTGTCTCTGAAAAAACAAAACTACTATGTCGACTGATCATTCGTAAATGTATCAGAAATTTACAAAGCTGATTGAACATATAAAAACGAGATGGTATCAAACTAAAGACGATGACAAGTGAAGTGACAATCAGTTTCAATATGTTTCTTTCTCTCATAAAAATATAATTATTTGCAATATGCATAACGCTTTTGTTATCACAATGTAATGAAGTGGGTTAACCCTCATATCTGTAAGAATCCATTATAACCAAATAATCTCATATATAGTCAATGTGATAGCATGATACTCAGCCTTATAGACGATGTAGAAACAACATATTGTTTCTTTCTTTTACATGAGATTATCCTCAAAGAAAACACATAAATAGGTAATAGATTTACATTCATGAGGATCAATATCCCAACCAGTATCACTATACGGACGCAATTCAAGTGAAGAAGTCGAAAGAAACAAAATGCTCAGGAACTGAGTCCCACAAAGATATCTCAATATACGAAGAACAATGAACCTTAACCGAATACAATAATAAATGAAGAAAAAAATTTCCTTCAACCATAACATGTTAAGATTGTTTTTTTTATAAAATAACATTTTTTATACAAAGAGGGGAAAGGCACCACCACTAAGTAATCGCGAATTGCATCTCTCGTATTTTATATATGTTCCAGAGACCACTAAATTTGTAATAATGGTCACACCATTTATTGTGACCGTCTCTCTAAAAATAAATGAAAATTATTGGTCTCAGGATGACATATATAAACGAATGCACTTGTCAATAGACTATTCAGGTGTCAATCATGTAATGCACATGAATAGCTTACATATTGAGTTATTGAAAACTTTATTGAGCGATTATTGGTGGGTCAAGTCCCGGTTCAGCAATAAATATACGTGTTATGAAAACAAAAAAATATATTTTCATGTTTATCTAAACTAATAAAAAAACATATAACATAACTTTGAAAATGTTCGAGAATATAGTTATAAAAAATTGTATATATATGTAACTTGAGGTAATAGACGTGATCTGATGTGTGGTCAATTTTTTTGTATAATTTAAGAATATAAAGGAATCTTGATTTAACCGTCATGGGTTCTCAATCCATGATTGGTTCATCCTATTTATGGTTGGTTCATCATCCTCTTAAGATGAACCACTAAGTTTTGGTTATGGTGTAAGGATGGTGAAGATACTTTAAAAATTTGTTGTTAGTATACTCTAACTGACCTCATCGTAGACTCGATTGGTTACATCCATTCGAGTGATTGAAGCTCAATCACTCACGGAAATAAAGATTTGGAACTATTCAATATTTTTTTTGGCGAAATATTTTACAATAAGATTAAACATAAATAAATAAACTAAATCTGGAAGCAACATCAACATCATCTTGCACAAAAAAAAAACTAATATTGACCAAGAGGGTCAAAATTTGTTGCGTTGCAATTGTAGTCGAACGAAATTCATCCACTAGATCAAAATTTGTTGTAATTGCAATATAAGGAATTTAGACTCCCTTTGTCGAACTCCAACCTGCAAAAATCACAGGGTTCACGACAATGAATTTTAAATCCAACCACTTTAAACATATCCACGAATCAACAAATCCATGTTTAAAATTATAAATTAAACATCAAATAACGTCTAAGTACAACATAAATATATAGGTTTTAACTAGGAATAGTTCATCCACTATCTTATTTTCTTCCATTTAGTTCATCGATTTCAAAATCACCAGTGAGATTCCTTCCATTTTGCAAAATCTATAAATTTAGTCCTTCGTGAGTGGTCTTTTTCTTGACGTCATGGACTAAATTTATAGATTTTTATAAATCTAAAAATCTTGATTTTGAAATCAATGGATTAAATGACAAAGAAGGAATAATCGATGAACTATTTACTAATTTAATTCTAAAATATATCTAAACAACTGATAAATAAATAAATCATTTTATTTTTTATAATTTTCATATATTTTAAAAACTAGTAGTCCTTTATATAATATGAATATAAAAATAAAAATCAATGTAAAGATAATTTTTATTGGATTAAAATAAAATATATTGAAACCAAAATCAAAATTGAAATTAGGACTTTTAAAAAATTATCTAAAGTTTCAAATTAAGAAAAAAAACGGTGCAGAATTTAATCAGATATTTCTGTATGTCTTGAGTTTTGAAAAATTTATAGTATTTTTATTATATTCTTTAACAACTTTTTTATCTATAATTTGGTGTCCGAGTTCGATGCTTTTAATAAAAAGAAAAAGAATATGTGATCCAAAAATTAAACAAAAATAATATAATTATCAATATTATTTTAAAACACTAGCTATTTTTAGTTTTGTTCTATTTATTGGGCCAAACACGATTTAAGTTTGGATTTGCGTCTATATCCAACATGGTTTTGTTCTATTTTAAATTTTGTTATGCTTATATTAATTGGATTGTTGAAATTCGTGTCTTTGCCCCATATCTTTTGACCCATATCTTTTGAAATAATTTCAGTAACCAGATTAATTTTAATTATTTTATTTTTTAAAATCTATTTAATTATCATGAATTTAATTGTTGTATCTTAAGAAAAAATATAAGAGACTAAGGCTCTGTTATAGATTTAAAACCAATTATTCTTATCAAGTAGAATTAATATTTACATATCCACGATTTGTCGAAACTTTTTTTTAATCGTTGTTTTAATTTTCGTATTTGTGAATTTAAAAATTTAATCTTAATTTGAAAATATAATACATGGAAAGCCGCGATTAGATAGAATCTCCTAAAAATGTAACTACCAAGTTTTGTCTCCTAACAAGTTCATTTTTTAAATTGACGGTGAGCTTTTAAATATCTAAATGTTTATTTTGGAATGTAACGACCATATACAACATAAATATGTCATTAACTATATTATAAGTAATAGTATATCTATAACATTTTTTATAAAAATCACGATTCACCTATCTGAAATAGATTGCATAATTATATATATGTTTTTTTTTTTTTGCATTATGCTACTAGCCATGTCTCTCACCCTCGGATAGGTTCTGGAATATTTGGAATTCTAGTGTTATCTTTATATTCATTTTATCTTCCTCATTGCAATACATCCAATATAAAGCTAGAAGTTTTAACTTCTCTTTCTTATATTGTTTTACCGTCATATACGCTTTCAACGACGCTCATCCACAATGGTGATTTAGAAGTCATTGTGGCCCTAAATAAGGGATCTTCATGGGCCACCTTTGGAATTTGCAACGTTATCCATAAACGGAGGAACGAGTAGGCTCCATGAAGTACTTGGCTATATTAATCAAAAAATTCAAAACATTGTTATGTGAGCTCATGGACCTTTATTTCACTAGCTTCCAATTCTCTTGGATTAACAAACAACCTCTCGATCTTATCTCTTCCAAAATATAATGTTTTAGTTAACAGTGATTAAGACGAATATTTTCTAATGTCTTTCACTCATTATGGCTTTTCTCGTTCATCGTACCACATTATAGTCACACTAAATCTAGGCACCCCTTGCCCTTATAGGAAAAAATCATTCAAAAAATTCAAAAATTGGTAATTTTACCCTCAATTCAAAGATATTGTCACAAATAGTTAAAATATTCCTATCGGCGCTCAAGGTATGAGCATGGTTTCTCAAAAACTCATTTGCCTTCAATTTATCCATCGTAGTCTTAACTGTAAGGAAAATATGGATATTAGCTCTCACGTATCCAACGCCTAAAATGACATATTTCATGTTGAAACTATCTTTGGTCGGGACCTCTGAAGTCTCACCTTTGTGGCTTCATATTCCTTCACTTTCCTCAACAGAGTTGAAAAATATTTCCTAAAAAAATATTGAGAGCGTGTCGAGTCAAACTCGTAGACCAAAAAACAAATGTTTCCATAATAGTATCAAAACATATACTTTATGTAAAAGAATTGTTTGTATCTATAATAATATACAGACCTCATAACCACCACATTCAGAGTTGATAATATCATGGTGAACTACTTTAAGGATATCATTGGCACAAGTCATTCTCTAGGTTATCCAGGTCTCGCTAGGGTTTATATTATAATTTCTCCAAATGTCAAACCAATGGTTAAGACATCCATGTTTCGCATTGTAACACGTGAGGAGATTTAAAATTCCTTATGTAGTATTTATAGTAATAAATCCTACGAGCCTAAGGCCACAATGCGAGTTTCTTCAAGCAGTCATGAAATATTTTGGCAACATATATATGCAATGAGTTCTTAATTTCTTCAGTTATGATCTTTTAAAACCTTATTAGAATTATGCCTCTATTCTCATTATTCCTAAAAATAATATTTTTTCATACCCCGCATATTTCAGACATATTTCTTATTGCAACATCTAGATTAGTGAAGATCCTAATGGTAATTTCCAATGTAGGAGGGGGCTGAGGAAAAGTGACCCACTCTGTTACTTAATTTTCATCCTCGTAATGCAAGTCATATCCAATATCCTTATGAAGAAAATTAGTAACAATAAATTTAAATTCCATTAGAAATAAAGCTTGAATTAGTAAATATTTATTTTATTGGTGACTCATTGATTTTATATCACAAAGATCTAAACTCTCAATCTAATCAAAGATGATTTGGGATGAGTTTTTTTCTCTTCTCAAGTCTCAAAGTCAGTCTTGCAATAAGTCATATTTTCTTTTTTGAGATAAACCTCACCATTAAAAATGATTTGATCGACATTGTAAGTTGCATGGTAAGCTCTCTTCTTGTGAAGTTATTAGAAGTATCTCTTCTCACATACCATCTTTTTTAAAATAATTGTCGTTATATCTTACAAAATATCATTTCTCATATAAGTTTTTGGACCTAAACACTTATGTTATACAGGAAGACTCTATAGTTTATCAAATCTGTTCTCTTCGTTGGCCATGTATAATGGTCCTCGATCTTCATTATCTCGTCTAGGAATCTTAAAGAGATATATCAATCCTTTCGACGCTCCCTCTCGGTCAATCCATAAAATGAAGGTTTAGAGGCAAATGTGTTTTACTCCAATGTAAAATTTCCTATGATGAAAGGCGGCCTTAGGATTATAGCTCTCAAAATATGAAATCAAGAGTTTGTTCTTAAACACATATGGTTCTTATTTAGTGAAAGAAACTCAATATGGTGTGATTGAATTAACACGAAAATATTAAAGATAATAACTTTATGTATTAAATTTTGGTTTTCTCCCTCATGGACTTGGACGAAACTTTTATGTCTTATGCATTTGGTTAGTAAAATTTACATGGTAATGATCGATAATGAGGAATTTATCTTTTTTTGACATGCATTGTGTTTTCTCATTACCTTTATGGTAACCCATTATAGGCAAAATATTATTCATGACTCAAGTTTTGACACTAATACCAAGGTATCAAACATTATTCGGGATGGACTCTGGAACTACCCATCCTAATAAATATTTTCAAGTGCTAGGAATCATCCTAACATTCAAGAGATTAAAAACCTCATTATCTTTCTTCATATTCCAAGCATCAACTAAAATGATTTCTAATTTTGGACCACCAAAAGTGGAAACACTAAGTTCATTGTCAAAAACACCTACAATGTTTTATATACATCCACCTCTTCTGTTGTGTAGATCGGACTTCTTGGATTAGAGAGACGTCAAACATTTCCGACTCTCAAAACCTTTATTTTTTGTATTCTTTCTTTTGCACGGTAATATGCCACGTCTGGCAGAAGAGAAATACAATAATCTTTTGTTCACCTCCCGCTCTTGTATATGGAGTATCGAATTGTATGCTTTATGACCTTCAGTTTAGATTCCTTAGTACCAAGGTTGTATGAGGAGTGTAATCTCTACATTTATTCTAACTTATTTTTGTTATATGTACTCATATCCCCCTCATGTTGTGGTTACTTTTGTTGATTGTTGGACCTTATTGCAAACTGATTATGTGTTGTTCATGTTGCAACGTGTACGTGGGGTTTATAGGATCATTATATTGGTACCCAACTTTACCTTCTTGTTATTATATTTACTCATTTGACTCATATTTGGGTCTAACTATTCTTCTTATTACTATATTTAATTCTTATATGTCAATCTTTCTTGACGTCTTACGTAATTGTAAGAACAATTTCACTTTATTTAATATATTTTCCTACAAAAAAACTAATAATTTTATAAAGAAATTTTAAGTCAAACATACTAAAAGTAAATGATTATTCAGGGTTCATTATTTTATTATTATTATTAATAGACCACCTAAGTGGTAATTTTGACCTTTTATTTTTTTATATTACTAAATATTTCCAATATTACTACTTTTGATACTTTTGATTCGATATTTGTTTGATTTTTTAGCTTTAAAATCACGGAATTAGTTAATAATTTATTTATTTTAAAAGTAATGCATCAAAAATAAAAAATAGTTATTAGCACGAGTATACGGGGCATCTCCGATAAAATGGTTGAAAGCTAAATATAGAACATCATTTCTGGCATATATAATCTGGAATGAAATCAAGGTGAATACTAAAAACATACTAGCATTTTACAACTAAAAGTACATCAGAGTAGTGATATATATTAATGGATTAGAAATATCAGGGATTGAACGCAATCCATCTTAACAAACAGGCTGCAGTCCAAGTGTTAGAAAAATTGTAAAAAAATACATAAAGTTAGTAATAGAGAATATAAGGTTATCCCAACCAAACAAAATAGGTTATGTGGAAATGATATCAGAGGTCATAGAGCATGTGATACGATATCGCAGAGACCAGGAGGTCGGGGAACTCAAAATTCTTGAATTTATCTCTTGCTAACTATGATAGGTTACCGCACTAAAGCATGTATGCCAAAGGTGACATTGTGAGGGTGTCCAGTTCACGGACACCTGAAGCCAACTTTATGAATCTTGGTCATTCAGTATTGATGTGGATAATAATTTCCTGAGGGTAGGCTGGTAATTTCAGTTGGTGTTTTATGGTGGTGTGTGGGTGTTAAGTGTTTGGAGTAGAGTGTAGAGAGATAATTAAGCAGTTTGGTAGCAGTTAATTCTCATTACCCACACTTAATGCAGGTGGTTGGGTATTTATACCCTGATGTTTGGGCCCTTATGGGCTTTCGGGTCATGTTTAATGAACCCGGGTCATGTTCAAAGACCCATGAGCTCTAAGTAGGAGAGCAAGTAGCTTAGTCAAGAAGTGTTTAGGTTTTTTAGTACTTTTTTCATAGTTCAAACAGTCCTATGGTCATAGTGTTCAAAGTGATCTGTCCGGTCCATGTGGTCTGTCCGGTCCAGAGGCCTTGGACTGATCTGTCCTTGTCCGGGGAGGGTGCAGAATTCGGACTCATCAGGAGCCCCTTTTTTAGGTGTTTGTGCAAATATTCTTGCCAAAGACCTGAAAAACAGTCCGACGTCAAGGGTAGTTCTAATCCGGACAGGTCTATGGGTTTATCCGGACAGATAAAGCTTCACGAATTCAAAACGGTTTTTGCCAGAGTTCGTGGGACACGCGTCACTCTCTGATTGGTTGCTTCAGCCGTTTTTTCACCTTGAATTTCGAACCCACCTTCTTCGAAAAGCAACCTCTTTAATTACAGGTGGTGACATCAACGCCGTCTTTTTAATCATTGCCAAACTTTTCGAATTCTCGTAGGAATCAACCACTTTTTTAGATTTATTATAAATACAGATTCATTTCTACTGTTTTACCATCTCCTTCAAACTTACCTCTGTAAAAACTCTCAAAGATTTCTCTCTCTAAAGCAAAAAACTTAGTTCAACAGTTTATGTTTACAGCGAGGAACGCTCTTGTCAAAGGCGGGTGGCTCAACCTTTCTGAGTTAGAGAAGGCTCAAAAAGTCAAAAGAGAAAGACGGATTGCTGCAGGGTTACCTGCCTCGCCTGTTGACAGACCTATCTCCTCCGCATCCGAGTCAGATCGAGGCTCGTCCTCTTCCAAAGTCACTAAGCCTAAAAAACTATTTCAATCCACCATCTCCCCCATAATCTCTGGTTTATCAGTTCAGGAATCAGTGCCTACTGTCGAGCCAGGAGTTACAGCTACTAGTTTAGAAAACCTTCTCCCACTACAGCTGCTGAAATTCCTCCAACGATCATGAAGGAAGTGATGGAGGACTCTATTGAAGAGGCCATGTTCGAGTCTGAGCCCTCCGGTCAGACTAGCAAAGAGATAGTTGCCAAGAAGGACAAGGGCAAAGAAAAGTTATATTTGAGGCATCCGGATCTGCCGGAGAGCCTAGAAGGAAAAGTAGGGCCTTGTTTTCACAAGGTCAGTGTTAACTATCTTCTCTCCCTACAAAAAATCAACTATGCATTCATCCACACTGCTGAGTTGGGCAGGATGCGTTCAAAATGGGGTATTCCAGAAAATGTAAAGATTAGGATCCCTATACATCCGGAGACCCCCATGGATTGCAAGTTGAGTGAGGTGGTCATGTTCACGGAGCTGTTCAACTGGGGGCTCAGGTTCCCACTAGACCCGGAGATTGTCAGATATTTTCATCTGATCAAACTCTGTCCGAGCCAACTGAGCCCCAACGCTTGGTATACCCTTATGCCATGCATCATGGCATCAAGGCTGTCCGGGATCCCTCTGCCCATGGAGGAGTTTGCTGCAGTGGCCAGCATGTGTAAAAACCATCACATCCCCTTCTACCATTTTAACATGGGGGATGGCTTCAAAGCAGTGAATGATTTGCTGGAGGCAGAGAGGAATTGGAGGACTCAGTTCATTTTTGTGAGTGGCGCCTGGGAAAATGGCAGGAAGATAAAATCCGGAGAGAACCCAAGCCTCCTCAGAAGCAGATGGAGGAGTGACCGTAAGTATCTTGCATTTGTCTCTCTTCCCTTTTCTTTTTAAACTTAGTTTATACTTATTCTTCTTACTTTTGTCTTAGCAGAACTGCCCAAGGAGTTTAGTGACTATCAGAAAGCCGGGCAGATAACTTGTGGCAAAATTAATGCCTGGGCTGCTGAGAATTGGGGGAACAGATTCCACGATGCTTTTACTAGTGGAAATTTGGCAAGGTCTCACCTGTGGAACACCACAGGTCGGAGAGACTTGACCTGGGAAGAGCTCACCACCCAGTCTTCTCCTGACGTTGTGCTCAAGAGGACCCATGAACCAGATGGGACACTCTTCCTGCCAGGCCGGGCCAAAGCCCCGAGCAAAATGAAAGGCAAGAAGAAGAAGGGAAAAAAGGTGGTGGGTGATGCCAACCCTACTGATGCTGAGAAAAACGCTCCAACAGTCCCGGAGGGGCCATCCTAGAGCCAAATCGATGCTGCTCTTTTGCAAGTAGTAGAGCAGGAGACTGAGAGGCAGGAAGCAGATCTCCTAAAACCTCCAAGGGCTTCCAAGAGGAATCGCAAACAGGGGAGCGAAGGCGTAGATCGGGTGGCTAAGAAGAAAAAGACTTTTAAGGGAGATGAGCTTGCTCTCCGGGATCCGGAGCCTTCTTTCCAGGCTGACCCTTCTGATCCAGCGCATGCCGAAGAGATCCCAATGGACTTTCATACCGATGAGGTTGAGGGATGAGATCTCAACATTGATGGAGTCGATATCACCGGTCTTGGTGAGCTTAGTGAGTACTTCCTCAACCTCCCCAGAGACGACTTCGCAGGGCCTTACATTCCTCCAAGCAGCTCTAACACAGTCAACTTCAATGGTAAGACTTTTATTTTCTCTAGTGAAAAGGATACCATAGCGCACTCCTTGTTAAGCAATGTGCAGCCGGTGCTTACGTTGGAGAGACAAGTCCGGGGTCAGGCAGACATCATCAAAGATCTTAAGTCTGAGAAGGAAAAGCTGCCCGAAGACCTTCGCACTGCCACCTCCAATGCTGCCATGTTGAAAGAAGAAAACGAGGAGTTGAAGAGAAGCCAAAAGACAAGTACCACCAAAGTCACCACTTTAGAGGAAACCATCAAAGACCTCCAAGAGAAGCTGTCCGGTCTGGAGAAAGATCTTGCTACCTCAAAGGGAGAAACCAAGGCAAAGGACAAAGTCATCACCAACTTAACTACTGATAAGATTTCCCTTGAGAATGCAGTGTCCAAGGCTGCCGAAGAGAAAAATACGCTGCTACAGGAGCAGGAGGCCAAGATCCAAGCCAAGATCAATGCTTATGCCAACCAGATGATCAAAAGCCAGGAGCTACTGCTTGAGAAGGTGAGGTCTGACATGGTTCTACTCTTCCATGAAAAATTTCCGGAGAGGAACCTAGGGGACTTATGGCTTTATGTTGAGCCCGAAGACCTCCCATACCACACGATGGCTGAAGGTGACAGGTATGGCTACTCTAGTGGCTCCTCGGATGATGAAGAACATACTGGGGAGAGCCCAGATGACAAGAAAGATGATCCTAAAGGCAAGAAGGTAGATGAAGGGAAAGACGACCCTAAGGGTAAGAAGGTAGATGAAGGTGAGCCATCTTCAAAGGCTCAACCTTAACCTATGATCTACTTTGTTTATTTTTTATCCAGACTAAAGTCCTTGGAAGGCCAAGGCACTCTTTTTGTAACGGTGTCCGGTATCTGACCGGACAGGTTTTTTTTGTGTTCTACTTTGACCATTTAAAAGTCCTTGGAAGGCCAAGGCAATTTTAAGTTACTTATTTCAATGAATATTTCTATTCTGTGCAACCATCATCTTCTTTCATTGATTATTTTAATTTTGATAGTCATAGCCTAATTAGCTTTTAGTTGTTCCATTAAGAGTGTTTAAGTTCTCCGGCTATAGTTTAAATAGCCCTTAGTTATTTCATCGTGAGAGTGTTTAAGCTCTCCGGCTAGAGTTTAAATAGCCCTTAGTTATTTCAATCCGGATAGTATGACAAGGGACAAAACTTTAAAAATACTTAGAAGAAAATTTTAAGAAGGCATCAAACTTCATTCAACAGCCCGGACACCTTATTAAAACCTCCCCGTGCCACCAGGGAGGAAAGAGTATGCCCCCAAATATTTACATAGATGTTTAAACAAGTAAATATTTACACAAGTGCTATTCCAAGTACATCCGGAGATGCTCGATATTCCAAGGATGAGTTAGAACTCTGCCATCTTTGTCTTCCAACCAATATGTTCCAGGTTTAATCCTTTCAACAACCACATATGGACCCTCCCAAGTTGGGGCCAGCTTTCCGAAGAGTTTTTCTTTAGTGTGTAAGAAGACCTTCCTTAATACTTTGTCCCCTGGTTGGAAATCTCTTCTTTTAACTTTGGAAGCAAACCTGCTTCTCATCAAGCCCTGGTAATGTGCAACCCTTAGGTGGGCTTTAACTCGTTTTTCTTCTACCAAATCAAGTTGACTTCTGATTGCCACCTCATTAGTGTGTTCGGAGAAGTTGTGGACAAAAAAAAAGGGGAGGGTCTTCTCTATGGGGGCTACTTCATCCATCCCATAGACCAAAGCAAAGGGTGATTCTTGTGTTGCAGCCCCAGGTGTTGTCCGGTAGGCCCACAAGACCTCTTATAGATAACTAGGCCACTTCCCAGCAGCCCCTTCCAAATTCTTCTTTAAACCGGACAGTATAGTCCTATTAGCTACTTCAACTTGCCCATTTGCTTGTGGGTGGAAAGGTGAAGAAAAACAATGCTGTATACCCCTTGAGGCACAGAAGCTCTGCATTTCTCTATTGTCGAACTGTGGCCCATTGTCTGTTGTTATTTTTTGTGGGACACCAAATCTGCAACATATGTTGGATATAATGAATTTTATAATAGCTTTTGATGTTGTCCCTGCTAGAGGGGCTGCTTCTATCCATTTCGAGAAGTAGTCTATGGCCACAATTATAGTTTTGCGCCCTCCGGACGCCATAGGGAGAGGCCCTACTAAATCCAATCCCCATCGAGCAAAAAGAATGGGCTCAGAAATTGACTCTAAAGGAATGACTGGTACATGAATTTCATTGATGTACCTCTGGCATGGGTCACACCTTCTCACCAATTCCTTAGCATCTTTCATGATTGATGGCCAATAGTAACCGGAGAGTAAAACTCTTCTTGTTAAAGCTCTAAACCCACAATGGGCTGATCCCTCACCATCATGCAATTCAGAGAGGACCACTTGTGATTCTTCATCCCCCAAACAGCGCAAGAGAGGTTTACTGTAGGACTTTTTGTACAACACTTCTCTCAATATAATGAAACCACGAGCCTTGTGTTTCAATGTTTTGGCTAGTGACTTATCTGGAGGCACAACACCATCGGAGAGATATTGCAGGAGAGGAAACCTCCAGTCTTGAGGTTGTTTCACTTGTATTTCAAAAGTTTCTTCTTCTTTACCCTTACTAAGTTGAATAGAGGGGCTTTCGAGCACATGGATCCACGGATATGACTCCGTATATGCTATGGTTGCCAATGAGTCTGCTAGCTCATTTTCTGTCCGGGGAATGTGCTCATAGATAACATCTTTAAACTTAAGTGCTTCATTTTTGAGGAGGAGTAAATACTTCACAAGTTGCTCCTTCTTAGCCTCAGATTGGCCTTGGGCATGGTGGATAAGTAGTTGGGAGTCACTTAACAGCCTGACCCTCTTAGCTCCACAAATGTGGGATAGTTTTAACCCAGCTATAGCCGCTTCGTATTCGGACTCATTATTGGATGCCCTGAAAGCAAAACAAATAGCTTGGTACATTTTGTCATCATATGGAGAAGTCAAACATACTCCTGCACCACATCCCATAGTGCTAGATCCACCATCTGTTCGGACGATCCACACTTTTTTATCTTTTATATCAGTAGCTTGTTCTGAATCCCTGTCGGAGTGGAATTCAACCAGAAAATCAGCCACAGCTTGGGATTTGACTGCTGTTCGGGGAGCAAAGTCTATGTCGAAGTCCCCCAACTCTACTGACCACTTAGTCATCCTGCTCGAAATGTCTGCTTTTTGAAGGACATTCTTCAGGGGAAAAGAGGTCCGGACGACGATAGGATGAGACTGGAAATAAGGCCTCATATTTCTTGCAGCTATCACCAGGGTTAATGCCAATTTTTCAAGTTTCAAGTAACGCCTCTCTGCATCTATCAAGCTTTTGCTGATGTAGTACACGGGATGGGGATGACCATCGACCTCTCTTACTAGCACAGCACTGATGGCACAACTTGAAACTGCCAAATATACGAAGAGAGTCTCCCCATCAACTCGCTTGAACAAAGTTTTGGGGGAGGACAGGTGTTTCTTGATCTCATTGAAAGCCTCATCACACTGCGGGGTCCAATCAAAGCCCTTTGCCCCTTTCAAAGTTTGAAAGAAAGGAGCACACCTGTCCGAAGACCTTGAGATAAATCTGTTTAAGGCAGCTAATCTCCCCGTTAACCGCTGTACTTCTTTAATGTTTCGAGGAGGCTCCATTTAGAATAGAGCATTGAGCTGGTCCGGATCAGGTTGTATTCCACGCTCACTTATGATATAGCCTATAAACTTCCCAGACTGCACTCCGAACACACACTTTTCAGGGTTTAACTTCAAATTCACTTTCACCAAGTTGACAAAAGTTTCTTGGAGATTGGACAAGTGCAACTGCTCATCCACACTCTTCACCATCATATCGTCAATGTATACTTCCATATTTCTTCCAATTTGATCAGCAAATGCCTTGTTGACTAACCTCTGATAAGTAGCCCCAGCATTTTTCAAACCAAATGGCATCACTTTGTAGCAATGAAGTCCCCTGTCAGTAACAAATGTGGTATGCTCTTGATCCTTCGGGTCCACTTGAATCTGATTGTATCCGGAGAAAGCATCCATAAAGGAAAGCAGCTTGTTCCCAGAGGTGGAGTCTACTAACTGATCAATCCGGGGGACCGGATACAAATCTTTTGGGCAAGCTCTATTGAGATCTGTGAAGTCAATGCACATGCGCCACTTGCCATTCTCCTTTTTTACCAAGACAGGATTGGCAGTCAACAAAAGGTACTGGGATTCCTTGATGTGCCCCATCTTTGTGAGTCTGTCAACCTCTTGTACAATGACATCAGCCTTTTCTTTAGAAAAAGCTCTTCTTTTTTGAACCACTGGTGCTACGTCTCTCCGGACAGACATGTGATGTGATATCACTTCTGACGGGACCCCGGTAACATCAGCATTGCACCAGGCAAAAACATGCTGATGGTTCTTCAAAAATTTCAACATTTCATTTTTCAACATAGGTGGCATCTTAGACCCTATCTTGACACTTTTCCCAACTTCCAAACAGTGTGTTTCCACCTCTTCGATCAGTATCAATACTCCAGGGGTCTCTCTGGGGTCATCAATTTTACCCTCACCCCCAGAAATGCCCTCAAACTGCTATTGTTCATTAATACGGACTGCCCCCAGCGTTCGAGGAGCCAGGGCAGTGACATAACATTCTCTTGCAATCTTTTGGCTGCTCCGGACGACTCCAACTTGTCCCTAAACAGCATACTTCAAGCACTGGTGGACTGTTGAAGCCACTACATGCATCCTAAAGAGCCAAGATCTCCCTAGAATAGCATTATAGCAAGTGGGACAATCCACCACCATAAAGAGTATTCTGACCATTTTCTTGAAAGGGCCCTTGCCCAATAACACATCTTCTTCGAACTCTCCGATCACATCTGCTGAGCTGCATGTGAAGCCCACAATTGACCTGTCCGAGTTCTGAATTACAGCTGTATTTTTCATTTTCTTGTAAGTGGTTAGGAAAAGGATATTGGCTGAGCTTCCAGTATCCACCAGGATTCGTCTTATTTCATTGCCCCCTATAGATGCTCCTATGACAACAACATCCTCATGAGGGCCAGCAATGTTTCTCAAATAATCTTCATCAAAAACAATGAAGGGGAATGAGCTTGGTGACTGATATGATGTCATGCCTCCTTCTAGCTGGGAGGCTAAAGTATGAACATGCCTCTTCCTTGAAGAAGCAGTAGGAGCTGTCATAGTGTCCCCTCCGAAAATTGTAAGCGACTCGAAAAACTTAATGAGCCCGGAGTCCGATCTAGAACATTCCTCTATAGCACCCACTCTGTTTCGAGTTGGATCAGGATCCAAGTATTCAGATTCCACGTCAAACCTTTCAACTATAACCATGGCTCCCTCTGGAGCAGCATTACTTGGACCAACCTGGTGAGTGTTATCAAGCCTGTTACCCCCTCTTCTTTTAACGTAAGCTCCCAGCTTTCCCCTCTCAATCAAGTTTTGAACTTCTTGTTTCAATGCTATGTAGTCATCAGTGGTATGACCAATATCATTGTGATATTGGCAAAAAGAGTTGTTGCGATGCTCTCTGGGAGACTGCAGTGTTGCCGGTCTCCGGTAATGCACCTCTTCCTTTGTTTTATCAAAAATGGTGGCCACACTTTCTTTTAACTCTGCGAACCACTCCGGTTGGACCCATGGCCCTCTTTTGTTTCTGGATTGCTGACTCTGAGCATGAGCAGCTGGCTGAGACTGAGCTTTTGCCCTACCATGCCCCTGTCCGGTCTCTCTTGCGTTGTTCCCGGACTGATTTTGATTTGGATTTGGTACCACTGGGGTAGACCTCACCTGCCTGTGCACCCTGGTTTTCTTTGTTTCATCGACGTTTATTTGTTTGCCAACCTGATTCAGCAACCCTCCCCATATCATGGCCTTCTTTCTCGTCACTGAATCAGCTAGATTGCCTGGGTTCAATCCTTGCCTTAGGGATGCTATTGCCACTTGTTCGAAGCAATCAGCCAACCCATTCTTGGTGTTCACAAAATGACTTATATATTCTTTCAAGGACTCATTTGGTTCCTGGGCACAATGGATTATTGTGTCTCCATTGCCCTTCAGCTCTTTACTCCCTACGAACTGCCTTCGAAAGGCTACCCAAAAAGTATCGAAATCTTTAATACAACCCTGAGGCAGGCTGTTGTACCATTTCAGAGCACTCCCCGTGAATGATTGGGAGAATGTCCTACAGAGTAGTTTATCATCGTCGTCAAAGTTCATCATGAAGTTTTTAAATTTCTCCAGATTGTTGTCCGGATCAGTATTGCCATTGTACTTCTCTATTTTGGTGCTGTCAAACCTCTTGGGGAGGTTTCCAGACATAATTTTAGAAGACAATGGAGATTGCCTCCAATTTCTTCCACGACTGAACACAGTATCCTCATTGGGAGTTGCAAAGAAACCTGGTTCATCGTGGAAAGCAAAGGGATCCATCAGCATCTTGTCCACATGCCTCCGGCTGTGTGATGACCCTTTACCAATATTCTTCTTCATCCTTCCATGTCTATCCCTTTTTCTTGAATACTTTTTGATCTGCCTTTGTTTCTTTCTAGTTCGACCCTCATCGCTGCTTGAGGATAAAGACTTTTCAACTCCTTCATCATCCGAAGAGCTATCAGAAGATTTCGAGCTTGAGTCAGAACTCTTCACAGGCTTGGACCGGTTAGACTTTTTAGAACTGGCATGAGTCTTTTTAGTGCTCACATGAGTTTTTGAAGACTCATACTCTCTGGGGTTATCGGTGTGATGAGCAGCCGATGCTTTGGACTTTTCTTTCATGCCCATCTTGGCCTTTTCAGCCCTCAGAGCTTCTATTTCACCCTTGAGCCTATCACGCTCTTCGATAGTGTACTCATCGTTCTCTTCCACCACTTCGAGCAAAGCTGGTGGTACTTCTGGATTGTCCGGATTCATACGGACAGATTTTCTTAGCTGGTTTTGAATGCTTGATTCAGGCACCTTCGTGCTCCCACTGTGGTCGCCAATTTGATGTGGATAATAATTGCCTGAGGTTAGGCTGGTAATTTCAGTTGGTGTTTAATGGTGGTGTGTGGGTGTTAAGTGTTTAGAGTAGAGTGTAGAGAGATAATTAAGCAGCTTGGTAGCAGTTAATTCTCATTACCCACACTTAATGCAGGTGGTTGGGTATTTATACCCTGATGTTTGGGCCCTTATGGGCTTTCGGGTCATGTTTAATGGACCCGGGTCATGTTCAAAGATCCATGAGCTCTAAATAGGAGAGCAAGTAGCTTAGTCAAGAAATGTTTAGGTTTTTAGTACTTTTGTCATAGTTCGAACAGTCCTATGGTCATAGTGTTCAAAGTGATCTGTCCGGTCCATGTGGTCTGTCCGGTCCAGAGGCCTTGGACTGATCTGTCCTTGTCCAGGGAGGGTGCAAAATTTGGACTCATCAAGTATCAACCCCAATTTCTAGGTGGCGGTATCCTAAATACAGACATAATAAGTACAATTATAGAGAATTTGATTGTTTTACTCAACATTATAGTTGCAAATGACACGACATGAAAGAGGTCAGGCCCCAACTTATAAGCCTTTTAATGGAATAGCAAAGGCGAATAAGATCTTCTATGCATCAATTTCCAATTTATAATTAGATAGTAATGACAAAGAATCTGAAATAGGAAAAACTATATTAATTATGTTAAATCTTTCCTTTATAAAAAAATCCAGTACGTATATATCTTTTATATCTCTTCTTAATATAAGGCAGTAAAAACCTCTATTGGTATTTGTTTCAGCAAAGAAATTCTGAGGAAAAGCATAGTAAGAAAGGTATTTCTTTTTTTACTATGTTTCTCTGATATTTATTTTCACGTTCCGTTGGTGTCAATTATTATGATTAAAAACATATTAGATGAAGATATCTGCACATAGGGAATGATCAGTCAACTAGAGCTAAGACTTTCCGTTTACATAATTGTTTTGTTGAGTAAAAACATTTTAGATGGGTTTTGGCTTGCTAACGAAAGAATTAATGGGCAATTTTTGTGTGTGTGTGTTTGATCACTGTGGAACTTAACCTAAGTATGTTTTTGTTAAAACTTTCCAAGATTTATATGGACTCCCTATATACTTTGTTTTTGGCTAAACGAAATAGGTTTTGTTTAATTTAGTTCGATTCGTTAGTACAAAAGAGAAAGAGATGGATTGATGGTCTTTTTGGTGAAAAAACGTTATTCTAGTTTAGTATGATCTTGAGGTGTAATTTAACCAAATTCTCATAGATTTATTCAGAAACAATGGCTTCTAAGTGGAAAAACTCAATCAGAAACTTGGTTTCTTATTTAGACTCAAGTATAGATATAAAAAAATTATATTGTTTTAATACCTACTAAATATTTTAACTTTTATATATGTGATTGTATGTAAAAATAAATCTCTGCTATAGACAACTTGGTTTTAATATTGATCATTCCAATGTATTGATGTAAAGGTTACAGAAAAACAAAAAATAACAATGTAGACTGTTCGTGAAGTTCTTGAGCGTGATAACTTCAAAGACTGGAGTCTGTGTATGCAGTGGTATTTGTTATCTCAAGATCTTTGGCATGTGGTGGAAGATGGTAATATTACAAATGAAAAAAATGATATATGTGGATTCAAAACCTGGAGAAAGAAGAACGCTGCAGCTATACATGCAATTCAAGTTTCATGTGGCAAAGAAGCATTTTCAAAAATAAGAGACCTTGACCTAGCCCAGGCTGTTTTGATAAAATTAAGAAAGGAGTATTATGAGCCGGGCCATAGATCTCCTCATACAGGTATGTAGTTATTTTTTTCTTAAACATGTAGAAGTACCATCTTGTCTTGCATAGGTATGTAATTATACTATCAATATTAAATGTTTGTTGGTCGTACCATACATATATATATATATATATAGCTTCTAGGGAGATGTGTTTTCACGATATGTGGAAGCTTGGATAATACTTATAAGTTCTAACTATATTATTTTTCATAATATACAGATACTAGCTTTCTTCAGTTTACTCCAATATGCAATGCAATAATGGTAGGTGCTCTCATTCTCACGATAATGATTGCTATGACTGTAACCATCCGAGGAGGGTACAACCAAGAAACTGGCTTTCCAATCTTAAAAGAAAAGCTCATGTTCATAGTTTTCATACAATCAACCTCACTTTCTCTTATTGCTTCCGCAATGTCTATCTTGATGTTTCTAGGAGTCCGAATAAAATGATAATAGGGCTACTTTTGTTATTCATATCTATTGCAGGTATGATTTTATCATTTGTTTCCAATAAAAAAAACTAATGTTGACCAAGAGGGTCAAAATTTGTTGCGTTGCAATTGTAGTCAAACGAAATTCGTCCACTAGATCAAAATTTGTTGTAATTGCAATATAAGGAATTTAGACTCCCTTTGTCGAACTCCAACCTGCAAAAATCACAGGGTTCACGACAATAAATTTTAAATCCAACCACTTTAAACATATCCACGAATCAACAAATCCATGTTTAAAATTATAAATTAAACATGAAATAACGTCTAAGTACAACATAAATACATAGGTTTTAACTATGAATAGTTCATCCACTATCTTATTTTCTTCCACTTAGTTCATCGATTTCAAAATCACCAGTGAGATTCCTTCAATTTTGCAAAATCTATAAATTTAGTCTTTTAAGTGGTTTTTTTTTGACGTCATGGACTAAATTTATAGATTTTGCTAGATCTAAAAATCTTGATTTTGAAATCAATAGATCAAATGAAAAAAGAAGGAATAATCGATGAACTATTTACTAATTCAATTCTAAAATATATCTAAACAACTAATAAATAAATAAATCATTTTATTTTTTATAATTTTCATATATTTTAAAACTAGTAGTCCTTTATAGAAAATATATTGAAACCAAAATCAAAATTGAAATTAGGACTCTTAAAAAATTATCTAAAGTTTCAAATTAAGAAAAAAAACGGTGCAGAATTTAATCAGATATTTTTTATCTCTTGAGTTTTGAAAAATTTATAGTATTTATATTATATTCTTTAACAACTTTTTTATCTATAATTTGGTGTCCGAGTCCGATGCTTTTAATAAAAAGAAAAAGAATACGTGATGCAAAAATTAAACAAAAATAATATAATTATCAATATTATTTTAAAACACTAGCTATTTTTAGTTTTGTTCTATTTAGTGGGCCAAACACGATTTAAGTTTGGATTTGCGTCTATATCCAACATGGTTTTGTTCTATTTTAAATTTTGTTATGCTTATATTAATTGGATTGTTGAAATTCGTGTCTTTGCCCCATATCTTTTGACCCCATATCTTTTGAAATAATTTCAGTAACGGGATTAATTTTAATTATTTTATTTTTTAAAATCTATTTAATTATCATGAATTTAATTGTTTTATTTTAAGAAAAAATATAAGAGATTGAGGGTCTGTTATAGATTTAAAACCAATTACTCTTATCAAGTAGAATTAATATTTACATATCCACGTTTGTCGAAACTTTTTTTTAATCGTTGTTTTAATTTTTGTATTTGTGAATTTAAAAAGTTTAATCTTAATTTGAAAATATAATACATGGAAAGCCGCGATTAGATAGAATCTCCTAAAAATGTAACTACCAAGTTTTGTCTCATAACAAGTTCATTTTTTAAATTGACGGCGAGCTTTTAAATATCTAAATGTTTATTTTGGAATGTAACGACCATATACAACATAAATATGTCATTAACTATATTATAAGTAATAGTATATCTATAACAATTTTTATAAAAATCACGATTCACCTATCTGAAATAGATTGCATAATTATATAATTGTTTTTTTTTTGCATTATGCTACTAGCCATGTCTCTCACCCTCGGATAGGTTCTGGATTATTTGGAATTCTAGTGTTATCTCTATATTCATTTTATCTTCCTCCTTGCAATACATCCAATATAAAGCTAGAAGTTTTAACTTCTCTTTCTTATATTGTTTTACCGTCATATACGCTTTCAACGACGCTCATCCACAATGGTGATTTAGAAGTCATTGTGGCCCTAAATAAGGGATCTTCATGGGCCACATTTGGAATTTTCAGCGTTATCCATAAACGGAGGAACGAATAGGCTCCATGAAGTACTTGACTATATTAATCAAAAAATTAGAAACATTGTTATGTGAGCTCAGGGACCTTTATTTCACTAGCTTCCAATTCTCTTGGATTAACAAACAACCTCTCGATCTTATCTCTTCAAAAATATAATGTTTTAGTTAACAGTGATTAAGACGAATATTTTCTAATGTCTTTCACTCATTATGGCTTTTCTCATTCATCGTACCATATTATAGTCACACTAAATCTAGGCACCCCTTTCCCTTATAGGAAACAATCATTCAAAAATTTCAAAAATTGGTAATTTTACCCTCAATTCAAAGATATTGTCACAAATAGTTAGAATCTTCCTATCGGCGCTCAAGGTATGAGCATGGTTTCTCAAAAACTCATTTGCCTTCAATTTATTCGTTGTAGTCTTAACTGTAAGGAAAATATGGATATTAGCTCTCAGGTATCCAACGCCTAAAATGACTTATTTCATGTTGAAACTATCTTTGCTCGGGACCTCTCAAGTCTCCCTTTTGTGGTTTCATATTCCTTCATTTTCCTCAACAGAGTTGAAAAATATTTCCTAAAAAAAATATTGAGAGCGTGTCGAGTCAAACTCGTAGAACAAAACACAAATGTTTCCATAATAGTATCAAAACACGTACTTTATGTAAAAGAATTGTTTGTATCTATAATAATATACAGACCTCATAACCACAACATTCAGAGTTGATAATATCATGGTGAACTACTTTAAGGATATCATTGGCACAAGACATTCTCTAGGTTATCCGGGTCTCGCTAGGGTTTATATTATAATTTCTCCAAATGTCAAACCAATGGTTAAGACATCCATGTTTCGCATTGTAACACGTGAGGAGATTTAAAATGCCTTATGTAGTATTTATAGTAATAAATCGTACGAGCCTAAGGTTACAATGCGAGTTTCTTCAAGCAGTCATGAAATATTTTGGTAACATATATATGCAATGAGTTCTTAATTTCTTCACTTATGATCTCTTAAAACCTTATTATAAGTATGCCTTTATTCTCATTATTCTTAAAAATAACATTCTTTCATACCCCGCATATTTCAGACATATTTCTTGTTGCAACATCTAGATTAGTGAAGATCCTAATGGTAATTTCCAATGTAGGAGGGGGCTGAGGAAAAGTGACCCTCTCTTTTACTTAATTTTCATCATCATAATGCAAGTCATATCCAGTATCCTTATGAAGAAAATTAGTAACAATAAATTTAAATTCCATTAGAAATAAAGCTTGAATTAGTAAATATTTATTTTATTGGTGACTCAATGATTTTATATCACAAAGATCTAAACTCTCAATCTAATCAAATATGATTTGGGATGAGTTTTTTTCTCTTCTCAAGTCTCAAAGTCAGTTTTGCAATAAGTCATATTTTCTTTTTTGAGATAAACCTCACCATTAAAAATGATTTGATCGACATTGTAAGGTGCACGGTAAGCTCTCTTCTTGTGAATTTATTAGAAGTATCTCTTCTCACATACCATCTTTTCTAAAATAATTGTCGTTATATCTTACAAAATATCATTGCTCATATAGGTTTTTGGACCTAAACACTTATGTTATACATGAAGACCCTATAGTTTATCAAATCCGTTCTCTTCGTTGGCCATGTATAATGGTCCTCGATCTTCATTATCTCGTCTAGGAATCTTAAAGAGATATATCAATCCTTTCGACGCTCCCTCTCGGTCAATCCATAAAATGAAGGTTTAGAGGCAAATGTGTTTTACTCCAATGTAAAATTTCCTATGATGAAAGGCGGCCTTAGGATTATAGCTCTCAAAATATGAAATCAAGAGTCTGTTCCTAAACACATATGGTTCTAATTTAGTGAAAGAAACTCAATATGGTGTGATTGAATTAACGCAAAAATATTAAAGATAATAACTTTATGTATTAAATTTTGGTTTTCTCCCTCATGGACTTGGACGAAACTTTTATGTCTTATGCATTTGGTTAGTAAAATTTACATGGTAATGATCGATAATGAGGAATTTATCTTTTTTTTACATGCATTGTGTTTTCTCATTACCTTCATGGTAACCCATTATAGGCAAAATATTATTCATGACTCAAGTTTTGACACTAATACCAAGGTATCAAACATTATTCGGGATGGACTCTGGAACTACCCATCCTAATAAATATTTTCAAGTGCTAGGAATCATCCTAACATTCAAGAGATTAAAAACCTCATTATCTTTCTTCATATTCCAAGCATCAACTAAAATGATTTCTAATTTTGGACCACCAAAAGTGGAAACACTAAGTTCATTGTCAAAAACACCTACAATGTTTTATATACATCCACCTCTTCTGTTGTGTAGACCGGACTTCTTGGATTAGAGAGACGTCAAACATTTCCGACTCTCAAAACCTTTATTTTTTGTATTCTTTCTTTTGCACGGTAATATGCCACGTCTGGCAGAAGAGAAATACAATAATCTTTTGTTCACCTCCCGCTCTTGTATATGGAGTATCGAATTGTATGCTTTATGACCTTCGGTTTAGATTCCTTAGTACCAAGGTTGTATGAGGAGTGTAATCTCTACATTTATTCTAACTTATTTTTGTTATATGTACTCATATCCCCCTCATGTTGTGGTTACTTTTGTTGATTGTTGGACCTTATTGCAAACTGATTATGTGTTGTTCATGTTGCAACGTGTACGTGGGGTTTATAGGATCATTATATTGGTACCCAACTTTACCTTCTTGTTATTATATTTACTCATTTGACTCATATTTGGGTCTAACTATTCTTCTTATTACTATATTTAATTCTTATATGTCAATCTTTCTTGACGTCTTACGTAATTGTAAGAACAATTTCACTTTATTTAATATATTTTCCTACAAAAAAACTAATAATTTTATAAAGAAATTTTAAGTCAAACATACTAAAAGTAAATGATTATTCAGGGTTCATTATTTTTTTATTATTATTAATAGACCACCTAAGTGGTAATTTTGACCTTTTATTTTTTATATTACTAAATATTTCCAATATTACTACTTTTGATACTTTTGATTCGATATTTGATTGATTTTTTAGCTTTAAAATCACGGAATTAGTTAATAATTTATTTATTTTAAAAGTAATGCATCAAAAATAAAAATAGTTATTAGCACGAGTATACGGGGCATCTCCGATGAAATGGTTGAAAGCTAAATATAGAACATCATTTCTGGCATATATAATCTGGAATGAAATCAAGGTGAATACTAAAAACATACTAGCATTTTACAACTAAAAGTACATGAGAGTAGTGATATATATTAATGGATTAGAAATATCAGGGATTGAACGCAATCCATCTTAACAAACAGGTTGCAGTCCAAGTGTTAGAAAAATTGTAAAAAAATACATAAAGTTAGTAATAGAGAATATAAGGTTATCCCAACCAAACAAAATAGGTTATGTGGAAATGATATCAGAGGTCATAGAGCATGTGATACGATACCGCAGAGACCAGGAGGTCGGGGAACTCAAAATTCTTGAATTTATCTCTTGCCAACTATGATAGGTTACCGCACTAAAGCATGCATGCCAAAAGTGACATTGTGAGGGTGTCCAGTTCACGGACACCTGAAGCCAACTTTATGAATCTTGGTCATTCAGTATCAACCCCAATTTTCAGGTGGCGGTATCCTAAATACAGACATAATAAGTACAATCATAGAGAATTTGATTGTTTTACTCAGCATTATAGTTGCAAATGACACGACATGGAAGAGGTCAGGCCCCAACTTATAAGCCTTTTAATGGAATAGCAAAGACGAATAAGATCTTCAACGCATCAATTTCCAATTTATAATTAGATAGTAATGACAAAGAATCTGAAATAAGAAAAACTATATTAATTATGTTAAATCTTTCCTTTATTAAAAAATCCAGTACGTATATATCTTTTATGTCTCTTCTTAATATAAGGCAGTAAAAACCTCTATTGGTATTTGTTTCAGCAAAGAAATTCTGAGAAAAAGCATAGTAAGACAGGTATTTCTTTTTTTTACTATGTTTCTTTTATATTTATTTTCACGTTCCGTTGGTGTCAATTATTATGACTAAAAACATATTAGATGAAGATATCTGCACATAGGGAATGATCAGTCAACTAGAGCTAAGAGTTGTCGTTTACATAATTGTTTTGTTGAGTAAAAACATATTAGATGGGTTTTGGCTTTCTAACGAAAGAATTAATGGGCAATTTTTATGTGCGTGTTTGATCACTGTGGAACTTAACCTAAGTATGTTTTTGTTAAAACTTTCCAAGATTTATATAGACTCCCTGTATACTTTGTTTTTGGCTAAACGAAATAGGTTTTGTTTAATTTAGTTCGAGTCGTTAGTACAAAAGAGAAAGATATGGATTGATGGTCTTTTTGGTGAAAAAACGTTATTCTAGTTTAGTATGATCTTGGGGTGTACTTTAACCAAATTCTCATAGATTTATTCAGAAACAATGGCTTCTAAGTGGAAAAACTCAATTAGAACTTGGTTTCTTATTTAGACTCAAGTATAGATATAAAAATTTTATACTGTTTTAATACCTACTAAATATTTTAACATTTATATATGTGATTGTATGTAAAAATAAATCTCTGCTATAGACAACTTGGTTTTAATATTGATCATTCCAATGTATTGATGTAAAGGTTACAGAAAAACAAAAAATGACAATGCAGACTGTTCGTGAAGTTCTTGAGCGTGATAACTTCAAAGACTGGAGTCTGTGTATGCAGTGGTATTTGTTATCTCAAGATCTTTGGCAGGTGGTGGAAGATGGTAATATTCCAAACGAAGAAAATGATATATGTGGATTCAAAACCTGGAGAAAGAAGAACGCTGCAGCTATACATGCAATTCAAGTTTCATGTGGCAAAGAAGCATTTTTAAAAATAAGAGACCTTGACCTAGCCCAGGCTGTTTGGATAAAATTAAGAAATGAGTATTATGAGCCGGGCCATAGATCTCCTCATACAAGTATGTAGTTACTTTTTTCTTAAACATGTAGAAGTACCATCTTGTCTTGCATAGGTATGTAATTATACTATCAATATTAAATGTTTGTTGGTCGTACCATATATATATATATATAGCTTCTAGGGAGATGTGTTTTCACGATATGTGGAAGCTCGGATAATACTTATAATTTCTAACTATATTATGTTTCATAATATACAGATACCAGCTTTCTTCAGTTTACTCCAATATGCAATGCAATAATGGTAGGTGCTCTCATTCTCACGATAATGATTTTTATGACTGTAACCATCCGAGGAGGGTACAACCAAGAAACTGGCTTTCCAATCTTAAGAGAAAAGCCCATGTTCATAGTTTTCATACAATCAACCTCAGTTTCTCTTATTGCTTCCGCAATGTCTATCTTGATGTTTCTAGGAGTCCGAATAAAATGATAATAGGGCTACTTTTGTTATTCATATCTATTGCATGTATGATTTTATCATTTGTCTCCAATAAAAAAAATTAATGTCGACCAAGAGGGTCAAAAAAAATTTCGTTGCAATTGTAGTCGAACGAAATTCGTCAACTAGATCAAAATTTGTTGTAATTGCAATATAAGGAATTTAGACTCCCTTTGTCGAACTCCAACCTGCAAAAATCACAAGGTTCACGACAATAAATTTTAAATCCAACCACTTTAAACATATCCACGAATCAACAAATCCATGTTTAAAATTATAAATTAAACATCAAATAACGTCTAAGTACAGCATAAATATATAGGTTTTAACTAGGAATAGTTCATCCACTATCTTATTTTCTTCCATTTAGTTCATCGATTTCAAAATCACCAGTGAGATTCCTTCAATTTTGCAAAATCTATAAATTTAGTCTTTTAAGTGGGTTTTTTTTGACGTCATGGACTAAATTTATAGATTTTGCTAGATCTAAAAATCCTGATTTTGAAATCAATAGATCAAATGAAAAAAGAAGGAATAATCGATGAACTATTTACTAATTCAATTCTAAAATATATCTAAACAATTAATAAATAAATAAATCATTTTATTTTTTATAATTTTCATATATTTTAAAACTAGTAGTCCTTTATAGAAAATGAATATAAAATTAAAAATCAATGTAAAGATAATTTTTATTGGATTAAAATAAAATATATTGAAACCAAAATCAAAATTGAAATTAGGACTCTTAAAAAATTATCTAAAGTTTCAAATTAAGAAAAAAAAACGGTGCAGAATTTAATCAGATATTTTTGTATCTCTTGAGTTTTGAAAAATTTATAGTATTTTTATTATATTCTTTGACAACTTTTTTATCTATAATTTGGTGTCCTAGTCCGATGCTTTTAATAAAAAGAAAAAAAATACGTGATGCAAAAATTAAACAAAAATAATATAATTATCAATATTATTTTAAAACACTAGCTATTTTTAGTTTTGTTCTATTTATTAGGCCAAGCACGATTTAAGTTTGGATTTGCGTCTATATCCAACATGGTTTTTTTCTATTTTAAATTTTGTTATGCCTATATTAATTGGATTGTTGAAATTTGTGTCTTTGCCCCATATCTTTTGACCCCGTATCTTTTGAAATAATTTCAGTAACGGGATTAATTTTAATTATTTTATTTTTTAAAATCTATTCAATTATCATGAATTTAATTGTTTTATCTTAAGAAAAAATATAAGAGACTAACGTCTGTTATAGATTTAAAACCAATTACTATTATCAAGTAGAATTAATATTTACATATCTACGTTTGTCGAAACTTTTTTTTAATCGTTGTTTTAATTTTCGTATTTGTGAATTTAAAAAGTTTAATCTTAATTTGAAAATATAATACATCGAAAGCCGCGATTAGATAGAATCTCCTAAAAATGTAACTACCAAGTTTTATCTCGTAAGAAATTCATTTTTTAAATTGACGGTGAGCTTTTAAATATCTAAATGTTTATTTTGGAATGTAACGACCATATACAACATAAATATGTTATTAACTATATTATAAGTAATAGTATTTCTATAACATTTTTTTATAAAAATCACGATTCACCTATCTGAAATAGATTGCATAATTATATATATGGTTTTTTTTTGCATTATGCTACTAGCCATGTCTCTCACCCTCGGATAGGTTCTGGATTATTTGGAATTCTAGTGTTATCTCTATATTCATTTTATCTTCCTCCTTGCAATACATCCAATATAAAGCTAGAAGTTTTAACTTCTCTTTCTTATATTGTTTTACCGTCATATACGCTTTCAACGACGCTCATCCACAATGGTGATTTAGAAGTCATTGTGGCCCTAAATAAGGGATCTTCATGAGCCACCTTTGGAATTTTCAGCGTTATCCATAAACGGAAGAACGAATAGGCTCCATGAAGTACTTGACTATATTAATCAAAAAATTCAAAACATTGTTATGTGAGCTCAGGGACCTTTATTTCACTAGCTTCCAATTCTCTTGGATTAACAAACAACCTCTCGATCTTATCTCTTCCAAAATATAATGTTTTAGTTAACAGTGATTAAGACGAATATTTTCTAATGTCTTTCACTCATTATGGCTTTTCTCGTTCATCGTACCATATTATAGTCACACTAAATCTAGGCACCCCTTTCCCTTATAGGAAAAAATCATTCAAAAATTTCAAAAATTGGTAATTTTACCCTCAATTCAAAGATATTGTCACAAATAGTTAGAATCTTCCTATCGGCGCTCAAGGTATGAGCATGGTTTCTCAAAAACTCATTTGCCTTCAATTTATTCGTTGTAGTCTTAACTGTAAGGAAAATATGGATATTAGCTCTCAGGTATCCAACGCCTAAAATGACTTATTTCATGTTGAAACTATCTTTGCTCGGGACCTCTCAAGTCTCCCTTTTGTGGTTTCATATTCCTTCATTTTCCTCAACAGAGTTGAAAAATATTTCCTAAAAAAAATATTGAGAGCGTGTCGAGTCAAACTCGTAGACCAAAACACAAATGTTTCCATAATAGTATCAAAACACGTACTTTATGTAAAAGAATTGTTTGTATCTATAATAATATACAGACCTCATAACCACAACATTCAGAGTTGATAATATCTTGGTGAACTACTTTAAGGATATCATTGGCACAAGACATTCTCTAGGTTATCCAGGTCTCGCTAGGGTTTATATTATAATTTCTCCAAATGTCAAACCAATGGTTAAGACATCCATGTTTCGCATTGTAACACGGGAGGAGATTTAAAATGCCTTATGTAGTATTTATAGTAATAAATCCTACGAGCCTAAGGCCACAATGCGAGTTTCTTCAAGCAGTCATGAAATATTTTGGCAACATATATATGCAATGAGTTCTTAATTTCTTCAGTTATGATCTCTTAAAACCTTATTAGAATTATGCCTCTATTTTCATTATTCTTAAAAATAACATTCTTTCATACCCCGCATATTTCAGACATATTTCTTGTTGCAACATCTAGATTAGTGAAGATCCTAATGGTAATTTCCAATATAGGAGGGGGCTGAGGAAAAGTGACCCTCTTTGTTACTTAATTTTCATCCTCGTAATGCAAGTCATATCCAGTATCCTTATGAAGAAAATTAGTAACAATAAATTTAAATTTCATTAGAAATAAAGCTTGAATTAGTAAATATTTATTTTATTGGTGACTCAATGGTTTTATATCACAAAGATCTAAACTCTCAATCTAATCAAAGATGATTTGGGATGAGTTTTTTTCTCTTCTCAAGTCTCAAAGTCAGTCTTGCAATAAGTCATATTTTCTTTTTTGAGATAAACCTCACCATTAAAAATGATTTGATCGACATTGTAAGGTGCACGGTAAGCTCTCTTCTTGTGAAGTTATTAGAAGTATCTCTTCTCACATACCATATTTTCTAAAATAATTGTCGTTATATCTTACAAAATATCATTGCTCATATAAGTTTTTGGACCCAAACACTTATGTTATACATGAAGACTCTATAGTTTATCAAATCGGTTCTCTTCGTTGGCCATGTATAATGGTCCTCGATCTTCATTATCTCGTCTAGGAATCTTAAAGAGATATATCAATCCTTTCGACGCTCCCTCTCGGTCAATCCATAAAATGAAGGTTTAGAGGCAAATGTGTTTTACTCCAATGTAAAATTTCCTATGATGAAAGGTGGCCTTAGGATTATAGCTCTCAAAATATGAAATCAAGAGTTTGTTCTTAAACACATATGGTTCTTATTTAGTGAAAGAAACTCAATATGGTGTGATTGAATTAACGCGAAAATATTAAAGATAATAACTTTATGTTTTAAATTTTGGCTTTTCTCCCTCATGGACTTGGATGAAACTTTTATGTCTTATGCATTTGGTTAGTAAAATTTACATGGTAATGATTGATAATGAGGAATATATATTTTTTGGCATGTATTGTGTTTTCTCATTACCTTCATGGTAACCCATTATAGGCAAAATATTATTCATGACTCAAGTTTTGACACTAATACCAAGGTATCAAACATTATTCGGGATGGACTCTGGAACTACCCATCCTAATAAATATTTTCAAGTGCTAAGAATCATCCTAACATTCAAGAGATTAAAAACATCATTATATTTCTTCATATTCCAAGCATCAACTAAAATGATTTCTAATTTTGGACCACCAAAAGTGGAAACACTAAGTTCATTGTGAAAAACACCTACAATGTTATATATACACCCACCTCTTCTGTTGTGTAGACCGGACTTCTTGGATTAGAGAGACGTCGAACATTTATGACTCTCAAAACCTTTATTTATTGTATTCTTTCTTTTGCACGGTAATATGCCACGTCTGGCAGAAGAGAAATACAATAATCTTTTGTTCACCTCCCGCTCTTATATATGGAGTATCGAATCGTATGCTTTATGACCTTCGGTTTAGATTCCTTGATACCAAGGTTGTATGAGGAGTGTAATCTCCACATTTATTCTAACTTATTTTTGTTATATGTACTCATATCCCCCTCATGTTGTGGTTACTTTTGTTGATTGTTGGACCTTATTGCAAACTGATTATGTGTTGTTTATGTTGCAACGTGTACATGGGGTTTATAGGATCATTATATTGGTACCCAACTTTACCTTCTTGTTATTATATTTACTCATTTGACTCATATTTGGGTCTAACTATTCTTCTTATTATTATATTTAATTCTTATATGTCAATCTTTCTTGACGTCTTACGTAATTGTAAGAACAATTTCACTTTATTTAATATATTTTCCTACAAAAAAACTAATAATTTTATAAAGAAATTTTAAGTCAAACATACTAAAAGTAAATGCTTATTAAGGGTTCATTATTTTATTATTATTAAGAGACCACCTAAGTGGTAATTTTGACCTCTTATTTTTTTTATTACTAAATATTTCCAATATTACTACTTTTGATTCGACATTTGTTTGATTTTTAGCTTTAAAATCATGGAATTGGTTAATAATTTATTTATTTTAAAAGTAATGCATCAAAAATAAAAATAGTTATTAGCACGAGTATACGGGGCATCTCCGATGAAATGGTTGAAAGCTAAATATAGAACATCATTTCTGGCATATATAATCTGGAATGAAATCAAGGTGAATACTAAAAACATACTAGCATTTTACAACTAAAAGTACATGAGAGTAGGGATGTATATATAAATGGATTAGAAATATCAGGGATTGAACGCAATCCATCTTAACAAACAGGCTGCAATGCAAGTGTTAGAAAATTGTAAAAAAATACATAAAGTTAGTAATAAAGAATATAAGGTTATCCCAACCAAACAAAATAGGTTATATGGAAATGATATCAGAGGTCATAGAGCATGTGATACGATACCGCAGAGACTAGGAGGTCGGGGAACTCAAAATTCTTGAATTTATCTCCTGCCAACTATGATAGGTTACCGCACTAAAGCATGCATGCCAAATGTGACATTGTGAGGGTGTCCAGTTCACGGACACCTGAAGCCAACTTTATGAATCTTGGTCATTCAGTATCAACCCCAATTTTCAGGTGGCGGTATCCTAAATACAGACATAATAAGTACAATCATAGAGAATTTGATTGTTTTACTCAGCATTATAGTTGCAAATGACACGACATGGAAGAGGTCAAGCCCCAACTTATAAACCTTCTCGAGTAGGTAATTTTCTAATGATTCCAAGTTATTAAATAAAATAATGGTGAGAAATTTTATATAGATGTCATACTAACCTTTCTCACTCGATACATGAAGCGGACATACAGATGGTATAGTAAGTATTAACGGTAAAACTTACATTACCATTTTGACACACCATCATTGCATATTACTCTAATAAGCTCAATGAGGAAGAAGTGAGAGGATGAAGTCATGAACATCCACGATATTATAGTGGTTTCTTACGTTATTCAATTTGATTCAGGAGGGTGAATACCATATATGCTCCGTAATGATATATGAGACTTTGAGATTCCTAACCTGAGTTACTTTTCCAGTAGCGGGAAATCATAATGGTGAGGAGGAGCCACATATCATGCCAGAATGATGTGGGTTTCCTATTACCTATTGTCACTTTATATTTTTTTTTTGTGATAGGCCTAAAGCCAAAGATTGTTCTCTATATACGGGATGGAGAAAGGATAATGTTTATGTTCCAAAAGTTTTTATTTTTTATTTTTTTAAGTTTTTATCCAGTCATACCAAATGTCAGAGTTAATTTCACTTACAATGTTCCAACATGTGCTTGAAAATGACCACCTAATTTTATAATTTTAGGTATAGGATCCCAAAGTCCCATTTCTGTGTGGGGAAGGTAACATTTTGCTCATGCGACCTTAGCCCCATAAAGCTTCATTTCATGATCTGACCAAATCAAGTGATATAGGATTTGGTTTATATGGTTGAGGACCATTACCTGTACAATAAATATAGAGTACCATTATACTTTCCCCACAATGGTAAATTAGTTTATAAGTTGGAGTCTTCAAAAATAATAAATGTGTTTGGATGTCTAATAACTAATTTTAGATATAACATTTTCAAGGATGAGGAGATATTTACTGAATTAACGTTAACCAATGATGAAAGACACACCTAAGTACTCTTCTCATAGCTAATAATGTTGATAAGTTTAGTATGAAGAGTTTGGTCGACCCCATAGAGGAAAATATGGCTATCTGTTTTGTTGACGTGAAGGCCCGAGAGGCAAGATAATTTATCAAGACCATCATTGATGAGCATAAGTTATTGAGGATCACCTCGAAGAAAAATGATAAGATATCCATAAAATAAATATTAACAATGCATGACTTATACCATTTTTAGTGGAAGTTGAATTTTATGTCGCTACTTTCTTTTTATGAATTTTTCAGAGGACTGGCATTACTAAAAAACAAAGGGTCTCCTTGTCGGAGTCATTTTTCTCGTGATTTTTTTTGAAGGTCCCCGTTAATATATACATTATAGAAAAGATAGGAATTCATTGAACAATCCAAAAGATCACATTAGTATCGAAACCTATGACAATAAATATGTAAAAGATGATTCATCAACGTACATTATCCAAAGCCTTTATAAGGTCGATTTTAAAGTAACCCTCGTTATCTTTTATTAGTATGGTAGCTCCTCAAAAAATCATGTGAAGAAAGATATTAGCTGAGATGATATGACTAGAATAACTTCATATTGACATTTATTGTTTAAGTCAACATATAAGCTTGATTTTATGAGCTAGAATCTGGAAAATGAATTTATAAGTGACATCACAACAATAATGGGTCTTATATATAAACATATGATAGTATTTTTATTCCATAGGGATTCGAAACAATCCAAATCGAAAAAAACATGGACAACATTGCATAAATATTTCCCAACGATGTTTTAGAAGGTTTTGAAAAACCTCGTATTATAGTTATCTGGATCAAAGGATTTGTTATTATCAATACTAAATATGATACTTTTAATTTCCTTATATGTTATATTTTGAGTCATTCAAACTTCCTTTTCATGATTACTTTTAGTGATATGAGAGAAGAAATATGAGAAATCTATGGGAAGTCCCGAGGGCTATTAGAACCCAATAATATGGTGAAGTACTCCATGAAGTATTGGGGACCCCAAAATGAGTCAATTTGAGTACCTCATTGGGTGTTAGTGATATATATAAATTTATTTCAAACGGTATAGGTTTTGGACTATTATGGAAGAATCTTGTATTACAATATCCAAGTTTGAGCCAGAATAATCTGACTTTTAATGGAAAAACGATTAAGGACAAACTAAAGAAGTCAAAGAGGCTTCGATATATTAGAGAATAATATATGGTTTATGAGGTTGATAACTAAGTTAGGCTGGATAAGGGAAATATCATTTTGGATGTTTGACACCCGCAAACTTATATCATTGAAGTCGCGAGAGTTTAGACCATAAAGGTCGTCCGGCTTTTCCAGTTTAAGTGATATAATTTGTATACATTGGGCAACAAGATAAAGGTTCTAGCTAGTGGAGACTATGATTTTTGAATTAGGGTAGGTCTACCACATGCTGAAAAATATAAAATGTTTTTTATCGTAGGGATGAAGAATACTAAGGTTGATGATAATTTTTGTGTTATCAAATGTGCGAGGGAGGGGTAGTGAGAATATTACATTAGAAACAATTTTCCTCAGTTCATATCAGTTATTATGGACTAATCAATTTTGGAAGAGATTGGATTGTCGACTTGTTTGTTTGAATATGAGAAAATAAAGCATGCAGCACGGAGGTCACTTAGTTCACAGTTATGGAAACATCTATTAAAATCTTTGGTAAAGTATAAATCGAATGAACCAATACATTATATTGAATTGCGAATGACATTGAAATCCTCAATGGCTACCCATAAAGTTGCCCAGGTTGGGGGGCAAAATGGCGTTATGTTCAAATTAAAAAAAGGGTACGATCATATCCCTCGTTAAAAGCATATATTTCATATGATCCGAAGATAGTTGGGTTGTTATGGAAATTCACTTTATAGTAAATGTATTAAGGGGATGAAGAGATGACCGAAATGGAAATAACACTAGGATTTCATATAATTCAGATCTGACAATAATTGTGAGAATATTGTTAGTTTTAGTCTTATATTGGTGGAAACAAATATGATATGGTTACTCCCTCGCAATAATGGCAAGCTTATTCATGTCTTTAGTGACGTTTCAACCCTTCCCTAATGAGTCTTTGACTTGTCTGACTCACTGTAGTGATTCGTGCTGATTGTAGGTTGCTTGTGGCGGTACCTTGGTTTTATACTTCATAAATATAATGCAGGAGCCACACAAATCTTCAACCTGTAAACTTACATCATAAATCTAGCCTCAACTAACTCTTTAGTTTGAAATTAATAAAATTCATTTCTTTTATAATATTTATAAGCAAACTTTCAACCCACTCATTCACCCAATACCTCCCGGTTATCACCCAAAAACCTTTTCATATTACATAAAACTTCATTATCAAATCATATTTCTCATTTACTGTAAAAAAAATTATAACCCCAAACTAAATCACCAAATTTGCACCGTATGTGAAAAACTAAGGTCCAAGTAAGATTGTTTTTTCAACAAAATCTAAAAAATCTAAAATATCCAAAATAATAATAATAATGTTGCTTTCATATACAAGCTCATAGAATAATTTTGTTCCATAAGCAAATGTTATGCATGATGCACCTATTGGGCACAACGCATACCTCCAGTAGCAGTTGGACTAGATGAGAGATGAACACTTAGCATTGATGAGTCCGGAAATTTTCACCACTTACTGTAAAAATCGGACAAGGGAAATTCGGACAAAAAACACCCACTGAACCATCCAAACTGGACAAAAGTACTAAAAACTAATCACCTTTTGACTAAACTAATTGCTAATCTGCTTAATAAACTAATGGGTTTTTGAACTCGGCCCAGTTTCATAAGTTTGACCCGAAAGCCCATGTGGCCCATAATTAAGGGTATAAATACCCAACCACTTTCATTAATGAGGGTAATGAACATGTAATACAACCAAGTAGCTTAAATTTCTCACTACAAAACACCCAAACATTAAATACCTTTGAAACACCACAAAACACCTGACTAAATTACCCTCACTCGAAAATAATCCACACCAAATTGGCGACCACCGTGGGAGGAGAAGGTGCCTGAATTTAGCATTCAAGACCATCAAGAAAAGCCAGTTTGGATGAATCCGGACGAGCAGGCAGTACCACCAACTTTGGCAGAAGTGGCGGGAGAAAAATGATGAATACACGATTGAAGAGCGAGATAGATTAAAAGCTGAGATAAAAGCTTTGAGGGCTGCTAAAAGGGTGAAGATGGGCTTAAAAAAAATAAAAAGTGTCAGCCGTTCACCACACTGACAATTTTAGGGAGCATGACCCATCAGCAAAAACCCATGTAAGTACTAAAAAGACTCATGCTAGCTCAAAGAAGTCTCACAGGTCTAAACCAGTGGAGAGCTCAGATTCAGATTTAGAATCTTCTAGTAGCTCCTCGAACGAAGATGGAGTTGAGAAGTCCCTGTCATCCAGCAGCGATGAAGACCGTTCAAAAAGAAGTAGAAGTTGGTCAAAAAGTATTCAAGAAAGAGGGACAGACATGGAAGGTTGAAAAGACATCTAGGAAAAGGGTCATCTCATGGTTACAGCCATGGTCGGAGACATGCATACTGACTGTTGATGGATCCTTTCGCCTTTCATGATGAACCAGGTATCTTTGTAACTCCCAATGAAGATATTGTGTTTAGTCGTGGCCGGAATTGGAGACAATCTCCATTGTCTTCCAAGATACTGTCCGGAAACCTTCCTAAGAGGTTTGACAGCACACGGATGGAAAAATAAAAGATCCAGATAATCATCTGGAGCAAATCAAAAAACTTTATGATGAATTTTGACGATGATGATAAGTTTCTTTGTAGAGCGTTCTCCCAGTATTTTACGGGGAGTGCTCTGAAGTGGTACAATAGTCTGTCACAGGGTTGCATCAAAAAATTTGATACTTTTTGGGTGGTCTTCAGGAGGCAGTTCGTCGGAAGTAAAGAAGTGAAGCGAAGGGAAATGGAGACACTATTATCCATCTAAGGCAGGGTTTGAACCCTGGTAATTTGGTTGATTCAGTAACCAGAAAGAAGGCCATGACGTGGGGCGGTTTACTGAATCAGGTGGGGAAACAAATCAATGTAGATGAAACGAAAAAGACCAGGGTGCATAGGCAGGTGAGATCGGCCCCAGTTGCACCAAACCAGAACCAGAATCAGTCTGGGTACAAGGCTAAGGAAGCCGGACATGGTCTCAGGAGGGCCAAGGCTCAATCCCACCCAGCACCAGCTCAGAGTCAACAATCCAGAAATAAGCGAGGGCCTTGGGTTCAACCGGAGTGGTTTGCCGAGTTGAAAGAGAATGTGGCAACCATTTATGACAAAACAAAATACGAAGTACACTTCAGGAAGCCAGCTGCGCTTCAATCTCCTAGGAAAAGTCGTAATAATTGTTTCTGCCGATATCATCATGATATTGGTTATAACACAGAAGATTGCATTGCTTTGAAGCAAGAGGTGCAAAATTTGATTGAAAGAGGAAAGTTGGGTGCTTATGTTAAAAGAAGAAGTGGAAATAGGCCTGATAATGTTCATCGGACTGGCCCAACAAACAACGCAGGGACATCGGCTCCAGATGGGGCTATGGTGATAATTGAAAGATTTGATGTGGAGTCAGAGTATTTGGATCCTGATCCAACCCGAAATAAGGTGGGCGTTATCACAGAACACAGAAAGACGGTGTTCGGACTCATCAGCTTTTTTGAGTCATTTACCATATTTGGAGGGGACACCATGACTGCACCGACTGCTTATTCGAGGAAGAGGCATGTTCATACCCTGGCTACTCAACTGGAAGGAGGCATGACTTCCTATCAATCAAAAATTCCTTTTCCCTTCATTGTTTTCGATAAAGACGATTTGAGGGACATAGGTTGTCCCCATGAAGATGTTATGGTGATAGGAGCATCCATTGGGGCCAATAACATTAGACGAATTTTGGTGGACACCGGTAGTTCAGCCAATATCCTCTTTTTAACTTCCTATAAACAAATGAAGAATCTAACAGTGATTCAGCGTTCGAACAGGTCAATTGTGGGTTTCACTGGAAGCTCCGCGGACGAAATCAGGGAGTTTGAGAAGGAGGTTTTGTTGGGAAAGGGCCCTTTTAAGAAGATGGTCAGACTACTTTTCATTGTGGTGGATTGTCCCACATGTTATAATGCCATTTTGGGAAGATCTTGGCTCTCTATGATGCATGATGTGGCTTCGACAGTCCACCAATGTTTAAAATATGTTGTGCAAGGACAAGTGGGAGTTGTCTGAAGTAGTCAAAAAATAGCAAGGGAGTGTTATGCAACGGCACTGGCCCCTCGAACTTTGGGGACAGTTCGGATCAGTGAGGATTAGAAGTTGGAGGGGCCCTCTGGGGAGAGGGTGAAATTGATGACCCCAGAGAGACCCCTGGTGTTTTAATACCAATTGAAGAGGTTGAAACTCACTCTCTGGCTGAAGGAAGAAACGTCGACATCGGATCTAAGATGACATCAAAACTGAAGAGTAAAATGCTGTATTTTTTAACAGACCATCAGCATGTTTTTGCTTGGTGCAATGCTGATGTAACTGGAATACCATCAGATATTATATCACACCAACTATCCATCCGAAGAGATATAGAACTTGTTGTACAAAAGAGGAGAGCTTTATCTAAGGAGAAAGCTGATGTCATAGTTCAAGAGGTTGACCGGCTTACTAATATGGGGCACATAAAAGAATCCCAGTACCCTTTATGGACAGCCAATCTGGTATTAGTAAAAAAGAAAAATGGGAAATGGTGAATGTGCATTAACTTTACAGACCTTAATAGGGCTTGCCCAAAAGACCTATATCCGGTCCCTCGGATCGATCAGTTAGTGGACTATCTGGAACAAGTTGTTGTCCTTTATGGATGCCTTCTCCGAGTATAATCAGATTCAAGTGGATCCAAAGGATCAAGAACACACTACTTTTGTTACTGATATGGGCCTTCATTGTTATAAGGTGATGCCTTTTTGGTTAAAGAATGTTGGGGCTACTTATCAGAGGTTGGTGAACAAAGCTTTCGCTAATCAGATTGGAAGAAACATGTAAGTCTATATTAATGACATGATGGTAAAGAGTGTGGAAGAAGAACTACACTTGGCAGATCTGCAAGAAACTTTTGCCAACTTGGTAAAAGTAAATTTAAAGTTGAATCCAGAGAAGTGTGTTTTCGGAGTGCAGTCTGAGAACTTTTTGGGGTATGTGATAAGTGAGAAAGGGATACAGCCTGATCCAGACCAGCTTAGTGCTTTATTGCAGATGGAGCCTCCTCAGAATATTAAAGAAGTACAAAGATTGACAGGGAGGTTAACTGCTCTAAACCGTTTTATCTCAAGGTCTTCAGATAGGTGTGTCCCGTTTTTTCAAACTTTAAAAGGTGCAAAAGAATTTAACTGGTCTCCACAGTGCGACCAGGATTTCGATGAAATTAAAAAAACACTTATCCTCCTCTAAAACCTTGTTTAAACCTGTTGATGGAGAGACACTGTACCTATATTTAGCAGTCTCTGATTGTGCCATAAGTGCAGTACTAGAAAGGTAGGTGGATAATTATCCTCGTCTGGTGTACTACATCAGTAAAAGCTTAATAGATGCTGAAAAGAGGTATTTAAAACTTGATAAATTAGCACTGGCTTTAGTAATTGCTGCTAGGAAAATGAGACCCTACTTTCAGTCTCATTCTATCATTATCCGAACGTCTTTTCCCTTGAAAAACGTTCTTCAGAAGGCAGACATATCAAGCAGAATGACCAAATGGTCAGTGGAGTTGGGAGACTATGATATTGATTTTTCCCCTCGAACTGCAGTCAAGGCTCAGTCTGTTGCCAATTTCCTAGTTGAATTCCATTTGGACAGAGACACTAAGCAAGCAACGGGGGCTAAAGACTAAGAAATTATGGGTTGTCCGGACTGATGGTGGATCAAGTACCATGGGTTGTGGTGCTCGAATATGTTTAACCTATCCGTACGACGACAAAATATTCCAGGCTATATGTTTTGCTTTCAGGGCTTCCAATAATGAGTCTGAATATGAAGTTGCTATAGCTGGTTTAAAGTTGGCCCTAATTTGTGGAGCCAAAAGGGTCAAGTTAATGAGTGATTCTCAGCTTCTTATCCATCATGCACAAGGTCAATCCGAGGCAAAAAAGGAGCAGCTGGTTAAATATTTATTCGTTCTTAAAGAAGTGGAACTTAACTTCAAAGATGTCACCTATAAGCACATACCCCGAATAGAAAATACGCTAACAGACTCCTTGGCAACCATAGCATATTCTGACTCATACCCATGGATTCACGTGCAAGAGTGCCCATCCATTCAACTCAATCAGAGCAAGGAGGGGGAGGAAAGTTTAAACATACAAGTGAGTCAACCTCAAGACTGGAGGTATCCTCTTTTTCAATACATCTCAGATGGTATCTTGCCTCCGGAAAAAGCAGTAGCAAGTAAATTGAAGTATAAGGCTCGTGGATTTGTAATCCTAAGAGACGTTCTTTATAAGAAGTCTTTTAGTAAACCTATCTTGCGATGTTTGGGGATTGAAGTGTCCCAAATAGTGCTGTCCAAACTACATTATGGTGAGGGATCATCATACTGTGGTTATAGATCTTTAACCAGAATAGTCTTGTTGGGCGGATACTACTGGCCCTCTATAATGAAAGATGCCAAGGAATCGGTGAAGAAGTGTGATCCATGCCAAAGATACAGTAATGAAATTCATATCCCAGTTTTCCTTTTAGACTCAATTTCTGAGCCTATACCTTTTGCTCGTTGGGGGCTGGATCTGGTGGGACCTCTACCTATGGCGTCCGGAGGGTGCAAAACTATTATTGTTGTCATCGATTATTTCTCAAAGTGGATAGAAGCAGCCCCATTGGCAGGAACTACTTCAAAAGTTGTTATAAAATTTATCTTATCTAATATTTGTTGTAGATTTGGGGTTCCACAAAAGATAACCACAGACAATGGGCCACAATTTGATAATAAGGATATGGAGAGCTTTTGTGCCTCTAGAGGCATTCAACATTGTTTTTCTTCTCCTTTTTACCCACAGGCAAATGGTCAGGTTGAAGTGGCGAACATGACCATCATGTCCGGACTTAAAAAGAATTTAGAAGGGGCTGCTGGAAAGTGGACAAGTTATCTACAAGAAGTACTATGGGCCTACCAGACTACTCCTGGGGCTGCTACACAGGAATCCCCATTTGCCTTCGTATATGGTATGGATGCGATATCTCCTATAGAAACGACTCTTCCTTCATTTAGAGTCCGCAATTTTTCTGAAAAGGCTAATGAAATGGCAATCAGAAGTCAACTCGGCTTGATAGAAGAAAAAAGAGTTAAGGCTCATCTCAGAGCCACACACTATCAGGTTTTGATGAGAAGCAGGCTTGCTTCCAGAGTCAGAATGATGGATTTTCAACCAGGGGATAAAGTGTTAAGAAAATTCTTCCTACATACTAAGGAGAAGCAGTTCGGCAAGCTAGCTCCAACTTGGGAAGGACCCTATGTGGTCAGTAAAAAGCTTAAGCCTGGGACATACAAGCTTCAAGATAAAGATGGAAGGATCTTGAATCACCCCTAAAATATTGAACACCTATGGTTATATCTAGAATGAAAATTATGTAAATATTTACTTGTTTAAAGTCCATGTAAATATTAGGGGGCATACTATTTCCTACCCTGGTGGCGCGGGGAGGTTTTAATGAGGTGTCCGGGCTTTTTAATGAAATTCGATGCCTTCTTGAAAAATTCGGAGTGGTTTGATTGATAGCTTCTTTGAAACTTTAGAAAGTATCACTGACAGACCAGTTTGATTTGGTAGAGTGATGATCATTTAAACATTTGACATCGAGGAATTTAAACACTCTCACTTTAAAATACTTGTACTATAACTAAGGGCTATTTAAACATTAGCCATCGAAATTGGGTAACCATAAAACAATGCAAGAATTGTGTAAGGTAAAATTGCCCGGCTAACGCCGGGGAATCATATTAAAATATGAAAAGTGCCTTGGCCATCCAAGGACTTTGGAGTTTTAAAAGAAAATGTTTATCCGGAAAAGAGCCGAACACGGTCACAAAAATGCCTTGGCCATCCAAGGATTTTAGTCTAACACCAGAATTAAAGAAAAATAAAAAGATAGTTAAAACTTTAAGGCTGAGCTTCTTTTGATGTTCCAGCCTCATCTGGTTTCTTCTTGGGGTCTTTGGGTTCCTCGTTAGAGCTCTCTCCGGTCCCTTCTTCTTCATCAATACTATCATCCCAACCACTGGAATAGTTGTGCTTATCACCATCGGCCATAGTGTAGTGAGGAAGGTCTTTGTATTCCACAAATTGCCATAAATCTTCGAGTGTCCTCTTTGGAAATTTTTGATGAAAGAGAAAGACCATATTTGATTTGACTTCAGCATACCTTTCCTCTTGGGAATCTATCACCTTGTTAGTGTATGCATCGATCTCGTCTTGGATTGTCTTCTCTTGCTCCTTTATCAAATCATCTTTCCCCTGGTTAACTCTAGACACAACATCTTCGAGCAAAATTTTGTCATTGGTTAGGGTTTGGATGACATTATCTTTGGCCTTCACCTCCTCTTTCGAAGCAGAGAGATCCTTCTCCAAGTCAGAACACTTAAATTTGGAGTTCTTTGTTAACCCCCTCCGAAGTGGCCAACCTGATGGCCAAGTCCTCTTTCCCCTTCTTCAACTCCTCGATCTCTCTCTTTAATCCCTCAACACTCTGATTGGCGTTGAAAAGGTTGTTAGATAAAGTCTATTTGTCTACATTGAGTGTGTTGATAAGGGTAGATTGACTTCGCACTTGTCTCTCCAGGTTGGCATCGGTTGGATGTTGCTCAGCAAGGAGTGAGTCACCATATCCTTCTCCCCTGAAACAGAAAAATACTTACCGTTGAAAGTAACGATGTTCGAAGAGCTTGGAGGGAGGTAAGAGCCAGCAAAGTCGTCTCTCTCGAGGTCTTCAAAGTAAAGGCCAGTCCTTTGAAGGCCACTAATGTCTACCCCGTCAATATTAATATCCCCTATGGTACCCTCTCCGGTGTGAAAATCACTTGGGATTTGCTTTGCTTGTATTGGGTCTGTTGGGTCGACTGGAGGAAGAGACTTCGGAGGCCGGAGAGCTACTTCATCCCCCTTGGATATTTTCTTCTTCTTGGCTTCCCTATCTCCAACATCCGCTCCCCGTTTTCGGTCTTTTTTGGGAGCCTTTGAGGGTTTTAGAAGTCCAACTGCCTCTTTGGTACTCTCATCTTCCACCACTTGAAGAAGAGCGGCATCAATGCCTCCTTGATCCTCCACCTCCTGGTTTTCTGGGACGATCTCCTCAACACCACCTTGATTGACCTCAGTTACATCTGGATTTTTCTTGCCTTTCTTGCCCTTCATCTTACTTGGGGCTTTAGCTCTGCCCGGCAAGTCTAGCTTCCCATCCTTCTCATTTGTCCTCTGTAGGATGACACCTGGAGGAGGTGGTGTGGTCAATTCTTCCCAAGACAAGTCTCTCCGCCCGGTTGTGTTCCAGAGGTGGGATCGCACCAGGTTGCGGGCAGTAAAACAATTGTGAAAGCGATTTCCCCATTTGTCAGCACCCTAAGCATTCAACTTGGCATAAGTTGTCTGCCCCTCCTCCAAGTAGTTGGAGAACTCCTTCGGCAGCACTACCCAAAGAAGAAGAAGAAGAAGAAGAAGAGAATTTAAGTAAACAAACTTTTTATAAGGAAAGAAAAACAAACATGATGAAATATTTACATGTGCTTTTCCATCTGCTGGTAAGCATGCTTGGGTTGACACCAGCTTTAATCTTCTTCCCATTTTCCCAAGCTTCACTAATGAACAAGAATTGGGTCTTCCAATTCTTCTCCAATTCGAGCAGATCATCCACCACTTTATAATTGTCACCCATATTGAAATGGTAGAAGGGGGTGATGTGATTCTTACAAAGGCTGGCCACAGCAGCAAATTGCTCCATCGGAAGCGGGATTCCGGAGAGCCTAGAGGCCATGATGTAGGCATGAGGATGTACCAAGCATTGGGACTCAGTTGGCTTGGACAGAGCTTTATCAGATGAAAATATCTGACGATCTCTGGGTCCAAGGGAAATCTGAGCCCCAAGTGAAGGAAATTATATGTCTGCGTAGCAGTCAAACTATTTGAACAAATTTTTGAGGAGCGGTTAAACTTTTTGAACATAATTTTAGGCGTTTCTTTTTCAAAGATAACTATAAAAATATATTTTGGCTCTTATATACTTATGTATCCATATAAATTAAGTTTATTGACAAGTTCAACCAGTTTGTCATATATTTGTCTGGTGGTTACCACTCAAGGGACGTATCATAGTTTAGTGAAGAACGATATTACTCAATTTTTGGGTCTACACCGTTAAAATATGCTAGTTCCTTACTAACCGAAGTCTATAGGAATATAACTAGTAAAATTAGTACATTAAGCTTTAATATATCGAAAGTATTGTTTAAATAAATTTATACATTTATGGACATCTAGTACAAACAAAACCTTACAATCCTACTATTAGGACATGGAGTCTGATAGTATAATAATTATATTCATTTAAAATAAATTACATTCTATAACAGTTATTATAGAAACCCACCACTCAATTTTAGATATGAGACAATTCAACTATTTTGAGGATATATAGTTTTGGGGGTAAAGATTTCATTAGGGAAGAATAATAAATGAATTTAAATAAATTTTTAGATTCAAACGATATGGATTTGATCATTATTTCCTGATCATCTTCTTATTCATCTTTAGGAATCAACATTCAAATTCTCACTTAAGATTAAGAAGTTATAGTTGTTCATAAAGGACACACTCAACATCCTCAAGAATTTTTCGCAAAGTTGAGTAGTTTATAGAAGAATCCAGCTTTTATAATGTCATAAAAAGTTATACAAGAACATTAAGCTTCTTAATAATCAACAGAAGGATCTAGTTCTAGATTTTGTAATATCATAAAAGTTTTCCAGTTTTATTTAAAACAATTATGCTGAAACAAAAGAATCCAAGCTCTAACTTATGTAACACTATAAAGAGCTCCATAAAATTTTATAAATATAATCATATAAAAGGATAACTACAAAGAGCTTTATAAAAACATTAGAAATATAATAATATAAATAGATAATTCAGTTTAAGCTTCCATATGATCACATTCAGATTTCTGATGTTTAAATGTAGACTATTTTACGAATAATAAAAATTGATGTAAGATAATCCATTCAAGATATTCTGAAGGTCTTACACCAAACAAGTTTTATTAATTATGAAAAAGATTGACCTTTTAAGAGAACTTTTAATTCAGATTTTTGAAATGATTATTTTAAGAAAATCATCATACATCTTACACATTTCTGAAATTAAGTTTCATTAAATGAATATTTTGATTAAGTCTTTCCAAATGGTAAAATTAAGAAAACCTAATATATATATATATATATATATATTGTAAAAACAATACTAGTTAAAAATCATGAGTTGCAAAAGTTAATCAATCCACGGGATGATTAACGGGTTTGTAACAATCATATTCAGATCTAATAGAGTTAACAGTCTTTAACAATTAGAAATTCATTGATGATATGTGTCTCATCATAAACTATCAAAATTGTAATATCTTTTGGTTTTGAGAGTATTATGAATTTTATTAATTTAGTGAGAGTGGATTCAAAATTAGAGTTGCTTGTCGTATTAATAGTCATAAGTTACAATGACATGTTGCATGCCATAAAGAAATTTCTAATTTTTTTGAAATTTATAGGTGAGTAATCTTATATATTAGAAAGCTAAGAATAATCATGATAACTTTTGATAATTTTGTGGGTTTATTACATAAGATACTTATTAATAGCATGCTAAAACGTTATATTATAATAACAACAAACCTCTAGTTTGCCTTAGTTGATTTAAGATAAGTCTTTTAGTCAAACATCTCAAGGCCTATTTAGAAATTTAGGAGGTGCGAAAGAGTTAATATGTTTTGACAATTGAACTCTTAGTGTACACTCATGGTAAAATTGAGATAAAGAATAAAGACGTCTTAAGTGAATACTTAAGTGAGTGTATGGATGAACCATTTTACGTATAATATAAGTCATCCAATATTAAGTATACATCATTGCATGATGACATACATAAATTCAAGTTATTAAGGAGATCATTTAAAATGCACGACTTTATAGGATAATTGGGTATTGCAATGTGATTTAGACATGCATATTTTATGGGGGTAAAATTTGTAGCACCCCTAAAAGCATTCAATAAAATAAAGACATTAAGTTCCTTATAATCAAGCAAATAAAGATAGAGATATAAAACAAACTCATTTAGTTCAACTAAGATTACAATAAAGTAGAAATAATTATCTTTCGATTTCCCATCTTTTTTACTAAGATTTCAAACGCCTCTATTCTTTCATGAATACAACATCATATGAGCGTTCTTAGTGTAAGAGATATTCAAATTTAGTGGAAGTGTTGTTTTGACTAAAATATATCTTTTTATATCAATTCATGGTTGAATTTGAAATATATTTCCTTACGTTATCAATAATATAATAATACTTAGGATTAATTTAATAAATGATTAAGTTACAGTGTTTTTCTAAAAATTCGGCAATCTCAATTTAGTATAACTAGTTCAATAGTAAAGACGTGTTGATTACATAATCCTTTCTTACTTTCATGTTGCACTCCATATAACGTCATGGTCCACTAAGGTGACAATTAACAATTTGATTTATTGTAAGACCATTACGCAAAATGAGTCTTGGTGCGCCTCTTTGGTTAGTGTTAGATGCCACCTAACATTGATAAGCGTTTAGTGATTATTTGTTAGATATCACATAGCATTGATAGAAATTCAATGATTATTTTTCAGAAATAATGTTACATAGGTGCATATTCACATGAATACAATTTAGTACACATGAATGATCCAAGTGGGAGATTGTAAGGAAATCCAAAATTGGAATGTCTCATCATGTGTAATTTATGATATTTAGACATGTTGTGGTAAAGCCCAATTAAATTAATCAATTTGAATATTATACCAACAAATAATAATATTATTATTTATTAAATATAATTATGTAGTCTTATGGTTCTATAACTAAAGTATGGATACTGGTTGAGCTAAATCGTACCTAGAGGAGGGTCTTTTAATCTAATGATTCAGTATTGGACTCTGTAAGCCCAATAAGGGTTATGGTCCATAGTAGTGGTGAATCCATAAGGACCTACTTGTAAAATTTAGATAATAAAAAAGTAAAAAGATAAAAGAAACGTAGAAGTGGATGATCAAGTAAAAAAAATTAGGAGATTTTATGCAATTAAGTGAAATTGTATCACTTAATATAAAAGCAAATCATGAACTCTAGTTTCGGTATCATGAAATAATCTGTCACTTTTATAAAAGCTAAAGATCTTTTCTTTATCTCTCTATAATATACTTGCATGGTTCATATAAGGCTTCAATCTCATTCTTTTAGGGGTTATGTTTATGTCAATTAAAAAGCTACTTGAAGATCATTAACTCTCATCTTCATCATTTTCTAATCAAAATCATAAAAAAACTTTTGCTTCAATACGGTAATACCGGATGAAATCGATATGACAAAATCGTAAGTGTTTTTTTATAATATTTCAGGTGCATTTTATTTCTATTATTGAGGAATTAGATCCATGAATGAAATCGATATGTATAGATACATTTGATTAAATTGTAGGTTATAACAATTATTATATAAACACATTATCTTTTTAGTTTCATTTTCTTGAGATGTTTTGAAATTCGTATCAGTTTCCTTTGATGCTTCTTCGAAGATTTTTCTATCAATGAGATAATATTTCACTAAAATGTAGTTTAAAATAAAGATACCTTATAACTAATGTTTAAACTATGGAAACTCTTATAAATTATTACCTTACCATTCTAATCTGTTTTTCTTTTGTATTAGTGTCACTAATAACATGATACGTTTTGTTGATGTCCTTTAGTATGTCATTGATATTATATGCAAACTGTGGTGACTATCACGATCCAAGATATATGTCTTGCTTTTTATCATGGTTCTTATTAATTTCTTGATTATTCATGGATTCTATATTGAATTTGCTTTACATTTATATTTTAAAGTATAAGTTAATATACACATATATTTAATCAATTATATATTTGGTATAAAGCATTTACTTTTCCAAAATAATGTTGTTTTTGTACTTTTCCATATCATTTTTTTTATCAAATCATCTTATTCTTCATTTTTTTTCATTGTTTGATTTTTTTTTCTTTTGTCTATTCTCGTATATCAAGAATTTATTTTTATAATTATTCTTTCTTTCCCAACCCATAATTATAAAGTATAATAATTATACCATTATAATAATAAATATACTATATTTAACGATATATTTAAATAATTGTTTTTTACGTGATTAATGCAAAGATTTTATATTTCACCTGCAGTACTCGTCCAAATGAAAATATTTCCACATAAGACATTTTGCGAACCTCATTTTACTATTAGGTTTTCATATTTTGGTATGCTAATAAAATTGATGTTGTAAAAACATATCAAATAATATTTTAGTTTTTTTAATTTTAAAAATTAATCTTGTTAGGGTAGCGACCAATGTGCTACATCCTACATCGGTTAAACATGGAAAGGATCAATGGTATATAAGTAAGAACATACCTTAACTAGTATAAGGTCTTTTGGAAGTGGACCAAAAGTAAAGTCGTGCAGGCCTCCGCTCCCAAAGCGGACAATATCATACTACTGTGTGTGAAGATCGGAAGGATACCACTAACTTGTTGCGTCACTTATATATTTTTATTATAGTCAAAATTGTCAACAATAGAAACATAAATCCCTCTAATTTTGTTAATGTTTAATCTTGGGTTCACTTTTGGAAATCTTCATTCCCACATATTACATATTATTATGTGACTGATATTAGACATTCTCAAAGTTTGAATGCATCATCTTGTTTGATGTATCAGTTTATTATTTTAATACTCATTGTCTCATTTTTTGTAATTTGATTTTTATTTCTTTAAGTTATTTATCCTGATAAATAAATAGTAGAATTGAGTCTTGTCAAAAGCTTTGAAGTGTCATGGTTCAAACTTCAAACTCCATATTATTTGAGTTATATAATTCAAGTTAGACTTAAATTTATTTTTTCAAATTTTCTATTTAATTTTCATACATGTATTTAATTTTTTTGAGACAAAACAGTTTAAGTGTATGAAAAAATACAACTAAATGTATACTAAATTAATATAGGTAATAGATTAATGTTTATTTCTAACACTTAAATGAATAATTTTTTACAACTAAGCGTTTTAAAAAAACAACTATTCTTTTGAAGAAATAACTAAATCCAACTAGTTCACATATGAGCATATACTTCGAACATCTAGTAAATCATATACTTTGAACATCTAGAAAATCCTAAACTAATATGCTTATAACATTTTCATGTAATCAATGTATATCAAAACATATATTTTGAACATCCATGAGATCATAAACTACAAATACTTATTTCATTTACGTGTAATCAATGCACTTTGAACCATATAATTTGAACATCCAAAAAGTCATAAACTACATATGTTTATTAGGTTTACATGTAACCAGTTCACATCTAAGTATATACGTTAAACATTCAGCAAATCTGAAACTACATATCCCTATAACATTTACATGTAATCAGTGAACATCTAAGCATATACGCTCAACATCCAACCAATCTTAAACTAATATGATTATATCATTTAAATGTAATCAATGCACATCCAACCATACAATTTAAACACCTATCACATCATAAACTATATATGATTATTACATTTGCATGTCAAAGTGCAAATCTAAGCATATACTTGTAAAATCAACAAATCCTAAACTACATAAACCTATAACATTTGCATGTAACCAATGCACATCAAAGCATATATTTTGAACATACAATAAATCTTAAACTACATATTCTTATACTATTTACTTTTGGCCAATGCACATCAAACCATATAATTATGAACATCAAGCAAAGCCTAGACTATAAATGTTTATAACAATTATTTATAGCTAATGCATATCTAAGCATATACTTTTAACATCAAGAAAATCTTAAACTACATATGCCTATAATATTTACATGTAATCATTGCAAATTTAAGCATACAATTTGAATAAACAGCTAAACCTAAACAACTTATGTCAATACCATTTACATGTAGTCAATTCACATTCAACCATACAATTTGGACATTTAGAATATCTTAAACTACATATGTTTGTATCATTTACCTATAACCAATGCACATCTAACCATACAATTTTAACATAAAGCAAAGCTAAACTACAAATGCTTATACCATTTACTTGTAACTAGTTTACTACAACTTAAACATTAAGCAAAACCTAAACTATATATGCTTATACGATTAACATTTAACTAATGCACATCAAACCATACAAGAATATCAAACAAATCATAAACTATATATGATTATACCGTTTACATGTAATCAATGCACATCTAACCATATGTTTTAAAAACCCAGCAAAGCTTAAAAGTAAAAAATGCTTATAACATATACCTATAACTAATGCGCATCTGACCATATAATTTGAACATCAAACAAAACCTAAACTACATATGTTTACACTATTGATTAGTTCATATGTGATTCATTTTGAAGTGTTGGTTTATTTGTTTACTTGTTTTTTAGATGTATTTTAGTTATTGCATGAAGAGAATGAATCAAATGGATATGCAAAGGATTTCACTACAGATTAAAGTCATGTTTTTTCACAACTAGAAAATAATACGCGAGATTGTTGGTTAATTGAATTAAGAAGATATAAAAACAAAACAGGTTGGCTATCAACATAAAGTTGTGCTCTGAATATTCGAAAGAATTCTCGAATATACTTTGAATGTGAAAGATCAAGATGGTATATAAAGGGTGCCCATAAATGATCTTAAGAGAAATTTGACCATATAAAAAAAGTATGGTTGTCTTTTTGAGCTAAAAGTTATCATGATAACTCTAGATTAATGGTTGTGCAAGTTTACAACCTAAGTTTTTTTACTAACAATTGATAAAATAAACCTGAAATAATTCTTTTTTTTAATGAATTCACAATATAAGTGTTTTACTAATTTTTAATGTTACAAAATGAAATGATTTGTAAGTTGATGAAAAAATCAAATAGCGCTTGAAAATAAAAAACATAGTTTGAAATAAAAACATTTATGTATAATAAAAAAAATTGTCTAATAATGAAAAACATAGTATGAAATATTTTTTTTTGTTAAAATTTTAATCTTTGAATATTGGTATCAACAGAAATAAGATTATTTAGAACTCTCCAAAGCGTTATAGAACATTTTGTAGGTGTAATGTTATTCCAAATTTTCTTTTTAAAAGCAGATTGAACATGCTTATCTCTTATGCTATTAACAGTATGCTTTAGATTGAAACTACCATCTGGAGAAAGTCTCCAAATAATCAAATCATCATTTAGCTGATTAACACTAATACTAGTTATCTTATTAACCACACAATCATTATCAATATCAGCCTTAAGTTTAGCCAGACTCCAAGAGTGATTAAGCCAATACTCATTAACTTTAGTATAAGAATACCAGGTATTAGATTCATTATAGTTAAATTTAAATATTGGGTTCCTATCAAACCATCTATCCAAATAAAAGTCTACATTCCCTACCCCTATTACCCAATATACATGCTCCTCAGCTTTAACTCTAACTTTTAACATTCTTTTCCAAGTAAGTGAATCAGTTTGCTTAACTATAACTTGTAAAAGATGTTGCTTAAAACAATACTTACTATACAACAAATCTGCCCATAAAGAATTCTTTGATCTAAAGTTAAACCACAATTTATAAGACAGAGCTTCTTGAACTAATGAAAGATCTCTTAAATTCAAACCATTTTCATCAAAGGGTTTACATAAACTAAGACGGTCCTTCCATATAATTGTTTGGGTATGGCTATATATACCCAAAACGGGTTTAAGTATACCCAAAAAACGCAGTTGACTTTTGTTTGACTTTTTTAGGACGAAAAAACCCTTGTACTTTCATTTAATATCTGAATTGCCACTAAGTAAAAAAAAATACTAAGTATATCCTAGATACACCCAATTCACAAAACAATCTATTTGGTTATGTATACCCAAAAAAACACAACTCTCTACTAGATCAAACCCCATATTACTACAATTTTGTGAAATTCTTCAAATTGTTCTTGAACATTCAAAGTTGCCTCAAGAACATTCAAACTCTTTTTAATTTTTTTAAACTTCTTCTAATGAAAACGCAAAATCAAAACTTGTTTTTTTGAAGGTTTTTTTAAAAAAAAATTAAAAATTTAATTAGTAAAAAAAAATCATAATTTTAGGGTGTTTGGAGGCCATTTTCCGGCCAAAATTCAGCCGGAAAATGGCCATTTGCCGGCCAAAATTCGGCCGGAAAATGGCCTCCAAACGAAGGCTGAGTGTACCATAGGTACAGGGGGGGTGTACCGACCGGTACACACCCTCTGTACCGATGGTACAGGGGGGGCGTACCAGCCGGTGCGTACCCCCTGTACCATCGGTACAGTGTACCATAGGTACAGAGGGGGTGTACCGGCCGGTACGCCCCCCACGTACCTATGGTACGCTCAGTTTTCGTAAATGGCCATTTTCCGGTCGAATTTCGGCCGGAAAATGGCCTCCAAACACCCTAAAATTCTGATTTTTTTACCTAATTCAACCATAACCCTAAATTTTGATACTAAGACTAAGTTTTTATATTTTAGTTCGCCGGATTTTAGTTCGTCGGATTTTAGTTCGCCGGATTTTAGAGAGAACTTGAAGGTTTTAGAGAGAAGTTAGAGAGTGTAAGAGAAAAAATGAGGTGGATAAGATTAGTAAAAAAAAAAAACCTTATATACCTAGAAAAGGGTATTTTTGTCAAAATTTGGGTATACTTAGATCACCTTTGGGTATACTCAAAATTGGGTATACTTAAACTCGTTTTGGGTATATATAGCCATACCCTAATTGTTTTATTACTTTCTGAGTAACCCCATAAGAATTTATTCAGTAGCTTATTAATCCTATTAATAATTGATTTTGGTATAACAACACATTACATATAATATAAAGGATAAGCTAGTAATACAGATTTGATTAAAACTAATCTACCTCCAAAAGATAAGGCTTTAGAATTCCAATGGTCTATACTCATTCTAATCTTATTAATAATATCATCATAGTAATAGTTCTGGTTCTTAATGAAAATAGGTATTCCTAAGTGTTTAAAAGGTAAACTACAATGATTAAAACCCAGTAAATGTTCTAGCATTGTTATTCTAGGTCTAGACATTATTGTAGGTACAACAAAGGATGTTTTTTGTAGGTTAATCTGTTGTCCTAATAATTTTTGATAGACTAATAAAAATCTACCTATCTTTTTAAGATTTCTAATAGAACTATTTAAAAACAGCAAAACATCATCAGCAAAAGCCATACAAATTATTGTAACAGAACTCCTAGTCTTATAAATCAAAGATGGATCTAAGGCAATACTCTTGTTGACACCTCTAATAAGGAACTCTTCTGCTAATATAAACAGAGAAGGGGATAAAGGATCCCCCTGGCTAACACCATTAGAAGAATTAAAATATCCATAAGCTAGACCATTTATAATCACATAATACTTAATGTTCTCTATACTCTTTCTGATTATATTAATAACCTGAGAACTGAAACCAAAAGATTCCAAAACTTGACAAATTAACTTAAAGCTAAGTTTATCAAAGGCTTTTTCCATGTCTAAGTTAACAATGATATTACTACCTCTCTGTTTTTTATTCAAGTCATTAACCAACTCTTGTGTTATAAGTATATTTTCCTGAATGGTTCTATTAGGCACATAAGCTCCCTGTTCTCTAGAGACTAGTTTAGGCAATAAACTACTTAGTCTATTATTAATAATCTTAGATATAATTCTATTGAATACAGAACAGAGACTAATAGGTCTAAAATCAGTCTAATACTTTGCATTTGGTTTCTTGGGTATTAAACAAATAGAAGTTGCAAACATACCATTTGGGAAACTATCATTAACAAAATAATCAGTTACAGCATTAACAAGATCCACCTTAATTATAGACCAACACTCACCATAGAATCTGGAGTTGAAACCATCAACTCCAGAGACACTTGCACTATTTAAACCTTTAACAGCCCTATACACCTCATCTAAAGTTGGAGTAGCTAATAAAGATAAATTGTCTATATCACTAACTAACTTAGGAATAATATTTGGAGGATAATCAGGCATTACTTCTGGTACATCTTTTGAATTGAGAAGTTCTGAAAAATAATTGACAGCAGACTCACCTACAAGCTTTGGATCATCTATTCTTACATTGTTATCCATAATTTCATCTATTCTAATCCTAGACCTCTTTTTCTTAACATAGTTATGGAAAATCCTAGTATTTTTGTCCCCATCCTTTAACCACTTAGAAGCACTCTTTTGCATCCAGAAATTTTCTTCCTTAGCTAATAAGACCATATGTTTAGACTTAAGCTCAGACAGCCTCTTATTGTTCTCTATAGAATAAGACAGTTCTAACAACCTTTCAACTATACTAATTTCCTCCTCAGTCTTTTCAATGCAGTAAAAAATGTTTCCAAAAATATTTTTATTCCAGATTTTTAAATGATTCTTAAGTCTTTTTAATTTAAACCAAAATAAGTGAACAGAATTAAAATGAGAAGGTAATTCTAATGGAATTAACCAATTATTTTCAACTGTCAACAAAAATTCAGGATGACCTAACCACATATTCTGAAACCTAAAAGGAGATTTATGAACATTAAACACTGATGATACTGAGACTAACAAGGGAGAGTGATCTGACCCAGTTCTGGTCAGATGCCTCACCCTTGTAACATTGAACTTATCTCTCCATTTATCATTATACAAAACTCGGTCTAGTCTTTTCCACTTATGGTTATTGGTCCAGGTAAAATTAGTACCTGAGAATCCAAGATCCTAAAGACTACAGTCCAAAATCATATTATTAAAATCTTCCATGGAATTCATACAAAGAGTAACACAATTAATCTGCTCACAATGATTAGATATGGTATTAAAGTCACCTACTACTAGCCAAGGCTCATTAGAAATACTATTAGATATATCCCTCAATTGATTCCACAAATTTAACCTTAAAAGCCTATTACATTTTGCATATACTATTGTGACCAGGAACTCTTCTACAGAATCTGAATGATTCAACATAGTATGAACTAATTGATCAGTGTCTAAAATAATATTTATTTTATAGGTATTTTTCCAAAAAGCCAGATTTTATTATTTTTATTACCATAACATTGATCAAACCCTAATTTCTTAGATGTTTTAACTAGTTTATCAATAGACAACATAGGCTCCAAAATTACTACCAAATCTATAAAATGCTTTTTAGTTATACTTTTAATTCTTCTAATTGTGTTCACATTGCCAACTCCTCTGGCATTCCAACTCAAAAAAGATACAGTCATTTTTTAATCATTTTTGAGGATCTTACTGATCCTTTGATAGCTAGTGGTTTGTTAATTAGATTATTCTTAAGTCCCTTAACTTTAACCTTAGAATGTTTCTTATTACTTATCCTATCAGGCATCTCTGTATCAGGCATCACTACATGTCTAATCCTAGGGGAATTTGGTAGACTTAAATTTGGCCTATCACTTGAAACATCACACAAATCCCTATCATTAATATTATCCTCATTCAATATATCAAAAGTATTACTAAGATCAATAGATTGCAAAGCCTCTATAACATCACTATCATTTAACACAGGTTGAATCAAATTTTGATTAAAAGTTAAAACATTATCATCAGTTTTCATAGAAGGAGAATTAACAAAAGCATCATTAATTTTTTCCTGATTGTCCTTAACATGCACACCAGTATCAGTTTCACTAGAAACTATCACAGATTTTAATTTAGGAATCCACTTCTCTTTATGTTTTTTATTATTATCAGGCACATTCAATTGTTTCCTAAGACTTAATTCCTCAATTTTGCAACTGGATTCACTATGACCTAAATGCCTACATTTTTTGCAGTAAGCAGGTATGTCATTATATATGACATCCTGCCAAAAACCATCCCGATCCCCAAAGCTTATCCAAAGTCTTTGGGGAAGAATACTAGAAGTATCAATCACAGCCCAGGCCTTACACAAATTATAACTAGCCTTATTACTATATGGTATCCACGTTTTCAATAGCAAACCTATTGCCTTGGCAATCTGTTTTATAGTATCAGAATTGTACATGTGTTCAGGAATCCTAGGGAAAGAGATCCAAACTTGAGTCAATGGAGACTCCCTTTTGGGATGGAAATCAGTAGTCCATCTAAGAATCCTAAAAGAAAAACTACCCACAGTTCTCACAATACGTTTCCAAAAGACTTTAACATCATCTAAAACATCAAATTCAAAAAAAAGTGCCTATAAACCCATTTAAACACACTGAATTTGCCAACAAATTTAAAAGACTCTAAATAAACCCTAAAGTCAGAAACCGAAGGAGAACCGAAAGAAAATTTTGCAATTAATGTAAACTTTGAAAGAGCAGAGAGTTCGATCTTATTTGATTCATCAAATTTGACGAAGGTATAACCATCCTCCACTCCTGTAGAGACGTTTGCATGCTTTAATGAATATTTTCTTGCATTACCTCCTTGAGCTCTCCCTCATGAGTTCATCTTCAGCACCTCAGCAAAAGATGGTTTTGTGACTAGCTTCTGGCCCTTCTCATCAGAACACAAAGCGTTGTTCGAATCAGCACCTAACTGACTCCGATTTTGATTATCGCTTTCGAAAATATGGTTTTCATACAACCTGCTTCGATTGACTGGAATCTTCGAAGCGCTGTTCGTCTTATCCCGAGAAGGATTAGACAACAGAATAGGAAAAGTTTCTTGATTTTGTAGGTTTGGAGCTATTTTATGTGTTTGTGACTCTTCGAGATGAAGAGAAGGTAGCAACGGTTGCATTCTAGAGATAAGATAGAGAAAGCTTTAGGGTTAGGTGAAGTAGGCTCTTCGATAAGGCCGGGAAATCAAGAAGCCCAATTCCATTTCTTGGAGCTTTTCTTGGGCTTTGAACGATCAAAAAAATTCCGTGTCAAAACACCGATAACCAAACATAGTATGAAATATAAACAAATACATCAAGCAAACATAACCAGCATAATTCCTAAAATAAGAACAATGAGGCAATGAGAAGTGGTATGCAACACTTATTTCATAAAGAGCCTCAAACCTTCTAAATAATCTTCCGTGCGAATTTTGTTGATCGTACAAAGAGTTGCAACTGTTTTACCATCACTAGACTCCATAGAGGGATGATGACAACATCTTTCCGTTGGTCCGCCTCAATAGACTTAACAAGGGCAGGCCACTCATGTCTAGAGCTTTCAAAGCGTTTGTGGTATTTCTGTGTATCGGATGACCCAGGTCAACAAATAATAAAAATTAGACAAACAATAAATGAAATAAATATGAACCAAGTATTGGTAACTAAATTCTACATCAAACATATTTAAAGAATTTATACGTAGAAGAAAATGTTTAATAGATAACAAGGTGGGCACAACTAATGCACCATATCAACAACAAAATTCTAATTTTCATAAACCCCAATCCTTAAATTCATCCATCTTACCATAAATTGACATCCACAAAAAATTCTACATTATATACTAACAACTATTTAATACTACATTATATATAAACAAATATTTAATGTAAATCTAATCAAAAAACTAAAAACTAAACAAAAAAATCAAAATAAAAACATACTTTGGAAGATGAAGAACATCAAACTTCTTTACTATTATAAGAGGAAAAAATCGCCGCAATGTGGTTTTGGCCAAGCTCCATCGTCGAATTTAGAGTTTAAAAAGTGAAATAAAAAAGAAAATGAAAGTGAAAATGAGAATAAAAAAGATAAAACTGAGAAATTTCAAAAATTAAGACCCATTTAGGTATGCCTGTCAATTTCGGGTTTCGGGTCGTGTTCGTGTCGGGTTTTACCAACACGAAATTTTAAAACCTGTGACACGAACCCGAAATTCGTGTCCGGTTCAAAGACACGAACCCGACCTGTTAAAAACCTGTTGGACCCGAACCCGACCTGTTTGACACGAAATTGTATCCACCATAAAACACCTGTTTGACACGAACCCGACCTGTTTGACACGAATTTTGGGTCAAACCCAAAACACGAACCCAACTTGTTAAACAAACCCAAAACAGAAACCCGATACAAATGTATAACACGAACACGACCTGTTAGACACGAAAATATTAAAACTAAAAAACTAACATAAATACATAATTTTTAACATGAAATCTATATAGTATTAACTTCATATCTTACAAAATATTAAAAACATTACATTACACAAATTTTTTCTCGAACAACAAATGTTTAAATAAAAAATACACGAACTTTCTTGATTTCACCAATTTGAAGATCCTACAAAAATAAAGTAAAATAAAAGTTAGATCTCAAATATATATTATAATCGATAATATATTTATACAATTATATCATTAATTACCTTAAACGAAATCAACTAATCGAACCATCATCCATGTTAAGATCCAATCCAAACTCAAACAATCCTCCGTGAGTTTTTTCATCTTCTCTTCTTGCAAAGCTAGAAGATATTATCAAACAATAGATAATTAAACTGTTAAATATTTAAATTTTAGAATTTAGAAAACTTACATTTTTCTCCAAATAACCAATCCCTCGTACAAATTAATGCCTCAGTCGTATCCGGTTTAAGCGAACTACGAAATTGGTCAAGAACTCGACCCCCAACACTGAATGTCGACTCTGATGCAACCGTATATATAGGAATGGACAACACATCAAGAGCCATGGTAGCGAGTTCCTTATATTTATATTGGTTTATTTTTCAATATGCTAAGATATCAAAAAAATTATCTCCTTTCACCTTTGCTGCATCTAAATATAGTTCGAGTTGTGTAGTTTTTTATAAACCACTACATACATCACTTTTGAAATCATCAAACTCTTGCACAAACAAAATCATATATAGATTTAAACAAATAAAATTAATATTATATCATAGATTAATGTTCTTCAAATATAGTTGTTATTATATTAACATTTTAATTACAATAACAATAACATATTACGTATAAAAATATACCTTCATGAAGTCATCTGCTAGTCCACCCATCGATGGTAATCGAGTACTTCACATATTATCGGAAGATGAAGCCTCTTCAATAAAAGTCTTGCTCGCATACTCATCAAAAAGAGAATATAACTTGTTTTTAACCTTGTTAAACTCGTGTTCATAACCATCATCACCATATATTTTACGCTAATAGAACTCCACAAACTGAAGTTTGTAACAAGGATCTAATATGATGGTAATAGCCATAATTAGACTAAAATCAGACCAATATTTCTTAAATTTTTCCCACATTTGATGAGCCATTTTTCTTATGTACTCATATTCACTTCTTAACTCTTCTTTCAAAGTCAAATGTGCCATGACAACCAAAGGAAAATACAAATTCGATGTAGGATACTTGCTTCCGGAAAAAGCACAAGTAATATTATAGAACACCTTCAAAAATTTATCAATCTTCTCTATCCTATCCCACTCCTCACGGGTTGGACAAGAACTAAAATTTAAATCACTCAACTCTAGGTGAGAAAATGCACGACGATAAAACATAGCACTCTCAAGCATAAGAAAAGTTGAGTTCCATCTTGTAGTTACATCTTGCCTTAAACCCTTAGTAGAATCTAAAGACATATGCTTAACACATTCTAAAAACTTATGCTTCCTTGCTTGTGATCCCTTAAAATACTTCACACATTCACGAAATTTATCAACGACTATATCGATTTGTTCCAATCCATCTTGAACTACTAAATTCAATACACGTGCATAACAACGAACATGAAAGAATTCTCTATAAAAAACAAGTTCATCTTTCAAATTCAGTTGAGTTATAAACTTATCAACTGAAACGGTGTTAGAACTTGCATTATCTAACGTAAGAGCAAACAACTTATCTTCAATGTTCCAATCATCAAGCATAGTATGTAGTTTCTCATATAAACACACACCATTGTGAGGAGGTGGCATATAACTAAAATTTAGAACACGTTTTTGTAAAACCCATTCTTTATCAATAAAATGTGCGGTGAGAAAAATATAACCATCAGTAGTGATAGAGGTCCATAGGTTAGATGTCAAACTAATTCGGCCCAGAGTTAACTCTAACATTTTTTTAACTTTAGTTTTTTCTCTATCATAAATCTTCATTACATCACTCTTGCAAGTATTTATACCAGAAGTACTCTTACACAATAAAATAACACCATATTTTTTGCAAACACATCTTTCTTGCATATCTTCGGAAAGGGGGAGCATATTAAAATATAACCAAACATCGGATTTTAATTTTCTAACCTTTTGGTTTTTGTTTTTCTCCATACTCGTACAAGATTTTCTCACTTTTTTGTTGGCGGCATGATTCGTTCGAAAATCCTCAACCTCAATTACGTAATCTATGTGGTCCGTACTTATATTTTCATTCGTAGATGAATCCATCCCATCTAAACATGAAAAAAAATACATGAGATAAATTAAATAAATCTCAAAAATCTGGATATGTTGCCTATATCTTAACTAAGTATATATCTTAACTAAGCATATAATATGCTGGATGTTGGAAAAAATCTAGATATGTATTTATCTAGATAGCATATAACGTGAAATCTGAATATGCTGCATATTTTTATTTATGTAATTCAACCAAGAACTGGATGTTGGCCACCTAGGGATGGTGTAGTCATGCTGCATATTTTTGTCAATGGCTTTTGGTATTATGACAACATCTTATTACAAACATTTTGATCGTTTGTGTAGTTATGCCTTAAGCTTCTTTCATTTCACAGGTACCTTGATCAACTCGGTCTGGTAGCTAAATACAACATTAAAGTATACTGCAGGCAGACTTTTATTGGATGGAACTATGGTCTCCTTAACAAAACTACTTATGTTCCTAACCCGGACTACTACAGGTAAAAGCAACCCTTTCTTTTATGATGTTAGACTTTTCCTTTTTAATTAGCTAAGCTTTAGTTTTGTTTAACAGTGCGCTTTTATGGCACCAGCTCATGGGGAAAGTTGTTTTGGATGTTACAAGTGGCGCGTCACCGTTCCTACGCACCTATGCTCATTGTTCTAAGGGAAGTGTAAGTTTTGTACTATAAGAGTAGAATATAGACTTGTTCAGGGAGGAATATTATTTATCACCAGAAAACAGCAACCTGCAATCGCAAACCATGATTCTGAACGGAAAACCATTGAGACTCACGCCCTAATTGTTTTTCCGACTAGATTACATTGAAACTTACATGATTCTATCACTACAAAATTTTCAAACATCAACCTAACCAATTCACAACTTCGTAAACTCGTTTTTATTATAAACATACAAAAAAATGCACGAAAATAAGAACAATACCTCTATGATCATGAGATAAAGATAACAATGACGATTGACTCTTGCTGGTGCGTATTATACCGTCGAAGAAAATATGAAAAATTTGAAGAACTCTTCCCAAAAGAAGAAGAAAGCGACAAAGAAGAAAGAAAAAATGGTGTGTGAGGAGTCTTTGAGATGAAAAAATTGCTGGAAGGGAATGTGGTTAGGCGTTAGGGTTAGATAAAGATTCATTACATTTACTTATTTAATTATATTATTTATTTTATATCTTTTAAATTTAAAATAAAATTATTTCATTAATAAAGTTTTATAAGTATTTTTTGTGTTCTAATTTATAGGTCAAAATTTTAAAATAATAGTATTTTATTAATAAAATTTTATTAAGTGTTTCCAGTATTTTATTTTACATGTCTTTTGGGTTTTACAGATCTGTTTCGGGTTTATGTCTTTTCGGGTTTACATATCTTTTCGGGTTTCACATGTTTTTTTGGGTTTACGAGTCTTTTCGGGTTTTGCAAGTCAGTTTCGGGTTAACAGGTCAGTTTCGGGTTTTACAGGTCAGTTTTGGGTGACACGAACCCAACCCGAACCCGACCCGTTTTTTTTCGAGTCGGGTTCGTGTCGTTTCTTAATTTCATCGGGTCTGAAATATCAGGTCTCTAACCCTAAAATTTTGGATCGTGTTCGTGTTGGGTTTACAAGTCGTGTCCAAAATTGACAGCACTACCTTTAGGGAGTTCGATAAGAATATAAAAAACAAAATACACTTAAATAGTTTGATTATAATATTTTTGTTGGAATATTTAACCCGTGTATCATACGGGTCCTTGATCTTCACTTCTGTCTCCCACCCATCCTCTATCTTTCTGTCTCCCACCCATCCTCTGTCTTTCAAAAATTTGCACGATCAGCCCCCCGCACATGTGAACCATGAAAAACTGACACGGCACTTCAAAATTCCAAATTATGTCACTTTCGATCTTCTAAAATTTAGAATTTAGTCGAGTTATACCCCTCCCTCAAATCATTCACCTGCCTAGTCACCCGCCACATATTTTTATTTTTTACTATTAACCATTTACCATTTACCGCCTACCTAATGTTTTAACCTAACTTAAATTTAAATGGACTATACCCAGATCAAACCCAAAAATAGTCCAAATCAAACTTAAATTACTTCTATTTACCCAAACCAAACTCGACCAAATTAAACCCCAAACCCGACCCATTAATACAACCCAATTAGAGCTGGTCCTAACACTACGCAATCCATCCATCCTAAGGCAGATCCTGAACCGAATATTGTACTATCTAACAAAACCAGTATCATATTATTTAAAGATATCACTCCCCTCAAATAGCAGGCAGCAACACAGCATAAAGTTGACTCAACAAAAAGGACTTTTAGGGTTCTCCAAAAAAAAAAGGTCACAAAGAGGATATAACTTGCTACCACTTTAAATCAGTAACACTAGTTTTGTATACGGTAGGATTTTAAGTTTTTGTTTCCTATGGCTCAATGTCATCGTCAAACATTCAACTTTTCTTTACTCTCATTTTGGTAATTCCAAGACCAGAGCTGTTGACCAATCAGCGTCCCGATAAATATGAGTTTCCTTTGAAATTCATGATACTTTAATTGATTCTTCCTACCAGAGACATGTGAGACCTGATTATAGGTGCGAATCTAATCATGTAGATTCTGTACTTTTCTATGTTTCCATCCACAAGTTCGAACAATGCTTTGTGAATGAAAGATATAGACAAACTTACAACCTGCAAAAGTAGAAAACAATAGAGGCTCACCAACAATAACGCGACACATGTAACTCGCATTAATATCGCTACTTCTGTGTTACCAATTCTCACCAGATACAGTGAGTGATCAACAGGTTTGATGATTGGACTTACAGAAACTAGGAAGCAAATATAACCCAAATGATGGCACTGAGGACTTAAAACTTTGAAGACCTGAATGAGAAAAGTAAATTTTAAAAGCTGAAGTATTTTTAAACCTGTTGCATGAAACTATTAGGGTACAGGGTATACATTTATCATATTAAGACATGAGTTTAGGAACCAGATTTTGTCCAGCCAGGCTACTGATCAAGCCATAATATGAATACCTAGAGCTTTCTAAAACGCCAAACGTCACATTCAATGAACATACCAGTGACAATAATTTCCAAATTTACATCTATTATCCAGTTATTAAGAGGCAGAGGAAATCTATATACAAGAAATCTCAAATTATAGTAGATTCGGTAGATACAACACTAATGGAAGTAAAAGATGTCATGCAGAAAAAGCAAATCCAGATACAGCCACAGTGCCGAACTATAAAAAGAATGTGCTCTCAAAGTGTTTCAATCAGCGAATACTAGATGAACATCTCTATCTTGTTAGCAGCAGAAGGGTATATTAGTCGGACTTTTTAAAATACATAAGACAGTAAGTTATCCACTACCATAAGATAGTCGAACTGTATGTGACCTCGAAAGGGTATTGAGGTATTGACACCTAAACTCTAGAAGCTTCTAACGTGTACCGTTACCTGACACTTTCCTCCGCTGAAGCAGAATCCTTTTTGATCCGCTTGCTAGAATTCTGAGAAACCGTACACGGTTTAGGATGTCCATACTGGAGACGGTAGCTGAGGAGTGAAGGTCCAAAGATGCTGTATTTCCCAGCACTGCTGAAAGCTGTTTCAGCATCTACGCGTCTTTTGAAAACTACTTTGGCCCGGTTACTCGGGTTTAGAATTTCCGTCTCGGTTTCATGCAGATTACCGTAAGGGCTAAATATCTTGATCAGATTTTCTATGGAAGAAACAGAATCCAAATTAGTGAAGTTAAGAATCAGTGCCGTAGCGTCGTCATCTTCATCAGGGAGATTATTTTCAATACTCTCATCTAACAGACTAACTGGTTGAATAGATGATTGTGGTTCATCTGATAGAATCTCCTTTCCATCCTTACTCTGAGGGATAAGCTCTCTTACATTATTCTGATTGTCATGAACTTGCTCTTCCAAACTGTCTTGCCCCACGACGTTAGTCGTATAAGAATCTTTATCATCTTTACACTCGGATGTTCTAGTTGTTTCAGATTTGGTTAATTTCTCCACAACATTGCCACCGGATAATTGCTCAGATGACAGTCCAAGCTCTTCTGAATCAGAGTGATCTAGTCTTACTGAATTCCGGAAGTCCATGAAAAAACTAATCAAAATTTTCAAGGAGCTTTGTTTTATCAGAGGAGTTTTGGCAGCCGAACAGAGCTGTGAAAGCATCTCATTAAGGGAAAGATTTTCAGGTCTAGAGGAAGATTTTTCTTTGTTTAATGAGCCATTGCCATGCCTTAGTATCGGAGAGGACCCACTCAGTTGGCTTGCCACCCGGAGTATGCTAGCTCCGACTGTGAAAGTTTGTTTGTTTCTTGGAGACATAGATTCATCCCTTGTTGGCACTTGACTTTCCTTATGCTTCGCCAACAAATTGGAGTACAAAGGTTCATCTGCTTTGCGCTTTTTATCCGATGGTGATGGGATTAACTTTGAACCAGGCTTAGACAATTCCTTTTTACCACTGCTCGAGCGTGTCTCGGCAAGCATGTCCGCCAAAGTTTTTTTCTTTTTAACAGGACCGCTACTATTTCCAGAGCTTTTCTTATGTTTTCGCTTCGAAGATCCATCCTGATTTATAGCCTTAATGTCAGTCACACTATCAGTGACTTCAAGGCCATTTTTTACTTCTCTTTGTAAAATATCTTCCCCATGCTCCAATAGTGCACCAAGCATTAAGAACTTGGGAAGTTGAGTATAACCTTTCCATCGATAAAATGCCAACAACTGAGCTTGTGATGTTACAATTTCAAGTTTGCTACCCAAATGATGACATGGCAAGCATGCTAAGTTTTTCATATCATTAATAAGCTTGGCGGGTTCAAACAAAGCTGCTCCTGTAAAACTATCCCCACCAATTTTCTCCCTCGACTCTTTTTTAACTCCAGCATTAACTATACTCTGAGTCTTTATCTTGTCATACACGTCAGTCGGGATACAAGAACAGGCCAACCCATATTCTACCCTTCTAGAAACCTCATCCAGAACACATTCAATAGCATAGTGAAAATCTTCTAGGTTGCTCTGCTTCTCCATCTGCAAAAAATTATCCCTGAAAGACTTAATCCGTGATGGCTCGTTCCACGCAAATGTCTGATCTCCAAAATAGGCTATTAAATGGTTGCCTTTCTTAAAATGCTTATTTGCTACTTTGGAAGCAGATGACTGATCGAATATCTGCCCCGGCCACCATGGATGGCTCCTGACTTTGCCCCACACCAGATCAGAACCGCACAATCGCATCTTCGAAGCAGAAGGTGATCTCACATCGACATCTCCTTCAACATTCTCACCTTCAACATTAGCAAATGCATCGGGTTCTGAAACCTCTTCTAGAGGCTTACTGTTTTGTACAAAACCTACAGCCACATCTTCATCCCCTAATACATTTTGATCTCCATTCACCTGCTGAACCAAATCTGCGCCAAACACATCACCATGATTCCCATATACACTTGGTTTTGAATCAATCTTTTCCTCTTCAGATTTATCCACTAGCATCGAAAAAGAAGGGCCACTTTCAACAAGCTCAACAATTTTACCTGACACTTGATCCGCCATTATCTCATCAACAACAGGCTCCTCAGGCTCTAAACAAAGCTGATCACAGCTCAAAGACTCAACTACGGTTTCATTCCTAGCAACATCAAGACTAGGAGAGGGTATTGAAACGTTAACCCCATGAACATCGTTTTGTGACTTTTGCCCGTCAACTAAAGTGGCATCGGAGTGTAGGTCAATAGAGTCCGATGAATTCGCAGACATCAGATAAAACCCTATATACAAACTCGAGAATTACTTCTAGATATAAATTTCAAAAACCCTAATACCGTGAAAGTTACAACTCCATATAACATGGACAAAAACTAAAAGGCAACTAAAGAAAGAGAAAGAAAGTACCTTTAGCCACTCTTTTGGCCTGTGATTAGAAAGAAGTATGTGTTCGGATTGACTATCACTTTGAGCTTTGAGAGCTAAGAAAAGAAACCTTGTGCTGGGTTCTTAATTTTGGAGAAAGAAACATAAAAAACGGTTTTTGTTTTTTCTTTATTATTTCAGATATTATTCAACCATGCGCACTGCGCACCCTTCCAAATAGGAGTATGTTCGTTGAAATTTGTACTTTTGTCAAAATTTTACTACAGGGCATTATTTTTTATTTTTTTTCGGAAGGAACCCGCAGCCGCTACTCAGAGTGCAATGAGTGCGCACAGGGTAAACCCTCAGTCTGACGCGATAGCCTGCAAACCGACGCTAGAAGGTAAACCACACAAGGTGACAAGCTCAACCGAGAAAGCGTATGTAGAGGGACTCGAACTCATGACCTTTTGGTTATAAGGATGTCATACTCAACCAACTCGGCTACCCCTTCGGGGCTACTACAGGGCATTATAGTTTTGAAGGTTTGAGGATACGTTTCTATTTGCGTTGAAAACGTCCGTGAAATTATTATTCAATCTTTAATTTGTAGAATTTAATTATATTATGGAATTTGTTAGTTTTATTGTTTAACACAAACGTTTAATTAATATTCATTTAACAAACCAAATTTACTTTTTAGGAAATATAAGAAAATGTAGCCGACATTTAATACGGTCGTTTACTTCGAGTACCAGCTTTTAAACTCTTAAATGAGAATATAGTTATTCGCCTACAGCGTTTTTTTTTTCCATTTATATTTTCGGTCAAAAAGTTATTGGTCATAGTTAATAAATTATGTAAGATCTATAAATTTAGTAATTTAGTTCTTCTACATGGTTTTTTTTATTTAATAACCTGTCCCCATAGTTAGATGGTGGAATCTCACAAGTAGTTTATCCATTTTTAATTTTATTTTATTTTTAAAATTTAATATTTTTTTAAAAAAATTGTTTTTATTCTTCTCAAAATAGAATATCACAAAAAAATATTTTTTCAATATTTTAACCTTTACCTTTTTTCAATATTTTTTATTTTTTTGCAATACTCTCTTTTCAAAATAATAAAAAAATCAAAAAATATTAAATTTAAAGGGTAAAATGGAATTGAAAGTCGATTGAGTATTTGTGAGATTCGTACCATTTAAATATGAGGGCACGTGGTTGAACCAGAGAAAAAGACCACGCGCGGGAACTAGATTTATAGATTTTGAATAGTCCAATAACTCTAATCAATGATATTTTAGTCGATGGACTAAATGAAAGAAAACACGATAGTCGAAAAACTATATTCTGATTTATGCTCATCTAAATATATAAATTGTATATTATGTGCGGATACTTTATCAATTTTGGTATGAAATAATAATGAAAAAGTTAGTTAAGTATATATATTGGTAGCTCATTCATTTAATATATTTTGTTTTTCTAAATTCAAAATTTGATTTCGAACACCTATGTTGTATTTACTATAAAACTCACAAATTCATTAACATGTATTATGGATGATCTACCAATAATCATCCAAAAATCGAACTTATTTATCAATAATCCCCCAACGTCAAACTTGTATACTAAATTACTATTAATCATCAAATGTTTGATAAAGGACGGATAACAACGTGATGATAAATAAATATTTACATATTATTATTTGGTAGTCCAAAATATTCATTAACCTTTTTTTTCCTATTTTTTAAAATCATATCTTTCAAACCATGGTTCCAAAAGAATATTTCTATTCCTTTTGTTTTTTAAGGATTCATAAAATTTATTTATTTATTTTAGTTGCATGATTACATGTAATAATGTTGCAAAATAAGTATGGAAATGTTTATGCTCTTATTGCAAAATTACGTGTAATTTGGTTGCTAAAAAATAATTATGTTCAAATTGTAGAACTATGTGTAATTTGGTTGCAAAAAACAATTTTATTCTAGTTACAAATTATGTACAAATGTAATGCGTAAATGAAAAAAAATAGTGATGGAAATAAGACTTTGGTTGCTAAATAAGTCTAATTGTGCGAAAAATACAATACAATTTGTTTTTTTTTAAAATAAATGTTAATTATGTGTGAAACAACTAACTTTTTTTTCTAGTTACAAAAAATATGTACACTTTGTGTTAAAAAAATTAAAAAAATTAAATGTGTTATGGTTGCATAATTAAGTGTAATTTGGTTGCTAAATAAGTCTAATTGTGAAAAAAATACAATACAATTTGTTTTTTTTTTGTTAAAATAAATGTTAATTATGTGTGAAACAACTAACTTTTTTCTAGTTACGAAAAATATGTACACTTCGTGTTGAAAAAAAATTAAAAAAATTAAATGTGTTATGGTTGCATAATTAAGTGTAATTTGGTTGCTAAAAAGCAAACGAGTTTTGAGAGTTGCGTAAATAAGAAGAAAATAGTTACGGAAATATGACTTTGATTGTTAAATAACTTTGATTGTGTGAAAAACAAAATACAACTTGATTTTGTGAATATAAGTGTTACTTAGGTGTGAAACAACTTACTTTTTTATAGTTGCAAAAATATATATATTTTGCATTGAAAAAAAAAGCTTTTAAAAATAGATCGTGTTCTAGTTGCGAAAATATGTGTAATTTGGTTGTGATATTATTTTGGAACAAATAATTGCGTTTTAGTTTCAGAATTGCATGTAATATGATTACTAAAAAATAGTTATGTTTTTGTCATAGAATTCCCTATAATTTAATTTCACAAATAAGAAAAAAGACCTCTAAAATTATCACTCATGGATTTCGTTTTGTTCGTTTAAAAACATATATAAATATATGTTTTGGAATTATTATTTTTAGTTAGGGTTTGAAATATATGAAGTTTTGAAGGTTAAAAACAACTAATTGTTAAGTTTATACTTGTTTGTGTATTTGATATGTATTATTAGAAGAATTTATGTTGCATGTGATTCTTGGTAAACTTCAAAATCCTAGTGGTTATTGGTAATTTAATTTTTATCTGGGTGATTGTCGTAACTTACCCATATATTGGCTAAAAATCAATATAAGTCCCCCATGTCTACCAACTATCGCAAAACAGTCTCACGTGTTCCAATAATGTTGCATTTTAGTCAATATTGTGTAATTGATGATGGTTAAAAATGCAATCTTGTTAAAACATGAGAGACTATTTGATGGCATTGAAAAATACGTAGGACTGTTTAGTGACATTAGATAAACATAAAAGACTAAAATTATACATTGTTGAAACATGATGGATGATTTTAATACAAAGTACTTGCTGTGATTTTTAACCTCATATATTAATTTTAACTCAACCATAAAAATTATGTTTATGTTGATGATATTTAAGTTTGGCCTGTTATACCAAAATTAGGTGTCATCAAACAACATCTATATTCGAGCCATTATGGAAAAATCATATTTATATTAGAGCACATTACTTTAGCATCCTTACTGAAAAATAAATGTGAAAATATTAATGTGTTTGTATTTTAGACCAAAATATTCAAGAATTAAAATAACTTTGACCACATATTCGGATTAAAAAAGTACAACATAAATACATAATATAAATAAAAACATAAGAAATATAGATTAACAACCGACAATGTCCACATTATTGGTGCTTTAGGCTGAGTAAGAGATAATTCCATCCACAATGGTCTTGTTTCCATTGATACTTATCTTTGTTATAAGCTTTGTGTCTTTATTCGTTTAAATATTCCATCTTTTATCTTTAAATTGATCGTAGATGAATTTACACTCGATTTCAGCGAGCATTTCTTCAATATCATTACATGCTCTTCATGAGTGAGGCCAAAAAATCAAAAAATGTGAAGTCTATTCATATAATTCCATGTAGTATGAAACTCATCACGGTTACGTGGTGACAGTGGCGGGATAACTTGATTTATCCCGTAAACATAGTACATTATGCATACCACAACATCATAAAAGCTTTTACCAAAGTCATTCCTCATCGGGGTCATTTTGTCGACAACTTGTGAGAGGTATTCATCTTCTTTGGTACACTAAAGCTTATTTTAAATTTAGGATTTAATGTCAATAATTGGTGGAATATTATATATTTATATATATAACAAAATCTGGGTAACACGTCAATTTATAATATGTGCCACATAATGTAATATATGGTGCTAAAGCATGCATTTACACGTATTGGATGATGAATATATGTCATGATTTATGTCTATGATAAAAAAAAATTATTTTCAGTTAAAAACATCCAAAATTATAGTAGAATCACATATTCGGATTCCAAATTCAATCGACAAACCTTTAAATATTTACGTATTAAAGTGAACATACATCTCTCCTCTCGTGTGAAAGAGGTTCTCGTTGCCCTTATTTAATTATGGTTCAGTAATATTGTTAGTAATATCAAATAGAATATCTTGAATTCTTATTATCTAGATTTGTATGAGAGGTAAAAAACTCGACACCTAAAAACCAATCTTAGATGATCCCACTTGATATAAATTTATTCATGTCCATGTGTGCACAATATATGAGTGACGCGGTGCATATTTGACATATAATGCATTTTGTAAAAACTTCTTTAAAAAATAATATTTTATTTATCCTCGTTGCCCTCACTATGTTGTTAACTTTTAAAAAAATGAATCTTCAGACGTACTCGACTCCATATTGCAAAACCGATATATTTGATTTGTTGAAAAAATTATAGTTGTGATATGGTTAACACAACCGATAAATATAAATAAAACAATATACTCTTTGTAGACAATGTTGGAGATAATGATCATTAGGCTTTGAACCGTACACATCTCCTTGATTACATACTTTCTACACATATAGTCCATCGACGAAAAATTGTCTCGTGTTAGTCCATTGACTATCTACTTTCAATTAAGTTAGTCTTTTGTGTGTGTTAACTATCTATTTTTTTTATAAAACTAGTCCATTAACTACCCATTTTTGATAAAGTCAGTCCTTTAATCAAGGGACTTAATTTATCAAAAATAGATAGTCAATTGACTAACACCAGAAAAACTTTAGTTAATGGACTATAAATCTAGAAATTCGATAGTCAATATAGACTACCACCAAACAATTTTTAGTCAATATACTATATGTCAATATAGTGGATAGTCAATTACTTATTTAATGTTCAAAACCTTTTACATTTCGTTTAAAAAATGTAGACTAATTTTGAACTCGATGGTTAAAATTAGTTTCCACCTACGTAGACCCAATTATATTGATTTCCACCCCGTGTGGCAAAATTAATTTTTTAGTATTATTATACTCATAAAAAAAAATATAGCAATTTTCTTCCATACTCCAACCCACATGGTTGAATATGAAGACGTTTTAAAACTAAAAAATGATTTTTTATATCCATATTATCAACTCGTGTTATACTTAAAAAATAAATTTTGATAAATATTGAGATTATAAATTTTTATAAAACGTGCAATTAAAAGTTTTATTTATATCATATCAAAAAACATGCTTTAAAATAAATAGAAACATATTCCATAAGTCTTCTTTAATAGTTTCCACATAGACCGAGTTAGAATTGATGTGTCGAAATTATATATTTTTATTAAAAGTACATAACTTTTTCTCTCATACTTCAACCTAGCCGGTTAAAATATAAAGATGTTTTAAAACTCAAAAAATAAGTTTTTTCTAATTCCATATTAACAACTCATGTAATACTTCGTAATAATTTTTTTTATAAATTTTGGGTTTGAAAATCTTATAAAATGGTGCAATTAAATGCTTTGTTTGTACCATTTTAAAAATTACATTCATTACAATACTTGGAAACATATTCAATAAGTCTTCTATAATAATTTCATTGACAACACATAAAAAAAATACAATAATTCAAAACGAACTAAAAAAGTTCTCTAATAGTTTCGTTAGCAACAATTCAGAAAATACAATAGATATAAACAAACTAAAAAAATATATTTAAAAAATACAATAACTAAAAATGAACTAAAAAAGTTTACTTTAATAATTTCGTTAACAACAAATCAACAAAGATACATTACTAATTTTGAAATCATATTTTACACCCCTTAGAACTAGAATCGTTATTGTATCGGCCGGTCTGAATTTGAACTTCTTTAAACTTGAATCGGAAAGTTATTGATTCAAACCAGACCATTAAATAAGTCGGTCCTAGAATTCAGACTGAAAACGGTCTGATATGTAACTGGGCCACACGCTTTATAGTATTGTGTTGTTTCATCATTACTTAAATCTTATTTTTCTTTCCAAATATAGATATTATATCATCAGATAGTTATAATATATATATATATATATATATAACCATGAATTATTGACAACAAATCTTAGATTTATAATGAGCTTAGTGTACTAATAGAGATGAACACTTGACATGAGTTGTTCATAAAAAAGTTAGCCCCACACGAAGTTTGTGAATAAGTGATTGTCTGATAATGAGCAAGGAATATCCGCCTTTCTGCTAAATAGGATGTATTGAACTCATAATTCATTAGATACTTTTTATGAATGTCAACTAAGTATCGTAAGTAAATTGTTCCCGGTTGTATAAATAACATTTGGGTAATGAATCAGTTTCCGATGTGTGTTAAATAACGTAATATCCGGTGCTAAATCATGTGTTAACACGTCTCAGATAATAATTAAATGTCATGATTTGTGTAGGTGACAAAAAATATATTTTTTATGTTAAAAACGTTTACAAAATGATAGTATGACTTTGAAAATAAGACATCATTTGTTTGCCGCTACCAACAAACTTAAAGCCAACTTTACCATATTCAAATATCTTTTTTCAGCATAAATTAATTTTTTACTCACATTGTAGATCGTTTTTTACACTTTATCAACTTCTCTAATCAAAACACAACTCACCACATGACTAGACACAAAATGATTGAGGAATAAAAACTCACCTTTTATCATGGGCTGACAAGATTTTTGGTGAAGTCAAATATTTCTTTAGAACACGAAATGCTTCATCACACTCCTTACTCTAACAAAACTTTTTAGAACCTTTAAGGATTTCAAAAAGTATATGAGTATTGCTTTATGATTTTGAAATAAACTACGATAGAGCTGTTAAACATCTTACCAATTTGTGCGCCTCTTTGATGTTTTTTGAGGCTTCATGCTTAACAATGCTTTAAGTTCCTTGCAATCAGCTTCAATTTTGTTCTTGCTGACAACATACCCGAGGAATTTCCCACTTCTAACTCCAAACAAACACTTCAAATGATTCAACTTAAGATTAAATGTTTTTGAATTCTAAAAAAAAATAGTCTGGATTTTTCCTTATCGATCCTCGGTATCATTCTTAACGACCATGTCATCTATGTATAATTTTATATTAGTTCCCGAATATTTCTAAAAAAATCGATTAAATAGTCTTTGATAAGTCGATTCAAATATTTTTTCTAAAAAATATTACTTTATTACAATAAATACCTATTTATGTTTGAAAAGCAACATGTTTTTCATCACCAAGATGCATCTGAATTTGATTGTATACTGAAAATTCGTCCATAAATGACATGAACTTATGACTGGTAGCTGCGTAAACCAACTGATCAATTCGAGTAAAAGGAAATGCATCCTTACGACATATCTTATTAAGATTAGTAAAATCCATATGAATCATACGCTTCTCATTCTTTTTCTTAACCAAAACCAGATGAACTATCCATGTCGGGTGCTTCGATTCTCTTACATAATTGAAAATTATATTTCCTTAATGAAAACCTATCAATTTTCTTCAGAAAAAATCTCAATCTTCTGACAAATTGGTCTTAATATTCTATCAATTGCAAACTTATGACAATTAACTGACGAACTCACCCTAGTAACATCATCAACATTCCAAGCAAAAACATATGAATTATCTCTAAACAAAATTACAGGTTTACCAATTAAAACTCTGACTTAATTGACTTCATATTTTAATAAGCCGTCAATTCAAAAAGTATTCTTCATCCATCTTATCTAAGCACTCATCACATTGTACATCATCCATAGGATCGTCAAACTTATTTTTGACTTCATTACCTCCATTTGCGTTACGACCTTTCAATTTATATAGGGTAAATTTTGGAGGATCCAAAACAATTGTATAACAATCCCTAATTTATCTTTGATTTTCCCTAATATTTCCAAAATAATTTCCAACCGGAGACTTAATACACTATTGGAAAGATAAAGTAACAACCTCTATTTTATGTAGCCATTGTCGGCCCATAATCACATTATAAGGACTTGTAACATCACTTATCATAAACAAAGGTCTCACAATCTTTTCGGTATTAACATACCTAAGACTTGTAAAAAATATGGTGTTATTTTATTGTCTAATAGTACTTATGGTACAGTTAATTTGCATCCTCATATATAAAAATATGAAAAAGACAGTAGTTATGATGTAGGACAGATGTTTATTTCACAATCAAATGATTGTATGTATCTTATTAGTTAGTCTTATGATCCAAAAAAGTTTAGTGACTTACTTGTCGCAGTGATTGTTCTTTATGAGATGCATTTTCAATTGTGATTATGAAGTATTTCGACAATTATTTCGGTATTTACGAAATGATGTTCAATTATTTGGTAAAAATACTTACAAGAGTGACATAACTAATATTTATGATAGAGAAAAAATAAAGTTTAAAAAAATGTAAGCGTTAACTTCAGGACAAATTAGTCTCGCATCTAATTTATGGTCCTCTATCACTATTGATGGTTATATTTGTCTCACCACATATTTTATTGATAAAGAATAGGCTTTACAAAAATATGTTCTGAATTTTAGTTATATGGTGCCTCCTCACAATGGTGTGTGTTTGTATGAGAAACCGCATACTATACTTGATAACTGAAACGATGAAGATAAATTATTTGCTCTTACGTTAGATAATACAAGTTGTAACACTGTTTCAGTTGATATGTTGATAAATCAATTGAATTTGAAAGATGCACTTGTTTGTTATGGATAATTCTTTCATGTTCGTTGTTGTGCACATGTATTAAATTTAGCAATGCAAGATGGATTGAATCAAATCGATATATTTGTTGATAAAGTTTGTGAACGTGTGAAGTATGTTAGGGGATTTCAAGTAAGGAAGCATACGTTGTTTAGAAATTTGTTAAACATATGTATTTAGATTATATTAAGGGTTTAAGGCAATATGTACCTACAAGATAGAATTCAAAATTTTCTTATACTTGAGAGTTCTATGTTTATCGTCATGCATTTTCTCATATAGAGTTGAATGATTCAAAGTGTACTTCATATCGAACCCATGAGGAGTGGGATACGATAGAGAATATTAGTAATTTTTTGAAGGAGTTTAATTTGTGTTTTCCCAAAGCAAGTAACCTATATCAAATTTATATTTTCTTTCGATTGTCTTGACATATTTGACTTTTTAAAAAGTTAAAAAGTGAATCTAGTACATACGAAATATTTCTTATAAAATGTAGAACTAATGAAGAATTTGTATGGACTATTATACTCAAAATCTATATCGTATTGTAATTTTGATTCCATATAACTAGGAAACAACTAAACAACAAAATATAAAAAAATAATCTAATACACAATTAATTTCCAACATTTTGAACATGGTTCAAATACTTATCCGAGATGATAAAATCGGTTAAAGTTTTATTTATTTAATTTTTATATACATAAAAAAAACTTACACCTAACTATTGACTAAAGATATTCTCCTTCAAAGGGATCAATAGTTAGGTGTAAGTTCTGCATAGTCCTATTCGTTGAGTTCTGCATAAAACTCATCCCTTTCGATTTAAAAATTTGTAAATATAGTCCCCCGCACATGTGAAGCCTGAGAGATTGACACGTAGCATCAAGTTTTGTTGCAAGATTGGTCCTCAAATATCTTTGCCATAAATACCCTGCCCATGCCAAATAAGACGTCAACTCAAAAGGCTTGCTAAAGTTAGCGAGAAGTTCTCTTTAGGATGAAAACCCTATGCTTTATCTCTATACGTTTTTTTCGCTCGACTCTCTCTCTCCTCCTTTCTCAACCTATTTTCTTCATGATTTTATACTAGACACTTCTATTTCTTCCAAATAATACATAAACTCAAAGAATAAAGTAATAAAATACAACATCAATCGTTGCATTAAAATCTTTTCTGAACGATTTATGCTTTGGTGAATGAGACGGTCCCTCGTCGATTAATCCAGGTTTATTTTCTGCAATGTTTTTTATTGTGATTTTTAATTCACTAATTTACTTTGCAAGTACTCACTGTTCATCGGATTTAATTCATAAATTGTATTATTTAATTTTAACTTTGACTGCAGTAAAGTCCCCGAAATTAATGTCTTCTCGATTCAAATTCAAAATTCCCTCGGAAGTAAATTTGTGCGCGTTACCTTCTATACTTGCAATTAGTTCCTTATTATTTTTATGAGAACTGATTACGTTTGCATGCAAATGCAAATGCAAATTCAAATTCAAATTATTTTCTTCTGAATTTATTGCATGTAGATTGCGGTTCCTTCTGACTTTAATTGTAGTGAAGTCCATGGAGTTGTTTCTTTTCTCATTCAAATTTTCTTTAAGTGTATTAATCTCATTTCCACGCACGTTTAGCTCTCTATCGTTACTAGCAGTAGATTTGAATTTGAATTCTTCACCAGGAGCAGCAGAAGTATCTAATAACAGCCTGTCTTTATGAAAGTCAATGACCAGTTCTCCAGATTTGAATGCAGTCTTCTCTTTGGATGGATGATCCCTACTGGTACGCGACCCTTTTGAATGCGTCAGCGACTCTCCATGAAAGCCGATAGTGAAATTCCGATCACCGGAAAAAAATTATGTTTGCAGTTTTGGCTACCTCTTGCGGTGGTGGAATTGCCGGAATACTTTTGTTTGCTAAAGATGGATTCAGGAACAGTTTTTCAGACAACAGACTTATTAGTTTCTTTTTTAGTTTCTTTTTTTGCCCCAATTTTCCATGAACTGATTTTGCTCATTGCCTTAACAATAAATCACCATTAACGTAGTCGTCGGAGAGGAAAAATCGAAGCCAACGGAAACCGTAATCTGTTTATCGGAGGCGTTAATAGTAGTTTATCGGAATCACAGAGATGTCTCCATCTTTAGTTGTTTCATCTTGTTCGTCGCTCAGTTCCCGTTCATCGTCGCAAGTATCAGTGTAAAGTAGCATTTCCCTAGTCACCGATGGATCGAAAGGAACTAACGCGTTAGGAGAAACAAGAGCACAAATCACACTATAACCGGAAACTTTTGAAGTATTTCCTGAACATTGACCTTCGCTAAATCCTCCAATGATGAAATTAGAGACCAAACCACATTCTTACTGGAAATGTTTGCATCATTTTGTCTTTGCACGTTTTCCGTCTTCTTACGGACTAGAACTCATTGAATATTATATTGAGTTGAGACCTCCATTTAAACAGAGAATCAGATAATAACCATTCCACCTTATTGTGTGAACAGATTCTTGCAAAGTTAACAAAACAATAACGAATCACAATGGTTCTGTTTGTTTCACCTTTTAACTAATACAATTTATGAATTAAATCTGAGGAACAGTGACATTGCAAAGTAAATTAGTGAATTAAATCACGATAAAGAGTTTTGCAGAACGAATAAACCAAATGAATAAACGTGGATTAATCGATCGTGGGATCGTCTGATACAACAAAACATAAATTGTCCAGAAAAACTTTTGATACAGTGATTGAGGTTGTATTTTATTACTTTATTCTTTGAGCTTGATGTATTATTGTGGAAGAAACAAAAGTGTCGAGCGTAAAGTCAGGAAGAAAATAGGTTGAGAAAAGAGGAGGAGAGAGAGCCGAGCGAAAAAACGTCAAAAGAGAATGCAAAGATTTTTGGACAAAAATTTGGGGACCAATCTTGCAACAAAACTTGATACCACGTGTCAATCTATCAGACTTCACATGTACAGAGGACTATATTTACAAATTTTCAAAACAAAAAGGATGAGTTTTATGCAGAAGTGAACGAAAATGACTATGTTGATACCGATGGTAAAAATAAAGACTAAAAGTACTTTTTATCCATAAAACACTTTCAAAACTAATATAATAATGTTATCAAAACCGATTATCGCTCTGAATCAATAAAATCGGTAATATATCCATTCAAACTCAAACAACTCAAAACCAAAACGAAACCGAGTCTATAATATACTCCTCAAAACTCAAAAAAGACCAAAACTATTTCCTCCATCATATTTATTATTTCCTCTATGATTTGAAATTTCTAAAACACTTGAAATATGTTATTACTAGATCACCCTTACTTTGTTTTCAAATTTAACATTACGTGCCATTATTCAAATAGAAAGCCCTACAGTGAAAAAACACATCATTAACCCATTTTTAATCCCACGTATTTGATTTATGCCTCTAAAATTAACCCTAAAACAAAAAAATTCAGTTTTATTGAAGACTGATTGAAGATTGATCATGGAAAATTAAGAAACCCATACCAAATCGGAGAACTGTTCAGCCAACGAACAAGGTAACGAATATGCATATGTTAACTTTGTATTAAGATTATTCTGCATCTCTACGCAAATTCCGAAATTAAAATAACTTGTTAACAAACGAAAGAGTTACAATGATAAAATTCGAAAACAAAACATGTGATTTATTAAAGAAACAGAGGGAATGCATCTGATTCCGAGATGGCCACTCGGAATCAGATGTAATTTGTCAAAAAAAATTGCACTTGATTCCGAGAGGCCAGCTAATGTCTCGGAATCACATGTCTTTCAGTTAAAAAAAACATGTGATTCCGAGATGGCCTCTCGGAAACATATGCTTTCGTTAAAAAAAAACCAAAACAGAATAGAATCAGCCAAATGGTCACAAAATCGAACCAAAATCGAAAACAAATCGAACAAAAATAAAAAACCCTAATCGAACTGTAATGTTTGCAGCCCTAAAAACCCTAATCGAACCCTAATGTTCTACCAGTTAAGAACCCTAACCTAACAGAACAACCGTAGCCAACTTACCTCAGTCCTTGCCTTGCTTCCGTCCTTGGAATTGTAGGTTTTTTTTCTTTGGAATTGTTAGTAGATAGGTTAATAGAGGGGAAGAATAAGGTAGGAGTAATTTAGAAGGTGGTGTTGATAGAAGAGTTAACGGTGTTCTTGAAAATGAAAGAGATAGAATAAATGGGTACAAGGACAAATGCGTCATTTTTTTTATAAAAGGAAATAACAACATGAAAAGAATAAAAAATAATGATGGGAAAAATAATTCCACCCCTCAAAATCTTTTGTAATCGAAACCAAACTCAACCGTTAACCCAACATAAAATATAAATAATTCGGAGAAAGTTGCAACAAAATCTAAATCTCACGTATAATTAAAATAAAAAAAAATAAAAATTTAAAGGAGGGTTTAGTGTGGGTCCTCACTAGGGATGACAATGGGCCGTTCGCGGGCCGGATTCGGGCCGGTCCGCTTGAGCCCACTTTTTTTGCACTTGAGCCCGAACCCGGCCCGACCCGCTCTCGGGCTTATATTTCCAAACCCGAGCCCGCCCGTTAATGTCCGCCGGTCAACCCGGCCCGACCCGCGGACATTAATTTTAATAATTTTTTATATATTTTTTAATTTATTTTAAATATATTAATTTATTTGTTAAAAATATTACATGTATTGTATATAAAAATATTATTTTTATATATATTTTATGATTTTCGGGTCGGAACGGGCCGGACAAATTTAAAACCCGAACCCGGCCCGGCCCGGTTGCGGGTTATATTTTCTGAACCCGAACCCACCCCGTTCTAAGTTCGGGCCGAACAAAACCCAGACGGGTCGGATCGGGTCGGGTCGGGCCGGACACCACCCGAATTGCCACCTCTAGTCCTCACGAACCGATTCGCATTCCATTTCAGGTGTCTCAAGCCCAATAGCAATCTCAGCAAGTTCTCGGTCGACCCAATCAATCTTCTTCCTCCATCTCCCGCCAAAAAGCTAGATAGAGATCGAAAGAGAAAGAGAGAGCTTTTACTGCAGCACTTTAGAGTAACCAGCTCCGTAATCGATTACAATGTACGGTGCTCAAGGGACGAACATGGTATCAAAGCAATACTCGATCGAGACGAGCAACTTCGAAGACATTTTGGCTATTTACTTTCGCGATCACTCGAATTCGGTCGATGAAGAGGCATTGATGCTAACAGCTAACCTTATTCGCTTTTTTTCTTCCCCGGTCGGAAAAAACCTCGTTTCTACGGTATCTCTCTATCCCAGAATATCGCTATTTAAACCGTTTATTCATCAGCTGTTTAAATTTTTCATCGACCACTTAATATACTAGGAAAATTGTTTGGGTGCCTTGCTTTGCTCAGGCCATATATCTATTTCGTGTTTCAATGACGATTGGTTTGCTATATTATATAGTAAGAAGTCCGATGCTTGCATTACTTTCTCATTCAAATGGATCGATAACTAGTAATTGCGCAAGTAGGATTTTAGATCACTTCGAAAGATAATCTTATGGAGTTCGTAATGGCTAGAGTGATAAGTATACGGTGTGTGTAATGGTTAGAGAGATTAGTTATGTCTACGATAAATTATTTGATGATATTGAGCAGGTAAAGGATGATGGTAGTGTAATTGCTTTGTCTCTTGATATTCAACATCTCCGCAAAGTTTGTGACGTTGAAAATTTGTTTTCAATCTTCGAAGATAAACCCAGAGTGGTGCTCTCGTGCATGAGTGCTGCTGTCCATAAGGTACGAACTACAAAGCAGTCGATGCAGAGAAAGCCTTGAAATGTAAATCACTTATTGCTTTTTGTTACGTTACTCCTTGTTTTCTGCAGGTGCTGATGACTGAATGGGAAACCAATGAAGTGAATGGAATGAGAATTAATATCCGACCCTACAATCATACTGAATCTATCATTGCCTTGAAGAACTTGAAAGCAGCATATATTGGTAGTTATTTATTTTGGCTTTTCTCATCTGTCTATATGTTGAACTACCAAGCTGTATTGTTGGGGAAATAATATTAATGATAAACCTCGTGAGATGGCAGACAAGCTTGTTTCTGTGCGTGGCACTGTCGTGAAAGTTAGTACGGTGAAGCCTCTTGTAGTACAGCTCAATTTTGACTGTGGAAAGTGTAAGACCAGTATTACTCGCAACTTTCCAGATGGAAAATTTTCACCTCCATCAGTTTGTGATTTACATGGGTGTAAGAGCAAAAATTTCATCCCAATCCGCTCGTCGGCTCAAGCAATTGATTTTCAGAAGATAAGGTATACATAAACTTAATGGATAAGTGCCAAAAGCTAAGGGACTGTAGTTTTGTCCCCCCTGCTTATTTCCTCGCCTTTTTCAGAATACAGGAGCTGCTGAAGTGTGAAGATCATGAAGAAGGCCGGGTTCCTCGCACCGTAGAATGTGAGCTGACAGAAGATCTGGTTGATGCATGCAATCCTGGTGATGTGGTCACCGTTACAGGAATTATAAGAGTAATCAACAATTACATGGATATTGGAGGAGGTATAATAATTTTTACCTTTTTGATCATAGGTCACCTTGCATAAAAAATAAAAGGTACTAATAGAAGTTAAAGGTTTTTTTAATTCTAGATTGTTTTGAAATATTGTGTTTTGTCCTTTTATTTTGTTTGTAATTGCCGATACTCCTACTTAATCGCTTTTTTCATTCACCTTGCTGAGACTAGTTAGTTGGTCAAACCTATGTTCTTAGTTGGCTTAGCAACTAATGCGGTTGCCAACAGTTTAGATTCCTGTCTTAGATTCAGGATTTCATTGCGAATGTTCAGTACACTTATTCGATATATAGTTTAGATTTCTGCCATTAGTCCATTGGTTATTAATAAGCTTTGAATTTCTCTATTTTTCAGGGAAATCGAAAAGCAAAAACCAAGGGTTCTATTATCTGTATTTAGAAGGGGTTTCGATAAAAAACTCCAAATCGCAGTCCATGCCTGAGGATTCGCAAGATTCAAGCTCTAATGGCAGACCGACAGAGTTGGTTGATTTATTCTCGTTCTCCCCAAGAGATTTGGAATTTATTATTAAATTCTCACAGGAATACGGCCCAGACATATTTCGACAGATGCTTCAATCAATATGTCCGTCTATCTATGGTCATGAACTTGTCAAAGGTAATATAAGCAGTAGTACCTCAATGCTATACTCTTAGGGATATTATGGGTATCTTGTTTATATCACTTTCGCCTCTATTATCTCTTTTTATTTTGTTACTGCAACTTGATATTCAAGGAGGAGATGATTAATCTAATACATAACTATTTTCAGTTTGATTTTACCACCGATATATTACAGTATCCTCTACGACCGATCAGATTTGTAATTACTTTGCCGTTGTTTCACTTACTAAATTGATGGTTGCATGTTGCTTGTAACTAGTATATGTTATGTAACCATAATAACTAGTAAATTGTTTAAGACAAATCACATATCTTCATGCTCATTTTCCCTCCTTGTAGCGGGAATAACACTAGCACTGTTTGGAGGCGTGCGAAAGCATTCAGTGGACAACAATAAGGTTCCTGTAAGAGGAGACCTCCATGTCATAATTGTAGGTAAGCTGCTCAGCACATTTTGCTCCTCGTAATTTGAAATTAAATATGCGTAACTTAAATTCTATCAATAGAGGAAAAGGGATTGTATAATTATTAGAGTTTTCGGACAAGCTGAAATGGAACAGATTGATGTTCTATATCATTATGCTAGGTGATCCTGGACTTGGCAAGAGTCAACTGTTGCAAGCAGCTGCTGCTGTTGCTCCACGTGGCATTTATGTGTGTGGTAACACTACAACTACTGCTGGCCTCACTGTTGCCGTAGTAAAAGATTCCATGACAGGAGATTATGCTTTTGAAGCTGGTAGGTCATTTCTTATCTCTTTTTATTATTGCAGCATCCTGTTTCTACCTTCTGCTACTGGAAAGTGTGGATGTGTAGAATAATTGTAGGTGTGATAGATGAGAAACTTTTGACTGCAAACAAAAATTAAAGAGCTACACTAACCATACAAATATAATCGAGCTCAAAACTAATTTTCTTTTCTATCTCTTGTTCAATCTGAATTGTTAAATTTTGTAAAAAGTGACACTCTAGTTTTACAAGGTAGCAATTTATGCAAATTCAATTCTCCAGCAGCATCACTCCCATGAGATAGGTTGAGATCGCTATGAGGATTCTATTTCCTCCAAATATTTCACCTTGTTTCGAGTATGCAGGATAGTCTTACAAATGGGGTCTCAGAAACCAAGATTTATTTATTTCTGGTTTCTGAAACAAGCATGACATCTAAGAGGAGTTATAATATCCATGTTATACCGTTGTGTTTGATATGCATCAAGCATCTCATGATCTGAAAATCAGCATGATATAGACTTAGGTACATGATTTCAAGTCTTATCAAAATTGTAGCATGGCTAATTAACAGGCAGCCCTGTGCACTAATTACTATGATCGAACAGGTGCCATGGTGCTTGCTGATAGTGGACTGTGCTGTATTGATGAGTTCGATAAAATGTCCGCAGAGCATCAGGTATCCTTATAGGAAATCAGCATTCCCTTAATGTCCAAATATCCATAAGTATTACTAATATATATGCATTAACGCAGGCCTTGCTGGAAGCCATGGAACAGCAGTCTGTCTCTGTCGCAAAGGCTGGATTAGTAGCAAGTTTATCAGCAAGAACATCAGTTCTAGCAGCGGCAAACCCTGTCGGTGGTCATTATAAGTAACTAGTTCCAAGAGCCTAATCCTATTGTTTTTTCATAGTTAATTCCAATACGAGTGGTTGTCTACCTTAGGAACAAGACAAAAGGATCCTGAATTAACAGCTTGTGCATAAAAGACTTCTGAATGGTCCGTGCATCCTATAATTAATGTCTGCTTTTGCATGCTGTATATCTCTGTATGTGTTTGTGTCTCTCGTGTTTTATTTACGTATCACGCTATATAGTCGTGCAATGTCTAGAAAAGTCATTTATATATATATATATATATATATATATATATATATATACTTGTTACGGATTTGTGAGTCCTAAGGTGCTAGAAGAAGGGAAATACCTCATGTGAATTGTGCTTCTATTGACATTTTTGGGAACTAAGTGGTATCCGATATTCAATTGCAGCCGTGCAAAAACAGTAAACGAGAATTTGAAAATGAGCAGTGCTCTCCTCTCCCGATTTGATCTGGTTTTCATACTGCTTGACAAACCTGATGAATTGCTGGATAAACGGGTCTCAGAACATATCATGTCAGTAAGTAATCATGTTTTCCCAGCTTTTTGTGATGTATCCTTCTGAATGACTAGTCTTTATGGTTATGCTTGGTGAAGGAAATTTATGCATATTTATCAAACATTTAATAATGCAAACTAAACAAACGCTTAAGAGGCACGAGAGATTTTTTCTTCTTTACAATGTGGGCAGCCGTCAACTATGGTGGCATGTTGAAAACCAAAAGCAGAATCAAGAGTAATCTAAAAATATAGCGCTATTTGAAGAGTTGTGACTAACTCAAGTTTCCCCTGCAGTTGCATGCTGGACATGGAGAAAAGTCACCCGCAGCAAAGAAGCCACGTACAGGTGCTACTATTAGATTATTGCTGAGATTTCTTCTGTGCTTCTGGATAAGCATGTGATGGATGCTTAGAAGCAGGATATGTCTGCTTGACTTCACTATAGCCTTTGTTTAAAATGCAGTACCACATATATCTGGAGGAATAGATGTGAGTTTGAAAGCTGGTTCTCTAGTTTCGAAGTTGAGGCTTGATCCAAACAAGGATGGTGATTTTGTCCCACTTCCTGGTCAACTTCTCCGAAAATATATTGCATATGCTCGAACATACGTCTTTCCAAGGTGGTTTCACAAGAGATCTCTTTGATCTATATTTTGAACATTTATAGAGTTGTGAGCCCTGAGTAGTATAGTTAAGTATATCTTATTTTCCAGGATGTCAAAACCAGCAGCAGAAATCCTACAGAAGTTTTACTTGAAACTAAGGGATCATAATACATCTGCTGATAGTACACCTATAACTGCAAGACAACTAGAAAGTCTGGTTAGGCTGGCAGAAGCTCGAGCACGGGTAGACTTGAGAGAAGAAATAACAGCCCAAGATGCTTTGGTTAGTTCATCAAATTTGATCTGAAGATGTCATGTCTTCAGTACTATATTCACTTTTTCAAATTTAAAGTAGGATAACACGATTGGAAGTGTCCTATCCTGCACCAAACTCTCCACTCAAAATCGAAGTTAAGATAAAAGTAAATGCTCATCTTGAATATTACATTCAGTATACTTGTTAAAAATAGGACTTATGGGTCGTTATTTGAATGTGACGAACTCTCAAGAGATTCTGATATTATGTGATTATCAGTGATGGCGACTGACATAAAAAGCCTAAATATATAGATTGCATGTCAGCCAAAAAGTTGCATATTCTTATGAGGTGGACAAGCTTAATACTTTTATTACTGATTCGCGAAGCTCATTATATTTAATTTAATTTTCCAGGATGTTGTTGAGATAATGAAAGAATCCCTGTATGATAAGTATGTTGATGAGCATGGCTGTGTGGATTTCGGCCGCAGCGGGGGTATGAGTCAACAAAAAGAAGCAAAACGATTCTTAAGTGCTCTTGATAAGCAGTCGGAGTTGCAGGAGAAAGACTGTTTCTCGATTTCGGTATGCACCTTTACTTTCCATAAAGTAGCGCAGTAGTCCCCTGGAATGAAATTAAACTTTACAATTTGTTCCTTTACTATGCAGACAGTAATGTAGTAGTAGTCCCTTGGAATGAAATAGGATCTCACATGTTTATCCTTTACCATGATACAGGAAATATATAGTTTGGCCGATAGGATATGTCTAAGAGTTCCTGATATTGATACATTTGTCGACAACCTAAACATTGCTGGTTATCTCCTAAAAAAAGGACCCAAGACATATCAGGTATGTAATCTCGCCTGCTAAAATATAATTTGATGCACCATTGTAACTAAAACATCTAAATTTGGACAAAAAGAGGCAGTCAATATGCCGAAGCTGAATACTAAAATATTACTTTCATGGTAATATCCTAAGCTAGTACATCCGGACTACCCTGGTGTCTCTATGTCTTTTTGTATCAACTTTAACTTGGTATTAGATGTCCTTCAATTTTGGACCAGCTGGTATCCCCTGTAGTCCACTTTTATTACTGACTACTAGTGACGGTAATGGGTCTGGTTTGGTGCGACCCACTCTCCTGACTATATATAAACCAAACCCAAACTGTATGCGGCTGCAGGTCAAGATTTTCTAAATCCAAATCCAACCCGTCCGGACATGACCTGGTCAAAAAGATTTGAGTCTCATCTTTTTTATACTAATTTTGCTGAACCAAGCTTAGTAAAAACAAATCCTTCTATCTCCAAACACATCAATCATTTGCCTTAAAAGTAATGGAGTCAGTCAAATTCCGACTGGGTTGGGACAGTATGGACAGGGTAGTTTGTTTTTGTCATTCTTGCTAATGCTGTTTACTGACCTTCAACATAGGTGCTGTCATCATCATATTCACGGAGTCAGTCATCGAGGTCCAGAGTTTAATATCAGGGAGGTAATTTTTTCTAGAATTTTCCCAAACAAAACAAGCTTTCAAACAACCAGATATCAAATGTCGACTACTCATCTTGCTTATGTATATGATTGTAATGTCTATGAACCTCTGAATTAGGTTAAGCATTCCCTTGATGCTCTGTAGATATTTATCATATAATTCATTTTGCTTCTTAGTCTCTGCTATGTCCCTCTTCTCGCTTACTTTATTAAACATAGTATGTCCTATGCGTTTAAGCTGCCTGATAATATTTTTGTTCAATGCACCTTGCTATTAAAAGAAAAGTGAATGGATGACATGTTATGGGAAGATTATATAAAAAAGTAGTATATTTATTAAGATAAAACGAGAAATTAAATATGTAAGAAATTATCAAAGGATACCTTTAAGTTTTCCAACGTTAGAAAGAATTTCTTAGTGTATTGCTGGTTTAAACATATTTTATGAAATTTGAAACATGAAAAAATGATCTGATGATAAATCTAATAACAAAAACTTATATTTCTCGGGTTTCTGCAAATGTTTTCGATTTAATGTTACACCCAAATGATTTGTTGCTCAAAATTTCAATCTCAGCGTGACCATGAAATATTGTGTTAAATGATTAATACATACAAACTTATTACTCTTTTTTCAATATTATCCGGTAGAAACCGAACTTCTTCAAAATACTATAGAATCTTTTATACGTTTTGGGTAAAAAAAAAACTTGCTGTTAAATTAAGGAAATTCTGGCGTTACTTGGTCACGGAAAGCTTTTCTTCCGATACATTATCTACTAAAAAGCAAAAAGCTTTGGCCATATAACTTTATCTTTATATTTTTCCGCATGCGCTTCGTAAGTCCGATTCTTTCTGACCGATGTGATATATTTTTATTTTCATTGTTAAGTGGAGAGTATAAAAAAAGTGATTAACCTCGTATATTTAAAAAGAAAAAATATATTTCCCGTAAAAAAAAACTGAAGGTAAATAAACTAAAATCACTAGTATATGGTTAGAAAATCAACAGTTTTTTGGGAGTAAAAAATTAACATTTATCGTTCTAAAATCGTATTAGATTTATTTGGTTAGGAATATTTTAGCTATTAAGACTATTTAACCTACTAAAAATATTTTTTAAAAATCTATTAATTACTTCAAAGAATCAAGAAATTTCATTATTTTTCGAACATATTTTTACCTTAAATTTTAAAACATAGGTGTAAATAAATTTTGCTTCATAACCATTCGTTTGAAATTAAGAAATAAACATTTTGATCGCCAAACCATTTAGCTATTAAAAATATTTAACAGTGAAGAACTTCTAGCTATTCAATATTGTTAACTAGAAAGGGTAACTGCCATGAGATAAAGAAGAAAAAAATCATTGAATTAATGGAAGTATCGTATTATTTATAATATGATAAAGTAGCATAAAGATAGTAGGCTTTACACGACATGTACAGAAACCAGAAAGAAGGAGCGTCCTAATGTTCCTTAAGTTAAGGATCAGCTTATACCAAAAATAAGTTAAGGATCAGGTCCTCCTCTAAAGGAGGCCCACCACCACTAATATCTAAAGTCTAAACAGACCCGTGATCAGCAACTACTCTTCTTCTAATAATTACGTTCCTAACGCTTCTCTTACTCTCTCTTTCTCTACCTGCACAACTACGAAAGATGGAATGACCCTTGTCCTTCTTTTATGGCATATATAAGCTTCTCTTTCATCCTCTCCTGCACAACATCAAAACAATTCAAGATACACATGTGAACTTTAACATTTTCAACACTCATTTGCGCCACTACAAGATTAATCAAATTCGATTGAACTCGGAAATGTCCTTGAAGATATACCCAACTTCTTGCTTTTAGGTGCTGTTGAAGCAGCACACAGAAAATATTATTAGCACAGGTGCAATCTTTTTTCAATAAAACCATACTCAGCCTACTGGTTTGTTGGGTTCTATTTCTTCTAACTAAAACTTCTTGGTTTGGGTTTGGTTTTTTCAAATATTATCCAAAACTGAAGATAAAAAATATATTACAATGGTGTTATCCAGATGGTTAAGAGTGTTTTTAGTTTTTAATCCAAAGTCATTTGTTCATACAAACTATTTTCATTCGATTATTAAAAATATTATACAAAATATATTTTTAACTTTAATACCAAAAACAGACCAAACTGAATAATAGACCAGGACTGGAAATACAAACGCTTTCTTGGCTTGAGCCCGTCACCCTGTGTGGTTTACCTTCTAGCGTTTGCATCAAGTAAGACTGAGGGTTTACCCTCTGCGCACTCGTTAAATAGCCGATGCGGGCTCCCTCCGAAAAGAAAAGAAAAGAAAAAGAAAAGAAAGAAAAGAAGAAGACCGGGACTGGAAAAAAGACCAAACCCCCAAAATGACAGTTTTGTTAGATTTTTAAATACCGACCAAGTTCCTTCGTTTTAAATTTTCACTCGCTAGTTATTGAGAAAATCCAATGGTAAAGGTTATTAAAACGAGGGGGGAAAAACACCGTTTCTCTTTACTAATAGTTATTTTATGTGATGTTTTGAATCGTGGATTCCAACGAAACTAGAAGTAAATTTATGTCTTAACAACTACAAAAGTTGTTCCCTCTAGCTTGTTCAAGAAGTAAACTAAACTCTTTTGTTGGATTGACAGATTAGAAAAGAACAGAAAACTGACCGTAAGAGCAAGAATATTACCTTCGAAGAGTAAGGTGGCAGCTTCAGGTAATTGGCACAAGTCATGACGCTTGGTAGGTCTGCATCTACAGAATTGTCGCAATGCTATAGACAAAACAACCATAAGAGAAACATGTCACACGACAGTAAAAAAACTAGAATTTCAAAACCAATTCCAGAATTGAGATAATCCATCACTAGACCTTTCGGACAATTGTCAACTTTGGATTGAGAGACGCTAAACCCCCCGGGGGAAGCCGTGGTGCTCCAGTAACAAACTGTAGAAACGCTCTTCGTTCTTCGTGATCCAACTCCTGTAGAATCTCCAGTAACTGAAAACACCAAGTACACCAAATTATTTCTGCTTTCAAACCATGAAAAGCAAATTCCTAACTAGGAAAGATAGAAAGTAAACCAACATTTATAATAGGTGGACTGCTGGATGTATATCCATGATCGAACTTTATATGATCAGAAACCTCATTGAACTGAAATATATATATAAAATACGAGAAAGGTTAGTAGCTTATATAGTAATGTTCAGTCAAATATGATTCAAATAAAAAGCATACTTACAGCCCACGAGTCATGTTCTCCGCATAATAACCGCTCCAGTTCATCCTCATTGAATATTTGAAGATGCTTAAATGAAAAAACCTGAAAAAAAAAACTAGTAATTAAAAAAACATTACACCAGTTGAAAAAGTAGGTAATATAATTACTGAACTAACCTGATTAAATCCAGATCTAAAAGCTTCCACCTGTTTGTGAATCCCGGTATGTACAGTGGCATCAACAACAGCCTTAATATAATCCTCTAAGTTACTCAAATCCACCTAGGAAGAGAAGACTAAAATAATTATGCTGTACTTCGTAACTCGGGAAGAGTACAATAGCAGTGTAGTGAAGAGATGCCTTACCATATTTTCCTCAGATCCAGATGTGAAAACATAATCAGGGTAGCCAGGGAGTGCGAACTGAAGACAAAGTTCCTCAATACGTGTACCACGAAAACTTAACTCATCCTCACATGCCCAAGTACCACAGGCTGTTGATTCCCTATACCTTTTTCTGGCAACAAGAGCCTGAAACTCAACCAGTGACTTGCTAAGCTCAGGGTCAAATGAGTGAATGTCATACATATCGAGTTCCTGCAGAAAATCAGTCCCAAAAAATTATGAATACAAACAGAATCTTTAGGCAGTGTTTTGTTAGTAAAAATCATGAATACAGACAGAAATTTACGTGAAAACATATTTGGTTGCTGATAATTTAAATGGTTTTCTATGATATTCTGAAAACGAGAAGATTTATTTTTATACAGTGTTCTATTGATTTCAGACTATATAGATAGTTTCAAAACAAATTTCACTGAACATGAAAACAAAAAACGTTTCCATGAAGCAGCCTTAATAAGCTATGATAAATTTAAAACTTTCATGAAAAGTCGGGATTTTTCACATACCTGTCCGAGAAAAAGTTTATAAAAGGCCTTCGAGAAGGGAAAATCAAACACCCTGCCATCTTGAAGCGCCTTGGCTATAACTTTACCCAGAAGGACAAACGATTCCAACATTTTGGAAAATGGCATCCCATTCGAAGTGGTTGATGTAGCCAACCAAGGACGTGGAAAGAGTCCTGAACGTGACATCACTCTTCCTGAATCCTCACTTGCTCCAGCATTAAAAGGCCCATGATCTTCCCTCCACATACCAAGATCCCGCTTTTGAAACTCGTGACTAACCAATGTATAGAATTCTAAAGTTGGCCCAAGACCTGTACCAATTTCTTCTTCATATTCTACTTCAATAGGTGCTCTTTGACTAGCCTGCAGTTCCATCACTTGTGCCGCAGACTCTAAAATTCGGTCCCGATAAACTAAAAACTTCGGACGAGTTACATATCTCCCTCCACTCAGAACTTGTTGAGGACCAAACGCTGCCAAACGGAAATATTTACATTTTGCCTCGAAACTGAATAAAAATGGGCATGAAGACATTAACTGGTTACACCAAGATGGCAAACGACCAATAGACTTCACCAATGAATCCTGCATCTGCTGTTCTAGTTTTTCAGTCAGCTTACTGTTGACAAACTCGACTTGTGACACTGGACAAGATACAACCTTCAATTCATCCAAATTGTCATGCATCGCTTCAGCAAAAGCATGTATTCTTTCATGAGACCTAAGATGAAACGAGAATCTGTTCATGTCTTCCAAACTCTTGAGCATAAACAAAGTCTGATAAGTCGGGTTTGTCTCGTCTAGATCAGAAGGAAGTTTTCTAGCAAAGAAGCTGGACAAGAAAGGCACATAGTGCGTGGAATTATCAGATGCATAATATTTTTTTGTTGAATTTACTTTATGTTTCCGGAGCTCATGAGCTCTTCTGTAAGTTAATTTGTATGCTTGACTCCACAAGTTTTCACTAGTAATGATTTCGTGTGATTTCAGTTTCTGCTGGAGAACTGCTTGGTAAAGTGTCAAAGACCGGTCCAAATGATGCCCATCGAGGTAAAGTAACAGTCTTGAGGTTCCTTTCTCACCAGTTCCCTGAAGCATAATAGACGAGCAATATAAGGCCGTGCAACTTGTCTGAAAACAAATTAAAAGAAAGAAGGAAGTGTTGAAAATGCATTTAAAACCCTAAATTACTTCAACCAGCATGCCAACCTCATACAACAAAATCAGGTTTCGTCAGATAGTAACAAGTAGCATGCTATGGTTTGAGGCGAATTACTGCCAGTTGCAACACTAAAATTTATCAAGTAATAACTGACTATAAATATCATGAGATGTCTATCCTAAAACTGATACCTTTATGTGGATAGGTTTGTCAGACTCTGACAAGTTAGACTCGGGTTCTTGCATAAAATCAATCAAATTTTAGGATAAACGAGGAGGAATAGACAAAGAAACTATAAATCTTTAACTTTATGAATCATGCGAAAGCAAAGTAAAAACTCTAGACTGACCTTCATCTCAGGCATATCAGGGGTTGTGTTGTCAATCTCCATAACTTTTGAGCTTTCACCTTGATCAGAGTTTGTGGTAGACCGTAAAACCTCAATCTCCATAGGACATACTTGGCCCTTAGTATCTTGAGAATCAGCTTCTGTGTTCCCTTTTGTGCTAACTTTCGGTAAAATCTCAATCTCCATAGGGCATACTTGATCCTTAATATCTTGAGAATCAGCTTCTCTGTTCCCTTTTGTGCTAACTTTTGAAAACAGATATCCTTCAATGGCGTCAATGGAGGAAAATGGATCAACAGTTACGAAGTCTTCCATGAAATCAGACAGAGTTGTCTCTCCTTCTTCCTTCATAAAATGAACTCTCATACATGGGTATGTCGTGGAACGACCATTAGGAACATCAGCATAAGAATTTCTCTGTCTCAGATTATGGTTCAGAACAACAGGGAAGTTTTCCAGAGAAGATAGTGCACTTTGTAATTTCTGTATTAAGACTGATAAAGCCAAGTTCTCCTCCACGATGTCAGAAGAGAAGAAAAACAACCTTGCAAGTACTTCAAATCTTCTTCCCACAAAGTACAAATCACTATCTGCACCTTGAACCTCAACATCACTTCTGACGTACCGGTCATTACAAAGATAACTCACCAAGGATTTCACAATTCCACTCTCAATAAATTCAAAGGTGGAGATAGATTCTCTTCCATTAAGCTTTTCCATAAATTGGCGCAATATGCACTCAAATTTTCTCTCATGCTGAATATGACTATCGTAATCGAAGGATGTGGTCTTTAATTCACTTAATGCAGATGACAAAATTTTAAGGTTTTGGAGAATATTGGGGAAACCGTTTTCCGAGTCGAACACTTCTGTGGTGAAGTAGCTGGTTTTGATATGCTTTGCAAGTGTATGCGCAGAATCCATCTCAATCTTGCAAGTTTGAGAAGCAGAAGAAGAGGAATCAATATCAAATGCATAACATAAGCACTGGAGTTTCCCATTTGAAGTCTTCTGATCTGATGCTTTGATGTCATTGAACTTTGGAAACATAGATTCTGAACTCGCTTCTGAAACTAACAGTGCATCAACAGCAAAGAAGACACCTTCCTTAATGAAAGAGTTCAATAGTGTATGTGAAAGCTTCTGCAAGCTCATATCCACAATCTGTAGTGCCACCACATTGACATGATAATCCTTTTGCGTAAAGACTCCAGCTAGAAAGCTGCCAAATTAACAACATCCTTATTATCAGAATAAAAGTTCAACACTTCTCAATGCAAGGAACAAGCATAGTCATCCACCTTGAAATGTTAGTGCCTTTAAGCATCTCAAGTAGCATATCAGATGTGCTTAAATATATTGACTTCTTAATCACAGATAGGCACCCGTAACATACATATATACTAGCCCCTGAATTGACCACCTGTCAAAAGGTTGAGAACTAATTAAGCAACTTTCTAGATACAAAAAATCAGCACAGTCAAATCCAATAGAAAACTTACCTGGATCAGCATGGGAATAATATGCTTTCCAAAACTTAGCAAAATATTTGGATTATTAACAAGAAAAGATTTTTTATCCAAGCACAGCTGATCATCGTTGTCTCCGCTTGGTGCGGGAAGAAGCTCATTCAGCAACTTAAGAACTTCATAGATCTGAAAAGTAAACATGGAATCAACAAAAGTCCTCATGCTACTCTAATTATATCATGTATAGGTCTCACTTTGACAACTCACCAGCATAAGCATAAAGGATTTGTCTAAGAAGTGTCAATAGGCATTCAAAAGATTATAAATTAATGAGTTACTTGTCTAGCCAAATTAAAATAATGGGTATTAAGAAATATTAAAGCCTTTTTGACGACTGCCCTTGAGCCCTTATTGATAATCCGTAATCTATTTAAAATGTTAGAATGAACAATATTTATAAGTCCCTTAAGACAGTCGCCTTATTTTTCTTGGAGGAGGTGTGAGGGGTAGACTGCAATTTCAGTTATCTTCTTGTTCTTGGAGGTTGTGAGGCAAATTAAGTACTTTTTTAATATTCAAACAGGTTTTTATACTGAACAAAAAGATAGGTGAAGCATAAAACTTATGGTCTACATATTGTCAAATCAATTAGAGTGAATGCAATATTTAATAGATAATAAATGTATTAATTGTTGTAACAGATGTATATAAAAAGAGAGCATTACTTAATCTATTTTATTTTCTTTGACACTTATTTCCTAGTTCCTAAAAATTGCGTAAACTTTTTAAAGGTATGTTGCATCTAATCAAAATCGCTTGTCATCATTGAAATATGACATATAAAAAACAAATCTTCAAGGAAATTTCAAATTAAAATCAACAGCCTTAGTGCATCCTACTATGCTTCGGAGTTCACACCCTCTTATTGCTAATAATAAAAATAAAATTCTTAACACCAATGCTATACAGTCAAAGAAATAAACCTGATTTGACTGCCCGGCTACCAGATGTGGAGAAGACATGGTAAGACTGATGTCACAGGTTGACAGTATATCTTTCAATACATGGCTAATGTTAAGCTCATATAGAGATTTGAAAGCTACAACTGAACCGGCGGCAAGTCTGGCAAGTAACCCAATCAAGCCCTGCCAATCAAATTTAAAAATCAGGTCATATTTCTATACACTGAAAGATAACAGCTGGTCGTAAAATGATCGGGAAAATTTCTCGTACATTATAGATCGGTTGGGATAGGGTATTGCGGCTATTCAAGTTCACAAGATGTGTGGATTGATGAATAAGCCCATGGGTGCAAAGTTCATCTAGCATTATTGAAGAGTGGCGGACTCGTTTTGCTATTTTAATCAAACAAGTAGCAACCATCTCAACCAGCTGCAGATAAGGTCAATAAATCTATCAAAAATAGCTATTAATAAAAACGGATAAATTACAGAGAGAGAAAAAAATTGTCGAACACAGTACCTGTCGATCTTCATACTGAAGAAGATTACACAAGATAGGGACAGCATCCATGTACAGACATGGTAATTCTAAAGGAAGCTCTGCACATATGTTTACCACGGTAGAAAGTGCACTTCTCTAGTGTTGATCAAACAAATTCTTATTAATGTTTTTTCAACAGCAATATAACATCCATAACAGAAACAAGTTGTACTGTAGCTAACCTGAACACTTGTGGAGAAGAAATCGATATAATTCAACACGGCCATGATGGCCCCAGCCTGTAAGCATGGTGATGGTTGATCTTCTGATATTTTCTCTAAAGCTTGCAAACACTACAGAATAATATGGAAACATCAGACAAAGTAACCAAAAACATTATGAAATTATCAGAAAAACTAACTCAAAACATTATGAAAACACATACTAAAAACGTCACCTGCTCAGCCACATCCAAGTACTCGATAGCAAGTAATCTTTCACAGAGAACATTAACAGCACCGTGTCTAACAAGTAGAATCGACGATCTTGGAAATACGTCGCATAAATAAGTTATAGCCCTAATAGCAAGTAACATAATCTCATTATTGCTCTCGTGCTTTGCTATCCGCACGAGAACTTGTGACAACATGTCACATGTCGAGCCCGAGAAAGAATCTTCAGTACAAAAGGACAACACTTCACATAACTCAGTAAGCGCAACTAACTGGACAGACGGATCAGTTTCTTGACTCAAACTTTCCAATATTTTCTTCAACCTTCTATATTCACCTGATGCTCTCTGTCTCTGATGATTGCGAAGAGCTCTATGCCTTTGTTCTGCTTCTTCTCTATGTATTCGCTCTGCATCTTCAGAAGCGCAGGACCTAAGTGCTGATTCTTCCTCTGATTGGCTTGAGGCAGAAACAGTCGATGAGGTTTCCATATCAGAATCGTCGCCCTCATTCACGTTCATTTGCGCTTGAACTGAGGAGCTAGATGCCGACTCCAAAGCACGAAAAGCCCTCTCATCAGCTGGCAACTTATCCCCCATTAGCTTTTGCCCTCTATTTTCCATGTTAACTTAACAGTCAGTTCTTAGTTCAACAATAAAAATTCCAACCCTGTCAAGTAACACTACTTGATGATAAAAGACAAAGTAAAAATAAAAGTAAGTAATATACTAATCAAACTCCTATCTTTCAATTTCACACACCAACTCGCTTTAAGAACGAGAAAAAACAGAGCAGCTATTGTGAATCTACACCCAATTCAGCCATGAAATTAGTGCTATTAAACCTTAAACACAACCGCTTTACGAAATCGATATAGTAAAAACACTTAATTTTAGTTCAAAATCAAAGCAAATTACACAGACTAGGGTTTGCTTTGCTGCCTCTTCAAAACAAAACCTCAAAACTCAACACTAACAAGTACACGATCACTTTAATAATCAACTTAATCGCAGACGAAGTCCAGGTATTTCACAAGCAAGATCAAAACCCAATACTCTAAACACCAATACTATAAACACAGTCAGGCGATACAGAACACGACGATCATCAAATCAATGGATACATCAATCATACTTACCTTACACACTCAAAAAACTAAAACCCTGATAATTTGGATCGTCTTCGAGCAGAGTCAATTGTCTGCTCCAACAAACTATGATACTGTTTCTAGAGAGAGAGACAAAAAACAACAAAGAAATTGAGAAAAAATCGGCAGTATGACGATGGCGGTGAGAAACAGAGACGTATTTATATACATAGGTGTGTATGTACACGCAATGATATATACATACGCAAGGTAATTAATTACTTGAAGATTAAGCTCTTAATTATAGATATAATAAAGGAAAATAATATTAATAACTCCATTATAGATTTTTTCACTTATATTTTAGACTAGCAGTTTATTTTGTAAATTCGGGATATCCTATTGTCCAATAATAATAATAATAATAATAATAATAATAATAATAATAATAATAATAATAATAATAATAATAATAATAATATTTTATTAAAAAAATAGCCTTTTGGTAGGTTCCGAGTATTTTGTAAACACAATTTTAATATTTATTTAGTATTTTTTATAGAAAAAAATCTGAACATATATTATTCTATTTTTTCAATTTAATTAAAATTATTAAGTTCAGTAATAATCGTAATAAGTATATTTTTTTCTAATTTATATAATCCTTAAAGTTCGTACAAATCTATAATATATATATATATATATATATATATATATATATATATATATATATATATATTCCAATTTGGTATACTATTTAGCTTTAATAACATACTTTTACTTAATTAAGATTTTTCATTTAGATTTAAAAACAATATTCAGCTTAAACTATTAAACAATTTCAATATTGATTGAATATTTTTTATATAAATATATCTAAACATATATTATTTGAATTTTTGAATTTATTTTTAATTATTAAATTTAGTAATAATCTTAATAAATATGATTTTTCTAATTTATTTAAATCTTTAAATTTAGTACAAATCTAATAAATATATTATACTAATATATTATATTATTTAGATTTAATAATATATTTTTATTTGACTTTTTTCGTACGGATTTAAAAAGAATAATAGTCAACTTAATGATTGAATTTATCAAACCTATCATTGTTCATTTAATATTAAATTATAACTTCCTTTAAAGTATTAAAATAATTCTAAAATTTGTATTATATATTTGATAAAATAGAACTTTTATTTGGTATAAAAGGATGATAATCCAAATACTTATATATATATACATATAACTATATTTATAGAAAAGACTAAAACCATTATTATTTTCTAATTCAAATCCTATTTTATTATTTAATAAACCAAATAAAGATAATAAGATAGTAGGTAATAGGGTTGGAGCAAGTCCAAATTATTATGCGGCACAAAGCAAATTTCAATAGTGATTAAAATTGAAATTCCCTCCATTTATTTTTGTTCTTTCTATTAGCGTTGGGTTGAAAGACAAGAAAATCCAGCAACTTAGAAGTTAGGTTGTCCTTAATTTCAACTAGAATTAGAATCGGATAGTTGAATGAGGATCACAGAAATCAACTCGAGATGTGTGGAAGATCCATCGAAATTCAGAAAAATATTAGTGACAGGTAATCTCAAAAAATTCTATACCGCGATTAGAAATCTATTTGAAGGAGGACAAGAAATTTATCGAACGATAAATTTTTAATCGAATCGGAATTAGACAGAGAGCGTCATTTTGAAATTGATTCAGTCAGCAAGTGATGCGAATGAAAATGCTAGCTTATAACAGAGGATCGGGCAGAGTTGAATATATTAGGATTTAGGTCTTGATTGTATTAAATGTTTTTTATTATATAGGAAGCTTCATTAACATAGAGTTTTCCTCAATAGTGATCAGCTTAGGGATGTTTTTGAATAAATGACTGTTGATAAGGTTGTTGTTGTTCCTCTGATAAAGAACAGAGTTATCAGTTAATGTCTCTTTGAAGAAATTTAAAGCTGATTTACCAATAAGATGATCTTCTGTAATCCAAGTAATGTTTTTTATACGGCTGGTCTTGGATTTTCTTCTTTTCTTCTTGATGTATGAATGATAGACTTTTGTGTTTCTGTTAAAAAACAAAGAGAGAAGTAGCCGCACGCCATCTACCGACTCTGGCGGCACATCCTCAAAGTAACTTTCATATAGCAACCAGTCGAGTGATTCACTTACTTTCTCCCCCTGAGCAAGAGATTGGTGATCAAAAAAATAATCGGATTCTAAGAAGTCACAGTCCACGGTAACATGGATTCGGCGAGTAACCGGATTGTAACACCGATAGCCCATTTGATGGACACCATACCCAACGAATACACACTTTTCAGCACACGGATTAAGTTTGTTTCGACTGGTTTTAGGGATATGAACAAACACCGAACAACTAAAGAAACGAGGTGGTAAGGTCATAACAGATGAAATTGTAACTTGGGTGGCAATCACTTGTAATGGAGTTTTATTTCCTAGACATCGGGTTGGTAGAAGATTTGCAAGATACGTGGCTGTAGCAAGAGCTTCTGGCCAAAGGGAATGGTGAACTCTAGATTCAATCATAATAGCACGAGTTTTTTCAAGTAAATTACGATTTTTTCGTTCTGAAGTACCGTTTTGTTGAGGTGTGTTTGGACAAGTGGTTTGATGGATAAGACCATTTGTTTTGAAAAAGTTATGCATTGTTTGGTTGACAAACTCTGTTCCATTATCAGAACGAAGAATCTGTATTTTTTCTCAAATTGAGTCACAATCATTTTGTAAAAACAAACAAATATTTCTGGTACTTCCGATTTATGTTTCATGAAGTATATCCAAGTCATTTTTGAGAAATCATCCACAAATAAAACAAAGTATATGATTTGATTGTTAATGGAATTTGGTATTGGACCCGAAACATCAGAATGGATTAGCGAAAAAGCATAATCAACTCTAGTATTACTTTGATTAAATGAGACCCTACGAATTTTTGCAAGAATGCAAGTTTCACATTTCTTATGAATGAAATTATTCAAAAAAGACTACGAAACAAACTTTTATGATAGCTAAAAGAAGGATGACCAAGTCGCCGGTGCCATAACCAAAGTTGCTTTTCGGTTGTTCCGTGAGCGAGCATGACATGTCCTTATGAACTACCTCATCAACATAATAGAGTCCTCATTGTTCAGTACCACGCCCAATGATTTCCTTCGTACGAATGTCCTGTAAAATGCAAAAAAATGGATACATAAGAACCACACAGTTGAGTTATTTTGTCACTTGACTAACAGGTAATAACTTTAAGGATAGTGAATGAATGTATAAGAAGTTTTTAATTTCCATTTTTTCCGAAAAAATAATTGAACCTCCCCTTTTGACTTCACAAATTTCTCCACTAGCAGTCTCAATATGAGACTTCTTTGGAGATGACATGTCACCAAAGTCTTTAGGATCATAAGACATGGTGTCCGTAGCCCCGCAATCAAAGATCCAATTTATTGATTTCTCAAACCCTTTACCTTCAAGTTTTTCATAGGAGTTTGCCGCCATTCCTCCAAAACCAGTGCCACTTCCTTGCTCATTTTTAGTCAGATCTTCACCGCCACTTGTAGACGAAGCCCGTTTATTAGATCTGAAATGCTGGTTATTTTTCTCCTTATGACCGTCCTCCCACCATTCTGGATAGCCAACCAGCTGGAAACATGTCTCTTTAGTGTGTTTCTTCATCCCACAATGAGTGCAATACAACTTGGATTTATCTTCTTTCTCTTTGGATCAGAATTAAAACCTCTGTGCAGAATCTTTAGCAGCCAAACCCATTCCAATTTCAATCGAGTCACTATCAGAAGAACTTGATTTTAGTATATTAAGCCTGGCCACTTCCCTTCGTATTGTAGTATATGCTGTTTCCACGGAAGGAAGAGGATCATTTTTCAGGATATTTCTCTTGACAGGTTCCAGCTTGTCATTAATCGCCATTAGCAATCGATACAGTCTTTGTTCTCGAGTCTTCTTATTGTAGATCTGAATATCTTCTGGGTCTTTCATAGGGTTCGGATCTCGCCTATCTATAGATATCCAGATGTTCTGCAATTTGTTCCACAAGTCTTCTAGTGTATCGGACCCTTGCCTTAATGAATTAGCCCTCTTATGAAGGTCAAACACATGTAACGAATCTGTACCAGCACCGTATATGGTGGCTAACCCATCCCATAGGGCTTTTGCAATGGGATATTGCGAGACATTATTCACTAAGTTGGATTTAAGATTCCGGATAATACATGTGAAAACACATTGATCATCTTGTTCCCACCTTGTATATGTGTTGTCATTTTGGATGGAGGTGTCGGCTCCCCTGTAATGTGAGAACCTCTCCCCTTCCCCCAATTGCTTTCTTCATCAGGTTTTCCCATAGGGCATAGTTGTCACCACCGAGTTTAATCCATAGGGATAAATTCTCGGGGTTAGTTGTTTGTTGTTGTGTTCTGAGACCATTTCTCAGAATGGCAGCAATCTGCATTGTTAGTTCATCAGGGATTTGACTGACCACGACTTTATTGCCAGCCATCTTTGTTGAGGATGTTCAGATACCATGTTAAAAAAACAAAGAGAGAAGTAGCCGCAGGAGGCGGCTAGGGTTTTGTGTTTATTAGAAAATATTCTCTTTTGTATTGAACTGTTTTTTTATAATGCAAACCCAAGTAAGGTTCTCAATATATAGAGAACTTAGAAGCCTATACAAGGAAACTTAATACACTGAATATTCTTAATACACTGAATATTCTTAATACACTGAATATTCTAACAGTTTCCATTATCATCTTTAAGCCAGTTGGAATATGTTTTTTTGATGCCAATATGATTCCTCAATCTTTAAAGCATGAAGAAGCAAAGAATTTGCTTTTGCTAAGTTATTGACGTTTACATTGTTGTTGATATTCTACAGGACTTGTTCCATATGAATGACATTGTTTTATGCTTCAATGACTTTATCAAAGATGTTTTCGGATGTAGACTTGTTCTATAGCTTTAGAACATCTTTTAATCTCTTTATTTTGTTCCAGTAAATGAATAAATGATAGCCTTGCATATTAAGATTCCAGTTAACTTCAACAATAAAAAGAAATTCATCACATAGTGTCCATATATTGAGAAATCTGAAGTTAGTTTTAAGTATGTTTTTATCATTAGATATGGAGACTAGGAAAGGAGTATGATCAAAACAAGTTTTTTCCATATGCGTGACTTTGATATTATTTAAGTAGTCTGCCTATTATGGATTGAATAAAGCACGGTCCAAGCTTCCTCATTTTGATTTGTTGGTCCATGTGAACCTAGTGCACACATATCCAGCATTTTCTAGCGATAATTCTCTGACTGTTTCATTGAAATCATATGCACTCTCAATACTCTAGGTGGTGCAACCAACTTGTTCATTATGAGGTAAAACTGAGTTAAAATCATCAATTACCAACCATTCTTTGACAAATTAAGAGATAGATTCGAGAGAGTTCCATAGATTCAATCTGTTGAATCTATGAAATTTGGTATAAATAGATAAAAACTTTTGTTTAAAGAGTTGTGAGTAATTATAGAGTGTAAAAACTGAGGATGGTTGATGATGGTGTTGATGTTGTAATCTTCAGAATAGAAGATCCAAATTTTGTTGCTTGAATTTGAACAAAAGTGAGGAAAGCCCAGCTTTGCAGCAATAGTACGTATATTCTCTTCTTTGATGAATGGTTCAAGAATAGCCAAGATGTTTAGTTTTTCTTTATTGGTGATGAACTCGAGCCTTCTAACAGATGCCTTGTTTCCAATGCCACAAATGTTCCAACATAAGAACTTAATCATGAATAAGATTAGGATTTGAAGATTGACTTGCCCCAAAGAGGGACTTGATGATGATATTGCCTTTCCTTTTCCTAGTATTAGCTGCATTTAATCTTTGGTTCATAAGAGCTTGGAAATCCTTATCAACCTCTTTATTCTTTAGAATGAGGGTTAAATGAAGACTTCCTATGTTATTTTGTTTGAAAGTGTGGCTGTCTGATTCTATGTTGTATGGTGGGGTGTAGTTTTCTTTTAAATTCTTGATAGCATCAATAAGGTCTTCTTTAAAGATGTTTTTCTTATTTGAAGTTGTTGGAGAGATGATTCCTTGTATATTTATCTTTTTGATGGTTTGTATACTTGAATTTCCATTGCTATAAGATGGATAGTATTAGACTTTAATTTATTCTTCTGCCATTTATTGTCTTTATTGTAATATTGAGGGGTTTCCCTTTATGTTGAATTGATCTTTTTTTGCTTTGTGATTAGAGGTTGCTTTTCATTGATGTTTCTTGATTATATTTCTTACAACATTCCTGATCATGGCCAATATGGAAGTAGAGGGAGCAGTTATTTGGGCACATCCTTATAACTGATATAAATCCAACATCTTTAATTGCTGCCAAAACCAGCTTAAATATGGTGGTGAAGCTTTTTAGAGATGTCTAGCTCGATCCAAGCGTAACATGCATCAAATAAAGCTCGATTCTTGGATGAAATTTTTGATGGGTTGAACGATAGAGGAAGCAATATAGATAATGAAATCTTCTTTATAGAGATGTTCATGTAAGTTCTCTAATCTGATCCATAAATGCACAATAGGGTATTCATATTTAGGTTTAAAAGAAGGTAGCCACTTAAGGACTGGTATTGATCTTTCCTCAATAGTCCATACTTCTCTAGACCATATCTTACTCAGATGATATTTTAAGGAGAATTTTAGAAATAAGTGTCTAGAGTCCCAGCTTGTATAAGTGAAGTCTCAATTAAACTTTATTGCATCAAAAAATTGGTTGAGAATTATCTTGCTGGGAAGATCTTTAGAGAACTTTCTTATCAAAGTATATTTTGATGAAGCCTTTAAATTTTCTTTAACACTTTCGCAAAACTGTAAAGATATGTGATCCTGTTTTTCTTGTATGCTGATTGGTATAATTACAAGATTTGAGATGGTTGGATTAACAGTTTCTGCATATGATTTATGTGTCCAGAAGTTTAAGTTTCGATTAAATTTTCCTGTATTGTTTCCATGAATGAAGGTTGGGGTTGTTGATTGAAGGGGAGGGAATTTTTCAGTTGTTGAATTTCTTTCTGTTTGTATTCTTGTGCTGTGCAATGGAGAAGCTAAAACTCTTGGTAAGCAGCCAAGGATGAATTGAACAATATGAGGGAAGGGTCTTCACAAAATCCGGAGGCTTACTTGACGTCCATTAAACCTAATCTTGGAGCTTTCTCCTTGAGCCGCCATTATTATGTTTTGTGTTTGAGACAAATCAAATAAATGTCGTTAAATGATATGTAATTTTTTTTAACGTTAATTTTAATCTACTCTTAGTAGATGTCTTTAATAGACAAATATTAGAGTTTTATAAGTTTTTAAAAGTGTTTTAATACTTTAATATTATTAACTTTAATGGCGAGTTCTAATTTAATACGGTTAGTATTATTTTTTATAGTTGTTAATATATATATATATATATATATATATATATATTGGTTTTAAAATATTTATTTGTTAATAGTGGTGAGGTCTAAGTATATTTAAGTGTTATTTGATGGAAGATTAAAGTTTGGAGGGCAAATAAATCACCAGAATAAATTTTATTCTGGCTGGGTGAGACTTATGATGTGCTAAGAGAAGCTTGTATGATAGTTCATGATGTTCAGAAGTTTTTGAACAATAATTAGGAATGTTGTTTTGGTTGTTGGTGAGAAAATAAAGAATAATCTAAAATAAATATATTTTGGATTTAAATTCCTCGAGAAATAAATGGTAAAAGTTAAAAAGAGAATCTGAATGCTAAAGAATCATGTAATTTATACAAAAAGTTCTATATTTATAGACAAAGAATTTGGTCAAAAGTTTATTTAGACTTTTGGCTTAAGTCTCCTAGTGTTACAACATGAATATTGCGGTTTTCATATTATATTTTTGAGTTCCATCCCAAAATTATAATTTAAAATTAATACAATAAAACGAGCTTCGGACTATACAATTCCCTCCCCATGTGTCCTTGCAAGAGCATCGACGGATGACCATAATATTAAAGTACTTTTTTTTGTTAAAGTTGTTACTTTTATCATTTTTAATTTTTCCAATTATGGTTGGACTCATGAGATATTTGGAGTCTGTTATCCCTATACTTACGTCATTAAAAATCGTCCACTGAACCATATCTTCATTAAGGGTAAGAAAAACTTTATTTTATCAGAAGAAAAAAAGTAAAAGTATAAGTAGTATTTCCTCTATTTTGATGTACTAGTCGTTGTGTATCTCGTATCTAGGGACTTCAATCAATTTAACATTAGTAGTAAATTAAGAGAAAGTTAATTTGAAAAAACTAATTCTGATTGTATACGTACGTATAAGAGTAGCTCCTCTAGTCCTTTCAAAGTATGAAAGAATGACTAAGTATTAAATTTAAGTTGTTGAGCTGGTAATCCAAGACTTCATATTCCGGCATGTCCCAATTTTTTTTATTCTTAAAAATTATTTTTGAATTTTCTGTCTGATGTGTTTCTCTGGCAAAATTTTTTATACTTTGTGAAGGTGAAATTTTTTAAGTGTCGAGGCGTTGCTAGAAAACCGTTTATATGGTTAATGGGAGAGTGAAAAGTTGCTTTACACGTATTGTAAATGTTTAACAATTTTATTATTTTCCCATGTGTATTGGTTATTGAACTCTTTCCATCTCAACCCTAGATTCATTTCGATCATAGCATTTAATTATGCAAAACAATCTCAAATATTGTTTATTTTTTTAAAAAGTTTGTGATTGACTGACATTTTCTTTAAATAGTCTTATTCTTTCTCATTTTCATTCTTTTACAAACTTTTCCACTTTTACTCTTTGAAGTTTTTTTGTTCATTTTCCTTCATACTTAAAGTTTTCTACTTTAAGTTTGAAATTCACTTTCCTTTATAAATTTCATCGTTTTTCATATTCTTTATTTAAACAATGGTCAAAACAAGAAATATTTAAGCTCAACTAGACACGTAGTCTGATAGTCAGAATTATAGCGAAATTCTCAATCTAGGCATGCTTCTACGAGTGATTCAATTAGGGATAATGATTACTTTGAGTATGTTATAATTTCTCATTATCTTCATAAGTATCCATTTACTTATTCTGCTCATGGTGTTCCCCTTGAGATTTCTTCTACAACTCATGTTGTTGAAGCTATTCCTTTGTAGGTAATATCATTATTTTCCTCAAATAATTTTGTTTATTGTGAATTTGATAGAGTTTTCATGCTACTAGCGCTTGAGCTATGAAACTTGGAATTTCTCTTGACACACCTAGGGATGAGAATTCATCCACTACAGCTTCAGCGAATGCCGAAAGGGCTTCTAATGTTGCACATGAGGAAAATTTCTCTTTGAGGATTTTTGGAGCTCTGCCAAAACTTAGAATATTAATTGGACAAAAATATATTGACACTTAGAAGTAAGGTTATCCAATGAAGATTAAGGAGTGGGTGATTCAGTTGAAAGTTCATACTTGATTCCTTAAAAGAGGGGGAGCTTCATTAAATGCATTGAGTAAAAAATAGTTATTTTTATTTTTGATATTAGACTTTGGCTCCCACTTATCATAGATTTGCTAATTTTTTAAATAGACCTACATATGTCCCAAACAATTTTGTCCCAATTCCTAAAATATGTTAATGAGCGTCATTATTATTTTCGGACTCGTGTATGGAATATTTAAGGTTCACAACTTTTTGACATTTGGCCAAAAAATCTATAAAGAAAATAACTATTTTCTTTTACTTTACCATGCATCATGTGTCAATTTTCTTAACAATCTTCATAACTCTAAACAGAAGAGGAATAAGAAATTTCTTTACATCTCGGACGAATGAGAGACTTTCCAAAAGAATGAGGAACACATAAGTTCTTATGTCTCGATGCTTGAATGTAAACATTTTCTCTTATGTATTTTTCTTATTATATTTTATTTCTTATTTATAATTTGTAGATATAATTAGTTATCTTGTATATTTTAGACCTAAATATTGGTACTTGCTTTGAAGATCGAGTTATTCCAACTATAAATGAGTATGCTAAATTTATAAAAAAGACTACAATATAATTCTATGATTAACAGGCCATCATGTGGTATAGATCTGCCGATGTTGCTTTAACTTCATTCTCGAGAAAGTTAGCTGAAAATGAAGTTGTTAAAGAAATGTCCACCTTGCAAAGTTTTTAAACGTTGTTGAGAAACAAAAGTATAGGAATGACAATGGATATGTCGCATCTTGGGTTCAGATTGGCACGCTCGAGCCTACTTTTTAGTATTTGAGGCCAAACCCAATCTTTCCATTTTGGACCTAACATTGTAGCCGTTCGTTTATGGTTGCCGATCAATCCAACCTGTACCGCAAACATTAATTATAATAATTTTTAATTATATATATATATTATAGATATTATTTTATTTTATATATATTATATTATTTTGATATATATTATTTTTATTTTGATATATATTGTATTATTTTTAGTTCGGACCGCGTTAGATGAATTAAAAAATGGAGTCCGAAACGATAAGCATGTGGGTTATAATTTCTAAACTATATCCGACCCATTTTATGTTCGGACCGATAAAACCCGACCGGATCAGATCAGTTCAAATCGGATAAGACCGAACAAGATCCGCATTACCTTTCTTAATATATATATATATATATATATATAAAATATAAAATACACACGTAAGAGAATTAATAACTTCAAAATAAGAATTAAATAACTACATTATAGTTTTTTCCCTTATATTTTAGACCGATATTTTATTTAGTATTAATTATAACCTTTATTTATATTTTTTTATATTTTTTTAATTCAGAATTCCTTGTGCAACTAAATTGGAATACCTGACTGCAGGAATCTAAAATTATATATTTTTTGCTTTAATAAAAAATGCATTAAAAAATAGTTGAAATAGTTTTTATAGTTTATTAAAAATACTCCTTTTTTAAAAAAGATTTAAAAGATGAAGATAAAATAGTCACAATATTGATACAATAAATATATATATATATATAATTCATGTATATAGGTATTTATTTTGTGTTATGAGTCAATATGCCTACAAATGGATGTATATTGGTCTTTTATATTTGTACACTTAATATTTGATATATATACATAGTACCCTAAGGATGAGATCTATCTCATTTATCACAAAATTAATTTTTTATTACTTTCTCTTTTTTAAAAGAGTATTATATCTTTTAAATATATGAAACAATTTTAATAGATTTGATTGAAGTTTTAAACCTCGTAAATGACATCGTTTATGAGGAACGTTTTAGTTTATTTAACAAAAAACCATTTTTTTAATTTGAGGAGAAAAACTAAAAAAGAGAGATGCATCATAAATAGATTGGTTTTTTGACTTTGTTTATTTTTAATTTTGAGAAAAATGCTTTGAGATAGTGTTTAAAGAAACTGTTACGAACAAAATCGTGTTTGTCAAATGATTTTCCTCTAAAATATTAAAGAATGAAACAGATTTTATAAAAAGTTAAAAAAAATTGTCGAAAGATAAGTAAAATGAGGTAAGTGAGTGATTGGCTAAAAGTCGCTACAAGTCTCTCGTGTATACCAGTTGCCACAAAATATTCCCCTATATTTATTTTTTTATTAGAGGTATATTCAGTTTGAGTCTCCGGTTAATATTTTGTTCACCAACCCTTCTAATTCACACCTTAAAACCGTACTTCAGGTTTTAATAATGTTGCATTTTAGTCAATTGCGTATAATTTACGAGGATTAAAAATGAAATTTTGTTGACATGAGGGATTATTTGGTGACATTGAAAAAACATGAGGGACTATTTGGTGACATTGGGTGAACACGAGAGACTAAAATGCTACATTGTTGAAACATAACGGATAATTTTAATACAAAAGTAACATAGGGCTTATTTTGTGACAATTGGTATAAGTGAGAGATTTATAGTATTTTTTTACCCAGAGTGATTATTTTTATTTGTTTTATTGATAAAGGTTCTTCAACAACACGATGGAAATTGAAAACCTAAGATCAATGACGTGAGTCAAAAATCAAGAGAACGTGAAATGATCAGTGCAAAATTGAGAATGTATGTTTTGTTCGTTAATTTTTACTTTAAAACGAATCAAAAATTAACATAAAACCAAAGTTTCAACCAAGAATTAGGGAAAAAAATCAAAGAATCGGTAAAAAAGAGAGTGAAATATGATAAGAATTCCTTAAGATGGTGAATTATGCAAGAAATCAAACTAATTTATCAATGAGATTCGTAATTAGTTATCAAAGAGGACGACGAGAAAGAAAATCATTTGTGATTAAAGTTGAGGATTAGTTTGTTGATCAAGAAATTGGTACACTTTTCGGTCTCTTCAAGAATAAACCGCTTTTCAATCAGGTAAATGAATATATTTTTTATATTTTCTTGAATATGTTTATTCAATTTATCAAATATGTTTTCAATCAGGTTAATGGATGGTATGAAAATTATATGATTGAAGATGAGTGACAACACCATAAAGGACGTCGTACTGATAATAGTGAAGTTGTTTAGAGTTAAAGTGAATAGAGTGATGATAGACATCGTGAGCTCGACAAACATAGTTTACAAATGAACTTATGAAAAGATGAAAGGAGTGTTAGTGATAAACCCAACACAATGAATTTTGACTAGCTTAACTTGAGAAAATAAAAATGTATAAGGGGAATTTAACCCATCCACTGTCCTCAGAAAATAATAGTATAAAAATAAAGTCCAATATCTATTCATAATGGTAGGTGAACCCTCTTACTATAATGTTATATTGGGAAGATCTTGGTTATACCAAATGCACATCGTATTTTCTACGGTGGACCAATGCCTTATGTCAAATTTGTTTTACAGGAAATGTTATATGACATCCATGACATTTAAAGTGTGGCGATCAAAAGAAGATAAAGTCATTGTAGAAGGGATACTTGACCTTAGAGAAGACCCCCACCTAGTACAGTATGAGGAAAATGTAAAAGATATAGAAATAAAGAACGAAAAAACGTTGAAGATTGGCCGAGATGTTCTAATCTCTCTCAAGTAGAGAATAATTAAATTTTTACAAAATAATTTGGATATATTTGCATGGAGTACAAAAGATGTGATAAAAGTCCATGCAAAAGTCATTTGCCACAAATTATCAATCAATAACAACTGTCGACGTATCATACAAAAGAGAAGATCATACTCTGAACAAAAATCAGAGGTATGCATTAAAGTTATAGACAAAATAACTCTTCCAAGACATATACACGAGTTATATTACCTAATGTGTATAACCAATCCTATCATGGTCAAGAAGAAAAAAGAACGGTAAATTATATGCATGGACTTCACAAACCTCGAAAATGCATGCCTGAATGACCATTTTCCCTTTCCGTGAATTGAATAATTGGTAGATTAAACATCCAAAAATAAAATTCTACCTTTCACAGATGCATTTGATGGTTACAACCAAATACAAATGAGTGAAAAAGATTAAGAGCATACAAGCTTCATCACACAAAGGGGATTATATTGTTACAAAATGATTCCATTTGGATTAGAAAAATGTTAGAGTGATATACCATCGACTAGTTGACAAGATATTTGCAGATCAATTAGGCCAAAACATTCAAGCATATATAAATGAGACGTTAGTTATAATTCTTCATGAGGAGGATTGTTTAATGGACTTGACTGAGACTTTCACAAATCGCAAGAGAGTTAACTTCAGGTGAAACCTGGAGAAGTGTACATGCAGAGTAAAAAGATCTAAAGTAAATTTCACACATTTTACCAACATAGCAGCAATGGATCCACCAAAAATACGAAAGAAGTCCAAAATCTGATTGGAAAAGTAGTCTCACTAAAATGACTATTGCCAAAATATTTGAACAATTACCAACCTTTCTTTTAAGTATAAAGAGAAATATAGACGTTCAAATGGATCTCGACGTACGATGAAGCTTTTAATAAAATAAAGAAATTCTTGACTCCTTAAGATGTATTGGCAAAACCTCAGCGAATAGAATATTTATATTTGTATCTTTCAGTCTCAAACTACACCGTTAACATAATATTGATCATGGAGAAAGGAAGAGAATAAAAAACAGTAATACGTAAGTAAATCTCTATTACCAACTGAAAGTTTAAATTTTTGTTTCGTCCATTGACTATGATGATTTATTTTGTATAGTATTTTGACTTCAAACGTCATGTAAGGGTTCTAAGGGAAATATGCTAATTTCCTGTCAAATCAGATCAAAAGAAAAAAAAAAGGAAAGGAAAGCACAAGAACAAAAGTGAAATCAAAGACACAATTGTTAACGGAGTTCAGCAAATTATGCCTACGTCTCCGGACCTGCTGCAGATCGATTTTATTAGGAAGAACACAGTGACTGCCGTTTCTAGTGAATACACAAAACCCTAACACTAGGTTTTATAGAGACTGTAACAATTAAAGAAGGGAAAAATATTACAGTCCTTAATGTGTAATTTATAACCCCCTAAAATTACACTGTCTTTTCAATTCACTCCAGTTCTCTTTAATGTGCTTACCACTTGCCTCATCTCCACTGTTTTCACATTCTACTTGAAGGTTATGATATATCTTACTCAAGTGATGGCAAGCACTGGCTTCATTGGAAATGCAGATAAGTTCAGAAAAACTTAACAATCTCCCACTTGAAGACTGGTTTCAACCTGTCTTCACACCTTGATCTATGCAGCAGATCTTTATGGTCTTATTACTCTTGTAGACCAACTGAAGCTGAACACAACTTCAGTTTTTCAATGGCTACTGTCTTTGTCAACATATCAGCTGGATTCTTGCTTCCTTGGATCTTTTCCAGTATTAGCACCTCATCTTCCAATAAAGATCTAATGAAATGATAACGAAGACTGATGTGCTTGGTTCTTGAATGAAATGTTGAATTCTTCGCCAATTGAATTGCACTTTGACTATCACTATGCAGAACGTTGTTCTTCTGTTTGAATCCCAACTCGGTCAACAAACCTTGAAGCCATATCATCTCTTTACTAGCTTCGGTCACTGCTACATACTCAGCCTCTGTAGTTGATAAAGTGACAATTTTTTGTAATTTTGACATCCAACTAACAGCTGTAATTCCAACAGTAAATATATAACCGGTAGTGCTTTTCCGGTGATCAACTTCACCTCCAAAATCTGCATCTACATAGCCTTGTACCTTTAACTCACCCTTACCAAAGTACAAACACTTTTCCATGGTACCTAGTAGGTACCTCAAAATCCATTTGACAGCTTCCCAATGAATTTTCCCTGGGTTTGACATAAACCTACTCACAACTCCCACTGCATAACTAATGTCTGGTCTTGTACAGACCATTGCATACATCAAACTTCCAATAGCTGAGGCGTAAGGAACCTTAGCCATGAAGTCTTTTTCTTCATCTGTCTTAGGGGATTGATCCTTGGATAAACGAAAGTGACCTGCCAATGGTGTACTAACTGGCTTTGCATCACACATGTTAAATCTCTTCAAAACGCGATCGATGTACTCTGACTGAGATAACTGCAGAACTTTTCTATGCTTATCTCTTATGATTTGCATTCCAAGAATCTTCTTCGCCGGACCCAAGTCCTTCATGTCAAATTCTTTTGACAATTGTAGCTTCAATCTTCTAATATCATCCATATCTGAACCTGCTACTAACATATCATCAACATAAAGTAGCAAAATGATATAACTGGACTTACATCTTTTAAAATAGCAACAGTGGTCCGCATTACACTTCTGAAAACTCTCTTTGTGCATAAAACCGTCAAATTTCTTGTACCACTGTCTTGGAGCTTGTTTTAAACCATACAAACTTTTCTTAAGTCTGCATACCATGTTTTCTTTCCCTTCTTTTAAGAAACCTTCTGGTTGATACATGTATATCTCCTCATCCAAATCCCCGTGAAGAAATGCAGTCTTCACATCTAACTGTTCAAGATAAAGGTCTTCAATGGCAACAATACTCAACACTGATCTAATAGTATTGAGCTTCACAACTGGAGCAAAAATATCGGTGTAATCAATTCCTTCCTTTTGCTGGAACCCTTTGACAACTAGTCGTGCTTTGTATCTCTTAGAGCCATCATGCTCATCTTTCACCCGATACACCCATTTGTTATGAAGTGCCTTCTTACCCATTGGTAACTCAGTTAGGTCCCATGTATCATTTGAGATTAAAGACTTCATCTCATTTTTCATAGCAAACTCCCACTTACTAGCATCACTGGTCTGGCAAGCTTCATCATAGCATTCAGGTTCTCCTCCATCGGTAAGTAACAGATAGTTCAAGTATCTCCTGTTGGGTACATGGGGTCGGGAAGATCTTCGCAAAACAGGAACTGCCTCGGTCGGCTGTAGGGTATCGGATTGCTGTCGATCGGTCTGACCAACAGACTCTCCTTCTTGAGGGGTTAATCTGATCGACTCTATTTCTTGACTATCTGGGACTCCCTCGATATCTGCAAATACTGATTCATACGGCTGTGAGTCATTTGCTTCAGTTTTATGTCTGTCCTTGTACATCACTGTTTCATTGAAGATCACATCTCTGCTTCGTATCATCTTCTTGTTCTCCTCATCCCAAACACGATAACCAAACTCATCTTCGCCATAGCCGATCAAAAAACATTTTTTCGATTTCGGATCAAGCTTGTTCCTGCCTTGGTCACTTATATGAACATATGCCGTACAACCAAAAACTCTTAGATGTGATAATTTTATATCTTTACCACTCCATACCTCCTCGGGTATTCGATGTTCTAAGGGAACCGACGGGCCTCGGTTAACCAGGTAAGCTGATGTGTTGATTGCTTCTGCCCAGAACTGCTTCGGTAAACCAGACTGTACTCGAATGCTTCTGGCTCTTTCTGTCAACGTTCTGTTCATACGTTCGGCAATACCATTGTGTTGAGGCGTACCTGGAACGGTTCTCTCCATCCTGATACCATGCTCATAGCAAAAGTTCTTGAATTTGGTGTCCTCATATTCACCACCATTATCAGTTCTCAGCTTTTTAATCTTCAGACCTGTCTCATTCTCAACCATAGATTTCCATCTCCTAAAAACATCAAACACTTCAGATTTATGCTTCAGAAAATAAACCCATACCTTTCGAGAATGATCATCGATAAATGTCACAAAATAGTGTTTCCCTCCTATAGATGAAACAGTTGTTGGCCCCCAAACGTCAGAGTGAACAAGCTCCAGCTTTTCTTTCTTTGGGGTTCTACCACTCGTCTGAAAACTGACCCTTTTTTGTTTTCCAAGTATGCAATCTTCACACATGTCTATATCGACTGACTTCAGACCTGGAAGCTTCCCATTTGAGTACATAATTTTCATACCCTTCACACTCATATGGCCAAGCCTCTGGTGCCAAACATTTGGATTTTCGTTTCCTGCTGCTATTGTAATTGAACAGCTCGTCTCTGCTGTCTTGTAAAGAGTACCACTCTTCTTTCCGCGAGCAATCGTCATTGCTCCCTTTGAAATTTTCCAATTGTCACCATAGAAGATCGTACTATAGCCTTCGCTAGCCAACTGCCCTACTGAGATTAAGTTCTTTCTCAGACTGGGGATATGTCTGACATCTTTCAGTTCCCATACAGACCCATTCAACTTAATCTTCACAGTACCTTTACCAATAATATCACAAGGTTGATCATCACCAAGATATACTTTTCCAAGGTTACCAGGTACATACCTCTCGAAGAATTCTTTCTTCAAAGTCGCGTGAAACGATGCTCCGGAGTCTAATACCCAAGACTCTTCCCTACTTTCTAAGGAGCATATTAACGCATCGTCTTCTTCGGAAGTGATATTTGCCTCTGTCTTCTTCTATTGTTCCTTTGGTTCTCTCTTGCACTGAAATTTAAGGTGCCCGGTCTTCCCACAATTCCAACACTCCATGTTTCTCAACCCCTGGGAATTTTTAGGATTCCTAGACTTGGACCTCCAATCTCTTGATTTGCCTCGGTAGTTCGATTTACCACGTCCATATAATCTAGTTGAATTTCTTCCTCTTGATTCTGTCTGTAAGACTGAGGAGATTGATGACTCACCTGATTCTCTCCTTCGAATCTCTTCACTGAGAACTAGGTCACGAACATCATCAAATTTCAACTTATTGCTTCCTGATGAGCTACTCACCGCAGTGACAGTAGCATTCCAACTATCTGGTAGTGAAGACAACAGTATCAATGCTCGTATTTCTTCATCAAAATCAATTTCAACTGAACTCAACTGGCTTGTGATTGTATTAAGTTCATTGAGGTGTTGAGCTACCGAAGCGCCTTCCATCATTCGCAAATTGAATAAACGCCTCATCAAGTGAACTTTGTTAGACGCTGATGGCTTCTCATACATACTGGAGAGAGCCTTCATAAGACCCGCCGTGGTTGTTTCCTTTATGATGTTAAAGGCAACGTTGCGGGATAGCGTCAATCGGATGACTCCAAGAGCTTGTCTATCAAGAAGGGTCCAATCTTCATCTTTCATACCTTCTGGTTTGTTTTCTGAAAGGGGTTGATAAAGTTTTTTCTGGTACAGATAATCTTCAATCTGCATCTTCCAGAACCCAAAATCTACACCATCGAATTTTTCGAGTCTCACCTTTCCTTCGTCTGTAGCCATTGCTCCCACTCAAATCTGATTTCCTTTGGATCGCTACCACCCTGGCTCTGATACCAGTTCTAAGGGAAATATGCTAATTTCCTGTCAAATCAGATCAAAAGAAAAAAAAAGAAAAGGAAAGCACAAGAACAAAAGTGAAATCAAAGACACAATTGTTAACGGAGTTCAGCAAATTATGCCTACGTCTCCGGACCTGCTGCAGATCGATTTTATTAGGAAGAACACAGTGACTGCCGTTTCTAGTGAATACACAAAACCCTAACACTAGGTTTTATAGAGACTGTAACACTTAAAGAAGGGAAAAATATTACAGTCCTTAATGTGTAATTTATAACCCCCTAAAATTACACTGTCTTTTCAATTCACTCCAGTTCTCTTTAATGTGCTTACCACTTGCCTCATCTCCACTGTTTTCACATTCTACTTGAAGGTTATGATATATCTTACTCAAGTGATGGCAAGCACTGGCTTCATTGGAAATGCAGATAAGTTCAGAAAAACTTAACAGGGTCTATTGACTTATCGATTTAATCCATGTGTCTGTAGATTTTAATGAAATTAGTCTATCGGCTATGACGATATTGATAAATCTATTCATTGATTCCTCATGCATTAGGGACTAAATTTATCAAAATCTATAAGGTGAGGGATCCTCATCGGATGTTTTGAAATCAGATAACTATATGGAAGAAATCATCATAGTCAAAGTACGAATCATGGATTTAAGACACCGACTGAAACAAGATACTTACAATTATAAAAACTTGTTTTGGCATTCATAGTTGCAACCGTAAAAATGATGTCGTACTTCCAAACTCATACGATAATAGTTTGAACTTAATTCCCTTAAGAAAAAGGCTACAAAAGGCATACATATCTGGAAGACAGGCCAAATGGTCAGTAGATTTACGAGATTATAATATCCACTTTGAACCAAGAACGACAATCAAATCCCAGGCACTGTCATATTTGTTTTTATAAATTTTCAATCAGAAATACCAATACTTACAGCAAAGCAGTCTGGAATTACATGGAAGGTCAGAACTGGTGGATAAAGTAATTATAAAGGCTCGATAGCATAAGTCTATCTTATATCTTCAACTTTCCATCAAATTTAGATTTACAGACTCCAGCAATAAGGGATAATATACAGCCGCAATTGTATGACTACGGCTAGCAAAATAATTTGAAGCCAAAATAATTCAACTACTCACATATTCAATATTAGTGGTCAACCAAGAATTAGTACAAGTTTAAGTAAAAAAGAATAAATTATCCAATACTTAAAAGAGCTTCAATGGTAAGTTGACCAATTTAAGTAGGTTGAATATGATCAAGTCCAAAGATCCGAAAATACACTCGCTGATGCACTTGCATCTTCGACTTGTATATGTTCAGCTTCAAGAGTAATATTTCAAGAAAATACATATATTACCCTACCCAACCGATTCCTATAAAAAATCAAATAGACATGAGTAATGGTAATAAAAAGAAAAGAAGAAGAAGATTAATAAAATTAGAGAACTCATATCAAGAAATACCTCGTTTAAGGTATACTCCCCAAAGATGAAAGACAAGCGAAAACAAATTAAGTTTAAGTCGACAAGATTCGAATGGACTTCAAGCACATATTACAAAAGGTGCCTAAGTAAGCAACTACTTCGGTGCTTAGATCCTCATGAAGCAGCCTTTGTTGGAGAAAAGTTACACGATGGAGAAGGAAGTGTTCACTGTGTCTACAAGGCACTTCAATGAAGAATTATTCTCTATGGTTATTATTGGCCCACAATAATAAAACAGATGGAAAAAGGTCGAGCATTGTGACACATGGCAAAGATTTTCAAATTTCATACAAGTTCTGGCAATATGAATGGAAAAACATCATAAGCAGTCTCATTTGATAGATGGGGTTTGAATATTGTACAGTCATTATTAAAATCTTCAAAAAGAATAATTTTGTACTAGTTGTCATAGATTACTTCTCAAAATAGGTGGAAGCACAACCCCTAATAAACATCATGTAAAAAGAAGTCATCGCCTTTCTAAAAGTAAGTATATGCTACATGTATGAATTTCCAAGGGTGATTACAACAAACTATACAACCCAATCCTAAAATGACAAACACACGAGGTTTTGCACTCAAAATAGAATAAACCAAAAAATTTATTCATTTTTCCATCCATAAACTAATGGTCAAGTTGAAGTAATGAATACCAAAATTATAGATGATATCAAGAATATGTCGAAATGAGTTGTGATACAATATGAAATATCATCTAAACAGAGGACGAATAAAACTAAGTAAGACTCCAAAACTTGATCCTCGTCTTCTTTATTTAAATAAGATTGACACAACGCTGACCAACTTGTCCAAATGGCCTAGAGTATCTTGACTTGGCCAAATGGACAAGTGCTGCCCAATTTAGCCATGGTTTGGCCGAAAGGCCTAGCATTGCCCGTCTTGGTAAAATGGCCAAGGTTTTCCTAGTTTGGCCATTTAGCCAAGTGCTGATCAACTTGGTCATTGCTCGACCAAGGGAGGCGATACTGGTTTATACCTGGTCGTGCACTACAACACGACCAAGAGCTTGGATGACACGGTTGAGTAGTTGCATATGCATGGTCGTTCTCTAAAATACGACCATAAGCTTTTCTAGATAACCAAGCATTTGATTATACTTGGTCGTGCGATAGGTCATGACCAAGAACTTTAATATAACTAGTCACGCATTAGAGCACAACCTGAAGCTTGACCATCATGGCTAAGAACTTGCATATACATGTTTGTGGGTTAGAGCAAAACCAAGAGCTTGTCTATCATGGTCAAGCGCTTGACTATACTTAGTCGCGCACTAGAGTACGACTATAGGCTTGGCCATTAGGGAAATCATATGAATATACATGTATCTATGCTAGAGCACAACTATGATCTTAGCCATCATGGACAAGTACTTGTACATACCTGATCGTGCGCTAAATAATGACCATAAGCTTGGCCATCACAGCCAAACATTTTTCTAAACTTGGTCGCGCGCTAGAGCATTACCAGGAGCTTGGTCATTATGGCCAAGAACTTGCATATACATGTTCATGTACTAGAGCATGACCAATAGCTTGGCCATCATAGACAAGAACTTGTTTATATGTGGTCATGCACTAGAGTATAAGTAGAAGCTTGACCATCATGGCCAAGAACTTGATTATACATCATCACACGCTAGAGCATGACCATGATCTTGGCCATCATGGACAAGTATGTGATTATACATGGTCATACAATAGAGCATTACCATGATATTAGCCATCATGGTCAAGCACCTGATCAAAAATTGTCATGCACTAGGGCATGACTAAGAGCTTTGACACCATGGCAAAACACTTGATTATACTTGGTCATGCATTATAGCATGACCAAGAGCTTGACCATCATGGCCAAGCATATGATTATAAATGTTCATAAGCTAGAGAATTATCGTGTACTTGGCCATCATGGCAAAATTCTTAATTACACATGATCATTCACTACAACATGACTAAGATATTGGTGTTCATGGCCAATCACTTGAGTATACTTGGTTATGAGCTAGAGCATTACCAGAATGTTGGCTATCTAGGGCAAGTAATTACACATACTTGTTTGTGCAGTAAAGGCTACAAGAAGCTTGACCATCACGACCAAGTACTTAACTAAACATGGTCCCACACAAGAGCACAACTAGGAGCTTGACTATCACGACCAAGAACTTGCACATACTCTGTAATACACTAGAATATGACTAGAGTTCTATTCTAAGTATAACCTGAGGTGTCCAATGTTCCATGGGTGCTTTAGTGCTCTCCTATTATGGTCGCCAATTTGGTGTGGATTATTTCTGATTGAGGGTAATTTAGTAAAGTGTTTTGGAAATTTAATGTTTAAGGTGGAGTGTAGTGAGATAATTAAGGTATGTGCTTGTATTAAATTTTGATCACCCTCATTAATGAAAGTGGTTGGAGTATTTATACTTAATTAATGAGCCACAGGTCTTTCAAGTTAGATTGTGGAGTCGGGTCAAGTTTAAAAACCCATTAGCCCAAGATGTAAAATGATGAGCACCTCGCTTAGTCACTTTCCACTACATTTGTCCTGTTCAGTTTCTCATGGTAGTGGTTTGGCCCGAACTGCCCTTCGAATAAAAACAAGTTGTGGTGTCAAAAATATCCGACCTTATCAGTAGCCCCTTTAGCTCTTGCAAAGAATCTTTGGAAAAGCTAACCCATAATAATAGAAATCAATGCATATTTAATGTGTTATTCCGATATGCCTTTGTTTTTGAATTGAACATATCACCTTTTTCTGTTAAGAACTTCATGTCAGCCAGACTGGAATTTGATATGACTGATTTTACCGTTAAGAATTTCAAGAGTCTTTTTCAATGTGGGACACGTGACAGGCTCTGGTTTGACCTCTCAGTCTTTTTTCTCCTAGATTCTCGTACCTACTAGGCTAGAAAGTTACTTAGGGTGTAATCCTTGTGCTTCATAGCCCTTAATCATGGCTATGGTCGGTTTATCTTCCCCTAGGTAACCTCTTATATTTTCATAGTTATTTAACTCGATTTTACTATTTCATTGTCTTAAAAAACACAAACACTTCTAGAGAGAGAAAGATTAGTATTCTTTTCAAATTGTGTTCCAGTAATTGACATTCACACCCAGAAATGCACTAGTTAAAGGGGGTTGGCTAATTTTTTTTTGAATTTGAGAGAACGAGAAAAGTTGCAAGAGACGAAAGAATTGTTGCTGGTCTTCTTGTCTCTCCTGGTGGAGAAATAAATCAACCAAAAACAAACACAGACCAAGGTTCATCGTCATCAAATACATTTAAGGTAAAAAATTGCCTTTTGTCCCAACTTTTTCTCATATTCAATCAGGATCTTCTATTCAAGAATCTCAGAAACCTCTCCCAAAAGAAAACGAAGTTTCCAGTGTTATGAAACCTTTCATGGGTTCGGATGCTGAGAAGTCTCTTGAGAAGAACACCTATCACCGAATAACTTGCCAATCCAAGGCTAAATCCTCTCATAGCTCTTCGAAACCTACTAGTTTGGAGACGATAAAGCCCTTGGCAGAAACCAAGCCATCCGGACAGAAATCCATCAATAATAGAAGAAAATATGGAGGAAAGCATAGAGGATACTCCTTTTGAGGTGTCCGGACAGACAGAGAACACCGCAGTAGACCGGAGGGGTAAAACTAAAGTAGATTTATCCAATCTGGACGCACTTTCGGAGTGTCTGGAAGGGAAGGTGGGGCCAAATTTTTAGAAAGTCAGTGTGAAATACCTGATATCCTTCCATAATATTTCTTATGTGTACACCCATACTGCTGAGTTGGGTCGTATTCGGACAAAATAGAGCTTCCCCGATTCTGTTAAGGTGAGAATCCCAATCACCCCGGAGACTCCAATGAACTGCGAATCTAATGAACTAGTAGTGTATACCAAGGTGCTGAACTAGGGGCTCCGATTTCCTTTAGATCCGAAGATAGTCAGACACTTCACCTGGTAAAGTTATGTCCGAGTCAGTTGAGTCTGAATGCGTGATACACTCTGATGGCTGGCATAATGGTTTTAAGACTATCCAAGATCCCATTATCGATGGAACAATTAGTTGTTGTGGAGAATTTGTGCAAGAACCACCACATTCCCTTTTACCACTACAATATAAAGAACGATTACAAGGTAGTGAATGACCTACTAGAGTCCGAAAAACCTTGGAGGACACAATTCCTGTTCATCAGCGGAGCCTGGAAGAATGGGAAAAAGATAAAAGTTGATTCTAATCCAAGCCAACTGACTAGTCACTTGTTATTCTGAACTGACTTGTGTCTCTTTTCTCTTAGTCTTTTAAATATTATGTGGTTATTCCGAACTGACTTGTGTCTCTTTTCAGTTTTTCTGAAGAAGTTCTCAGAGCATATAAAGGTAGGCCAAAGTACTTGCGCCAACTAAACGCCTGGGCCTTGGAGAAATGGGGGAATGGTTTCCACAACTGCTTCACCTCAGGGGATTTGGTAAGGTCTCATATGTGGAATAGTACAAGGAGAAGAGACCTCACCTATGAAGAACTGACCACCCCTCCTCCTGCAGACGTTATCCTGAGGAGAATTGAGGCTAAGGATGCCAAGATCTACTTTCCTTCCAGGGTTAAAGCCCTAACCATCTGGACAAGATGAAGAATAAAAAGCAAGCAGTGATGTAGAAGTTGCAAAGAAGAAGAAAGTCACTCTTGGATCAAAGATAATTCTACGTCCTTCTGAACTTCCTCCTCCGGTTCCTGCTGATCCTACTGTGCAAAAAGAAATTCTGCCCAACCTTTATTCCGAACAGGCCACTACTGATGGAGAGGTAAATCCTGATGCATTTCAAAATATTAATATGTACTTTAATGATCTGGACAAGGATGACTTCGTGGGGCTTTATCGTCCTACCAATTCATCAAATGCTGTAACCCATAATGGTGAGACTTATGTGATATCAAGCGAGCAAGATACCCTGAGTCATGCCCTCTTAGGTTACATCTGCCCGGTAGTTGACCTTCAAAAAAATACTATCACTTCTCTGACCACAACAAACCAGGGATTGACGAATAGTTTCCCTACCGCTCAGCAAAGCATAAAATCTCTGAAGAAAGAAAAAGAGGATTTGGCTGCCAAACTACTTAAGTCAGAAAAGGCTCAAAAAGATCTCCAGACCAAGTACTCCGGACTGGAAACTTCTTCTTCCGATGAGATCAAATATTTGAAAGAACAACTAAAGGCCATAGACAAAACTGTCAAGACTTTATCCGAAGACAAAGTCAATTTGGAAGGTCTTCTTGCAAAGAAGACAGAAGAGAATACATTTATAGTATGGAAGCAAACAGAAAAGATAACTGTTGGAATAGATAAATATAACTCTCTAGTGGTGGATTCTTTGGAGAAAAGAGATGATAAAATCAAATTCGATATGGTCTTACTATTTCATGAGACATTTCCTAAGATGACTCTTGGTCCTTTGTGGAGATTTGTGGAATACGATAACCTCCTTTTTCATACGATGGTAGATGGTGATAAACACAACTACTCAAGTGGTGAAGCTTCCGAGGACAACGAAGCGGTTGGTGAGAGTTCAAGTGCTGAACTCAAAAGTCCGAAAAATTGTGGTGAAGAGAACACCGAAGGGAATAAACCTTAAGGTTGTATCGTTATGTTGCATGTTTTTTGTTGAAAAACTAAAGTCCTTGGATGGCCAAGGCATCTTGTCGCATTGTTTGTTTAATTTATGTTATTTAAAACTTAAAGTCCTTGAATGGTCAAGGCATCTGTGAATTATGGATCGGTTTTAGTCCGATCAGACTCTAATATCATATTTCCCTTCGTTTGAATTTTGTTTAACTCTTTATGGCCAATGCTTAAATAGCCTTCAATATTTCATAATTGTTAAGTAAGGGTATTAAATAATTTCAATCACATGTGTTTAATAAATGTGACCAAGTTTTTAATATGCTCGATCAACTCAAAGATGTTTGAAAAGCCGGGGTGTTTAATAAGTATTTAATATCTGACCACCTAACACCATGGCTAAGTCAAGAAAAAAAGTTACACCAGACTTTTGAACAAGGCATAAGATATTATTAAAAAACTCGGACACCTCGTTAAAACCTTTTGCCCCACCAGGGTAGGAAAGAATATGCCCCCTAATATTTACATTGATATTGAAAAGGTAAATATTTACAATAGAGTTCTATTATAAGTATAACTTGAGGTGTTCAACGTTACATGGGTGCTTTAGTGCTCTCCCACTGTGGTCGCCAATTTGGTGTGGATCATTTATGATTGAGGGTAATTTAGTAAAGTGTTTTGGGAATTTAATATTTAAGGTGGAGTGTAGTGAGATAATTAAGGTGTGTGTTTGTATTAAATTCTGATCACCCTCATTAATGAAAGTGGTTGGGGTATTTATACTTAATTAATGACCCATGGGCCTTTCAGGTCGGATTGTGGAGCCGTGTCAAGTTTAAAAACCAATTATCCAAAGATGTAAAATGACCAGCACCTAGGTTAGTCCCTTTTCACTATATTTGTCATGTTCAGTTTCTCATGGCAGTGGTTTGGTCTGAATTTCCTTTCTCATAAAAGCAAGTTGTGGTGTCAAAAATATCTGACATTATCATACCTGATCAAGCACTAGAGCATAACTATGAGCATGGCAAACATGACCAAGCACTTGATTATGTCATGGCCAAGTATACTTTCACAATGGGCCCAAAACAACCTAGCACACAAGAAAATCCCATGGGACTTAAGAGAATTTTCCCTTCTTCCACACTACTGATAATATGGAAAACATGATTGACATCGTATGGAAAATCACATGAAATCATACGGATAAAGCATTTGACATCGTATGAAGACATAGGCAAAATAATGTACATGATTTAAATAAAGCAGAAAAAAGCAAAAAATGGTTTAACCAATATAGGAAGTCATTCTGAAAAGGGGGTGACCATTAGAGAGATGAAGAGAATAATGAAAATAAACAGTTATTGTAATTGTAATCCTTTTTAAGAAATAAATAAAATTGTTAATCAGAAAGTTTTTAAAGTTCTTATTTCATTTACTTCTTCGATTGTGTTGGCATTTTATATTCAAAGTTCAATATGTTAGGTGAGTATTTACCTCGCGAAACTGTAGGAAACTGACTGGAGTTATAACAAAAAATATTATGATCATATAGAACTATGTATAAATCTGGAACATAAGAAATACCATTTAATATGGTGTTTGAAATGGACGCATTAGTACCAACTGAGATATTTATGACATCTTATAGAATCACAATATATGGTGAAACAAATCGTGCACAAGCCAGGAACATCGATTAGATGTAGTTAGAGAAAGTAGAGTTAAAGCACACATTCAGTCATAATATTACATGCCTTAATGAGAAATACATACAATTCTAAAGTGAGATTTATGAGTTTTGAACTAAGATACAGAGTTTTGCTGAAAGTTTAATACATACAAAAGAAAAGAACTCTATAAATTGGGCCTAAATTGGGAAGCTCCTTTCACAATCAAAGCCAAAGTAAAATCATGAACTTAAAAATTATTGGAGGAAGAAAGAAACCAAATTCGGCACCGTTGGAATATAGAGTACTCGATTACTTAAACTTGTAGCTTACTTTTATTTGAAAACGTATTTATTAAACTATGAAGATGTAATATTTCCTACCTCAGTGGCATGAGAAGCTTTTAAAGAGGCATTTGATATTAATAAAATGTTTTTTTTTCAAAAGTTAGAATTATATACATAAGAGTCCACATAGATTATTGGATGAAGAAGGAAACCAAATTCGACACCCTTGAATCATATAGTATTTTAAACTCGGTTGTAGTATATAAGAATTATACTTGTAGCTTACGAATTATTGAAAATGTATTTATTAAACTATGGAAATGTACTATTTCCTACCTTGGTGGCATGACAAGGTTTTAAGGAGGCAGTTGATATTAGTAAACTGTTTTCTTTTATAAAGTTAGAATTATATGTATAAGTGTATGCACAAATTATTGGATGAAGAAGGAAACTAAATTCGGCACCCTTAGAACATAGAGTATTTGAAACTCGGTCATAGTATTTTAGACTTCAACTTGTAGCTTACTATCATTTGAAAACATATTTTTTAAACTATGAAGACGTATAATTTCCTACCTCGGTGGCATGAGAATGTTTACGAATTTTCTTTTGGTACACTCTCAAAAGACCTCTTACTAGTTAAGATGTATTTATACTTATATAGTATATATTATTTTCAATCTAAGAAATACGGGATAGAGGACAAAGTACGAGATGGAGTTTATTCTTTCACACTCCCCCTTAAACTTGATCTCATATAATGGGTATGATTGTTTCCTCATGACGGAATAAACGTCGCCTAAACATTACAGAATGAAAATCGTTGAAAATTTTAAACACATTTTCTTAAAACCTGCTATGATACCAAGTTAGAATTATATAGATATGTGTCTATGTCTGTGTCTGTGTGAAATTGGTTCTTACTTACTTGTAAGATGTTATCCGCTTTGGGCCCGAAAGCCTGCACAGATTTGCTTTTGGTACACTCCCAAAATGTCTCTTACTAGTTGAGATGTGTTCAAACTTATATGTTATATATTATTTTCAATTTAAGCAATGTGAGATGAAGTTTATTCTTCAACATTAAAACTTCAAGTTTCGTTTTGCTTTAAAAAGTAGATATACACTGTTATGTGTCAAATGTGAAGATGCTAATAAAAAGGTGATTCCAACAAGAGAACCCAAGACTTTATAAAGTCTATAAAAGTAAAAAAAAAATTGTACGGTTAAAAAAGTAGTCCTTAGATAATAAGCTAGTAGTGTATACCAAGGTGCTGAACTAGGGGCTCCAATTTCCTTTGGATCCGGAGATAGTCAGATTCTTTCACCTGGTAAAGTTATGTCCGAGTCAGTTGAGTCTGAATGCGTGATACACTCTGATGGCTGGCATAATGGTTTCAAGAATTTCCAAGATCCCATTATTGATGGAACAATTCGCTGTTGTGGAGAATTTATGCAAGAACCACCATATTCCCTTTTACCACTACAATATAGGGAACAATTACAAGGTAGTGAATGACCTACTAGAGTCTGAAAAGCCTTGGTGGACACAATTCCTGTTCATCAGTGGAGACTGGAAGAATGGGAAAAAGATAAAAGTTGATTATAATCCAAGTCAACTGACTAGTCGCTGGTTATTCTGAACTTACTTGTGTCTCTTTTCTCTTAGTCTTTTAAATACTATGTGGTTATTCCGAACTGACTTGTGTCTCTTTTCAGTTATCTGAAGAAGTTCTCAGAGCATATAAAGGTAGGCCAAAGCACTTGCGCCAACTAAACGTCTGGGCCTTGGAGAAATGGGGGAATGGTTTCCACAACTGCTTCACCTCAGGGGATTTGGTGAGGTCTCATATGTGGAATAGTACAATGAGAAGAGACCTCACCTAGGAAGAACTGACCACCCCTCCTCCTGCAGACGTTATCCTGAGGAGAATTGAGGCTAAGGATGCCAAGATCTACTTTCCTTCCAGGGTTAAAGCCCTAACCATCTGGACAAGATGAAGAATAGAAAAAGGAAACCATAACAGACCCACCTCATCCAACTACCGAATGGACTGGTTCGGAGAATCAATGAGGGATCAATGTTGTACTGCTGGAAGCAGTTGAAGTTACCATCAAGGAGGCTGGTGGATCGGACAACCCACCAAAAGTTACAAAGAAGGATAAGAAGCGCAAGGCAAGCAGTGATGTAGAAGTTGCAAAGAAGAAGAAAGTCACTCTTGGATCAAAGATAATTCTACGTCCTTCTGAACTTCCTCCTCCGGTTCCTGCTGATCCTACTGTGCAAAAAGAAATTCTACCCAACCTTTATTCCAAACAGGCCACTACTAATGGAGAGGTAAATCTTGATGCATTTAAGAATATTAATATGTACTTTAATGATCTGGAGAATGATGACTTCATGGGGCCTTATCGTCCTGCTAATTCATCCAATGTTGTAACCCATAATGGTGAGACTTATGTGATATCAAGCGAGCAAGATACCCTGAGTCATGCCCTCTTAGGTTACATCTGCCCGGTAGTTGACCTTGAAATTAAAATGAGGGAACAAAAAAATATTATCACTTCCTTGACCACAACAAACCAGGGATTGACGAATAGTTTCCCTACCGCTCAGCAAAGCATAAAATCGCTGAAGAAAGAAAAAGAGGATTTGGCTGCCAAACTACTTAAGTCAGAAAAGGCTCAAAAAGATCTCCAGACCAAGTACTCCGGACTGGAAACTTCTTCTTCCGATAAGATCAAATATTTGAAAGAACAGCTAAAGGCCATAGACAAAACTGTCAAGACTTTATCTGAAGACAAAGTCAATTTGGAAGGTCTTCTTGCAAAGAAGACAGAAGAGAATACATTTATAGTATGGAAGCAAGCAGAAAAGATAACTGCTGGAATAGATAAATATACCTCTCTAGTGGTGGATTCTTTGGAGAAAAGAGATGATAAAATCAAATTCGATATGGTCTTACTATTTCATGAGACATTTCCTAAGATGACTCTTGGTCCTTTGTGGAGATATGTGGAATATGATAACCTCCATTTTCATACGATGGTAGATGGTGATAAACACAACTACTCAAGTGGCGAAGCTTCCGAGGACAACGAAGCGGTTGGTGAGAGTTCAAGTGTTGAACTCAAAATTCCGAAAAATGGTGGTGAAGAGAACACCAAAGGGAATAAACCCTAAGGTTGTATCGTTATGTTGCATGCTTGTTGTTGAAAAACTAAAGTCCTTGGATGGCCAAGGCATCTTGTCGCATTGTTTGTTTAATTTATGTTATTTAAAACTTAAAGTCCTTGAATGGTCAAGGCATCTGTGAATCATGGATCGGTTTTAGTCCGATCAGACTCTAATATCATATTTCCCTTTGTTTGAATTTTGTTTAACTCTTTATGGCCAATGCTTAAATAGCCTTCAATATTTCATAGTTGTTAAGTAAGGGTATTAAATAATTTCAATCACATGTGTTTAATAAATATGACCAAGTTTTTAATATGTTCGATCAACTCAAAGATGTTTGAGAGCCGGGGTGTTTAATAAGTATTTAATATCTGACCACCTAACACCATGGCTAAGTCAAGAAAAACGTTACACCAGACTTTTGAAGAAGGCATAAGATATTATTGAAAAACTCGAACACCTCGTTAAAACCTCCCGCCCCACCAGGGTAGAATAGAGTATGCCCCCTTAATATTTACATTGATATTGAAAAGGTAAATATTTACAATAGAGTTATATTATAAGTATAACCCGAGATGTTCAACGTTACATGGGTGCTTTAGTGCTCTCCCACTGTGGTCGCCAATTTGGTGTGGATTAGTTATGATTGAGGGTAATTTAGTAAAGTGTTTTGGGAATTTAATATTTAAGATGGAGTGTAGTGAGATAATTAAGGTGTGTGCTTGTATTAAATTATGATCACCCTCATTAATGAAAGTGGTTGGGGTATTTATACTTAACTAATGACCCATGGGCCTTTTAGGTCGGATTGTGGAGTCGGGTCAAGTTTAGAAACCAATTAGCCCAAGATGTAAAATGACCAGCACCTATCCTAGTCACTTTCCACTACATTTGTCATGTTCGGTTTCTCATGGCAGTGGTTTGGTCTGAACTTCCTTTCGCATAAAAGCAAGTTGCGGTGTCAAAAATATCTGACCTTATCATACCTGATCAAGCACTAGAGCATAACTATGAGCATGGCCAACATGTCCAGGCACTTGATTATGCCATGGCCAAGCATACTTTCACAATGGACCCAAAACAACCTAGCACACAAGAAAATCCCATGGGACTTAAGAGAATTTTCCCTTCTTCCACACTACTGATAATATGGAAAACATGTCTGACATCGTATGGAAAAGCACATGAAATCATACGGATAAAGCATTTGACATCGTATGAAGACATAGGCAAAATAATGTACATGATTTTAATAAAGCAGAAAAAAGCAAAAAATGGTTGAACCAATATAGGAAGTCATTCTGAAAAGGGGGTGACCATTAGAGAGATGGAGAGAATAATGAAAATAAACAGTTATTGTATTGTAATCTTTTTTAAGAAATAAATAAAAGTGTTAATCAGAAAGTCTTTAAAGTTCTTATTTCATTTACTTCTTCTATTGTGTTGGCATTTTATATTCAAAGTTCAATATGCTAGGTGAGTATTTACCTCACGAAACTGCAGGAACCTGACTGGAGTTTTAACAAAAAATATTATGGTCATATAGAACTATGTATAAATCTGGAACATAAGAAATACCATTTAATATGGTGTTTGAAAGGACGCATTAGTACCAACGGAGATATTTATGACATCTTATAGAATCGCAATATATGATGAAACAAATCGTGCACAAGCCAGGAACATCGAGTTAGATGTAATTAGAGAAAGTAGAGTTAAAGCACACATTCAGTTATAATATTACACGCGTTAATGAGAAATATATACAATTCTGAAGTGAGATTTATGAGTTTTGAACTAAGATACAGAGTTTTGCTGAAAGTTTAATACATACAAAAGAAAAGAACTCTATAAATTGGGCCTAAAATGGGAAGCTCATTTCACAATCAAAGCCAAAGTAAAATCATGAACTTACAAATTATTGGATTAAGAAAGAAACCAAATTCGGCACCCTTAGAACATAGAGTACTTGAAACTCGATTACTTAAACTTGTAGCATACTTTTATTTGAAAACATATTTATTAAACTATGAAGATGTACTATTTCCTACCTCAATGGCATGAGAAGCTTTTAAAGAGGCATTTGTGTTGGAATTTCTCCATTAAGTTAGACCGTCACATGTCGTATCGATGTATCGAACTATCGTTAATATTAGTCCAATAAAAGTAATCATAAAGAAAAGAACGGACTAGTAGATAAAATATGTATCATGGAGGTAATTGTATACATACCAGGTTTAATTCCGAATACTGTGAAGGATTGGATTCAGAAATAAACAACTTAAGCAAAACGTAAAGTTTTGGGGTTATTTTGTAAAACAAAATAATACCGGGTTATGGTCCCTAAGAGTGGAAATTTAATAAGGACTGGTCTTCATTAAGTAACTGTCTGGAAGTTACAGACAATTAAGAGAGAAGAACCGTTACTGGTCTTCATTAAGTAACTGTCTGGAAGTTACAGACAATTAAGAGAGAAGAACCGTTACTGGTCTTCGTTAAGTAAATGTCTGGAAGTTACAGACAATTACTTAATGAAGAACCGTTTTCTCACTTCAGTTCTATATAAGAATGAGTTTCTCATTCTTGAAAGCAACGAAAGAAAATACAGAGAGAAAATCCTTTAAGAAAAACAAATTGATTCTTCCTTCGAATCAATTACAAAAGTGTGTTTTGGTTGCCATCTCTTAGAAGAATCAATAACCTAGCAAAAGATCGTCGATCATCTGCTCTAAGTCAGGAATCTGAAGATCAAAGAATGTCTACATCCTGTAAGTATTTATTCCGCATTATTATAGGATGATTTAACTTCATGGTTCAATAAGTTAGATTAGAAATCCGTAAAGTATTTCTATCAATTTGATATTAATAAAATGTTTTTTTTTCAAAAGTTAGAATTATATACATAAGAGTCCACATAGATTATTGGATGAAGAAGGAAACCAAATTCGACACCCTTGAATCATATAGTATTTTAAACTCGGTTGTAGTATATAAGAATTATACTTGTAGCTTACGAATTATTGAAAATGTATTTATTAAACTATGGAAATGTACTATTTCCTACCTTGGTGGCATGACAAGGTTTTAAGGAGGCAGTTGATATTAGTAAACTGTTTTCTTTTATAAAGTTAGAATTATATGTATAAGTGTATGCACAAATTATTGGATGAAGAAGGAAACTAAATTCGGCACCCTTAGAACATAGAGTATTTGAAACTCGGTCATAGTATTTAAGACTTCAACTTGTAGCTTACTATCATTTGAAAACATATTTTTTAAACTATGAAGACGTATAATTTCCTACCTCGGTGGCATGAGAATGTTTACGAATTTTCTTTTGGTACACTCTCAAAAGACCTCTTACTAGTTGAGATGTATTTATACTTATATAGTATATATTATTTTCAATCTAAGAAATACGGGATAGAGGACAAAGTACGAGATGGAGTTTATTCTTTCACACTCCCCCTTAAACTTGATCTCATATAATGGGTATGATTGTTTCCTCATGACGGAATAAACGTCGCCTAAACATTACAGAATGAAAATCGTTGAAAATTTTAAACACATTTTCTTAAAACCTGCTATGATACCAAGTTAGAATTATATAGATATGTGTCTATGTCTGTGTCTGTGTGAAATTGGTTCTTACTTACTTGTAAGATGTTATCCGCTTTGGGCCCGAAAGCCTGCACAGATTTGCTTTTGGTACACTCCCAAAATGTCTCTTACTAGTTGAGATGTGTTCAAACTTATATGTTATATATTATTTTCAATTTAAGCAATGTGAGATGAAGTTTATTCTTCAACATTAAAACTTCAAGTTTCGTTTTGCTTTAAAAAGTAGTTATACACTATTATGTGTCAAATGTCAACATGCCAATAAAAAGGTGATTCCAACAAGAGAACCCAAGACTTTATAAAGTCTATAAAAGTAAAAAAAATCTTATACGGTTAAAAAAGTAGTCCTTAGATAATAAGAAAGTTTCAGCTGTTTTAAAAAGGGAAAAAATCTAGCGCGATTTATACACCATGAATATACCTGGAAAATTTTAAAATAGATCCAAACAAGGAATAAAGTATTCCTTAATAAAGTCTCGGCCTCTTCAAACTATTAAAAATATAGTATATAAGTCTTACTATAAATATATACCTTCAAACAATATACAAAAGTACTTCCAGCGTTATACAAAAAGAAGGTAAACATTAATAAGACTAAACATAAACATTGCTATAAAACAGAATTACACCTTTTGCTGGAAGATTATCAGTTTCAATATTAGTTACTTGAGCCTTATCAGCTTCAACATTATCATTTCTAACATTAGTAATTTGAACGTCACTACTTTCAAAAACATATAGATCCATAACATTTAAATGACCATTCGTCTTTTATCCTCAATCTCCTCAATAAGGTCACAACTGTAAGCACATCATTTTTATAACCCAAAGTAAGAGAACGATCATTTCACTTTAATTATTTTGGCCACTCTTTCTCACTAACGTATACCAGATATTATCCAAGTTTACTTGAGTATATTCATCATGAAAAAAACTAATCTGGATTGAGTTTCTATAACTGTTATACTAGAAACTTTAATCATTTGTTGTTGATAGGCAATAACATCCTTGGTCTTAGTCCATTATTCATTAAACAGAGACTCCTGAAGCAAGTTCACTTTCACCTTCAATGCATCCAACTTCTTCTGCAGTTATGACTTTGCAATCTTAGCTTTCTTTCTGGTATCAATAAGCTTATTATCAACAAAATACCAAATATATTTAACAATGTCCAACTTGGCCTAAAAACATTCAACTTATACTTGTAATGATAAAGTATGTTCTCTTTAGTGGAAAATATATTTCTTCAGAAAATGGCCAAACCTAAAACTATTAGAGATTGTCTCGTATGCATAAATTAGTGCACTACTCAACTGAGACAACAAAAATGACTTACTCAGAATATCATCTTTAGTCTTGGTCCGCGCTTTAGATCTTAAAAGTATCTTATTCTCTAGTGATTTTTCGAACTCAACTTTTGTTTTGGTTTATAACTGAGACAACAAAATGACTTACTCAACATCTTAGCTTTAGTCTTGGTCTGTAATTCAGATCTTAAAAGTTTCTCATTCTCTAGTGATTTTTTAAGATCGGTCATTAGCTAATTCTCACTGTCAATCTTAGTTTAGAGATAAACTTTCAATTTTGGGCTCTCTTTAGAAGGTTCAACAACACATTCCAGAATCTCCCAAAGGTAAAAAATATAGTTTACTTTAATTCTAAGGTTGTATTTTCTATTAGCCTAATTTAAGAGATAAATATAGGTTGGAAGCTTCCTTTGGTTGGACAAAGCAACAAACAATGCTAATATTTTAGGAATCTGTTTAAAGAAAAAAAACATATAATATTTTTGATGAAAAGTCTCAGCAGACGAACATCCATTTCAGACAATCCATCACATGAGTTTATAACCATGACTTCATTATCAGCTGTATTTGCAACAACAAATGTCTTTGAAACAACCTCGGTAGTGCAAGACTCTACAACATTACCAATTACATTTACAATAGGCTCAAAGTTTAATGAGGAGTTACCACAAACCTCAGTAATGACATCAACATCCTTTTCGGGTCATATTTTCTTATTCACTGAATTAACAACCGAAATAACTAATGAGTCTGAAGTTTAATTTTCCACAACTACAGTTGTCTCAAAAGCTCCAACAGTTTTGTTATCAACATGAACGATAACTTTTATAGGTGAAGTCTTATGTGACTTAGAGGTACTTTCGGACACAATTCTTTAAATTTTAATGCGAAATAATTCATCAAGTTGGCACTGATGCATCTTCATACCTTTAAGAACCACTTTTTCTCCCATAGCCAAAAAATCAGGCTCAAGGCTACCCTTAAGGATTTTTCTCATTCTCAGAAAACTAAGAGTGTTCTTTCTGAATACTACTCTCAAAATATAAAAACTATTTTTTAAGGACAAGAAGTAATTACGCACATATCTGATAGGTCTTATCTAGACATGTCTTCGCATAAAGAGACAACTTTGGTAGTAGGATGCCTTACAAGAGTAGCTTTAAAAGTTGAAGAGTTTAAGGCAGTTGACTTAGAAACAGGTTGAAAAAATTGGAGCCTAAGAGATAAGAGAAGATTCAATAGTGTTGTGCACAACCACCAGTAGGATAAGTCATACGTGTACCCTTAAAAGCAACCCTAATTTTAGTGGTAAATTTACATTATGGGATCCACCAACTAAGATTGCCGCAGACTTTAAATGCTTAACTAAGGGCTTATTATCTTATTTAGAATATGTCAAATATTTTACAATACTCGAGCAATAGTTTATTTACAAACTAATAGAATTCATACCAATAGATTTACAAGCAATGTGAACTTTGGTTTTGAACTTCTTAGGCCCAGAATTTACAACATACATCTTCGTTATACATGTGTCTTTTAATCGAATACTCAATATCTCCCTTGGAGACTATTTCTTCACATTCTCTTTCTCTGTAGAATGCTTCACTATAATCGGTTTCTGAAAAGAGTTATCCTTAACATTTTTTTCATAGGAGATTCACGCACTGGAAAATTACCCCGAACATCAGTGCTCGATAACCCACTACAGATAAATTCCTCGGACACCATGATGGACGAGTAAGAATAAGAAAATGAGGAAAATTCTTCAACAAGCATGGTGTATTTTGCACTAGCATGTCCCTCCATATTAAGAGCATCAACTTAAAACTTTATATTGGTCGTTCAGAAAGACCATAAAATAATCTAGGTTACATTCATAGTTAGAGACAACAAAATATAAGCAATAATTTTTATAAACTTAATGGAAAGGAAAACAACTTGACTTTGAAAACCCAATTTTGGTTGCAAAAATGTTTTGTTTCTTCTCTACCAGTCTCATATCTGTCACAGACATAACCAAGTTTATCATTCCAATCCTTGCTGACATCTAGAATATCATTAAAAAATCTAGCACATTTATCCATTAAGAAATAAAAGAAAAGATTCATCTTTCAACCAGATACTTTGATTTTTGTAAGAAAATGAGTCAGAGAAAAAATGTTGATAAACCATTTGCGACAAATTTCTAACATAAATAATAACTTTCCCAAGAATTGGGTACAAGTTGGCTAAGATAAATTCTAGTCATTTCAAAAAAATTTACAGGTTTAGACTAGGAGGAAACCTAACACCCATATAAAAAAAATAGATAAAGAAGAATACATCGTCTTTATAAACGTGAAATGGAGTTTCCCTAATAACATGAAACCGAATAATCACGTCTTCGCGAATTTCTCAGTCATTAAGCTTTTTACATACTAATTATTTCAGAACATAGCGATGTTGATGATCCTCGATATTTTCCTTTGGACTTTGTTTTAAAAAATCTTTACAAAGGCTGACCCACTTGTACCATTAAAAGAACTATACTTGTTGTCTCCTCCCATTGAAGAAATATTCATATCATCCAAAGAAAAAACGAGAGTGAAAACTTGTAATGAGATAACAACTTTTCGTTTCATCACATTAACTTTCTTGGCTTGACAAGTTTGGTGAGTTAAACGACTGATGCGATCTACTTCTTTCTCAAAGTGATTGGGAGATGAAGTGTTGAATGAAACACTCTCCTTTTTGTTTTGATTATATGAGCTATCATTCTTTTTAATTCTATATATAGAATAGTAATAGAATGGTGAATATTATCTCTAGAAAAAAAAATCAAAAGGACGAATAAAGTTCATGAAGAAAAAGAACACTGAATTAGAAAGATGAATGAGGCAAAAGTAGACAAACAATATGGAAAGATATTTAGACGTAGAAATAAAAAAGAAAAACACACAGATTTCATATCTTGAAACTTATGTGGTTTGAATTTGTTTCGCACATGTAGGTTTAAGATATAAAAGTCTCACCCACAAATCACTTAATAATAAAATTTCAATAACTTCACAATAAATAAAAACTAACTCGGTTAGGAAAAATGTCAACTACACAACCTTGGCTACTTAAAACTCTCGAAACAAAAGACTAGCTTTATTAATCCTTCATCTTCCACCAAGTACGATGAAGAAGGGCTAATTTGCTGGAAAAAAATAACTTTCCAAATTCTCGAAATAATATTAATGTTTTGGTTCATCTCATGGATTCTTCGTCTTCGAAATACTAAAATGAACTACTCAACCATATTCAATAAAGGACCGAAAAATTTCCGCAGATTAAAAAAATGATCAACCAAATAAAAGAATAAATAGTACTTCAACAGGTTGTAATTTTTTTTTTTCGGCAAAATATTTTAAAAAAAAAACATCTCGGTCTACCATTTTTTTTAATTAAATAAAAGCAAATTAAATACATACCAAATCGAAAATATCTTTCTTTACTATTAAACTAAAATAAATTAAAAATTAAATAAACAAACTTTAAAGTTTTAAATAGCCAAAAGATCTGATAAAAAGTATCAAAACGCAAAAATGTCTAACTTCAATATAATTGGTGATTATAAAAAATATTGGAAGATTTTTTATAAAATAGAGATAAAAAAAAACTATTAGTTCAGTATCATTTTCAACAGTTATTAATATTCATTATTCTAATACTTTTATTTGCTTACTCTTCACAATCTTTCCTAGAACAATTCACCCATCAATTTGCACCATTCATATCACCCGTCAATTTGTTGAAAATTAAAAATTCCAACGGTACAAAAAGATCCACATTTTATATGAAAATATCAAAATTTTGTAAGAACAAGTATCATATAATGTACCTGATTCTAAACCAATCAATCAAAACTGCTCCATCACAGAAATGTGGGGTTGAAGCTAATTTCAGATCGAACAAACATTAAACTTTTAACAATGAAACCTTATTCTGGATAAAATTTAAAACAAAAGTTGAACAATAGTATAAATCGGGCTAGTGTACAGATCACTAGAAAAAGTTTGTAAGAATGCAGCATATTTCCCGAAATTATCACACTATTGTAAAAGAACAATATACAGACCTTCCTAGAAGATAATATTGTTCAACTAACAGCAAATGAAGATTCTTAAACTAGCTTGATGCGGACGAGATCTTACTCTAGGCGTTGCACAGGAACCATCATCTGCTGAATAAGTGATAGCAAACAAAGTGTGACACTTTCAGATTTAAATTCAGAACAAATAATGTAAGGGCAATATGTTTACAAGTTGAATTAAATTTCGCTTTGTAAGAGCAAAAACATAAGAACCAGATATTGTAATATTGACGCCATACTTCCGACTACTAAACCAGAGTTGATCAGGGGCATTCAAAAGCATTATAAACAACACTTCTTGAAACTTGTGTTTTACCGATATCTGATTCTTTGTCACCGAGGACGTATAAATTTTACGAGTTGAAAGAGCACATCCTATGAGTGACGGTGAGAATTATTTGGGTAATCTAACTCGGCGAAAAGAGGTCAACAATTTGAGCATAAAAGACTTACAAACACGAAATCTACAACAAAATTTATAGGATAGGTGGTCACTGGCCTGTCACCATGAAAGCTTGACATTCACGGGTCAGATACTGAGAAAATTTACTAGGGTAGATTGAGATGGCACTAACTCCAGACTTTCAATATTTATTATATATATAGATCGAAAGTAAGCTAACTAAACATCAGATACAAGTATAGTTGTCAAATAATGTATCATATTGTCTATCCTAAGATGAGATAAACTTTAAAGAGGAAAAAAGAAGAGAGAGATTACTTGAGAATTCCCATAATTGGCATCTTGTGGTTCATAATTGAGCTGCTGTGATGGCTGTAGTGGTCATTGAGAAGTAAGAGTACAATCCAAAGTTAGAACATAATTGCCTATAGAAAATATTAAGGATGACGACTACAGAAACTATCCCAACACAGAGTCCATTTTTACAAGTATAGTTTTCAAATAATGTATCATACAAGTATAGTTGTCAAATAATGTATCATACTCTTTATCACATCCTTGCCATATTGTATCCAAAGATGAAATTAACTTTAAAAGGGGAAAAAGAAGAGAGAATTTACTTGAGAATTCCCATAATTGACATCTTGTGGTTCATAATTGAGCTGCTGTGATGGCTGTAGTGGTCATTGAGAAGTAAGAATATAGTCCAAAGTTAGAACTTAATTTTCGACAGAAGATATTAAGGATGATAGCAGAAACTATCTGAACAGAGAGTCCAGTTTTACACGTATAGTTGTCAAATAATGTATCATACTGTCTATCAAATCCTTTTTGTATTGTATCCTAAGATGAAATAAACTTTAAAACGGAAAATGAAGAGAGAAATTACTTGAGAATTCCCATAATTGACATCTTGTGGTTCATAATTGGGCTGCTGTGATGGATGTAGTGGTCATTAAAAAGTATGCGTATAATCCAAAGTTAGAACATAATTTTGTATATAAAATATTAAGGATGACTACAAAAACTATCTCAACACAGAGACAGAGTCCAGTATTACCTGCAAGGTTGAGCTTGGTTGACCATCTGTCATTGCAAACACATCACCACCCTTTGATGATCCTTTGGTTTCACCCTACCCAGTACAAAAGCTAGTAATTAACAAAGGACATAGAAATCGAAAAACTTCAGTGCAAAAATAACACATGTAAAAGGAAAAATATTCACCTCCATCTGCGATATCCAATTGATAAGTCCGATCCAAAACAACAAAAACAAAAATTCAATCAGTTAGCTCAAAGGTGCTGATCGAGTGCTATTTCTTGAGTAGGAAAAACACTACATTTTTTTAACTCAGAAAAAATATCCATGGCGGTATTTGCAGTGATTATGGAAATATAGTAAGCCTTTCTTTTTGAGGTTGGATCTTCCCCGAACAATAAAGGCATAACTTGTTTCACATGCATGGCCAACGAACTCCATAGCTCAATCTTATACTTTTATAGGTAAAAAATTTCTACTTACACAAAGTTGAACTCCGTAGCTCAATTTTATACTTTTATAGGTAAAAGATTTCTACTTACACAAGTTGGAAAATTCGATTCGCAAAAAATACAGTTATTTTATTTTCTGTAATAATGTAATTAACACAAACAATGTTAAGGGCCATAATATCTTACAGCCCTGTAATCTCCATTGATTATGGCCGAAAACCAAAATTGCATCATGATGTCTCTACCTGAATTCTAGAGTTATTGAGCAACATAGCCATAGCCACTAAAAATCATTAAAGATTAGACAGAATAAGCCAACTCACCTCTCTGTATCTAGCAAGATAAACCTTGAGCGGTTCCATATATTCTTCAAAGCCTAGAGTTGCAATAGCCCATAGTATATCATCTCCATTAATGGTTTTCCTTTTCTCTCTTTGACACTTATCACTTGCTCTACACATCAATCAACCAGCAAAAATACAATCCAATCAGACAAAAATATTAAGCTAACTGAACCAATAATCGGACTCCAACACTATAGACAGATCAATCACCAGTTCGACACAAAAATAAAATAAATCTAAGGAAACTATAAACATACTCGCTAGTGATGAAACTGATGAACTCCGAGACGCATTCCTGCATGATTTCCTTGGAGTCTTTGGCAATTTTGCCATTCGTTGGGAGTGATTTCTTCATGATCCGTCCGACATTAGCGATAGGCAAAAACCTATCCTGCTCGCGACTTTTGTATCCCGGACTAAGCTCACCGCTATCGTAACTCTGACTCCCTCCGCCGGGGCTTACGGGAACCGGTGCCTGAGCTTGCGCGTACGGCTGCGGCATCTGCAAGACCCTAGAAAATAGGAAAAGCACCAAACACGAGAATCCATAGGCATCATTGCTACCAATCGATGAAGCAGAAACCCTAGAATTGTTAACAGATCGAAGAGAGAGAGAAAGAGTGTACCTGGATTTCGGTTTGTAAAAGAGCGGGAGCGGGAGGATTGGCGAGGAGAGAGAAGGGATCCGACGCTGGAGAGAGATGCGAGAGAGACGGCTGATGAGAAGAGAAGACTGTATCAGCACCGTTGGTTTCGTTTAGCACTGCATTCGTTTATTATTATAGAGCAAACATTTCTTACCTTTTACCAAATTTATCTTTGTTTTTTCCATAAAATTACATTTAATATTATTTTCAAGGTGAACAAAAAAATTAATTATAAATATAAAGATATATAGAGAGTAATTTTATAATTTTATTTTAATGCTTCGAAAAACTATCTTCATGGCAACATGTATTCGGTTCAATATGATTTATTAACGCTTTAATAAAAATCGTAAAATATTCAGTTTTTAATGAAGATATTAGAAATATGTTTATTATTACGAAAAATCACAAGGATATTTAGTTTTTAATTAAAATAATATAAATTTATTCATTATTTAATTAAAAAATAAAAAAAAAGTATTGCATGTAATAATTTTTTTAATTATAATTTTGAAGCAGTCGCATCTATCATGTATCATTAATCCAGCATATATCTAAAAAACCTCTAACAAATTTTTATATTTATCATCTCTCATATTTAACCTATCGTATTTATCAAAACTTCATCTTTTTCGTGAAATAAGTATTATAAAATTAGTAGAATTTAGGCGATATATGAAAAAGTTAAATGGATATCTTAGAGATATATGGAAACAAAAGTATTAAGTAAGTAATGGTTTGATGTTGGAGTCTTAATCCCACTAAACACTTAAAAAACTTGATTATTATATAAAATTTAAAATTAAAATAACAAAATCTAATAAACATGGATGAAATTTATTTTTGTTAATATAATTTTTGTTTTTTTAATTTTCACGTTATTCACGATAATATTTTATTTATATTAGAATTCTTTTTGTTAATATAATATTTTTTTTATCAATTTTCACGTTATTCACGATAATATTTTATTTATATTAGAATATAAAAAATTGTATGACACGATAGAAAAATAAATATGTGAGAAATTACAGAGTTTTTTTTCGGAGGGAACCTGCAGTCGCTACTCAGAGTGTAATGAGACTCAGAGTGTAATGAGTGCGCACAGGGTAAATCCTCAGTCTCAGTCTGACGCGATAGCCTACAAACCAATGCCAGAAAGTAAACCACACAAAGTGACATGCTCAGCCGAGAAAGCGTATGTAGAGAGACTCGAACTCATGACGTTTGATCACAAGCATGTCATACTCAACCAACTCGGCTACCCCCTTAGGGGCGAGAATTTACAGAGTTGTTAGTTCGTTTGTTTTGTTTTAGGATATTGTTTTCAACAAGTTTTAATCTCGATTATGTTAATTGTTAAATATTGAATATTTTGTGAAGAGAGAAAACTTTTAGAGTAATTTTAGAGCGAAATAGGTTAAAAGATATTAAAGGTAAAAGTGTCCATCAATCTTTATTTCTGAAACTTTCCCTCTATTTATAAAAAAGGTATGAATAATAGATATGGTTACAAATTATAATTAATTGCACTATGAGTCTTTTGATATTCACACTTTACATTTATTTTATCATTTAACTATAAAAATCCAAATAAAAAACTCTTTTTGTAATTGCTTTTACTCCTTGATTATTTACATCCTCATCAGTAACCTCCCTAGTCTTTGTGAATATTTCCGAAGAAGGATTAGCCTTATCATATGTTAACTTATTGTTTTAAAAACTCCCCCTGGCTTTAGTTTTGCTTACTGATCGGATTACTTCGAACATAATATGTATCCTTCCTCAAAAACCTATTTGTCTTTTCCACAATCACCTTTAAAAATTTCTATGACCGTCTCGAAAATTTATGTGTGACCTTTCTACGATCACTTCGGAATTTGTGTGACCTTTTTACAATCATCTTGGAAACTTGTGTAGATTTATTAACCATTCACCTAGAATAGAATAGAACCTTACATAAGTTTCATAATACGCGTGTTATCCAATTTTGACACTCTACATGTGTCAGCCTACTTTAGACTGGGCAACCGCGGTCTGTCGATTCATATTTCAACCTATAGACGTCTATCAATCTTTCAGCTTTCCTCTTTACAAACCTTAACTCTTTCTTCGCCATTTATTTTATAAATACCCTTTCAAATCCCATCTTTCCTATCACACATAAATTCTGGAGATAGAGAGAAAATCGTCCGAGAGATTTTACTCCACTGTCGTCATTACCATGTTCATCCTTTTTCAGTCACATCTCAATTTCGCTGATTCTCATTTACTCTATTCATCCTTGATTTAAAGAATTTACATCGCATCGGTTTATGAAAAAACCAAATCCTAGCAAAAAAACTCATTTTAGTTATGTTAGGTTGAAATTATGCTAAAATAATTCATGGCCTTCTGAACTTAGTCAATTCCATGCTGGACAGAGCCAAAGCTATGGTGAACTGAGTTAAGGCTTGGCTGAACTGAGCCAATAATTTGCTGAACTAAACTGATTTCATGCATAATCAAGCTATGATTGTGCTTAACTAAAGTGAAGTCATGCCTTGCATGATTTTCTTTTACAGATGTAAACCTTTACATCTTCGGCATATGACTATATGGAAAAACATTAGGAGTGTGACTATATAACATACCTTATAAAAAACTTATTTAATTACATCAATATATGTCGTTCAAAAGTGATTGCATCTATGATTTGTTTAATTCTTCAAATTAAGCTCCAATGCTTAAACATGTATGAATTAAATGAGGAAAGTATTGATACCATACTAGTTGTTGGTTTATATTTTTTTTCTACGTGAATCTGTTAGCCGAATCCGACGAGGAAAATGGCCAAAAATCAGCAAGAATTTATTTTTCAACCCACCATAAACCACTAAATTTGACCATTAATTTAAAACTTTAAGTTTAATCCAACAAATTCATACATCAAGTCATTCAAATCAACAAAAACTAACCTAAAATCTAGCTACAAAATTGATCTAACTAAAACTTAATTAAAATAAAAATCACTTTAAAGGAGGATGAGCCTCGTCTTTTTTCACCACAGTGGAGAGAGAGGAGGAGGAGGAGGAGAAGAAGGAAGAACTCGCCAAAATTTGGATGGTCGGATTATAGAGAAGAAAAGTCGTAGAGAGAAAATAGAAAAAGTAAAAAGCAAAGAGATGTATTTTTTTTCCTCGAAACAAAAAGTTGTTGTGGATAATGTTTAAAAAAAAATAAAAACATCTTAAATACTAAGAAAAAAAATATTTTAGTCCAAAAATGGACAAAGCCATATCAATTTTGGTAATGAACATCGTTTTGAATGATTTTACACTAAATGACCCATATAAATTGCAAACCTGCATGAATGCTGTACCACCTTCGCCAAAGAATTACCCCGTAGAATCAGATTCGATTCTAGACCGATCTTAACATCATTATAAAATTTAGATTGAATTTGTTGCGCAATCGATTATAAATCTAAATGGAACTTGTTATCAGATAATTCTATTTACAAAATGGTTTTTAAATCTATATTCAACTCATTACAAAACCCAAAAAAAGGCGACACCATGAAAAAGCTGAAATCCTGAGAAAGAATCTAAGAAAGATGAAGAAACGAACTCGCGAAGATGAAAGCAGATTTGTTGTTGCAGGAGAAACAATTTCACCCGAGTTTGTTCTTGCAGGAGATGACAGAAATGAGAAGAAGTGTCTCAGAAAAAGAAACGAAGACTATTAAAAAGATATTTTGGTGTTAAAATTAGAAGAGGTTAAAAATTCTATTTCGAATTGAATATATTACAAAACACAATTGGCAACATGATTCAACAAAATTGATGTTTATATACTCTTATCTACCACAGAGAATCAGAATAAATGGTAAAAATAACAAATAATCTGAGATAAATTTCGTGTGTTTGAACAAGACCAATAACACCTATCTAGGAGTTGGCCGTGAAACAGATTCGTCTATAGACAGATAATTCTCGGTTCCAGCCAAATCAACTGAACCACACATATTTAAAGAAGACTGAATTGAATCCCTCGACATGTCCTCCGAGCGACCTTCAGCTGCTCTCACTTCTTTTTCAATCAAGATCGCGTCTTGGATCTCTTTTAGAACATCAGACATGCTAGGTCTCATGTGTCCATGCGGAAGAACACACATTAAGGCTTTCTCTGCTATTTTCCACATTGATTGAAGATCATATTCATTTCCTAAGCTAGGGTCGATAATTCCTCGAATGTCACCGCTTTCTATGTGTAACTTTGCCTGGTAGAATGAAATGAAAATTAATATATCATCTATTAAGGTACTTCAATCATAGAGAAACAAAATAAAAAGTTACCAGAGATTTATAAGTGAATATAAAAAGCTACTACTAGCATTCTGTTACTTACCCATTGAACAATGTTACGGCAGTTTGCACCGAAGTTTTCATTTGATATTGCTTCTTGCCCAGACATAAGCTCGAGCAGAATGACACCAAAACTGTATACATCGCTCTTGTCCGTCAATTGCTGCGATATATAGTACCTGTGTTTCGTTCAGGAGAATTACAATTGGGATTTGGTTAAGAAATTGCTACCAAAACAAGTAACTAGTCGACTAATTAGTAGTCATCAACAACTTAATTGGTGAAACGCTAATTTCTTAATCAAATTACTTGTGTATTATCTCGAAAACTAAATTTGGTTCATAAAGAAGCCTGCTTTTCAGCCTTTGAGGTCCGCAAAACTCAAACACTGCATATATAGCCTTTTGGTTTGTCTTCTCAGTATTTTTTGTATAGCTAAAGTTGTGAGGTTATTTTCAAGCACAAGCATATTTTATATTGTTTTTGGGTTTTTGCTCTTATCTATTCCACATTGTGTCAACCAATTGAACCCAGTTCAGTCAAATAGCATGCTTATAAAAACAGCCTTACTCCGGATCAAGATATCCCAGGGTGCCGCGAACAATGCTTGATACATGCGAGGCTCCATCGACTGCAAATTTCGAAAGACCAAAATCCGAAACCTTTGCCCTCATGTGTTTGTCTAGAAGAATATTACTAGTTTTCAGATCCCTATGGATAATTGCTGGTACACACCCGGTGTGGAGATACTCAATACCTATATATAAGCAATACAATACAATTAATCAAGGAACTAAAAATGGGTATGAAGATACTCAATACCTATATATAAGCAATACAATACAATTAATCAAGGAACTAAAAATGAGAACTTTAAGTAACTCATACATCGAAGGGAAACGAGACCATCCACTTTACCAACCTTTAGCAGAATCTTCAGCGATCTGAAGGCGCTTAAGCCAATTCACACTCCACTCACGCGTCAGTGGACCTGCCATATTTTTAACAAAGTAAATTAACTTTTGTTAACCCATCTCTACTTTAAATGACTTGCTATGAAGGGACTTACCATAAAGATGTTCCTTTAGAGTTCCCTTATGCATGAACTCGTAGACAAGCATACTCTTTCCATCTTCTTGACAATATCCAAGAAACTGTACGAGATTTCTATGATGTATCCTTGAAAGTAAGGTCACCTACAACATATAAACACATTATCAACTTCAGATAACTTTAACATTTAAATATATGGAATGGAATCTATGGGTTATTTAACCCGAAACACACCAATCAGGTTTAACATTTTCTTTTTCAAACCCCGCCTTTTTTCCCAGTATTATATAAAGCAACTATTAGATCTCTGCAACTCTGTGATTATTAGTACCATCTACTACATGACTGACTTTTCTATTTACATCTAAACTTATGCCCAACTTGGAAAACTATAAAAAAGAGTATAAGATATAAAGTTGGTGGCTATACAATAGGGTTAAGGGTTACCTCATTCTGAAATTCTCGCTTTCCCTGGTAAGAAGTACTGGTAAGAACTTTGACTGCAATTTCCTTTCCATCTTTCATTTTCCCATAGTACACAACTCCAAAACCTCCAGAACCAATTCTCCTCTCAAACTTTCTAGTGGCATCTTCAATCTCACTCAATGTGAAGCAGTGTGCAGCATCATTAGGGGCATTGCTTAAGCTAGAAACCAGCCTCTGGACTGGCAAGGATGGATGAAATCTCTCTGTGTGAGGACCTAAGCATGTTGAGTGATTTAAGCACAAAGAAAGCAACAATCGTTGGTGTGTGGTCATGACTAGTTTGCCAAAAGAAAAAAACAATCGTTGGTAATGTACTGGAGCTGTGTTCATGACTACTTTGCCTTACAGTCATGAACACAGCTCCAGTACATTCTTTGGTGTATGGTCGTGACTAGAAGCATATAATATTCAAGTGTTCAAACGATTAAACTAAAAACTCTGAACCTTTTCCTGCAGCCTTACCTTGATTTGGACGTGCTTTCTTCCCTTTACGTATAATTATACAAGATGCAATAGTCACCATCAGCAGAGCAAGAACTCCTACGATTGCACCAATGATGATGTTGTTACTCTTCTTTCTTTCTTCTCCTTTGATAAGATTTGAGTTTCCAGAGTAGCTATTAAAAAAAACATGAAACATTCGTAAAGATGGGCATTGGTGTTCCATAGTCATAGAACATTAAAAAGGACAAAGAAATAAAAATATTCAGAATACATCGCAACAATACACCTGCATAAACTTAATTCTGAGTGGGAGGCCATCAAACAACTACTTGGAACACTTTAATGGCTATGATATTATAAGTCTCACAACCAAAAGGGATTTCTGTAGTCAAGTTCTTCTTTTGGGCAAGTATATATGTCCAAGAGACCATAAAGGCAATTCTTTTGTCCTAGCATTACCTCTTGGTTTGTATCCATCTTAGCAGATAAATAAGATTTAAGTAAGATATGCATGTACCTGAGCACAAAATGGCCATGCACATATAGTCCATACACTTTGAGAGCTACAGTTGTCGTTGAACAGTGACGACACTATTATTATAGTTGAAACTTCATATGAATCTGATACAACTTCTTAATAGTTTCATCGAATTTTTAACATTTAAAATTGCATCTTAGTTCTCGAAGTAGAAAAGTCAATGTACTAACTTTTTGAGGACACCTTTATCCATAAGATCCAATGGTACTCTTCCTGATAACATATTGTTTTGCACGTACCTGCAGAAGACAAATGCATTGAGTACACAAGATAAGCAAAAGAACTAAATGAGATCTAGATAGCCGGCCGCACTCTACATATCAGCTATGTAAATTAATATTTATCCTTGCCTACAGTAATAACTCACAGTTCCCTCAACTTCGGCAGGTTTGCTAATGAGGAGGGTAGACCACCAGTCAAACGATTGTTCTCAAGATGGCTGTCTCGTAAAAGATCTAAGTCAGGATTATATGGTATTGCATCTCAATTAAAGAGAGAGAGTCGTAAAGAGTTTACATGATCTCCAAGTTTGGGCATCCATTAAAGTCAGGTATTGAACCAGTGAATGAATTACCATCGAGCCACCTGATGACACGAGCGAAATTATTTATTTCAACAATACATGCTTATACAATCAAATCAAAGATTCATTATACATCTGCAGCTTGTAACTTACAACTCAACTAAACCGCTCAACTTTGTCACATCTGATGGGATATTTCCTGTCAAGTTCTTGTTAGACAAGAAGCTGTAAGAGACCAAGCAGCATAATCAAGATCAATAACATTTTTCAGTAAGGGGTCTTTAGGTGCCATCTTATTGTCTTATTAGCTTAAAAGCAAAAGGCCATGTGTCACCGGTCCAACTTTGTAATTTCAAAATGAACCTTTTTTTTTGGCTTATTGGCGTAAAAAAATGATTTCAAAAATCTCAATAAGCAAAAACAAAGAAAAAACAGAACAAAAAAACTTATTTGGGGATTTTTTTTACTTTTAACTCTCTTTTCTTTTTTCAATATCATTTTTACTGGATCCTTCACTATAGATGTCTTTGGGTAAAATTACACTTTGATATTTTTCAGACGTCTTTTTTAAAATTTATACTGTCTTTTTTTTTTTAAAGTTGACTTTACATATAAAACACCTAACCATATATGACTTTTTCTAAAAAGGTAAATATCTTATTTACTTATGTTACGCAAATCTTTTTACTTATAAGATTGACACCAAGCAAGCCCTTATTTGGTGATTCCGTAGAAACAGGGATGGAAACATTATCTACAGGATATAAAACTAGAATTGACCCTTACACTGATACTATCTTCGGCTGTAAATCTGAGTTGCATTCCACCCAAGACCATGGCACAGGCAAACATGGATCACCGCCTTCTTGTGCCCAGTCTGTTGCTGAATACTGTGCAGCCACATTGGTAATAATTGCTCCTGCATATCAGCCCATCTTAGTTTAAAAAATGTAGTATCAAATAAAGAACCAAAAAGATATACCAATCATTAGACTTGAGTTATTGTACTTACCGTCTAGACAACCGTCATTTTTCACAATATAGAGACCTATCTCCATAGCATTCAATAATGGTCCCCTCGGAGTATCAGCAGATTTAAACTTAAACGATAATACAAAGGGAAGGGTGAGGTTTTCAAACCCTGGCTCATAGAGGCGATACGGTCCTTGAGCATTTTCTTGGATATTAACAACAGCTTTACCCACGTCAGCATGGTCTGGAAGAATTAACCTGAACTTTCTAGACTCGTTCGCGCCTAAGTTTTCTATTTCTGCAAGATAAGTAAATGCGCGTCCAGTACCAGGAAAGCCTTTCAAGTTCAATCGATAAGTTAATGACCCGTTTGTGCCAACTACAGCAGTCTGCATCACTCTTTCAGGTGGCCTGTCTTCACTACTGACGCTAATTGGCATTTTGGTTGAAATTTTCTTAGTACCAGCAGCGACATCAACAAGGTAATTTGCTTTCTTCACAGAGTCCGATTCCCACATCCGGTCAAACGGGTCATCAGGAAATCTGTGACAACTTGTTTTTCTTAAAAGAAAATTCTAGAATACAAAAAATAAAACTAAGGCGTCATTATTTCTACAGCCTTCTTCAGCCACGATACATGACTGGTGCATTTTTATAACCATAAAATAATGTATACAATTAATTATCTTATTCTCGAAAAAATCACCTGATAGGATCTTCACTATCTGCACCGAAGTTAATTCGTGCAGAGACACCAAGATAAGACCGGTCTTCACTAGGCGTAGAGTACATTGAACCATTGAATTGCCGTAACTCGAGTGTTGAGATAAACGGCTGACCCGTGGTTGCATTGGACAAACACACACTTATTGTAGGAGTGGAAGCCAGAAATATTAGCTCTTCCACCTCTATAGTGTTAGCTTCCGAAATATCGATAGTGGACCAGTGAGTAGCCCCGAGTGAAATATCAAATTTCGGATAAACATTATTGCTATCGAAATTCGCGTACAAGAATGTCGCTCTCACGAGATATCTAGACCGACTTGTGACGCTAAGCGTGTAGCAGTACTTCCTAGAGTCAGCTGGAAAATGTCTCAATGTCGTGTACTGTTTTCTAGTCTCGTTTACAACAGATAACTTAGCAGTTTGTCCTAACATGAGAAGATCATCGGGTTCCCACTGGAGACCGATTTCATCAGTGAAAGGTTTGTCACCCCCACAGTCCAGACTCACAAAACCTGTTCCACACATGCTGAACATTAAATGAATCAACTAAAAACAAGAGCATTAAATTGCACACACACTCAAATGATTGCAATATACTATTGATAAATAAATACTATGTATATATTCTATAAGTAAAGATTCATATCTAAGCTTCTCCAATATACATAACTAATAATTTATTGATTAAGCTGTAGATGGATAGAAAGATGAAACTTTGAGAAAGTTCTTTTCAAATTTCTACACAATTATAGCGTATTAGTTACTATATCTTAGCAGTAGCATAGAGAGATCGACAAAAGTGAAATTTCTTCAGATACTAATATGCACATATCGTAGAATTCAAGTTACATACTCACTACAAAATCTTAATCAAAAGAGAGCGAGAGAAGAGTTACGTGAAACATACCTGGCATCTGAGCCGCTGAAGAGTTCAAGACCGAAACTATGAATAAGAAAAAGAAGAACTTTCTCTCCATTTCTATTCTAAGAGTAAAAAAATAACTTTTAAATAAATATATCTATATAAACCAAGTGAAACCCGCCATTAATGTAACACCAAGAATCGAAAAAGAAGACGAAGAAGAAGAAGATCAGTTTCCTAAAATCTAAATAGATGATTAGTAGTAATTAAAAGTAGGATTAAGATGATTTAGAAGAGAGAGCATAAATAAATCAGAAAATTAAACCGGATTGAGCGAGAGAGAGAGAGAGGGAGAGAGAGTTTCTTCGCTGTAAAGCTAGCGAGCGAGCGAGAGAGTGAGTAGTACAGTGTGTACCAAGTAGTGGGTAGAGAGAGAAAATTATGGGATTCAAATAGAGACTTTATTTACTTTTTTATCGAATCAAACGGTTCAAAGTGCAGGGATGTAAAGGAACGATATTCCATCTTTTAGTAGGACCGACCTCTGAGAAGAACATACACATGTAGAGGTGTCTAATAGTTCAGGAACCATGGTTCAAAGCTGACAACCTGCTTAAGAACTGGCTGTCTACTTGCGAAACTGGCCAATTAGGACTGCAACCTGGCAGGACCGCAACCCGCCAGAACCGCAACCCGTCAGGACCGCATAAGGAGCAACCCGCCAGGACTGCAACCTGGCAGGACTGCGAAACCATGGTTTATTTATGAAAAACCGGTGGTTTATTGGTAAATATTATGCTGATTTTATTTATTTTATAACCAAAATGTTATATTTAAAAAATATTGAGATATTGCATATTATTATAGAATTATTATTACATTTTTGTTAATATTAATTTGTTTTGATAATTAAGTTTTTTAGTGTTGTAATTATTATATAGTCCAAAATTTTAAATATTACTTATGTTATTATCACATTTTGAATATTATTATTATGTTTTTAGATCTAATACAAACCAAAACTATATCTTATCATGTTAAAATATTACAAATTCTACGGTTATAATTTTAATATTACATTTTGATTACTATTGTGATTTGGTTTTAAATTTTACAAGTGTTTGTTATTATTTTTTAAACCAAAATTAGATCTTATGAAGTTATAAGTATTTCATAATACATTTGTTGTTGTTATAATAAAAGGTAAAGTCATTTTTGGATAATTTAGCCGTTCACAGTTTATACTCGTGCGGGCCAGGAGTTGTACAAATGTTTTCAAATTACAATACAAAATAGCAAAAAACTATTACAAACATCATTCATCTCCAGCTTCGTCTTCTTCATAAGTAAAATCTTCGTCGTCATTTTCGTTTTCTTCCGCAATTTCTTGTTCAAGTATATCTTCGTAATCATCCGGATAATCTTCGAAGATGTCGTCTACGTTCACTTCGTCTCTGAACTCTATGTCTTGCATCCTTTTATCCGTCGCTGTCCAATCCTTAACTGCCACAAGCACTCCAAGTGCTTTGCCCGTCAATCTTGTTCTCTTAGTCGTGTATTGCAACCTCGCTTGGCTGAAAGCACACTCACTTGCAACTGTAGACATAGGTATAGCATAAATCTCTTTAACAATCCTGCAAAGAATAGGAAACTCTTCAGTTTTGGTACCCCACCATCGTATGATATCTTCAATACCTTGGTGTTGATAATTCGTAAAATCAAACCTAGTGGTCCAATATCTATACAACTCATTATCAGATTGAGGGGTTTCTGTAACATTGTTGTTTCGTAACATTGCCAATTGAACATAGTTAGTATTTCTCCCTCTACCCCTATTGTTACTACTGCTTACATTTGTAGATGTATTTGATCTATATCTTGCAGCATACTTATCATAGATATTATACAAACTATCATATGTATCGTTAATATACCCTTGAGGGTCAATTGGTTCGGTCGGTGGTTTATCTGTAGGAAACCGTACAGATTTATAAAAGCAATCAACTAGCAATTCAAATTTTTCTTTTCGTGAAAAAGGATCTAAAAGGCAAGCAAATGAATAACTATCAGGGATTGGATGAAAATACTTTGTGAACTTATATTCCATTCCAGGCACCATGTCTACGCATGCATAATGTGATCTAAATTCATCCGTATGCATGGCAAGATTAGCAATCGTGAAAAGGGCCAAATGAGCATTAGGTTGATTTTGTGAAGAAAAGGTTAGGGTGTTTTCTTTAAAAAGTCTTAAAAATCTTAACATGTGTGCACAAAATTTCCAATGATCTGGTTCAATTGGTGTTTCACGATATGTATTATAAAGCGTCGTTATCTCTTCTTTAAAAACATGCGCACGTGCAAGCATTGTGTAAGTAGAATTCCATCTAGTTTCGACATCTAATAAAAGTTTCTTATATTTTTTCCCATTTGAAAGAACAAGTGTTTTAAAAGCTCTTTTTTTAGCAGCGGATGTCGAGCAAAATAGGATCCCATTTTTTATAGGGGTAATATAATCACCCTGAACCTTACGTATTCCTTCTTTCGCAATTAATTGAAGTACGCGGCATAAACATTTGGTGTGAAACAATTTTGGAAAAGGAGGATTGCAATCTGGTACAAGCAATGTTATAGCACTAATATTAGAAGATGCATTATCCAACGAAATAGACATAATCTTGTTTTTAATGCCATAAACATTCATGCATTCAATCATACTCTCCCTAATTATTTGTGCGTTATGCTTCCTAATTGATTCAAACCATATAATTCTCCTTTGGAGGACCCATTGGGCGTCCATCCAATGGAGGGTAACACATATCATATCTAAATCAGTAAAAGTAGCTATGTCACTAGTAATCGAAACATTCCATGGCAAAGTCTGCATAGTTTGAATAATCTCTTTTTTTCTTTGTAAATAATATTTAAAGGCTAGCGATCTCAAAGAGGTACGTGGAATGCGTGTTGCCTGTGGGTTTACCCCAGCTTACATCCAATTTTCGTATCTCCAAGAATCCCCAAAACTAAATGGTTGTAAACTACCGACTGCATAAATCATTGTTTCTTCCCTATACGTATCGTGGTTAAACTCAAAAGGAAGACCTGTTTGAGGGTTCGTGCAAACATTAGTTGGGTTAGGTTTTGTAGGATCAAATATTTCATGTTTCGTTAAATGTTTTACCATAGTGCTAGTGCCCATATTTCTAGATCCACTTACGTGAAGATAACATTTATTGCACTCTTTACAAATACAAGACAAACCATCTTCTGATATAGTATAGTGTTTCCAAATCCAAGATGTTTTCTTACGAGATCTCCCCCCACTAGTACTTCCACCACCACTTTCGCGGGAGGAGAGTGTGTCAACGTGAGGGAATTCTGTAGAAAAATCATCCATGGTATTGAGATCCACATTAGATGGTGGGTTTATCCCAGTATTTCTACGTTTTGAATTCATTTTAAAACTAATAACAGTTTTTTTTTTCAAATATGCAATAAAATACTAATAATAAAATCACAATTTAGACTAATAACAAGATAGATCAACTAAATTTAGACTAATAACAAGATAGAACAACTAAATTTAGACTAATAACAACTAAGAAACAATTTGCAGAAAAACAAAAATCAAACAATTTCGAACGTAGGAGTAGAATAAGTAAAATAACTAATTGTAGTTTTCTAGAACTTATCGAACAAATAGATAGATTTAGAGAGAAGTAGAGAGTTGTTTAAGAGGTGTGAGTATTGGTGTTGGGGTCTCCTCTACTTATAGGGGAGACCCAAAAAAAAAAACCGAAAAAACAAAAAAAAAATAATCGCCCGGACCATCCGGATGGGCGTCCGGATGGTCCGGACACATGATCCGGGGCATCCGGACAGTTTCGCCCGGACGCCCGGACAGACAATTCGGACCATCCGGATATCGATCCGGATGGTCCGAATTGGAACCGGGGCATCCGGACGCTTCTCCCGGATGCCCCGGTTCAACCAACGGCTAGTTCAAACGAACTAGCCGTTGGCAATGGCCAAAAGTGGACCATCCGCACGCGTGGCCGGATGGTCCGCTTGATGACGTCATGATGACGTCATCAAACGGCTAGTAGAAATTAAAAAAAAAAAACAAAATTACCCTATAAATACACCCTATATCCTCCTATATTTTTCACTACAAATCTCTCCCTCTCCACTACAAATTTATCCACTCTCTCTACTACACTTCTCTAAAAAAAAATTATATTTTTCAAACTCTATTTAAATTTCAGGTTTCGCAAATGTCTTCGAAAAGAATAAAGAATGCTCGTAAAGGTGGACGTAGTGAACCAACCACTTCCGAATTGAGAGAGGTGGAAGATATGTTGTTTCAATCCACGGAGAGCGAGACTATCGAACATCGCCCCGAGGGGGAGATTCGCATCCGTAGTAATCAGCAAGGAGGTCGAGGTGTAACAAAAATTTGGTCCGGTATGTTTCTGAACTACGAGGAACTGATCCAAATAGAGGGTATGCAAAAAAAATTCAAACTTATTGAACCTAATAATGGCCAAGGTTGGATGATACTAGCTAGATTCAAATGTGATTGGTATATAGAACTAGTGCGAAGGTTTTATTCCACGGCTAGATTAATCGAAAATGATCCAAGAGGTTTAGGAATGAATTGTCTGATTGATGGTAAAGACATTAGTTTTTTTGAAACTGATTTCGAAGATCTTTTTTCCGTTCCAACCCATGAAATCTTTACCGGTGATAAATTACCTCCCATTAGTTATCGCCCTACGATATGGAGTGTTGATTGGCCTTTGTCTTACGAAGAAGCAGTAGAGATTCTTACTTGTCCTGGTGCGGAAGCTCCGGAAATTAGCGGTAAATTTCGAGCCATGCGGGGTAATTTGGATGGTATTGGGAAATTAGCTTTGAAATTGGTAAATAGTATATTTCTTCCCCCTAGTAACAATGATTCGCAGCTTTCATATATTCAAACATTTGTTACTGCTTTTATGATTCGAAATCAGGGAATAATTAATTTACCCAGCTTGATGATTCGAAATATGGCTGCGAGGTGTGGTACGGATAAACTACCTTATGGGATGATATTGAGTAAATTGCTTGTTTCGAAAGGAGCTGATGTGAGTATGTACACTCCGGTGAAGGTGAGGCCGACTAGTGCTATAGGTAGAAACTCTTTGCGTTTGCAGGAAATATACTCTTGGGATGGAGAGTTGATTTCGAAATTAGAGGCATGGAACCACCATAGAGAAGACTTGAATCAGATATATATTGCGAACGGTCTTACAAAACCGCCAAATCCACCTACTCAGTATCGAGTTGAGGCTGAAGCGTCTTTCGATCCAAATGCTAGTGGTTCTTCGCGAGTACCGCCACAACAAAGACGAACCGATCGCGAATTTGCTGAGTTTGCGCATACTCAACAAATGAATCATATGCAATTTGCGCATACTCAACAAAAGGTTTGGCATGATGATTTTACAAAATGGCAAGGTGAATTTCAAAATTGGCAGGGGGGGTAAATGACCAGCTTAGCCAGATACAGCAGTGGCAAGTAGGGGTGAATGATCAACTTGGTCACCTCCAGCAGTGGCATGGTTAATACGAGCAGTGGCATGGTCAATACGAGCAGTGGCATCATGGACAAGATCAATGGAATGAGCGATTTGCAAACTCTCAAGCCCAACAGTCGGAGTATATGCGACAGATGATGGAGAACATGCATTTGCAAGGTCAACCACCTAACAACAACAACGATGAAGCTCCTTAGTTTTTCGCAATTGATTTTCATTATCGTTGTAATGTTTATCTTTTTTATTTGATTGAACAACTATGTTACTTGTTTGGTTTTTATTTTTAATGAATTGTTTGTTTTGCTTCTATTTTTTATTAAATGTTATTTAAATCACTTACCTTGCTTTCAATTTTTATTTTGTTCTTTACAACTTACAAGTAATTTATGTTTATGCATATAAACTTCTAATATTGAATAGTTCGAAAATACAATAAACTATATAATTCATCTAACCATAAACACTTCAAGCTTGAAAGAATCTAAAGAATCACCTAATAATTTAAAATTTTGATACAATTATATGTCTAATAAGTATATATTATTTAATAGTAATATATTATTCAAACGTATCAAAATCAAATTACAATTATTTTTTTAAAATATAATTGATGATTATAAAATTTCGATTAAAATGATAACATATTTAAATTAAAATACATGAAATAGAATAATTAACTCAATTATTGAAATTAGATTCAATTAACACTTACAAATTAATTTTAAATAACATTATAACATATTCTGATAAACGGTTCTTAAATGGTTAAATGGTTTGGCTGATGGTTTGAACTGGTAAACGGCTCTTAAATGGTTCGTCTGGTGGTTTGAACTGGCGGTTTAACTGTGAAACTGGCCCATTAGGACTGCAACCTGGCAGGACCGCCAGACCGTCAGGACCGCATAAGAGCAACCCGCCAGAACCGCAACCCGCCAGGACCGTAACCCGCCAGGACCGCAACCCGTGGTTCAGACTTAAACGGTGCGGATTGGTGCTGGTTCAAACCGTTTGACACATCTACACACATGATTCACATCACACTCTGTTCTCTTAAATATTTATTTTAATTCTACAAATGTTTTCAAAATTATTTTCGGTCGTCCTCGTCCCCGTATTTTTTTTCAAGCGAGAATGAAAAGTTGTCTATTATCCTTGCCAAAATAAAAATAGGAAGACGGTTGAAAATAATATATGTAGGGGAGGTATGTGGATATCTAAAACCAAAGTTTTTTATTTATTTATATATTACATCGTTAGTTTATTTTTTTCAATAAGATGGCTGGAACTTTTTTAAGAGAAAACTACACGTGAATACATTTTTAGGTATGTTATTACTATTTAGTATTTTTAAAAAAATAGTACCAAAAAGATATCTGAATTAAATAATAGATAAAAATACCTCAATTACTATAAACAAGTTTAGGCTTTGAACAGTACATCGTCCTTCGACTATCGCGTTTGGTGGCAAATAGTCCCTTGACTTTCAAATGTCCATTGACAGTCCCTGGACTATCGCGTTTGGATAAAGTTAGTCCACCAGATCCTCTGATCCATGAGAGGCTACCACCTGTCACCATAGTCCCCAGATTTTTGTATCACCACTAGTCCCTTGAGTTTAGTTTTCCGTAATATTCTACATTTTGGGTTTGACCTAAACTCAAAGGACTACTGGTGATACAAAAATCTGGGGACTATGGTGACAGGTGGCAACCTCTCATGGATTAGAGGATCTAGTGGGCTAACTTTATCCAAACGCGATAGTCCAGGGACTGTCAACGGACATTTGAAAGTCAAGGGACTATCTGCCACCAAACGCGATAGTCGAGGGACGATTTACTGTTCAATGCCAACAAGTTTATATAGGTTGAGAAAAAAAAAATTCCTTTTAAGCTAAAATTTTCCACTAATCATTTGTTTTAGTTTGGACCGTAAAACCACAAAACTTCAAAACCAAAACCCATAACCAATAACCAGGGCAACCAATCCAACCGCCATTTAATCATGGCAAACTACCCGACCGTCGTTACTATCTTCGGTGAAGTGTTGTTAATGTTAGAGGTCGCTTATCGTCCACCGGTAAAGCCCATTCAAAACTGAAATCTATGTTCAAACTTCGATAAACAAGTACAGGTACTTGTTTTGAATTTGTAAGCTAAAGTATACCGTACTTTTTTCATTGATAATCTAGTTGCGTATGTGGTTCTTCGTTTATAGGGTTTGTATAGTTTATTAAAGTATTCGGTTGATTAGTGTATGCATAGGTTAGTAAGTATATTGTCGATCCGCGTCCGTTTTTGGTTTGTTTGATTTTACGTTTTGTGATAGCTTTTAAGGTTTGGTGGGTGCTTGTACTGTCACTGTTTTGATTGTGTTATGGTCAATATAGGTTGTAGGTTAATGTTTACTTATTTCGTATTGGATTGGATTCTCGAATTACGATTTTGGTGGACGTGCATGTTTTATTTTGTGGTAAATTGCATCATGTATGTATGATGTTAAACGTATATCGCATCATATTGAGATGGTTAATGAACAACACACATTTTTTGATAAGGGGTGGGGTTGTATGTGTATGGCCGCATCAATTACAAAAGGGTGATTGGTATGATAAGTTTGATACGCATCATTTATTTCGAAGAAATCGCACATTTGGTTGGTATTTGTACATAATGCGCAACGTTGGTCATCTATTTGCCAAAGAAATCGCAAATTTGATTTTTATTATACTGTTGTTTTTTATGTGTAAAAGAAATCGCATATGTTTTTCTGGAAGCAAAATGGTTGTGAAAGGTTGCTTTTACAGATTAATGGGCATCATTAACCTACTGAAAATAAATATTATTAGAGCCGAACACATAGAAGCTGCAAAAGACATTTTGTTCTATATATTTTTGAAAGCCTCGTTTGACTGCGCAACGAAGATTTGTCGATAAAAAAGTATTATGAGTTGATTGAGAAGATTGTGAAGACATATTAGGTGAATGTCAAGGCTTTCCGAATAGGCTCTAAAGTGGTGAAGCTAACTACAAAAGATGTGAAGGTCATATTCGGGTTGAAACACGGGACAGAGGAAATACCTCTCAACAAAGTCGTAGCCTTCATAGGTCGATTTGTAGATGGTGCTGAGAATAATTCAAGGTTAATGCAAAAATACTTCTTGAGTGCTCGGGCAAGAAAAAAAGGACCGAAAAATAGCAAATCGGTATCAAATGTCATGATAAATGTAATTGTATATCTAGGTCTGTTATATGGTAGATGTACATTGCACTAATCTAGCATGGTGTCTGTTGTCTTGCACGAAGGTATAGAGAAATCCATAAGGGAATGAGGGGAGCATGTCGCGAACGACGTTGCTCGACTGTTGATATTGTTCATTTGCTCAACCTTGTTCTACTCAGTTTCGGGAGAAATAATGGGTTCGACAACGATGTTTTGCGTCGAATACGATTGGTCTAGAGCAATAGCAGAGAAGCTCCTCCGCTCGATTAAAAAATGTGTTATTGCACAAAATCCTGATAAAGTTATTGGTTGCGTTGAAATTTTATTCGTAAGTATGATACCCTGAAAAGATATGTTAGTTTATAGAAATTGCAGTAAAGGTAATAATTTGTTTTGATGCAACACTTCATCATGGAGAACACTACCATATGGGCTTATCTAGTCAGGTCCGACATGATACCAAGATGTTATAAATGGTGGGGGTTGGAATGCAAGCCGACAACTATGGACATGATTCATATACTGGACGAGCTGTGAGACGATCGAGTAATAAATAAATATTATAAATACTTATTTTTTAGTGAATTAGTGGAGCAATATGTCAATCAATAGAACACGCATGTACGGAATAATGCATAAAACGTAGGGAATTGCTAAAAAAACGGCCAAAACTACTCCGCGAAGTCGCATGTTTCTGATTTTCAATATTTACAAAAATGCCACTAGGCAAAAAACCCAAAAAACCCTTTGAAGTCTAAATATTTACAAGTGATGCCATTGAAGAGAACCAAACTACTCCATGAAGTTGCAAACTTAATTTCAAACTTCATCTTCTCCAAACCTACTAAAAATAGAAACTTAACAACCAACAAAACCCATTTTTTAAAAAAATTCAAAACCTTTACAACATGGACGGAAAAGGGTCGGAAGTGCTTCCCACGCAGAGCAGCATGGTCGCCGAGGAGGTACATTGCATTTCCCTCTTTCATTTTCGCCAAAAAATCGATTTTCTGAAAAAACCTGTAATGGTGTTCGTCGCCACCATCCGGCGTGGACGACATGCCGTACGCCATTAGGAAGGCGTGTGGCACCTTCCATCCGCCATGGCTTGGCGTGGGGGAGCATCCGTACGCCACACGTGTGGCGACCGGTAAGTCTCCCACGCCAAGCCATGGCGGATGGAAGGTGCCACACGCCTTCCCAATGGCGAAATGTGGTTCCCTTATCCGGAATGCCGGTTTAATTTGTTTTTCTACTTCTTACGTATTACGGGAGGTGAACGTATGCGATATTTCGCTTGTTTCGGACTGCGCTCACCATTTCACCACCCACGACGAGTATAGCTTAGAGTCGATGACCGAGTGGGTAAAACTTAGGGGGAAAACGTTGGGTTTTTCGATAAAAGTAGCATCGAAGGAGGTAGGGAAGAGGGGGAGAACACCGAGAGTGGATTATCGGTGCGAGCGATCCGGAATTTTCAAGTCGGTCGTTAAAGAGTGCGACCGTAAGCGTGAGGCCACCGGTAGCAAAAAAATAAATTGCCCTTTTTATTTGGTGGGTAATCCGTTAAAAGGAGACGATAAGTAGGCTCTTAGTGTCCTTTCCGGGAAGCACAACCACGAACCGATCAAGTATTCCGAAGGACATTTGCAATGGTCCAAGTTAAAACGTAAGGAAAAAGAGCTCGTTGATCTTTTGACGGTGAACGGGACAAGTCCGCGACAAATATTTGGTGCTTTGAAAAAGGCCGATCCGGAGAATGCTTCAAATATCCGTCACGTTTACAATCACCGTCAAAGAACAAGGATGGCTGAAAACGGCGGTCGATCCCAAATGCAATGCTTGTTAGTTAAATTACAATTGCACAAGTATAAGTATTGGACACGGACGGGGAATGACAGTTCTAACGTCATAACCGATTTGTTTTTCGCACATCCGCTTAGTATTGACTTACTACGAACCTTCCCACGCTTGCTAATCATGGATAGCACATATAAAGTCATTCGTTACGGGATGCCTTTGTTCGAAGTAGTCGGGGTAACATCTACGAACAAAACGTTTTGCATTGGTTTCACGTTTATGGTGAGTGAAAAACAAGACAACTACGAATGGTCTTTGGGATGCTTGAAAACGGTAATGAAGGAGAATTATTGTGAATTACCGTGTGTTATCGTTACGGACCGCGAACTAGCCTTGATGAATAGCATCGACAAATTTTTCCCTAGCGCTAGTCACATGTTATGCGAGTGGCATATCAACAAAAATGTTAGCGGGAGAACGAAAAAAATGTTTGAAGACGGAAATGTGGCTAAAAGTTTTTTGGTGGCTTGGAACGACGTTGTTTCATCCGATACCGTTGAGGTTATGAACGAGAGGTTGGCTAAGATGCGGTCGATGTTCAAAGACCAAGATAAGGCGGTGGACTATGTGGTTGACTCGTGGATTACGCCTTATAAAGAGAGGTTTGTTCACGCTTATACTAACAAGATCATGCATTTTAATAACCACACCTCTAATAGGGCCGAAAGCTCGCATGCTACATTGAAAAAATATGTTGGGTCTAGCTGATTGGATTTCGATAGGTTTTGGGATAAAGTGCATGGCTTGTTAGCGATGCAACATTCTACTATTAAAGAATCGATGGAGCTTAGTAAGTGCCGTTTAATTCACAAATTCCAAGATTTCAAACCGTTCAAATTTTTACGGGGGTACGTATCACCTATTGCATTGGCGATAGTATACGATAACTATGTTGATAAAAGTGGCGGTGAAAAATCTATGTGCGTTTGCACCGATCGTACGATCCATGCTTTGCTGTGTTCCCACGACCTTGAGGCAATCCGAAGAGTGGACGGCCACGTACCTACTCGGATTATAGATGAGCATTGGAAGAGACTAGATATCGTTCCGCGAGTTAAACTCACCGGCGAAGAAGAAGTGAAATTTAATTTCGCTAATCTAAATGCGAAACTTGAAGAGTTTGATGTTTACGAACAAAGTCATTGGCTCAAAAAATTTCAAAAAATTTTGGATCCTTCGACTACACTCCTTTGCGAACCCCTCGAGAAGGTTAAAACCCGCGGTAGAACTCCCGGACGTGTTGGAAGCCGTGGTCGTGGACGGGGTCGGGGTCGCGTTAAGGGTAGCAAAGTCCAACGTGATTATTCTACGAAAAGAGATCCTTCATATCACGAATACGTCGAACAAGAAATGTTTGAGTCTCACGATAGTGCCGCAACTCCACGAGTTGTAACACCCGTCGCTAGTATAGCAACCCCGGTCGGCACTCTCGGTAGCACCGCAAGAACGGTTGCCGCACATACTCCGACTAATTCCGGAGCAAAACCCCCAAAAAATATAGCAAAACGGGTTCAATGCGTTGGTTTAGGCACTCCGGATACGTCGAACCACATCAAGTCTATACCGTCATTCACGGCTATACCATTACCGACTAGATTACCAAATGTTTTGGACTCGAGATTTTCAAAAGACATACCTCAATATATGCGTCCTTTCATAACCCGAATTATAAATGTAATGCCCGACGGTAATTGTGGTTTTAGAGCCATCGCGCATGGTATGGTTGGTAACGAAAGTGGATGGCTAATGGTTAGAGAAGCCTTGGTTCACGAGCTAAAGAGCGATCGGGAGTTTTATAAACGGGTTGCATATTTCGAAGATGAAAGCGAAGTTGATAAGGAGATAAAACGGTTGACTTTTAATAAAGAGAATGCACCTTACGCAAAATGGATGTCCTTGCCTAGTTGCGGAAAACTAGTCGCGACTACATTCAATTGCGTTTTCTATTGCCTCGCTCCCGGTGGATGTACGACTTACCTACCGGTGAAAAATGCACCGCCGAGCGATGGTTCTTTAAAGGAGATCGGCGTGGCATTCGTCAATAAAAACCATTTTGTTCATGTGAGTAAATAACTTTAACTTTCGCACGCATTTAAGCATTTATTTTGTAAACGCGCATTTATATTGAACGGAAATTTGTAGGTTGAGTTGGTTAAAGGGTCACCCATACCGACTATAGATCCTACGTGGATGAGATCGGCGAGAGAAGACGCTATTTCTTGGTCGATCCCTTTGCTATATAGAGTCCGTGTATTTTCAAGACTTCAAAATCCCACACCGACACACTCCGTTGAACATGATGATTCGATAGTGGACTTAACCAAAGATTGAACTTATTTTGTGTTCGGCTATGTTTTTGCTTTTTTTGTTGTAAACTAACAATGTGTTGTACCCTTTAAACCTCGTTACTTTAAATGAATTTTTTAAAAAAAAAATTTGACTTCATAAATTCGGGACAGTCGTTTTCGCCAGCATAATGGCGTAACAGACGTCCCGAGCGCCAGTAGATGGCGTAACCGCAGCTCCCCACGCCAGGGGATGGCGTGGGGATTTCCCATACGCCATTCACCTGGCGTAGGGGACCCTTTTGATGCCTCTGTCCAAAAAGAATAGAGGCAAGGCTAAAGGTTAAACCTATTGCCGCCACTGGTTAGCGAAAACGGGTATCCCTACGCCGTTGTGTGGCGGCAATAGGGTACCCTTAGAATACAATTTTTATTTTTATTTTCAACCTTTTTAAAAAAATAAAATACGATTTTACTTTAATTGTAGGCATAATATTGTGTTTTAATGATTATGTATTGTTCGAAACTCATTATGATTGTATTCACGTTCCAATTTATGTTCAACTAGATTTAAAAAAAAAAATTGAATTCGAAATTTAAGAGGTAGACCAGTTAGAGGAGCTCAAACATTAACTTCTCGTAAACCAAAACAGCAAACTAAAACATGAACTTAAACATGAACATTTACACAAACTGTATTCATAACTGAAGCTTATTTGTCGTGCTTGTAGTCACTGATTTCCACTAAGCGGATGTCGATAATGTCGGAACGGACCGCATCCAGCTGATCATCTGTTATATAATCAGTGACCTGGCAATTGAACCGGTTACATGCAACACGACGTTCAAGCTCGGTGAGGCTTGAAACTGGATGCTGACGGAATGTGAGAAGGACTGACCACCTAGCCTTCACCTCATCAACACGCCTTGAAATCCTTGGCGGCTGGACACCATCCCTTCCATATAAGAAGTACATATGGCATAGCAATGCCTCGAAGTATTCTTTACGGCACTGTTCCATGTGCGTGTTTCCAACTTCGATTGATGCTTCCATCAGATATTGATCTTCTAACTCATTCCATGGACACATTTTATGTTAGGTTATTCAACTACTTTACTCTTCTATGTGTGGACAGCTCGCGTATACATGGATAACGATACAGACGAACACATAAATTACTCTGTGAAGTTGCATATATAATTGAATTCAGCCGGGACCCACCAACACAATAATTCCCGCCAGCACAAAAACTCCCGCCAAAAATAACCCGCCAAAGTTTAATCCCCGCCAACACAAATACTCCCGTCAAGAACTCCAGCCAAAAACTCCCGCCATGGAGTCCACATCCTAAAAACTCCCGCCAAAAAATGAGTATACTATATAAACATGCCACTGGATACAATATTGGTAATAGAAACAAAGAGTCCACTTAAGAAAAAAAACACAAACACTTGAACACATGGAGTTTACAGCTGATGAAGAATACCATATGCTCAAGGCGGTTAAGGTTGTCCGCCGACAAATGGGGGAAGATAGTAGCGACGCTTTCTTCGACCGCCTCCTATGTCAGATGTATTTCAACTATGGGCATTTAGGAGCAGGAGACGTTCAAGTGCAAAGTCGTGACGAAATCAAATCAAGGTACAACTTCATCCAACCGCTCACTGCCCTGCTTTTTCAACCAGCCAGGATTAAGATAGAAGCACTTTTGGTCTAGAATATGACGGTAGTAGACTACATCAGTAGGGATATGGTAGCGTTTCTGGAGGATAGGATTGCGGCATGAAATGAGGGGTATGATTCGGATGACAATTTGGGATACGATTTCGACTGATCATTTCACTATTTTCGTGTTTGTGCCATCGAGTTATTATGTTTAGTAGTCTGTGTTTTTTTTAAGTATCTCCAGAATGTGTGTTGTTTTAGATAGTACTACTATTTCAACTTCTTATTTTCTTATCGGTTGTTATTTGAACTTGTGATTTTCCTTTCCAGTTGTGGTTCGAAGTTTTTATTTGGTTAGTTGTTGTTATTTGAACTTGTGATGTTTCATTCCAGTATTTGTTTGAAGTTTTTATTTCGTTAGTTGTTGTTATTTTAAGTTGTGATCGAATGAATGTAAACATTCGATGTTTTATGTTTGGATGTTCATCTTGAAAACAATAGCACTAAAACTGCAAAATATGTCGATTGCATAAAAACATTACAATTTAATCCAAAGCATTGCATAATAAGAAATACATAAGCAAATAACTGAAGACAAATGATAGGTGGGCTAACCCTCAGTTTACATTTCACACTTAGATTTATGGAGTCGGATAGTTCATGTCGCTCCCGAACGCATAATCATCTGAATCATAACTTCCTTCGGGAGTTGAATGCGTTTCAACGGCGTTTGCAATTGCGTCGGCCATTTCTTGCTCCCCTTGCTGCGTCGCATGTGACACTATCTCCGGCGTAACTGGACCTTGGGATCTCATGTTGAATACGTCTTGGACATGTAAACGGGTCTCGTAATCCAATGACTCAATCTGTATAGTCATTGGCTTAAGATAAGCCAGCCTCTCGAACACTTCTTGGCGTCCGCGTGGTCGGGGCATTAAGCATCCTGGACACGATGCCTCCCTACCGTGGTTGAAGAACATCCTGCACAAAACCGCATCGATGAAACCAGGATTCTCCTCTTGCATCGTACCTTTGACGAAATCAAATGTGCTTAGGAGGCTTGCATCTTCGTACACGTTCCAGCCTGAATCACCCATCGTTATAATTTAAATGTTTAGTTTCATAGTAAGATTTTAGTATTTATAGACTCGTAGTCTGTGGTTCAATTCTCAAAAAATTAGCGGGAAATGGTGTTTTTGTTCCCGCTAAAAACTTATTGAGGCGGGAAACCATCATCTTGTATGTTTTGAGGCGGGAAATACTTTTTTTATAATATCAAACATAAAGGAAAAAGTATCATACATGGACCGAAACATCAACGAGAGCACCAAGATATAGAAAACATTATCATACAATCCGAAAGTATTACACAATCCAAAACCCAAAATGATACGTTTCATACAAAGTATCATACAAAGTATCATACAAAGTATCAAATAACAAGCAAACCACCAAAGTTAGCGACAACAGAATCAAAGTATCATAAAAACACAAAAAACATCATAATGTCTATGCGAGCCTCCTGGTTGTGGACAAAACATCGTCATAAGCCCCAGCCAGACGATCGAAATCATGATCAAACTCGCTCACTCCAGGAAACAACGAGATCCTCCGCATACCAGCACGCAAATGTCGGATGATAGCTCCCTCTCGATCCTCGTGGACGTAGTCAACGAGTGAGTAGATTGCGGTGTTGACGAGGTCGAACCAGCTAATACTCTGGTGAAGTAGTAGGTACTCAGGCTCACAGAAAGACTTCATCTCGTCTGTCACCATCCCTCCTCGAAAACCACGATGCAACGTGTTCATCTGCCGCCGGTCCTAATCATGCGGATCGAATGCATACGCCATCGTCTTCGGTTTTCTCTTTGATTTCGACTGCATGGCTAACAAAAGATGCGTGATTCGACCCTGGACACGGCCAAACTGCCGCTGAACTCGCTCGGGATAGTATGCCTGAGAGTGCTCCACACCGCATATGACATCCCGAAACCAAGATAGCTCTTGGAACGGGAAATGATCGTGTATAGCACGATAAGGCTCAAACAATACCTGCAATATAAACGGATATGAACATAAACACAAAAATAAATCAATTTTGCGATCACTAAACAATAACACTTACATCACTCTCTTCCAGGTTGTTGACGGAGATACGAAGGTTCAGCTTCGTCCGTGAGTCAGATACTGCTGCAGCTGTATCCCATCTACCAATAGTGGGGTCGCGCTCAGTGTAGGTGCGTCGAGTAACGGGCCGGAGCATGGAAAAATGATCCCGTATCCACGTGTCTACCATACCGATACATCCGGCCATAGTCCTCGTGTCGTGCAGGGAGGCCTCACCCAGATGGTGGTACAAGTAAGCGAGAACAGCACTACCCCATGAGTACCTGCCAACATCCTCCGGAGTCAAATCGCGCAACAAAAACAAATACTTGTAATTGGAGTACATGTTGCTCTTATCGGGGAATATGACCGTGCCGAACATATGCAATATATAGGCGCGGGCTGCAGCATCCACCATCAGATCACTCAAACCAGGGCTGTCATCGCAGAACTCTGGCCCACTAAACCTACTCCGGAGCCATTTAAATCCCAAACCAACGCCCTTGCACTTCTCAACCTCCGTCACGAAGGATAGATCATCCACCATAAGCAATTCAGCGCACTCGTGCACGGCCAGACTCTTGTCAGAAATATAGGGAAACACAGCAAGCTCACCATCAACTGAGAGTCCCAAAATAGTGTGGACGGCGTCCAGAGTAATCGTCATCTCACCGAAAGCGAAATGGAAGCTATTGGTCTTCGCATGCCACCTCTCTAGAAAAACCTCCGTCATGTTGAAGTGTGTCTGCATCTCATAGAACGGCTTAATCAGACGACCGAACGGGGTGGCGTCAACTACAGCGCGTACCCTAGTCTGTGCAGCCAAACTCCATGCTCGATGACTAGGATAATAGGCATACAGCCGCATCTCTCGCTCCTAAAAAAATTTGTTCCCATTATCATAGGACAAAACAAAATAGCTTCAAAGAATGTAAAATTTGAATTTCGATATTTACCTCTCCCATCCAAATGTGGTATGCAGTGTGGGAGGTGAAATCCTCGCCGAACAGCGGTGGCAATCTGGCCGGAGGAGGAGCTCTATGGGGAGCTCATCCATCTGGACAGGTAAAACTGGCTGACCAGCGTCACGTACCCTACTCCGCTTTTTAATTCTCCTCGTCCGCGAGCCATCAGCAGACAATGTATACTGTGCATCGTCGCCGTGATCCATCACCTGAAAAAAACAAAATACTAAGTATCAGGTTTCGTCGAAAACACAAATTGTCATGGTGGTACCTGTTTTAGACAAAAAATAGCATAAGGCAAGTTATAACAAACCGAATAACAAGAATAAACCGGTCCCGACCCATTCCGGTGACCGGAGATGCCACATGATGGCGTAGGGAGGCTGTTCTTTGCCCCCGTGTGGCGAAGAACAGCCTCGCCATGGCAGAAGCTTAAAGCTTCTGCCTTGGCTTAGGAACAGCCCAAAAATCGGTTTTTTCTACAGATCTACCCTAACTAAACCTATCTACACCTAACTAACCTATCTAACAACAACAGAATGGACTTACATTGATTGTTTGATTCCGGTTGCGCTTCCTTTTACTCCGAACAGATACTCCGGCGACGATTCCGGTGTATATGGGTCCTGTGGTGGTCGTCTGGTGGTCGTAGTAGGTGTCGGTGGGTGTGGGTAGGTGCCGGTGGGTGGGTGGTTTAGGGTAAGGCAGTGGGTTGTTTTGTGCGGCAGTGGGTCACGTTACTGATGAGGCAGTGGGTAAGGCATAAGGTATTCAACTTTTTTTTCTGTTTCAGACTTTACTTTTGTTTAGGTAAATTTTGTAATTAGTTTTAATATAGTTATAAATTTTGTGTAATTAGTTTTAATATAGTTATAAATTTAATATAGGTGAGTATATTTAGTTTTAGTTTAGGTTTTATTTATTTAATTTAGTTTAGGTATAATTTTTTTTTAGAGAGAAGGTAGAGGAGAGTTTGAGTTTGAGGTTTTTTTTTGAAATTATGATAACTTCGCGGAGTAAAATTGAGTATTTATACGATTTCGGAAGGGCAAAATCGTCAAACAAAATAACTTCACGGAGTAGTTTTGAAAAAAAAAATTAAGCGACTTCGCGGAGTAATTTTGGCCGTTTTTTTAGCAATTCCCTAAAACGTATTGCTTTGGTATAATATAAAATGTAATTTTGTATTTAGAAAATAAATTGCATGTTTAACTTGGCTAGCATAAATCACATAAATAGAGTACAGATGCAATCGCAATGATTGTAAACGAAACAACTTGCATAGTTTGACGGGCAACAGTTAGCAAAGTACTGACGACTATTCTAATTGTCTGTTATTGACTGGATAGGTTTTGGAGGCTGAGCTACCATTGACGGAGGCTGAAAGAGCAGTCTTTGGATGTGTGAACCTCCAACCAGCGAACTCCGATAAAAAAACCCCTCAATCGTTTCTAAAACATCAACACCAACATCCCCACCTGAAATAGAAACTCAATTTAACGATCCATCAACCCTTCATACAACACCAACATAAGAATTCCCACCCGAAACAGAACACCCATTTAATGACAACTCAAACCTTTTTACAACACCAATAGAAGCATTCACACCAAACAAATGGTATAAAACAACGCCTGAAGATATTTTCAACAACTAATTCCAAGTGGCAATCGGTTGTAATATCACGACTCTTCAATCGTTTGAAGTATCCCTTTAGCAAACTAAAAGAAGTATTACTTTATTTGAAAACTTCTTTTTTTTCCTTCTCCAAAGCATTCCACAAGAGACGGTAAGAGATTTCTAAATCTTAGTTGTATTTCACATACTATTGTATATTTTTCGCCGTTACTGAATGTCATGTCGTAATCGAATCATGAATTTCATCCATAATCAAATCCGATGTCAAATGCCTCCTATGTTGTTTGGAGAAAACAGGGTTGCATGTATGTCGTTTAACAAACTGCTTTATCATCATAAATCAGATGCTTGAATCAATTGATGCATAAAATCTCTATTTACTTTCACTTGAGTCTTTGTTTTTACAATAATAATGAACTTACTTATTATATTATGCATATACTTGAAAATAAAACCATGCTCTAAGGCATATCGATATAATGATAACCTTAAACCTACAACACCTTCATCAAAAGCTTGACCAACACCTGTGATAACATCAGCCCAACCAATAGTAGTAAGATATCTTTTTTGTGTTCAAAATTAACTAAACCATTACTATTCTCCTCACTAGTTAGTTGATTAGTATAGGGTTCTCCCAAATTTATGCTAGGCTGTTTATGCTTTTCTCCCAACCTATTATCAACTAGTTATTGTTCTATAACAAAACTAACGCTTTTTAGACGCTCCACGTTAAGATATATCACTAAACCGACAAAATCCTTCTCATTATTAAACAAACAATTTGTGTGATCACCGCAGGAGTAGGTAATAATGTAGTTACCTCTGACCACCTCATCCCATTTGCTTTCAGAGTAATCTTGAATACTTCAAAAGTTTTCAAACTCGGAATTGCAGTTTGGTGACCATATTTGAAAATAAAAACTCTTGGTTTGGACCTATATTATCTTGCGTTGTACAAGTTTGCAACAATAAGGAGTAAACAATTTACAAACTGCGAACAAAGCTAAACACAACTGTGAAATGCAAAATGCGAAATACAAAATTTATCAAGTGTACTCATAAATGTGAAACATGAAATGGTGATAAGTGTTAAATTCATTTGAAATTTTCGAAATACAAAAAATCATGTAAAAATTATAAAATACGAAACTCGTGTTAAATACATTTTGGGAAGTGCGAAATGCAAATCTAGTGCTCTTGTTAAATACAAAATATATAATATAATATTTTACCAGACGTGAAACAAGGCTTCTACAAATTTCCAAATACATATTTTTTATAAGTTTTCTTAAAATTATGAAATGTGTGGAATTAATCATATTTCTTAGTCAGTTTTATTTCATTTACATCTTGTTAGTTTTGAACTTTTTGTTGTTTTAAACTTCATGTTGATCATTTGCCACCTCATTTACCGAATTTCAATTCAACATGTTCATCATTCACCCCCACCTCAATATTCTTTAGTTCATCTTCTACATTTTGCACCTTCTCATATTGTACATCTTTAGCATGTTCCATATTTGGGATGGTAGATGGTTTTTTATCCTTGTCATTCATATAGTATAATCAACAAGATATGAAAACGTCAAAGTTATTATGATATTTCAAGTACATCAGCTTCCTTTGTATATATTATATAAGGTGATCTTGTATGTTTATTTCATTCCCAATGATGGTTTAGATTTTTTGATGATAAATAGTATTATTTGAGATGTCCAATGCAAAATCGTTCAATGCTAAAAAATGATCCGAACTCTAATAATCACTTCGTCAGAAAATGAAGTCTAAACGTGAGTTATTTGTAAAAAAAATATAAACACTTCAGCTTTTGGTTCCAAATATTTCCTCATGTAAATAGCTTCCGACTTATTTTATATCCATATAACGAAAGAATCTTTAAACACCTCTCAAAGCATCTCACCCCCAGAGTCAAGATCAGCACAATATAAGCATTGGACAACACTTTGACATATATTTCCATACGTACAATTAATTTTTTAACCTTATATCTCAAGAAATTAAATTCATTATCTCGTATGAACTTACAAAGGTTCGATTTATAGAATCTATCATTATAACATCACTTGACTTTAGTTCAAGATCTGCAATCTTTATCATTTTATTTTGTCTTCTTCACCAACAATGAATTTTGATATCAGAGATCCACGCTCACCGCACCACTTGTTTAAAGAATAAAAATAAAATATGAACAAGATCTTATCCAACCTTAAGAAGACTCGTTAGGCCGAATCCTAGCCACGCAGTCGAAGTTATGGTTAATAGTTGGCAAAGATCTACCATGATATTGTAGGAGGTAATCAGAGCTTTGACTTTTACCTTATTTAAAAAACAAAGTTAATAAGAAAAAATTGAAAAAAAATCGACCGCACAATAAGATATTTAACATGATTCGGATCATGAAGAAATCCTACATCCACGAGTAACAACCATAATATATATATATATATATATATATATATATATATATATATATATATATATATATATATATGAGGTTACGATAAGACTTTCAAACACTAAACACTCAATCACTTAACTTTGTTACGAAGCTCTTTTTTGGGATTATAAAAAACTGTGAATCTAAAAATGTATATTCAAGTGTTTATCTTCTATCCCACTACACTCTCCAAAACATACTCGTCGATCTTCTCTATCACTCGTCAATTTTTTTGCCTCACCACACCTTTATCAAATATTATACTTTTTCTATTTATACACTTAGGGAAAACTCTAAGTATCCAACATACATTTTAGATTGAATCACATTAATCAATGACTATAATAAAGTCTTAATCATAAAATAATAAACCTAATTTATGGGAAATATGGGTTAATAAAAATCCTAAATTAAAATAAAAGACTCAGTTAATAGAAAAAACTAATTTATTTGAAATCTAATTAATATAGAAAGATCAAAATAGGAGATCCAATTAAATAGAAAGCTTCCAACAAATAGAAGAAGCCCAATTTGATCTAGAACTTTAGCCCAACTTTATCAAATCAAAACAGAGTGTTTTAATTGCATCGGTCAGACTGTTTTGGTCTAGCACATATGCTCTGGTCCAGCTTGTTTCGGTCCAACATATGTGTTTCAGTCCAACTTGTCTCGGTCCAACTTGTTTCGGTCCAGATCGCATCGGCTATGCTCAACTCTTAGATTTTAGTAGAATCCTTCTACACTTAAGTTTGGTTGACTATTTTGGCCGAGTCACATAGAGAGTTCTGTTCTGATCATATTTCTCTAGCTACAACACTTAATTCCAGCCATCCAGCCATCGACACCTAGTTCAAGTGTCAACACTCGGTTTGAACTTCACCCTTCGACACTTAGTCCAAGTTTCAACATCCAGTTAACTATAAATTTCAGCTTTTGACGCAAAGTTACAACTTTCATACTAAATTAAAACTCCTACATCAAATTATAACAGTTAACAACAAATCAAACATTTGGATGTAATCGTACGAGCATCACTTTAAACCTACACCTAACAGTTTATTTGGTTCAACCGTTTTTGTGCTTGCCGAGCTTAAAAAAATTAATAACGGATAAGTAATTATCATAGGTTTTGTTTTGTCTGACCCGTAAGCGAATCGAAACGTAATAAATATGAGTGAAGTATAATTATCTATAAATTTTTTATGTATATCAAACATTAAAGGTAAAGTTAAGACTAGATAATCTGAATGTAACATAATTTGACTCATGCTATACACACGAACTTTCCACATAAGTACGTTTTGAATAGTAATTCGTTTGTGGACTATCGATTTTAGTGATAGATACCTCATGAAATTTTAATAGTCCGTCTATTAACTATCCAATTTGTATAAAACCAATCAAATACGATCATTAGGTAAAACTATCACGTTATTTCGTACCTTATAGAAACTTGTGTCACTAATAACTCTCGATTTTGACTTTAATTACATTTAAATTTTGACCTAAATATTTTTACATTTTTTATTATATTATTTTTTAACAATGACCATTTCTTTAATTAACGATTCGATTTCATCTAATGCTGACTCATCATTATTGATTGTTGAATCATATAAATCAATAAATCACATAAAATCAAATATTACCGATTCACGTAGCTTGGTATCACTCACGTAACTCCCCAATCACAATATCTTTGGAAATATGAGCTGTACAACTTTAACAAACCATGGTTACATATAATTAGATTTTCTGCTTAGTGAGAGACTTTAAAATGGTTGGGCTGTTTACGTTTCTTATCTATACATCACACCCATCTTTTATCTGGCTTTTTGAAAGTTAATTCATCTTTTTTTTTTAATCTGTATTTTCAATTACTTTACCTTTTCTTTATTAGTTCTCGTTGGACTTTTAAGGGAAACGCACTCGATCTCCATATAGAGATTTTCAGTATTTTTGGTATGAATTATCCTTTTATTCGGATGAAAAATAATGTACAAAGGTGCATGTTAAAGGTTGCTGATATTTTTTTCCCAAATAAATAACTACACTACTAAAGTAAAGTAAAAAAAAGATTGTGGAACTATGACTTGTTAGATTATAGGCGATAAAGTGAGGTTTGGTTCGGTCAGATTGGATCAATTTTTCATTTACAAAAGCAGGGTAGTAAGATAAAAACAAAAACCAGTTAAACCATTTTAACATGTACGACACGTTATTTTCTTAATCGCTATTTTGAGTTATTAATATTTATAGTCTATAAATACAAATAGTTTATAGTATACCTATCATTTTGGCCCAAATCCGAATAATAATTTTTTTATTAGTATTTTTATATTTGATGGATTCGTCGGTGCAGGATGTAAAGAGTTTTCTAAAATTAAATGAGACGTATTCATGCAACAATGTGTGTATCAAATATAGTTTATTCGTTAAATAAAAAAATTCAACACTAAAAAGTCATCTATCGATGATTATGGTGTGTGTAAGTGTATTATGCAACACGTGATCATTGTATTTTGAGAGGTCGGTTTAAACATACAACAACCATTCCTTAGGCCGTGAGGATTCAGACTTATTTTTTTTCATGATTCGCCTATTATTGCCCACACAGATCAGATATCAAGTCTACCAATAAATCTTAAAGAATGAGAATCTGAATTACTCGCATTGTACCTCAATAGTTTTTTAACATCTAATGCAGTTCGTATTTGAAATATCTCGTCTAGTGTTCAGATATCTGAAGGGAGATAAATTCTAATAAAACTCCATATATTTGAAGCAAAACAATGCATGGGTGTGCATGACATCACATTGTGCATTATAGAGTTCAAGTGTCGATGAAAATAGATAATTACCTCTCATCTCGAATATCATACATTCCTAGCACTTATGTTTCTCAATACAGAGTTATATAAATGTAAACTCCTAAACATGTATTACTCACATATATAACTGCACTCAACACGGCATCAAGTAACTGAAACAACTAGTCCAAAAGTGCTTGATTTAAACATGTTGTACAATCGCAAGAGAAATGTTCTTTCCATCATACATATGTAACTGAATTCAACATGCTATAAACATTCATACATATACATACATACATACATACATACATACATACATATATACATACGTACGTAAGAAATCTACTAATAATAATAATATTATATATCTAATAAGTGAACATTTTACGCATAGTTAGCTAAACTAGACGTTAAAGCAGTACCCAAAAGAAGAGCTATATTAGCCATGATTCTAACTTTCCCATTGTTTTGCATTGAGCGCTCTAGAAATCGGGATCCAAAAAATCTACTAGCGCCATGTAAATCAGTATTCCGACAGAAGTTGTATCTAAAGACGCCTTCAATAATCAAAGTGTTCATGTTCGCTTTGTTATAATATCTTAAAATACCAATTCCGAATCCTATTCCAACGGAAGTTGTCAGCGACAAAAATAACGTCATCAGTGTGATTGTGTTGCACTTGAATTTCGCCCGAATGATACACCCTCCGAGTCCAAGACCTTCAAAAAATTAATGAATCATCGAGCAACAAACAACAGTTTTGATGAGGGAAGAATTTATTCGATTCGCAAGTCAAATTTTTGGAATATTTAACCAATATGTACTTTGTAATAAGAAGCAAATATGTTTTTACTTAGTAAGTTTGTGGGATGAATTAGCCTCTAATGGACCAATTGTTTAAGTCCAATGGCTCAATAGGCCAAAAAGCCCACAACAAGTGTTATATAAGCTAACTGATCTTTTCTTAAAGGAGGGAGATCATTTTTGCTAGGGTTTCAGGGAGGGTATTTTCTTGTGGATCTTTCTAACTTTTCCTTTTATATATATTTTACAATTATCTTTTCGTTCTTGATATTTGTCATCAAATGGCGCCGTCTGTGGGAAGATGATCGGTACCCGGATAACATATCCAAAACCGTTACGAGCATCGTTCTTATCAATCGAATCCTAAAAGATTACCCTCTGACTCGCTGCTATGTACTCAAACTCGCCTTCGAGAGAGCCAAAGCTCGATCGGCCTCCTCGCCATGACCATCGCCAACCACCACAACCTCTCCCTTTCGAACCCAAGATTTAACGACGACCATTCTTGATATTCTCTCTGAACAATTTTGGACACACCACTGCTCGCTATTCTCTCTTTGTTTATAATATTTCTTGATTCATCTAACAATTTTGCAGGATCTATTGTTTTGTTAATATCTTCATAGAATTTCGTATTACTCTTTGTGTTTTCTTTGTATTTTTACAGATATGGATCCGGATCCTTCACACATGATTCTCAGATCTAGAAATCCACTTCAAAACCAACTCTTTCTCACCAAAAAGCCTCGAATAAGGACTTGGGCAGTTTCATACCGGATCGATCGACATGGATTTCGACTACGCACAATATATGGCCTTGAGGAGAATCATAAGAATACAATTTCTAAGGCGATTATCATCATCTTCTCTGTTAAATGGAAGATGTCCATAGACTGGAATCATCATAGCTTTCTCCACCGTCGAAAGCCATCGTCTACGACCAGCACGGCTTGCTGCTAAGGTAGGTTGATATTTTCAGGTGAGTGCTCTTTTGACTACTATAAATTCCGCTTGGTAGTCTTGTTACTTTATCACTTTCTATGTTTTTTATTCTGCTCATAAGGTATTTGACAAGATGTCACAGAGAAATGTGTTTTCTTGGACATATCGTTTTCACATCCTTTCTTCAGAGTAACAATGTTTTAGGTGCTGTTTCACGGGATGGAATAGTTGGCAAATAGTTGGCACTCGGTCCGATTTCGAATTGCTTTGTGCCATAAAAAAATTGAACTGATAGATTTTTAAGAAGTTTTGCAGAGTCGGAACGTTAAGCACTCGGGTAAATGGGAAGGCAATAATTGATAGAGATGAAGGATTTTTAGCGTCGTACATCATCTAAAAGGGATGTGTAAGAATCAATTTTGACGCAAAGTTGTCAAGAAACCCAAATGCTTGCAGCATCAAGATTGAAAAGCCAGAAGAGTAGAATGATCAGCAGAGCAAAGCAGAGCTCTTTGTGGAAAAACGAGAAGGAAGCTACTTTGGTCAATGGGCACTTTTGGGTGAACATATGGGACGATCTTTATTGGCTGTGGCAGTCGGTGATGTTGCATGTACAGTCCTAACTGAAGAGAAATTTAATTTAATTACTGGGCCATTGAGAAAGCTTTACCAAGAGGATCAAGAGTCAAAAGAATCTTCATCCAAGTTTCCTGAGAAATCTGAGAAAAGCATTGACCCTTCAGCTCTCGCAGAAATTAGACGAAAATATGTTGACATGTTGTTAAATACTTGCATGGCTTTCCCTTTGTCTTCGATACTTCACTCCGCTCTTGATGAACCAGCTGAAAAGTTTTGTGCTGCCTCTGTTGTTTCTGCTTTACATGATTTGCATGAGAGGCATTCTTTACAGAAGTGTCTCTCTAGATGATTTGTTGCTGGATAGAACATGAGATCACAACTTGTAGACTTCAGATTCGCAAAGAAATTATCTGGTGAGAGAACATTAACCATTTGTGGAATGACAGACTTCTTAGCCCCAGACATCATCCAGGGAAAATGCCAAGGTCTCTCAGCTGATTGGTATATGATGAGTTATTTGCTTAATTGTTTAAAAGAACATGTGATTTCTATACAACTTCCTTTGAAAGGGTAGGGGGTCGAATCAGTGAAAAAAGCTGGACAACTTTTCAGCAATCGAAATCAAGAACGTTAATTGCCTTCTTGGGTTTAGATGAGTTTTGTTTCTTCAGTCCTGATACAATAGGATCGATGATGCAGCTAGTGACGTTATCGGTACCAATTGTTGAATCTTTACTGGCTGGATCTTGCTTCCAACCAGATTGAAGGAAGTATCTCGGTGTCTGATGAAACTTCTCCTGGTCTAAATATGGTACTTAGCGCAAAGCACTTTCATTTTGGACAAATAAGCTCTCTGGACCGATTCCAGGGAAACTTTTCAGCTCCGACATGATTTTGATACATGTGCTTTTTGATGAAACCCAGTTCACTGGCAATATCCCTAGCAGCCTCACTCTATTGGCACGCGACTCACGCTTGAGGGTTCTGGACTTGAGAAATAATAGTTTCGATGAATTCAGTTTCCGACGTGGATTCCAACTCTACAGTTTTCATCCACTCTGCTCTAGAGATGTAATGTAAACATGCTGAAGTGTTCAAAAATCAGGCTGGCGATCTAGTGTCTATACATATGGAATTGCTTTAGTCAAACATGGAGGTGTGAAGATGGGGCAAGGTTTACACACTAAGGTAGCTCAAGTTGCTGTTTCTGCCTTCGACATTCCTCTTACTTTTGTCTTCATATCAGAGACCAGCACCAAACCATAGCAACACCACGCTTTTTCCATATGTTATGGAGATTAAAGTGGTCAACATCTTTGCGAGCAATTAAAAAATCACCACACTTTAAGTTCATCCCACAGCTGATGTAGTGTACAATGCTCAAGCCGTTGTCCATTGACAGTTACATTGAATCGACTTTAGAGATTGTCGAGTAGCTGTTCTGATTTGAAAGACTTTGCAGATTGTCGAGTAGCTATTCTGATTTGAAACCCTTGAAATTCATTATTATTTTGGATCCGAGGGATCTTCCAGCAGTAGTTGGTCAACAATTAAAATTCGTTATTATTTTGGATCTAAAGGATCTTCCAACAGTAGTTGGTCAACATTTGAAATTCATTATTATTTTGGATCTAAGGGATCTTCCAATTTTAATTGGTCAACACTTGAAATTCATTATTATTTTGGATCCGAGGGATCTTCCACCACTAGTTGGTCAACACTTGAAATTTATTATTATTTTGGATCCGAGGGATCTTCCAACACTAGTTGGTCAACGCTTGAAATTCATTATTATTTTGGATATGAGGGATCTTCCAACAGTAGTTGGTCAACAATTAAAATTCATTATTATTTTGGATCTAATGGATCTTCCAATTTTAATTGGTCAACATTCGAAGTTCATTATTTTAGATCAAAATGATCTTCCAACTATTAGTTGGTCAACATATGATATTTGTTATTTTGGATCCGAGAGATCTTCCAACATTAGTTGGTCAACACTCAAAATTTATTATTTTGGATCTGATGGATCTTCTAACATTTGTTGGTCTACATTTCCTACATTTGTTGGTCTACATCTGTTGGCCAAGACATTTTATGTTTTTACAGGTAACATTTGAAGCAGCGCCAAAATTACTCATCTCTCAGAATTCTTCGCAACGATTGGAGGGCTACAAATAAGGAACAAGTAAAATCTGAAGTAGTGACAAAACTAGTCCTTCCTTAGAATTCTTCGCAAGGACTAGGGGGGCTACTGATGAGGGAATAATTTATTCGATTCACAAGTCAGATTTTTGGAATATTTAACCAATATGTACTTTGTAATAAGAAGCAAATATGTTTTTACTTAGTAAGTTTTTGGGATGAATTAGCCTCTAATGGACCAATTGTTTAAGTCCAATGGCTCAATAGGCCAAAAAGCCCACAACAAGTGCTATATAAGCTAACTGATCTTTTCTTAAATGAGGGAGATCATTTCTGCTAGGGTTTCAGTGAGGGTATTTTCTTGTGGATCTTTCTAACTTTTCCTTTTATATATATTTTACAATTATCTTTCCTTTCTTGATATTTTTCATCATCAAGTTTAATAACATCAAAACTTAAGGAAGAACCCAATTACAGTTGTTATCAGTCCGGTTTAGAACAAGTCGACAAAATATCGATTATATAAAAAAAACTGAACCGGAACCAATAAGAATCAGTTCGGTTTGGTCTGCTTGTTTTACCAGACCGACAAAGACTGTATAAATTTTTTAAACTAGTTTTAGCATGGGTTGTGGATAATGTAGTGGTGTTTTGACCCATCTTGTTGATTAATTACTAGAAGTCTGTGTGTTTCTTTATATAGGATAAATCTTTTGTCTCATCTTAAAGCTAAAGCGATGTGAGATAAGTGCTTTCTTTCAAAACTTTATTAGTACATTTTCATCGACTAAAGTTGTATTGTTCATTTTTTTTCCGTTAGGAAATAAAAAGTATGTTATTACTTTTATTGATGATGCATCTAGATATTGCTACATTTATTTTTTGCATGCTAAAAATGAAGCTCTTGATAAGTTTAAAATCTATAAGTAAGAAGTTGAGCTACATAATAATGATTTGATTAAAAATCTACGTACGGATAAAGGAGGTGAATATTATGATCCTATATATTTTCTGTCTACGGGTATAATTCATCAAACCACGGCTCCTTATACACCACAACAAAATTGTATAGCTGAAAGGAAGAATAGGACTTTGAAAGAAATGATTAATTCCATGTTGTCCTACTCGGGTTTGAGTGAAGGATTATGAGGTGAAGCTATGTTAACAGCCTGTTATTTATTGAATCGTGTTCCAACTAAAAGGAATAAGATGACCCCGTATGAGCTTTGGTTTAAGAAGCCTCAAATACTGAGTTATCTGAGAGTTTAGGGTTGTAGAGCAATTGTAAGACTCACTGAACCTAAAAGGAAAAATTTGGGTGAAAGAGGTATAGATTGTATCTTCATTGGGTATGCTGAGCATTCCATTGCATATAGGTTCTATGTGTTAGAATCCAATGACTATGTGTCGGTGAACACAGTTATCAAGTCAAGAGATGCAATATTTGATGAAGAGAGATTTACTTCTATACCTAGACCTAGAGATTTGATTCAAAACTCTTTGAATAGGAACTCAAGTGAAATTGAAAGTATATTAAGTGGTACCAATTGTGCACCTGAACCTTCTGAACCAAGGAGAAGTACTAGAGCCAGAAAAGTTAAGTCGTATGGATCTGATTTTCAACGATATTTAGTTGAAGGGTTAAGAGATAAGATTGACTATCAATATCAATACTGTTTTGTTATTGAAGATGATCCAAGGACTTTTAGTGATGTTGTGGCATCAAGGGATGCTGCATTTTGGAAAGAAGCTATCCATGATGAAATAGAGTATATCATGCATAATAATACATGAGAGTTGGCCGATTTACCTCCTGAGTGCAAATCATTGGGAAATAGATAGATATTTAAACGAAAAATTAAAGTAGATGGTACTATTGAAAGGTATAAAGCTAGATTGGTTACCAGGGATTTAGACAAAGAGAAGGAATTGACTTCTTTGATACTTATGCTCCGGTTGCTAGGATTTCCACTATTAGATTGTTGATTGCACTTGCATCTGTATACATTCTTGTAATTTATCAAATGGATGTTAAAACTGCATTCTTAAATGGTGATTTGGATGAGGAGATTTATATGAAACAACCGGAAGGGTTTGTGATGCCTGGTTATGAAAACAAGGTATGCAAGTTGAAAAAGTCTTTGTATGGTTTGAAACAAGCACCAAAAGATTGGCATCAAAAATTTGATAATGTGATATTGTCTAATGGATTTATTCTTAACCAAGCAGACAAGTGTGTATATAGCGAATTTGATAATTCGGGTAAAGGAGTTATGATTTGTCTATATGTGGATGATATGTTGATTTTTTGTACGAAGAATTTTTTATCATCTAACTTTGAGATGAAGGATTTTGGGGAAGCTGAAATGATTCTTGGTATAAGAATCAAGCGAAAGAACAATAGTATATTGATTTCTCAATCTCACTATATTGAGAAGATATTAAATAAATTTAATTTTAAAGATTGTTCTCCGGTAAGCACACTTATAGATCCTAGTCTTAAGCTTCTACCTAATAAAGGTATTTCTATATCTCAACTTGAATACTCGAGAGCCATCGGGTGTCTTATGTTTTCCATGACTAGCACTAGGCCGGATATTGCCTTTGCTATTGGAAAACTTAGTAGGTATACTAGCAATCCTAGTTCGCATCATTGGCAAGCTTTAAATCGCGTATTCAAGTATTTGAAAGGAACCATGAATTATGGTTTAACTTATACCAGATTTCCTTCTATACTTGAAAGATATTCAGACGCGAGTTACATTTCCAATATGGGAGATCATTCTTCCACAAGTGGATGGGTATTTCTACTTGGGGGAGGTGCTATCTCTTGGGCGTCTAAGAAACAAACTTGTATTACTGCTTCAACAATGGAATTAGAGTTTGTGGCATTAACAGCAGCGAGTAAAGAAGCTGAGTGGCTAAGAAATTTAATGTACGAAATTCCGTTGTGGCCCAAACCGATATCACCTATATCTATCAGATGTGATAGTGAGGCTGCCTTGGTTAAATAGGCTATTGTTGCAAGTCAACAGAATTTTGAAATTGAAAATTTGACCGTTTTATTTAAATTTTAAATTTCAGCCGTTTTATTACAAAACCAGTTTATAGACCTTAACTGCCCTAACTTCCAAACTGTTTTTTGGTTGGTCGAATTGATAAATATGGGTTCTGTTGAAAAAGGATATCATATCATTTTTCATCATCTATGTTCAAAATTATATCTCTGATTTTATCCAATTGAAAATTTTGGAGAACCCCAAATATATTTCAATAAGAAATTGTTTACAAGACTTCAGAGATTATCCGGAAACGAAACACTATTTTCAACACAATTTGCAGTGTTCATCCGCATCGTTAGCTATTTGTTGGTCATCGTGAACATCTTCGGACAACCTTCAATCGATAATAACATCAGGGGTTAAGTCGTCGATGAATCGATATCTCGATAGGTTTGAATTAATTTGTTAAATTAGGGATTGGTTGATGCTAAATTTGGGAGTACATTTACAATCATCAATAAGACCCTAAATTGATAAAAAAAAACATCCAAAATTTATCCATATTGTAAACTTATTCAAAACAACTAAGCACATAAACATGCTTTCAATAAGAATAAGTCATTGTATACATGATTTTCATATAAACCCTAAATCAATACCCTGATCAAGTCAATGAATCAATCATTTCCCAATAGTATGGATTTTAAAAATAAATAAAAACATACGTGATTTGATTATAAATAAACTTTCAATAATTATATGAATAATAAGAGGGTCGGACGGTCTCGTACAAATCGGTAAAGCTAATTAAATTGCATCAAATTAGTTTATCAAACATGAAAAAAAAAATTATTAACCCTTGTATGATTTGCTACTATAGAATAAACTAAAAATACTTAGTGTTTTGCATGCTATTATTATCCATAATTGTACTTCAGATTCTATTGTTCTTCAATCTTGCATTAAAGTTCTTCAAGACTATGTTCCTGCGAAATAGTTCTTAGTCTTCCTTTTACTAAAAGTGGTGACTCAATTTTTTTATTTAGGTTAAAATAATGTCTGAATATCAATCATTTCTTTAATAAACAAATATATTTTAAAACCCTAGTTGTATAAAGCTTATAAATTATACCACTTTGTGATCTGAGATCATAACCAACTAAATTGATTTTATCAATTTAGTTCCTTAGTTATTAGTTTAGATATAAGTGTTAAAATTTGGCCCTCTCTTTCACAATGACCAAATTCAACCCAATTACAACACTTTTAAGTCCATAATTTATTTTCTCATATAGACCTAATACCCAATTAATTATATATAATATAATTAATCTGATTACTTTTATAATTCGATTATCTTAAGACAATGACCGAATATATATTTAGCATATCAATCCATAAATATTCTTCTCCCACTCGGATCGTCATATACTACTCAAGAATATATTCAACTAAAATGGGATCCAGGAATCTATTATCAATAAGCGAACGGTACAACCTTGTACTTGACCAATAGAACTAAATGATTAAATACCTATTTCTCGTAATGTGAACAATAACATACAACAATAATGAAATTATTGTCATCAATCAGTTACTTGGGCCAATTATAATGTTAATGATGCGACGGAAATAGAAGAAGAATCAACGATAGATGAAACCCTAAGTCAAGGCTAACATGATGAAACCCTAATCTAAAGGTAACAAAAATTGAAATTTTCACAGATAAAAATATATTATTCCAAAAACTTAAAATAACTTAACGCATATGAGGCTTTATATAAAAGCTTTTCAAAACCTTAAATTAATGCAAGGAAATAAAATAAATATTCTAAAATCAAATCAAATCTTAATATAATTGGATTTGATTTGAATAATATAAGATATTTGAATAAAATAAAAAGGGTTGTGTTTAGACTTTCTGGGCTACATCATTCTCCCCTGGTTGACAAGAATTTGTCCTCGAATTTACAACACCATCACCATCACCATCAACAACCAAAAATTTTATTTTTATTTTTATTTTATTTTTCAATTGTAACATTGGGAATTATAATTGTTGACCTTATCGGAATAAAATAAATTATTCTCAAGTGTCCTTATTCGAAGTCACAGTTGATGAAAAAAAATTGGTTTCGAAAACTTTTTCATAGCTTGAAGACAACATCACCATGTCCAGTTGATGAAAAAAATGGTTTTGAAAACCTCTTCATAGTTTGAGATGGTATCTCGATAAGGAAGTTTTAACTTGATCCGACGATTGGTAGCCAATTTAAACTCATTCTGTAACAGGTCAATACGACTGTCTATCAAAAACCTGGTGTGTCCCCGCATACCAAACGATCTTTGAGATCTTCATTACCATAGATGTTGTTCTCTTCTTTAAACCTTGAATCAGATAAAATCAGGATTTAGAAACATGCTTGCCCCGTAGCAGAAACTGAGGCTCTGATACCAAACTAATGACGCGACGGAAATAGAAGAAGAATCAACGATAGACGAAACCTTAATTCAAGGGTAACATGATGAAACCCTAATCTAAGGGTAACAAAAATTGAAATTTTCAGAGATAAAAATATATTATTCCAAAAACTTAAAATAACTTAAGGAATATGAGGCTTTATATAAAAGCTTCTCAAAACCCTAAATTAGAATGCACGGAAATAGAATAAATATTCTAAAATCAAATAAAATCTTAATATAATTGGATTTGATTTGAATAATATAAGATATTATAATAAAATAAAAAGGTTTGTGTTTGGACTTTCTGGGCTCCATCAAATGTGCAACTTAAGAGTAATACGAATTGTATTTATATATATATGCTCTTAAATAGTCATGCATTTAAAGATCTAATAACGTAACAAATGTCAATAAATATAACCAAACATATATATTGCAATAAACCTTTATGTAAAAATACCATAAATATCATCAGGTCATATTACAAAACTTCCACTGAAACTAATAATCCTCTAAATCAATTGTACCTATATTGATGTTGTGTTCCTGGAAAACCTTTATCAATTCCGTTTTCGTAAGAGTATATGTTATCGTGGAGTTTGTGTCGATGTTCTCTATACTTATGTGACCCATTTGAACTCTCCGTTTAACATATATGAACTTTATGTCTATGTGTTTGGACCTAGACGAGCTCTTATTACTGTTATAGTATTGTACTATATAATTATTATTGTAGTAAAACTTTATGCGACCTTCCATTTGTTGGGAATATGGGGTCCGGTCCGCATATTCCTCCTCCGTATATAAGTACGGACACAACCGATCTCAACACTAGTATGATATTGTCCGCTTTGGCACCCGAAGGCCCTCACGGTTTTGCATTTGGTCCACTACCAAAAGGCCTCATACTAATTGAGGTATGTTCTTACTTATATACCACTGATCTTTCCCATGTTTAACCGATGTGGGATGTGGGACTTTGGTCGCCACCCTAACAAATCCTCCTCTCGAACAAAGTACCACTTAGCCTCCTCTCAATTGACTTTCATCCGCCCACTCTAATCAGGTTGGGGCTGCCTGATCTCTAGAGCCTTTACAGCGGATCTATCTGATCTCGACCATCCTGCCTTGTTCCTTAGCGCCACTCCAAACAAGTACCACCGTCTTGATACACTCCAATCAAGCCACACTGCTTGATGAGCAACGGGCACTCCAAACGAGGATCTCTCCAATCAAGCCACAATGCTTGATGAGCCTCAAATCAAGCCACACTGCTTGATAAGCCACGGGCACTCCAAACAAGGATCTTGAGCATGGCTACTAATTCATCATGTTCGACTAATGAGAATTTCACCCACATCACCCACCACATCGCGTACTGTCTGGGCCTGGAGCTCTGATACCACATGTTGGGAATATGGGGTCCGGTCCGCATATTCCTCCTCCGTATATAAGTAAGAACACAACCGATCTCAACACTAGTATGATATTGTCCGCTTTGGCACCCGAAGGCCCTCACGGTTTTGCATTTGGTCCACTACCAAAAGGCCTCATACTAGTTGAGGTATGTTCTTACTTATATACCACTGATCTTTCCCATGTTTAACCGATGTGGGATGTGGGACTTTGGTCGCCACCCTAACACCATTCTATGTTCAACATGCATATTAGTTACAAAATTCCACAACTATAATGACTAGTTAAATGCATCAAAATGCGCAACAAATTATTCTACCATAATGAACAATACAATACGTGTTTGCTTTGCAATTTTCTAGGATATTATACCTCAAGTTAATAAGAATATGTTTTCCGAAGTTCCTTATAGTGTATCTTTACATCTACCAAAACTAAGTCAAAATACCTAATGATCTCTAGCCTTTTAGACTTTTTATATGTCAAAGTGTGCTTTTATGTTGCTTTCTATTGGCCCATACCTGCCTAACATATTTACAGCAAATGCAATATATGGTCTAGTATAAACTTGAGAATATATTAAATTCTCAACTGCCAAAGCATAATGGATCGTTTTCATTTCCTCAATCTCAAGTGTTGTCCTTAGATATTAACCATATTTAGTATGTCACCTTTTCCATAGGTGTACTCAAGAATTTTCAGTTTGCCAATCCATAAAGTTGTAACGCACTCTCAATGTATGTCATTTGTGATAATCCAAGAATACTACATGAGTGATCCCGATATATTTAGATTACTAACAAAAAACAGGCATCACCGATATGCTTCATATCAAACTTGTCTGAGAGAAATCTCTTTGTCTTGTGTAACAAATTATTATTAGACAAAGAAAGCAGTGTGTCATCAACATACAATATCATAAATATAGAATTACTCCCACTGAAGTTGTGATACACACAATCCTCAACCAAGTTAATCTCAAAGTCAAAAGAGACTATCACATTAAAAACTTTGTGGTACCACTATCGAGATGCCTTTGAAGGAAATAAATAGATTTTTAAGCATGTAAACCATATTATTTGATTTACCTACTAAAAATTACTTTGGTTGCACCATATAAATCGTTTCTAAAATATTACTATTGAGAAAATCGATATTTTCACCCATTTGATAAAGCTCAAGATCAAAGTGTGAAACTAATTCCATGGTTGTTCTAAATAGATCCTTTGTCGATACTAGAGATAATGTTTTTTGAAATTAATTATTTTACACTGAATATAACATTTCTGGCTTTGAACAGTAACTCGTCCCTGGACTATCGCACTTGGTGACAGATAGTCCCTGGACTTTCAAAAGTCCGTTCGTAGTCCCTGGACTATCCAGTTTGGATAAAGTTAATCCTCTTGCATGTGTTGACTATCAATTTTTGTGACAGATAGTCCTTCAACTTTTCATTTTCAATAAATTTAGTCCTTTGACTTTCTATTTTTGATAAAGTTAGTCCCCTTAATAAACATGCGGATGGGACTAACTTTATCCAAACTGGATAGTCCAGGGACTACCAACGAACTTTTGAAAGTCCAGGGATTATATGCCACCAAACTGGATAGTCAGGGACTACGAACGGACTTTTGAAAGTCCAGGGACTATCTGTCACCAAAGTCGATAGTCCAGGGACGAGTTACTATTCAAAGCCTAACATTTCACTATAAAGTGTGATTTATGTCTTTTCACAATACCCAATTAATTGTGTTTTGTTTTGTAAACCCACTTACAGGTAATTATTTATTTCCATATAGGTAATGGGATAAGTTCCAGTGTCGTATTGTCTTGCATTGATTTGTACTCTTCCTTTATAATTCTAATTTACTTCTGAGAGACAGAGCTTTTCAAGGCATATTTGTAGGATGATCGATCATCTACAATTTGAGCACATGACGCATCATATTCCTGAAGATAGACTATAAAATCTACATGTATAGCATACTCATTTTATATCGTTGACCTTCTTAAAATGCACTATTACTTCGTGTTGCACTTTTTGAGGAGGTAGAGTTTGATCATCATGAAAGGTATCATTTTGGTTTTCTTGTGGAAGATTACCTTGATGTTCCTCTTGTTCATACTAGACCATATATGTATCATGGTTGAAACCCCCAAGTGGAAGACAATGTTATTCTTAGTATAACCTTGTTTTAACGGGACCAAAATGATTGGTACTACATTATAATCTTCTAATACATGAGTATCTTTGTTAAAATCTTCACGAGTCTCTGTAGATTCTTCCTCAAAATTAACATTTGTTTTATTATTTTTCCTCTTAAACTCAATATCCTTTAGAAATTTTATCGTTCCCGTTTCAGATATACTACCAGAGACAAGATTATAAAACTTAAAACCCATAGAGGATTCGGAATAAACAATGAAAAAGTAACTAACTAGTTTTTAGGTCCAGTTTTTTTCTTGAGGTTTGAAAGTCCTTGTCTCAGCTAGACAATCCCATATATTCAGATACTTTAAATTGGGTGTGCGCTCATTCCAAAGCTCATATGGGGTCCTAACAGTTGTCTTAGTGGGTGTTATATTGAGTACATAAGCGACACATATGATGGATTCCTCCAGAGATATAATGGTAGAGATGAGGTACTTATCATACTTCTAACTATATCATTTATTGTATGGTTTCGTCTCTCAGATACATCATTCATGCGTGGCAAACCCAACATTGTATACTTAGTGACAGTGCCACACTCCTCGAGGTATTTTATAAATGACCTTTGACTTTGTTCACACGATCCATGATATCTATCATAGTATTCACCACTACGGTTAAATTTAACGTTCTTAATTCTTTTACCAAATTGTTTTTCAACTTCAGCCGTAAAAGCTTTGAACTTGTCTAAGACGTTGGAATTTTCACGAAGGAGGTAGAGGCATCTGAAACATGATAAGATATTTATAAATGATATGAAGTACCGCTACTTGTTCCATGAATCCTTTGGAAATAGTCCACATATATCGGTATGTATCATTTCTAAGACTTGAGTCGCTCTATAAGCCCTTACCCTTTTGGTTTTGGTTTGTTTTCTTTTAATGCACTCAATACATGTAGAGAAATCATAGTAATCTAAGGGACCCAATTGACCTTAAACTACAAAATTTTCTATCCTAACTTTGGATATATGACATAACCGTTTGTGCCACAATTTAGAGGAGTTTTTGGATTTAGTAATTTTATTTATGAAAAGTTGTGCATTCATGGAAATTTTATGATTATTAACAATATTTAATAAATACAAATTATGTTCATTTATCAAACTTTCATAACCAACAATTATATCATTAAAAGATAAAATAAATTTACTGTTTCTCATAAGACAAAAGTATCCATACAAGTCTAAAACCAGAAAAAAAAAATTAAGTTCATTCGAAAAATGGGAAGAAACATTACATTCTCTAAAATTAATATATATCAAATAAAAAGTTCGAAAGTCAAATCATAAATTGCCAACACATGGCATGGGCTCGTGTCTGTTGTGAAAAATAGATCTTTCATTATCACTTAGCATCATGCTCCTTAACGATCATGCAAAGAAATACAGACATGAGCTGTTGCAACCTAATTAACCTACCATGTATTATTTTCTAAAGAAACCAATTTACTTTCTAAAACAACCAAAGATACGAGTATACCTTTGCTTAGAAAGCTCAGTATTTTTAAAGTCCTTCTTGAGATGTTTTTTATCTTTGCAGAAAAACATTGACAAACCATGGATTCCTCTGGCTTTTTCTTCTTAGTCGGACCAGTGTCTGGTCCTTTGCCATCAGATTTTACTTAGGCCTCATCAATTTTTTGGGCACTAACATTTATCCATTTCATCTTCATGTGCAGTATGTGCAATTAATTCAATGATTGTCAATTGTTTCCGCATGCAATTATAAGTGGATTGGAAGTTCCTAAACTTTTCTCGTAAGGATTGAAATCTAAACCCCACCACACACTCTTTAGGTAAATCATAACCTATTTCTTTTAAATTTTCGGCAATCATAGACATTCCGAGAATATGCTCACATGTTTTATCTTTACCATTTTATTTCTTGGTAGTGAGTTCATTTAACGAGACGTTGCATCTCTACATTGTCATTCTTAGTAAATACTTTCTCGACCTCCGCGAGAAACTCTATACCAATGGTAGCATCTATTAGGATAGCCCCAAAAATGAAACTGGTATTCTTGAAATATAATAGTCATGTATAATCGGTTAGACTTTTCCCATGTCTTATACTCTTTAGTTTCTTCATGCGTAGATTCCTAACTAAGAGCAGATCGTTTCGGTGTGAGTAATACATGGTCATATTCATGAAAAAATAAATATAATTGCATATTTTCTTTCAATTGGTTAAAATACGTGTCATCCAACATTGAGGTTTATTCCCAAACAGATTTTAACTTATCATGTTCACTGGAAAAAATAAAACAAATAACACACCTCATATAAGATTTTGACATATAGCACTAACAGACTTGAATATGGTATATACATGTAAAACATAATATACTATGATAATAGAATACAAGAAACTGAATCATAATAACACGCATTTTATGAGTTTTAAGAAAATTACCATGATCATTATTTTAATTTTCATAAGTACCAATGGAGGACTAATTTCACTACTGATACAGAGTAAACGCAAAGAAGCCCGGTATATACATGTAAAACCATATGGAGGACTAATTTCAGTTATTTAAATTAAAATAACCCTAATTTAATTTTTCTAAGTACCAATAAAACCATATGCAAGGTTGATTTTACCTATTTAAACTTTTTTTGCAAGGATTGATCTGATTTTCCTAAGTACCGGTGAAATCCTCTAGAGGGTTGATTTCAACTACTTAAATTAAATAATCACAATGACCATTTTCAGCAAATTTTCTTTAGTTCATGATTAAGTAAACCCAGATATTAACCTTCAGGAGGGTTAATACTATTTTAATTTAAACTGACCTCTTGAACGTTTTCGAAATATAGGATCCTCAAAGAGATCAATTAACATTCAGATGACTGGTTCATGATTCATCCACTGAAATTCAAAAGCTTAGTCATGCATATCCATTTATATATTCACGCATATAAAAAAATGATTCCACATACATATACAAAAAATAGCATGCACAAACACTTTCACATGTGAAACACATAAGAAAAAATATAAAATTTATTAATTAACAATTGTAAAAATAAAAAACCAATTTTTTAGCCCCCCCCCCCCCCCCCGGTTGTTTTTATCACGACAGTAGTGGGTTTACAAATTATCTTGCAAGCTGTGACGTTCATCCGCAATGTCAGTAGTTCGTTGACCACGATAAACATTGTCAGACAACCTTCCATCCATAATATCAAGGGTTAATTCGGCTATGAGCCGTTGTCCCAGTAGGTTTGAGCTGATTTTCTAAATTAAGGATTTGTTGATGCTAAATTTGGGAGAAAATTTTCAGACATCAATGAAACCCTAAATTAATTTTAAAAAACTCAAATTACATTCATATAATCAATTTATTCAAAATATTAAACACATAAACATGCTTTCAATAAGAATAAATCATTGTATTCATGATTTTCATATAAACTCTAAATCAATACCATAACCCGGTAAATTAATTAGTCAGTTCCCAATGGTATGAATTCTTTACAGCTAAGAAAACATGCTTGATTTGATTATAGTTTAACTTTCGGCTATCCTATGAATCATAAGAGAGTATAAGGTTGTGATACAAATTGATAGGAAACTAATTATATTGCATCAAATTAGTTTATCAAACATGCATACAATTATTAAGCTTTTTGTATGATTTTTTATTATAGAAAAAACTAAAAAGACTTACCGTTTTGTCGACTGTTATTATCCATAATCATTCTTCGGATTATACTACTCATTTATAGTTCTTCAAGACTTTTTTCGTACAAAAAAATTGTTAGTCTTCCTCTCACTAAAAGCGGCAACTGGTCTTTTTGGATTTAGGTTAAAGGAATGCATGAATCTATATCATTCCTTTTGTAGGCAACTACACCAAAACCTTAGTTGTATAAAACTCATAACTGATAAATCTTTATGATCGGAGACCACAGCCCACTACATTGATTTTATCAATTTAGTCTCTGAATTATCAGTTCAAGCTTAATTGTTAAGATTTATATCATCTCCTTCACAATACCCAAATTCAACCTGCGTACTAAACTTATAAGTTTATAATGCATTTTTACCTATTGACGTAATACATAATTAATTATATATAATATTATTAATCTGTATACTTTTGTTATTGGACTAACTTAAGACAATGACCGAATATATATTTAGCATATCGGTCCATAAATATTCCAACAAAATAATTAGTTATTTTTAACCTTCAAAATTCCATATCTTTTAAAATCTAACTAAAAAACACATATATTTCTATTTTAAAAAACAAACAAAATAAAATCAATGAATAATATTCTTGCATAATTTTTTTTCCTAAATTTCATAACTAAATTATAGTTAATTCTGAAACTCAAATACAATTGTTTTTAGCAACCAAAGTGAACGTAATTGTGTAACTGGAATAAAACTTTTTTAGCAACTAATTTACGCGTAATTCCGCAACTATAACATAATTATTATTTATAGAGTAATTTTGCAACCAAATTGCACGCATTTCTGCAACTATAACACATTCTAATTTTTTTTTTAAAAAAATCAACACAAAAATATCCATATTTTTGCAACCAAAGTAATATTTAGTTATTTCACCTAATTAACACTTATTTTCACAAAAACAAATTGCATTTTATTTTTTTACTTAATCACACTTATTATAACCACATTTTGAAGCCTACTCGATACCATTTTCTTATATAATTCTTGACCAAAGCAAACTTCTTGAAATCTCCCTAATAAAAAAAAAGTATTGAATTCTTACCAACCTTGAGTTGTCTCACTTATCTACACTGAAACTCATATACACAATGTACTTGCACACATCAAAACATACTTGTTAATGTTCTCCTTAAACTACTTGTTAATGTTCTCCTTAAACTACTCAAACCGAAAATAACCCGCAACATGATCTATTAGGTTACGGTTTTGTTTAGTCGTTTATTTAATTAGTACGGCAATTACTAGCTATTTTGGTCCTTAAAAAATTCTTATCTACTTCTAATGTTTTTTAAAGCTTGTCGATTAAATCCAGAGAATGACAAATATACACTATGAAGTACGCTTATCCATTTTAGAGTAATTGTTTTAAACAAAATATATATATTTTTAAATAAATATAAATTTGTTTACCAATATTTTTTTGTTTTTATTTTTAGTTATGTAACTACTTCAGTTACTGTGTTGTTCAACTTAAAAATTAATTTTAATAAAATAAAATTAGTTTTAAAACTTTTATCCATGCAACAAGTTTAGATTATGTTTATTAACCTATATTTTTTAATACAAGTTAAATTTATCGATTTTTATGTTTGATTATAGAAAAAAAAAGGTTACTTTAAATATTGTTTCTTAGGACAATCAATGAGCAGAGATGTTTCAATGAAATTCAAACACTGAAAAAACAGAAGATTTCAAACCAGAACCGATCCTCAACGAATTTTTAAACACTGATAAAGTTTAGTACAAAAGTGACATTTAATGTACTTAGACCCACCATCTTAACCCTGCTAGACCATGTCTCTAAATGTCCAAAACATGTAGATGGCTGATAACATAATCGAACATAATTAAAGTAACAGTCCAACTGATAGGTGGACAAGAGCTTTACCAATATATATAAAGCCACGACACTTATGTTGCGAAATAGAAAGCGGAATTGGTGGTGGATGGAATAAAATGGTGGCTAGGAAATTGTGAAGTACTAGTAGTAGCTGCAACTGATGGTGCAGTACTAATTGTTGTCCAAGAAGAGAATCCTGATGATGCTGCAGAGGAAAATATTGGAAGTGAATTCGACCACGCACAAGACGGGTCCTGCGTTTCGGACGAATCTTCTTGCATATTCATCTCTGTTGCTCTTTCCTGTAATAAAAAAGGATGAAACCAAAATAAACAAGTTATATACTCAACCCATTGACAAAGGATGCAAAAGTTGTCTTACTCGACCGACCAGTTTGTCTGATCCAAAAAAAAACAAAATAGAGCATTGACATAACCTTCATACCCAAAGTCGGCATTGTAGATAAAAAGTAGATTGTTCGAACTGAAATCCAGGTCGGATTCAGGTTTGGCCATTTATATTAACCGGTCAGATTTGGCTACTAAAAATAGTCAGTTTTGGCCATAATTTGGACAGGACATTCAGTAGTGGGTTAAAAATAATCAAGCTTTATATTAAAAAGTTCAAGAAACTAGATTGAAACTAAATCGGTTCTGGGTAGCCTGTAAAAAGTCCGGTACAGATCGGGTCCGTCCTGACAATCTTATTTGCTAGTCTTTTGGTATCCGACCAAATTTGTAAATCCAAATAAAAAACTTATAAAGATTTGGTCTTAGTCTTAGTAGTTGTTCTATACTATTTCATAACACTTCGATATAACAAAAAATCATAGCTCAAAGAACCTTATAGTTTGGAAAGAAACTGAAAGGTACACCCCGTATTTGCGAGTGATCAAAGGCCATAATAGTGCCGTGTGGGATTTGAAGACCTGATGCGGCTGAGGCTGAAATCTGTAGCCAAACGAAGAACCAATCTTTAGCCATATGCATTTTTCTAAAATCTAAATAGATATTTCCAACATTACCCTTCCGTCCCTGTTGATAAGTGTGTCATCCCAGGTAGTTGGGAAGTAAAAGCAGTGAGCATTATTGTTCTTGTTAAGAGGAGAAGATATTCCCAGTTTCAGCTCAAGATTTTGGTCGCACTCTGCTTTAATCAGAATGAAAATCGATTCAATCTCATAATAACTGTACCAAAAGCAATTATGAATGCCTTTAGTGTCAAGAATACTATTTTCTAGAATGACAGATATTGAAAAAGTTGTCTTGCTTTTCATCTGAGACAAGCTTTTTATGTTACTAAATTTGTCCATTATGTTCTAAACTACCTACACAATCTCAGTAGATGAGATTAGCAAAATATGTTACACAAGCATAAGATAAATGTTATAATGCTTCAATGATTTTAGCTATGGTTTCTTCACATGTTCGACTAGAATAGATTAAAATTTCACACAACATGTTAATAATTATAAAATCCGTACCTCTATTTTTCGATATCTCTCCTACATATGAGCTTGGTTCAAAGTTCGTCACAGCTTCCTTTCCGTTACAAGTTATAGCTGCTTTATCATAAGCCCTGATATCCAAAAGCCAATTGACTAAACATCACAAACCGCGAATCTACGACTATTACATGAGACATTAAAGTTACGAGAAATATAACACACCTTGCTGCGTCTATCTCGCTCTCGAATAGCCCAAGATAGATGTACCTTCATATGCAAAACTGTATCTTTAACCTCTACTTCCAAGCTAATCAAACCCTTTAGGATTCTAAAAATTAAATAAAATAAAACAAAAAACAATTTACTTCTTGCCGAGAACTTGACCCATTCGAGCTTCCCATCTACCGCATTTGTGCAAAGTCACTCCTCTATATCTCGAGCTTCCACGGGAGAATCCCGTGCTCTGGCGACGCAGAATGTGCACAAACTCTTCCTTGGTGTAATTACTCATCTTCATATCAAGTTGGACATTTCACACCACTAATTACATAAAAGCAAGTAGCAGATAATATAGTCATCCGCGACAAGTATCGGATCGCGGTCAAATTAAACTTACTTGCTTAAGATCCTCATCGTACTCGCTAATATTGAAATTAATATCTGCATCAACACCGCGGAATTTGATCGCAGCTCGATCATATGCCCTACATCATCAAAATCCAAGTATGGAAACAAGTATTGTATACGTTATATCTATATACTGATGCCGGGTTAACCAAACCAAACCAGAGCTAAACCAAGCAATGAAAACATGATTCAAATAGCAGTTTATATCTAAAAGTACCTAGCTGCATTATGTGCAGTGTCGAATCCACCTAGAACAGACAAGAAAACTTCAAATCATTATCATTATACTTCAAATATAACAAAGGAGAACATGAACTGCAGATTGTTTCATATATAATTGTCATTACCCAAATACAGCTGCTTCCCACAATCCCTGCGAACAAAACAAGCAAGCGCTAGAATCATAATCACACTAGACTGACAATGAAGATTAGTCACTGAAAAGACAAGACTAACCAAATGTGCGATTCCCATCGTCCGGTTCTTCTATAAAACGTAACCCCGCGATACTGCGAGCTCCGCGACTTAGGCCCACGCCTGCTCTTCTTCGTCTTATTCTGGGTGTGGATCGCCATCCTCTGCTCCTCCGCCGCACTCTGTCTCACTTCTCCCAGACCAAGATCCGATCGCTTCATCGACGACGGTGATGCGTCAACGCCGCCTCTATTTCCGTTCACCGGGAAAAATTGGAAGGTTCGTCTATACCCATCGTCTTCGATTTCACGACCGACGATGTTCTCATTGAGGATGCTGAAGGAGTAAGAGCGAACGACAGGGGTCGAGTCTTCGCCGGCGGTGGTGGAGCTAGCGTCGGCATTAAATACGACGGGGTTGTTAAAACTTCTAGAAACTTCGAGAAGGTTCTCAGTCGAACCGGCCAGTTCGTCACTTAGGTTAAGATCGAGCATCCCTAGGAATGAATTGGTTTCCACTTTCAATCGATTTTGGTAGTTAAGATCACATAGTTAGGTAGGTTTAAGAGGCAAATCGGAGATAAACTTACAGAGATCGAAGGGGTTCTAGAGAGAGAGAGCGAGTGTTGCGTTTGACTGTTTGTAGAGAGGCTAGAGAGAGAGATGAAGATAGGGGAGAGGGAATTATGCGAAAAGGGGAAGATGGGACGTATGAGATAACAAGTAACTGCTCTACTTTCTGCCATTTTTGTATTCATCGAGATTTCTTCTTCTTCTTTTTCTAGCTACACGACAATTTTCTCTATTTTGGCGCGTGGTTTTCTTTGTCTTCATTACCGTTTTAAAAACATTAAAGAAGAACTAACCTCATCTAGATTAGGTGTATTTGTTTCATCTTCTTCTTTCTATTTTTGGTTTAACTTATATTAATCATAGTTGTTGGGTTTATTTTGTGTTTATTGTTTTGTTTAGTAATGTTCTGTTTTGGATTATTTTAATATTGGACTTAAGTATAGCTACAAAAGCTACGAATTGAATTATATATAAGTGAGAACAATAGCGGCTAAATACTAATTATTTTTTAATCAAAAATAATGTTTTATTAACCATTGAAAAGGCTTCATCATTGATTAGTTGGGTCAAGATCGTTTATACACATTTGAATTTTAACGTAAGACACCAATACAAAAAAGAAATAAGAGGTCCGTTTTAGAAGAAAATTTCATCTGATTTCAGGCATCAAACACCTCTCCAATTCTGATTCCATGCCAATCTCTTTATTCTGAACAATCACTCAAGAGTCTATTAGGGAAAAACATCACCTCCAACTTTACCATTTAGAATAGAACCAAGAGCATTCTTGAGGAGAAAGATTGAAAAAATTTCTGCAGAAAATAAGAAAGTTTGGTTGCAACAGAGATGAAAGAACTAATCGGAATTAGGGTTTAAATAGCCCAAACCCAAACTTTCGAGAAAAGTAATTGCCAATAGATGATTTGGAGTTTTAAGATAAGGGAAGCTTATCTTATTTGTAGAGTTTATAGACCATTTTGCTAGGAAGTCTGATGCTTGATTCTGTATACGAGATATGTGCTTGATGCGCATCTTTGAAGAAATCAGACTTCTGCAAGTCTTGATGAGAGGACAAAGATACCAAGGAGATTTCCCTTCAGCTAGAAGATTGATTAGTAACAAACAATCTGATTCAATGTCGACATTAAACCATCTGTTTTTTGAAACAAATGACCAAACCTTCGAGAAGCACTTTGGCTTCAGCTAACATAGGCGAAAGCTTCCCATATGTGTTACCAGAACAATGGATGATATCACCATTGCTATTACGAATCACGATCCCACCACTTGACTCTCCATTGCTGATACAGGCAGCATTCACGTCCATCTTGAGTCTGTCTGCTTCAGGTGCAATCCACTTAAGGTAATCAACTTTTTTTGATTTTTCTGAAAGTAGTAGTGCATCCCAGACTGATACTTGCATTCATAGCATGCTTCCAGTGCTTACTTTTAAGCTTGTTAGAAATATCAAGACCAATAATAACTCTGCTTATACTGTTAATGGTCTTGATAACATAATCGTAATGATCATTGAACTTTGAGCTATTTTGATTTTTCCAAATCATATAACAAATAATAGCAGAAATAGTGTGAGTAATATGGACTTTAGATTTGGAAAACCAAAACCAGTTCCTAACAATATGCGTTAAAACCATATAGTTTCCAATCTGAATGTTAAATAAACTACTGAAGTGATTCCAAATGATTTAAGAGTAATGGCAACTAACACAAAGATGGTTTGTGTCTTCAGAGTTTGAACACAATTGGCATTTGGAAGCAAGATTAACATGCCTTTTTGCGAATTTGAATCAGTAGAGATAAAGTTCTTTAGTAATTTCCACAGGTGAAAAGAATACTTCCTAGGGGTGAGATGATTCCAAATATTCTTGAATCGACCAGATTTGTTGGAGTGATTCCTAACGTTGTTCCATGTTAGCTTGGTATTGAAGTTATTATCCTAAGAAAGAGCCCAAATCATTCTGGCATCCTTGTTACTGTCAACTTTAACCTTCTCGATATGTTTGATTCTTTCTTCTCGCAGGAAGTTCATCAGATGATCAATACCCCAACGATCATTTTTCCAGAAGGTGTTAACTTTAGCTTCCAATTACTAAATGTTATTGTCAAAACTGTCATGCTTAAGGATAGGAGGATGGTTGTGTCAATCTTCTCTCTAAAAGTCCATATCACCTCTTCTTAGAAGTCATTTAATGTTGTATTCAACAGAGTCTTTAAATGCTACAATTCTTTTCCAAGTAAGAGAAGAATTATTGTTAAAATTAGACATTAAATGATGCTTATTATTACTGTAAATATTATGCATAATATTTGCCCACAAACTGTCATTTTTCCTGAAGTTAAACCATAATTTATGAGACCATGTGAACTGTAAATCAGAAAAATTTCTGATGTTAAGCCCACCTTCCTCAAAAGGCATACAGATTTTAGACCAAGAAGTCCAATGGGTACTCATCTCATTGTAGTTAGATCTTTAGAGAAATCTATTGAAAATTAACTCAAGTTTTCTAACAATGCAGAGGGGAGAGTAGAATTTACATCCGATAACCATGGATGACCATAAGAACAGAGGATATCAAAGTGAGCCTACCCCTATATGTTAAGTGTTTACCATTCCAGTCTTGAATTTTAGAATTAACTTTGTCAATAATACTATAGTAATATCCGGAGAAGTTGTTATTACTAATAATGACACCAAGATAGTTGGTGGGGAGAGACTCAGTAGAGAAACCAGTATGACATTCAAGCTTGTGCACTCTGGTGCACTGGATCTTACTAGAGGTAATTATCTTCGTTTTTCCCTTATTTATTACCTGCCCATAAATTTCTTGATATATGTCAAGAAACTTACTCAACATATCAATAGAATAGTGCAGACTGTTAGTAAAAACAAGTATGTCATCGATAAATGCCAAGCAAGGAATCAGGTAATCAGTTCTAGAGGAGAACTTCAATTTAGGATTAATGTTAATAAGCTTGTAAAGACATATGGTTAGGAATTCTTCCCCAATAATGAAGAGGCTTGGAGACAAGGGATCACCCTGCCTCAGGCCTCTCTTGGGGGTTGAAGTAGCCTAACACATCACCATTAACCAAGATAGAGATATTAACATTAGTAATAAGCTTGTTAATTAAAGTAACAAAATCGGTTGAAAACCCAAAGAGAGAGAGGACTTTAATTATAAAGGAATGAGACATATGGTCGAAAGCTTTCGACATGTCCAATTGGATAACAATATTTCCTATATTAGGCTTTCCACTAATGTCATGAAGCAATTCCCTATCAATAAAAATGTTCTCGTGAATGGAATGGCCTTTAACAAAAGCAGCTTGATTCTTTGATATGATTTTAGGCAAAAGTTTAGCTAGGCTAGAGTTTATAAGCTTAGATAGGATCCTGTTAATTATGGAGCAAAGGCTAATTAGCCCATAATTTCTCCAGTTTGTGGGGTTTGAAAACTTTGGAATAAGGCATATCCCAGTAGAAAAAGTACCACTAAGAATGCTATGACCCTTAAGATAAGAGTTGAGAGCAAGGCATAAGTCATCCTTAATGATATTCCAACATACTTTGTAAAAATGAATGTTGTACCCATCAAGACCAGCAGCACTAGCAGAGCTCATGTTGTTGATAATTTGCCAAAGCTCAATTTCATCAATAGCCTTAAATAACATAGTATTATTCTCATTAGTGACACTGTTAGGAATGGTTTCAAAAATATCATCATTCATAAACTCAAACTCTTCCTCTTTGTTGTTGTAAGGAGCCTTCGTTAAAGTTTCTTTAAAAAAGGTGACAGCTGAAGCCCCAATCTTATCATGGTCCATAATTCATAAGTTGTTCTCTTTGATGTATTGAATTTTGTTTTTCCTCCTCTTCTTAGAAACATAATCATGGAAAGCCTTCGAGTTCATAGCACCATCTCTAATCAAGCTGTTATAGCATTTTTTCCTTTAAAAGGATATCTCATTTCTTAAGGTCGGAATGTAAAAATTATTAGCCTTAACTAGATCAGCTTTAATGTTGTGATTGTTGGAGTTGATGTGGTTATCTTCAAGTCTTCTCACCTCAACTTAGGTTTCTTGTACCTTATTGAAGATGTTCCCAAAGTGTCTTGAATTCCATTCTTAAAGACAAAACTTAAGTATTTTCATTTTAAACCAAAAGATCTGATTAGGCTGCCTGCCTAGATATCTTAAGATTCCAGTTCTTATCAACCAAATTTAGGAAGATTTCATCATTAGTCCACATATCCATGAACTTAAAGTATTTCTTTTTGTTAATAGCAATATTAATGTTAAAGCAACCTAAAATAAGAAAAGGATGAGTTTCATTGTAGATATCAGTCCAATTGTGGTTGATCATGGTACAATTTAACATTTTCCACTTGTTGGCTTTGTTCCAGGTGAACTTGGATCCAATGTACCTAGCATCTTCAAGGTTGCAGCTACCAATCATTTCATTGAAATCTCCATTGTTGTTTTGAAAGAGAGAAGTACAACCAATTTTTTCTTTGGTTGAAGCAACTACATTAAAAGTCACCTATTGTAAGCCATCATTTCTCTATTGTAGAAATGAGCTTTAGATGATCCTAAAGAGTCCTCCTATTAACCCTTTGACATTTAACATATATAACAGTAAGCATGGAATTATTGTTAGTAATAGTATCAGTGACATCACAGTGTAAGCACTGATCATGATTAATGAGGACATCTATCTTAATATCATCAACCCAAGAAAGCCAAATCTTATTAAAAAGATTTGAAGCAGAATTGTTGAAACCCAGTTTAGAAACAATGTTAATTATCTTGTCATCTTTTACCACATGCTCCTGAATAGCAAGAATTTTGATGTTTTCATTTTTTTTATAATGGATTTTATTCTATTGAATGTTGAAGAGTTTTGGATACCACGCAGATTCCAACTAAGAATCTTTATCATCATCAGAAAAGTATTTGTGGTTTTTATTGATCTCTGAAAATTTCAGAGACTTGATTATAATCTTGTTAGGTTTTTCAATTTTTTCACAGATTTCAGCTTTCTATTCAAGAGGACTTTGGAGTCAGGATCATTATAATCAGCAATGTTCCCACCTGGAGTAGCCATGATACTTTCTATATTTTCTTGTCGAGGAGAATTCTTTCTGGTGTTATTTTTGTCTTGTTCATTTTAATCATATTGAGAGTATCCCTGTTTTAACATTTGAAGAGCCACAATGATTTCTGGTTCTTCTGGTACTGAATCTTCCTTGTTGTTTTCTTGTAACTTTGTATTGTTAGAAACATCTTCTTTTTAGTGTTTTCAATTAACTGAGACTGAGCTTCCTGATTTTGATGAACAACAATAGATTGGATTTTAGGCCTGTAAACAAGATTTGGAATTCTTTCCATGTTTTGACTGCTCGTCTTGTTATCAGAAGCTTTATCTACAATGTTTTCCTTTTCCATCACATTCTCAGAGTAAGGCTGATACTTTTTGCAGTTAAGACTTTTATGACCCATATGTAAACAAGAATCACAATAATCAGGAAGATTATTGTAATAAATATCCAACCAACATCTGTCATTGGATCAAATCCAATCCATATGCGGTTATGGATTTTTCTTTAACATCATTTTCAACTAAATCTTGATAAGCATTTGATGAAGCTCTGTTCTTGTCTGGTATCTTGATTTTATAGAGAGTTCCCAAAGATTCTTCTATATCATTTAAACCTTAGAGTTATAAAGGTATTCTGGGGTTTTCTCAATCGAAATCCAGATTATGGCAATGGAACTCTTTTTCTTTATGTTAAACTCAGAAGTCCAGCGCGGAAGCCTCATAACAAAATTGTCAAAATTCTACACATTTCTGGACCATAATCTACAAACCTCCTCCTTCAAATCAAATTCAAAGAAAATGTGACGAGAAACCCAGTTACGCACATTGTAATTTCCTTTAAATTTGAAAGTGCTAAGAAAGTTATTCAAGACATATTTCTTAGGAATGCCAGCAGAAAATTTCACGACCAGAGTGGTTTTCATGTCATAAATCAGAGTCTCTTTGATAGACTTATCATATTGAAATGAAATATAATCATCTTTCACCAAGATGCTGTCAGGATTTAGATCCGAATTTCGATTGAACTTCGGTTTGACTACTTCGAGATAAGATTTATTGGGCTGATTAGTTTCGTAATCTTTAGTTTTATTTCTTGAAGGCAGAGCAGGATAATCCTCTTCTTCAAAAGTTAAATTGTTGTATATTTCCATTGATTCAACAGGAAAAAAGAAGATGAAACAGCGAGGATGATTCAAAGATTGAATCACAATAGGATGAACAAGCAGAAATTAATAGAATTCGCTTCTTGGAAAAAAGAGAACCATTCTTGGAGCAGAGCATCCCATCACCAAATAAAACTCTTATGTAAAGATTATCCACTTCTAATGGTGAATAATCATAAGAATTCTTGTGTTATGCACCATAATAGATCTGTGTAATTGATTGTTGCAATATTGTGATTGTTGATGCATCTATTTACGCATAAAGAAAAGGTTTTTTCTTTATGAATTACGGATTTTGATTATCATCTGCTGGTTTTGATTATCATCTCATAAGATAATAGCCAAAAGCGTATTTAACGGGTTCCTTATGTTTGAGCTAGAAACCTGAAAATTTTCTAACAGCACTGGCAATTACTATGAATCTGGATAAAACTTAGTACAAATACAGTTAACTTATTATTAGACATATGTGCAAACTTTATTATCAATGGAATCAAACAAGTAAATTTCAACAGCCAGAACTGAATGCCAAAGAGCATGTTTTAAGAGTTCAGATCTGTTCAATTAGGTGCCACTAAAAAGGGGCCGCGCTGCGAATGTAACTAATGAAACAAATACATTTCATTCCTTTATAGGAAATTTTAAAGAAAATATTCTCAAGATAAAAAACTGGACCTGGTAATCACTGACGGCGTCAAACAAGGCCTAGCATACAACAATCACAGTAGGTAATTTTGGACTACGGTCCTTCCAAATCTCTCCTGCACATCATTTGGAGTCTCAATCTGAAAAACCAGATACAAAATCAGACCCAACTCATCACCAAATAAAACTCTTATGTAAAGATTATCCACTTCTAATGGTGAATAATCATAAGAATATGCTTACTTGATTGCCAATAAAATATCATTAGTGAATACTTATTTGAATTATTATTTATATTTATATTTATATTTATATTAGTAGTATTAATATTAGTATGAGATTCTTATAAAAAACAATACCAAAGTTTCATAATTATTTTTCATATATCTTTCAGTTATATCGTGTAGATGACAAATTTATATTTGAATATCTATATATATAGCCAGCAGATTAAAATCAGATGAATATTTTATATATTTAATCAAACTATATGTTAATTTTTTTTATTAGTTTTTTTCATATAATTATAATTAATAAACGAATATTTTTTAAGTGTTAAAGGATAATTTTACTACAGTTATATCATTAGCCTACTAATAATGATAATTTTTAACAGATAAATTAAATCAGAAATTGTTTGAAAATTTTATTTTTCTATATGTAAGATTTATTTTTTGTTATAAGTCAAAATTATTATTGTAGAACATATAAAATAATCGATTTTTTTTACTTTTATTTCGTTTGGAGACAACTTTAACATAATTTTTTGTGATGTAAAGTTTTAGGGGTTTTAGATGTTAGGAGTTCATCTAATTGTAATTGAAACCATAAATATATGTTATTAATGTTAAAAGCTTTTTTTATTCCTTACCTTTAAATCTTATTTCATTTATATTTGGTTTCCTATGAAGTTTTTTATAACATTTTGTTACTAGTCAATTTTTTTTACCATATTTAATTTTAATCATGGTATATATATATATATTGTTTTATAATAGAAATTATGACTATTCTATATTCAACCATGGTAATACTACTTCCACTGGAACTACCGTTTTTATTTTGTAAACCACAAGAATAATGTTATTTAGGTTACAATTTTAGTCGTTGTTTTATATGCCTTTAAGATTTTATATATTTTATATGGTTGTTTGTCTTTTATAATCTCTATTTTTTTTCCTTAAGCAAGGTGTGGGTCATTGTTTCAAAATGATTGTATGTTTTTTTAAGTTAACCTGCATCTTTTAAAAGAGGGAACCACAACAATCGTGTTAAGCAGTAAGAGTGAGCGGTGGATTGTATTTGAAAATTATGGCGTATGTTACACATTTTCATAATTGGTTTTGTGTATTTGTTGAAAATCACCCAATTATAAAAATTTAAAATAACTATTCGAATTAAATTTCAAAATCCAGACCATGTTCTCTCGCGTGATGAAATTTATTGACCATTTATGTTCTCCAATATAATTATTTTTTATATAAAAAATGTTCATTTTTTATATTAAATTTGATATTTATTTTTATATTATTATCATGGATGGTTACATTTGCAACAAATATTTACCAATATGGAACTAAAAGTTAGAGTTTTTGTTATAACATCTTCTACGAGAAGCCTTTGTAAGATTCTTTAGTGATAAGGCGCTCAAGCCACATCTTTTTTGTACTTTATGCGATATTTTTGTTTAGATAAAACATTTGGTGTAATCTCGAAGTCCCTGGTTGCACTCCCACTAATAGATTATATAGTTGATGTTGAAGTGGCTAGAAGTCTTTGAGGGGGTTTTTAAAGTCAAACAACATTTTGAGGACTTAGTTCGTATTAATGATTATTTAGCTAATTGTTTTAAAGAGAGAAGCTCAACACTTTTAGAGAGAGAAAATATATTTGTTTATCAATCACTTTATTCCCAAAAATAGGGTGGTGCTTTTATAGTACATAAGTAGGTCCCAAAAGTCTAACAACTTGCTAATTGCATGACCAGACCTTAATTATATTGTTTAATTTAAATTAGTCATTTTTCTATTACATAATTAACAATCTTTCATAAATAAACTTTCTTTATTAAATAAACTCTCTCATCTTTCATTCTCCCTTATCAGTAGCCCCACGGTCATTGTGAACATATTTTTAGGAAGGACTGTTAGGTATCCTTCGAATCTTATTCATTGTTTTACCCTCGAATTCTGACCAGATTCCAAACTCTAGTGACTTCATGCGATCTTTTTAGCCTCGAATTTGGAGATAACATATGCTTCTTAGTTTTGGGTCTCTTCGGAAATTTCAATATGAAACTGCTTCTTAGTGTCGGGTCTCTTCGAAAATTTCAATACAAAACTATATATGTAGCCCCCCAGTCTATGTAAAAAAGAATGTTGACAAAGACTGCTAGCATCTAAGAAAAAAGCTCTCCCTCAAATAATTATCTCCCCATAAATTTTGGACCAACTGTTCCTCGAACCTCGATATTCGAAGGTCTGCCCAAAATTTTCAACAAGTCTCTTCGAACTTTGTAAAAATCTTTCAAAGCATACCAAACGTTTTCCCGTCTTTTCTTTAGTAATGACGTCACAAAAACAAAACTCTAACCATTTCACTAAGCACTTTTCTGTCACATCACAAATCAGTTCAACTTTTTTGGCATTCCTCTTTTCCTGACAAGGATTTTTTAGCCAAACTTTTCCACTTCCCCATGCTATTTTTGTACTTACTTCACTCATTATGCCCCTAGGCAAACAAGCCATGCATCCTTGGGCCTTAACCTTTCTTGAAGCCCAAATTTCCTCTATAAAATTTCTTTTCCCATTCATTCTATAGATACACTTCTTAGAGAGATAAAGTTCTGTCAGTATATTTGTAGAGAGAGAAAGTACAGCTTATGCCCCATAAAATCCGTCGAATTCCTAAGTGGCTGCTTATTAGTCAAAAGTTCAAAGAAAAAAATAGTTGTTGGTACCTACATCCATCCTACACCCGAGCCACTTGTCACCACCTTTTACGATACTTAGCCTCCCCCGAAAAATTATTCTGTCGTTATTCCTTTTAATATTTGCTTTCAGTCCCTCAACACCAATTGTTCAACCCTTAGCAATAATTGCCTCGAAGCGATGGGGAAAGATAAGCATAAAAAAATCTCTTCTTCCAAAAGAAAAAGGCATCACAAAGATAAAAAAAATATTCCACGGAACACAAACGCGCAAAAAGCTCTCCCTCCGATGTTCACAGCCCCACTATCTAGCCCCATGTTGATACTCGACCTCAATAACATAAAGTCGAAGGCTCTGGGTCAGATTTACCTGCCGCTCCCTCCATAACTGCTGAAAGAAGTCCCAGGTTCACTCCGGACATTCCTCCTCAAAGTTTAACCTAGGAAGAAATTGCACAACTGCCAAAAGTTAGAGTGATTGACGAAGAAGTTCAGTCAGTTAAATCAGATGCCACCAGATACCAAAAGGCAAAATAAAATTAGTTGAGTCTTCCAAATTAAACCAAATAGCCCCCAAACCAGTTGAGAAAAACACCGGTGAGCCTTCATTAGCCTCAACAAGCCAAGAGACTGCCAACCCTCTTAAAAATACCAAAGAGTAGTCTTTAAGAGGAGCTCCAAAATCTAAAAGGGACATCACCCTTCCCCTCAAACTTGATTCCATAGTTGGCAACAAAATCCGAGGCATAGAAAAAAACATATTGTGATTTTTCACAACATCAAATACAAATAATTTCAGCCATCCGAAGAGACTATGCTGAGGACTCAGTGGGGGATTCTTCCTATATAACCATCAGATCTTTGAGCCAAGGAGAAACACCTTTGTCTGTAAAAGACGACGAATTGGTCGTGTATACAGAAGTCATGAACTGGGAGTTAAGGTATCATTTAGATCTATTTTTTATCGAGTACTTTGCCAAAATCAATCTTTGTCCCACACAAGCAGGTCCCAACATGTGGTACACATTTATGGCATGTATCATGGCATCAAGGATTTATGGGAACGAAGTTTTTTTGGAAGAGCTCATCGAGCTGTTTGGTCTGGCCAAAAATCCATTATTCCCCTTTTACTCGCTCACATTTGGCCGAGGTCAAAAAGTAATGAAAGACTTACTTGAAGCTGACAAGAAGTGGAAACATTAGTTCATTTTCTTCTCAGGACATTGAGAGACGGGCTCTGAATCATCTCCTTCGAATCTACACAAGATCTCTCTTCTATGGACCAACAAATGTATGTACTCTTTAAATTTTTTTATATAGTTTTAGCTATCTTAAATATTAATTACTCGGAATTCTATGTAGCCATGACCGGCGTCTCCAAGCCCTATGCTGACTTTGTCTTGAATGCCACAACCGTCTTTACTAAATTAAATGAATGGGCTAAAAAAGCTTGAGAAAACCAATTCCAACTCTACTTTATGAATACCAATCTCATTAAAAGCCGATTGTGGAGATTGAACCCTTTGGAGTGGTTATCCTTAGAAGAATTGATGACTCCTCCCTCTTAACAAGAAGTCCTCAAACGACTTGTAAATATATCATCATATATCTTCTGAAGCGCTCTCGAGCTAAAAGTCATCTAGATGAGAATTCTGAGGGGAAGGTTTCAGTAAAAGATCAAAACTCTGATTCTGAAGGAGTAAATACTCTTCCGAAAGTGACTATTCCCCCAAAAAAAACTGATACAACTAAAACCTATACTTCCACTCCTCGGAAAGCTCCAATTTACCAGGTGAGGAAAAAATAACCGAAGAAGAAACAGATTATTCTAGAGTCTATCCAAGAAATATCCAAAGGTGCCGGAGACCAAGAGGGAACCAATTCTGTCCAAACACGAAATTCCCAACCAAGTCCTCAACCAAACATCAACTTTTCCCCAAAACTAGCTCATCTTTCTATTCCCAGAAGTCAGCCGCCTCAAGCTGTTGATACACTTATTCTGACAGGCGAAACCCCGAGCTTTAATTCGGCTGAAATAGGTTCACCTAATAGTTCCTTCGAAGTTTCTAATGGAAATGACTTTTCCCATAGTGTTCGAAGACTGATTCACGCCTCAGTCACAATGGGGAAAAAGATGCAACATCTGGAAAATAGGAAAAATCATTACAAATTCAAGGCTTCACTTGCTTCCTCCAAGTTCAAAGAGATCAAACACCAACATTCTATTTTAGAAAAGTAGGTTGACGCTCTCTTTGAAAAGATGGTTGCCTCCGAAATTATGTAATGCTTCTGGAGAAATGTTGTCAAGACGAACGAGACCTCTACAGTAAGAAAACTTGTGCCCAAGAAAAATTCATTGTGTCTCTTAAGCAAGCACTCGAACCTTCGATAAAAGGCTTTAAAGAGTGCCTCGAAGATTTTGAGAGGATAGTGGAAGAGAAAAAATATCTTATAAGGAATCTTGAGAAAGAAAAGAACGCTGTTGTAGAAGCATACGCTACTAAATGCATAGACAAGATGAACGCAATGGATGCAACCATCCGATAAGGGCTAATCACAGAAATCCATGAATGCTACCCTGATTACGACTTGGGTAGTTTTTGGAAACTTGTCCCTCCAGAAAATCGTAACCACATATCCGTGGAACTTTCCGGATCTAACGCCAAACGTACATTTCTCCAGATTTAACTTCAAATTGACTTTTTCCAAGTTGATAAAAGTCTCTTCAAAATCAACAAAGTGATCTTCATCTTTCAAACTCTTAACCAAGATATCATCAATATAGACTTCCACATTTTGCCCAATTTGGTCGGTAAAAGCTTTATTTATCAAGCGCTGATAAGTTGCCCCCGCATCTTTCATACCAAATGACATCACCTTGTAACAATACAAGCCTCTCCCAGTAATAAACGAAGTATTTTCTTCATCCAGCGGATCCAACCTGATCTGATTATATCTCGCATAAGCATCCAGGAACGATAACAAGCGGTTTCCTAACGTAAAATCCACTAGGAACGGATCCTTTGGACAAGCTCTATTCAGATCCATGAAATCTACACACATTCGCCATTTGCCATTCTTCTTCTTTACCAAAACTGGATTTGATGCCCACAATAGATATTGCGACTCTCGAATGTGGCCTATGCTTAACAACCCCTCTACTTCTGCAATTATCATCTCGGATTTCTCCTGAAAAAAAGGTCTTCTTTTTTGTATGATAGGCCCAACATTGTTCATGATCGAAAGCTTATGACAAATAATCTCCGAGGGCACCCCTGTTACATCTTCTGCACACCAAGCAAACATGTTTAGCTCTGTAGATAAAAACATAATCAATTTCTCCCTTAACTCTTAAGAGAGATTTGTTCCAATATTTAAACTTTCCCTTTAGGGTATTTTTAATCTTCATAATCGTCATCAGGCACAAAAAGTCCTGGAGAATCTCTCAGATCATCAAAAGGCATTATTTTTTAGAGAGTCCCCTTTAACTGCTATGCTTTCTCTGTCTCGCTCTCTCGAACTTGCTTTGAAGACAAAACAATCTAGTAACCTTCTATAGCCACCTTCTGGCTATTTTTATCGTTCCAATATTATTTCCCACAACATACTTTAAACATTGATGAACCATGGAAATAACAACATGCATCTTTGACAACCATGACCTTCCTAGAATAGCATTGTAAGACGTTGGTGCATCAACCACTATAAAAAAAAATTCGACCTCTTTTCTGAAAGGCCCTCTGCCAAGTTTCACTATACTCTCGAATTCTCCAAAAAATTCTGTTGTTGCCCCCGTGAAACCCACGCTAGTTCTATTTGATCCTCGAATTACGGGGGGGGGGGGGGGGGGGGGGTGGGGGGGGGGGTAAAAAATTCTTGTAAGTATCCATGAACAAAATATTGGCAGAACTACTAGTGTCAATCAAGATCTTATGCACATGATCACCAGCTATTCCCGCGGTAATTACCACTGCATCTTCATGTGGACCTGCCACATTTATCATGTCATCGTCATCAAAGCAAATAATCGGGGAGGGAAGGCGGTTCATCTGTATTGAGGCTCTTACTTCCAATTGGGTAGTCAAATTAACAATGTGCCTCTTCCGTAAGCTGTTTCAAGTATTATGTAGCAATATCATTACAGGTATTCTGTAGCAAGTATTCTGTAGCAATATCAAAAGCGTCAACTTCTTCAAAAATAACCATCGTTGTATCAACACTTTTTAGAACAACCTTTGCCATCGGATTTCCCTGGGAGTGATTTTTCACAAAGTCTGTCAACTTACCATTTTCAATTAACGCATGTACTTCTCTTTTCAAGGCAGTCTACTCTTTTGTATCATGTCTAATATCTTCATGATATTTAGAGTACCTGCTACTACTTCTATTTTCCCTCGGAGTCTGAATAAGAAAAGGCTTCTGGAACTGTACTGTAGCTTTTGCTTTGTCAAATATTGTTGCCACACACTCAGTTAATTATGTAAAGTAGTTTGGACGAATCCATTTATTTGATATAGGTCTTGTTCCCTGTTCTGTATTGTATGTCTGTTGATTCGTTCTTGGCTCGGAGGATATTGATTAACTGTTTTAGGTTGCACATTTGCACGAGGCCCTTGGTTGCTGGATTCAAATCTTTGGAAATGATTCTGCTCTAACTGATCACTTGATCTTTTTTCCGAATCTTGAGTTTCTTCTACCGGAATCCGCTTTTCGACTTGGTCAAGAAGAGCTCTGAAAGTCATCGTCTGACTCTCAACTACAATATTCTTTTAAAGTCTGGGGAGAAGTCTCATTCTAAACGCTGTCAATGCCACCAAATCTTTACAATATTCCATTTCAGTTTTTATCTTCACAAAACGATTGGTATAGTTCTTCAAACTCTCTCCAACCCTTTGCATGTACTATATTATCGTATCTCCATTGGCTCTAAATTTATTGCTTCCTACAAAATGTTTTCGGAAAATGTTCCAAAACATATCAAAAAATTTAATGTAACCCTGCGGAAGCCTGTTGTACCGCTTGGAAGCTACCTATTTGAATGTCTAAGAAAAATCACTACGCAACAATTTATCATCATCATCATCAAAATTGATCATAATTTTGTTTAAATTTCTCAATATGGTTATGAGGATCTTGCGTTCCATCAAACGTTTCCAACTTAGAGATGTCAAATGCTATGGGAGGTTTCTAGAAATAATTTTCGAAGACAAATGATGAGATCTCGAGTTGTGACATGTCCTGTAAACATTAGTCCTCCAACTTTCATGATTCAGAGCATAAAGACCTTATTCGGAAGGCAATGTGTACTGCTGCTTCCATTCAAAATCCTACTGCTCAAAATTTTGGTTTTCCGCTGGAAAATTCCTCTGGTTATAAACTTGCTCATCAACTTTGCTTTTATCAATATAGTTCTTTTCCTCCCGAATCTTCTAGTTCGATGGTGATCTACATGCTTTCTGTTATATCTTCTCTTCCGATGATTTCTTTCAGATGATGATTCTAACGAGCTATAACGAGAATAATCACTTGACTCAGAAGACTCATGGTGACGTATTTCCCTTCTCCTCAAAAAATAACGACCATGCCCTTTATACATATCATCCTTGCCCTTAGACTAATGATAAGTTTCACACTCGACCTTTTCATTCTCATTTTCCCTTCAGATTTCGGAACGAAGATCTCCAAGTGTCGCTTCTTTTTCAGACTTTAAATATCTCAATTTGCTCTAACAACTCATTTATTTGAGCTACCAAAATCGACTCCTCTAAAATAGCCTCAGCACACTGATCATCATGATGGCCCTCGAAATCCATATTAATTCGATAAATGTTTCCTGCGAGATTCTCCTCACAATTGTTCATGTCTAACTTCCCATGTCTTCCATCAGTTTTCTTTCGTAAATTTAGGTTTTGGAAAATAATTTTGGGTACCAATCGTCGAATTCCCACAGATGGCGCCAATGAAGTGGCTAGAAGTCTTTGAGGGGGGGGGGGGTCATTTTTCCCATAATAAGGTGGTGTTTTTATAGTACAGAAGTAAGTCCCACAAGTCTAACAACGTGCTAATTGCATGACCAGTCCTTAATTTTGCTGTTTGCTTTAAATTAGTCATTTTCTATTACATAATTAACAATCTTTCCTAAATAAACTTTCTTTATTAAATAAACTCCCTCATATTTCATTCTCCCTTATCAGATGTCATCTTATAAAATCTTGTTGTCAATGAACAAATCACAAAATAACGTCTGGAGGGTTTGGAAAATGTGACTCAATTTTGAAAGAAGTTGGTTAAACTAAGTGAGAGCACTTCCCCGGATGGTAATGGTAAATGTGCAACACAATAAAATATCATCACTTATAAACCCCCTAACATTTTGTTTAAATTTTTTATAGTGTGATGATTTGGGTTATTAGTACCATCATATTCATCCATTTCATACTGGTTAAACTTTGGGTAAAACCCCTGCTCAAAGATTTATACTACGAACAGAGACAAAGATAAGTAAAAAAAAATGGGTTGGATCCCATATAAATATTTTGCATGAGGGTTAACATGCCTATATAAGCGCTTTGAGTTTATGGTTGAACCAACTGTTGGCTCCGGGCTTGGTAAGGGTTAGTTTGTTGTACACCATCAATTTTTAGATGAAATTTGTATGGTTCAAGCTAGCGTACCAGGGGTTTGGTTGACGGATACAAGGGTCAAATGTGTAGTTGATGGGTTAGGCCAATCTATCAAGATTGGTTCATACTTATAGGGAGAGGAAATGGTTGATCTCTAATTCTATGAAGATTAGGAGGCCCGCCAAGAATTTTTTTGTTGGACCTTATGAATGATTATTTTCGAGTTATTCCTTCGACTCTCTAACCTTCGAGAGATCGACTCGTGAGCTAAAGGCTTTATGGTGACGTCTTGGCAACCAATTTTTGGTATGTAATTAGTGTTGCATAAGTTCAGAAGATGTAAATCGTCCCATTTCTCGGAAACGGTCATACCAGTTATAAGATAAATTTATGAGCATAATCTCGACTCAAGCTTAGGTTGCAGATCCTCCCCATATTGTGTCTGGAGTTCTTCCAATTACGTTTCTCACATATCATCCATTTATCCCTGCAAATCACCAGAAGGACGGTAAAAATAAGACTGATAAACATGAAGGATGATAGCAGAATGATTGGATTAAGCAGAAGAATCATACATGTCTAAGTTTTTTGTAGTATAAACTGAGGTTTAAATGAACTTGATTTTGGAACCTTGGCTTCTCACTAATAATACTAAAAATAGTATGGTAAATCTGGGTTATAAGATGCTCTTATCAAAATATTATATCTTAAAAAATATGGAAGATGATCTGTAAGAGTCGTAAAAAAGTGAAAATGATGGATATTTGAATAAGGTTTAATTATCCAAAAAGGCAGACAATTAACTGGATATTTTTTTAGTATTTTAAATGTGTGTTTAATCATTTGTATAATGTTACAATATGGATCTATAATTTACTTTGACATAATTTAGTTTTTATACATGGAACATAATAAATTTACAATTTTTATAAAATTGGACCTCGCTACTAAAAGTGGGAAGGTTGAGTTCAAATCTATATTAATTTAATTTTGAATTTCTACGACTTGTGATTCATGACAAGTTGGTGATCAAAGATAAGCTCATAAAATTGGGTTTGAATGTCACTCCTAATTTGTTATTTGTTATTTCGTTGTTAAAATCTTAAATCATATACTTTATAATTATGTTTTCGCTCAAATCATCTCGGAAGCGTTGTAATTTAAGCTCGACTTCGCCCTTACTGGTCATGATTAGATTCGTGACATTGTTATTTGTGTCGCACTTGCTTTAGATCTACCATCTACATTTTTTTTGCGAAAGATGAACTCAATAATATTTGGTCCCCCCCTCCCCTTTTGCCTTTTTTATATCGCATGCTTACTGACCTCCGGTTCAGATTTCTTGACACCAAAGTTATATGACATGTTTGAGCCTTTAGTTTTTAGCATGTCTTACTTAAGTTTGTTTGTACTTTACATGTTCTCGTTTTTTAGTGCATCTTGATGTGCTCTTTGATATCCAACTGGCGTTGTTTTAACATTTTTGGGTTCTTTTTTTAGATTGTACTATTTTTTCTACCGGTTGCTAGCCTTTTAGATAGTTATTTTTTTGAATTAGATAGATCCATTGATTCCCGCTCACTAACATATGTTAGGTTTTTTACTATTGTTATGTTAGTTTTCAGCCCAATAGGTTCTATTTGTAGACTTCTCCAAATTATGCTTTCAAGGTTGTGGTATCTTTGGTTTAGGTTTCATTCTAATTTGTTTGGAATGTCTCCAATTATATATAAAACCTCTTTTAATTTATATATTTAATGTTTTATTTTTTTATAACTTTTTAAATATTTTTATTTTTATTAAATATATATAATTTTATTCAAATTAAAATATATTACATTAAAAATCACATATAGGTCAAAATAAAATTAGAAATACTAAATTGTTTGTATTAATAAACAAATAGATGCTAATAGTTACATGTCAGAAAAATGCTTTTTTAGAATCGTTAAAAGATTTCAAACCTAAAATTATTATGAGACCAATATTTTTTTAAATTTTTTTTAAACTAAATAATTTTAAATTTAAACTAAACCATGCATATTAATGAAAATTAAGGATTACAGAAGATATAGACATTTGAAGTCTATTATTGATTATGATTGTAGCTAAAAACAATAAGTTTTTTTCAAATTTTAATACATAGAGGAAAGACCATCCATTGATACTTTATAGAGATATTTCTTGTCCAACATACTTGATGTAGTTCCACTTTAGCCTCATCATATTCTATGACACCAAAGAACTTCTCATTTAGCTAAATATTTCATTGGTGTCCACCTGTTGTACCTGTAACAATGAAAAATGAATTGATCAATAATATACATGCCAACTTGGTTAGTGTTGGATAATAAAATAGGAACTGAAAAAAGAAATGGAATAATAAGATAAAGTTTTCATCCTTAAGTAGCCTAAATTGATATTTTCAAGAAGATGATTTCTTTTAATTTATCCGCGGTAACATTAATAGGAAAGTCATATATAGATTTTGACTGGGTAACCCATTTTGATACCAGTCAGCAACAAAATTTTGCTCACGATAGAGATGTTTTATAGTCATTTGGCGCTTGATTAGCCTTCTACAACAAGCCAATATAATGGTGAGAAACCAATGAGAATTTCTAAAACTAATCTTTCCAATCAAAACCATTTAATCATATTCAATGTCAACTTGAGTTAAGTTATTTGAGTTGTATTAGGTTAAGCCATCTAGTAAGGCTCTGGTTTCAGCTATAAGGGAAGATTGTTTTCCATAAAAGTAACCTATAGCCTTTTAAAAAAAACAGTAACAACTTTATTACACGATTGAGAATTACATAATGTTTAGGACTAAATTGTGAATTACAAAGAGATTAGGGGATAAATGCTAAAAGCAAAAGAATGGAAGACTTAGGGAAAAAATATCAACACACTATAGGAAGTCGATTGACTCCATAGCTGCAAAAAAGAACCCTTTAGAGAGAGCGAAGTAGAAAGAGAGATCATTTCTTCGACAAAACCCTAATCCGATCCATACAGATTCCCCAACGAACACCTAGCAATCGAGAATAGGCCAAGACTAACATGTCCTAGAAAATCAGAACACCCAATCAGCCAGACATCGATTCCACTTCAACTAGACCTGATTCAACCCTTAGCTTCGAATACTCTCCAAGCTAACACCGAGACCAGATTCGAAACCCCAATTTAACACTCCCTAAAGCTCCAGAATCTTCTGAAACGAGTCTCCAACAAGAACGACAACTCAATCGATCAAAATAGGACGACATGCAAGAGATATTGCTGAATAATCCTACTATGCGAATATGTAAGATTAGAGGTAAAGTGTAATCAGTTCAATTTTAGTTATTAAGTCTTATTTGACCCATGCCCAAGCTATCAAGAACAATCATTGATAGCAGAGGGCTAGGGGGAATAAAGTTATTGAAGTGTAACTTCATTTTACACTTGAGAGTCCACCTTGCAAGCCATTCGGCTGCAAGGTTTTACTCTTTATAAATATGGTTAAGAGACATATCAAAGGTGATTAAGCCTCTGATTCTAGAAATCATTTGCTCGATTAGAACAATTGAGTTTCCAGATTTGAGCAACTGAATTAGAATCTCAGAGTCACTCTCAATATCGACTTTATTAAACTCTTTTATTTTATAGATCGCCAGCCCATCCAACAGAGCTCTAGTCTCTGCTTGGATTGGCGACTTCTTGTCGTAAGTGTTGCCATAGCCTAAGACAAAATTTCCCAGATAATCTCTGACAATTGTTGCACCACTGGTTTCACCAGACTGCGTGCAACTAGTGTCAGAGTTGAGCTTCAGTCTTCCAACTGATGGAGGGGACCAAAAAATGTAATTGATTCTGATTTTGATATCTCTGTGAATGTAACAGCCTAATTCGTGAGCTGCAAGTCATTGTGTTTCCAGTATTTAGCTTTAATAAGGTTAGAGTAATCAAGAGAATAAATAATGTTCCTTATATGCTTAATATATGACTTAGCATAAATAGGAGACCCTCTGAACTTTACATTATTCCTAGCTTGCCATATAACCCAATTTATAATTTGGGGCAAGATAGTTTTCATGTGAAGTTTAGAAGAGGAAGACCATGACCAGTTTCTGGCCATCTGAATAAGAGTCGTAAACATGAAAATCTTAACATATAGCCTTAATAATAGCACCAAAGTAATTTATGGTAATTATGTCACTACTAGATTCACAATTTGTAAAATATGATCCATCATCATTCAATTTCAATCTGCTGACATCAGGGGGAATCCATTTAACAAACAAGCAAGGATTAAGAATGAGAAGATGATTAAAATAACCCAATTTCTTGGCAGTTTGAAGAACATATTTCTAGTTCTTATAAGTAACTCTGGTTTTGAAAAAAAGACTAATATGGGGATTTGGAAGTTTCTGCTTTAATAAATGGTCTTTTAACAAAACATAAAAGAAAAATAAATAAATTTAAAGGGTAAAAATGGAATTAAAAGTTAATGAACTATTTGTGAGACAATAACCATTTAACTAGGGTGACACGTGGCAGAATCAGGGAAAAGACCACGCACGAAGACTAAATTTATAGATTTTCGATAGTCAAGAGATCATCATCCGTGATTTTTTAACCGAGGGACTAAATGACAGAAAACGTGATAGTCGAAAGACTAAACAACGATTTAAACGTGGTTGTCATGTTGCCAACTGTTTTATTTATTTATTTATCGGTAAGTCTCTCGAAACTATGATGTTCATTTATTATAAATTACAATTTACTTTATTGATTAAAATTAATTTGATAAATAAAGTTAGTTTTATAAAATCAAAATTAATTACTATTTTTTTTTTAATATTCTTGCAATAATTTTAAATATATTAGTGCTAACAAAAATATATTAAAATCCTCACGCTAGATTCTTATAAACGACACTTAATCTTAAAGCGATGGAGTAACAATTAGTGGTCATTATGATGCGCTCTAGCAATCATTTAATCCGCTTCCAGTTTCAGATAAAAGCAGGATACTACAGTACTACTACTACTCTCAAATTATCAATCCATAGGATTCGAGTACTAAAAATGAGGTTGACAATAAGATCTATTGGGGAATACAGTGAGATCATAGGGCATCGCATTACTACATTAGTCTGTCTGTACTCTACTGCAGTGTACTGCTAGGAGACTGACTGACTATTTGAGAAGACTAGACGATGCGTCGATGCCTCTTTGCCACTTGTTAATGCCCCCGTCCATTTAGCTGACACTTGGCACTTATCTATTTCAATCCTACTTTTTATTTTTCATTTTATGTGTGTTACGTTTGACCAAATTTAATGTGTACCGACAGGTCGAACGTAAGATATATTTTCAAATCATAATATGAAGAATCATAATATGAAGAACAGTCAAGATTTTGTTTTCGAAGCTGGGGTGGGTGGATATTTTGAGGGGGAATGGTTTTGTCAAATTGATTTTTTATATATTGTCGATTAAATCTTATTTAAAACATTATCGAAAAAAATACAAGCATAAATCATCTTATCTCTTTTATTTATTTCACTATAGTTGGTTTGTTATGTATATTATTCGAAATTACATGAAATAATATAACAAATCGTCGAATTTTAAATAGAAACTCTTTTGTGGGTTCACCTAATGAATAAACGAGAGAAGAATGTTTACAGGTTTGCCTGCAACTTTCCATTTAGTATTTTTTTTTTGTTTTTTTGCGTTCTTCAACGATTTTATTTATGAAATTGAGAAACTTGCATAATCAAATTAGTGAAGAAATGAAAGGTTTACAGACACTAAAAGAAGCGGCCGTATTTCTGATTAGGGTTTAGGATGATGAAATTTCTAAACCTAGCCCCTTATTTATAGTCTTTACAATGTGAAGCTCATCTTGTAAAGCCCATCATTTATTACTTCTTTATGTCCAGTACCATAACCCGAAAATTGATAATTCAATTTATATCTATGATGTATTAATTCACGCTTAAGTGTTGAGATTTGAGCCCTCTTCATTAGAGTGTCCAAATTCAATCCAGTTACCACACCTGAGCCCATGACGCATTTTCACCCATAGGTCAAATTTAGTTAATTACATAATTAACTCGATTACTTTTAATTTGGACTTCCTTAAGACAATTACCGAATATGTTTATTTAACATGTTGGTCCAAATTATTGTCGGTCCAAAAATATATTAAATAAATATATTCCAACAATCTTCTACTTGGACCGTCACATGCTACTCAAGAATACATATTCAACTTTAATGGGATCCCTATATTCATTATCAATGGGAAAACGATAAAACCCCGTACGTGACTGATAACAATAAAAGACTAAATACCTATTTCTCGGAATGCGAACAATATGATCCAATAGTAATCACATTACCATTACTAATCAATTACTTGGGCCAATCATGGAGCGTGTTCTAAGAGTACTATGGCTTGTAATTGTACATATCTACTCTAAAATGATTCCTACATTTGGAGATACAATACTATACAAATATCAATAAATATTTAAAGGATATATATATATATATATATATATATATATATATATATATATATATATATCAATCAACTTTAATGTGCATAATATTACAAAATATAACATGAGATCCTATTACAAAGTCTCCCACTAAAACTAACAATCCTCTAAATCAACTTCACTCATACTAATGGTGTGTCCCTCTAAAACCTTAGACAAAACCGCATTTGTTAAAGGATCTTAGCTATTATGGGGTTTGTGCTAATGTGCTCTATATTCATCTAACCCATATGAACTATGACTTTAATAGAAGATAACTTCATGTCTATGTGTTTGGAACTAGACAAGTTCTTATTATTGTTAGTATATTGCACTGCGGAATTTCACAGTCACAATTACCGGTTCGATGCCTTAAAGCACGCAACAAATTCTTCCACATAGGTGGATAATGAAATAAGTGTTTATTTTTCATTCTTGAATATTGCACCTTCAGCCAATAAGGATATGTTTCCTGGCGTGCTATTAGTGTGTCTACGCATCCACCAAAAACCGAGTCTGAATACCTAATGATCTCTAGTTTATCCGACTTCCCATATGTCAACATGTGCTCATTTGTTCCTTACGGATACTGAAGTAACCTTTTGACCGCTTTCCAGTGATCCATTACTTGGTTAGTAACATATCTCTCCAACACATTTACAACAAATACAATGTCCGACCTAGTACAAACTTGAGCATACATTAAACTCCTAACTGCTGAATCATTAAGGACCGTTTTCGTTTCCTCAATCTTAAGTTTTGACTTAGGACATTGACCCATACCAAGTTTGTCACCATTTGCTATAAAGGTACTTAGGAGTTGGCAATCTTTCAATCTGTAACGTTGTAACACACTTTCAATGTATGCCTTTTGTGATAATCCAAGAATAACATGAGAGCGATCTCGATGTATCTGGATTCCTAACACAAAACTGGCATCACCAAGATCCTTCATATCAAACTTGTCTGAAAGAAATATTTTTTTAGTGTGTAACAATTTATTATTGTTCGAGACAAGCAATATGTCATACACATATAATATAAGAAATATGAAATTACTCCTACTGAACTTGTGATACACACAATTCTCAACCGAGTTGATCTCAAAGTCATAACCGACTATCACCTCAAGGAATTTGTGATACCATTGACGAGAGGGTTGTTTAAGCCCATACATGGATTTCTTAAGCATGCAAACCGGATCTTTTGAGTTACTTTCCGCAAAGTGTTCTCGTTGCACCATATAGATCATTGTATCAATATTACCATTGAGAAAATCGGTTTTAACATCCATCTGATGAAGCTCAAGGTCAAAATATGCGTAATGTCATGATTGTTCTAAAGGAATCCTTTGTCGATACCGGAGCGAAGGTTTCTTTAAAATCAATCCCTTCACGCTAAGTATAACTTTTCGCTACAAGACGTGCTTTATGTATTTCCACATTACCCATGGAATCACGTTTGGTTTTGTAAACTCATTTACAACAAATTATCTTTTTCTTCTTCATTAATGGGATGAGATCCCATACCGCATTGTCCTGCATTGATTTATACTCTTTCTTCATAGCGTCAATCCACTTATGAGAGTCAGAGCTAACTATGACCTGTTTGTATGATGAAGCATCATCTACAGTTCTAACACATAACTTATCATGCTCCTGAAGATATAGTATAAATTCTTAAACTATAGTACTCTTTATTTCTCTCGTGGACCTTCTTAAGGGCACTATTTCCTCTTGCTGTACTTATTGAGGACGTAAAGTTCGATCATTATGAACGATATCAGTTTGATTCCCTTGTGGAAGATTATCTTGAGGTTCCTCTTGTTCTACCTGGACCATATCTGTATCATGGTTAGAACCCTCAAATGGAGCATCAATGTTAATTTGAGGATTACTTTGTTCTAATGGGACCGAAATGATTGGCATTACACCCCAATCTTCTGATACTTGAGTATCTCAATTAAAACCTTTATGAATCTCTATGGATTCTTCCTCAAAATCAACATATGTTCCCTTATTCTCCCCCCAAACTCAACATCCGTTGGAAACTTGGCCGTTCTTGTCTCAAATATTAAACCAGTGAGAGAATCATAAAACTTAAACCCTCTGGAATGTTTGGAACAACCTATGAAGAAACAGCTAACTGTTTTTTTGGGTCCAGTTTCTTTTCTTGATGTTTGTAAGGCATCACCTCAGCTGGACAACCCCACACATGCATATAATTTGAATTAGGTCTACGCCCATTCAAAGCTCATATAGGATCCTAACAGTAGCCTTAGTGGGTACTCGATTGAGTATATAAGTGGCATATTTGATTGTTTCCCCCTAGAGAGATAATGTTAGAGATTAGTGACTTATCACGCTTCTAACCATATATTTTAGTGTTAGGTTCCATCTCTCAGATACACCATTCATGCGAGGTGAACCCAACAAAATATATTGAGGGACTAGTCCACACTTCTCTAGGTACTGCACAAAGGGTCCTAGACGTTGTTCACCCGATCCGTCATATCTACCATAGTGGTCACTACCATAGTCATATATAACGATCTTAATGCTCTTACCGAGTTGATTTTCATTTTCGGTCCTAAAAACTCTGAACTTGTTTAGGGTATCATGTTTTTCTTCTTGACCGGACTTTGACCCGATCCTTTGCCATCTGCTTTTCGCTTAGGCCCTGCCCTTTTTGTAGATGTAATCACATTAACCTCATTTGATATGCCTTTAAGTTTATCATCCTCCTATGCAGCGTGGCAAATCAACTCATTAATATTCCACTTTTACCGCATGCAGTTATAGATGGACTAAAAATACATAAACTGGTCTGGTAGCGAATAAAATGTGAACCCCACTATTCATTCCTCAAGTAAGTCTAAACCGATTGCATTGAACTTTTGGCCAATCATCAACATTCCCAAAATGTTCTCCCAGATTTTACCTTTTCAAGTATACTTTTTGGTAGCTAACTCGATGGGTAGACACCGCATCTCTACCTTCTCATTTTTTTAAATGGCTCTATCGACCTTCCCAAGAAAGACTGAGGCAGTAGTAGGGACATCCCCATGCAATGTTACTGGTATCCCCTGTTACAAGAGCGTCATGCATAACTAATTTGACTTCTCCCACCATTCATCGGCCTTAGTTTCCTCCATTGTACTTTCCGGACTAAGGGGGAGGGGGTTGAGATTTGACAATGCATGGTCATAATCATGTATAGATAAAGCAGCAACATATCTTCCTTCAACATTTGGAAGTCTGAACAATCCAAGATGGTTGGACGGTTCCCCAATAGATTGTAACCAGTGGATACAATAATAAGAATAAACAACACACAACACATTTAGTATATTGACATATAACTGAAAACATATACATGAACATGGCAAATACATGTAAAACATAAAATTCCTTGATACCTGAGGGCAAATCATACTAACATGCAATTTTATGAGTTTGAAAAAATACCATGATCATTATTTTAATTTCTTAAGTACCAATGAGACCTTCAGGAGGCCCGGATGTCCTTTACTTAGATTAAAATAACCCCTTGAATAAATATAGAAGTAGTTTAATTTTTATTTTTCTTTGCCTTTTACATAGAATTTACTCTTTCTATTTTTATTATTTTGTGCTTAGAAAGTAGAGTCGAAAACAAACGACGTAATAAAAAAGTTAGAAAAATTGGTGCTTAAATAAGGTAAGTACATAATGTGCAGCACTATAGTTTCCTTTTCATACAAGTCTATCTACACGGCAGTTTTAGCTCAAACCCTATCTTACTCAACAACGATGAATACATGATTTTTCTCGTGGATGACAATTCCCAACTTGTACCAAACAAGAAGATGCTACTCTTTTCTCTAGTCATTTTTCCTTCATTATTCTTCTAACATTTTCAACCTCATCCCACTTCCCTTCTATAGCATATGCATTGGACAACATCACATAACCTCCAACATCATTAGGTTCCAACTCCAATACCCTTTTCGTAACAATCTGCCCGAGCTCTGAATTCATTTAGTTTTCTTAAGTACCGGTGAAACCTTCCGGATAGCTGATTTCACCTAGAAAAATCAAAACAATTGCAAGGATTAATTTATCCTAAGTCTTGATGAAACCTTCTGAATGGCCGATTTCATCTACTTAAAATTTTAATCAACAAAATGATCATTTTCAGTAACTTTCTCTCGTTCATGATTAATTTAAACCCAAACATGAAGCTTCCGAAGAGCCGATAATATTTGAATTTAAATTAATCCCCGAACCTTTCGAAGCCTAGGGTCCATAAGAAAATGAATTTTAACCTTCCAGAGGGCCGATTAAATTAATTTCTTAGTTTCACCTATGGGTCTACGAAACCGTAGTCATGCATCACTATTTGATCATTCAAGCATATACAATTTAATTCACAAATAAACATACAACAATTAGCATGCCAAACATACTATATTTGTACACCATGTTTTTGAAATAAACCATGCAAAATATTTTAAAATAATCAAAATAATTAATTAAAATATATTTTTATGAATAGTATTTTTGAAAAAAACATTGTTCATCATCTGAAAAGTACTATTCACTACATGAAAAAAATGATTTCATAACATGATGAATAATATTTCCACTGAATAGTATTTTTGATGAACATTGTTTTCGATGAATAATATTTTTATTCATCCTCCAGAAATACTATTCACACACTTTTCATATTCCGGAAAAAATACTATTCACAACACTCTTATTGTTGTCATCCCGATAAAAGTGTATTGCGAATTTCCTTGCAAGTAACGATGTTTATCCAGAACATCAACAGTTCGCTGACCATTGTGAACATCGCCGGACAACTTTCGATCATCGTTAATATTAATGGGTTGAGCCATTGATGAGCCGCTGCTCCAATAGGTTTGATTTTGTTCGTTATATTAGGGTTGATTTGATTCTAATTTTGGTAGAAAAAATTCAAGACATCAATCAACCTAATTTAACAAAGAAAATCCTCAAACTATCAAAATTACAATTTATTCATATGAAACATGAAAAAAAAATATACATGTTTTTCAATACGAATAAATCACATAATATTCTTTTCGCATAATCCCTAAATCCATGTCCTAACCAGCTCAATTAACACATAATCCATTGACATGGATTCTTTATGATGAAGCAAATACATACATATTTATCTATCAATACACAATTTGATTATTCTACTGAATCCAAAAAAAGGGTTAACTTGGCTCTGAAACTAAATGTTATATATTATTCAAAATCGTATAAAATAATATATAACAAATTGCGGAATTTTAAATAGAAAACTTTTTTTGGATTCACCTAATGAATAAATGAAAGAAGAATGCTTACGGGTTTGCCTGCAGCTTTCCATTTAGTATTCTTTTGTTCTTTTACGTTCTTCAACGATTCTGTTTATGAAATTGAGAAACCTGTAGAATCAAATTACTGAAAACATGAAAGGTTTCCAGACACTAAAGGAAGCATCCGTATTTCTGATAGGGTTTAGGATGATGAAAATCCTAAACCTAGCCCCTTACTTATAGTCTTTACGATTTGAGCCCAACATTGTAAATCACATCCTTTATTACTTCCTTGTGTCCAACACCATACATAAGAAATTGATAATTCAATTTATATCTCTGATTTATTAATTCAGGCTTAAGTGTTGAGATTTAGGCTCTTCACCACAGTACCCAAATTCAACCCGGTTACCACACTTGAGCCCACGATGTCTTTTCACCAATAGGTCCAATTTAGTTAATTAAATAATTAACTCGATTACTTTTAATTTGGACATCCTTAAGACAATGACCGAATATGTTGATTCAGCATGTTGGTCCAAATTATCATCGGTCCAAAATATATTAAATAAATATATTCCAACATGGTTATCTTGTATGCATGTTTTATAAACGAATTAAAAATTATAGAAATTTGAACATTTTTTGCTTTAAAAGTCGCATAATGTTTCATATGGAGTCATGGAAATAACCCATTGTCCTTTTGAAGTATGAAAAAAATGACTAATGTTTAAAGTTTAATCTTGAAATATATGTTCCACAAGTTATTATTTCGCACAAGCCAAAGTTGTGAGCGACAATGTAAAGTGTTTATTGATGCATGACTAGTCATGTGTAGTTTTAAAAAGCCAAAAATCTGTTTTTAATGTGACAAAAGATGATAAATGTTATTGTCATAAGGTTAATGATAATATATAAGAGTATGATTTTCCCGTCCCAAAGAATTGGGTAGTTGTTAGACATGTTTCGCTAGCCTGGACAACCATCACTAACATGATAACCAATGATGTTGTTGTTTCAATTTTGGCTTTCATAAGCATTGGAGATGGACGAATCTGAGTCACGCATCTAAAAAATAAATATACATTATTCATTAAGTAATTGATTTTATAATTGATTTTAAATGTTTTTTGTTTAAATAATGCAATTATCTCTCATTTCACCGATTTTACTCAGCTTTCTCCATTTTGTATCCTTTTAATTTTTTGATGGTTTGTGCATTTCTTATCATTTTTCTTTAAATTTTGTAACTTTAATTTTTCTGTCTTATTTCGTCCCAAAGCTTCCTCCCTTAAATCATTTTTTTAAATGGCTAGAACAATAAGCATACATTTTCGATATACTGACGATGATGCATTTCATAGCAAAAACCAAAATATTAGTAGCTCGTATCTAGAAGTTGTTACCAGTTCATGGTGATGAGGCTTTTGTAGAGGGCCAAAAGTGAAAAACATGAGATTAGTTGGCCTGATTGGGTCCAGACAAACATTATAAGTTGTGGTTAAAGTTGTTTCATGTAATTGTGTTAATAAATTAATTGGTGTTGTTTTGCCTTGTATTGTGATCAATCTATCAATGAAAATAAAAATTGCAAATCTAGCAACCCTATTTACCCATAGAGCAACTGATCTAAATTTTTAGTCATATGATCTTGATTTCGTTACGAATAATATCGTTAAGATGCGGGAGAGCTTAGAATTATCTTAAAAAGCTTATAAGAAACTTGAATTATTCTTGAAACTTTCATGTCAGAATTCTTGGAATGATGATTGTCAAGATAATGCTATGCGGTGTTGGTGTCGCTCTACAGGAAGAGAAAAGATTGAAGAATTCCAATCTTTTGAATCATGATGATGAGTTGATCGACTGAAAGATACTCGACGCAAGGTCATTTAAAGACGACTTCTTTTATAATTATGTCCCATATTATCGTAGATCTCCATGTATTATATGAAGTTATATAGTCTAGACTATCGGTGTTAGAACTGACAGAATAATATGAAAGGAACGGTACCATTCCTTAAGTCGAGGTCAAGGTTGTTAATACTACTATTCTTATAACCGAGAGCAAAGTTGTCATTGCATCTTACTCTACAATTAATGTTTATCTTATTGATGATCCTCCTCACGTAGTTGATCCCAGATTTGTTATTCTAATTAAGGAACTCATCTCCCAAAGTAATTGATGTATTATTTTATTTTATTTTAGGTTGTCATAAAGCATGAATATTTTGTCTACCAAAGTCTTCGAATAACCGAGATATTTTAATATAGAGCCTCTCGTAATTACATTATAAAAAAGATAAAAAAAATTACTACTAAAATATGAACATGATATAAAACTATCGTTGATCGCATTGATCTCATTCTTAATCTTTGTTTCATAAAATTTATTAGAATTTTCTTATTCTCATAAACCTAAATTGCAGTAACATATTAGAAAAATTAAAATTTAGATTTCTTGATTATATAGAATTAAATTGTTTTCAATACGATGGAGTGTTGATTTTATTATTATGTTAATTATTTATTAATATTGAAATCTTTCAAAAATAATATTATATTATTGAGATATTATTCGGAAGATAATAGAAAAATATATATTCATAAAAAATAATACAAAACATAGTAGTAAACAAAAAATTATAAAAATCTCACGTACAAACCAAAATACATTTATTTAGTTAATAATTAAAAAACCTTTATAATGTTTTTTTTGGAGGTAAATGATATATTAGCATATTAATACTAGTCTTGTATTTATGTGTTTGGATGATTTTGACTGAAAATTATTAGTTATAATAAAAAATTAGAGATGGAGTTACACTTAAGAGGTAATGCCAAAATGGTGAACATGTTATGCACGCGTGGAAAAGTTAGTGAAGTGATGGAATGAAACGATGAAAGTAGTAGAAAAAGTGAGATAAAATGTCAAAATATGGGCAAACTTTACATAGAATATGTGGTCACGATTGATGGTCGTGTATGAGGAAATAGAAAGCAAAGAGCTCTAAAGCATGAATGAGTTTTGCAAACAATATTAAACCTAAAAACTGAACATATAAGTTGTTTTTTTATAGGTGTTATATTAGGAATCGATATTTTGTGGATGCAATGCTAATTTCTTACATAGTTGTTGATGCTTATGTGAGTTGAAATCCTTATACGGTAACAATTGGCCTACAACCTTATAAACCTATAATTATACATAAAATATTATCAGACTATAGTTCAGCCTAAGTCTTAATTAACAGGCTCAGATTAAATAGACAAAAACATTACAATTAATATCCTCACCATTAGCCCCGCAGTATTTATGATAATGTTTTGTTTGAACCATTTCATAAACCTATATGTTCATTACGAGATGTAGGAATTTGTTTTTGAACTATTACATCAACCTTATACGAGCTAGTTCGATGTAGAGAAATGTTCACGCCAAACTAAGATTTGTGTATAGTTGAGCTACCAAACATATTATGTTTGGACTCATGAGAGTCTTGAGTTCTATTATCTTCATACGTAGCTCATTTAATATATTCATTAACCAAAACCTTATTTGAAATAAAATCTCTATTTTGTCAAAGAAAAAAACGTACATGTATGTGTAGCATTTCCTCAGTTTTTTTAATTTCTTGGTAGTTGGTTATCTCATAAGCAAGATTTATAATCGGATTTGGATTTTAAGAAGCTTCAAAATTACATTTGAAAATGTAACTATGCATTGCATATAATAGTAACCCCCAAAGTCATTTCAAAGTACGAAAAATTACTATGGAAAAGAATATAAACGATTGAATAATATCATAAAAATGAGTCGCATGACATATGAGTTGTTGATTGTCTCTATAGATGAGCCAAAATACTCGACGTCTGAAAAACATGAAGGCTGACGTGCTTCAGTACTTCAGTATTTCTTATCCATCAGAAACAATTATTTTGCTCCATAAGAAGATCCAATGTTTTGCATGTGAGGATAATGAATAAGTCCAATAGTATGGCTGCAATGTTCTAAATAAGTGAAGTGTTATCTGGCATGTGTTGATCGTGTGGGTAAACATAATTTCTCAAACAATGCACGTTACAGTCATTTCAGTTTTGGTGTTTATAATTATTCGATATGAATGATTATGTAGGAAACATTTGTGCTTTCATTAGTTAACTAGATCAACAATTGAGGTTGACTGACCTTATGTATAGATAGGTTATTGCTTTATTTACTTTACATTTTTAGCCAATTTGTTAGTCTTTTTTCTCTATACCATGTTTCTCGAATTTTTAGCGTATCTTTCTTACTTAAATGGCTTGCACAATCAAAATAGTTATTCCCTATACTAATATTAAGGGTTCTTATATTCATAACGACTGTCACTCCAACTCTTTTGGAGATATATCCCCCACTTTAACTTAGATAGACAATGAGTTTGAGGAGGACCCTTATCATGTTATTCCATCGTTATTTTTACTAAACTAATGAAGGTTCTATCTTTGTTTTACTATTTCAGGACCGCCAACTCGGGAATTATGACTTGTGTGTTGCTCAACTCAGTTAGTATTATTCGCGGGCTAGTGTGGATTACTTCACCGATAGAGATAAATAAAGTGATGTATGCTATTTATAACTCATATTATATCCATATGGATTTTTTGTTGTCTATGTAGGATCATATTATGGAACAAATATATTCATATTGGCGACTTGAGGTTTCGTGAGGACTTTGGGAAGTTGAATGACTGAAGACTACTAATCATGTTGATAGTGGTATGTGGGTTGGTGGTGGAAGAATTTAATGTTAAAAAGTTATTTGTAGTCACTAACATTAATGCGATAAATTAAAGTTCTTACTTTTACTTGATAATGCATAACCACCATAAAATCTTCGACGATCCTTCAAATTTACATAAGATGTTGAAGTGATTGCTCATCTTCATGAGTAAGAATTATGAAACTAGACAATTTGTGGTTGAGCCAATGGTTCATCGGAGTTGGTCTTACCATAGTAACTTATGTGGCTTTGGCAGAACTCCGACGAGCCTTCCTGCCAAGATTCAGACCTCTTTTATATTATATAGTAGTCAGGTTGTAAAACTATGTAGGTTTTACTTTAATCTCAATTTTTCTAACAAGGTATCTGAACAACATCTTGGATCGGATGCCAAAGGTCCACTTCTCGAGATTCAACTTTAAATTCATTATTTAGAGGTTAAAAAAAGTATGAGCAAGTCCCTCTAGATGGTCTACATCATGGCTACTTGATACCATCATTTCGTCGATGTATACTTGCAAGTTGTGTTTGATCTGAATTGAAAAGGTTTTGTTGACCAACATTTAAAGGTGACTTTGGTGTGCTTAAGCTTATAAGCATAAATTTGTATGAGTGACGCCTTAGCTCCATGATGAATGTAGTGTGCTATTGTCCTTCAACATGCATCATGATCTGGTTGTAGCCTGAGTTTGAATCAACGAAGGAAAACATAAAGATTCTTGAAATGGTATCTCCTAATTGTTTGATCCGTGAACAAGGAAAAAGGTCAGTCGAACACGTCTTCTTGAGGTCTTTAAACTTCATACATATTATCCACTTATCATTTTTTTCTCTAGTATTAGGTTAGTTTCCCTAGTGAGTAAAATGTTTCTCATATGTGGCCTACTTTGGTTACCATGGCTTTAACATTATCTTAGAATACTAGTATTTTTTGCTACTTTATTAGTTATGGAATATCATTTTAACGGGAACGTTAGTGATATATTGTTTATTTCAAGCAAATACATCTGAGTCCCCAGACATAAAACTTTACATATTAGTTCAATAATTACATGCAGATTTATGTTCATGAAGATGACTATGTGTGCTCCTAATGGAGGGATTCTTATGAATTATTCATATCATCAAGGATAATTAAAACCCTTCATGGTTCTTACTTTTTAAGTGTCAGAGGTTACTTTGGATCACACCGACCTAAGCATTGATAATATAACAGATGCACTGATGTATGCTTGATATTATCAACGTGCATATGATGGATCCACGGTTTACCAAATATTATTGCGTATGATGAACATCATCATGAATAGGCACTAAACATGTTTCATGTGATTTTGTTAAACCCATAAGGCCACAACCACCTCTAGGTTCAGCTCACCCATGACTTGGGTGTATGTCCTAGTAAATCTAGTCAGAACTCTATTTGATAGTGTCCGGAACCTTCCGTCGTGCATATTTTTATGAGTAAATTTGAATAAAACCTTGGTCGAACTGCATGTGGCCATAATATTCCTTCGGACCTTTATCCCAATGATCTCAATGATAACAATAACCATATACTAATGTGTTGTCACAACTTGTTGAAGGTCATCATCATTAAAGCCAATGATTGGATAAGGGTTATTATCTTCCAATGGCGTTGGATCTCAAAGTCTGTTACGTATCATTTTTTAGAAGATTGAGTAATATATGATAGAGTTATGTCCACTACTATTGTAATTAAAATATTCCGGTTCGGATGGGGGTTAATTTGTTTTATGGATAATTATAGCATGGTTAGTGCTTTGTGGCCCTATGAGTTTCGTCGATTGTTCAATATATTGAGGTTCAACTCCCACTGACTGCTGAAGTTTAGCCACAGTAATGAACTCGATAAGCCTTCATTCACCTTATTTTTTAAGGCTCTACTGTCTCGATTTAGATATCCTACATCACTGTGATATTTATAATGCATGCTCTGGTGATGCCTCTCACTGGGGTTACATGTCATCTTAAGCCTGAGATCAAGTTTTTTGTATTGAAAAAGATCACCTTATCATTTTTTATTAGCTCTATAAAAGACCCATATTTTCTTTGTTTTTGACTCATGCTTTTACCTTAAAATTTGTGGTTATACTATTTGAATTTTCTAAAATTACAATCTTTAATTCGAATGTCTAGATATTATCCACTACAAGAGGGTCATTAGATTTGGTACCAATAATGTTTTTTGCAAAGTAGTCCTTAACAGCTCATAGTTATGGATGTTGTTTGGGGTAGTCGGTTAAACCAAGTTGGAATGTTACTCCTGAAATTTATGGAAAAAGCATGGCAAACGAGTCTGTAATCTCTCCCAAAGTCGAACATCTCATTTCTAGGTTGCTCGATATAGTTCTCAGGGTATTACCTTTCATCATTCTTATCGCATCTTATGTTGGTTAAATATGGATAACATGTCTTCTAAATAATCGTTTACGCTAAAAGGAATAATATGACATAAAAATTGGGCTCGAGTATGATATGTCTGAGGTATGCTAGGTGCGAACTAACAAAAAGATTAGTCATTTGTGGTTATTGGTCGAAGACCTAGTCTCATGTAAAAAGGTGTACTTGCTATGGATGTTGGGTTGATAAACTTGTGAACCCGTCGATGTGCTAGACTAATATTCTAATGGTTCAACTGACTTATTTATGTAACTGATGGGTGATTCAGTTTTAGGTATTATGTTGGATATGGCTTGAACATATGTGCTATATTTTTATTTTCTATGTAATGGTAAAAGACACGACCATGACTCATTCAACCAGATATAGAACGATCAGAGCGGGAGTGATTCTTTATAGATTTGCTACCAAAATTGCGATATGAGAGATCGTTGAAATCTATCATCCTTGAGTGCTTACTATCAGAGTGATACGATTCACAGCCACGCATGTAATATAGTTGGTATCATTGTTCGATCATGAAGGATATTGCGTCGTCTCTTTCCTCGGGATTATTTTTGTTTTTAGAACGACGAACGACATATCACAAAACATGTCGGCACGTCAAATGTAGGTTCATTACAAAAAAAATATATAGTCATTAGATATTCTAGATGATAGCACTTCAGATAATCCAGATAATGATGAACATCAACCATATGGATAACATGGTCTTCAACTATCAAATGGATATGATACCAACAAATAACCAACCATTGGTTTATTAAGCGTTAAAGTGGGCCTCATCAATTAAAATATCCGTTGTATTTATAAATGTTATATTAGACCTCCAAACTTTATAAGACTCGAACTTAATTTAAAAATTATTATTGATTCTTTACCTAAACCTCATAAATAATAATTTGGTCTAAAATTTATAAACCTATAATTATAGCTAAATCCCTATTGAATACAATTATATTATAAATTTAACTAACAAAACCAAATTAAATAAGAAATATATTATTATTAATATCTTTATTATATAAAAAAATAATAAAAAAATATATATAAAGTTCTTGATTAATAATTTGAATGCATTTAATATTTTTTTTAATAGGAAAATTATCGATAATCATCGGATAAAATTCAAATTACTGATAATCACCTAGATTTTGAAGTTTATCAATAGTACGTGCAACATAAATGCTTACAACAATAACTTAGACACAAATAGGTAAATCCTTCAACAATTAGTTATTTATAACCTTTAAAACTCCATTTTTTCAAATCATAGCTCAAAAAAAATAATCCAAAAACAAGTATATTTCTATTTTGTAAAGACACACAAAATGAAATCCATGAGTAATATTTTTAGAGATTTGTTTTCTTATTTTTGCAACTAAACTATATTTAATTCCGTAACTGGAACATAATTATTTTTTAGAGATTTGTTTTGCAACCAAATTGCATATATTTTAATAAGTAGAATATAATCTTATTTATAAAAAAACGTTTTTTCAACACAAAAATGCATATATTTTCAAAATTACAAAAAAGTTCGTTGTTTCACACCTAATTATCACTTATTTCACAAAACACTTTATTTTTTTTAATTTTTCACACCATCACACTTATTTAGCAAACCAAAGTCATATTTTCGTAACTATTTATTCTTATTTCGTAACATATTTGCACTTAATTCTGCAACTATAACACATTTAATTTTTTGCAACCAAGTTACATGCTTAAATCAGTAGATCGCCTTTCGACTATGGTGTTTTCTTTCATTTAGTCTTTGGAATTCAAAACTTCTGGTCAGGGTCCCTCGACTTGGCAATTTCTATAAATTTATTCATTGCCGCAAGGTCAATCTTAAGAAACTAAATTCAAGTTTGGAAACATTACACATATAGTCCTTTGACTTTAATTACAATTTTAACCTTTAAATTTTATATTTAAATAAATTGTTAACTCTAAAAATATAGTATTTTAAATTTTGAGATACTTTGTTTTTGGAAAAGAAATATAATATATTTTTTAATACCTGTTCATAAGGAAACTTAATATGTACTTTTCTAGGCAGATTACTTCTTTTGACATATATGTTTTCATTTCTAATTGTATAAATAAGGCTTGAGGTTAAATTTTTATAGGTGAACCTCCAAGATCATCCTGCTCCCAGTTGTTATATTAAATTACCCATTGTAAGTAGTATATATTATGGTAAAATTCTTATACTTGACATTTTGTTACTATTTTGGCAAAACTTCTATTATATTATATGTATCTGATTTATAAATAATATTGATTTACAATTTTTAGAATATTACAAATGTTAGAGTGCGATCAAAATCCCACATCTCATAACGGTTAAACATTTGAATGATCAATTGTATATAAGTAATAACATATCTCAACAAATATAAGGTCTCTCGGAAGTGAACTACAAGAAAATTCATACGGGCTTTCAGGCCTAAAGAAGACAATATCATTTTAATACGAATATTAGGTTGTTCATACTTATACGCGAAAGCAGCATATATGGTACACATATTCCCAAGAAATGGTATCAGTGCTCCAGGCCCAGGCGGAATGTTTATGTGGATGAAATTCTCAGATGTCGAACATGATATAGTTATCCATCCTTTAACACAACAACACAAGTTTACATTTGCAAATTACTATAGATTTGTTTTTGTTAAAATTGAAATAATTACAAGAAGGTCTCATGGGAAATTGATGGGATATCGTAAAATAAGAAGAATAAAGCATATTTAGTTAGACGTATATAATAAATTAGCTAATAATTTTATTCGAACAAATATAGAACCCGAATGAATGGTTTTATACCGGTTCTTCCTCATAAATTGAGACCGATCACTCAGATATATGAGGGTAAACTAATTAGTAGATCATTAATGATTGGAGTGTATCAAGATGGTGGTACTTGATTGGAATGACGCTAATAAACAAGACAATATGGTGATAGGATTGAGTAGAATATATGTTATAAAGATTTATGGCTCAGGTAGAAAACCTTAGAGTAATCTGATTAGAGTGAGCGGATGAAATTCAATTGAATGAAGGCTAAAGTTGTACTCTGTTTGAGAGAAATATTTTTTGAGACTCAACCAAAGTCCTACATTGGTTAAACATGAGAAGGGTGAATGATATATAAATATGAACATATCTCAACTAGTATGCGGCGTTTTGGAAGTGAGCCATAAGAAAATATGTGCGGGCCTACGGGGCCAAAGCAGATAATATTGTACTAGTATGAATGTGGGGTTATTCTTACTTATATATGGAAACAAAATATGTGGTACCTATATTTCCAACAACAAACTATTTAGATAGTTGTAGGTTTCTACCAAAACTCAATAATAAGCTTTGTGGAGAGAATAATTTAACTTATAAAAAACGTTTCAATAGCTTAAAATACTTTGTGCTTATCATGGTGAGTAAAACTATTTTTTTATATAAATATTAATATAATACTTTTTTACATGGCATTTTGGATATTGATAAAAGTTGTTATTGTTGTTTGTTTCTACATCTTCTTTGTTGCTACTTTCCTTTTCTTTCATTAGTGAACTTGCTCTTTTTCTTATTATCCTCCCACCTTAAGCAGATTGAGGATGATACTGTGCTACTACCTAAATAAACATCGTGGTTCAGATATCATCCAGATGGGTCATTCGAGCAAGTTCTACCTCCACAATATGTAATATAATCTTTAAATAACATGGTGATGAAATATTTCTCGTATTTGTTTGGAGATGAACGGGTTTTAAATATAATCAACAATATAACTCATCAAAACTCATCTAAAAACGTATTGATTTTTTTTTAAAATATAGTATCTCAAAATTTTAGATACTTATTTTTTTGAAAAAATTAATTTTAAAAATATAGAAAAATAAATAAATAAAATATTAATGTTAAATGGTAAAATGAAATTAAATTTGAAGATATATACGTGTAACAGTTTCCAATTTAACTTTAGTTTCACATGACAGGTCCAGTAGACCACGCGCCATTCATACAATTTATAGAAATCGTCAAGTCTAGGGATCATGACCGTAAGTTTTTAAGTCCAAGAACTAATAAAAGAAAACTCTATTGTCGAAGGATGATACACCGATTTAAACCAAAAATTACATGCAATTTCGCAACTAAAAAATATATTTTTCATAGATCTAGTTTTTTTAAAAGTCAATTGTATTCTTGGATTTTTGTAGAGCTATGATATGATATTTAAAAAACATACAAAATAGGATAGAGAAAAGCAGTTAAAGGTATTTCAAACGACTAGGTCGTTATCTATAAATATTAAGTTATCCCCAGGTAGTTATCCGTACTTTTTGAAAATCTTTGATGGTTATTAGTAAATACATCTAATATTATGGTTAAATTACCCTTTTAGAAATATGTTATATAAACTTAATTTTTAAACTAAAAAAATATGCATATATATATATATATATATATATATAAATAAAACATATATATTTAAAAATAATATAATTTTTTAATCAATATATAAAATAATTGCGATATATTTTTTTTGTTTTAGTGGTGATCTAGTGACTAGTTAAGATTATATAAAATGGTTATGATCTAGTGACTAGTTAATTATGTATTACTATCTAAAAGATATGAGTTGCCAAAAATCATATGGGTCATAATTCTTATTAAAATATTTGTTTATACAACATCAAACACGTGAATTTTTTATGATTTGAGATATTAAAAGCTCGTACTTTTCAAATTGTTATTCGAAATAAAAATTAAAAATACTTTTTTTTTGTCTTTTTCTAACAAACAAACCTAGATCTACGAATAATATTTTTTAAATTGTTTTTAGTTGTAAAATTACGTGTAGCTTGGCTACAAAATAATCTGAAAAAATAATTATGTTTCAAATAAGGATGACAATGTGAGTCTTGTTTGGCTCAGTCCAATTTGATTCGGCCTCAAAATAGAAGACATCAGGTACGGGTCTATAAAATATAACCCAAAACGGGTCAGACTCGGGTTATAAATTCGTCTCACCCGGTTTGACCCAAAATAATAAATTATATATAAAATAATAGTATACTATATATAAATATAATACTAAAAATAAAATAAACTATAAACAAGTATCAGAGTTAGTGTCTACGGATCATACTAGATTAACCTAAATACATGAACGAACATGCTCACCTTTGAAAGTATTAGGCTCAGAACAAGTCATACCAGATTCAGGCTCAAGTATAAAAACGGGTCCGAGAGAGTCGGTAATCCGCATACATGAACGAACATGCTCACCTTTGCAAATATTAGGCGAGTCAGACCAGGTTCAAGCTCAAGTACATAAAATCTGGTCCGAGTGGACCTGCTTGAACCCGGTTTGTGGACGGGCCATCGCCATTCATAGTTTCAGTTGCAAAATTACGCGTAAAAATCAAATTTATCACTCGTTTTATATCTTGCAAGATGAGCAACGCAAAAACAGAGACACAAAACATTAAATGCAAGATATTCAAGATGCTAAATTTTAGATTCTAGATGCGAGACAAGAGACTAGAAATGCAAGATATGTATAGATGCTAGGTTGTTAGATGAGAGACGAAGATAATTTCAAAATTTGTAATCACGAATATCACACCCTTGTTGTTCATTGATTACCTCTACAATGTACCTATAGATAAACAAAATAAGACAACACTCAAAATTCACCTTAATTACCTTAATTGAAGATCTTCCCCATTTTTTAAAAAACAATTCGAATCTCATACGAAAAAAAATCTAACAGTGTAGTACAAAAAAAATCAATTGTAAATTAGAAAATCAACTTAAAATTTTATCACAAAATGTTGTAAATAACAAAAAATATATTTTTCTCAACACTTCATTAATAGTCTTTTAAACAATATATATATATATATATATATATATATATATATATATATATATATATATATATATATATATATATGAGATAAACCAAAAAATCACATAGAAAAATGGAAGAATCGACTTTTTTTAAAAAATGAGCTTTATAGTTTGATAAAATTTATAGTTTTCAACGGAAAAATTAGAAAGAGAAAAATATGATAAAAGTATAAAAGAAAAATAAACTAAAATAATTCTTAAACAATCAATACATTATTTAAGATAATTAAAAAAACACTTAAATAATAAAAGATAAATAATAAAACTAAATAAATCTTAAATAATAATATAAAATAGTTAACATAATAAATAGAAAACATATTTGATTTTGAATGATTATTGATATATTAGTGAACTAAAATAATTCTACAACAAAAATACAGATTATAAATATCAATATAATAACTTTCATCCAACTTTATGTAGGATTTCGTATTAATTAACGTACTTTTCTATATTTTTGTTCAACAAGTATAAAATTTGTTATATATTTTTTAATATCGATCTAACATTTACAAATTATGTAATAACATATTCAAATAAATAAAATTAGAATTAGTTTGGTTTTCAAAATTTATTGGTAGGAGATGAATGGATAACTATATATAGCATTATGTTTAGCATTGTCACCAAAACTGAATTTATAGTTTTGTTTTTTGTATTTTTTAAAAATAATAAATTTAGGTCCTACATCGAGATAGTTTTAAACACTTAATTAGCGAGATGGTAAAAATTATGATTTGATGATAAAGAAAACTAATAATATGTACATGTCGTATTTGCTTTAGCTAGAAGAAATCGAACATAAATTATTGACGAAGGATTAGACATTTTGATTCTCAACTCATCTTTCACATACTTCATTCGAGCAAATAACCTCTAAATATATTGTTAATAGTTCAAAGGGCTTCACATAGTCGCACACAACTATTGTGATGACTTGTAGATTTTCTACCTTAATTTTAAGTTAACTTGAACTTTTGATTCCAAATTTTTAAGCCATCAATCATAAATGATGTTTTACTCTCTTTTTATCCACTATAAAATAAATATCAAGGATAACAATATGCAAATATTACAGCCAACTATATTTATCAAACCAATCGATGAGGCAAACAATTTCATACAAACACCAAAATATTGTTTTTAGAAAGAATAATAAAACTAAAGTAAAAGGGTTTTTTTAAGAGAGAACATATAAGACTAAAATGAAGAATGATCATAGAGAAGATAATATAACCGTAAATAATTTTTTTATAAAGAATGGTTCATATTAAATTGAAAGTTATACACTTATTTACACAAAAACGCTCTCTCTGTCTCCATATTTACTTATATTTGTTACATATTTTAAGAAATTGATGTGTAAAAATTTATTACTGTAATTCTATCATAAATATTTTCCTCGTGCTTTATCAAAATTTGAAATATAGCTTTATCAAAAGTCCCATCTACTCTTTGAGTTAGATTATAATGAAAATTAAAGACTATAAAATGGTCGGATATAATATCCGGATAGTGTAATCTTCAAGTCTTTCATTGTTCGTGTCTTCAGGACACCCATTGTATTTTATGGAAGTGTGTACTTTTGAATTTATTGACTTCTGTAGCTCTGTCTTCATTTATCGAGACTCTATCTTTCATGCCGAAGTAATAATTTTGGCCATGTTGGATAGAATCCTTAAAGTCCTAAGGCTTTGGTAAGTTTGGTTTTCCTAGCCAAATAGTTAACATAGACGTCTCTAGCTTGATTGTACTTAAATGTTCTTTCCTCATAAAACTCCTTGCCGACCAAAACCACTTTTGAGGATAAAAAAATATATTTTACCAAAAACAAATAGTCCATGTAACAATTAGTAGACTACTAGAGTGCTATATGTTTCTTTGGCATGCTTTGATTCTTTGTTGGATATGGATGAGTAACCCCTACAGTATTTGTTGAAAGATGAAGTAAAAACTATATTTAGCTTGGTCATCTAGCTACTTGCCTTGTTTTAGATTCGTACTTGAAGTCGTCATATTCTAGGTTGTCATGTTTAAGGTCGGTATGCTTCAAATGAGCATGATTAATCTAATATCTTTCAATTCACTTGCCATCATTTTCAATAATAGAAGAGATTCTCGATTTAAATAAATTGTTTCGTTGATAATGTTTTTTGTTATCTTAGCAGTATAGTTATTTTGGCAACATATCACGAGGAAAATATATTTGCATCATAGATAGGTTCACATAGATTATGACGATATAGTTACTTATTCAACATAGTTGTATTATACTTAAAATGGCGAAATGGGCTCCAAGAAACAAGAAACGGGTTTCTTGGTTTAAAGGCCATAAGTCAGATCGGGGGCCTCTTTCGCCTCCTCTACACAACCCTAGAAACCCACTCTAACGATGCAGTCCCTAAGCTCAGCTCTTCCTCTCGAATAGTGAAATAACCCTAAAGCCGTAAACCTCCTTCACGGGCTCAGCTCATACCGGATTGAAATCGATCGATCGAAGACATGCAACATCCTGTTGCTCAAGATCATGTATTCGAAAACCCGGTCTTTAAAGAGGAACAAACGACTCAGAAGAGGATTGAAGACGGATCAGGAAACCAGAAGCAATTTTCAAGGCTAACATACGCAGATATGCTAAAAAAGAACACTGAAAGGATAGATCCACAAGCTGCTAGGAGAATCAATTCAGGGTTTGTCCATGCAAGTGTCACAAGTCGAATCGAGGAAGACTACACTTTCATCGAATTTGACGAATCAAATAAGTCTACACTTTCTTCTTTAGCTAAATTCACCTTAATCGCAAAATTTTCCTATGGATCTCCTTCTGTCATAGGTTTTAGGGCTTTCTTGGATACCTTTAGGTTCATAGGAAAATGCAGTACATATAAATGGGACTATAGACACATCTTTGTGGAATTTGATAATATGGATGATGTTAAAACATTCTGGAAATGAACAGTTAGAACTATAGGCCGATTCTCTTTTAGAATTCTTAAATGGACCACTGACTTTAACCCCAAACGGGAGTCCTCTTTGACTCCAGTTTGGATTTCCTTTCCTCAAATCCTTGAAATAATGTACAATCCAGATACAATTGAACATATTGCAAAGGCAATTGGATTGCCTTTGTCAATATGGATACCTAACAGAAACCGTGCAAGCTTTAACCTCTGTAAAGCATGAACAGTAGTAGATACCTCAAGTCTCCTTCCCCAAAGAATTTGGATAAGCTTTGGTGATCGAGACAGATTCTGGAAAGATGTCATTTATAATGGCAAGCCTGCATATTGTAAAAACTGTAGACATTTAGGTTACAGAGAAAATTCTTGTAAAACAAATGAATTGAAATCTAAAAATCAACAGTCAATAGAAGAAAATGATAAAACACATAAAGAGAAATGTATTCCCAAAGTTAAATCTGTGGTAGTGTCTAGTGAACAAGAAATAATCAACATGTAGGAAATAATCAAAAAGATCAAATTGAGACTGATGAAAATAACATTGAAACATCTTTGTCAAAAAGGCTAAACACAGAAGAAAATTGATTGGTTCTTAATCAAAATACTAATCCTCATGATATTAATGATAGTGATGTAATTGAGGCTATATAATCTATAAACGTAAGTAACACTTTTAACATTTTGAATGAGGATACTTTTTCTGGCAAAGAATTCTGTGAAATATCTAGTGACAGACAAAACTTAAGCTTACCAAACTCTCCAGTAGCTAAACAAAAAGATAAGATAGAACAAATAGGTCATAAAAAATCAAATAAAACAAATATTAAAAGTCTGAAGAGTAATCTAATTAACAAGCCAATAACTTTTAAAGGATCTGTAAGATCCTCAAAAAATACAAAAAAATGTCAGTTACTTTCTTAAATTGGAATGCCAAAGGTGTTGGTAACCTTAAATCTATCAGAAGAATAAAATATATAAATAAAAAGTTCTCAATAGATCTCATAGTTCTTCAAGAACCTATGATATCTATTGAAAAAATTGAAAAAACTTCTAAAAACTAGGTTTTGATCATTTTTTTGGCAATACAAACAATAAAATTTGGCTGTTTTGGAGAAACTTTTACAAAATTAATATAGTTTTAGAATCTGATCAATTAATTCATACAGTGGTAAACCATTCTGACTCTTTGAAAGAGTTTATGGTTACCATAGTATATGCAAAATGTAATAGACTACAAAGAAGGAACCTTTGGAACCAACTAAGAGACCTGTCTAATAACAACAGCAGTGACCCATGGCTAGTGGTTGGAGATTTTAACACCATCTCCAATGCTAGTGAACAACTTAATTGTGTTACATTGTGTATGAATTCAATGGAAGACTTCAATAATATGATCTTAGACTATAAACTTGAGGATCCAAGATTCTCAAGTTCAAATTTTACTTGGACAAACAACCATAAGTGGAAAAGACTAGACCGGGTATTACATAATGATAGATGGAGAGAGTATTTTGATGTAACTAGGTTGAGGAATCTGAACAGAACAGGGTCTGATCACTCACCCTTAATATATTCAGTCTCATCAGTGTCAACTGAACAAAAGTCACCCTTTAGATTTCAAAATATGTGGTTAAGTCATCAAATTTTTTTCCCAACAGTTGAAAGTAATTGGAATAACCCAATAGATACATCACCATTTACCAACTCTTTCATTCATTTATTCTGGTTTAAGCTTAGAAGATTAAAAAATCACTTAAAAACTTGGAATAAAGACATATTTGGTAACATTTTTGATTGTATTGAGAAAACTGAAGAAGACATTAGTATACTTTAAAGGATATTATACTCCATGGAAAACAATTGAAAACTCTATGAGTTAAAAACTAACCACTTAGTTTTAATTGCTAGGGAAGAGACATACTGGCAGCAAAAGAGTGCCTCCAAATGGTTAAAAGATGGAGACAAAAACACTAAAACATTTCACAACTTTGTTAAGAAGAAAAGATGTAGAAATAGGATAAATGAGATCATTGATAATAATAACATATTAGATGATAAAAAATTAATAGGTGAATCAACTGTTAATTATTTTCAAGAACTATTAAATACCAAAATAAATGACCCTATCCCTGATTTCCCATCTGACATTATACCACAATTAGTTTGTGACCTAGACAATATATCACTGTTAGCTGAGCCTACAATAGAAGAGACATATAGAGTCATTAAAAGCCTTAATAGTTGCAGTGTTTCTGGAGTTGATGGTTTCAACTCCAGTTCTATATTGAATGTTGGCCCATAATTAAAGTAGACCTGGTTAATGCTATCTTTGACTATTTCAACAAACCTAGCTTTCCAAAAGGAATGTTTGCTACTTCCATATACTTAATACCAAAGAAAAACCCTGCCAAAACCTGGTCTGACTTTAGACCAATTAGTTTGTGCTCTATGTTTAACAGAATAATATCAAAACTTATAAATAACAGATTACTTATAATACTGCCCAATCTAATCTCAAAAGAACAAGGGGCTTATGTCCCTAATAGAAATATACAGGAAAACATCCTGATCACACAAGAGTTAGTTCATGACCTAAATAAAAAATAGAGGGGTAGTAATATTATAATAAACTTGGATATGAAAAAAGCATTTGACAAATTGAACTTTAATTTCATTTACCAAGTAATTAAATCTTTTGGCTTTAATAGCCAAGTGATCAATTTAGTTAAAAAAAGTATACAACACATCCAATAGTCTATGATTGTTAATGGTATAGCATATGGATATTTCAAATCTTCAAATGGAATCAGGCAGCATAACATTAGATCGCAACTTAATCTTTAAAACTAGAAGCTCTATAACTATAAATTGCTTAGCTTTTGCAGACGATGTCCTATTATTTTTATATGGCTCAGTTAGGAACTTAAAAAAGATAAGCAACTTTATGAAAACTTATCAAATTTTATCTGGTCAGCAAATTAACTTACAGAAAACTACCTTTGTTGCTCCATCAACCTTAACCAGACAACGTATTAGGACTCTTGAACTCTTACTTGGTTTCAATCATAGCATATTACCTTTTAAACACCTAGGTATACCAATATTTCTAAAGAATAAAACCTCATACTATGATGAAATCATTAATAAGATTAGAAATATTATAGATCATTGGAACTCTAAGTCTTTATCTTTTGGTGGCAGACTGATTTGATCAAATCAGTCTTGCTAGCTTATCCACTTTATTACATGCAGTGTATAACAATACCAAAATCAATAATTAATAGAATCAATAAACTTCTTAATAAGTTTTTATGGGGTCACACTGAAAACAACAAAAACATTATATGGACTGAATGGTCTAAATTGTGTAAACCTTTTAGTGAGAATGACCTAAATCTTAGAGATCTCTCTACAGTTCAAGAAGCTTTGTCTCACAAATTGTGGTTTAACTTTAGGAATAACAATACTTTATGGGCAAAATTATTAAATAATATTTACTGCTCTAAACTACATCCCCTACAAGTCCTACCTAAGCAATCAAATTCTCGAATATGGAAAAGAATGTAAAAAGTAAGAACTGAAACAGAAGAAAACATATTCTGGGTAATTGGGAAAGGGAATGTTGACGTTTTCTTAGATAAATGGTATGATTCTAATGCCCTAATTCAGTTAACTCCTAATATATCAAACTCTTGGTATACAAAAACTAGGGTGAATGAATATTGGACTAATTATTCATGGAATATGTTAAAAATAAAGAATGATGCCATTTTTGATTATGTTATTAACAAAATAGTTAAGATTAAAATTAATCAAAATAATGATGACTTTATCATCTGGAAACTATCTCTAGATGGTAAGTTCAATCTTAAACTTACTTTTAATAACATAAGGATACAAAATGTCCAATCTTTCTTTAAAAGTCAAATCTAGAACAATCTTACACCAACAAAGTACTCTATAACCTTGTGGAGAGTTATAAATAACTTAATTTCAGTAAACACTAACATTCAACATAGGGTAATTAGTTTAGTTTCGAAATGTCAGTTCTGTTCAGAATGTGAATCTTTAAATCATTTGTTTGTCTCTTGTCCTATTGTATGGAATGTTTGGTTATATTTCTCTAATATCTTCAACATTGTAGGTGGAAAACATATGAGAATAAACCATATTATTAATAAATGGTTCTCCTCTACACTGTCTAAGACACACATTAGAACAATAATACCATATTTGATAGTGTGGTCAACTTGGATAGCTAGGAACAAAATGAAACATGATGGCATGATTAGTTTTGATAAATCAATAATAAATCAAGTCAAGTATCTTTTATCTACATTAGACAGATCCTCCTTAATAAAAAACAAACATTGGAGAAATGATCTCCATATAGCTAAGGAACTAGACTGTATTAACCATCTCCAAGAGAGAAAGTCCTGTCTATATATTAAATGGCACCCTCCTTCTATTAATATCCTAAAGCTTAACTGCGATGGCTCCTCACTTCATAATGGGGAGTCTAGCAGTGGTTTCATTTTAAGAAACTCTAATGGTGAGTTAATAGAAGGACAAGGTATCATGATTGGTAAATGCTCACCCTTGGTAGCTGAATCCTTAGCTTTGTTACATGGACTAAGATTCTATCAAAGGAACAACTTGACAGAGATTGACGTTGAGATTGACTCATTACAATTATCAACATGTTCGCATATAATAAGTACCCATGGTTTCTATACAAAATGTTAACATGTTGCAGAAAGTTGATAACCTCAAAGATGATTTTAAAACATATTTTCAGAGAAGAAAATAGTGCTACAGATTGGATTGTTAAGTTCGCTTTGGAACAGAAGCAAGACTGTTCCTTCAATGGAATGAAATCTCGTAGCCCTCTCAATGCTATTCTATTACTAAAGCTTGAACTTGGGCTATTTCAGACAATTAGATTAACATTCTAATAATTAACAGGCAGGTTCTCAACCTGACCAACATAATTGTTTTCTTTTGCAGGTATTAAAACAAGATGACTCAGGACATGGAGCTATCAGATATAAAGATGACCAAGGAATCAATGAGTAGCAGTAATGAAGCTCTAGGAGTAGGAGCACTGAAGTACACACCAAGTGAACCAAAGACAAGACATAATAATCAAGCAAGGACATAGAATACACAAGGAGAAGAAGTACTGAAGCATTACACAGACTACAGTGAAAGGATTAGGCTGCTGATTAGACCAACAAAAATCCAAACTGATCTTGGATTACATTAATCCAAGTTTCAAAATTGTTAAATACATTTACTAATTGCATCAAAATTCTTGTATCAAATTCTGCTTGTAATATTCTTATCATATTAATAAAGGAAGTTTCAGTAAAAAAAATATAGTTGCATTATACTTCTTTTCCTCTGGGTCGATATATATACATATATATATTTGACTCGTGAGTTAGGGCACATATGGTTACTTGCATATATTGATGGTTTTTACACCTCATAGTTGGTTTAGGTAACCAACATTTTGATTTAACTCATAAGCCAAGGCTCAGTATGGCTACTTTCATATCCTGATGGTGTTTCCACCTTAAGGTTAGTTTGAGTAACCAACGTTGCAATTTGACTCGTAAGCCAATGATCAATATGGCTAGTTACATATCATACTAGTGTTTCAAAATCAGGGTTGGTTTGGGTAACCAAATTTATGATTTGACTCGTAAGCCAAGGTCCAGTAGAGCTACTTGCATATCATGTCGGTTGGTAAACTGTATGCGCGGTTTGCTAACCATATTTTCTATATTGTCAATGTACACGACCCTTTCGTTATTTACATGGATATCACTTAGTTTATAGCCTTTTAATGTGGATATCAGTTGGCATTCTATCATAGAGATTGCTTGGTTAACAACCTCTTTATCGTGAAGATCAGTTGACGTTCTATCGTGGAGGTCAGTTGGCGTTCAGTCATGGAGATCACTTGGCATATATCATGAAGATCATTTGGTTTAAGATCTTTTTATCACGGAGATCGTTTGGCGTATATCATGGAGATAACTTCGCTTAAAGCCTATATATAATGGAAATGAAGATAATTTGGCTTATAACCTTTTCTATCATGGAGATGGACATCACTTAGCTTATAGAATTTTCTATCATGAAGATGGAGATCATTCTGCTTATAGCATTTTCTATCATGGAGATGGGCATCTCTTGGCTTATATAGCCATTTTCAACCACGAATATGGAGACCACCTAGCATATAGCCTTATCTATTACGGAGATAGATTGATAATTGTTATTTTTGAGGGCTTACTGCACGATCATGTTGCGCATGCACACATATTCAACATCCATGTTAATTGTGTCCACATGCTTATGTCTTTCTACCTGTATAATCCTTCACATTACCCATATCTCTTAGAACAATAGAGGAAAAATGAGTATATTCGAGAGTCAAAAATTTAAGACGGCGTCAGGCTGTTTCTTCCAATTGGTTTTAAATACATTGTTGTTCCTTGTCCTTCTGTCAGTTTTCTTACTACCAATGAAAAGTTGTAAGATCAATTTCAAACTCTTGGCTCCTTAGATTTATCATTGTCTAGGTCTTATAGATGGCTGTTTGTCGCCCGCTTCCGCACCCAGAAGTTTATATGCCAAATTTTATCTTGATATGATGGCTAGAATCAGAACTTGATTACATCAGGTCTTATGGTCGGTGTAAGAAGGGGGATACATAGTTGCAGGAACAACGTTTTCTAGAGAAGAGCATATCTGGTTAAAGAGGTAAAACCCTAATCAAATATCAAAATCATTTAGGTAGGAAAATAAGACTAACATACTTCAAGAACAATAAAATAGAAACTATGATTCCTTCCATACATAAACGTGGTTTAAGTATGACCATTTAAAAGATAAAATCTTGCTCATTTGCATGATAAACGAAAATCAACTTTTTTTTTCGGGATCCAACTCCAAATATGTCTATTTTTCACTGACATCATTTGAGTTTGATAGCTTGTGATTTTGTGAATTTACATCTAACTCGTCAAATAATGGCTCGTTCTCTTCTTGTATTGGTGGTGTAATATTTTTTTGATTTTGGTGAAAAATTATAATACATCAGTAGAATAAAAAAAATAGCATTGAATTTTTGTTCAAAATTTAAATTCAAATCGAGGATAGTAAATAAGATTTGAATATTTACAAAAATTAAAAACGAAAAACATTTACATTTATATCAAGTGTAGTAAATTGTATTTGAATATAATTAACATCATCTTTTATAAACCAAACATCATTAGAATAAACAAAATTAGAATTGAATTGTCGTTCAAAATTTAAATCCAAATCAAGTATGGTAAATTAGACTTGAATATTATTTACTACAATTAGGAACATCAAGCATTCTAATTCAAATCAAATGTAGTATACTACATTTTAATATAATTAAATCTTGTTTCATAAACAAATATCAGTAGAATAAACAAAATTAGCATTGTATTATCGTTCAAAATTTTAATATAAATCAAGTAGTAAATTAGTTTAGCATATTTACAACAATCATAAATGAAAAACATCGAAGCAACAATTGAACGAACCAATTGTCACACGCATAAAAAACATTAATATGAAATATTAATTGATAAACTCAATCTTTTGAAATCCCAGCGATGGAAAAGTCAATTGAAAGAAGAAGAATGAGAAGAGACAAAGATGGACAGAAAAACCTAAAAGTTAAAATAGAAGTCAGAGAAAAAAAGGAGACTTACTATTTAAGACCCATCCAACAACCCTATTACAGATAAAAACCCGAAAAATTTAAGAGACTTTATACCTAAAATATCTATAGATATAAAATTCAGCAAGCAACTAGACATATTTTTATTTTAAATTTTTAAAAAGGTTCGTATCTTTTAAATTGTAACTCGAAAAAAAATCCAAAAATACCATTGGTTTCGTTTTTTTTATTACTATCAAAACTAGTACCGCTCATGATATGTTTTGAATTTTTTTTTAAAATATTTTACACAGGCTTCTCATTATATGGTTTCATATCTAACATAGTGGGCATGGTTTCACATCTAGCATCTATTATAGTGGGTCTGAATTCACATCTAGTAGTACAAAATTTAAACAGGTTTTGCATGTAGCAAAACAAAAAAGGTTTTGCATATTTTTTGTTTACACTATAATTTTAATATTTGAAAAGTTCGTATGTTTTAAACCTTAAATCGGAATAATAATAATCTAAAAATAACATTGGTTTTGCTATTTTAAGACGAACAAAACTAGATTTATTCATGATATGTTTTGAATTTGTTTAAAAAAATTATATGTTACACTGGTTTCTCATTACCTAATTCGCATCTATTATAGTGGGCCCGGTTTTGCATCTATCATAGTGAGTTTGGTTTCGCATCTAGCAGTATAAAATTTAAACATGTTTGGCATCTATAAAAGTTCCTTATCTTCTTCAAATGAGTATTCTTCGTTTACAGTGTAAAATTAAAGATTAAAAAAAATTGTATCTTTCGAACGGTAAATCGGAAAACAAATCTGAAAATATTATTGGTTTTATTTTTTAAGACAAGCAAAACTAGATCGATTCATGATATGTTTTGAATTTGTTAAAAAATATATATTTTACAATGGTTTCTCATTACCTTACCTGGTTTCACATCTATTATATATATGGTTTTGCATCTAGCATCTAGCATCTAGCATATTATATAAAATAACCATATTTTGCATCTACTACTATAGACAATAAACGTGTTTTGCATCTCGCAATAGAGTGAATAGACGTGTTTTGCATCTTTAAAAACTTAGTCTTCTTCCTTGAAGCTTGAACTGGTTTCTCAAACCAGATTTTCCAGAAACACAAAAAATACACCAAAAACGATCAAAATATTACTACAATACAACAATTCAACTACCAAATCAAAGAAATATCAGGTGAATTCTAAAAAACACAAAGTGAACAAAAATCTAGTAACCTATTTCAAAATTAAAACAATAAAAAAATCAAGTTAGCTAAAGAGCCAAATCGTTTTACCTAAACGGAAATCCAAAATCAAGCGTCGAAATCATATAAAAACACAATCAAAATCATACGAAAACAAAGAATCGAACATGTTATTGTTATGGTATTATAGCCGCACGTAAAATAGCGAGAGAAATAAAAAGAGAGAAAAATTGAATTGAAAAATATATATGATTTTATATAATTAACTAGGGACATTTAAGGTATTAGTGGGTCTCAAATGAAAAATATTTAAGTGTAATGGGTCTTTCTAAAAAATAAATTAAAACATAAATAGTAAATGGATAATATTATGGTGTTTGGATCTTTAATAGTATGAACCTATGTAAAAATAATAAAAATAATTTGTTAAAAAGAAAAGTGTTAATTTCTATTTTTTAAAATTTTGTTGGGGACTTGTTATTTGTTTCTAAATTAATATAAATCATAAACGGATTATTAGTGAAAGACTTATTAAAAAGAAACATATGATTTTTTGGATGGTCTGAATCAAAATTTGTTATTTATTTCTAAAAAAATATTAAACTTATCTAAAAAATATTTATTTTTTTCTTAAATTTTTGGATGGTACATGTACTACCTTTTAAAATAATATATTCTCATACTATATAATTTTTGCAATACATTTTAAACATATTAGTAGGTGATTTTTTTTCACCGGTAGCGATGATGGTTGAGATATGTCATTCATCGGCTTAAATGAAGATATATTCCTTCGATTATTGCTTTTTTATTTTTCATTTAGTCATTCGACTAAAATATATAAAATGAGGTTGGTGATAAAAACTAAAATATGTCCAAACATTTTATCACGTATTTTATTAGAACTTTGACATATAAATATATGAAAAGAGAAAATAATAGGATGTATAGTCACGTTAAATACATACAGAAATGATATTTACACATGAAATTGAAAGAAAACACAAATTAGAGTCTCATTCTCTTATAATATTAGAGTGTGGTCCTTTTCGACATAGTTTTTACGTTTTTTTATTGGTTTTGGTTATTATTTTCATTGTTATAAATATTTTCGTCCGATATTATTTTTGGATGATATCTTTCTTAAACTAAAATACAAAAGAACATTGTTATGTGCAACTACAAAGGATGGAAATAATGATATTTTATTTATTTATGTGTTTTATCTGTATTTATCTTTTTAGGTTTGTTTCCTCTTTGTTTTGGAATAGTCAGTTATGAGGATAATAGTAATTTGAGTTGATTTTTTTAGTTATCAAAGTTTTGTTTATATTATCATTTGTCCTTTTTTGTTTTTTCTTTAGCACTAAAGATTAGATTATATATTTGTTTTCTTTTGTTCGACTCTCAACTTTGCATGTCAGATTATTATTTGACCTTCAATATGGCATGTCAGTTTATAATCTGACCTTTATGTTATTATCTTCAATATGGCAGATCGTAGTATATTGTGACTTTTTTTGTTTTACTTTCAACTTGACATGTGTTTTTGCTTCAGTAGGACATACGAGGTTATTGTTTGACCTTAATTATTTTACCTTTAGTAAGACATGCCATATTATAATTTATCATTCATTGTTTTGGTTTTCAATTTGGCTGGTCAGGTTATTATTTGACTTTTGTTGTCTTATTTTTTAAATGGCGTGTCAGATTATAATCTCACTTTCCTTGTTTTACCTTTAGCAAAACATGCAAAATTTATAATCTTCGATTCATTGTTTTAACTTTTAATTAGGCAAGTCAAATTAATATATGAATTTCATTATTTTACATTTAGCAAGATAAGTCATATTATAATATGACCTTACTTTTTTACCTTACACTTGACATGCCATATTAATACATGACAAGCAGGTTAGATTATAATCTAGCATTTCTTGTTTTTTCTTTTGCAAGACAATTAGATTTTTTTTCCTTCTTTGTTTGACTTTCAACTTGTCAAGTTAGATTATTATTTGGTCTTTTATTATTTTACCTTCAATATGTGAGATCATTTCATAATACGGATTTCTATTTGTATCTTCAATATGATAGGTTATATTATAATTTTACTTTTATTGTTTTAGTTTTCAACTTGACATGTCAGATTATTATTTGATTTTCTTTGTTGTACTGTCTATATGGCAGGTCGATTATAATTTTTCCTTTTTTATCTTCAATATGAGATGTTAGATTATAACCAGGAAGAACATATTATAAGCTATATTTTTTATTTTACTTTTAACTTGACATGTCAAATTGTAATATAAATTTCTTTGTTTTACTTTCAACTTGGCAAGTCAGGTTATCCATCATTATTTACCTTTTGAAATGCATGTTAGATTATAATATGATCTTCTTTGTTATATTTTTTTAACTTAGCATGTTAGATTATTATTTGACCTTTATTGTTTTACCTTAAACTTGACAGGTCCTATTAGAATTTGTTTTATTGTTTGACAGGGAAGGTCATCAAACCATTAATATATTTTTAATGTATGAATTAAATCCAAAAAAAACATATAATAAAATTAGATAGAAAAATAAAGATTACATTACAACTCTAATTGAGAAATATAAAGAGATATAACATTAAAAATGAATAAACGATCATTCAAACTAAAATGGAAAAAGAGAAACAAATATATAATACGAAATACAAAACCTTGATTTTATGATATAAAAATGAGTAAAACGATAGCATGAATCATGATTTATGTAGACACAAATGAAATACAAACACATGAATATTAATTGTTTATCATTAAAACATAGATTACTCTTCCAATGACTAACTAGATGATGTTTTCTCAACATCTTCAAATTTAGAATCAAAATTCTCAAAGTGTGGATATGGTATTTCGCTATTTGTAGTTCCATCCAATATAGATACGTGAAAAAGATCATCTTCGTCATAATTAGAAAATATATATATATATATATATATATATATATATGTCCCAAGCTTAGACTTACATTGTTGAAGAAGTCTTGACATTATTTTTCAAAAACAAAATGTTCACCACTACTAGTTAGCTTTACTCCCCAAACATTTCCCTTTGGTACCTTCAACGTCACCAGCTTTAGCAAAACACTTTCGCGTTAACAGTCCTGTTTCTATGTAGAATTCTATAAAATTTATCTCGGCTTACCTCGAACATTATCCAATACATTAACTAAAACGTAATCATGTCTCCTGGTAGATTTGTTTTATAAAATCTATCATGTTATACCTAATACAGTAGATAATAGCATTAACTTAAATATACCATGCCTCTATATATACTTTTATAAAGTCTATCATGACTTACCTAAAACATTACCTAAAAAATTGCCATGTCTTCATATAGACTTCTGTAAAATTTATTATTCTCTACCGAATATCATAGGTAAAGATATTAACTTAAATCTCTCTCGTCTCAATGTAAGCTTATATAAAATCTATCATAACTTATCCTCAAACATTATCCAATACATTAACTAAAAATATGGCATAACTCTTCATAAATTTCTATAAACTCTTTCATACTATACCTAATATAGTTTAGAATATTTCATGCTTTCCTTAAATATTAACTAGGTTCTCTTCCATCTCTATTTGGATAACATTTCCATATTTAATATTCTATCATTTTTGTGTCAAATTCAAAATTGTAGGCCTATTCCAAATTTCATTTAAAATTAATTTGAAATTTTATTCATTATAAAAATGTTTGTTGGGTTAAACATAAAGTAGTATAATGTTTAGATTTTTACCTCAATTGTAAGATAAGTTTGGGGTTTGATCTTCATAAAACTGTGTTTCTAGATTCGTAGTTCTTTATGAATATTTTAAGTTATTGAGATATAAATTTTGATTGATAAATTGATTTTAGAAATTAACATAATTTTGATTTGAGAATTCGATTTGAACAATCATGTAAGTGTATTTGAGTAATCGATTTAAAAATTGTGTAACTAGTTTTGAGTAATTTTTTGTTGGCGGTATTAAAAACTTATCTAATTAGTGGAACTTATAAATGTAAAACAAAAAATATTTGAGAAATAAATATGACAAGAACTTAATGATTTTTTTTGGAAAAAAACACTTTTATTAATTTTTTAAAGATGATTACAATTGTATATTATATTTAAACTATAGACTCTAACTTTCACCCAACCTCCAAATGAATATTTTACTCTTTATATAGTATTCTTGATTTGGGAAGTCATGGGTAAGTGCATCCCAATTCTTTTATTCGCGACGGCGTATGGTGTGAGACACTTTATATGTACAGTGTTAGACACGTTTTACATACTTTTCATGTGTGGAGTCTGTGCCATTAGTCGTGTGGGAGGATAGGAGACTCGGCTGTAGTGCGAACAAATAGTTGGATAATATGGCTTAGGTTGATGGGATTACTAGTTCGCGTCCAAATTCATTAGTATTTTGGCACTGGCGCGAGATTAGTTGGGGGCATCAAGGTGCAAAGAGCACACGCTACAAGCTTAGGAATTGGCCAAGCTTAATGTTTGCGCACCGCTCTTGGACTATGGCTTGTATTGGATTTGGCCAATGACCAATTCTTCTGGTTATGCATTTTGGCATGACTAAGATTTGTATTTCACTTGGCTAACAGCCAAGTTTTCTGGTTGCGCAGGATGGCGCGGCTAGGGCTTGTATTGGACTTAACCAATGGACAAGTATTTTTTGTCGCGCCATGTGGCGCGTTTAGGCACAAAGCGCGACTTGGCCATTAACCAAGGCGTTTGATCATACAACACGACCATGCGTCACACCATGTTTACACTTTTTTACACAAAAATAAGTTGTATTTTGTATTTTTACACAATCAGACTTATTTTGCAACCAAAAGTCGTATTTACACAAAATTTATCTTATTATTTTTGTAACATATTTGTGTATAATTACGCAACTGAACACAATTATTTTTTACAGACTTATATCACAACTCAATTACACGTAATTATTCAATAATTTTTTTTATAAAAATCTTTTATGGATTTCGATAGACTTTTACAAAAAAGAAAAAAATGGTTAAGGGTTTATTGAGAGAGAGAGAGAGAGAGAGAGAAATGACACAAATATATCGGGATATTGGATTAAGGTCATAGTTTAGATTTTATATTAAGTGTTCACTTAAGTGCATAGAAGCCCTTCAACTATTCTTTATGCTAAATTAAGCACATGTTTTTTTTTCAAATCACTTTATCAATTTCCCGATAAACTCATCGCTACCAGGGACCATAACCTTTACTATGCTTATAGTGTCTAATACTGAATTGTTGGGTTAAAAAACCTCTCTTCTAGGCACTTTTTATCACAACCGATATCTATAAATTATTTATAACACCACAACATTAATTATTATTATTATTACTATTATTTGTTGGTCCAATATTCCAATTAATAACTTGAATTGGACTTGTTAAAACATGGATACCCTAATTTACACATGATGAGACATTCAAACATAGAATTTATTTACAATCTCTCACTTGGATCATTCATGTGTACTTCATTGTATCGATATGAATTGTGCACTATATAATGCTGTTGTTAATGAATAATATGTGATTTATATTAGGAGATAGCTAACGCCAAACCAAAGAGTTCCACCATAACTCATAATACGTAATGGTTCTACAATAAATCAGATTACAAATAATTGTCTTAGTGAGCCCTGACCTCTCATGGAGTGTGGCATGATAATATGACACGTTCATGTAATCAACATATGTCAACTACTCAACTGGTCCTACCGAACTAAGATAGTTGAATTTTAGAATAAAACTAAATCATTAAATCATTGATAAAAATTTAATCATTGTATTATTGATAATTTAAGTGTATGTATATAATAATAATAATAATAATAATAATAATAATAATATATTTAGAAATACTAAAAGCTAATTTGAATTCTATTCGGAATTGAAATCAAAATTCTATTGAAATCAAAATACTACTCCCACTAAATATGAATATCATATAGACCAAGAACACCCACATGAATGTCATGTTCGTGAAAGATTCTAGGTGTCAAAATCTTAGTAGAAAAAGATGAAAAAGATGGAGATATATCTTTCTACTTTACTGCAATTTAAGTTGAATTATAGATGTTTGTTTTATTTACTCTATCTTTATTTCCTTGATTATAAGCGACTGAATGTCTTCTCCTTATTAAATGTTATTAAGTGTACTAAAAATTTAATTCTCATAAAATATGCACGTCTAAATTACATTATATCATCCACTTAACTCATAAAGTCATGCACTTATATGATCTCTTTAATTTACTAACTTTTTTATTTTATCATGTGATGTAAGATACTTAATATTGAATGAACCATGTTATATGTACAATGGTCCATCCCTAGAATCACTTAAGTATTTACTTGCGATGAAGTTTATACCTTATCATTGATTAACCATGAACGTACATCAAGAGTTCAATTTTCAAAATATATGAAATCATTTGTACCCCCATAAACTTCCAAGTAGGGCTTAAGATGTTTGACTCGAAAAAAAACTTATCTCAAATCAACTCAAGTAAACTAGATGTTTGTTGTTTTCATACCATAAGGCTTTATCATCCTATTAATACGGGTCTTCTATGATAAACCCACAAAATTATCAAGAATAATCTTAGTTTTTCTTGGTTCATTAGTACATAAGACATATCAAAACCATATACATTACAACTTTCATACATTATGATTAATGAGAAACTTAAATTTAATATCGTAAATAAATTTCTAATTATTATAGGTTGTTGACTCTGTTAAACTTGAATAGGATTGTTACAAACCTGTTAATCTTCATGTGGACTAATTGCAACACATCATTCTAAATATATAGAGTTATTAAAATGTAATATATATATATATATATATATATATATATATATATAAAGTTTTCTTAATGTTACCATTCAGAAAGACTTAATCTAAATATTTATTTAATGAAGTTTAATTTTATGAATTGTGCAAGTCATGCAACAATTATGTTAGAAATTCTCTTAAATGTTTTTGAATTAAAGTTTCTCTTAAAAGGTCAACATTTTCACATTGAATAAAATATGTTTGGTGTACGACCTTATGAATATCTTAACTGAATTATCTTACATCAATTTTCATTCTTGTTACAATAGTCCATATTTGAAAACTATTGAAAACATAATGTGATCCTACTTAAGTTTTAACATAATTTTTTCTTGACATCACAATATTTCTAATGTTTTTATGGAACTCTTTATGGTGTTATAGAAGCTAAAACTTTATTTTCTAAATGCATAATAAATTATCTTAATATTCTTGTAATGTTTTTTACAAAAGTTGGAACTAAATTCTTCTGTTGATCATGAAGAATCTCAATATTTTTGTGGAACTCTTTATGATATTAGAAAAGCTGAAACTTGAAGATACAATGCTAACTTATCTTTAAACAATTTCTTGAGGATGTTGAGATTGTCTTTCATGAACAACTTCTTAACCTTAAGTTTGAATTTGAACATTTATTCCTAGAGAGAAATAAAGAACTGATCAAAACATAATAATCAAATTCTTATCGTTTGAATTTAAACAAATCATTTCTGATTCTTTCCAAATACCAAGGTTGTTCACTGAATATCCCTCTCACCCATAAAAAAACCTAAATGTCCTTACAATAACTGAATTATATCATATATAAGGTTCGGAGTGGGTTTCTAAAATAACTATTATGGAATAAAATCAATTCCAAATGGAGATAAATATAAATGTATCGAACTCTAATTCCTAATGTGAGGCATGTAAGGCTTTGTTTACAGACGTCCCTAAATGTACAAAAATCCTAAAAATTGTTGTTGATGTATTTAATCTTTAATCTACCCATTTTACAAAATTTCTCCTTATGAATTGAGTTAATAAGGAACTAATTTACATCTTAAACATATAGACCCAAAAATTTAGTTATGAAATTATTCACCAAACTGTCATACCTCGCTTGTATGGTAACCAACATGGAAATATATGACAAACTAATTGAACTTGTCAATAAGGAACAAAGTATCTCATATCTAGTTATCTTTGATATGATCGGATTTTCATGGATGTCCATTACAGTAAAGTGGTTCAAAATTTATTTAGAGGCGTAATTCGGACCCGAAAGACCAAACTTGATGAATAAGCAGTAAGTTAAGTAAGCTTGATGACTCAGCTATGTGCCTAGTACATTGAATTATGGGCTTGAGGGCTTATGAAATTAGCATGAATAGAATATCTTACCCGAATGGCCCATAGATTTCAAAAAGAGTATAAATAACTCAAGTAACATCATTAAATGGGTTGGAACTTTTTTCTAAAACATTAAATACAAACACATTCTTTCTCTCCTTACTCTCCACCAAAAACTTAATACCAAATAACCTAAAGATCTTCCATATTTACCCTTAAATTAGATTTTATCATCACCATCCTCGAAATAGGAATGTATTCCTAATAACCGTTTAATTTTATTCAAAAGGTTTTACTAGGTATGTATACATCTAATTTACTTAATCGTAAATGAGAATTTGAACATTGATTACTAGAGAGGAATAAAAAGATGATTGAAATCAAATGATCATTTTTTTATCGTTTGGATCTACAAAAACTATTTATGATTATTCCTTAATATCAAGGTTGTTCATTGAATATCCAAAAAAAGAGTACATATCCTTAAAATAACTAAATTATATCATATTTAAGGTTTGGTAGTGGGTTTCTAAAATAAATATTATAGAATGGAATCAATTCCAAATGAGGATAATTATTATTATATCAGACTCTAATTACTATTGTGAGGTTTGTAAGCCTTTTTGTACTAGACTTCCATAATTGTACAAAAAAATTAAAAATTATTGGTTATATTTTAAAGATTTAATGTACCCATTTTACTAATTTTATCTTTATAAATTCGGTTAATAAGGAATTATTTCACATCTTAAACATATAAACTCAAAAATTTAGACATGGCAACGAAGTGTCATACCTCTCTTGAGTGGTAACCATCAAGGACAGTTATGAGGAAACTATTTGAACTTGTTAATAAGGAACAAAGTATCTCATATCTAGTTATCTCTGAATAAGAATGTATTCATGATAGTTGTCTAATTTTATTCAAATAGATTCACTCCTTTGTATACATCTAATTTTCTTAATTTGGTTTATTATCTTTAGTCCTTCATAAATGAATAGACAGTATCCTCAATCCTCAATGGATTCTGAAACATCTTATCAACTATATTTCCACCTTTTTTTAGATTGAATGCTTTTTTATAAAGGCGTATTCATTGTCTTAATGTTTCAATTTATTTTGTTGAATGATATATAAATTTAGATAACATCATTGTAAAATTTATTAAATGTAATCCTTAGCGAAGTCGGTGGGTGCCAGCGCCCGATATAGTTGATATATTTTATAATTGTTCAATACTTTAATGATATCTATATGTAAAGATGTTTCACCATCACTTAATTTTTGTGATTCAATGTACCCACTGACTGAAGATCAAATATCTATAAGAGCAGTAAAACAACAATAAATTATCAGTGAATGTAAAGATGTTTTACCATTACTTAATCTTGGAGATTTAATGTATCTAGTGAATAAGGATCAAGATCTATAAGAGTTGGATATAAATTAAAATATAAACTAGGCTTACTTAAGGTCTGAAACTTAGTACATGATAATAATCATTATTAAAAATATATTTTCTTAAGAAAAATTAATTTTGAAGTCTCTTTACTAGTCAATTCTGATTTTATGGAACCGAACTACTCGATTATTCAAAATTCTAATTGAATTATCACGTAGATCCCTGAATTCTAGGTGGAACTGAAAAACAAAATCACCTAAATTGGATAACTTAGTGCCAAAATATGGTCTTCCAGAGTCGGTTAGTCATGTTCTTTTTTTACACTCATTGTGAATATCCAAAAAACAAAAATCCCATTTTTGTTTTGAATTAGGGATTAGTTTTTCAAATTTTAGGTCTGAAACTTGACCCTGTAATTAGACTTCAAAATATTATTTTTATAAATTTTTACCATTTATTGTAAATGAATTCTTGATTTACATCAATTTCATATTCAACCACTTAAAAACTGAAGAATTGAAGCCTTAAAATTTCTGAATTTTAGAAATAAAATCTACAACTATATATAAAATATTTCATGATATGTTTTAAAGAATTTTCCATAGAGTATCATGAGTGTATATTGTTGGATTCTGAACCTCCTTAGTGAAGAGTAGACCATACCATAGCGTTACTAATATTCAGGCGTTCTTACCGAATAAACATATCATTCTTTCTATTTTATCTTAATAATTTGGAACATATTACTTAAGGTGTAACTATGATCTATACTCACAACACTTAAAATTAATAATCTCATATATAATATAAATATGTTAAATTTATCAAGTTAGAGGGTCTAAAAGGGCATTCATATGTACTGCACTCGTCATAATTGTTAGGGGAGACGATGGATGCCAAGCCTTATGTAAGGGTCGATCCTGACTGATTCATGGTATCTCAACAAACCTTTCAGCAATGGAAAACCAGTTATGCATAAGTATGGTGCGTATGAATGCAGTAAATATATCATGCAACATGTGCTCACTATCACAACAAACCTTTAAACATTGAAAAACCAACTATACATAAGTATAGTGTGTATGAACATATCAACTATATCATGCAACAGGTGCTCACCATCAGGAAATATGTGTTGTAATATAGTATTGAAGACGACCTACACACAGCAATCATTCCCTAAGTTGTGAGTCCTCAAATTTCTTTTATGACTCACCTAACATTAACTATGCATGTGGGATACCATGTCTGTCAATCAGTCATAGAGAATGAACATCTTAATACTCGTATTGTAATGCGTACCGACGCGACTGGATGCATATCTTACCATATTATACCAAAACTCTTGGTACCATAATACTTTTTGAACGTTTAAAGTAGTTTAGGGATTTAATATATCCTGTTAAGTGCTTAGACATCTGAATGGAGATGAATGTCAATCAAACTCCATAAACGTGAAACAAAATAATCCATGGGCATGCATGATATACTCATATACATCCCGGAGTCCAAGTACCAGCAATAATGGGTAATTACATCACATCGTGTGACCATACATCTCCGTACCATATTATTTTCAATGCACACATAAAGGTTCTACATAATTGTAAACCTCTAAACACGTAACATTGTGCAATAACATGGTTTACACATAATATAATCAGAAAATCTAAATGTTCCAAAAATGTTACACAACACAAGAGAAACGTGATTTTCCATCATAGATATATAACTAAATTTAACTAAACATGTTATAGAAATGCACACATACATACATATGACATCAAAATTTTCTAAATTGGTTAGTTGTACCTTTGTATGGGATAATGTGTAACAACCACACACGAAGCATAAAAAATCATGTATTACATTTTTGGGTGGAACTATTCGGTTACTCAAAAAATTAATTGAATGATCATGTAGATATCTGATTTTTAGATGAAATAAAAAAAATCACATAAACCGGATAACCAAAAGCGAAGTTATGGCATTCGAAAGTCATACACTCAAAATTGAAGAGTATGTGGTTCATTACGATCACATCAATGGTGATATTGTGGTATGCAACGAAAGACTACGTGATTCTACTTTGAGATTATTGTGGATGGGGTTATGGACTATCTGCCACCAAACGCGATAGTCAAGGGACGATGTACTGTTCAAAGCCCATAAACTACATTGTAAATCTTTATAAAAACTTATGTATATATAATTCCTAATCAATGTTAAAATTTAAAATTAAGATTACATTTGAGAGTTATAATTTAGTTTTTCAATCTAAAAGTTGATGATAAAAAAATTAATTTTAGAGTTTATAGTATAAAAACTAATATAAATTATATATAAATATTATATATAAATATTTAAAATATAAATTAAAAATATAGATATATGGTCTATATTTATTGATTAGTAATATCAATTTTTTAGATAATTTAGTTAGGGGAAGAAGTACTAATTAACATTCAAAACAAAATTTATAATTTAATATAGGCCAAAACTATTTCCCCTATGGAAATTTTTATTTCCTCCATAATTTGAAAAAAAAAACCATGTTGTTATTTCCTCCATAAAGAAAATTACACATTTGCCATTCTACCCATTTATTCTACCATTTTCATTTTCAAGAACGCCATTATTCTACATTCCTTCACCCATTCTATTATCCCTACCCATTAACGAATTAAAAGAAAAAAAACCCTAACAAAACCATTACCCATTACAAACAGTTTCTACCTTTCGTTTTTTCTGTACGTTTTTTCAGTACCTTACAAAACAACATCGAAGAAAGAGAAAGAGCAGCCCTTGGAGAAGGTAAGATTTCTTCAGTTTCTTTGTTTTTTCATTTTTCGATTAGGGTTCTTTAGTTTATCTACCTTTGGCCAACTCGATTAGGGTTTTTAGTTTTTCTTTTTCTTCATTTTTTGAGTAGGGTGGTGGTATTGCTGTTAGATTTTGTTGTTAGATTCGATTAGGGTTTTGATTTATGTCTGTTGTTTCGACTTGGTTTCGACTTTGATGTTTTGCTGTTTTTTTAACAGAGAGCATGTGATTCCAAATGGCCATCTCGGAATCACATACTTTTTTTAAACCGAAAATAGGTGATTCCAAGTGGCCATCTCGAAATCAGTTGCAAAACCCCAGTTTATATTAAAATTTGATTGTTTAGTAATCAACATTTTCAGATGCGGGTTTGAAACGGAATCAACGAAGTAAGAACATAGCTCTAATTTTTCAGGGTAGCCAAACGGAAACAGAAAAAAGGAACAAACCCTCAAATTAAATCTACTATGTTGTTTACTGAGTACAAAAGATGAAGCACGAAACTTACATCCAGAGAAAAAGCTAGATCATTCTTCGATTTTGATTCGGTTTACCTGTTAGAAATGGTTCCTTGTTAAAATCATGTTCATAAGCAACAAACCCAGGAAAAAGAAGAGAGAGAACATAGAGTACAATGCTCACCTAATTACGGTATCAATTGTAGTCAATGAACAAGAAGAAAGAAACAAGATTTAAATAGGGGAGAGAGATAAGTACAGGCGGAGGTTTAAATGGTTAATTCTAATCGAAATATTGGACACATGTACTTTGGTAAAAACAATAGAATAATCGGTTAAAAAAATCATGTCATTTTTTTTACTTCGGAATGAGATTCTTGATTTTCCATGGTCGAACGACATTCAATCTTAAAAAAACTGATGTGTTTTGGGTTTTGGGTTAATTTTAGTTACAAAAATCAGATATGTAGAATTAAAAAGGGTTTAATGTTATGTTTTTACACAGTAGGACAATCTATTTCACTAATGGCACGTAATATTAAATTTGAAAACAAAATAAGGGTAAACTAGTAATATCATGTTTCGAGTGTTTTAGAGATTTCAAATTTCGGAGGAAATAAAAAAATTCATGGAGGAAATAGCTTTTACCTTTAATATACGATGTATTATCATCACTTTCACAAACATTCAAATAAAATTGAAAATTACCATACAATATTGGGAGAACTATAATTTCCATGAGAAATTTTATTCCTTCCGTCTAAAATTTAAAAATAAAAATTTGAAAGAGCTTTCACTATTTTATTTTTCATTTAATTTTAAATTTATATTTTTTGCAATTCTTTTCTCTTTTCTTTATTTCGTATAACAATTTAATTTTTTCCAATCCAAATAAAATTATAAACAAAAACTTTTAAAATTAAATTTTTATAAAATTCAAAAACAATTTAAAATCTAAATCTACCAACATCAAATAAAACTTATCAAAAAAATTAAAAACAAAGAAAGTATGAATGGAAATGAACATTAACAAAAAAACAAAATCTCGAAACATATTAGAATTCGATTTTCTTTATACAAGCGAGTGGTAATTAAATAGCATTAAATCAAGAAAAATTGAAAAATAAAAAACCATAATTAAAAGCTACTACCAATCTCAAAATTTTGTCTGCATTTTAGTTTACTTATGGAGATCGATTTCTACTGGTACAAGCTGCATTGCGAATTTTTAGGTCATAAAATTTTTCTTATTATAAAATATCATAAATTTATCTTCTAAAAGTCGACACTTTATTGAATACTAGTTGTGCATTGTGTCTCCGCAAATATGTATTTGGGCGTGAGTGTTTAGTGTTGTGTGTTGAAGCTTTATATTATGAGATTACAATTGACTTTTAGGTTGTGGATATGTGTGCGCAATAAATTATATGATTGTCATTTTTGTACAAGATGAGGATAAAAATAAATTTGACCTTATAGAGAAAATGAGGAAGCGCGAAACATAAAATAAAATAGAGGAAATAACTTCTTATTTAATATATATTTTCCATACTATTTTAACATTATTTAATAATTGTGTGAATTTTATATTATTTCGATTTCGTCTATCTCTTTGAATTTTTATTTTTTATTTATTTTAAAATCTAATATCAAATTCTTCCGAGCTTTGATCAAACACATATACGTGACCACAATCTAAACATAAATACATTATACTACATATATTTTCTAACATAATTACATTATACTAAATATATTTTCGAATAGAACACAAATTAAGGAATACAATTCTCTCCAAGATTCCTCCAAGAATGAAAGCTAATCCTAGATTTTACTCTTCTCTTGGCTGCTTCTTCGTCGTCTGATTCTGTTGATGGAGGAAGGTGAGTGCTCCTCACCACACCATCGATTTGCTGATCGTGATTCCAACTTTCCTATCTTGAAAAAACATTTCCCTGATCAGCCAAAGATCGGGCATAACCCAGTGTAAGAATCTATCACAAGCTGTGGAGATGGGCTAGGCTCAAAGAATTTTTTCACTAATCTTTCCAAATCAAACACTGAGAAAATAAATCACAAGAATGTTTCAGTTATCAGAGAGAATGATCAGATTAACATTCGTTTTGAAGCAGAAGATTTGTCTAAACTCAAGGAGATTGCTAATCACACATTGGTTGGAAAGTTTGTTAGTGAGAGACCTATTTACAGTGTTGTTAAATATTTCTTGGATTCTTTTATATTTAAGGGGGATTATAATGTAACCAGTTGGAATTATAGACACATATTCATCGAGTTTAGTATGATGGAAGATCTGAACCGTCTATGGAGAAGGGATGTCTGGAAACTAGGAGACAAAACTATGAGACTTCTTCAATGGTCTCCTGATTTTAACCCTAACATAGAAAATCCAGCTACCCCTGTCTTTATAAATCTCCCAAACTTACCTGAATTTATGTATAATGAAGCTACTATTTTAGAAATAGCAAAGACCATTGGGTCTCCTCTTAATGTATGGGTGCCCCCTAAGAATAGAGCAAGACACAATTTCTGTAGAGTAGGGGTGATCTTGGATGTATCAAAACCTCTTGGAGACTATGAGAAACAATATACAAAACAATATACATATACCTAACCCTAGGTTAGAATATAAGAGACTTGGAGACTATGAGAAAAATCACAATTTTTATTCATCAAAGTCTGACGGTAAACTAGGGTATAAGATGCTTTATATATATGAGATATCCAAAACCGTAATAAAATATTCTAAAAAATACAATAGAGATATTAAAAATAAAAATCAAATATAATCTGAATGCAATCAAATTTGAATTACTAATTAAAATATTACTTTTAAAATAAAATATCAAAACCAGTAAAATAGGATTTTCGGACACTAAACAGTAAAATTTGAAGTCCGAATTTTGTGACATAGTCATATTTTTTACAGTTGTTGGTCTTGTCGAGACGTTCAATTTGAGTACCAATTTCGCCTAGTTTGGATACCCGAGTGAGAAACCAGTCTGTCCGTAGTCTTCGTTACATCATCCTTCCCCAATTGGGAAGAATTCGGCCTCGAATTCAAAACGTTGAAGCATTGAAAGAACTGCAAAAACATTGATGTTTTCACCTCCTATTGCAACTTATACTAGCATAAATGTATGAGAGGTGATAATCTGAATGATATCACTCTTATCAAGAAGTGATTTCCAAGCTTTGTCTCTTTTTTATGTCTTTGGCATTACTGTGATCATCAGTAACAAGATATATCCCACCCACTTGTTCAATGTCAGCTTTATCAACCCATTGACTAAGCACAGCAGCACCTTTGCGCGTATAAAAAGTTGTTGACTTTCTAGTTTCAGACTGTGCTTGTTGTATCACATCAAGACCTTTGCAGAAATGAACAATTCATCTTTGTTGAATAATATATGGCCTCTCAAGTTCTTCATAGTATACTTATGCCAGCAGATTCAAAACACTGTAATCTTCTACTTTTAACTTTTTATTGTTTCTTTTATTTCCCCAACCATCACCCAAAACTTCTCCAGGTTTAATTACAAAACCTAAACTTTTATCAATTAAAACAATAATATTTTCTTCTAGAAATCTCTTCATAATATCAAATACAAAAATATCATCCTGTATTTTCACGACACGATAATATGTAACCGAAACAAGGGTTCGATTGTAGGATAACCGAAAATACATGAAAGGCGCATCTCCACGATCAATGATATGATGTAGTATGGTGTACAGAATTCTGAGAAAATTTCTTGATCTACAAGTTTCTCCTCAACATTAATTAGATCTTCACTATCCCATTTTTTAACATCAACGCTCTTCTGTTCAATCTCATCGTCGTAGACATCATAAATTGGATCTCCCAATTCTGACCAAGTTTCATCAGAAATTTCACCATGGTAGTTAGCCTCATACTCATCAAAGAGTGGATGGTCAAGTATCGGCGACTCCTCCATGTCACCAACAGCTACTTGATGGATTTCTTTCCCCTTTGGTTTTTCCAAATTGTAGCTATGGTTGTGGTTGGATTATGTGAAAAAGACTTTCGCCTTTGAATTTTTTATTGGAGTTTGGAATCCGGTGGTGGTCGACCTTTCAATATCTTCTATCGTTTTCTTCATTTGATATCGCAACGAATTCATCCATTCATCTATATGCGATCGGAACTGATCGAATTCATCACGGTCGACCAATTCTGCGATCGGAAGAGTGGACTTCCCCCACAAGGATCACTTTGGCGGCATACCTTCGTTACCCACGCCGTAGGAACTCTGCACCTGATACCAATATAATGGCGACTGGTTTTAAAACACAGTCGTCGGCTGTAAAATCAAGAAGAATGATACAAAACAATAGATATATACCTAACCCTAGGTTAGAATATAAGAGACTCGGAGACTAAGAGAAAAATCTCAATTTTTATTCATCAAATTTTGACGGTAAAATAGGGTATAAGATGCTTTATATATGAGACATCCAAAACACTAATAAAATATTCTAAAAATACAATAAAGATATTAAAAATAAAAATCAAATATAATCTGAATGCAATCAGATTTGATTCACTAATTAAAATATTAATTTTAAAATAATATACCAAAACCTGTAAAATAGGGTTTTCGGACCCTAAACAGTAGAATTGGAAGTCCGAATTTAGTGACATAGTCACGCTTTTAGCAGTTGTTGGGCTCGTCGAGACGTTCAATTTGACTACCAATTTCGCCTATTTTGGATACCCGAGCGAGAAACCAGTCTGTCCGCAGTCTTCGCTACATCACCTGGGCCATTCCGTGAAGGGATGCAAAAAACTAACAAGAGCAATTCCTTGGAGTAGAAAATGGCCTTTAAACCTCCTAATCTTGAATCTTTGGTTCCTACATTCAAGACAAAAGTTATTGATCAAAAGGTGGATGATAGAGACATGGTATTAAATCAACTCACTACAACTGACAATAGCTTGGAGAATACAGTTCAGAATAATGTAACTCTGGGAGTGGACAACAATGAAGTAATTGAAGCTTTACACATGCTGGAAATGGGTTCTTTAATCAGACTTATTCTTCTAAGGTGGATCATTTTCTTGAATCATCTTCTCTAACTAAACAAACTACTGGCAGCCTTCCTGTCTCTTCTGACAATAGAACTGATCAAATTAAGACTGGTAATAAAAAAAGCTGATCAGAAGAGAATTAAGAAAGTTAAGACTATCAATTCTAAATGAATCATATTATCCAAGTGTATGCTGCACATGAATGTATCCAAGTCATCTTCCAAATACTCTAAATGACTATTTCTATCCTATGCGTGATATTGGAAACAAGCAATCTCAAGTCAGAATCAAGTCCTTAATCTGATCTAAAAAGCTAGATTTTTTAGTTCTCCAAGACTATTGTCTTTGTTTTGAAGCTAGAACATATTTCCCAAAAAAACTGGGTTTTCACATTGTTGCCTCAAGCTGGTCTCATCGAATATGAAAATCATCCATATCTTCAGATAATAGAATGAGGCAGCAAATTGGTTAGCGACCTCAACCAGAAAATCATTGGAAAATTTTGAGTTCAACAATTTGGGGGCTCCTATCAGATTAAAAATCATAGCTTTTCTTGAGTGAATAGGGTTGTGTTATCTGAGAACAAACCCTAATTCCTAACAAATTGAAAATTTACCGTTTGTTCAATTGTTATTCTTACCTGGACGCTCAATTGGCTTCTAGGCTTGTTTTATCTCTAGTTTCTTTCTGCTTCGTGTTCAATTGGGTTGGATTTTTTGAGCGAATGTTTAACATACACTCAAACTGGATTTCAATGACCGAAAGTTTGTTGATGCAATCCTTTAGTGAAGTTATCCGCATATTGGGAAGAGAATGACACACCATAATAATAATAAAAAAGGTAAGTATAATCATTACACAGGTAGAAATAACAAAAACACGTTACCCTAATTTAGGGATGGCAATGGGTCGGGATGGGTGCGGGTATAGCTAAACCCGTAACCCAGCCGTCTATGTTTTTCGAAATCCATACCCTAACCCGTACCCGTCGGGTAGACGGGTTTGGGTACCCATCCGCGGGTACCCATAGAAGTTTTAAATATTCAAATTTAATATTTACATAAAAAAAATTATTATTGAAAATATACTGTACGTTAATAAACAAATATATCTATTCATAATTTATATATAGTTTTGGTATATGTTAGTAAATATTTTTCTTTTAATTTGATTAAAAATATTATTAGATCTTCTAGAATTTGATATTAATTCCAACAAATAAAGGAAACATGTTTAAACATATCAAATTTTAATATGTTAGTAAATCTTTTTTAATTCTTTTTTAATAATTAATATACGGTTTCGATATATGTTAGTAAATATTTTTTAATTTAATTAATAATATTATTATTTGACAGAAAAATAAAAAAATATTTTCAAGTGAGATATTGAAAAATCAAATTCAATATTTAAATGTAGAATGATATTTGTGAAAATATACTATAATCATTATAATTAGAAAATATTTTGTTTAAATGTAGAATGACTTAATTAACAAATTTAAGATTATATTTTTCGATTATATTTTTCAAAATAAGATAAAAAACAAAATATTTGAAAAACATAAATTAAAAAAAATAAATTAAATGTTTAAATTTAGAATAATATTTTTTAAAATATTATATATATATATATATATATATATATATATATTAACAAATAATAATTTATTTTTGGATAATACAAATACTAATATCATTAATTTATTTTAAAGTTTGTTAAAAAAAATTATATAATATTAATTTAGCTGGTACCATCGGGTATTATCTAATGGATCGTGTTCGGGTTGGGTACCCGTGGGAAATTTCTTAAACCCATAACCCATCCCAAACCCGACGGGTAGTAATAAATTTTCAAACCCATCCCAAACCCGACGGGTAGTAATAAATTTTCAAACCCACGACCAATCTGCGGAATTTTGTTTAAACCCATAACCCGGCTCGGATACCTACGGGTTTGGAAAAAATTGTCATCCCTACCCTAATTTAATGGTCGCCTCCTTATATTGGATGGATTTAAGGTTCAAACTTATTAATTGGGGTTGGGTTATTGATTCTTGGGTTTGGATAATCTAATTGTTAATTTAGAGTTTGGGTTATTTATTAGGTTCGGCTAGTTTAATAGCTTTTGTTGGGTTCTTGGATTATGGTTTAAACTCAAGTCCAATCAAATTATACAAGAAGGTAAAAGAGGAAGGTGAAATGGTGAATGGTGAAAAAATTATGATAAATGGTGAAAGTAGGCTACACAAGAAGGTAATAGAGGAAGGTGAACTAGTGAATGGTGCAAAAATTATGATAAATCCTAAAAATAGGCTACTCGAGTGTATAATTCGGCAGAATTATGGAGACCAATGATGCTTTTTAACAGTTTTAAGAAGGTTGATGAGAAATAGTTTAACCTAGATGCAATCTAAATATCAACCGAGAGCCAACGATAAATTATATTATAAACAAGTTAAATTATATTTGGGGGAAGTATTGACCAACTTAAATTATATAAATAAGTTTATAGAAGTAAATTTTAACCTAGAAAATACATTACTTTAGCCGTTACTTGCACAGGTATAACATTCATAAACACAAATTGCAGGTACAAGACAAACCAGAAATTTAAAGAACAAGAGGAAAATAGACGAGTAGTTAAAATAGCATAGAATATCAGTAGAAGTCTAGATAACTGTCTAGTAATTTCGAACTCAAAACTTATCATATGTTTGGTGTCTTAATAACAAAAAGATAGAAAATAAAAATTTGATAAAACCAAAAAAAACACAAACTAGATAAACAAAATCTGGATAACAGTTTCAAAAGGAAACAAATTACTGGGCAACTCCAAGCCACTTTTGGAAGACATCGAACTCTGTGTAGTCACTGTCAGAAATCATAGTCTTGTACCATGCCTTACCTGCTGCCTTGATGGCTCCGGCCTCCTCCTGAACCACAAAGGAAAAAAATGAGCAACCATAATATATTCGGTTTGCCAACAGCAACTACTGAATCTCGCAGCACAAAAACAGGTTGTTGGCCATAAATATTTGACAACCCACAAGTTTGATGAGTATGCATAAACAGAATGTGTTTCGTATAAAACAATAGCATGTCAATAACTTAAAAGTACACTATCAAAACTCAAACCTTAGGATAAGTTATCAAACAAGACAAGTTAGCTTGATCTGACAAAGAATCATATAAGTGAGGCACACCCAACATACCAAATACAGCCTGGAACCGCATACAACATAATAGCAAGACAACAATGACATAAGAACCCAACCAAGTATTTATGATCATCTCAAACATAACTATAACAAATTTGAAGCAAGACTATATGAAAGAAGGCAACTTAAGTGGAATCCCATGAAAGGAACTAACAATGCTCTCTAAAATTATGCAACTTCTATACAAATGAAACTAGCGATTTAAGTAGAACCCTGAGTATGATTTTTTTCTAAAATCTATAGAGCACTAGCTTAGGATACTCATATAGTTAAAGCAACAATAAAAATGACTTAAAGTATGACAGAATGTAAAAGAAATCCTAGCAACCCTAAACAATGACAGAATATAAAAACAATACTAGCAAGCAACCCTAAACAATGATCTATTGTCACTAACATATTAGTGAAAGATGAGGAATTTTTTTAACAGGAATGCAGTAAATATGTATGCCGCAAGTAAGACGAGTTCAAACATTCACAGACCATTACACAACTCTCGATTACCTAGCTAATTCTACATGTCATTGGTATACACAATGTCTAGTCTATAATAGTCTGTATTGAACAAAGTATAAAGAATTTGAAATGTATACCTTTGTGATTTGTTTCCTCTTCCTGTCAAGCTTCTCGTTCTTGGATTTAACACGTTGAGCCTCAGCCAATAGAGACATCCTCCTGGCAGTCTTTGCGTACGGATTAAGCTTCAACATCACATTTAGATTCTTCAAAGGATTCTTCTTCAATGTAGAACGCTTGATATCCTTGCTGATAGGTCTCACAACACTTTGGACCTCATCGGAGTTGATAATCCTACCCAAATCAGCGTTGATCATCTTGGAACGTGGTAGAACGTATCCGTTCTTCTTCTCTGCTGCCTTGTCGAAGGTTCCATAGATAGAATCAAGCTTCTCAACTGCAGACTTGGTCCAGATAACAAAACGACCAAGATGACCACCAGGGGCGAGCTTCAGGAGGTTAAGTCTCTCAACATTGCAGATCTCAACACCGGGAAGATTCCTGAAAGCCTTGACGATCTTTGATCCCTCAGTGCCGTAGACAATAAGTGGCCCTTTACGCGAGATGTATCGGCGATTCCTCATTTTACCTTTACCGGCTCTGATCCCGAGACTATCCTTTGCCTTTTCAGCATCGGCAAAAGCACCAATCTGCTTCAACACCTTGATTGCGGCAGAAGTTTTCTCAACTCCCTCAGCTGAATCGCTGACCACAAGAGGTAGCTCAGGAACAGTCTCAATCTTGTGTCCACGAGCCATGACTAGAGATGGAACAGAAGAAGCGGCGATCGCTGAAACAACAGCAAACCTCTTCATGTTCACATTCACTCTCCTATGCCACCTGCGCCAGATCCGTGTAGGTGCGAACATACGCCCACCACGACACATGTTTCCGAATGCAGCTTGACCAGCACGGTGAGTTCCGCCTCCAGGAACACGAGGGATACGAGAAACAGCACGTCCGGTACCCCACGACTCAGCGGAGGTCTGGTGACCGGCTTTGCGGGAGACAGCATAAGGCTGGCGGGCGTTTTTTGAGATTTGGTGGTGAACAAAGTTGACGATATCGGGACGGATCAACGCTTTCATTACGTCCGGTAATGGGATAGTCGCCGGTGAATCTGTGGCCATGTCACCGTCGATGGACTGGACGGTAATTAAAGGACGGGCGGCTGCGACGGCGGCGGCCATTGCTATTCTTTTGTGTCTTTGAGTTAAAGAGAGACTGATGAACTAGGGTTTTTGAGTCTGAGAAGAAACTGTTTTGCTTAGGTGAGTTTATATGTTAGGGATGCGCGTATTAGGGTTTGTGAACTGGGCTGTTCAAGATTCATGGGCTTGGCTGATTGTGGACCGGTTTATACTAGTAATGACGACGCTATATAAATTAAAATATATATTAAATAAATTATAATTATATATTATCTAAAAAATATTTTATTAACTGTATTTTAGATTCTGAATTATTTGCATAAATAATTAAATCGTAGATGTATATTTTTATTTCGCTGTTGATTTGGTAATATTTCATTTTGGATTTCATATTCGACGGTGTAATAGCGAGTACTTTTTAAGAAGTTTCAAATCATTTTTTTCTATAAATGTATTTAATAAATATTTGACACCATTAATTTCTAGGTTTTGTTCAAAATATTAAATAATTTTTTTAATTTTTATGTTCCAAAAATAATATGTTTTCCCATTGATTTTTGTAACAATTTAATTTAGAGCAACGTTAAATTTAAATTGAGATATGTCTCGGCTATAATGAGAACGTTAAATTGAGATCTGACTCGGCTATAATGAGACCCGTTATACTCTAACTATAATAAGATCCCAAATTTTACTAAAACATTTTTAATATATAAACTTTTTTTTGGCCCACTATTTTTCTTCTCCTCTCTCTCTTTTCTCTTCCCTCTCTTCCCTCTCTTCTCTCTTTTCTCTTTTCTCTTTTCTCTTCCCTCTCTTCTCTCTCTTTCTAATTCCAATGAAAACTATCTCTCTTCTCTTCTATCGGTCTTCTTCTCTCTTTCTAGTTCCGATTGTTAGGTGCGACCAAAGTCCCACATCCCACATCGGTTAAACATGGGAAGAAAGATCAGTATATAAGTTAAGAATACATCTCCATTAGTGTGAGGCCTTTTGGAAGTGGACCAAAAGCAAAGCCGTGCGGGCCAGTGGACCCAAAGCGGACAATATCACATTATTGTGGAACGCGATGTGGTGTTAGGTGCGACCAAAGTCCCGAACATCGATTAAACATGGGAAGAAAGATCAGTATATAAGTTAAGAATACATCTCCATTAGTGTGACTTCTTTTGGAAGTGGACCAAAAGCAAAGCCGTGCCGGCCAGTGGACCCAAAGCGGACAATATTAATTATTACTTATATTAATTATTAAAATTCAATCAAACAAATAAATTATTTCGATTTAAATTCTTAATTTTTTCTATCTTTTTTATTTTTTTATGATAAAACAACCAAGGATAAAAACATAAATTATACATTTTTCATAGTGGGGTTATCTTGTACACGAATGCGATTCAAATTTTCAACCAACAATTACAAAACTTCAGTTATTTTCGTGCATGACAGGGTTAAGTTGAGTTCATTGTCTCCTTGACTAAAAATACTTGTCAACTTCCAGAGAAGAAGGATAAAAGTTGTTTATCTTAATCAATCTCTTCGATTTCGGTCGAACCCTTTAGAGTTGTTGCCGTGAGAGATCCATTTCCATTTTTTATAGTCGTGGTATTCGGGCAGTTATTTTACTATCGTTACTTGAAGACTTTTGGGAAGAAGACAATCGCACAATGAACCTATCCGAGCAAGCCGATTTACCACCATTGTCGTCAATCACGTAAACAGGAAATATGAAGCAATATTCGAGAACATAAGAAATTACTTACTGCTTAAAAGCATAGAAAGACAGTTTTCGAAAACACATGAACAGCCCCTATGATAGAAAAGGTCGTAGAGCCCATGCTTTCACTAGCATGGGATGTTTCGAAGCCAACCCCGTGGCAGTCTTATAAGAACAACATTTTAGAATTGCCAGTGGTAACATCCGATCGGAGTATGTAATGGTAATCAATAAAGGAGAAATAACAATCTGTTACCTATATTGAGGTATGCAGCGGAAAAATAAAAACAGACCCAAAAAACTACAGATTAAAGTGGGTATCCTATTTTTCGGTAAAACAGTTATTCACAAACACTAATATGGTCAGTAAATTTTTTTGTAGCCAAATTGTTGCCTCCTCCATTTGGGATTCACGTGTTATGCCAAAGTGTATCCAGAAATCACGAGGAATCGGAGATGGATATTTCAAAGAGACATAAGGATATAAAAAAGTTGAATGTCAGTCACTTGAAAAGTTGGGTAATAATGTTTTTTCTCAAATTCTTAGTTTTTCTTGCATATTATTAGAATTTTTTTAATTTTTTTTAAATTATATTTTAATTATTGATTTAGGAATGGTGTCCAAAACAAGCGGAGTATGACCTTCTTTTTGGTAAAAAAAACCAAGTGAAGTGATGAAACGCGGGCAAATTCTACATCAGAAAAAAGAAAATAAGGTAGTCAAATATTTATATTATTGTTTCTTTGATATTACTGTTGTTTGATAATAATTGTTTAACAGTATACTGGATTGAATTTGCGTACAGCTTAATCATTACAGAGACATTTATGTTAATCCTAGTAGGAAGATACCAAAAGCTTCTAACAATACTCACCGCCTTCCAACCATTCTCGATTTCATTTGCCACTTCATAGTGGGTACCGATGAGTTGATGAACTTAAAACTAATACAGGAGCGGCCTTTGTAAGTTTTCTTTTCAAAAACAAAATAAAATCATATTTAAAGTAGGTTAAAATTTAATGGTTTCGGATTATATATTTAAAATACAGTTTGAGTCTTTCTTGTACTGTTTTGTTTTATGCCACTTGGTGCCTTTGATGGCCGAGAAAAGTAAATCGGTCGCTGATACAATCCCAGCGACAATCCAAAGAGATGTATACGTGATATTTTCAATCAGATAATATATATCTAATGCTCAATATTTAATATGAAGATGTATAGAGAGATAAATAAGGTAGCTAGTAATTTCTTTGTATAACAAATGCTATTGTCATATAAATAAAATAATCTATTATGTTGTCCCATTTATGTGTGGTTATACTATCAGTGTAGAGTTTATTGACGGCATCTGGATTACGGGTAGAATTGACGAAGTTAAGATGATAGATATACCCGGAAATACAGATCCAATTCCAGTGATAGTAGAATATAAAACATGTCATACAAAATATTCTCCCAGTACAGCACAAAAACAAAATAATCGGTAAGTAAATTACTTAATGCATATTTTTTAACAAAAATATTTTTGATGTAATAATAAAAATGTTCTCCTTTAACAGATTTCAGGTGATGATGTATAAATACATGTGGGACAACATGTGGGACTTTCCGACAGCAACCTTCTACAAAGATTATGAATTGGATCCGAATAGAGTTATACCTCAAAATACAATGCATATAGTTGATGGTGTCTCATTAAAGGTGCGGTTATAAGTTTTACATCTCTATTTTATCTAAATATTAATATTATTTGATTTTTATCTTTTATTTTCTCTTACAGGTGGTAAGAGACCTAGTTGACCTTTATGTAAGCCGATGTATGAGTCTTCCCTCATCACATCATACCTCATTCGTTGAGTAAGAACATAAATACTTTAACTTTTCAAATCTGAAATTATCTTTTTTTCATAAGCCAAATACCTTATGTATCACGCATCAAATGTTATTCAGGTATGACTACGAGTTTGACAAGCGACTTAATAACATAGACTTCGTCAACTTCGATGGGGATGGGCTCCGTACTCAAATCCGCAAAAGTCTTGAGTTTTGGAGAGGAAACGAAGACTATAACTTTTATAGGTCTGATGAGATGACGTGCAGAACGTGCCATTATAGGGAGACCTGCCCAGGAAGTCCATACATTTTTGAAAAAAATATTAACGTATGAAATGGATTGTTTTATTTTTGTTTTCTACAATGTTTGGAGGCATTTTTTGAACCAACATAATCGTTTATTTTTGGAAAACTCTCGGGTATAATTTTGTTTAATGAGTCTTTTGCTCAATTTTGATGTGTCTCCACTTTTTTTATAACATTTTGTCTCTAGAATTGTCCAAGTATATTTAGGGTACATGAAGATTTTTCCTACACGTAGTGGGCATCAAAATCATCAACATAATGAAACTACCAAAATTTCATTTGTTCTTGTGACAAGAGACTGTACACTGCAAACGACCATACCTGACCATTAACCTCAGCAAAAATTGAACTGGTTATCCACCACAATGGCCTGCGTACCTGAACAAGATAGAACAAAACCTTATAGCTTGAGGGCATTGCAGCAGCTTTTACATAGCCAAAAGGAAAAAACTTATAACATTGCCTCACCCTATATAGTTTATTTTCCATCGCATCAGTTATCTGAGCGACAAAAGGCCGCTGAGTGCGAAAAAGCTGCAGAGATTCTTAATAGAGTTAGCAGCTAGCACACTAAACCTTGTAGATTTCATTTTCGAAAGTACAAAGCAAGCGTAGCTCTACTAAAGATAGTTTGGGCTGGAGATGAGATGTCCAATTTCTATCAAATAAGTAGTGTTTATTGGCTGACATGAAAATCCTCTGAGAGACATTATCTTTTGGCAATAATTGTATGGTAATCAAGTAAAAGTATTATATGAGCGATGTTGATAGACTCAAACGCTAGAATATTGTTCAGATATGATAAATAATAAAATGTTCATTAGAGTTCATACATGGTTGACAATATAACAACAAAAAATATATGTAATTGCCTTTCAGAAAGTTCACTTGTCTAGCAAGAATGTTACTTTGTTCATAGATCAAACCGACAGGCTGCAAATATAAACAACGAGAACTTAAGGAATACACAATATCAAAGAATTTACCCCATGTTGTAAAGCTCGATTCTAAAAAAAAGAGCTTAAAATGCCACTTACTGACTGGGGATAGCACACATCCACTATGCCATAACGGTTCTCCTACAGCTTATACAAAAAATATAAGCACTGAAGATACTATAGACGCACGGGAAGAAAAATTAACTCTAACAACATGAGAGGACCAACAATTTGATAATGTGGAAAGTACAAAAATGAGATTCCAAAAATAGATTGTGGAACATACAGCTTGAGATACCCCATAAATAGTAAAAGGTAGAAGAAATATATACCCCTACTCAGTCCTCCTTGAAGGTAGGTGAAACCAAAATATTATAGCTAACATGAATAGCATCACACTTTGTTGAAGTCCCATTTGCCCGAAAGTTTCTCTTCTAGATAGATTAATATGCTATTGACAAGAGTATTTTAGACTGTATCCAACGACAACTAAAAGTAGATTCAATTGGCTAATGACTAAATATGCATCAAGGAAAACAGTGAAGTCCAAAGAGAAGAGACATATGCATTTAAAACTGACATAGCCAAAGTAGCACACTAAGATAACAACAAGAGCTATTCCCATGCTACAGCACCGAATATCCTCATAATGGTATTGACTTGAGCTTGGATAGCAAATGCTAGGTTTCTCTTAGTAAGATTGTCCCGGTCCTTACCAAACAAAGAACACATAAAGCAAAGTGCATTACAGTGGAGAAGAAGGAACCAGCTTATGGACAAGATAGTGGACAAAAAGCTCGTGTAAAGGACAGCCTGGTAATGCTGAACATTTGTATCTACTACATTGCACATAGGTTTGAGGTTTTAGAGAAAAATGTCAAAGCCGCATACTATGATAAGCTACATTCCTAATGAATACCCAATTTAACTAAAACTGGCAATTACTTTACCAAATAGATGTAAGAAACAGTTCGTAAGAAAAAAAAATTCACCTGATCGAAACCAAGTACAAGGTTAGCCCACTCAATATCCCTGGTAATGAGCATATTTGACCGAGCCAAAAGAGGTGCAACTTGAGCCTAGTTTAGTGAAAGCAAGTCTAGTAATTCACATGCTACAAGTATCTTTTGAAAAATATGCATACACTTACTATGAGCAAGAAATTAAATGTTTCAGAAGAAACTACAATCAATTTAAATTCCCAAGAGCAACTGTAATGCTTCCTACATCTACAAAAAATTAGATTAAATATAGTTGACTATAATACTTTTTCTGATTTATGCTTATAACATATATAGATACTACCCAAAATACAAGAATTTGACTTCCAAAACTAGAACTCGAGGGAGAAAAAACTCGACAAAAAGATTGTAATAGAAAATTAATTATTGGCTTTACATAAACATAATCTAACAACGAATACCCAACTTTATCGTTGAATATAACGAATCAAATAGTGGAATGTCACCAGAAATAAATTAATAGCGCGAGAAAGACCAAAAATACCTCTTCCGGGGATGTTGGTTGCAAAAGACTAGACAGAGATTGGCCGACTGGTGGAATCTACAAAACCAACGCCTTCATTCAAAAATGTAAAATCTAGGGTTCGGAAATTTCAATAGAAGAACTTTTGAATTCGACAGGAGTCTCGAAAAAACGGATAATGAATTGGCATTTCCTAAAGATCAAAAGAAGCTTGCAAGAGGGATTAGTGGAAGCATAAAAGAGAAAGAGACGTACCGCATACTGGCTCTGCTTCTTCGGTTTATGGCTTCCGGCAAAGCCATTCTATCATATGTATAACAAATGTTGAAGGGTGGTATTTTCATTAATGAATTATGTAGTATACTTTTTATTTACTTCGCATATTTTCGTATTTGTTTTAAATAAACGAAACCTTTTATTTGATGTAGAGGGATTCGTTAAGCTTTGGTTATACTGAATACTCATCGAGTACAAAGTATAAACACACGCGATGAAAACTAATACAGCAGCTCTAAATTTAATTTTTAGGCACTGCAAAATTCTTAAGAAGCTTCGGATGAAGCCATTCGATGCAAAACTCTTACTTCAGGCATTTTTACATTAGTTTCAATTTAACCTTCAATTATTTTCATGGATATTTTTAGTTCTTTGGTAATTTCTTTTCCATCTTCCATATAAAGTTAATAATCTTATCAAGAAAAATATCCATCTAAACTTTGAATCCACGATGCTCCCATACCATTTCCAGATCACCATGTTCATGCTGCGATGCTTCTTAGATAAATAAGGTAAGTACTTTGACGAATCTTTTTCTTCCTTAGGAAGTATTCATTACCTTGTTTGGTAGCTCTAAAATCTATAGAACAATAGAAACCTAGAATTTGCTTGTCACGATAAGCTACCGACCTCATATTAGAAGATTATAATTAAGAATTAGATAAGTCAGTGATTTAGAGCTAATAATCTCAGGTTTTCATTCTAATGTCACCCAACCTAATGATATCAAGCAGAGTGATAGCTATCAATTGAACATGAGCCTCATAGTTATTGCATTCAAACTTCATTTCACACTTAAGAGTCCACTTCACGAGCCAATCAACAGCTTTGTTTTAGTCTCTGTATATGTGGGCTAGTACCATTCATGAAGAAATTAGACACCTACAACAGTTAAGAAGAGGTTCAAGAGTCCATATGGTTTTACATGAGGAGAGAAGCTTAACTAATATTTGAAAGTCAATTTCAATATCAACTGTATTAAGGCTTTTGTTCTTACAAATTTGGAGACATCATCTAAGAGGCTCTAACCTCATACATAATAGGGGTTAGTTTGCCATATAATTTAACAAAGCCATATATAATTTCACATTTTTTATCTCCGAAGATACCCCAACCACTAGCCTCGCCATTAGGTTAACATGACCCGTCCGTGTTCAGCTTAAATATATCAGGAAGAACAGGAGACCATGTGAGTTGCATAGGCTTCTTTTTGTTCTTTAAATGATTATAGGAGCACAACTCCATTGCATTATTTTCAGCTATGGACCATTGCTCTTTCTTTAACATATTAGCATGATCAATACTATTTATTATATATCTAATATATGTAATAGAAGAGCTAGTTGAACCGGTGAACCCATTAAACTTTTTTTTATTCATGGATTGCCATATGACCCAAAAAATAATCGGAAGAATAGTTCTAGCATGATCTTCCTTTTGAGTAGACCATAACCATTTTCTTATAATGTGTGCAATGGTCATTTATATTTTAATCATGGCCTTAAAGATAGCAGCATAATGTGACCAAATGAGCCAGGCATATTTTAATCACCGTTAGAATGCGTTTTTTTTTTTAATAATAGAGTCATTAGCTAGCCATTTGTTTATGATTCTTCAAAGCAAGAATGAGCATTTCCTAGGAGTAATATTGTTCCATATCTTTTTTTAAAAGTTTGATTTATTGTGTTTCAATCTGATATAGTTCCATGTATCTTTAGTGTTGAAGCTACCTTCTTTATAAAGCATCCATGGTGTAATATCTTTATCCTGCTCTTTGATAATAATTTTCTCAATTTGCTTTATGTCAGCAGTAGTTACCATGCCATTCAGCTTGTCCATATTCCATCTGTCATTGTCCCAAAACGTCTTGAATTTCTATGTTTTGGAATAGATCTCAAGACAGAACGGTTAATGTAAGTCTTTCACCATAATATGGGTGTTTACACTCCCAGTCATTAACTTTACTTATGATTTTGTTGATCAAAGGTTCATAATTCATAGCCCAATTGAGTATTTAAAGTTATTCCTAAATAGGTGGTTGGGAGACTACTGATATTGAATACAGTCTAACTAACTAGTTAAGAAATTCTGGAAGATGATAAGTTAGATGAGTTGATAATCTTTGTTTTCTCTTTATTAATAGACTAACTAGAGATATTCTGATAATTATGTAGAAAGGTACCAAGGACATCAATAGTGGAAGTAAGGCCATTGGTGAAGGTTAATATGTCATCCGCAAAAGCAAGACAAGGGATGGTGAAACGAATTTAAGATATGTATTTCATTGTTTTGTTGTTTTCATATAAGCTATTGAGACCTCTAATTAGCACCTCTTCAGATATGATAAAAAGGTTTGGGGATAGAGGATCTTCTTGCTTAATGCCCCTCCTATTTTTGAAATAACATATAGCATCACCATTTATAAAGATGGAAACATAGACAAACTTAATCATTCTTTTAATAATATTGACAAAAGTAGAGTTAAAACCAAAGGCATTTAGGACTTTAATGATAAAAAGAGACGTGGTCAGAGTAGGCTTTGGCTATGTGAAGCACCTTAGTTTCAGTAAATTAATCAAACCAAGCTTAATTGTAAAAGACACGGTCTAACCTTTTCCATTCGGTTTTATTTATCCATGTGTATTTAGTGCTAACATATCCATCATCTTCAAGTAAGTAATCTCTTATAGTATCATTGAAATCTTCAATGTTGTTTAGGCAAGTAGAGGTGTAACCTAGCTGCTCATCAGTAGATGAGATACCATTGGAGTTTCCCATTATGATCCATTGTTTGGTTGTAATGGAGATGTTTAGAGCTTGTCCCAAAGCTCATTCGGCTTCTATCTTTGACATTTAGAATACACAATAGTAAATATGAGACCTTTGTCTATAGTTATATAGGTGATTTTAGCATGAATGCATTGATGATGGTCCATTAGAATATTAATCTTAAAGTCTTCATTCCAAAGCAGCCATATTTTTTTTATTAATGTTTACTTTGAAGTGCTTAAAACCTAATTTATCAACAATATTTCATAGGTTTTCTATTTTGATAAGAGGATCTTGAATATTAATTAAGTCTATATTCTCCTTGGTTTTGATGGATTTCAACCTTCTCTGGGATGCTTTATTGCCAATTTCTTTGATATTCCAGTTGAGTATCTTTATTGTCATGAAAAGTTTGGGTTTGGAAAGCTACAAGTCTCATTGAACTGTGGAGACTTAACAATCAAGGTACCTTTCTTCCTCCTATCTTTAGTTTTTTTAATTTTTTATTTAAAAAGCTTCTGGAAACCTTTATCCACCTTTCTTATATTAAGGATGAGAGAAGTTGGCAGACTACCAATGTTTTGTTGGTTAGGATTATGGTTTTCAGACACAAGGTTTTCATATTTTAAAGTTAAAGATTGGTTGAATCCATACTCAAGAGTCTGAATAACATCAATAACTTCATCTTATCTAGGAAAATTGTTTCCTTTTTGGTGTAGAATATTTTTGTAGACCTCAATATTTTCTCTTCCTTTTACTTTTACCATGCTTGTGCTTGTTTGAGGAAATGCATAATCAGGTTCATAATGTATTGTATTATTTTATTGATGAACTATTCAATCTTTGTTTTGACTAGTATATTTCTCAGTTGTTTTACTACTAATCAAGTGTTTATCATTTTGGTCTCTTATAATTGTAGACTTGATTGTAGGGTGCCTAACTTCATTTGTCATGTTATCTATATTGATAAAGGTATCATGTTGCTTATCATCCAAACTATTCTTAACTTTAGTCTACTGTTTGTTGTAGCTCTTTTGTTTATAACCAAGATGATGAAAATGTCGACAATAATGTGGTAAATATTTTATAGTTAATATCCAGCCAACACCTGTCATTATCCCCAAATCCAATCCAGACATGGTATTGATTTTTCTTTGTTAAATCTAACTCAATCTAGGCATAACAAGAGTTATAAGTAACTTTATTTTTAGTCTGGAATCCAGGTCTTACAAGGTTGGCTTATGAGTAAAGCAATATAATGTATAATAGCTTTATTATAAAGGAATTCATGTAAGTTTGATATCCTAATCCACACTAGAGTGATTAACATTTGTGTTTAGGGTTAAATGAGGTTGTTCATTTGAATAACCTTATAAAATACTTATCAATTATCCAAACGTCCATGAACCATAACTTACACAAGTAACTCTTCTATCGACATCATAATTTTCGAAAGTCTTGAGGCTATGTATTGGCTAATAGTATATAACACGCATTGGGACTCAGTTGGCTTGGGTATAGCTTCATTAAATGAAGTACTAGTTTTATACTTCGAAACATTTCAATAAGCATTGTATTTTCTTTTGTGGAACTATTTATGACTAAAGTATGTTTTTATTTGTGGTGACTCCATTAGATTCTATATTTTTTTATCATATCAATCTTAATATTGATGATTGAGATTCACTTTTCACTTAGGCTAGATTTTAAAAAAAATCAAAGTTTTTTCATTCCAAACTAGCAAGTTCCATTCATGTCAGTTAACAACTTTGTCTTCTCCGATGAAGTTTAATTTGTTACATGATCTAACTCTACTTTATGAATATCCAATGACTCTTAAACACTAAAATTGATTTTTCTTACACGACTACATATATTGATTAAATTTCATTCCTCGGGTGCATAAAAAAATTTGGATTGTCAATGGCATTTGTATTAACCACTCATTGTAATGTATAAATCTACTTCACTTCCAATTTTTTTATCAACTATCAAATTTCTACTCATAATTAGTATATTGCTCTATATATGTAAAATTTAGATTATTTGGTGTTCTTAACATATTTTACAAAATATTAGATTCTTCAATTGGTTTCAGTTTCATTCTAAGTTGGTCACCGTAGACTTCCAAAAACCTTCAAAACAAATGATATTTATGTCCCAACCACACAAAACCTCGACTGAAATAATTTTAAGTAGATATCTAGTTATACATCTATTCAAAAAAATTATATAGCTAATATATATATATATATATATATATATATATATATATATATATATATATATTGGCGATGGTAAAAAACAAGTCAATGGATATTTTGTAGGAAAGTATTATATTTTTAGTATGAAATGTAGAGAGAAAATATGCTATATTTAATATTTTTAAGAGAGAATTCAACCATCCCATTAAATATTGTTTTCAGCTCTAGTTATAAGATTTTTGAGATCCATGGGCTTTTCAGGTCGATCAAAGTTTTGAGTCGATCTCACAAGCCCTCAGGCCCATGAACAAACGTATTAGGCATCTAGCTGATTCATTTAGCATACTGCTTAGTCACCAAATTTAACTATTCATTTCAAACTTCCCCTCTAAACATAATTCGATCCGATCCATTTTACTGTTTAGGGCTTCCCAGACAATCCGACCTCATCAACTAGCCCATTTAGCTCTTTCCGAAGAATTTCAAAAGAGCTAACATTATAAATTATTTCTGATCCATATCTAAAGGACATATATTTAGACCGTTTACAATGAAAGTTTTCAACTTTAATATTAGACAAGTCCTGAAACACGTGTCAAAGGTTTATTGGACCTACCAAACAGTTTTACCCTAGATAATTGTACCTAGTACAAAAAGCGAAATTGGCTACATTGACTAGCCTTCTTTAATCATTACTAGATATTCATTTTCTCTAGAAAAACATTCAAGTGTTTCTTCTTCCCACTTATACGAGCACTAATGTTTCACTATTTCTATTTCTAAAGAGATAAACAGTTTTACAGCCTTCTTTCAACTCAAATTTTATTTCTTTCAATTTTTGTATGTTTATAGCTAGAACTGATTTTATCAAAGGTGGTTGGCTCAATCTGTCTGAATTGGAGGAAGAGAAAAGACACTATTGCTTCTCTAAACTTCCAAGGAGAATACAACTTCTACCACTTCTCAAGCTGTTGAAGAGAAGACTATTATTGTAGGTATTCTTGAAACAACGACCGATACTATTGCTTCTCTAACTGAGGAAAATAATTATTTTCCACCGAAAAAACCAAATCAAAAGAGGATGTTTTGCTTCCCCCGGAAATTAACGCTTTAGTAGGAAACAACCTTAACGTCGTTGATAATAAGAATTTGTTACCTATTAATAAAATACAGTACAAGTACTATGATTCATCTAAATAGAATATGCTAAGAGTTCGACCTCAAAACTTAGTTGTGTCGAACTGTACCATTTTTGTATCTGTAACCTCATTGAAATCAAGGACTTCTTCCACTGAGACGATCCAATCAAAGAACTCATTCGGTTCGAGAATTCCATAGAACTCTAGGATCTCAAGTCTAAATTTTGACTCCCACCAGTTGTCTGTGTTCTGATCAAAATCACTTGCTAACGGCTGCTCAAAGATATTCTCACTATAGTCTCGGGGGTAATATAGACCTCTACCTTTTTCCCTGCGATGAGAAAACAAATTATGTTCTTGGCCAGTCTCTCTCAGATCCCGATAATTGGTTTCTCAAACTTGGAGCTCGAAATCCATTGCTATTGGTGTTCAACAACCTATGCATAGCATACTGCATATTCCTCATTTGGTCTCCTAATGAATTCATTTGTTCTTTCATCTTGCCAAATCAATTTTGTATCTCCTCCCAATCAACTAGTTTTGTAATGGCAAATTGGACATCCCGCGAGCGGTTCTTTTAGGCGACATATCTCCTTAACTGGTGTGGTATGAGCTCAGATGCTCTGATACCAATTATAATGGCGGTGAGGTACTAGGGAAATAACTAACAGCTAAAAGAACTCAAAAGAGAAGAAGAACAGTAGGTAAAACCCTAACCATAGGTTAAAGAGTAAAAGAGACTTAGAGACATAATCTCAAAATTGAAGTAATCAAAGTTTGACTCCAAAGTAGGGTTTGAGTGCTTTTTTTTATTGAAGTTCTTGAAACCTTACAAACAAATTACAGATTTTTCTCAGTATAATAAATTAAAGCCCACCTCAATTTCAAAGCGATTGGAGTTGTATAAGTATTTTAAATAAATAAATAAGGCAAAAGTAGAAAAATGCTGAAAAAATATAAAAACAAATAAATAAGGCTCTAATTACTGGATTTTTGGGCCTGAACTTCATCACCTGATATTGCCACGCGATGTTTCTGAAATTCGTTGGGTTTCTCGATGCGTTCGATTTGAGTAATCGCAATGTCTAATTCTCATAACTGAACTCCAAATAAAACTCGTATTTTGTTTGTCCAAAAAGACTATATAGTCGGGGACTTATGCTATATATGAGTTTGACATGTACGTGATAAAATTGAAATATTAAATTAATAGTAGTTTTTTGAAAAATAAAAAATATGTGTTAGCATGTTTCTCTAGATGTATTTTATTATTCACATTTAAACATGTTTAAATATTAAATGTCATTTCTTATATGTCAATTATGTGAAGATAAAAGGAATGTGAAGAGAGATACCGGTGAAGATAATCAAGAAGATTTTATAGACCCTATGACCCCATTCGGGGAGAAGAAGACGCGTTCTATTCAAATGGCAAAAGAGTATAACCCTAATGCAGTAAAGAAATCGTAAGTTTAAAACGTATTAGCTCTCTTGATGTTCATATAGCTGTGGTTCAATAAAACTCCCTTTAGAAATTTGGTAATCCCCCCACTCCTCTTATATCGTGGTTAGATGGTATGCATGGTGGGAGAGCTCAGGGTTTTTCAAAGTAGACTGCAGGAGTTCCAAGCCATCATTTACTATTGTAAGTGCCTTATTAGGTGATCTAGTTATACAACTTGTCTATTAGTTGTCATTAGAAGAATATCAACCAGATGCTTTGTTTATAGTATTGTATCTAAGTTTCTCATTTCAAAGGTAGAATTTTGAAGTATATATTATTTTTTTGTTGCTTTCTTTAACAGAAGTAGAAATATAATTTTTTTGATAGTTTATTTTCATATATATATATATATATGTTACAACTGATTTATCATTTCAGTTAGCTTTAAAATTTGGTGTACAAGTCTAATAAGCTTCAATTGAAGCTAAGAGTAGCTTATATCTGTCTGCCTTTATCAGCCATGCTATGCTGAATGATTTATTGCATATCTTTTTACTTGCTCTCTCCCTCTCTCTATTGTGTTTCTCCATTTGAATTTTCTCCTCTATTGTTTTACAGGTTCTTCCTCCTCCAAATGTCACAGGAGCCTTACATATTGGCCATGCCCTGACCTCTGCTATCCAGGTTTTTTGTATCATCTTTGTCCCGTCTTCTTAACATTGAATTTGGACTTCTATAACCTATAAGCTGTTTAACGATTGTCCGTTACAAGAGAATGTGTGGATATAGTACTTATAACCTAAAAGCTTATAGCTTATGATTTTTAGTTTAAATTTCATACACGATTCATTGTTCATACATCATTTTTAGTTCGTTTATAACTCATGATTCTCAATTTGGATTTAATACTTTATTCACAATTCGCATTTAACAAATGATACTCGGATCATAATATAATCCTTGATTTTCTATTCGGATGTAACACACGACTTGTGATTCATGTTTCACTTATGATTTTCAATTTAATACAAAAAATTATCCGTCATTCACGTTTAACCCGTGATTTATGATTCATATTTAAATTATGATTCTCATTTCCGATATAACAAATGATTTATCATTCATGTTTAACCCCTGATTTTTATTCATATTTAAACATTGATTTTCAATTTAGATTTAATAACTCATTAACAATTTGCATTTAACAAATAATTCTCAGTTTGAATTTAACAAATGATTCTTAGTTAAAAATTAACACTTTATTTTAAATTCTTATTTGACTCATGATTCTTAGTTTGCATTTAACTCATGGTTCTCAATTTGAATTTCATACACTATTCTCATATCATACATGATTCTCACTTCCTATATAACCTTTTATTCTCAATTTGGATTTAACACTTGATTCATGATTCGCATTTAACAAATGATACTTAATTTAAAATAACAAATGATCTGCCATTCGTGTTCAACCCGTGATTTATCATTTATATTTAATTAAAGATTCTCAGTTTAGATATAACAAAATATCCGTCATTCGTGTTTAACCCGTAATTTTTTATTCATATTTAACCATTGATTCTTGATTCAGATTTAATAAGTGATTCACAATACGTGTTTAATAAATATTTCTCAATTCAAATTTAACATATGATTCTCATTTCAGATTTCACGCATGATTTTCAATCCATGATTCTCAGTTTGCATTTAACTTATAATTCTTAGTTTAAATTTCATACACGATTCATTGTTCATATCCCATTTTTAGTTCACGTTTATAAAAGATATTTTTAATTAAAACTAGTGTGTTTAAATAAAATACTATTATATATATATATATATATATATATATATATATATATATATAATAAAATAGTTAAAATTACACCCACATATCTGTTATACTAATATAAATATGAAACATGATAGTATAATTCATATCTATTTCAGTTTGTTTGTATATTTCTTAGAAATTTGTTGTAATGTAGTGACTTTTTCTGTGTTTTAATGAGTTTTTTAAAAACAAGTTGAAAATCAAGTCGAAGAACAAATTGAAGATAATGAAGAAGGTATTAAAATACTTTGAATGGGATTAGATGACATTTGGACAAATTTAGCTTAACCCTAAAAATAGATATTATATAAAAACTTCTGAAAGATATAATTAATAAAAAAATATTTAATAATCTGTTACCATAAAAAAATATTTTTATTTTTTATTTTTAGAGTAATAAAAAAAATTAAAAATCAAACACACCTTTACCTATACATTTGTGTTCTTATTTAGCTTTTAAAAATTATTCTATATATTAGTTTTCAAAATAAAATTTTATTTAATACTAACAAATTTATTACAAAAGAATATATCGGCTACATGTTTATCAAAATGAACTTATATTATAATCTAAATAAATTTTTATATTAAATTGAATTTATTTAAATTAGTTAAAAAAATTGTTAAAAAAATGTATTAATATTTGCTAAATATAACAATAGTTTATTTTTATGATAATATCTAATTGAATAATATTTTCAATATTGTTATACAAAAGTAAAAAATATTTGTTAATAGTTATTCGAAGGAGAAAAAAATGGCCCCTTATTAGCATACCTTTTCCTGAGCAACCGAAAGTATAGGGGCCTTAGCAACTTCCATAATCTGAAAAGTCTCCGCATGCTACTACGGCGGTGTATTCCATAGAAACCAACATGGCTGAGGAAGATGTAGAGATATATAATTTATTTATACGCGGTTCCACTCCTCGTCACATTTTATCCGCCCTAAAGGATATTAATCCTCATAACGTGTCTAACATGCTTAACATTTACAATGCTAGACAAAAAAATCGTACAACGGAATAGTACGGTCAATCACAACTTCAATATTTATTGGGTAAGATGAAGGAGACAACTTACATTGAATGGCATAAAACGGGAAGTGAAGGGTCACAAATGATCACCGAATTATTTTTTGCACATTGCGGCTACAAAGATTTACCCATATGAATAAATATTATAAGGATATTATTGACCTATATTATTGATTGATACCCAAAAACAAATAAAGTATTGCGACTATTTGGGACCATGACTCTCACATTTGTTGTTGTTATAGGATAACAAGAGTCATAACGTTAGACAATGACGCATAATTCTAAAATTGCATCTTTATCCGGTGCTTCCTAAAAAGAGGTATCAAACATATCTTCTCCACCATATGATTTGTTTTTTATGGTTAACCCTTTTGTTTTTTCGATTTTTCTTATCAATCAAAATCAACTTTGTTCTTACTCTTTCATTTAATGTGTTTATATTTTTATAAAGAGAGAGAAAAAAGTAATTTTTTTATGAAAAATATATTCGGCTTAAGTAATTAAAAGGAAGTTTTTAAATAAATTTATTAAAAAAAAGTCAAAATAATTTAAAACAAATAAAAAATATACTTAAATCGTGATGAAATATTAGATGAAAAATCCAAAAAAATCATATGAGATGTAATCTAAACCCTTCTCTAAATCAAATAATTTTCTAAATATTTAAAACAATATTGTTCTCAATATATCTTATATATATTTTATAAATTAAAAAGATTTAAACGATCTAAATCCATAAATTTATGTATAATTAATAGAAGAGTTACCAAAATAACAATTAATGAAATAAATAAATAGATGATAATATACCAAAATGAATCACTCTTGACCCATCAAACACTGACTTGAATTCATGTCTTTTTTTTTTCCTCAGCCAAAAAAGCGGTTGTAGACTCAAACTCATAATTTTTTGTCACAAATGTGTCTTATTCCACTAACTCGGCTACCCTTTGAGGACATTCAACATAGAAATTCTAAGTATTACATAAAATGATTAATTTAACAAAACAAATGTTAAAAAGTTGTTTAATAGTTCCCATCGGCCATCGATTATTTAATAAAATGATATGACACCATTATGAAAATAAATAAAACTCATTTAATAAAATTCAACATTCGTTCAAAGCTTCCACCATGGCTTTACCGATGTTATAAGGATTTTTCGAGCCAACAACCTGAAAACAAACCCATTCTGTTAATAAATTATATAAATAACCAACATTTAAAAGAATAGATAAAGACATACCTTAGATATTATATATCGATAACCAAGCAAAACGGAGAGTTCTCGAATAGTTCGGCATGCTTTTTTTCCGCTCTTATAAGACCCGGGCCATAAATATACCTTAAAAAACTATAAATATCAATATTTTTAATTTTTTTTTACAAGAAGTAAAAGCAAAATTCATTACATACTTGGGTATTTTTGTAAGAGCCTTGACATGGATATTCAATTGAACTTCCTTCAAACTGAGGTACGGAGTGTATTTGTAGAAAACAACTTCTATAAGCCTGTTTTTTTAATAAAAAAATAGTAATAAGAAATCTATTAAATGTAAGGTACATATTTTGAAAGCATTTTTTATATGTACATTTTTTAGTCATCCAAATTCAAAAATTATAACCAATTAATTAAGAATCATGTAGGTAGTTTATATATTTTTAATTATATTATAGTATCATAAGTTTATATTAGTGACTTGTCTTTCGACAATTCTGTTTTGTTTTCTATTACAGGTTTTAAAATTGACGTTTTTAGAATCGACTACTAATACAGGTGTCTTTTTTTTCAAAAGGAACCCGAAGGTAAAGGTTTTAATGAATTAAACCACACAAGGTGACAGACTCAAACCAAAAAAGAGTTTGTAGAAGGACTCGAACCCATGACCTTTGTCATAAGTATGTCTTACACTACCAACTCAGCCACCACTTAGGGGGCAAAAAATAATGTTAAGTTTTCGTAGATGGCGGGGTTTGTTCCATAGTAAAATGTAGATAAAATGTACCTAAAATCCAAACAAAGTTCATGCTTATAAAAGATATTTTTTAATTAAAACTAGTGTGTTTAAATAAAATACTATTTTATATATATATATATATAATAAAATAGTTAAAATTACACCCACAAATCTGTTATACTAATATAAATATGAAACATGATAGTATAATTCATATCGATTTCAATTTGTTTGTATATTTCTTAGAAATTTGTTGTAATGTAGTGACTTTCTCTGTGTTTTAATGAATTTTTTAAAAACAAGTTGAAAATCAAGTTGAAGAACAAATTGAAGATAATGAAGAAGGTATTAAAATATTTTGAATGGGATTAGATGACGTTTGGACAAATTTAGCTTAACCCTAAAAATAGATATTATATAAAAACTTCATATCTGAAAGATATAATTAATAAAAATATATTTAATAATCTGTTACCATAAAAAATATTTTTATTTTTTATTTTTAGAGTAATAAAAAAAATTAAAAATCAAACACACCTTTACCTATACATTTGTGTTCTTATTTAGCTTTTAAAAATTATTCTATATATTAGTTTTCAAAATAAAATTTTATTCAATACTAACAAATTTACAAAAGAATATATCGGCTACATGTTTATCAAAATGAACTTATATTATAATCTAAATAAATTTTTATATTAAATTGAATTTATTTAAATTAGTTAAAAAAAAATTTAAAAAAAATGTCCTAATATTTGCTAAACATAACAATAGTTTATTTTTGTGATAATATCTAATTGAATAATATTTTCAATATTGTTATACAAAAGTAAAAAATATTTGTTAATAGTTATTAAAGGGAGAAAAAAATGGTCCCTTATTAGCATACCTTTTCCTGAGCAGCGGAAAGTACAGGGGCCTTAGCTTTTGCGATTCCAAGTTGACCTCTACAACTTCCATAACCTGAAAAGTCTCCGCATGCTACTACGGCGGTGTATTCCATAATTTGTTTCTCCTATAACATAAATATCAAAGTTCAACCCAACTTTTTTTATAAAAAATAAACTAGCCAAATGAAATATTAACAGTTCAGTTTTAAAAATAATCCGAACCTTTGTTTCTTTGCAAGTTCGGTAAACATCTACAAGCTGTACACCATAAGACTGTCCACATTATTGTAAAATTGAATTAGTATAATAAAATAAAACTATCTTTTAAACATGTATCCCCGATAACCTTACTCAAATTTAATATTGTAAAAATGGAAACCAACGTTAAAGTTTTTTATTAATAAAAAAATCAAAAACAGATTTGGAAAGTTTCATAAAAGTAGTTAGATACTAAAACACCAAAAATCTGATTTATACAAATATGCTATGAAAACAAATTCATAGCAAAAGATAAAGTAAAATGTAGATAAAATGGACCTAAAATCCAGACACTAAAAATAGTTCAGTCATATAAAAAACTAATTTATACAAATAAGAAACTTGAGTAATGGAGATTTTTCAAAAAAAAAATGCAAACTTACCTGTCTAAGAGGAATAGAACTTCTATTGTGAGTTAAAAAAGTTCTCTCAGACACAAGATGTCTAATCTCCTTCCCTACCAGTTTTCTTTCATCTCCGAAAGTCTGATCGTACTCACCTAATGCTTCTTCCAACTTTTTGTCAATGTCATTGATTTTCTTTAACAAAATATGGCTGGCCCCTTTGTCATATGTTGAAACTATTAAATCTTCGTCCAAAAATTTGAAGTCCTCCAGATGCGGATTACAGTCATACTCGTTATAATTATAATTATGAATATAGGAATCCCAATCCAAATCGGATGGGGACTCGCAATCAGACTCGGAATCGGACTGGTGTTGGTAAGAATTCAAATCCCCAATGTCAAACTCAAACTCATCGTCCTCTGGCCGTTCTTCGTAAGGATAACGGTCCCCAACATCCTTAAGGTTGAGTTTCCCATGCTCCTCCTCTACCAGCCTCCAAAGTTGATAACGAAACTCATCATCGCGGTCAAAGTCTTTGTATACTCTGGTTGGCGACGTTAAAGTTCTTCGATTGCTCGACACATAGGAGGTCCGAGGGAAACAATGGTTTGATATTAGGCTGCAGGAAAAGTGATTGGAAGTTGATATTGTTCTTTTATGGTTTTTAAGGGGTAGGCTGAGAAGTAACTGAGTCGATGAAATCAACATTGTTCTTTTTTGGTTTGGTTACGAAGAAGAAGAGTCCATAATATACTATGACTTACTTGCTTGCGTTACTTGTTACTTTCATCCGTAGAGGTTGTTCATTCATAAGTTTAAATCATGTATATCTATTTATTTAATTTTTTTAGATATGTAAAGAGTAACTTAATTGAAAAGTAAGATTTTCTCCCTCTTTAAATATAGTTAAATAGGTGGGAGGTCAAATGTCTTAAAATTCCACTTTTATTGCCCTTATTCCCAAAAAGTGGCGGTAATAACATATTAATTTAAAATATTACTCATTGGATCACCATTTATAATTATGTTTTAGTATAATTTTGTTTTACTTTATTTATTTTCTGATAGTTTGTTAATAAAAAATTTAAATTATGACTAGATTCTTGATAATTATTTTTTAATATAATTTTGTTTTATTTTATGTATTTTGGTGATCAAATCACAATTTAAACCCGATACCTAACAAACTATTTGGAAGGATTTCTCAAATTTGTCTAACTTTTAACTTTGTCGTAATTGGTCGGTTTTTTTGTTAATTTGTGCTTGATAATTTGTTATTAAGAATTATAAAAAAGAGACAATCCATTGTTATTTTCCTTCAAAACTATTAACATTAAACTATTAATTATAATAAGGTCTTAAATTATAATGAAACTGACTCTATTCTAGAAAGTTATTTTTTAGCATAATTTTGTTTTACTTAATGCGTGATAATTTGTTAATAGAAATTATTAATTTTTTTCAAACAAATTTCTATTTTAGTGTTTATGTATTTAATGGTTATAATAACTTTAATTATTTGAAAATTAATTTAATTATTGATTAGTAGTTTATGTATGTGAAAATTAATAAATGTGATTTTTTTAAAATTGAATTTTAACTTAATTGTTTATTTATTGTCGTACAAATAAATATATATAGTAACGTACAAATTTTGTATATATATAAAATATAAAAAATAATTATATTTAAACTTTAATTAATAAAATCTCATATAAATTATATATATATATATATATAAAAGAACTTATCAATTTTGTATATATAATATCTAAAATATAATTATATTTAAACTTTAATTAATAAAATCTCAATATATATATATATTGGTATATATATTTTCCAAAAATCTTGTTACGTTACTATATATATTTATAAAAGTTTTAATGAGATTTTATTAATTAGTGTTTTATTTATTTTTAAACTCATCCCATTATTTATTGAATGTATTTGTATACATGGTTCTTTTTTGGTTTGGTTAAGAAGAAGAGTCCATAATATACTACGACTTACTTGCGTTACTTTCATCTGTAGAGGTTGTTCCTTATGTATATCTATTTATTTAATTTTTTAGATATTTAAAGAGTAACTTAAGATTTTTCTCCCTCTTTAAATATAGCTAAATAGGTGGGAGGTCAAATGTCTTAAAATTCCACTTTTATTGCCCTTATTCCCATAACATATGACTCGTGCTAGGATATATTTTGTCCATGTTATTCAATGAAGCAAGTTCACGGTCATTTATGATAACCAGAATGTAATTCACAATCATGTATATATATAATAAAAACCCTATTAATCAACCTCGACTGGACGGGTTGTGTTTGGATTTCTAATTTTTTGGATTTCTAATTTTTTGATCATTTTTGGTCTGAAAATTATAAAAATAAATATAATAAAAAATATTTATATTATATATATATATATATTATAAATTAATTAATATATATAAATATTATTTACTAAAATAAATAATACTTATATATTAATATTTATATATTTATATATTAATTTACATATTGATTTATAAAATCATATATATATATATATATAATAAATTAATAAATTAAAAGATTAATTATTAAAGTAAATAATATTTATATATTAATATAATAAAATATAAATATTTATATATTAATATAAGAAAATATGAATATTCATATATTAATTTATATGTTAATTAATATATTATAAAACATATTAATAATATATAATAAATTAATGTATTAAAATATTATATATTAAAATAAATAATATTAATATATTAATATAAGAAAATATTAAAATTTATGTTGATGGACATTCACATTTTAAAAACCCATGAGCATAACCAAACCATATATATATATATATATGGCTGCCAAAAACCCTAATCCACTTCCTCCCTAAAAAAACTAGACATCAAAACCACTAGCACACAATGTTGGAGTTTGCAAACATCTTTTTTTTTGCGTCCGTCTCTCGAAAAAAGTTACGCTATACTTTTCAAGCTCACCTCCTCGTCGTCTTCCCATCGGCCATCGATTTGAAATGAAGGAGAATTTTGAGACTCTGGTACAAATTTTTATTTATTTATTTAAATGTTAATATCGTTAAAGAGTACTTATATATGTTTATAAAGAGATTTATGGTTTTTGGGATTTATGAATGTATTTTTTTCTAGAAGTTTATGTTTTTTACTTATTTAAATGTTGATATTTATCGTCCTCGTAAGGATAATCGCCCCAAAGTTGATAACCAAACTCATTATCGCGGTCAACTGGTTGGCGACGTTAAAGTTCTCCGATTGCTCGACATATACAGAAGGTCGGTTTGATATTAGGTTGTAGGAAAAGTGATGGGAAGTTGAGATTGTTCTTTTATGGTTTTTATGGGGTAGGCTGAGAAGGAGCTGAGTTGTTCTCTTTTGGTTTGGTTGAGAAGAAGAAGAGTCCATAATATAGTACGACTGTCTTGCGTTACTTTCATCTGTCGAGGTTGTTCTGGGCTTCTTTTGTTTTTGGGCTCAACGGGTTGACTGTAACTTTAAACTTGTATTTAGGGCCTCATAAGTTTAGATCATGTATATTTAATTTTTAAATTTTTACTTATTTAAAGAGTTACGTAATTGAAAAAGTAAAAATACCTAAAAACATACAAATATTGTCCATATAATGAACAGACCCATTCAAACACCAACAATATCACTAAAACTATTCTTTCTGATTATTGGTCTAATGATCGTTCTTGGAATCTGATCTTTTAAGACATATTATCCTCCCTTCTGATATCAATAGAATTGTCAATATTTCTTTAACTAAACCTAAGGATAACTTTATAATTTGGAAACTCTTAAATGATAGCTCTTTCTTTTTTAAAAAACCTAGCAAACATTAAGAAATGTCCATACAAAATCATTTATTCATTCGAAGTGTTTCTTCTTGCTATAAAGACTTCTTAATAGACTTCTTAATGCTTTGATCTTACTAGATAACATCATGATGAAAATAAACTTTTCATTAGCATCTAAATGTCAATTCTATCCTAGTTATGAAATCATCTCTCATTTATTCGTTGCATGTCAAATTACTTCGGAAGTAGGACAATAGTTTGTAGGCCTTTTTTGCATTCTTATTACGATTTCTTATTAATCGTAATATGTCTTTCAACCATATGATTCACTTATGGTTCATGTCTACTACCAAAATCATTCACACCCACTATAATTTGGAGTAAATAATGATTGAAGAATTCCAAAGAGCATTACAAGGCTATGAATAAATTTACAAGAAGAAGCAAGAGATCACTTAGCAACTCTTCAAAGTAAAACTCAAGGACATGCATGTAAGTCACGGGGAAGATAGAAACCAACATGGCTGAGGAAGAGGTAGAGGTATATAATTTATTTATACGCGGTTCCACTCCTCGTCACATTTTACCCGCCCTAAAGGATATTAATCCTCATAACGTGTCTAACATGCTTAACATTTACAATGCTAGACAAAAAAATCGTACAACGGAATAGTACGGTCAATCACAATTTATTGGTAAGATGAAGGAGACAACTTACATTGAATGACATAAAACGGGAAGTGAATGGTCTCAAATGATCACCGAATTATTTTTTGCACATTGCGGCTACAAAGATTTACCCACATGAATAAATATTATAAGGATACTATTGACTTATATTATTGATTGATACCAAAAAAACAAATAAAGTATTGCGACTATTTGGGACCATGACTCACATTTGTTGTTGTTATAGGATAACAAGATTCATAACGTTGTTATAGGATAACAAGATTCATAACGTTAGACAATGACGCATAATTCTAAAATTGCATCTTTACCCTGCCTAAAAAGAGGTATCAAACATATCTTCTCCACCATATGATTTGTTTTTTATGGTTAATCCTTTTGTTTTTTAGATTTTTCTTATCAATCAAAATCAACTTTGTTTTTACTCTTTCATTTAATGTGTTTATATTTTTACAAAGAGAGAAAAAAGTAATTTTTTATGAAAAATATATTCGGCTTAAGTAATTAAAAGGAAGTTTTTAAATAAATTTATTAAAAAAAGTCAAAATAATTTAAAACAAATAAAAAATATACTTAAATCGTGATGAAATATTAGATGAAAAATCCAAGAAAATCATATGAGATGTAATCTAAACCCTTCTCTAAATCAAATAATTTTCTAAATATTTAAAACAATATTGTTCTCAATATATCTTATATATCTTTTATAAAATAAAAAGATTTAAACGATATAAATCCATAAATTTATGTATAATTAATAGAAGAGTTACCAAAATAACAATTAATGAAATAAATAAATAGATGATAATATACCAAAATGAATCACTCTGGACCCATCAAACACTAACTTGAATTCATGTCTTTTTTTCCTCGGCCAAAAAAGCGTTTGTAGACTCGAACTCATAATTTTTTGTCACAAATGTGTCTTATTCCACTAACTCGGCTACCCTTTGAGGACATTCAACATAGAAATTCTAAGTATTATATAAAATGATTAATTTAACAAACCAAATGTTTAAAAATTGTTTAATAGTTCCCATCTATCAAATGATATGACACCATTATGAAAATAAATAACTTCCACCCTCGCTTTACCGATGTTATAAGGATTTTTTGAGCCAACAACCTGAAAACAAACCCATTCTGTTAATAAATTATATAAATAGCCAACGTTGAAAAGAATAGATAAGGACTCGAACCCATGACCTTTGTCATAAGTATGTCTTACACCACCAACTCGGCCACCACTTAGGGGGGCAAAAAATAATGTTAAGTTTTCGTAGATGGCGGGGTTTGTTCCATTATGATCCATTGTTTGGTTGTAATTGAGATGTTTAGAGCTTGTCCCAAAGCTCATTCGGCTTCTCTCTTTGACATTTGGAATACGCAATAGTAAATAAGAGACCTTTGTCTATAGTTATATAGGTGATTTAGCATGAATGCATTGATGATGGTCCATTAGAATATTAATCTTAAAGTCTTCATTCCAAAGCAGCCATATTTTTTTTTATTAATGTTTACTTTGAAGTGCTTAAAACCTAATTTATCAACAATATTTCATAGGTTTTCTATTTTGATAAGAGGATCTTGAATATTAATTAAGTCTATATTCTCCTTGGTTTTGATGGATTTCAACCTTCTCTGGGATGCTTTATTGCCAATTTCTTTGATATTCCAGTTGAGTATCTTTATTGTCATGAAAAGTTTGGGTTTGGAAAGCTACTAGTCTCATTGAACTGTGGAGACTTAACAATCAAGGTACCTTTCTTCCTCCTATCTTTAGCTTTTTTAATTTTTTATTTAAAAATCTTCTGGAAACCTTTTAATTCACCTCTCTTATATTAAGGATGAGAGAAGTTGGCAGACTACCAATGTTTTGTTGGTTAGGATTATGGTTTTCAGACACAAGGTTTTCATATTTTAAAGTTAAAGATTGGTTGAATCCATACTCAAGAGTCTGAATAGCATCAATAACTTCATCTTATCTAGGAGTATTGTTTCCTTTTTTGTGTAGAATATTTTTGTAGACCTCAATATTTTCTCTTCCTTTTACTTTTACCATGCTTGTGCTTGTTTGAGGAAATGCATAATCAGGTTCATAATGTATTGTATTATTTTATTGATGAACTATTCAATCTTTGTTTTGACTAGTATATTTCTCAGTTGTTTTACTACTAATCAAGTGTTTATCATTTTGGTCTCTTATAATTGTAGACTTGATTGTAGGGTGCCTAACTTCATTTGTCATGTTATCTATATTGATAAAGGTATCATGTTGCTTATCATCCAAACTATTCTTAACTTTAGTCTACTATTTTTTGTAGCTCTTTTGTTTATGCCCAAGATGATGAAAGTGTCGACAATAATGTGGTATATATTTTATAGTTAATATCCAGCCAACACCTGTCATTATCCCCAAATCCAATCCAGACATGGTATTGATTTTTGTTTGTTAAATCTAACTCAATCTAGGCACAACAAGAGTTATAAGTAACTTTATTTTTAGTCTGGAATCCAGGTCTTACAAGGTTGGCTTATGAGTAAAGCAATATAATGTATAATACCTTTATTATAAAGGAATTCGTGTAAGTTTGATATCCTAATCCACACTAGAGTGATTAACATTTGTGTTTAGGGTTAAATGAGGTTGTTCATTTGAATAACCTCATAAAATACTTATCAATTATCCAAACGTTCATGAACCATAACTTACACAAGTAACTCTTCTATCGACATCATAATTTTCGAAAGTCTTGAGGCTATGTACTGGCTAATAGTATATAACACGCATTGGGACTCAGTTGGCTTGGGTATAGCTTCATTAAATGAAGTACTAGTTTTATACTTCGAAACATTTCAATAAGCATTGTATTTTCTTTTGTGGAACTATTTATGACTAAAGTATGTTTTTATATGTGGTGACTCCATTAGATTCTATATTTTTTTTATCATATCAATCTTAATATTGATGATTGAGATTCACTTTTCACTTAGGCTAGATTTTTAAAAAAATCAAAGGTTTTTCATTCCAAACTAGCAAGTTCCATTCATCTCAGTTAACAACTTTGTCTTCTCCGATGAAGTTTAATTTGTTACATGATCTAACTCTACTTTATGAATATCCAATGACTCTTAAACACTAAAATTGATTTTTCTTACACGACTACATATGTTGATCAAATTTCATTCCTCGGGTGCATAAAAAAATTTGGATTGTCAATGACATTTGTATTAACCACTCATTGTAATGTATAAATCTACTTCACTTCCAATTTTTTTTATCAACTATCAAATTTCTACTCATAATTAGTATATTGCTCTATATATGTAAAATTTAGATTATTTGGTGTTCTTAACATATTTTACAAAATATTAGATTCTTCAATTGGTTTCAGTTTTATTCTAAGTTGATCACCGTAGAGTTCCAAAAACCTTCAAAACAAATGATATTTGTGTCCCAACCACACAAAACCTCGACTGAAATAATTTTAAGTAGATATCTAGTTATACATCTATTCAAAAAAATTATATAGCTAATATATATATATATATATATATATATATATATATATATATATATATATATATATTGGCGATGGTAAAAAACAAGTCAATGGATATTTTGTAGGAAAGTATTATATTTTTAGTATGAAATGTAGAGAGAAAATATGCTATATTTAATATTTTTAAGAGAGAATTCAACCATCCCATTAAATATTGTTTTCAGCTCTAGTTATAAGATTTTTGAGATCCATGGGCTTTTCAGGTCGATCAAAGTTTTGAGTCGATCTCACAAGCCCTCAGGCCCATGAACAAACGTATTAGGCATCTAGCTGATTCATTTAGCATACTGCTTAGTCACCAAATTTAACTATTCGTTTCAAACTTCCCCTCTAAACATAATTCGATCCGATCCATTTTACTGTGTAGGGCTTCCCATACAATCCGACCTCATCAACTAGCCCATTTAGCTCTTTCCGAAGAATTTCAAAAGAGCTAACATTATAAATTATTTCCGATCCATATCTAAAGGACATATATTTAGACCGTTTACAATGAAAGTTTTCAACTTTAATATTAGACAAGTCCTGAAACACGTGTCAAAGGTTTATTGGACCTACCAAACAGTTTTACCCTAGTTAATTGTACCTAGTACAAAAAGCGAAATTGGCTACATTGACTAGCCTTCTTTAATCATTACTAGATATTCATTTTCTCTAGAAAAACATTCAAGTGTTTCTTCTTCCCACTTATACGAGCACTAATGTTTCACTATTTCTATTTCTAAAGAGATAAACAGTTTTACAGCCTTCTTTCAACTCAAATTTTATTTCTTTCAATTTTTGTATGTTTATAGCTAGAACTGATTTTATCAAAGGTGGTTGGCTCAATCTGTCTGAATTGGAGGAAGAGAAAAGACACTGTTGCTTCTCTAACCTTCCAAGGAGAATACAACTTCTACCACTTCTCAAGCTGTTGAAGAGAAGACTATTATTGTAGGTATTCTTGAAACAACGACCGATACTATTGCTTCTCTAACTGAGGAAAATAATTATTTGCCACCGAAAAAACCAAATCAAAAGAGGATGTTTCGCTTCCCCCGGAAATTAACGCTTTAGTAGGAAACAACCTTAAAGTTGTTGATAATAAGAATTTGTTACCTATTAATAAAATACAGTACAAGTACTATGATTCATCTAAATAGAATATGCTAAGAGTTCGACCTCAAAACTTAGTTGTGTCGAACTGTACCATTTTTGTATCTGTAACCTCATTGAAATCAAGGACTTCTTCCACTGAGGCGATCCAATCAAAGAACTCATCTGGTTCGAGAATTCCATAGAACTCTAGGATCTCAAGTCTAAATTTTGACTCCCACCAGTTGTTTGTGTTCTGATCAAAATCACTTGCTAACGGCTGCTCAAAGATATTCTCACTATAGTCTCGGGGGTAATATAGACCTCTACTATTTTCCCTACGATGAGAAAACAAATTATGTTCTTGGCCAGTCTCTCTCAGATCCCGATAATTGGTTTCTCAAACTTGGAGCTCAAAATCCATTGCTATTGGTGTTCAACAACCTATGCATAGCATACTGCATATTCCTCATTTGGTCTCCTAATGAATTCATTTGTTCTTTCATCTTGCCAAATCAATTTTGTATCTCCTCCCAATCAACTAGTTTTGTAATGGCAAATTGGACATCCCGCGAGCGGTTTTTTTAGGCGACATATCTCCTTAACTGGTGTGGTATGAGCTCGGATGCTCTGATACCGATTATAATGGCGGTGAGGTACTAGGGAAATAACTAACAGCTAAAAGAACTCAAAAGAGAAGAAGAACAGTCGGTAAAACCCTAACCATAGGTTAAAGAGTAAAAGAGACTTAGAGACATAATCCCAAAATTGAAGTAATCAAAGTTTGACTCCAAAGTAGGGTTTGAGTGCTTTTTTTATTGAAGTTCTTGAAACCTTACAAACAAATTACAGATTTTTCTCAGTATAATAAATTAAAGTCCACCTCAATTTCAAAGCGATTGGAGTTGTATAAGTATTTTAAATAAATAAATAAATAAGGCAAAAATAGAAAAATGCTGAAAAAATACAAAAACAAATAAATAAGGCTCTAATTACTGGATCTTTGGGCCTGAACTTCATCACCTGATATTGCCACGCGATGTTTCTGAAATTCGTTGGGTTTCTCGATGCGTTCGATTTGAGTAGTCGCAATGTCTAATTCTCATAACTGAACTCCAAATAAAACTCGTTTTTCGTTTGTCCAAAAAGACTATATAGTCGGGGACTTATGCTATATATGAGTTTGACATGTACGTGATAAAATTAAAATATTAAATTAATAGTAGTTTTTTGAAAAATAAAAAATATGTGTTAGCATGTTTCTTTAGATGTATTTTATTATTCACATTTAAACATGTTTAAATATTAAATGTCATTTCTTATGTGAAGATAAAAGGAATGTGAAGAGAGATACCGGTGAAGATAATCAAGAAGATTTTATAGACCCTATGACCCTATTCGGGGAGAAGAAGACGCGTTCTATTCAAATGGCAAAAGAGTATAACCCTAATGCAGTAGAGAAATCGTAAGTTTAAAACGTATTAGCTCTCTTGATGTTCATATAGCTGTGGTTCAATAAAACTCCCTTTAGAAATTTGGTAATCCCCCCACTCCTCTTATATCGTGGTTAGATGGTATGCATGGTGTGAGAGCTCAGGGTTTTTCAAAGCAGACTGCAGGAGTTCCAAGTCATCATTTACTATTGTAAGTGCCTTATCAGGTGATCTAGTTATACAACTTGTCTATTAGTTGTCATTAGAAGAATATCAGCCAGATGCTTTGTTTATAGTATTGTATCTAAGTTTCTCATTTCAAAGGTAGAATTTTGAAGTATATATTATTTTTTTGTTGCTTTCTTCAACAGAAGTAGAAATATAATTTTTTTGATAGTTTATTTTCAGATATATATATATATATATATATATATATATATGTTACAACTGATTTATCATTTCAGTTAGCTTTAAAATTTGGTGTACAAGTCTAATAAGCTTCAATTGAAGCTAAGAGTAGCTTATATCTGTCTGCCTTTATCAGCCATGCTATGCTGAATGATTTATTGCATATCTTTTTACTTGCTCTCTCCCTCTCTCTATTGTGTTTCTCCATTTGAATTTTCTCCTCTATTGTTTTACAGGTTCTTCCTCCTCCAAATATCACAGGAGCCTTACATATTGGCCATGCCCTGAACTCTGCTATCCAGGTTTTTTGTATCATCTTTGTCCCGTCTTCTTAACATTGAATTTGGACTTCTATAACCTATAAGCTGTTTAACGATTGTCCGTTACAAGAGAATGTGTGGATATAGTACTTATAACCTAAAAGCTTATAGCTTATGATTTTTAGTTTAAATTTCATACACGATTCATTGTTCATACATCATTTTTAGTTCGTATATAACTCATGATTCTCAATTTGGATTTAATACTTTATTCACAATTCGCATTTAACAAATGATACTCGGATCATAATATAATCCTTGATTTTATATTCGGATGTAACACACGACTTGTGATTCATGTTTCACTTATGATTTTTAATTTAATACAAAAAATTATCCGCCATTCACGTTTAACCCGTGATTTATGATTCATATTTAACTTATGATTCTCATTTCCGATATAACAAATGATTTATCATTCATGTTTAACCCCTGATTTTTTATTCATATTTAAACATTGATTTTCAATTTAGATTTAATAACTCATTAACAATTTGCATTTAACAAATAATTCTCAGTTTGAATTTAACAAATGATTCTTAGTTAAAAATTAACACTTTATTTTAAATTCTTATTTGACTCATGATTCTTAGTTTGCATTTAACTCATGGTTCTCAATTTGAATTTCATACACTATTCTCATATCATACATGATTCTCACTTCCTATATAACCTTTTATTCTCAATTTGGATTTAACACTTGATTCATGATTCGCATTTAACAAATGATACTTAATTTAATATAACAAATGATCTGTCATTCGTGTTCAACCCGTGATTTATCATTTATATTTAATTAAAGATTCTAAGTTTAGATATAACAAAAGATCCGTCATTCATGTTTAACCCATAATTTTTTATTCATATTTAACCATTGATTCTTGATTCAGATTTAATAAGTGATTAACAATTCGTGTTTAATAAATATTTCTCAATTCAAATTTAACATATGATTCTCATTTCAGATTTCACGCATGATTTTCAATCCATGATTCTTAGTTTGCATTTTGAATTGAATATTTTTAATAGAAAATTAATTTTTATTAATTAATGTAGTGTATATATTTGACATAATAAATCTTTTGAATTAAATATTATAAATATATGGTTAGTATATGTTTTTAGTTTAATATATATATGAGAGAAATTAATATTATAAAAATTAATTTTTCATTTTTATTCTCAATAGCTTGTGATGTCCATTCAATCAAGGCAACACCCAGATACATCATTTATTGTTGACGAAACCATCCTTCTCAGAGTACCAGAGCTCCAATTTAGCTTGAAACACTGCATGATAAATGACTCAGCAACTTGGAGAAGGATTGAGACTCCAGGTGGTACAAGTCTTTAAAGATTTTCCTCTTCAATGAAGCAGTAACTTTTTTTTGAGAATTGCGTAGCTGCAGCACGTGCACCGGCTATGGCTGCAGCACGTGCACCGGCTATGGCTGCACCAAGTGAGGGTGATTTCGCCATCAGAGATGATTTAGGTTCCGTGAGTAGACTAGAAACCGAACCGGGCTTTAATGAAAATGAAAAAATATTTCTTGGGTCAGGAACAGGAAATTTGACCTTTTCCATCTAATTTAAAAAAATATATTTTATATAACAAATTTAATTATAAACTGAATCTAATATTAAATATAATATATAGGTTTTCATATATATTTAATTTTAAATTAAAATCTACCTCTAAATATTCTTTTTTAATATTTTCGATACAATATTTTTTATTTAATTTTTTTTATTCATACGAACAACTAATAATTAACAAGAAATTAGTAATAAAATATTCTAAAGAAGATGTGTTTTATTTTTAGGTATTAAATTTTAGGAAATTAAATTTAACATAACTCTAACTCTCCTCCTATAAGTAATCCAGCGTTCCTTCTTTTGTTTTAGATTAGTTAAATTAGTGTTCTTAAAAAAACCATTATGGGGAGTAGCCTGGATTTGACTATGACAAGAAATTTCAAAGGGGATTTGACTATGACAAGAAATTTCAAAGGTTAGTGTATTCATGAAAATTTTATAATTAACGTAGATTTGTATATATAGCAGTGGTCTTGAAAAAAAAATACAACTCTGTGATTCAAGTATAACTCTTTTTTTAGCTGATCATAATGTCTACATGAGTAGTATTTGATTCATTGACTAGGGCAATTATATAATTTTTTTTTCTTGATTATCCATACGATCACGATCATCATGTTGTCGTGTTCATCGATTTACTTGTTGTTTTTAAAGTGAGATTTTTTTTAGAAATAAGTTAGGGTTTTTTTAAGTTGGGTTACACGTTTTTATATTAAATTTACATTAGAATATCTATTAAAAGCATAGAAAAAAAACCATTATCCTTAGTAGGTTTAAGACTAGCTAAAATCTGTAGAGCCAAGATCATACAATTACTTATAGATACCATTGTCGTCAATCACGTAAACAGGAAATATGTAGCAATATTCGAGAACATAAGAAATTACTTACTGCTTAAAAGCATAAAAAGACAGTTTTTCGAAAACATATGAACAGCCCCTATGATAGAAAAGGTCGTAGAGCCCATGCTTTCACTAGCATGGGATGTTTCGAAGCCAACCCCATGGCAGTCTTATAAGAACAACATTTTAGAATTGCCAGTGGTAACATCCGATCGGAGTATGTAATGGTAATCAATAAAGGAGAAATAACAATCTGTTACCTATATTGAGGTATGCTGCGGAAAGATAAAAATAGACCCAGAAAACTACAGATTAAAGTGGGTATCCTATTTTTCGGTAAAACAGTTATTCACAAACACTAATATGGTCGGTAAATTTTTTTGTAGCCAAATTGTTGCCTCCTCCATTTGGGATTCACGTGTTATGCCAAAGTGTATCCAGAAATCACGAGGAATCGGAGATGGATATTTCAAAGAGACATAAGGATATAAAAAAGCTGAATGTCAGTCACTTGAAAAGTTGGGTAATAATTTTTTTTCTCAAATTCTTAGTTTTTCTTGCATATTATTGGAAAATTTTTAAATTTTTTTAATTGTTTTTTAATTATTGATTTGGGAATGGTGTCCAAAACAAACGGAGTATGACCTTCTTTTTGGTAAAAAAAAACCAAGTTCAGCGATGAAACGCGGGCAAATTCTACATCAGAAAAAAGAAAATAAGGTAGTCAAATATTTATATTATTGTTTGTTTGATATTACTGTTGTTTGATAATAATTGTTTAACAGTATACTGGATTGAATTTGCGTACAGCTTAATCATTACAGAGACATTTATGTTAATCCTAGTAGGAAGATACCAAAAGCTTCTAACAATCCTCACCGCCTTCCAACCATTCTCGATTTCATTTTCCGCTTCATAGTGGGTACCGATGAGTTGATGAACTTAAAACTAATACAGGAGCTGCCTTTGTAAGTTTTCTTTTCAAAAACAAAATAAAATCATATTTAAAGTAGGTTAAAGTTTAATGGTTTCGGATTATATATTTAAAATACAGTTTGAGTCTTTCTTGTACTGTTTTGTTTTATGCCACCTGGTGCCTTTGATGGCCGATAAAAGTAAATCTGTCGCTGATATAATCCCAGCGACAATCCAAAGAGATGTATACGTGATATTTTCAATCAGATAATATATATCTATTATGTATAGAGAGATAGATAAGGTAGCTAGTAATTTCTTTGTATAACAAATGCTATTGTCATATAAATAAAATAATATATTATGTTGTCCCATTTATGTGTGGTTATACTATCAGTGTAGGGTTTATTGACGGCATCTGGATTACGGGTAGAATTGACGAAGTTAAGATGATAGATATACCCGGAAATACAGATCCAATTCCAGTGATAGTAGAATATAAAACATGTCATACAAAATATTCTCCCAGTACAGCACAAAAACAAAATAATCGGTAAGTAAATTACTTAATGTATATTTTTTAACAAAAATATTTTTGATGTAATAATAAAAATGTTCTCCTTTAACAGATTTCAGGTGATGATGTATAAATACATGTGGGACAACATGTGGGACTTTCCGACAGCAACCTTCTATAAATATTATGAATTGGATCCGAATAGAGTTCTACCTCAGAATACAATGCATATAGTTGATGGTGTCTCATTAAAGGTGAGGTTATAAGTTTTACATCTCTATTTTATCTAAATATTAATATTACTTGATTTTTATCTTTTATTTTCTCTTACAGGTGGTAAGAGACCTAGTTGACCTTTATGTAAACCGATGTATGAGTCTTCCCTCATCACATCATACCTCATTCGTTGAGTAAGAACATAAATACTTTAACTTTTCAAATCTGAAATTATCTCTTTTTCATAAGCCAAATACCTTATGTATCATGCATCAAATGTTATATAGGTATGACTACGAGTTTGACAAGAGACTTAATAACGTAGACTTCGTCAACTTCGATGGGGATGGGCTCCGTACTCAAATCCGCAAAAGTCTTGAGTTTTGGAGAGGAAACGAAGACTATAACTTTTATAGATCTGATGAGATGACGTGCAGAACGTGCCATTATAGGGAGACCTGCCCAGGAAGTCCATACATTTTTGAAAAAAATATCAACGTATGAAATGGATTGTTTTATTTTTGTTTTCTACAATGTTTGGAGGCATTTTTTGAACCAACATAATCGTTTATTTTTGGAAAACTCTCGGGTATAATTTAGTTTAATGAGTCTTTTGCTCAATTTTGATGTGTCTCCACTTTTTTTATAACATTTTGTCTCTAGAATTATCCAAGTATATTTAGGGTACATGAAGATTTTTCCTACACGTAGTGGGCATCAAAATCATCAACATAATGAAACTACCAAAATTTCATTTGTTCTTGTGACAAGAGACTGTATACTGCAAACGACCATACCTGACCATTAACCTCAGCAAAAATTGAACTGGTTATCCACCACAATGGCATGCGTACCTGAACAAGATAGAACAAAACCTTATAGCTTGAGGGCATTGCAGCAGCTTTTACATAGCCAAAAGGAAAAAACTTATAACATTGCCTCACCCTATATAGTTCATTTGCCATCGCATCAGTTATCTGAGCGACAAAAGGCCGCTGAGTGCGAAAACGTTGCAGAGATTCTTAATAGAGTTAGCAGCTAGCACACTAAACCTTGTAGATTTCATTTTCGAAAGTACAAAGCAAGCGTAGCTCTACTAAAGATAGTTTGGGCTGGAGATGAGATGTCCAATTTCTATCAAATAAGTAGTGTTTATTGGCTGACATGAAAATCCTCTGAGAGACATTATCTTTTGGCAATAATTGTATAGTAATCAACTAAAAGTATTATATGAGCGATGCTGATAGACTCAAACGCTAGAATATTGTTCAGATATGATAAATAATAAAATGTTCATTAGAGTTCATACATGGTTGACAATATAACAACAAAAAATATATGTAATTGCCTTTCAGAAAGTTCACCTGTCTAGCAAGAATGTTACTCAGTTCATAGATCAAACCGACAGGCTGCAAAATATAAACAACGAGAACTTAAGGAATACACAATATCAAAGAATTTACCCCATGTTGTAAAGCTCGGTTCTAAAAAAAGAGCCTAAAATGCCACTTACTGACTGGGGATAGCACACATCCACTATGCCATAACGGTTCTCCTACAGCTTACACAAAAAATATAAGCACTGGAGATACTATAGACACACGGGAAGAAGAATTAACTCTAACAACATGAGAGGACCAACAATTTGATAATGTGGAAAGTACAAAAATGAGATTCCAAAAATAGATTGTGGAACATACAGCTTGAGATACCCCATAAATAGTAAAAGGTAGGAGAAATATATACCCCTACTCAGTCCTCGTTGAAGGTAGGTGAAACCAAAATATTATAGCTAACATGAATAGCATCACACTTTGTTGAAGTTCCATTTGCCCGAAAGTTTCTCTTATAGATAAATTAATATGCTATTGACAAGAGTATTTTAGACTGTATCCAACGACAACTAAAAGTAGGTTCAATTGAAGGAAAACAGTGAAGTCGAAAGAGCAGAGACATATGCATTTAAAACTGACATAGCCAAAGTAGCACACTAAGATAACAACAAGAGCTATTCCCATGCTACAGCACCGAATATCCTCATAATAGTATTGACTTGAGCTTGGATAGCAAATGCTAGGTTTCTCTTAGTAAGATTGTCCCGGTCGTTACCAAACAAAGAACACATAAAGCAAAGTGCATTACAGTGGAGAAGAAGGAACCAACTTATAGACAAGATAGTGGACAAAAAGCTCGTGTAAAGGACAGCCTGGTAATGCTGAACATTTGTATCTACTACATTGCACATAGGTTTGAGGTTTTAGAGAAAAATGTCAAAGCCGCATACTATGATAAGCTACATTCCCAATGAATACCCAATTTAACTAAAACTGGCAATTACTTTACCAAATAGATGTAAGAAACAATTCGTAAGAAAAAAAAATTCACCTGCTCGAAACCAAGTACAAGGTTAGCCCACTCAATATCCCTGGTAATGAGCAGATTTGACCGAGCCAAAAGAGGTGCAACTTGAGCCTAGTTTAGTGAAAGCAAGTCTAGTAATTCACATGCTACATGTAGCTTTTGAAAAATATGCATACACTTACTATGAGCAAGAAATTAAATGTTTCAGAAGAAACTGCAATCAATTTAAATTCCAGAGAGCAACTGTAATGCTTCCTATATCTACAAAAAATTAGATTAAATATAGTTGACTATAATACTTTTTCTGATTTATGCTTATAACATATATAGATACTACCCAAAATACAAGAATTTGACTTCCAAAACTAAAACTTGAGGGAGAAAAAACTCGACAAAAAGATTGTAATAGAAAATTAATTAATGGCTTTACATAAACATAATCTAACAACGAATACCCAACTTTATCGTTGAATATAACGAATCAAATAGTGGAATGTCACCAAAAATAAATTAATAGCGCGAAAAAGACCAAAAATACCTCTTCCGGGGATATTGGTTGCAAAAGACTAGACAGAGATTGGCCGACTGGTGGAATCTACAAAACCAACGCCTTCATTCAAAAATGTAAAATCTAGGGTTCGAAAATTTCAATAGAAGAACTTTTGAATTCGAGAGGAGTCTCGAAAAAACGGATAATGAATTGGCATTTCCTAAAGATCAAAAGAAGCTTGCAAGAGGGATTAGTGGAAGCATAAAAGAGAAAGAGACGTACCGCATATTGGCTCTACTTCTTCGGTTTATGGCTTCCGGCAAAGCCATTCTATCATATGTATAACAAATGTTGAAGGGTGGTATTTTCATTAATGAATTATGTAGTATACTTTTTATTTACTTCACATATTTTCGTATTTGTTTTAAATAAACGAAACCTTTTATTTGATGTAGAGGGATTCGTTAAGCTTTGGTTATACTGAATACTCATCGAGTACAAAGTATAAACACACGCGATGAAAACTAATACAGCAGCTCTAAATTTAATTTTTAGGCACTGCAAAATTCTTAAGAAGCTTCGGATGAAGCCATTCGATGCAAAACTCTTACTTCAGGCATTTTTACATTAGTTTCAATTTAACCTTCAATTATTTTCATGGATATTTTTAGTTCTTTGGTAATTTCTTTTCCATCTTCCATATAAAGTTAATAATCTTATCAAGAAAAATATCCATCTAAACTTTGAATCCACGATGCTCCCATACCATTTCCAGATCACCATGTTCATGCTGCGATGCTTCTCAGATAAATAAGGTAAGTACTTTGACGAATCTTTTTCTTCCTTAGGAAGTATTCATTACCTTGTTTGGTAGCTCTAAAATCTATAGAACAATAAAAACCTAGAATTTGCTTGTCACGATAAGCTACCGACCTCATATTAGAAGATTATAATTAAGAATTAGATAAGTCGATGATTTAGAGCTAATAATCTCAGGTTTTCATTCTAATGTCACCCAACCTAATGCTATCAAGCAGAGTGATAGCTATTAATTGAACACGAGCCTCATAGTTATTGCATTCAAACTTCATTTCACACTTAAGAGTCCACTTCACGAGCCAATCAACAGCTTTGTTTTAGTCTCTGTATATGTGGGCTAGTACCATTCATGAAGAAATTAGACACCTACAACAGTTAAGAAGAGGTTCAAGAGTCCATATGGTTTTACATGAGGAGAGAAGCTTAACTAATATTTGAAAGTCAATTTCAATATCAACTATATTAAGGCTTTTGCTCTTACAAATTTGGAGACATCATCTAAGAGGCTCTAACCTCATACATAATAGGGGTTAGTTTGCCATATAATTTAACAAAGCCATATATAATTTCACATTTTCTATCTCTGAAGATACCCCAACCACTAGCCTCGCCATTAGGTTAACATGACCCGTCCGTGTTCAGCTTAAATATATCAGGAAGAACAGGAGACCATGTGAGGTGCATAGGCTTCTTTTTGTTCTTTAAATGATTATAGGAGCACAACTCCATTGCATTATTTTCAGCTATGGACCATTGCTCTTTCTTTAACATATTAGCATGATCAATACTATTTATTATATATCTAATATATGTAATAGAAGAGCTAGCTGAACCGGTGAACCCATTGAACTTTTTTTTATTCATGGATTGCCATATGACCCAAAAAATAATCGGAAGAATAGTTCTAGCATGGTCTTCCTTTTGAGTAGACCAGAACCATTTTCTTATAATGTGTGCAATGGTCATTTATATTTTAATCACGGCCTTAAAGATAGCAGCATAATGTGACCAAATGAGCCAGGCATAGTTACAAGATACAAACAAATGGTTGATGGTTTTAATATTGTCACCGAATTAACACTCGGACACCGTTAGAATGCGTTTTTTTTTAAATAATAGAGTCATTAGCTAGCCATTTGTTTATGATTCTTCAAAGAAAGAATGAGAATTTCCTAGGAGTAATATTGTTCCATATCTTTTTTTAAAAGTTTGATTTATTGTGTTTCAATCTGATATAGTTCCATGTATCTTTAGTGTTGAAGCTACCTTCTTTATAAAGCATCCATGGTGTAATATCTTTATCCTGCTCTTTGATAATAGTTTTCTCAATTTGCTTTATGTCAGCAGTAGTAACCATGCCATTCAGCTTGTCCATATTCCATCTGTCATTGTCCCAAAACGTCTTGAATTTCTATGTTTTGGAATAGATCTCAAGACAGAACGGTTAATGTAAGTCTTTCACCATAATATGGGTGTTTACACTCCCAGTCATTAACTTTACTTATGATTTTGTTGATCAAAGGTTCATAATTCATAGCCCAATTGAGTATTTAAAGTTATTCCTAAATAGGTGGTTGGGAGACTACTGATATTGAATACAGTCTAACTAACTAGTTAAGAAATTCTGGAAGATGATAAGCTAGATGAGTTGATAATCTTTGTTATCTCTTTATTAATAGACTAACTAGAGATATTCTGATAATTATGTAGAAAGGTACCAAGGACATCAATAGTGGAAGTAAGGCCATTGGTGAAGGTTAATACGTCATCCGCAAAAGCAAGACAAGGGATGGTGAAACGAATTTTAGATATGTATTTTATTGTTTTGTTGTTTTCATATAAGCTATTGAGACCTCTAATTAGCACCTCTTCAGATATGATAAAAAGGTTTGGGGATAGAGGATCTTCTTGCTTAATGCCACTCCTATTTTTGAAATAACATACAACATCACCATTTATAAAGATGGTAACATAGACAAACTTAATCATTCTTTCAATAATATTGACAAAAACAGAGTTAAAACCAAAGGCATTTAGGACTTTAATGATAAAAAGGGACGTGGTCAGAGTAGGCTTTGGCTATGTGAAGCACCTTAGTTTCAGTAAATTAATCAAACCAAGCTTAATTGTAAAAGACACGGTCTAACCTTTTCCATTTGGTTTTATTTGTCCATGTGTATTTAGTGCTAAAAAATCCATCATCTTCAAGTAAGTAATCTCTTATAGTATCATTGAAATCTTCAATGTTGTTTAGGCAAGTAGAGGTGTAACCTAGCTGCTCATTAGTAGATGAGATACCATTGGAGTCTCCCATTATGATCCATTGTTTGGTTGTAATGGAGATGTTTAGAGCTTGTCCCAAAGCTCATTCGGCTTCTCTCTTTGACATTTGGAATACACAATAGTAAATAAGAGACCTTTGTCTATAGTTATATAGGTGATTTAGCATGAATGCATTGATGATGGTCCATTAGAATATTAATCTTAAAGTCTTCATTCCAAAGCAGCCATATTTTTTTATTAATGTTTACTTTGAAGTGCTTAAAACCTAATTTATCAACAATATTTCATAGGTTTTCTATTTTGATAAGAGGATCTTGAATATTAATTAAGTATATATTCTCCTTGGTTTTGATGGATTTCAACATTCTCTGGGATGCTTTATTGCCAATTTCTTTGATATTCCAGTTGAGTATCTTTATTGTCATGAAAAGTTTGGGTTTGGAAAGCTACTAGTCTCATTGAACTGTGGAGACTTAACAATCAAGGTACCTTTCTTCCTCCTATCTTTAGCTTTTTTAATTTTTTATTTAAAAAGCTTCTGGAAACCTTTATCCACCTCTCTTATATTAAGGATGAGAGAAGTTGGCAGACTACCAATGTTTTGTTGGTTAGGATTATGGTTTTCAGACACAAGGTTTTCATATTTTAAAGTTAAAGATTGGTTGAATCCATACTCAAGAGTCTGAATAACATCAATAACTTCATCTTATCTAGGAGTATTGTTTCGTTTTTGGTGTAGAATATTTTTGTAGACCTCAATATTTTCTCTTCCTTTTACTTTTACCATGCTTGTGCTTGTTTGAGGAAATGCATAATCAGGTTCATAATGTATTGTATTATTTTATTGATGAACTATTCAATCTTGGTTTTGACTAGTATATTTCTCAGTTGTTTTACTACTAATCAAGTGTTTATCATTTTGGTCTCTTATAATTGTAGACTTGATTGTAGGGTGCCTAACTTCATTTGTCATGTTATCTATATTGTCATGTTGTTTATCATCCAAACTATTCTTAACTTTAGTCTACTATTTTTTGTAGCTCTTTTGTTTATGCCCAAGATGATGAAAGTGTCGACAATAATGTGGTAAATATTTTATAGTTAATATCCAGCCAACACCTGTCATTATCCCCAAATCCAATCCAGACATGGTATTGATTTTTCTTTGTTAAATCTAACTCAATCTAGGCATAACAAGAGTTATAAGTAACTTTATTTTTAGTCTGGAATCCAGGTCTTACAAGGTTGGCTTATGAGTAAAGCAATACAATGTATAATAGCTTTATTATAAAGGAATTCATGCAAGTTTGATATCCTAATCCACACTAGAGTGATTAAAATTTGTTTTTAGGGTTAAATGAGGTTGTTCATTTGAATAACCTCATAAAATACTTATCAATTATCCAAACGTTCATGAACCATAACTTACACAAGTAACTCTTCTATCGACATCATAATTTTCGAAAGTCTTGAGGCTATGTACTGGCTAATAGTATATAACACGCATTGGGACTCATTTGGCTTGGGTATAGCTTCATTAAATGAAGTACTAGTTTTATACTTCGAAACATTTCAATAAGCATTGTATTTTCTTTTGTGGAACTATTTATGACTAAAGTATGTTTTTATTTGTGGTGACTCCATTAGATTCTATATTTTTTTATCATATCAATCTTAATATTGATGATTGAGATTCACTTTTCACTTAGGCTAGATTTAAAAAAAAATCAAAGTTTTTTCATTCGAAACTAGCAAGTTCCATTCATGTCAGTTAACAAATTTGTCTTCTCCGATGAAGTTTAATTTGTTACATGATCTAACTCTACTTTATGAATATCCAATAACTCTTAAACACTAAAATTGATTGTTCTTACACGACTACATATGTTGATTAAATTTCATTCCTCGGGTGCATAAAAAAATTTGGATTGTCAATGACATTTGTATTAACCACTCATTGTAATGTATAAATCTACTTCACTTCCAATTTTTTTTATCAACTATCAAATTTCTACTCATAATTAGTATATTGGTCTATATATGTAAAATTTAGATTATTTGGTGTTCTTAGCATATTTTACAAAATATTAGATTCTTCAATTGGTTTCAGTTTTATTCTAAGTTGGTCACCGTAGACTTCCAAAAACCTTCAAAACAAATGATATTTGTGTCCCAACCACACAAAACCTCGACTGAAATAATTTTAAGTAGATATCTAGTTATACATCTATTCAAAAAACTTATATAGCTAATATATATATATATATATATATATATATTGGCGATGGTAAAAAACAAGTCAATGGATATTTTGTAGGAAAGTATTATATTTTTAGTATGAAATGTAGAGAGAAAATATGCTATATTTAATATTTTTAAGAGAGAATTCAACCATCCCATTAAATATTGTTTCCAGCTCTATTTATAAGATTTTTGAGATCCATGGGCTTTTCAGGTCGATCAAAGTTTTGGGTCGATCTCACAAGCCCTCAGGCCTATGAACAAACGTATTAGGCATCTAACTGATTCATTTAGCATACTGCTTAGTCACCAAATTTAACTATTCATTTCAAACTTCCCCTCTAAACATAATTCGATCCGATCCATTTTACTGTTTAGGGCTTCCCATACAATCCGACCTCATTAACTAGCCCATTTAGCTCTTTCCGAAGAATTTCAAAAGAGCTAACATTATAAATTATTTCTGATCCATATCTAAAGGACATATATTTAGACCGTTTACAATGAAAGTTTTCAACTATAATATTAGACAAGTCCTGAAACACGTGTCAAAGGTTTATTGGACCTACCAAACAGTTTTACCCTAGTTAATTGTACCTAGTACAAAAAGCGAAATTGGCTACATTGACTAGCCTTCTTTAATCATTACTATATATTAATTTTCTCTAGAAAAACATTCAAGTGTTTCTTCTTCCCACTAATACGAGCACTAATGTTTCACTATTTCTATTTCTAAAGAGATAAACAGTTTTACAGCCTTCTTTCAACTCAAATTTTATTTCTTTCAATTTTTGTATGTTTATAGCTAGAACTGATTTTATCAAAGGTGGTTGGCTCAATCTGTCTGAATTGGAGGAAGAGAAAAGACACTATTGCTTCTCTAACCTTCCAAGGAGAATACAACTTCTACCACTTCTCAAGCTGTTGAAGAGAAGACTATTATTGTAGGTATTCTTGAAACAACGACCGATACTATTGCTTCTCTAACTGAGGAAAATAATTATTTTCCACCGAAAAAACCAAATCAAAAGAGGATGTTTCGCTTCCTCCGGAAATTAACGCTTTAGTAGGAAACAACCTTAAAGTCGTTGATAATAAGAATTTGTTACCTATTAATAAAATACAGTACAAGTACTATGATTCATCTAAATAGAATATGCTAAGAGTTCGACCTCAAAACTTAGTTGTGTCGAACTGTACCATTTTTGTATCTGTAACCTCATTGAAATCAAGGACTTCTTCCACTGAGGCGATCCAATCAAAGAACTCATCCGGTTCGAGAATTCCATAGAAGTCTAGGATCTCAAGTCAAAATTTTGACTCCCACCGGTTGTCTGTGTTCTGATCAAAATCACTTGCTAACGGCTGCTCAAAGATATTCTCACTATAGTCTCGGGGGTAATATAGACCTCTACCATTTTCCCTGCGATGAGAAAACAAATTATGTTCTTGGCCAGTCTCTCTCAAATCCCGATAATTGGTTTCTCAAACTTGGAGCTCGAAATCCATTGCTATTGGTGTTCAACAACCTATGCATAGCATACTGCATATTCCTCATTTGGTCTCCTAATGAATTCATTTGTTCTTTCATCTTGCCAAATCAATTTTGTATCTCCTCCCAATCAACTAGTTTTGTAATGGCAAATTGGACATCCCGCGAGCGGTTCTTTTAGGCGACATATCTCCTTAACTGGTGTGGTATGAGCTCGGATGCTCTGATACTAATTATAATGGCGGTGAGGTACTAGGGAAATAACTAACAGCTAAAAGAACTCAAAAGAGAAGAAGAACAGTAGGTAAAAGCCTAACCATAGGTTAAATAGTAAAAGAGACTTAGAGACATAATCTCAAAATTGAAGTAATCAAAGTTTGACTCCAAAGTAGGGTTTGAGTGCTTTTTTTATTGAAGTTCTTGAAACCTTACAAACAAATTACAGATTTTTCTCAGTATAATAAAGTAAAGCCCACCTCAATTTCAAAGCGATTGGAGTTGTATAATTATTTTAAATAAATAAATAAGGCAAAAATAGAAAAATGCTGAAAAAATACAAAAACAAATAAATAAGGCTCTAATTACAGGATTTTTGGGCCTGAACTTCATCACCTGATATTGCCACGCGATGTTTCTGAAATTCGTTGGATTTCTCGATGCGTTCGATTTGAGTAGTCGCAATGTCTAATTCTCATAACTGAACTCCAAATAAAACTCGTTTTTCGTTTGTCCAGAAAGACTATATAGTCGGGGACTTATGCTATATATGAGTTTGACATGTACATGATAAAATTAAAATATTAAATTAATAGTAGTTTTTTGAAAAATAAAAAATATTTGTTAGCATGTTTCTCTAGATGTATTTTATTATTCACATTTAAACATGTTTAAATATTAAATGTCATTTCTTATGTGTCAATTATGTGAAGATAAAAGGAATGTGAAGAGAGATACCGGTGAAGATAATCAAGAAGATTTTATAGACTCTATGACCCCATTCGGGGAGAAGAAGACGCGTTCTATTCAAATGGCAAAAGAGTTTAACCCTAATGCAGTAGAGAAATCGTAAGTTTAAAATGTATTAGCTCTCTTGATGTTCATATAGCCGTGGTTCAATAAAACTCCCTTTAGAAATTTGGTAATCCCCCCACTCCTCTTATATCGTGGTTAGATGGTATGCATGGTGGGAGAGCTCAGGGTTTTTCAAAGCAGACTGCAGGAGTTCCAAGCCATCATTTACTATTGTAAGTGCCTTATCAGGTGATCTAGTTATACAACTTGTCTATTAGTTGTCATTAGAAGAATATCAGCCAGATGCTTTGTTTATAGTATTGTATCTAAGTTTCTCATTTCAAAGGTAGAATTTTGAAGTATATATTATTTTTTTGTTGCTTTCTTTAACAGAAGTAGAAATATAATTTTTTTGATAGTTTATTTTCATATATATATATATATATATATATATGTTACAACTGATTTATCATTTCAGTTAGCTTTAAAATTTTGTGTACAAGTCTAATAAGCTTCAATTGAAGCTAAGAGTAGCTTATATCTGTCTGCCTTTATCAGCCATGCTATGCTGAATGATTTATTGCATATCTTTTTACTTGCTCTCTCCCTCTCTCTATTGTGTTTCTCCATTTGAATTTTCTCCTCTATTGTTTTACAGGTTCTTCCTCCTCCAAATGTCACAGGAGCCTTACATATTGGCCATGCCCTGACCTCTGCTATCCATGTTTTTTGTATCATCTTTGTCCCGTCTTCTTAACATTGAATTTGGACTTCTATAACCTATAAGCTGTTTAACGATTGTCCGTTACAAGAGAATGTGTGGATATAGTACTTATAACCTACAAGCTTATAACTTATGATTTTTAGTTTAAATTTCATACACGATTCATTGTTCATACATCATTTTAGTTCGTATATAACTCATGATTCTCAATTTGGATTTAATACTTTATTCACAATTCGCATTTAACAAATGATACTCGGATCATAATATAATCCTTGATTTTCTATTCGGATGTAACACACGACTTGTGATTCATGTTTCACTTATGATTTTCAATTTAATACAAAAAATTATCCGTCATTCACGTTTAACTCATGATTTATGATTCATATTTAACTTATGATTCTCATTTCCGATATAACAAATGATTTATCATTCATGTTTAACCCCTGATTTTTTATTCATATTTAAACATTGATTTTCAATTTAGATTTAATAACTCATTAACAATTTGCATTTAACAAATAATTCTCAGTTTGAATTTAACAAATGATTCTTAGTTAAAAATTAACACTTTATTTTAAATTCTTATTTGACTCATGATTCTTAGTTTGCATTTAACTCATGGTTCTCAATTTGAATTTCATACACTATTCTCATATCATACATGATTCTTACTTCCTATATAACCTTTTATTCTCAATTTGGATTTAACACTTATGATACTTAATTTAGATATAACAAAAGATCCGTCATTCGTGTTTAACCCGTAATTTTTTATTCATATTTAACCACTGATTCTTGATTCAGATTTAATAAGTGATTCACAATTCGTGTTTAATAAATATTTCTCAATTCAAATTTAACATATGATTCTCATTTCAGATTTCACGCATAATTTTCAATCCATGATTCTCAGTTTGCATTTAACTTATAATTCTTAGTTTAAATTTCATGATTCTCGGTTTAGATTTAACACGTATTCACAATTCTCATTTGACAAATGATACTCGGATCATATTTAACCCTTGATTTTCTATTCGGATATAACATATGACTTATGATTCATATTTAACTTATGATTCTCAATTTAATACAAAAATGATCTGTCATTCACGTGATTTGTGATTCATATTTAACTTATGATTCTAAATTTAGATATAATAAATGATTTATTTAACCCGTGATTTGTGATTCATATTTAAACATCAATTTTCAATTTAGATTTAATAACTGATTTATAATTCGCGTTTAACAAATAATTATTGGTTTGAAATTAACAAATAATTCTCAGTGCAGATTTAACACTTTATTTTCAATTTTCAATTTAGATTTAATAACTGATTTATAATTCACATTTAACAAATAATTATTGGTTTGAATTTAACAAATGATTCTCAGTTCAAATTTAACACTTTATTTTCAATTTGTATTTGACCCATGATTCTCAATTTGCATTTAACTCATGATTCTTGGTTTTGATTTCATACACTATTCTCATTCTCATTCTCAGATCATACACGATTCTTACTTCGTATATAACCTTTGATTCTCAATTTGGAGTTAACACTTGATTCATGATTCGCATTTAAGAAACAATAATCGAATCAGATTTAACCCTTGATTCTCATTTTGAATTTTATACACGATTAAATCTTCATAGACGATTAAATACTCGTACACGATTCTTAGTTTGTATATAGCCCTTCATTTTTTGTTTGGATTTAACACTTGATTCACGATTCGCATTTAACAAATATTACTCAAATCGAATTTAACCTTTGATTTTATATTCAGATGTAATACATGACTTATGATTCATATTTAACTTATGATGCACAATTTAATATAAAAAAATTATTTACCAGTCGCGTTTACCCCGTGATTTATTATTCATATATAACTTATGATTCTCAGTGTAGATATAACAAATGATTTATCATTCATGTTTAACCCGTGATTTGTGATTCATATTTAACCATTGATTTTCAATTTAGATTTATTAACTGATTTATAATTCGCGTTTAGGACTTAATTCGCGTTTTCAAATTAACAAATGATTCTTAGTTCAGACTTAACACTTTATTTTCAATTCGTATTTGACCCATGATTCTTAGTTTTCTTAACTCATGATTCTCAGTTTGAATTTCATACACTATTCTCATGTCATACATGATTCTCACTTCATATATAACCCTTAATTCTCAATTTAATTTAACACTTGATTCAAGATCCACATTTAACAAATAATACTCGAATCATATTTAACCTTGGATTCCCAGTTTGAATTTCATACACGATTAACTTTTCGTACGCGATTCTTAATTTGTGTATAACCGTTTATTCTTGGTTTGGATTTAACATTAGATTCACGATTCCCATTTAACGAATTTTACTCAGATCGGATTTAACCTTTGATTCTGTATTCAGATTTAATACACGACTTATGATTCATATTTAACCTATGATTCTCAATTTAGATATAGTATATGATGTGTTATTCGCCCTTAACTCGTGACTTGTGATTCATATTTAATAATTGATTATAAATTCTGAAGTAATAAATGATTCGTGATTCACATTTAACCAGTAATTCTCGGTTTGGAATCCGAACTTCAGATTTAACAAATGTTTCTCAGTTCAGATTTAACATATGATTTTCAATTTACATTTGTCTTATAATTCTCATTTCGCATTTAACTCATAATCCTCAGTTTTAATTTCATACACGATTCTCACTTCATATATAACACTTGATTCTTACTTTGGTATTAACACTTGATTTGTATTGGAGTATAAATATTCCAGATTATATATTTTATACTTTTTATTAAATTAAATATTTTAAAAATATTTATAAAAGATATTATAGCATATATATATAGGATGCGAAAGTATTTTTATCTATATATTTGTCCATAAATTTAAGAGATATTTTAGTACGTACGTTTGGAAATAAAAAATCTAACTGAATACCTCAAATATATTTGAAATATATTAGAATATATATATATTTTAAAATATAAATGGAAAGAAAAATATTTTGAATTGAATATTTTTAATAGAAAATTAATTTTTATTAATTAATGTAGTGTATATATTTGACATAATAAATATTTTGAATTAAATATTATAAATATATGGTTAGTATATGTTTTTAGTTTAATATATATATATATATATATATAGAGAGAGAGAGAAATGACACACTAAGTATCTTTTAACCAAACCTATTACAACCTAGTACCCAAAAATGGGTTAATGCTCACTTAATACCCATCTCATTAAATATATCCACTTCTAATACCTTTTCTTTTTTTAATACCAAGATTACCCTCAACCTAGTATATAAGGTTGATTTGTGAAAAATTAGGGTTTTTTGTTACAGTCCCCCATTCTATTTTTGAATTTTGAAATTCAAAACAGCATCCACTCTTACTCTTCTTCTCTCTCCTCTTCTTCTCTCTTTCTCCTCTTCTTCTCTCTCTCCACCGGCGAACCATACAACCACCGTCGAACTAGTCTTAATCACCGGCGAACCATACAAACACCGAGGTCATGCGTTCCTCTCACCGGCGAGCTGTTTTTTTGACGAACTGTCGAATATCGCCGGTGACATTTCCAGTCCTATCGAACATGACGAACCTTAACTTTTCCGTAAGGTTTAGCAGTGTTCTCAGTCCGATCGAACATGACGTGTTTTCTGTCTGTTTAGTCTGATACATTATGTGCGATTTAAGCGTTCTTTTTATACTGTTGTTGCTATCTAGGTGATGCATTTCTACTGTTTTCTATTTGTTTAGATATGGTTCATAGAGAAACTAAAGGCTGAATAATCTTTGGATCTTTTTGGCTTAATTAAAGAACTTCTATGTTTCTAAAACCTGAAAAATATCTTGCAACTTATATAGGTATTGTGGCTGCTTTTTGAAATAAGTTTCCATTTTCGATCTTAACAATAGATTCACTAGCGTAGCTAATGTATATTAATGGCAAGAAATCGTTTAGTTTCTGTTTCTGGTCGAATCAAAGCATCGATACCGGCTCTGATTACATTCCGTTAAGAAATTGCAGTTTTCCAGCTCTGTTTTATACATTGCGATTTTAGTGCATATCTGATTGCTAGACACTATATTATTTATCAGTTGCGATTTATGCCTTGTATACAGTGCTAGATACAGCATGAGACATTGTTAGATACAGCATGAGACATTGCTAAATACAGCATGAGCTTTCGAGGTATTTATAGGTAGTTTCTTTCGAGGGAGCTTCAAGCTGTGTTGGGTACTGCAAAATGGGAGGTGCAAAATGGAGATGGAAAAGGGAGTAACTGAAGAAGTGTCGTTTTCATTCCTTTCGTTACCATAGTTCATGTACCTTCTTTAAGTTATTGCATTGTATATATAAACTGACTCACTGTTTCAATCCAATTAAGCTGTTGTGATTCAATTCAACATTTTGATTATGTCATAGCCAGTCCCGTTGTGGTCGATGTTTTAAATCGGGGCATAATAGGAGGTCATGTGATGCTCCGTTCTAAACATTATTTACCGACTTTTTTGTAACATTTTACATCTCAAAGATAAGCACTCCTTATCTTTCGACTTATGTTTTGTACACTTTTAACATTGACATGTTCCATGTCTGTTTCTTTCTGACTATGATATCTATTCACGTATACATTGCTATCTATGCTTTTATACTCTGATAGCCACTATATTCAACATTGATAGATTCTGGATTTTGCATCTAACAGATACATCAAAGTATGTTTACTGTTTTCGTTTACATCCATCTGATACTTTACTTACATTTGTTAAAGATGTACTTCAAATCTTTCATTCCTGATTCATCTTAAAGATAAGCACTCCTTGTATTTTGACTTACGTTTCTTACACTTTTAATATTGACACGTTTCATGTCTATTTGTTTCAGACCCTGATATCTATTCATGTGTACATTGCTATCTATGCTGTTACAATCTGATAGCCCCTTTATTCAATTTTGATAGATTATGTATTTTACATCTAACAGATAAATAAAAGTATGTTTTCTGTTTCGTTGTTCATCCATCTGATACTTTGCTTACATTTGTTCAAGAGGTTTATCACATCTTTCATGCCTGATTCATCTCAAAGATAAGCACTCCTTGTATTTTGACTTATGCTTCTTACACTTTTAACATTGACACGTTTCATGTCTGTTTGTTTCAGACTCTGATATATATTCATGTGTACATTGCTATCTATGCTGCTACAATCTGATAGCCATACTATACAAATTTGATAGATTATGTATTTTACATCTAACAGATAAATTAAAGTATGTTTTCTGTTTCGTTGTAGATCCATCTGATACTTTACTTTCATTTGTTAAGACTCTGATATGTATTCATTTATACATTGCTATCTATGCTGTTATACTCTGATATCCACTTTATTCAACCTTGCTATCTATGCTTACATCTTATACATTAGGTCTACATACACTGTTCTTTTAAATTTACCATAACTCTGATATCTTAGTTTTCCAACATTGCTATTCTTTTAAATAACTGCAAGTAAAATTGCTTCCTTCAACTGCACAGGGTTTGTGTTTCGTTACAGTCCAAAAAAAGCATAAACAAACGTTAAACACAACAAAATATAAACCAACAGTTCCATGATACTACATCGACATGTTCAACCCTAATCAGAATCATCTCCATCAGATTCCTCCGATTCTTCTTCCTCTTCTTCTTCTTCCTCTTCCTCCGCCTCTTCTCCTAGAGAGAAAATGTGCTAAGTCCTGACTTCTTAGCTCTTGACAGAATGCTGAAAAGTCCAAAGAAAATAGTCAGGATTAAGTTGTATGCCTAACCTGCAAGCTTCACAGTGAATAGTATGTTACAGGTTACACAAAAACCATACTGTATGTTACAGGTTACACAAAAAGACTAGGTTCAGACAAAAACCAGATCTTTTATGCGGGTTAAGGATTCAAGTAAAGCTAGAACAGAGACGTGATTCGATCTGCAAATCCCTTCTCGGGTTTACAGAAAGGAAACAATACCCAATATCAAGCACAAAGAGTAGGGAAGACGGCGACAAAAAACGTACATGTTCGACGGAGACGGAGGCGGACGATGGTGATGTCGATGCAGTTACGGTGGCCGGAACGTTCCGTATCGTTGACGGGAAGAAGAAGACCCATAACTAACCTTACAGACTTTGACGGAGGCTGACGACGCTACGTTTGGTTGAATTCTGGCAATCGGCGTCGGTATCTGTTGCCTGCGTTTGAAATTACAGTCGGTACGGTGGTGAAGATTTTCAGAAGGTTCGACGTCGGTATCGGTGGCCGGGGTTTGCAATGACAGCCGTTTCTTTCGTGAAGAAGAAGAAAAGGTTCGACGTCGGTCTCGGTGGCCGGCGATTGATACGGCAGTCGGTTCGGTGGCAGTCGGTTAGGTGGCCGGCGATTGATACGGCAGTGGGTTGGAAGGTTCGCCGTCGTCGTCTCCTGTTAAAGCTGCTTCGCTTTTTGGTTTTCTCTCTCCTCAAATTTAGAAAGTTGAAATTGGGGGAATTGGAACCAAAAAGTGGTATAAAATTGTGGGTTTCAACAAAAACAACCCCTTTTATACCATAGAGGGTATAATTGTCCATATTTTGGCTCTAGGTAGTTTATGAAACTAGTCCAAAAACGGGTACCATGTTGCTATTTGATAGTTGAGAAGTTATTTATGGGTACTTTTCTCATATATATATATATATATATATATATATATATATGAGAGAAATTAATATTATAAAAATTAATTTTTCATTTTTATTCTCAATAGCTTGTGATGTCCATTCAATCAAGGCAACACCTAGATACATCATTTATTGTTGACGAAACCATCCTTCTCAAAGTACCAGAGCTCCAATTTAGCTTGAAACACTGCATGATAAATGACTCAGCAACTTGGAGAAGGATTGAGACTCCAGGTGGTACAAGTCTTTAAAGATTTTCCTCTTCAATGAAGCAGTAACTTTTCTTTGAGAATTGCGTAGCTGCAGCACGTGCACCGGCTATGGCTGCACCAAGTGAGGGTGATTTCGCCATCAGAGATGATTTAGGTTCCGTGAGTAGACCAGAAACCGAACCGGGCTTTAATGAAAATGAAAAAAGATTTCTTGGGTCTTGAAGAGGAGCAGGAAATTTGAACTTTTCCATCTAATTTAAAAATATATATTTTATATAACAAATTTAATTATAAACTGAATCTAATATTAAATATAATATATAGGTTTTCATATATATTTAATTTTAAATTAAAATCTACCTCTAAATATCTTTTTTTAATATTTTCGATACAATATTTTTTATTTAATTTTTTTTATTCATACGAACAACTAATAATTAACAAGAAATTAGTAATAAAATATTCTAAAGAAGTTGTGTTTTATTTTTAGGTATTAAATTTTAGGAAATTAAATTTAACATAACTCTAACTCTCCTCCTATAAGTAATCGAGCGTTCCTTCTTTTGTTTTAGATTAGTTAAATTAGCGTTCTTAAAAAAACCATTATGGGGAGTAGTCTATCTACATCAAGGGATTTGACTATGACAAGAAATTTCAAAGGGGATTTGACTATGACAAGAAATTTCAAAGGTTAGTGTATTCATGAAAATTTTATAATTAACGTAGATTTGTATATATATCAGTGGTCTTGAAAAAAAAAATACAACTCCGTGATTCAAATATAACTCTTTTTTTAGCTTATCATAATGTCTACATGAGTAGTATTTGATTCATTGACTAGGGCAATTATATATATATTTTTTCTTGATTATCCATACGATCACGATCATCATGTTGTCGTGTTCATCGATTTACTTGTTGTTTTTAAAGTGAGATTTTTTTTAGAAATAAGTTAGGGTTTTTTTTAAGTTGGGTTACACGTTTTTATATTAAATTTACATTAGAATATCTATTAAAAGCATAGAAAAAAACTATTATCCTTAGTAGGTTTAAGACTAGCTAAAACCTGTAGAACCAAGATCATACAATTACTTATAGATACCACCATTGTCGTCAATCACGTAGGAAATATGAAGCAATATTCGAGAACATAAGAAATTACTTACTGCTTAAAAGCATAAAAAGACAGTTTTAAGCCTAAAAAGACAGTTTTCGAAAATATATGAACAACCCCTATGATAGAAAAGGTGGTAGAGCCCATGCTTTCACTAGCATGGGATGTTTCGAAGCCAACCCCATGGCAGTCTTATAAGAACAACATTTTAGAATTGCCAGTGGTAACATCCGATCGGAGTATGTAATGGTAATCAATAAAGGAGAAATAACAATCTGTTACCTATATTGAGGTATGCTGCGGAAAGATAAAAATAGACCCAAAAAACTACAGATTAAAGTGGGTATCCTATTTTTCGGTAAAACAGTTATTCACAAACACTAATATGGTCGGTAAATTTTTTTGTAGCCAAATTGTTGCCTCCTCCATTTGGGATTCACGTGTTATGCCAAAGTGTATCCAGAAATCACGAGGAATCGGAGATGGATATTTCAAAGAGACATAAGGATATAAAAAAGCTGAATGTCAGTCACTTGAAAAGTTGGGTAATAATTTTTTTCTCAAATTCTTAGTTTTTCTTGCATATTATTGGAAAATTTTTAATTTTTTTTTAATTATATTTTAATTATTGATTTAGGAATGGTGTCCAAAACAAACGGAGTATGACCTTCTTTTTGGTAAAAAAAAAACCAAGTGAAGCGATGAAACGCGGGCAAATTCTACATCAGAAAAAAGAAAATAAGGTAGTCAAATTTTTATATTATTGTTTCTTTGATATTACTGTTGTTTGATAATAATTGTTTAACAGTATACTGGATTGAATTTGCGTACAGCTTAATCATTACAGAGACATTTATGTTAATCCTAGTAGGAAGATACCAAAAGCTTCTAACAATCCTCACCGCCTTCCAACCATTCTCGATTTCATTTGCCGCTTCATAGTGGGTACCGATGAGTTGATGAACTTAAAACTAATACAGGAGCTGCCTTTGTAAGTTTTCTTTTCAAAAACAAAATAAAATCATATTTAAAGTAGGTTAAAGTTTAATGGTTTCAGATTATATATTTAAAATACAGTTTGAGTCTTTCTTGTACTGTTTTGTTTTATGCCACCTGGTGCCTTTGATGGCCGATAAAAGTAAATCTGTCGCTGATACAATCCCAGCGACAATCCAAAGAGATGTATACGTGATATTTTCAATCAGATAATATATATCTATTATGTATAGAGAGATAGATAAGGTAGCTAGTAATTTCTTTGTATAACAAATGCTATTGTCATATAAATAAAATAATCTATTATGTTGTCCCATTTATGTGTGGTTATACTATCAATGTAGGGTTTATTGACGGCATCTGGATTACGGGTAGAATTGACGAAGTTAAGATGATAGATATACCCGGAAATACAGATCCAATTCCAGTGATAGTAGAATATAAAACATGTCATACAAAATATTCTCCCAGTACAGCACAAAAACAAAATAATCGGTAAGTAAATTACTTAATGCATATTTTTTAACAAAAATATTTTTGATGTAATAATAAAAATGTTCTCCTTTAACAGATTTCAGGTGATGATGTATAAATACATGTGGGACAACATGTGGGACTTTCCGACAGCAACCTTCTATAAAGATTATGAATTGGATCCGAATAGAGTTCTACCTCAGAATACAATGCATATAGTTGATGGTGTCTCATTAAAGGTGAGGTTATAAGTTTTACATCTCTATTTTATCTAAATATTAATATTACTTGATTTTTATCTTTTATTTTCTCTTACAGGTGGTAAGAGACCTAGTTGACCTTTATGTAAGCCGATGTATGAGTCTTCCCTTATCACATCATACATCATTCGTTGAGTAAGAACATAAATACTTTAACTTTTCAAATCTGAAATTATCTCTTTTTCATAAGCCAAATACCTTATGTATCATGCATCAAATGTTATTCAGGTATGACTACGAGTTTGACAAGAGACTTAATAACGTAGACTTCGTCAACTTCGATGGGGATGGGCTCCGTACTCAAATCCGCAAAAGTCTTGAGTTTTGGAGAGGAAACGAAGACTATAACTTTTATAGGTCTGATGAGATGACGTGCAGAACGTGCCATTATAGGGAGACCTGCCCAGGAAGTCCATACATTTTTGAAAAAAATATTAACGTATGAAATGGATTGTTTTATTTTTGTTTTCTACAATGTTTGGAGGCATTTTTTGAACCAACATAATCGTTTATTTTTGGAAAACTCTCGGGTATAATTTAGTTTAATGAGTCTTTTGCTCAATTTTGATGTGTCTCTACTTTTTTTATAACATTTTGTCTCTAGAATTATCCAAGTATATTTAGGGTACATGAAGATTTTTCCTACACGTAGTGGGCATCAAAATCATCAACATAATGAAACTACCAAAATTTCATTTGTTCTTGTGACAAGAGACTGTATACTGCAAACGACCATACCTGACCATTAACCTCAACAAAAATTGAACTGGTTATCCACCACAATGGCATGCGTACCTGAACAAGATAGAACAAAACCTTATAGCTTGAGGGTATTGCAGCAGCTTTTACATAGCCAAAAGGAAAAAACTTATAACATTGCCTCACCCTATATAGTTCATTTTCCATCGCATCAGTTATCTGAGCGACAAAAGGCCGCTGAGTGCGAAAAAGCTGCAGAGATTCTTAATAGAGTTAGCAGCTAGCACACTAAACCTTGTAGATTTCATTTTCGAAAGTACAAAGCAAGCGTAGCTCTACTAAAGATAGTTTGGGCTGGAGATGAGATGTCCAATTTCTATCAAATAAGTAGTGTTTATTGGCTGACATGAAAATCCTCTGAGAGACATTATCTTTTGGCAATAATTGTATGGTAATCAACTAAAAGTATTATATGAGCGATGCTGATAGACTCAAACGCTAGAATATTGTTCAGATATGATAAATAATAAAATGTTCATTAGAGTTCATACATGGTTGACAATATAACAACAAAAAATATATGTAATTGCCTTTCAGAAAGTTCACCTGTCTAGCAAGAATGTTACTCTGTTCATAGATCAAACCGACAGGCTGCAAAATATAAACAACGAGAACTTAAGGAATACACAATATCAAAGAATTTACCCCATGTTGTAAAGCTCGGTTCTAAAAAAAGAGCTTAAAATGCCACTTACTGACTGGGGATAGCACACATCCACTATGCCATAACGGTTCTCCTACAGCTTACACAAAAAATATAAGCACTGAAGATACTATAGACACACGGGAAGAAGAATTAACTCTAACAACATGAGAGGACCAACAATTTCATAATGTGGAAAGTAAAAAAATGAGATTCCAAAAATAGATTGTGGAACATACAACTTGAGATACCCCATAAATAGTAAAAGGTAGGAGAAATATATACCCCTACTCAGTCCTCCTTGAAGGTAGGTGAAACCAAAATATTATAGCTAACATGAATAGCATCACACTTTGTTGAAGTTCCATTTGCCCGAAAGTTTCTCTTATAGATAAATTAATATGCTATTGACAAGAGTATTTTAGACTGTATCCAACGACAACTAAAAGTAGATTCAATTGGCTAATGACTAAATATGCATCAAGGAAAACAGTGAAGTCGAAAGAGCAAAGACATATGCATTTAAAACTGACATAGCCAAAGTAGCACACTAAGATAACAACAAGAGCTATTCCCATGCTACAGCACCGAATATCCTCATAATAGTATTGACTTGAGCTTGGATAGCAAATGCTAGGTTTCTCTTAGTAAGATTGTCCCGGTCGTTACCAAACAAAGAACACATAAAGCAAAGTGCATTACAGTGGAGAAGAAGGAACCAGCTTATAGACAAGATAGTGGACAAAAAGCTCGTGTAAAGGACAGCCTGGTAATGCTGAACATTTGTATCTACTACATTGCACATAGGTTTGAGGTTTTAGAGAAAAATGTCAAAGCCGCATACTATGATAAGCTACATTCCCACTGAATACCTAATTTAACTAAAACTGGCAAATACTTTACCAAATAGATGTAAGAAACAATTCGTAAGAAAAAAAATTCACCTATTCGAAACCAAGTACAAGGTTAGCCCACTCAATATCCCTGGTAATGAGCAGATTTGACCGAGCCAAAAAAGGTGCAACTTGAGCCTAGTTTAGTGAAAGCAAGTCTAGTAATTCACATGCTACAAGTAGCTTTTGAAAAATATGCATACACTTACTATGAGCAAGAAATTAAATGTTTCAGAAGAAACTGCAATCAATTTAAATTCCCAAGAGCAACTGTAATGCTTCCTACATCTACAAAAAATTAGATTAAATATAGTTGACTATAATACTTTTTCTGATTTATGCTTATAACATATATAGATACTACCCAAAATACAAGAATTTGACTTCCAAAACTAGAACTTGAGGGAGAAAAAACTCGACAAAAAGATTGTAATAGAAAATTAATTAATGGCTTTACATAAACATAATCTAACAACGAATACCCAACTTTATCGTTGAATATAACGAATCAAATAGTGGAATGTCACCAAAAATACATTAATAGCGCGAGAAAGACCAAAAATACCTCTTCCGGGGATGTTGGTTGCAAAAGACTAGACAGAGATTGGCCGACTGGTGGAATCTACAAAACCAACGCCTTCATTCAAAAATGTAAAATCTAGGGTTCGAAAATTTCAATAGAAGAACTTTTGAATTCGAGAGGAGTCTCGAAAAAACGGATAATGAATTGGCATTTCCTAAAGATCAAAAGAAGCTTGCAAGAGGGATTAGTGGAAGCATAAAAGAGAAAGAGACGTACCGCATACTGGCTCTGCTTCTTCGGTTTATGGCTTCCGGCAAAGCCATTCTATCATATGTATAACAAATGTTGAAGAGTGGTATTTTCATTAATTAATTATGTAGTATACTTTTTATTTACTTCGCATATTTTCGTATTTGTTTTAAATAAACGAAACCTTTTATTTCATGTAGAGGGATTCGTTAAGCTTTGGTTATACTGAATACTCATCGAGTACAAAGTATAAACACACGCGATGAAAACTAATACAGCAGCTCTAAATTTAATTTTTAGGCACTGCAAAATTCTTAAGAAGCTTCGGATGAAGCCATTCGATGCAAAACTCTTACTTCAGGCATTTTTACATTAGTTTCAATTTAACCTTCAATTATTTTCATGGATATTTTTAGTTCTTTGGTAATTTCTTTTCCATCTTCCATATAAAGTTAATAATCTTATCAAGAAAAATATCCATCTAAACTTTGAATCCACGATGCTCCCATACCATTTCCAGATCACCATGTTCATGCTGCGATGCTTCTCAGATAAATAAGGTAAGTACTTTGACGAATCTTTTTCTTCCTTAGGAAGTATTCATTACCTTGTTTGGTAGCTCTAAAATCTATAGAACAATAAAAACCTAGAATTTGCTTGTCACGATAAGCTACCGACCTCATATTAGAAGATTATAATTAAAAATTAGATAAAGTCAATGATTTAGAGCTAATAATCTCAGGTTTTCATTCTAATGTCACCCAACCTAATGCTATCAAGCAGAGTGATAGCTATCAATTGAACACGAGCCTTATAGTTATTGCATTCAAACTTCATTTCACACTTAAGAGTCCACTTCACGAGCCAATCAACAGCTTTGTTTTAGTCTCTGTATATGTGGGCCAGTACCATTCATGAAGAAATTAGACACCTACAACAGTTAAGAAGAGGTTCAAGAGTCCATATGGTTTTACATGAGGAGAGAAGCTTAACTAATATTTGAAAGTCAATTTCAATATCAACTATATTAAGGCTTTTGCTCTTACAAATTTGGAGACATCATCTAAGAGGCTCTAACCTCATACATAATAGGGGTTAGTTTGCCATATAATTTAACAAAGCCATATATAATTTCACATTTTCTATCTCTGAAGATACCCCAACCACTAGCCTCGCCATTAGGTTAACATGACCCATCCGTGTTCAGCTTAAATATATCAGGAAGAACAGGAGACCATGTGAGGTGCATAGGCTTCTTTTTGTTCTTTAAATGATTATAGGAGCACAACTCCATTGCATTATTTTCAGCTATGGACCATTGCTCTTTCTTTAACATATTAGCATGATCAACACTATTTATTATATATCTAATATATGTAATAAAAGAGCTAGCTGAACCGGTGAACCCATTGAACTTTTTTTTATTCATGGATTGCCATATGACCCAAAAAATAATCGGAAGAATAGTTCTAGCATGGTCTTCCTTTTGAGTAGACCAGAACCATTTTCTTATAATGTGTGCAATGGTCATTTATATTTTAATCACGGCCTTAAAGATAGCAGCATAATATGACCAAATGAGCCAGGCATAGTTACAAGATACAAACAAATGGTTGATGGTTTTAATATTGTCACCGAATTAACACTCGGACACCGTTAGAATGCGTTTTTTTTTAAATAATAGAGTCATTAGCTAGCCATTTGTTTATGATTCTTCAAAGAAAGAATGAGCATTTCCTAGGAGTAATATTGTTCCATATCTTTTTTTAAAAGTTTGATTTATTGTGTTTCAATCTGATATAGTTCCATGTATCTTTAGTGTTGAAGCTACCTTCTTTATAAAGCATCCATGGTGTAATATCTTTATCCTGCTCTTTGATAATAGTTTTCTCAATTTGCTTTATGTCAGCAGTAGTTACCATGCCATTCAGCTTGTCCATATTCCATCTGTCATTGTCCCAAAACGTCTTGAATTTCTATGTTTTGGAATAGATCTCAAGACAGAACGGTTAATGTAAGTCTTTCACCATAATATGGGTGTTTACACTCCCACTCATTAACTTTACTTATGATTTTGTTGATCAAAGGTTCATAATTCATAGCCCAATCGAGTATTTAAAGTTATTCCTAAATAGGTGGTTGGGAGACTACTGATATTGAATACAGTCTAACTAACTAGTTAAGAAATTCTGGAAGATGATAAGCTAGATGAGTTGATAATCTTTGTTTTCTCTTTATTAATAGACTAACTAGAGATATTCTGATAATTATGTAGAAAGGTACCAAGGACATCAATAGTGGAAGTAAGGCCATTGGTGAAGGTTAATATGTCATCCGCAAAAGCAAGACAAGGGATGGTGAAACGAATTTTAGATATGTATTTTATTGTTTTGTTGTTTTCATATAAGCTATTGAGACCTCTAATTAGCACCTCTTCAGATATGATAAAAAGGTTTGGGGATAGAGGATATTCTTGCTTAATGCCCCTCCTATTTTTGAAATAACATATAACATCACCATTTATAAAGATGGAAACATAGACAAACTTAATCATTCTTTCAATAATATTGACAAAAGCAGAGTTAAAACCAAAGGCATTTAGGACTTTAATGATAAAAAGGGACGTGGTCAGAGTAGGCTTTGGCTATGTGAAGCACCTTAGTTTCAGTAAATTAATCAAACCAAGCTTAATTGTAAAAGACACGGTCTAACCTTTTCCATTTGGTTTTATTTGTCCATGTGTATTTAGTGCTAACAAATCCATCATCTTCAAGTAAGTAATCTCTTATAGTATCATTGAAATCTTCAATGTTGTTTAGGCAAGTAGAGGTGTAACCTAGCTGCTCATTAGTAGATGAGATACCATTGGAGTCTCCCATTATGATCCATTGTTTGGTTGTAATGGAGATGTTTAGAGCTTGTCCCAAAGCTCATTCGGCTTCTCTCTTTGACATTTGGAATACACAATAGTAAATAAGAGACCTTTGTCTATAGTTATATAGGTGATTTAGCATGAATGCATTGATGATGGTCCATTAGAATATTAATCTTAAAGTCTTCATTCCAAAGCAGCCATATTTTTTTATTAATGTTTACTTTGAAGTGCTTAAAACCTAATTTATCAACAATATTTCATAGGTTTTCTATTTTGATAAGAGGATCTTGAATATTAATTAAGTCTATATTCTCCTTGGTTTTTATGGATTTCAAAGTTCTCTGGGATGCTTTATTGCCAATTTCTTTGATATTCCAGTTGAGTATCTTTATTGTCATGAAAAGTTTGGGTTTGGAAAGCTACTAGTCTCATTGAACTGTGGAGACTTAACAATCAAGGTACCTTTCTTCCTCCTATCTTTAGCTTTTTTAGTATTTTATTTTAAAAGCTTCTGGAAACCTTTATCCACCTCTCTTATACTAAGGATGAGAGAAGTTGGCAGACTACCAATGTTTTGTTGGTTAGGATTATGGTTTTCAGACACAAGGTTTTCGTATTTTAAAGTTAAAGATTGGTTGAATCCATACTCAAGAGTCTGAATAGCATCAATAACTTCATCTTATCTAGGAGTATTGTTTCCTTTTTGGTGTAGAATATTTTTGTAGACCTCAATATTTTCTCTTCCTTTTACTTTTACCATGCTTGTGCTTGTTTGAGGAAATGCATAATCAGGTTCATAATGTATTGTATTATTTTATTGATGAACTATTCAATCTTTGTTTTGACTAGTATATTTTTCAGTTGTTTTACTACTACTAATCAAGTGTTTATCATTTTGGTCTCTTATAATTGTAGACTTGATTGTAGGGTGCCTAACTTAATTTGTCATGTTATCTATATTGATAAAGGTATCATGTTGCTTATCATCCAAACTATTCTTAACTTTAGTCTACTGTTTTTTGTAGCTCTTTTGTTTATGCCCAAGATGATGAAAGTGTCGACAATAATGTGGTAAATATTTTATAGTTAATATCCAGCCAACACCTGTCATTATCCCCAAATCCAATCCAGACATGGTATTGATTTTTCTTTGTTAAATCTAACTCAATCTAGGCATAACAAGAGTTATAAGTAACTTTATTTTTAGTCTGGAATCCAGGTCTTACAAGGTTGGCTTATGAGTAAAGCAATACAATGTATAATAGCTTTATTATAAAGGAATTCATGTAAGTTTGATATCCTAATCCACACTAGAGTGATTAAAATTTGTTTTTAGGGTTAAATGAGGTTGTTCATTTGAATAACCTCAAAAAATACTTATCAATTATCCAAACGTTCATGAACCATAACTTACACAAGTAATTCTTCTATCGACATCATAACTTTCGAAAGTCTTGAGGCTATGTACTGGCTAATAGTATCTAACACGCATTGGGACTCAGTTGGCTTGGGTATAGCTTCATTAAATGAAGTACTAGTTTTATACTTCGAAACATTTCAATAAGCATTGTATTTTCTTTTGTGGAACTATTTATGACTAAAGTATGTTTTTATTTGTGGTGACTCCATTAGATTCTATATTTACTTGGAACTATTTATGAATTAGCTTCATTAAATGAAGTACTAGTTTTATACTTCGAAACATATCAATCTTAATATTGATGATTGAGATTCACTTTTCACTTAGGCTAGAGTTAAAAAAAATCAAAGTTTTTTCATTCTAAACTAGCAAGTTCCATTCATGTCAGTTAACAACTTTGTCTTCTCCGATGAAGTTTAATTTTTACATGATCTAACTCTACTTTATGAATATCCAATGACTCTTAAACACTAAAATTGATTGTTCTTACACGACTACATATGTTGATTAAATTTCATTCCTCGGGTGCATAAAAAAATTTGGATTGTCAATGACATTTATATTAACCACTCATTGTAATGTATAAATCTACTTCACTTCCAATTTTTTTATCAACTATCAAATTTCTACTCATAATTAGTATATTGCTCTATATATGTAAAATTTAGATTATTTGGTGTTCTTAACATATTTTACAAAATATTAGATTCTTCAATTGGTTTCAGTTTTATTCTAAGTTGGTCACCGTAGACTTCCAAAAACCTTCAAAATAAATGATATTTGTGTCCCAACCACACAAAACCTCGACTGAAATAATTTTAAGTAGATATCTAGTTATACATCTATTCAAAAAAATTATATAGCTAATATATATATATATATATATATATATATATATATATATATATATTGGCGATGGTAAAAAACAAGTCAATGGATATTTTGTAGGAAAGTATTATATTTTTAGTATGAAATGTAGAGAGAAAATATGCTATATTTAATATTTTTAAGAGAGAATTCAACCATCCCATTAAATATTGTTTCCAGCTCTATTTATAAGATTTTTGAGATCCATGGGCTTTTCAGGTCGATCAAAGTTTTGGGTCGATCTCACAAGCCCTCAGGCCTATGAACAAACGTATTAGGCATCTAACTGATTCATTTAGCATACTGCTTAGTCACCAAATTTAACTATTCATTTCAAACTTCCCCTCTAAACATAATTCGATCCGATCCATTTTACTGTTTAGGGCTTCCCATACAATCCGACCTCATCAACTAACCCATTTAGCTCTTTCCGAAGAATTTCAAAAGAGCTAACATTATAAATTATTTCTGATCCATATCTAAAGGACATATATTTAGACCGTTTACAATGAAAGTTTTCAACTATAATATTAGACAAGTCCTGAAACACGTGTCAAAGGTTTATTGGACCCACCAAACAGTTTTACCCTAGTTAATTGTACCTAGTTCAAAAAGCGAAATTGGCTACATTGACTAGCCTTCTTTAATCATTACTATATATTCATTTTCTTTAGAAAAATATTCAAGTGTTTCTTCTTCCCACTAATACGAGCACTAATGTTTCACTATTTCTATTTCTAAAGAGATAAACAGTTTTACAGCCTTCTTTCAACTCAAATTTTATTTCTTTCAATTTTTGTATGTTTATAGCTAGAACTGATTTTATCAAAGGTGGTTGGCTCAATCTGTCTGAATTGGAGGAAGAGAAAAGACACTATTGCTTCTCTAACCTTCCAAGGAGAATACAACTTCTACCACTTCTCAAGCTGTTGAAGAGAAGACTATTATTGTAGGTATTCTTGAAACAACGACCGATACTATTGCTTCTCTAACTGAGGAAAATAATTATTTTCCACCGAAAAAACCAAATCAAAAGAGGATGTTTCGCTTCCCCCGGAAATTAACGCTTTAGTAGGAAACAACCTTAAAGTCGTTGATAATAAGAATTTGTTACCTATTAATAAAATACAGTACAAGTACTATGATTCATCTAAATAGAATATGCTAAGAGTTCGACCTCAAAACTTAGTTGTGTCGAACTGTACCATTTTTGTATCTGTAACCTCATTGAAATCAAGGACTTCTTCCACTGAGGCGATCCAATCAAAGAACTCATCCGGTTCGAGAATTCCATAGAACTCTAGGATCTCAAGTCTAAATTTTGACTCCCACCGGTTGTCTGTGTTCTGATCAAAATCACTTGCTAACGGCTGCTCAAAGATATTCTCACTATAGTCTCGGGGGTAATATAGACCTCTACCATTTTCCCTGCGATGAGAAAACAAATTATGTTCTTGGCCAGTCTCTCTCAAATCCCGATAATTGGTTTCTCAAACTTGGAGCTCGAAATCCATTGCTATTGGTGTTCAACAACCTATGCATAGCATACTGCATATTCCTCATTTGGTCTCCTAATGAATTCATTTGTTCTTTCATCTTGCCAAATCAATTTTGTATCTCCTCCCAATCAACTAGTTTTGTAATGGCAAATTGGACATCCCGCGAGCGGTTCTTTTAGGCGACATATCTCCTTAACTGGTGTGGTATGAGCTCGGATGCTCTGATACCAATTATAATGGCGGTGAGGTACTATGGAAATAACTAACAGCTAAAAGAACTCAAAAGAGAAGAAGAACAGTAGGTAAAACCCTAACCATAGGTTAAATAGTAAAAGAGACTTAGAGACATAATCTCAAAATTGAAGTAATCAAAGTTTGACTCCAAAGTAGGGTTTGAGTGCTTTTTTTATTGAAGTTCTTGAAACCTTACAAACAAATTACAGATTTTTCTCAGTATAATAAAGTAAAGCCCACCTCAATTTCAAAGCGATTGGAGTTGTATAAGTATTTTAAATAAATAAATAAGGCAAATATAGAAAAATGCTGAAAAAATACAAAAACAAATAAATAAGGCTCTAATTACTGGATTTTTGGGCCTGAACTTCATCACCTGATATTGCCACGCGATGTTTCTGAAATTCGTTGGGTTTCTCGATGCGTTCGATTTGAGTAGTCGCAATGTCTAATTCTCATAACTGAACTCCAAATAAAACTTGTTTTTCGTTTGTCCAAAAAGACTATATAGTCGGGGACTTATGCTATATATGAGTTTGACATGTACATGATAAAATTAAAATATTAAATTAATAGTAGTTTTTTGAAAAATAAAAAATATGTGTTAGCATGTTTCTCTAGATGTATTTTATTATTCACATTTAAACATGTTTAAATATTAAATCTCATTTCTTATGTGTCAATTATGTGAAGATAAAAGGAATGTGAAGAGAGATACCGGTGAAGATAATCAAGAAGATTTTATAGACCCTATGACCCCATTCGGGGAGAAGAAGACGCGTTCTATTCAAATGGCAAAAGAGTATAACCCTAATGCAGTAGAGAAATCGTAAGTTTAAAATGTATTAGCTCTCTTGATGTTCATATAGCTGTGGTTCAATAAAACTCCCTTTAGAAATTTGGTAATCCCCCCACTCCTCTTATATCGTGGTTAGATGGTATGCATGGTGGGAGAGCTCAGGGTTTTTCAAAGCAGACTGCAGGAGTTCCAAGCCATCATTTACTATTGTAAGTGCCTTATCAGGTGATCTAGTTATACCACTTGTCTATTAGTTGTCATTAGAAGAATATCAGCCAGATGCTTTGTTTATAGTATTGTATCTAAGTTTCTCATTTCAAAGGTAGAATTTTGAAGTATATATTATTTTTTTGTTGCTTTCTTCAACAGAAGTAGAAATATAATTTTTTTGATAGTTTATTTTCAGATATATATATGTTACAACTGATTTATCATTTCAGTTAGCTTTAAAATTTGGTGTACAAGTCTAATAAGCTTCAATTGAAGCTAAGAGTAGCTTATATCTGTCTGCCTTTATCAGCCATGCTATGCTGAATGATTTATTGCATATCTTTTTACTTGCTCTCTCCCTCTCTCTATTGTGTTTCTCCATTTGAATTTTCTCCTCTATTGTTTTACAGGTTCTTCCTCCTCCAAATGTCACATGAGCCTTACATATTGGCCATGCCCTGACCTCTACTATCCAGGTTTTTTGTATCATCTTTGTCTCGTCTTCTTAACATTGAATTTGGACTTCTATAACCTATAAGCTGTTTAACGATTGTCCGTTACAAGAGAATGTGTGGATATAGTACTTATAACCTACAAGCTTATAGCTTATGATTTTTAGTTTAAATTTCATACACGATTCATTGTTCATACATCATTTTTAGTTCGTATATAACTCATGATTCTCAATTTGGATTTAATACTTTATTCACAATTCGCATTTAACAAATGATACTCGGATCATAATATAATCCTTGATTTTCTATTCGGATGTAACACACGACTTGTGATTCATGTTTCACTTATGATTTTCAATTTAATACAAAAAATTATCCATCATTCACGTTTAACTCGTGATTTATGATTCATATTTAACTTATAATTCTCATTTCCGATATAACAAATGATTTATCATTCATGTTTAACCCCTGATTTTTTATTCATATTTAAACATTGATTTTCAATTTAGATTTAATAACTCATTAACAATTTGCATTTAACAAATAATTCTCAGTTTGAATTTAACAAATGATTCTTAGTTAAAAATTAACACTTTATTTTAAATCCTTATTTGACTCATGATTCTTAGTTTGCATTTAACTCATGGTTCTCAATTTGAATTTCATACACTATTCTCATATCATACATGATTCTTACTTCCTATATAACCTTTTATTCTCAATTTGGATTTAACACTTATGATACTTAATTTAATATAACAAATGATCTGTCATTCGTGTTCAACCCGTGATTTATCATTTATATTTAATTAAAGATTCTCAGTTTAGATATAACAAAAGATCCGTCATTCGTGTTTAACCCGTAATTTTTTATTCATATTTAACCATTGATTCTTGATTCAGATTTAATAAGTGATTCACAATTCGTGTTTAATAAATATTTCTCAATTCAAATTTAACATATGATTCTCATTTCAGATTTCACGCATAATTTTCAATCCATGATTCTCAGTTTGCATTTAACTTATAATTCTTAGTTTAAATTTCATGATTCTCGGTTTAGATTTAACACGTATTCACAATTCTCATTTGACAAATGATACTCGGATCATATTTAACCCTTGATTTTTTATTCGGATATAACACATGACTTATGATTCATATTTAACTTATGATTCTCAATTTAATACAAAAATGATCTGTCATTCACGTGATTTGTGATTCATATTTAACTTATGATTCTAAATTTAGATATAATAAATGATTTATTTAACCCGTGATTTGTGATTCATATTTAAACATCAATTTTCAATTTAGATTTAATAACTGATTTATAATTCGCGTTTAACAAATAATTATTGGTTTGAAATTAACAAATAATTCTCAGTGCAGATTTAACACTTTATTTTCAATTTTCAATTTAGATTTAATAACTGATTTATAATTCGCGTTTAACAAATAATTATTGGTTTGAATTTAACAAATGATTCTCAGTTCAAATTTAACCCTTTATTTTCAATTTGTATTTGACCCATGATTCTCAGTTTGCATTTAACTCATGATTCTTGGTTTTGATTTTATACACTATTCTCATTCTCATTCTCAGATCATACACGATTCTTACTTCGTATATAACCTTTGATTCTCAATTTGGAGTTAACACTTGATTCATGATTCGCATTTAAGAAACAATACTCGAACCAGATTTAACCCTTGATTCTCATTTTGAATTTTATACACGATTAAATCTTCATACACGATTAAATCTTCATAGACGATTAAATACTCGTACACGATTCTTAGTTTGTATATAGCCCTTCATTTTTTGTTTGGATTTGACACTTGATTCACGATTCGCATTTAACAAATATTACTCAAATCGAATTTAACCTTTGATTTTCTATTCAGATGTAATACATGACTTATGATTCATATTTAACTTATGATGCACAATTTAATATAAAAAAATGATTTACCAGTCGCGTTTACCCCGTGATTTATTATTCATATATAACTTATGATTCTTAGTGTAGATATAACAAATGATTTATCATTCATGTTTAACCCGTGATTTGTGATTCATATTTAACCATTGATTTTCAATTTAGATTTATTAACTGATTTATAATTCGCGTTTGATGAGTCCGAATTCGGAGTGCTCCCCGGAGGGGCAGCCCAATGTAAATCTCTCCGTAAACCGGACAGGCACTAAGAACTTAAATCGGACAGGACTTTTGAACCGGACAGATGACTTCGAACACTGTGAGCCTAAGGCTGTTCGAACTATGACTAAAGTACTAAAAAATCTAAACACTTTCTGACTAAGCTACCTGCCCATCTGCTTAAAACTCATGGGTCTTTAAACATGACCCGGGTCCATTAAACATGACCCGAAAGCCCATAAGGGCCCAAATATCACACTATAAATACCCAACCACCAACATTAACTATGGGTAACAAAAATTTACTGCTGCCAAGCTGCTTAATTCTCTCTCCACCTTGAAACACCCTCAGACCACCTTGAAACACCCTCACACCACCTTGAAACGCCCTCACACCACCTTGAAACACCCTCACACCACCTTGAAACACCCTCACACCACCTTGAAACACCCTCACACCACCTTGAAACTCCACTTGAAATTACTAGCCTACCCCCAGGCTGTTTTTATCCACACCAAATTGGCGACCACAGTGGGAGGCGACGGTGCCTGAATCAAGTATTCGAAACCAAGTAAAGAAATTCTGTCCGAATGAATCCGGATAATCCAGAGCTTCCCCCAGCTTTGCTCGAAGTGGTGGAAGAAAACGATGAGTATACTGTCTAAGAGCGCGACAGGTTAAAACTTGAAATAGAAGCTCTGAGGGCTGAAAATGCCAAGATGGGTGTGAAAGAAAAGTCCAAGGCTTCAGTTGTTCATCACACCGATAACCCAAGAGAGCATGAGGTTTCCAAAACTCATGTAAGCACTAAAAAGACTCATACTGGTTCCAAAAAGTCTCACCGGTCCAAGCCCGTGGAGAGTTCTGACTCAAGTTCAGAGTCTTCGGACAGCTCTTCGGACAGTGAGGGAAATGAAAAATCCTTGTCCTCTAGCAGTGATGAGGGACGAACCAGGAAGAAACAAAAGCAAGTTAAGAAGTATTCCAGAAAAAGAGATCACCATGGAAGAATGAAGAGGCATATTGGAAAAGGGTCATCTCACAACCGGAGGCATGTAGACCGGATGCTGATGGATCATTTTGCCTTCCATGATGAGCCAGGTATCTTTGCAACTCCTAATGAGGATACTGTGTTCAGTCGTGGAAGGAATTGGAGGCAATCACCATTGTCTTCTAAAATTCTGTCCGGAAACCTCCCCAAGAGGTTTGACAGCACCAAGATGGAGAAGTACGATGGCAGTACTGATCCGGACAATCATCTGGAACAATTCAAGAACTTCATGATGAACTTTGATGATGATGATAAACTACTCTGTAGGGCATTCTCCCAATCCTTCACGGGGAGTGCTCTGAAATGGTACAACAGCCTGCCTCAGGGTTGTATCAGAGACTTTGATACTTTTTGGATGGCCTTTCGAAGGAAATTTGTGGGGAGTAAGGAGCTGAAGGGTAATGGAGATACCATAATCCATTGTGCCCAGGAACCAAACGAGTCGTTAAAGGAGTACATAAGTCGTTTTGTAAACAGAAAAAACGGGTTGGCTGATTGCTTTGAACAGGTGGCAATAGCATCCCTGAGACAAGGTTTGAACCCAGGCAACCTGGCCGATTCGGTGACCAGGAAGAAAGCCATGACCTGGGGAGGATTGCTAAACCAAGTTGGCACGCAAATAAATGTTGATGAAACAAAGAAGACCAGGGTGCACAGACAGGTGAGATCCACCCCGGTGGCACCAACTCCAAATCAAAACCAGTCCGGGAACAAAGCAAGAGAAACCGGACAGGGGCATGGAAGGGGAAAAGCTCAGTCTCAACCAGCTGCTCCTGCACAAAGTCAACAGTCTAAAAACAAAAGGGGGCCATGGGTCCAACCGGAGTGGTTTGCAGAACTCAAAGAAAGTATGACAACCATTTTCGATAAAACAAAAGACGAGGTACACTACCTGAGGCCAGCAACCTTGCAGTCTCCTAGAGAACATCGAAATAATTCCTTTTGCCAATACCACAATGATATTAGCCATACCACTGATGATTGTATAGCATTGAAACAAGAGGTATAAAACTTTATTGAAAGGGGAAAGTTGGGTGCATACGTTAAAAGGAGAGGAGGCAACAGGCCTGAAAACACTCACCGGGTGGGTCCAAGTAACGCTGCCCCGGAGGGGGCTATGGTGATAGTTGAAAGATTTGACGTGGAGTCTGAATACTTGGATCCTGATCCAACACGAAACAGAGTAGGTGTTATAGAGGAGCATTCTAGATCGGTCTCCGGGCTCATTAAATTCTTCGAGTCACTGACAATTTTCGGAGGGGACACTATGACAGCTCCTACTACTTCTTCAAGAAAAAGGCATGTTCATAATTTGGCCTCCCAGCTAGAAGGAGGCATGACCTCTTATCAATCACCAAATTCATTCCCATTCATTGTCTTTGATGGGGATGATTTAAGAGACATTGCTGGCCCTCATGAGGATGCTGTTGTTATAGGAGCATCTATAGGGGGCAATGAGATAAGGCAAATTTTGGTGGATACTGGAAGCTCTGCCAATATCCTTTTTCTAAACACTTACAAGAAAATGAAAAACCAAGCTGTGATTCGAAAGTCGGACAGGTCAATCGTGGGCTTCACGGGCAGCTCAGCCGATGTGATCGGGGAGTTTGAAGAAGAAGTATGGTTGGGCAGGGGCCCTTTCAAGAAAATGGTTAGAATACTCTTCATTGTGGTGGATTGTCCCACCTGCTATAATGCTATTCTAGGGAGATCTTGGCTCTCTAGGATGCATGCAGTGGCTTTGACAGTCCATCAGTGTCTAAAGTATGTTGTTCAGGGGCAGGTTGGGGTTGTCCGGAGAAGTCAAAAGATTGCAAGAGAATGTTATGCCACTGCCTTGACTCCACGAACGTTGGGGGCAGTCCGTATAAATGACCAATAGCAGTTTGAGGGCCTTTCTGGGGGAGAGGGTGAAATTGATGACCCCAGAGAGACCCCTGGAGTGTTGATCCCAATTGAGGAAGTTGAAACACACTGCTTGGAAGAAGGAAAAAGCGTCAAGATAGGGTCCAAAATGCCACCAAAGCTAAAAGAAGGAATGTTGAAATTCTTGAAAGACCATCAGCATGTTTTTGCTTGGAGCAACGCTGATGTTACTGGAGTTCCATCAGAGGTGATTTCCCATCACTTATCAGTCCGAAGAGATGTGGCACCAGTGGTACAAAAGAGGAGAGCTTTCTCAAAAGAAAAGGCTGATGTCATTGTACAAGAGGTTGATAGGCTCACAAAGATGGGGCACATTAAAGAATCTCAATACCCTTTGTGGACTGCCAATCCTGTCTTAGTGAAAAAGAAGAATGGCAAATGGCGTATGTGCATTGACTTCACAGACCTCAATCGAGCTTGCCCAAAAGACTTGTATCCGGTCCCCCGGATAGATCAGTTAGTAGACTCTACTTCTGGGAACAAGCTACTCTCCTTCATGGATTCCTTCTCTGGGTACAATCAGATCCAAGTGGATCCAAAAGATCAAGAGCATACCACATTTGTCACTGATAGAGGTTTACACTGCTACAAGGTGATGCATTTTGGCTTGAAAAATGCTGGGGCTACTTATCAAAGGTTAGTCAATAAGGCATTTGCTGATTAAATTGGAAGAAATATGGAGGTTTACATTGATGATATGATGGTGAAAAGTGTGGATGAGCAGTTGCACTTGTCCGACCTCCAAGAGACTTTTGCCAACTTGGCCAAAGTGAATTTAAAACTAAACCCTGAAAAGTGTGTGTTCGGAGTACAGTCCGGAAAGTTCTTAGGATATATCATAAGTGAGCATGGAATACAGCCTGACCCGGACCAACTCAATGCTTTGTTCCAAATGGAGCCTTCTCGAAACATTAAAGAAGTGCAGAAATTAACGGGGAGATTGGCTGCCTTGAACAGATTCATCTCCAGGTCTTCGGACAGATGTGCTCCATTCTTTCAAACTTTGAAGGGTGCAAAGGGGTTTGAGTGGACCCCGCAGTGTAATGAAGCTTTTAATGAAATCAAGAAACATCTTTCCTCTCCCAAGACTTTGTTCAAACCAGTTGATGGGGAGACTCTCTTTGTATATCTGGCTGTTTCAAGTTGTGCCATCAGTGCTGTGCTAGTAAGGGAGGTTGATGGGCATCCTCACCCAGTGTACTACATCAGCAAAAGCTTGATTGATGCTGAGAGGCGTTACTTGAAACTCGAAAAACTGGCATTGGCCTTGGTAATAGCTGCAAGAAAAATGAGGCCCTACTTCCAGGCTCATCCTATCGTTGTCCGGACATCTTTCCCTTTAAAGAATGTCCTTCAAAAAGCAGACATTTCGAGCAGAATGACAAAGTGGTCAGTAGAGTTGGGGGACTTCGACATAGACTTTGCTCCCCGGACAGCAGTAAAAGCTCAAGATGTGGCTGACTTCTTGGTTGAGTTCCATTCTGATAGGGATTCAGAACAACCTGCTGATTCAAAAGACAAGAAAGTGTGGATTGTCCGAACAGACGGAGGATCCAGTACTATGGGATCTGGGGCAGGAATATGTCTCACTTCCCCATACGGGGACAACATGTTCCAAGCTATTTGTTTTGCTTTCAGGGCATCCAATAATGAGTCCGAATACGAAGCAGCTATAGCTGGGTTGAAATTGGCCTACATTTGTGGAGCTAAAAGGGTCAAGCTGTTAAGTGATTCCCAGTTGCTAGTCCACCATGCCTTGGGCCTATCAGAAGCTAGAAAGGAACAATTGGTCAAGTATTTACTCCTCCTGAAAAATGAGGCGTTGAAATTTAAAGCTGTTGTCTATGAGCACATCCCCCGGGCAGAAAATGAGCTAGCAGACTCACTAGCAACGATAGCGTATACGGAGTCCTACCCATGGATCCATGTGCTTGAAAGCCCTTCTATTCAACTCGATAAAGGTGCAAAGGAGGAAGTCTTTGAAATACAAGTAAATCAGCCTCAAGACTGGAGGTCTCCTCTTGTGCAATATCTGTCCGATGGTATCGTGCCCTTGAATAAATCGCAAGCCAGAACATTGAAACACAGGGCTCGTGGTTTCCTTATGTTAAGAGAAGTATTATACAAGAAATCCTATAGAAAACCTCTCCTACGTTGTTTAGGGGATCATGAGTCGCAAATGGTTCTCTCCGAATTGCATGATGGTGAGGGATCAGCCCATTGTGGATTTAGAGCTTTAACAAGAAGAGTGCTACTCTCCGGATACTATTGGCCATCAATTATGAAAGATGCTAAGGAGTTGGTAAGAAGGTGTGACCCATGCCAGAGGTACAGCAATGAAATTCATGTGCCAGCCATTCCTTTGGAATCAATTTCTCAGCCCATCCCTTTTGCTCGATGGGGATTGGACTTAGTTGGGCCTCTCCCTGTGGCGTCCGGAGGGCGAAAAACTATAATTGTGGCCATTGACTACTTCTCAAAGTGGGTAGAAGCAGCTCCCTTGGCAGGGACGACCTCGAAAGCTGTCATAAAATTCATTTTGTCCAACATATGTTGCAGATTTGGTGTCCCTCAGAAAATAACAACAGACAATGGGCCACCGTTTGACAATAGAGAGATGGAGAGCTTCTGTGCCTCAAGAGGTATTCAGCACTGCTTTTCTTCACCTTTCCACCCACAAGCCAATGGGCAAGTTGAGGTGGCTAATAGAACGATACTGTCCGGTTTAAAGAAAAATCTGGAAGGGGCTGCTGGGAAGTGACCTAGTTATCTACAAGAAGTCTTGTGGGCCTACCGGACAACACCTGGGGCTGCAACACAAGAATCCCCTTTTGCCTTGGTCTATGGAATGGATGCAGTAGCCCCCATAGAGAAGACACTCCCCTCTTTTCGTGTCCATAACTTCTCCGGACAGGCTAATGAGATGGCAATTAGAAATCAGCTTGATTTAATCGAAGAAAGACGGGTTAAAGCTCATCTTAGGATGGCACATTATCAAGGCTTGATGAGAAGCAGGTTTGCCTCTAAAGTTAAAAGAAGAGATTTTCAACCAGGAGATAAAGTATTGAGGAAAGTTTTCTTACATACTAAGGAAAAGCTCTTCGGAAAACTGGCCCCAACTTGGGAGGGTCCGTATATTGTGGTTAAAAGAATCAAGCCTGGGACATACTGGTTGGAAGACAAAGATGGCAGGGTTTTAACTCACCCTTGGAATATTGAACACCTTCGAATGTATTTGGAATAGCATCTATGTAAATATTTACTTGTTTAAACATCCATGTAAATATTTGGGGGCATACCCTTCCCTCTTCGGTGGTACGGAGAGTTGTCAATAAAACTTGGTGCCTTCTTCAAAATTCTCTAAGTATTTTCAAAATTTTGTCTCTTATCATACTACCCGGGTTAGAAGATCTAAGGGCTATTTAAATTCTAGCCGGAGAGTCTTAATGCTCTCACAATACAATAAAACTACTTAAACTCCAGCTATTTGAACAAATAATGAAAGAAGAGGATGGTTGAGCAAAATAAAATATTCATTCAACAACTTAAAACTGCCTTGGCCTTCCAAGGACTTTTTGAACAAGTTTGGGCACAGTACAAAAATCTGTCCGAATAATACGGACACCATCACAAAAAGAGTGCCTTGGCCTTCCAAGGACTTTAGTTCAAACAAAAGATAAACAAAATAAATTATAAGTTAAGGTTGAGCCTTTGAAGATGGCTCACCCTCAAATGCTTTCTTGCCCTTGATGTCGCTCTTCTCTTCGACTATCTTCTTACCCTTAGGATCAATCTCTTCCTCACCCGGGCTCTCCCCGGTTTCCTCTTCATCACCAGACGAGGACTCACCGGAGTACCCCTCATCAACCATGGTCCAGTATGGGAGATCATCGTCATCCACATAGCGCCATAATTCCCCTAGTCTCCTCTTCGGGAATTTCTCGTGAAACAGGAGGACCATATCAGACTTCACCTTTTGGATCATTAGCTCCTCGCTTTGGATCATCTCCCTGGCATAGGCGTTGATCTTGGCCTTGATCATGGCCTCTTGATCTCTCACCAAAGCAGCTTTTTCTTCAGCAGCCTGAGTCACTGCGTTCTCCAAGGCGATCTTGTCAGTGGTCAGGTTGGTGATGAGCTTCTCCTTTGCTGCAGTTTCTCCCCTTGAAGTTGTCAGATCCTTTTCCAGTCCGGACAATTTATCCCGGAGATCCTTTATGGTTTCTTCCAAAGAAGCAACTTTTGTGTTGCTTTAATCTTGATTCTTCTTTAGCTGATCATTTGCCTCCTTAAGCAAATCAACCTTAGTACCAGCAGTCCGGAGGTCCTCGGACAGTTTCTCCTTCTCTGACTTGAGGTCTTTGATGGTGTCTGACTGACTTCGGACTTGCCTTTCCAAAGTAAGTATTGGTTGCACATTGCTAAGGATAGAATGGGCTATAACATCCCTCTCACTAGAAACCATAAAAGTTTTACCGTTGAAATTAACTGTGTTGGAGCTGCTTGGAGGGACATAGGGCCATGCGAACTCGTCTCTGGGCAGCCCAAGGAAATATTCACCAAGTCCACCCAGACCGGTGATATCCATTTCATCTAAGTTGAGCTCTCCCCCCTCAACCTCATCAGTAGTAAATTCCCTTTGAATCTCTCCTTGCAAGTCCCTTGGGATCTCTTCAGCCAATGTTGGGTCAGTAGGGAAAGAGGGCTCCGGGTCCCGGAGAGCCACTTCATCTTCTTGGGAAGTCTTCTTCTTCTTGACCTCCCTATCAGCACTCTCGCTTGTTTGTTTGCGAGTCCTCTTAGAAGCCCTTGAAGGCTTAGGGAGGTTCACTTCCTGCTTCTCGCTCTCCTGTTCCACCACCTGCAGAAGGGCTGCATCAATCTGAACCTGTGCCAGTCCTTCTGTGTCTGTTGGGGCCTCCTTCTCATTGTCACCAGCCACCCTCTTGCCTTTCTTCTTCTTGCCCTTCATTTTACTTGGGGCTTTGGCCCGGGCAGGAAGGAAGAGAGTCCCATCCAGTTCATGAGACCTTCTCAGCACGATGTCTTCATCAGGTTGGGTGGAGAACTCCTCCCAAGTTAAGTCTCTTCGGCCTGTGGTGTTCCACAGGTGAGACCTTGCTAAGTTCCCAGGAGTGAAGGCTTTATGAAACCGGTTCTCCCAGTTCTCTGCGGCCCAAGCGTTGATTTTGCCACAGGTGACCTGTCCGGCTTTTAGGTAGTCCCCGAACTCCTTTGGCAGCTCTGATAAAACAAAAGAGAAACTGATTAGCATAAACTTAAAGAAAAGAGAGATTCAAACAGAAACTTAAAGTAAAAACTTACGATCGCTCCTCCATCTACTTCGAAGAAGGCTAGGATTCTCCCCGGCCTTGATTTTCTTGCCATTTTCCCATGAGCCACTGACAAACAAGAATTGGCTCCTCCATTTACTCTCCGACTCCAGGAGATCATCAACGGCTTTAAGGTCATTCCCCATGTTGAAATGATAGAAAGGGAACTGATGATGCTTGCACAAGCTAGCCACAGCTGCAAACTCTTCCATAGGAAGAGGGATTCCAGAAAGCCTAGACGCCATAATACATGACATCAAGGTGAACCAACCATTAGGGCTTAGCTGTGTTGGACAGAGCTTGACCAAGTGGAAATAGCGCACTATCTCCGGGTCCAGTGGGAACCTGAATCCCCAATTGAATAGCTCCGTAAAAAAGACTATCTCATTTCTTTTGTAATCCATCGGGGTCTCCGGATCAATGGGAATTCGAATCTTTACATTCTCAGGGATCCCCCACTTAGTACGAAGCCGACCCAGATCTGAAGTATGGATGAACGCATACTTGGTCCTTAGCAAAGCTGAAAGATACTTGAGCTCGACCTTATGAAAGCATGGCCCTACTCTCCCCTCAAGGCTCTCCGGCAGGTCCGGATGCCTCAGATATAAGTTCTCTTTGCCCTTCTTGGCAACAACCATAGCAGTATCAGCCTGTCCGGAGGACTCAGACTCAAATCTAACTTCCTCAGTGGAGTCCTCCATCCTCTCCTCCATAATTGTTGGGGGAGCTTCTGTAGAAGTAGTCCGGGGAGGATTGAGGCTTGGCATAGCTGATCCACCGGACTGTTGGCTGTCCGAATTTACTCGAATTCTCACCTCAATCTGAGTTTCTAAGGCAGAAGATTCCTTTGGAGGTAGTGGGCTGCTGGCTTCTAGTCCGGACAGCCTCTCCCGGGGAGCCCTTATAGTTGCCCCAGACCCTGATTCGCTATTTTTTGCCCCCGATTTCGAGGGTGTGTTTTTCGAAAAAAGTCCTTTAACCAACCTACTTGGCCTTTTCATGATTAACTTATCCGAGGAATGGTCAGAATCAGACCCCATAGCAATGAAAGAAGATTTTTTCCTAACACTTGTGGCAGTGACTCCCGGTTCGACAGCAGGGATCGACTCCTGAACTGAAGAGCCGGATACTATGGGGGAGAGCGTTGATTGAAAGAGTTTTCTAGGTTTTGTACCTTTAGAAGAAGATGAGCCTCTGTCAGATTCTTCGATTGAAGGGGCTGGTTTCTCAACAGGTGACGATGGTAGCCCTGCTGCAAGTCTTTTTTCCTTCTCAACTCTTTGAGCTTTCTCCAATTCTGAGAGGTTAAGCCAGCCGCCCTTGATCAGTGTTGTTCTTGCTGTAAACATAAACAGCCAAGGAAATTTTGAAGATTCTAGAGAGATAAAGCTCTGAGTAAAATTTGAAAGAGATAATGAGACAGTGAAAAGTGAGTTAGAATTTATAGTAAATGTGAAAAAAGGAGTTGATTCCTAGGAGAATCCAAAAAGTTGGGCAATGATTAAAAGACGGCGCTGATGTCATTAATGGAATTTAAAAGAGGTAACTTGTTCGAGAAAGTGGTGCGAATTTCAAGGTGAAAAAACGGCTAAAATGACCAAACCAGAGAGTGACACGTGTCCCATTAACTCTGACAAGAACCGTTTGGAATTCGTAATGTTTGGTCTGTCCGGGTTTATCCTCAACTCTCTTCGAATTGAAAAACCACTTCCTAAATTGGACTGTTTTTCAGTTCTTTGACAAGGACACTTGTTCAAACACCTAAAAAATGGGCTCCTGATGAGTCCGAATTCGGAGTGCTCCCCGGAGGGGCAGCCCAATGTAAATCTCTCCGTAAACCGGACAGGCACTAAGAACTTAAATCGGACATGACTTTTGAACCGGACAGATGACTTCGAACACTGTGAGCCTAAGGCTGTTCGAACTATGACTAAAGTACGAAAAAACCTAAACACTTTCTGGCTAAGCTACCTGCCCATCTGCTTAAAACTCATGGGTCTTTAAACATGACCCGGATCAATTAAACATGACCCGAAAGCCCATAAGGGCCCAAATATCACACTATAAATACCCAACCACCAGCATTAACTATGGGTAACAAATATTTACTGCTGCCAAGCTGCTTAATTCTCTCTCCACCTTGAAACACCCTCACACCACCTTGAAACACCCTCACACCACCTTGAAACTCCACTTGAAATTACTAGCCTACCCCAGGCTGTTTTTATCCACACCAGCGTTTAGGGCTTAATTCGCGTTTTCAAATTAACAAATGATTCTCAGTTCAGACTTAACACTTTATTTTCAATTCGTATTTGACCCATGATTCTTAGTTTGCTTAACTCATGATTCTCAATTTGAATTTCATACATTATTCTCATGTCATACATGATTCTCACTTCATATATAACCCTTAATTCTCAATTTAATTTAACACTTGATTCAAGATCCACATTTAACAAATAATACTCGAATCATATTTAACCTTGGATTCCCAGTTTGAATTTCATACACGATTAACTTTTCGTACGCGATTCTTAGTTTGTGTATAACCGTTCATTCTTGGTTTGGATTTAACATTAGATTCACGATTCCCATTTAACGAATTTTACTCAGATCGGATTTAACCTTTGATTATGTATTCAGATTTAATACACGACTTATGATTCATATTTAACCTATGATTCTCAATTTAGATATAGTATATGATGTGTTATTCACCCTTAACTCGTGACTTGTGATTCATATTTAATAATTGATTATAAATTCTGATGTAATAAATGATTCGTATTCACATTTAACCAGTAATTCTCGGTTTGGAATCCGAACTTCAGATTTAACAAATGTTTCTCAGTTCAGATTTAACATATGATTTTCAATTTACATTTGTCTTATAATTCTCATTTCGCATTTAACTCGTAATCCTCAGTTTTAATTTCATACACGATTCTCACTTCATATATAACACTTGATTCTTACTTTGGTATTAACACTTGATTTGTGATTCACGTTTAACAAATGATACTCATTGGAGTATAAATATTCCAGATTATATATTTTATACTTTTTATTAAATTAAATATTTTAAAAATATTTATAAAAGATATTATAGCATATATATAGGATGCGAAAGTATTTTTATCTATATATTTGTCCATAAATTTATGAGATATTTTAGTACGTACGTTTGGAAATAAAAAATCTAACTGAATACCTCAAATATATTTGAAATATATTAGAATATATATATATATATATATATATATATATATTTTAAAATATAAATGGAAAGAACAATATTTTGAATTGAATATTTTTAATAGAAAATTAATTTTTATTAATTAATGTAGTGTATATATTTGACATAATAAATCTTTTGAATTAAATATTATAAATATATTGTTAGTATATGTTTTTAGTTTAATATATATATATATATGAGAGAAATTAATATTCTAAAAATTAATTTTTCATTTTTATTCTCAATAGCTTGTGATGTCCATTCAATCAAGGTACACCCAGATACATCATTTATTTTGTTGACGAAACCATCCTTCTCAGAGTACCAGAGCTCCAATTTAGCTTGAAACACTGCATGATAAATGACTCAGCAACTTGGAGAAGGATTGAGACTCCAGGTGGTACAAGTCTTTAAAGATTTTCCTCTTCAATGAAGCAGTAACTTTTCTTTGAGAATTGCGTAGCTGCAGCACGTGCACCGGCTATGGCTGCACCAAGTGAGGGTGATTTCGCCATCAGAGATGATTTAGGTTCCGTGAGTAGACCAGAAACCGAACCGGGCTTTAATGAAAATGAAAAAAGATTTCTTGGGTCTGGAAGAGGAACAGGAAATTTGAACTTTTCCATCTAATTTAAAAATATATATTTTATATAACAAATTTAATTATAAACTGAATCTAATATTAAATATAATATATAGGTTTTCATATATATTTAATTTTAAATTAAAATCTACCTCTAAATATCATTTTTTAATATTTTCGATACAATATTTTTTATTTAATTTTTTTTTCATACGGACAACTAATAATTAACAAGAAATTAGTAATAAAATATTCTAAAGAAGATGTGTTTTATTTTTAGGTATTAAATTTTAGGAAATTAAATTTAACATAACTCTAACTCTCCTCCTATAAGTAATCCAGCGTTCCTTCTTTTGTTTTAGATTAGTTAAATTAGTGTTCTTAAAAAAACCATTATGGGAGTAGTCTATCTACATCAATCTTTTGTTTTAGATTAGTTAAATTAGTGTTCTTAAAAAAACCATTATGGGAGTAGTCTATCTACATCAAGGGATTTGACTATGACAAGAAATTTCAAAGGGGATTTGACTATGACAAGAAATTTCAAAGGTTAGTGTATTCAATAAAATTTTATAATTAACGTAGATTTGTATATATAGCAGTGGTCTTGAAAAAAAAATACAACTCCGTGATTCAAATATAACTTTTTTTTAGCTGATCATAATGTCTACATGAGTAGTATTTGATTCATTGACTAGGGCAATTATATATTTTTTTTTCTTGATTATCCATACGATCACGATCATCATGTTGTCGTGTTCATCGATTTACTTGTTGTTTTTAAAGTGAGATTTTTTTTAGAAATAAGTTAGGGTTTTTTTTTAAGTTAGGTTACACGTTTTTATATTAAATTTACATTAGAATATCTATTAAAAGCAAAGAAAAAAACTATTATCCTTAGTAGGTTTAAGACTAGCTAAAAACTGTAGAACCAAGATCATACAATTACTTATAGATACCACCATTGATCATACAATTACTTATAGATACCACCATTGTCGTCAATCACGTAGGAAATATGAAGCAATATTCGAGAACATAAGAAATTACTTACTGCTTAAAAGCATAAAAAGACAGTTTTAAGCATAAAAAGACAGTTTTCGAAAACATATGAACAACCCCTATGATAGAAAAGGTCGTAGAGCCCATGCTTTCACTAGCATGGGATGTTTCGAAGCCAACCCCATGGCAGTCTTATAAGAACAACATTTTAGAATTGCCAGTGGTAACATCCGATCGGAGTATGTAATGGTAATCAATAAAGGAGAAATAACAATCTGTTACCTATATTGAGGTATGCTGCGGAAAGATAAAAATAGACCCAAAAAACTACAGATTAAAGTGGGTATCCTATTTTTCGGTAAAACAGTTATTCACAAACACTAATATGGTCGGTAAATTTTTTTGTAGCCAAATTGTTGCCTCCTCCATTTGGGATTCACGTGTTATGCCAAAGTGTATCCAGAAATCACGAGGAATCGGAGATGGATATTTCAAAGAGACATAAGGATATAAAAAAGCTGAATGTCAGTCACTTGAAAAGTTGGGTAATAATTTTTTTTCTCAAATTCTTAGTTTTTCTTGCATATTATTGGAAAAATTTTAATTTTTTTTTTTAATTATTGATTTAGGAATGGTGTCCAAAACAAACGGAGTATGACCTTCTTTTTGGTAAAAAAAAACCAAGTGAAGCGATGAAACGCGGGCAAATTCTACATCAGAAAAAAAAATAAGGTAGTCAAATATTTATATTATTGTTTCTTTGATATTACTGTTGTTTGATAATAATTGTTTAACAGTATACTGGATTGAATTTGCGTACATCTTAATCATTACAGAGACATTTATGTTAATCCTAGTAGGAAGATACCAAAAGCTTCTAACAATCCTCACCGCCTTCCAACCATTCTCGATTTCAGTTGCCGCTTCATAGTGGGTACCGATGAGTTGATGAACTTAAAACTAATACAGGAGCTGCCTTTGTAAGTTTTCTTTTCAAAAACAAAATAAAATCATATTTAAAGTAGGTTAAAGTTTAATGGTTTCGGATTATATATTTAAAATACAGTTTGAGTCTTTCTTGTACTGTTTTGTTTTATGCCACCCGGTGCCTTTGATGGCTGATAAAAGTAAATCTGTCGCTGATACAATCCCAGCGACAATCCAAAGAGATGTATACGTGATATTTTCAATCAGATAATATATATCTATTATGTATAGAGAGATAGATAAGGTAGCTAGTAATTTCTTTGTATAACAAATGCTATTGTCATATAAATAAAATAATCTATTATGTTGTCCCATTTATGTGTGGTTATACTATCAGTGTAGGGTTTATTGACGGCATCTGGATTACGGGTAGAATTGACGAAGTTAAGATGATTGATATACCCGGAAATACAGATCCAATTCCAGTGATAGTAGAATATAAAACATGTCATACAAAATATTCTCCCAGTACAGCACAAAAACAAAATAATCGGTAAGTAAATTACTTAATGCATATTTTTTAACAAAAATATTTTTGATGTAATAATAAAAATATTCTCCTTTAACAGATTTCAGGTGATGATGTATAAATACATGTGGGACAACATGTGGGACTTTCCGACAGCAACCTTCTATAAAGATTATGAATTGGATCCGAATAGAGTTCTACCTCAGAATACAATGCATATAGTTGATGGTGTCTCATTAAAGGTGAGGTTATAAGTTTTACATCTCTATTTTATCTAAATATTAATATTACTTGATTTTTATCTTTTATTTTCTCTTACAGGTGGTAAGAGACCTAGTTGACCTTTATGTAAGCCGATGTATGAGTCTTCCCTCATCACATCATACCTCATTCGTTGAGTAAGAACATAAATACTTTAACTTTTCAAATCTGAAATTATCTCTTTTTCATAAGCCAAATACCTTATGTATCATGCATCAAATGTTATTCAGGTATGACTACGAGTTTGACAAGAGACTTAATAACGTAGACTTCGTCAACTTCGATGGGGATGGGCTCCGTACTCAAATCCGCAAAAGTCTTGAGTTTTGGAGAGGAAACGAAGACTATAACTTTTATAGGTCTGATGAGATGACGTGCAGAACGTGCCATTATAGGGAGACCTGCCCAGGAAGTCCATACATTTTTGAAAAAAATATTAACGTATGAAATGGATTGTTTTATTTTTGTTTTCTACAATGTTTGGAGGCATTTTTTGAACCAACATAATCGTTTATTTTTGGAAAACTCTCGGGTATAATTTAGTTTAATGAGTCTTTTGCTCAATTTTGATGTGTCTCCACTTTTTTTATAACATTTTGTCTCTAGAATTATCCAAGTATATTTAGGGTACATGAAGATTTTTCCTACATGTAGTGGGCATCAAAATCATCAACATAATGAAACTACCAAAATTTCATTTGTTCTTGTGACAAGAGACTGTATACTGCAAACGACCATACCTGACCATTAACCTCAGCAAAAATTGAACTGGTTATCCACCACAATGGCCTGCGTACCTGAACAAGATAGAACAAAACCTTATAGCTTGAAAGCAAGTCTAGTAATTCACATGCTACAAGTAGCTTTTGAAAAATATGCATACACTTACTATGAGCAAGAAATTAAATGTTTCAGAAGAAACTGCAATCAATTTAAATTCCCAAGAGCAACTGTAATGCTTCCTACATCTACAAAAAATTAGATTAAATATAGTTGACTATAATACTTTTTCTGATTTATGCTTATAACATATATAGATACTACCCAAAATACAAGAATTTGAATTCCAAAACTAGAACTTGAGGGAGAAAAAACTCGACAAAAAGATTGTAATAGAAAATTAATTAATGGCTTTACATAAACATAATCTAACAACGAATACCCAACTTTATCGTTGAATATAACGAATCAAATAGTGGAATGTCACCAAAAATAAATTAATAGCGCGAGAAAGACCAAAAATACCTCTTCCGGGGATGTTGGTTGCAAAAGACTAGACAGAGATTGGCCGACTGGTGGAATCTACAAAACCAACGCCTTCATTCAAAAATGTAAAATCTAGGGTTCGAAAATTTCAATAGAAGAACTTTTGAATTCGAGAGGAGTCTCGAAAAAACGGATAATGAATTGGCATTTCCTAAAGATCAAAAGAAGCTTGCAAGATGGATTAGTGAAGCATAAAAGAGAAAGAGACGTACCGCATACTGGCTCTGCTTCTTCGGTTTATGGCTTCCGGCAAAGCCATTCTATCATATGTATAACAAATGTTGAAGGGTGGTATTTTCATTAATGAATTATGTAGTATACTTTTTATTTACTTCGCATATTTTCGTATTTGTTTTAAATAAACGAAACCTTTTATTTGATGTAGAGGGATTCGTTAAGCTTTGGTTATACTGAATACTCATCGAGTACAAAGTATAAACACACGCGATGAAAACTAATACAGCAGCTGTAAATTTAATTTTTAGGCACTGCAAAATTCTTAAGAAGCTTCTGATGAAGCCATTCGATGCAAAACTCTTACTTCAGGCATTTTTACATTAGTTTCAATTTAACCTTCAATTATTTTCATGGATATTTTTAGTTCTTTGGTAATTTCTTTTCCATCTTCCATATTAAGTTAATAATCTTATCAAGAAAAATATCCATCTAAACTTTGAATCCACGATGCTCCCATACCATTTCCAGATCACCATGTTCATGCTGCGATGCTTCTCAGATAAATAAGGTAAGTACTTTGACGAATCTTTTTCTTCCTTAGGAAGTATTCATTACCTTGTTTGGTAGCTCTAAAATCTATAGAACAATAAAAACCTAGAATTTGCTTGTCACGATAAGCTACCGACCTCATATTAGAATATTATAATTAAGAATTAGATAAGTCAATTATTTAGAGCTAATAATCTCAGGTTTTCATTCTAATGTCACCCAACCTAATGCTATCAAGTAGAGTGATAACTATCAATTGAACACGAGCCTCATAGTTATTGCATTCAAACTTCATTTCACACTTAAGAGTCCACTTCACGAGCCAATCAACAGCTTTGTTTTAGTCTCTGTATATGTGGGCTAGTACCATTTATGAAGAAATTAGACACCTACAACAGTTAAGAAGAAGTTCAAGAGTCCATATGGTTTTACATGAGGAGAGAAGCTTAACTAATATTTGAAAGTCAATTTCAATATCAACTGTATTAAGGCTTTTGTTCTTACAAATTTGGAGACATCATCTAAGAGGCTCTAACCTCATACATAATAGGGGTTAGTTTACCATATAATTTAACAAAGCCATATATAATTTCACATTTTCTATCTCTGAAGATACCCCAACCACTAGCCTCGCCATTAGGTTAACATGACCCGTCCGAGTTCAGCTTAAATATATCAGGAAGAACAGGAGACCATGTGAGGTGCATAGGCTTCTTTTTGTTCTTTAAATGATTATAGGAGCACAACTCCATTGCATTATTTTCAGCTATGGACCATTGCTCTTTCTTTAACATATTAGCATGATCAATACTATTTATTATATATCTAATATATGTAATAGAAGAGCTAGCTGAACCGGTGAACCCATTGAACTTTTTTTTATTCATGGATTGCCATATGACCCAAAAAATAATCGGAAGAATAGTTCTAGCATGGTCTTCCTTTTGAGTAGACCAGAACCATTTTCTTATAATGTGTGCAATGGTCATTTATATTTTAATCACGGCCTTAAAGATAGCAGCATAATGTGACCAAATGAGCCAGGCATAGTTACAAGATACAAACAAATGGTTGATGGTTTTAATATTGTCACCGAATTAACACTCGGACACCGTTAGAATGCGTTTTTTTTAATAATAGAGTCATTAGCTAGCCATTTGTTTATGATTCTTCAAAGAAAGAATGAGCATTTCCTAGGAGTAATATTGTTCCATATCTTTTTTTAAAAGTTTGATTTATTGTGTTTCAATCTGATATAGTTCCATGTATCTTTAGTGTTGAAGCTACCTTCTTTATAAAGCATCCATGGTGTAATATCTTTATTCTGTTCTTTGATAATAGTTTTCTCAATTTGCTTTATGTCAGCAGTAGTTACCATGCCATTCAGCTTGTCCATATTCCATCTGTCATTGTCCCAAAACGTCTTGAATTTCTATGTTTTGGAATAGATCTCAAGACAGAACGGTTAATGTAAGTCTTTCACCATAATATGGGTGTTTACACTCCCAGTCATTAACTTTACTTATCATTTTGTTGATCAAAGGTTCATAATTCATAGCCCAATTGAGTATTTAAAGTTATTCCTAAATAGGTGGTTGGGAGACTACTGATATTGAATACAGTCTAACTAGTTAAGAAATTCTGGAAGATGATAAGCTAGATGAGTTGATAATCTTTGTTTTCTCTTTATTAATAGACTAACTAGAGATATTCTGATAATTATGTAGAAAGGTACCAAGGACATCAATAGTGGAAGTAAGGCCATTGGTGAAGGTTAATACGTCATCCGCAAAAGCAAGACAAGGGATGGTGAAACGAATTTTAGATATGTATTTTATTCTTTTGTTGTTTTCATATAAGCTATTGAGACCTCTAATTAGCACCTCTTCAGATATGATAAAAAGGTTTGGGGATAGAGGATCTTCTTGCTTAATGCCCCTCCTATTTTTGAAATAACATATAACATCACCATTTATAAAGATGGAAACATAGACAAACTTAATCATTCTTTCAATAATATTGACAAAAGCAGAGTTAAAACCAAAGGCATTTAGGACTTTAATGATAAAAAGGGACGTGGTCAGAGTAGGCTTTGGCTATGTGAAGCACCTTAGTTTCAGTAAATTAATCAAACCAAGCTTAATTGTAAAAGACACGGTCTAACCTTTTCCATTTGGTTTTATTTGTCCATGTGTATTTAGTGCTAACAAATCCATCATCTTCAAGTAAGTAATCTCTTATAGTATCATTGAAATCTTCAATGTTGTTTAGGAAAGTAGAGGTGTAACCTAGCTGCTCATTAGTAGATGAGATACCATTGGAGTCTCCCATTATGATCCATTGTTTGGTTGTAATGGAGATGTTTAGAGCTTGTCCCAAAGCTCATTCGGCTTCTCTCTTTGACATTTGGAATACACAATAGTAAATAAGAGACCTTTGTCTATAGTTATATAGGTGATTTAGCATGAATGCATTGATGATGGTCCATTAGAATATTAATCTTAAAGTCTTCATTCCAAAGCAGCCATATTTTTTTATTAATGTTTACTTTGAAGTGCTTAAAACCTAATTTATCAACAATATTTCATAGGTTTTCTATTTTGATAAGAGGATCTTGAATATTAATTAAGTCTATATTCTCCTTGGTTTTGATGGATTTCAACCTTCTCTGGGATGCTTTATTGCCAATTTCTTTGATATTCCAGTTGAGTATCTTTATTGTCATGAAAAGTTTGGGTTTGGAAAGCTACTAGTCTCATTGAACTGTGGAGACTTAACAATCAAGCTACTAGTCTCTTTGATATTCCAGTTGAGTATCTTGATGAACTATTCAATCTTTGTTTTGACTAGTATATTTCTCAGTTGTTTTACTACTAATCAAGTGTTTATCATTTTGGTCTCTTATAATTGTAGACTTGATTGTAGGGTGCCTAACTTCATTTGTCATGTTATCTATATTGATAAAGGTATCATGTTGCTTATCATCCAAACTATTCTTAACTTTAGTCTACTGTTTTTTGTAGCTCTTTTGTTTATGCCCAAGATGATGAAAGTGTCGATAATAATGTGGTAAATATTTTATAGTTAATATCCAGCCAACACCTGTCATTATCCCCAAATCCAATCCAGACATGGTATTAATTTTTCTTTGTTAAATCTAACTCAATCTAGGCATAACAAGAGTTATAAGTAACTTTATTTTTAGTCTGGAATCTAGGTCTTACAAGGTTGGCTTATGAGTAAAGCAATACAATGTATAATAGCTTTATTATAAAGGAATTCATGTAAGTTTGATATCCTAATCCACACTAGAGTGATTAAAATTTGTTTTTAGGGTTAAATGAGGTTGTTCATTTGAATAACCTCATAAAATACTTATCAATTATCCAAACGTTCATGAACCATAACTTACACAAGTAACTCTTCTATCGACATCATAATTTTCGAAAGTCTTGAGGCTATGTACTGGCTAATAGTATATAACACGCATTGGGACTCAGTTGGCTTGGGTATAGCTTCATTAAATGAAGTACTAGTTTTATACTTCGAAACATTTCAATAAGCATTGTATTTTCTTTTGTGGAACTATTTATGACTAAAGTATGTTTTTATTTGTGGTGACTCCATTAGATTCTATATTTTTTTATCATATCAATCTTAATATTGATGATTGAGATTCACTTTTCACTTAGGCTAGATTTAAAAAAAAATCAAAGTTTTTTCATTCTAAACTAGCAAGTTCCATTCATGTCAGTTAACAACTTTGTCTTCTCCGATGAAGTTTAATTTGTTACATGATTTAACTCTACTTTATGAATATCCAATGACTCTTAAACACTAAAATTGATTGTTCTTACACGACTACATATGTTGATTAAATTTCATTCCTCGGGTGCATAAAAATTTTTGGATTGTCAATGACATTTGTATTAACCACTCATTGTAATGTATAAATCTACTTCACTTCCAATTTTTTTATCAACTATCAAATTTCTACTCATAATTAGTATATTGCTCTATATATGTAAAACTTAGATTATTTGGTGTTCTTAACATATTTTACAAAATATTAGATTCTTCAATTGGTTTCAGTTTTATTCTAAGTTGGTCACCGTAGACTTCCAAAAACCTTCAAAACAAATGATATTTGTGTCCCAACCACACAAAACCTCGACTGAAATAATTTTAAGTAGATATCTAGTTATACATCTCTTCAAAAAAATTATATAGCTAATATATATATATATATATATATATATATATATATATATATATATATATATATATATATATATATATATATATATATATTGGCGATGGTAAAAAACAAGTCAATGGATATTTTGTAGGAAAGTATTATATTTTTAGTATGAAATGTAGAGAGAAAATATGCTATATTTGATATTTTTAAGAGAGAATTCAACCATCCCATTAAATATTGTTTTCAGCTCTATTTATAAGATTTTTGAGATCCATGGGCTTTTCAGGTCGATCAAAGTTTTGGGTCGATCTCACAAGCCCTCAGGCCCATGAACAAACGTATTAGGCATCTAGCTGATTCATTTAGCATACTGCTTAGTCACCAAATTTAACTATTCATTTCAAACTTCCCCTCTAAACATAATTCGATCCGATCCATCTTACTGTTTAGGGCTTCCCATACAATCCGACCTCATCAACTTGCCCATTTAGCTCTTTCCGAAGAATTTCAAAAGAGCTAACATTATAAATTATTTCTGATCCATATCTAAAGGACATATATTTAGACCGTTTACAATGAAAGTTTTCAACTTTAATATTAGACAAGTCCTGAAACACGTGTCAAAGGTTTATTGGACCTACCAAACAGTTTTACCCTAGTTAATTGTACCTAGTACAAAAAGAGAAATTGGCTACATTGACTAGCCTTCTTTAATCATTACGAGATATTCATTTTCTCTAGAAAAACATTCAAGTGTTTCTTCTTCCCACTTATACGAGCACTAATGTTTCACTATTTCTATTTCTAAAGAGATAAACAGTTTTACAGCCTTCTTTCAACTCAAATTTTATTTCTTTCAATTTTTGTATGTTTATAGCTAGAACTGATTTTATCAAAGGTGGTTGGCTCAATCTGTCTGAATTGGAGGAAGAGAAAAGACACTATTGCTTCTCTAACCTTCCAAGGAGAATACAACTTCTACCACTTCTCAAGCTGTTGAAGAGAAGACTATTATTGTAGGTATTCTTGAAACAACGACCGATACTATTGCTTCTCTAACTGAGGAAAATAATTATTTTCCACCGAAAAAACCAAATCAAAAGAGGATGTTTCGCTTCCCCCGGAAATTAACGCTTTAGTAGGAAACAACCTTAAAGTCGTTGATAATAAGAATTTGTTACCTATTAATAAAATACAGTACAAGTACTATGATTCATCTAAATAGAATATGCTAAGAGTTCGACCTCAAAACTTAGTTGTGTCGAACTGTACCATTTTTGTATCTGTAACCTCATTGAAATCAAGGACTTCTTCCACTGAGGCGATCCAATCAAAGAACTCATCCGGTTCGAGAATTCCATAGAACTCTAGGATCTCAAGTCTAAATTTTGACTCCCACCGGTTGTCTGTGTTCTGATCAAAATCACTTGCTAACGGCTGCTCAAAGATATTCTCACTATAGTCTCGGGGGTAATATAGACCTCTACCATTTTCCCTGCGATGAGAAAACAAATTATGTTCTTGGCCAGTCTCTCTCAAATCCCGATAATTGGTTTCTCAAACTTGGAGCTCGAAATCCATTGCTATTGGTGTTCAACAACCTATGCACAGCATACTGCATATTCCTCATTTGGTCTCCTAATGAATTCATTTGTTCTTTCATCTTGCCAAATCGATTTTGTATCTCCTCCCAATCAACTAGTTTTGTAATGGCAAATTGGACATCGCGCGAGCGGTTCTTTTAGGCGACATATCTCCTTAACTGGTGTGGTATGAGCTCGGATGCTCTGATACCAATTATAATGGCGGTGAGGTACTAGGGAAATAACTAACAGCTAAAAGAACTCAAAAGAGAAGAAGAACAGTAGGTAAAACCCTAACCATAGGTTAAATAGTAAAAGAGACTTAGAGACATAATCTCAAAATTGAAGTAATCAAAGTTTGACTCCAAAGTAGGGTTTGAGTGCTTTTTTTATTGAAGTTCTTGAAACCTTACAAACAAATTACAGATTTTTCTCAGTATAATAAAGTAAAGCCCACCTCAATTTCAAAGCGATTGGAGTTGTACAAGTATTTTAAATAAATAAATAAGGCAAAAATAGAAAAATGCTGCAAAAATACAAAAACAAATAAATAAGGCTCTAATTACTGGATTTTTGGGCCTGAACTTCATCACCTGATATTGCCACGCGATGTTTCTGAAATTCGTTGGATTTCTCGATGCGTTCGATTTGAGTAGTCGCAATGTCTAATTCTCATAACTGAACTCCAAATAAAACTCGTTTTTCGTTTGTCCAAAAAGACTATATAGTCGGGGACTTATGCTATATATGAGTTTGACATGTACATGATAAAATTAAAATATTAAATTAATAGTAGTTTTTTGAAAAATAAAAAATATGTGTTAGCATGTTTCTTTAGATGTATTTTATTATTCACATTTAAACATGTTTAAATATTAAATGTCATTTCTTATGTGAAGATAAAAGGAATGTGAAGAGAGATACCGGTGAAGATAATCAAGAAGATTTTATAGACCCTATGACCCCATTCGGGGAGAAGAAGACGCGTTCTATTCAAATGGCAAAAGAGTATAACCCTAATGCAGTAGAGAAATCGTAAGTTTAAAATGTATTAGCTCTCTTGATGTTCATATAGCTGTGGTTCAATAAAACTCCCTTCAGAAATTTGGTAATCCCCCAGTCCTCTTATATCGTGGTTAGATGGTATGCATGGTGGGAGAGCTCAGGGTTTTTCAAAGCAGACTGCAGGAGTTCCAAGCCATCATTTACTATTGTAAGTGCCTTATCAGGTGATCTAGTTATACAACTTGTCTATTAGTTGTCATTAGAAGAATATCAGCCAGATGCTTTGTTTATAGTATTGTATCTAAGTTTCTCATTTCAAAGGTAGAATTTTGAAGTATATATTATTTTTTTGTTGCTTTCTTCAACAGAAGTAGAAATATAATTTTTTTGATAGTTTATTTTCAGATATATATATATATATATATGTTACAACTGATTTATCATTTCAGTTAGCTTTAAAATTTGGTGTACAAGTCTAATAAGCTTCAATTGAAGCTAAGAGTAGCTTATATCTATCTGCCTTTATCAGCCATGCTATGCTAAATGATTTATTGCATATCTTTTTACTTGCTCTCTCCCTCTCTCTATTGTGTTTCTCCATTTGAATTTTCTCCTCTATTGTTTTACAGGTTCTTCCTCCTCTAAATGTCACAGGAGCCTTACATATTGGCCATGCCCTGACCTCTGCTATCCAGGTTTTTTGTATCATCTTTGTCCCGTCTTCTTAACATTGAATTTGGACTTCTATAACCTATAAGCTGTTTCACGATTGTCCGTTACAAGAGAATGTGTGGATATAGTACTTATAACCTACAAGCTTATAGCTTATGATTTTTAGTTTAAATTTCATACACGATTCATTGTTCATACATCATTTTTAGTTCGTATATAACTCATGATTCTCAATTTGGATTTAATACTTTATTCACAATTCGCATTTAACAAATGATACTCGGATCATAATATAATCCTTGATTTTCTATTCGGATGTAACACACGACTTGTGACTCATGTTTCACTTATGATTTTCAATTTAATACAAAAAATTATCCGTCATTCACGTTTAACTCGTGATTTATGATTCATATTTAACTTATGATTCTCATTTCCGATATAACAAATGATTTATCATTCATGTTTAACCCCTGATTTTTTATTCATATTTAAACATTGATTTTCAATTTAGATTTACTAACGCATTAACAATTTGCATTTAACAAATAATTCTCAGTTTGAATTTAACAAATGATTCTTACTTAAAAATTAACACTTTATTTTAAATTCTTATTTGACTCATGATTCTTAGTTTGCATTTAACTCATGGTTCTCAATTTGAATTTCATGCACTATTCTCATATCATACATGATTCTCACTTCCTATATAACATTTTATTCTCAATTTGGATTTAACACTTGATTCATGATTCGCATTTAACAAATGATACTTAATTTAATATAACAAATGATCTGTCATTCGTGTTCAACCCGTGATTTATCATTTATATTTAATTAAAGAGTCTCAGTTTAGATATAACAAAAGATCCGTCATTCGTGTTTAACCCATAATTTTTTATTCATATTTAACCATTGATTCTTGATTCAGATTTAATAAGTAATTCACAATTCGTGTTTAATAAATATTTCTCAATTCAAATTTAACATATGATTCTCATTTCAGATTTCACGCATAATTTTCAATCCATGATTCTCAGTTTGCATTTAACTTATAATTCTTAGTTTAAATTTCATGATTCTCGGTTTAGATTTAACACGTATTCACAATTCTCATTTGACAAATAATACTCGGATCATATTTAACCCTTGATTTTCTATTCGGATATAACACATGACTTGTGATTCATATTTAACTTATGATTCTCAATTTAATACAAAAATGATCTGTCGTGATTCATATTTAACTTATGATTCTAAATTTAGATATAATAAATGATTTATTTAACCCGTGATTTGTGATTCATATTTAAACATCAATTTTCAATTTAGATTTAATAACTGATTTATAATTCGCGTTTAACAAATAATTATTGGTTTGAAATTAACAAATAATTCTCAGTGCAGATTTAACACTTTATTTTCAATTTTCAATTTAGATTTAATAACTGATTTATAATTCGCGTTTAACAAATAATTATTGGTTTGAATTTAACAAATGATTCTCAGTTCAAATTTAACACTTTATTTTCAATTTGTATTTGACCCATGATTCTGAGTTTGCATTTAACTCATGATTCTTGGTTTTGATTTCATACACTATTCTCATTCTCATTCTCAGATCATACACGATTCTTACTTCGTATATAACCTTTGATTCTCAATTTGGAGTTAACACTTGATTCATGATTCGCATTTAAGAAACAATACTCGAATGAGATTTATCCCTTGATTCTCATTTTGAATTTTATACACGATTAAATCTTCATAGACGATTAAATACTCGTACACGATTCTTAGTTTGTATATAGCACTTCATTTTTTGTTTGGATTTAACACTTGATTCACGATTCGCATTTAACAAATATTACTCAAATCGAATTTAACCTTTGATTTTCTATTCAGATGTAATACATGACTTATGATTCATATTTAACTTATGATGCACAATTTAATATAAAAAAATGATTTACCAGTCGCGTTTACCCCCGTGATTTATTATCTATATATAACTTATGATTCTCAGTGTAGATATAACAAATGATTTATCATTCATGTTTAACCCGTGATTTGTGATTCATATTTAACCATTGATTTTCAATTTAGATTTATTAACTGATTTATAATTCGCGTTTAGGGCTTAATTCGCGTTTTCAAATTAACAAATGATTCTCAGTTCACACTTAACACTTTATTTTCAATTCGTATTTGACCCATGATTCTTAGTTTGCTTAACTCATGATTCTCAGTTTGAATTTCATACACTATTCTCATGTCATACATGATTCTCACTTCATATATAACCCTTAATTCTCAATTTAATTTAACACTTGATTCAAGATCCACATTTAACAAATAATACTCGAATCATATTTAACCTTGGATTCCCAGTTTGAATTCCATACACGATTAACTTTTCGTACGCGATTCTTAGTTTGTGTATAACCGTTCATTCTTGGTTTGGATTTACCATTAGATTCACGATTCCCATTTAACGAATTTTACTCAGATTGGATTGAACCTTTGATTCTGTATTCGGATTTAATACACGACTTATGTGTTATTCGCCCTTAACTCGTGACTTGTGATTCATATTTAATAATTGATTATAAATTCTGATGTAATAAATGATTCGTGATTCACATTTAACCAGTAATTCTCGGTTTGGAATCCGAACTTCAGATTTAACAAATGTTTCTCAGTTCAGATTTAACATATAATTTTCGAAGTATATTTGTCTTATAATTCTCATTTCGCATTTAACTCATAATCCTCAGTTTTAATTTCATACAGGATTCTCACTTCATATATAACACTTGATTCTTACTTTGGTATTAACACTTGATTTGTGATTCACGTTTAACAAATGATACTCATATTGGAGTATAAATATTCCAGATTATATATTTTATACTTTTTATTAAATTAAATATTTTAAAAATATTTATAAAAGATATTATAGCATATATATATATATATAGGATGCGAAAGTATTTTTATCTATATATTTGTCCATAAATTTAAGAGATATATTAGTACGTACGTTTGGAAATAAAAAATCTAACTAAATACCTCAAATATATTTAAAATATATTAGAATATATATATATTTTAAAATATAAATGGAAAGAAAAATATTTTGAATTGAATATTTTTAATAGAAAATTAATTTTTATTAATTAATGTAGTGTATATATTTGATATAATAAATCTTTTGAATTAAATATTATAAATATATGGTTAGTATATGTTTTTAGTTTAATATATATATATATATGAGAGAAATTAATATTATAAAAATTAATTTTTCATTTTTATTCTCAATAGCTTGTGATGTCCATTCAATCAAGGCAACACCCAGATACATCATTTATTGTTGACGAAACCATCCTTCTCAGAGTACCAGAGCTCCAATTTAGCTTGAAACACTGCATGATAAATGACTCAGCAACTTGGAGAAGGATTGAGACTCCAGGTGGTACAAGTCTTTAAGGATTTTCCTCTTCAATGAAGCAGTAACTTTTCTTTGAGAATTGCGTAGCTGCAGCACGTGCACCGGCTATGGCTGCACCAAGTGAGGGTGATTTCGCCATAGAGATGATTTAGGTTCCGTGAGTAGACCAGAAACCGAACCGGGCTTTAATGAAAATGAAAAAAGATTTCTTGGGTCTCGAAGAGGAACAGGAAATTTGAACTTTTCCATCTAATTTAAAAAATATATTTTATATAACAAATTTAATTATAAACTGAATCTAATATTAAATATAATATATAGGTTTTCATATATATTTAATTTTAAATTAAAATCTACCTCTAAATATCCTTTTTTAATATTTTCGATACAATATTTTTTATTTAATTTTTTTTATTCATTCGAACAACTAATAATTAACAAGAAATTAGTAATAAAATATTCTATGTTTTATTTTTAGGTATTAAATTTTAGGAAATTAAATTTAACATAACTCTAACTCTCCTCCTATAAGTAATCGAGCGTTCCTTCTTTTGTTTTAGATTAGTTAAATTAGTGTTCTTAAAAAAACCATTATGGGGAGTAGTCTATCTACATCCAGGGATTTGACTATGACAAGAAATTTCAAAGGGGATTTGACTATGACAAGAAATTTCAAAGGTTAGTGTATTCATGAAAATTTTATAATTAACGTAGATTTGTATATATAGCAGTGGTCTTGAAAAAAAAATACAACTCCGTGATTCAAATATAACTCTTTTTTAGCTGATCATAATGTCTACATGAGTAGTATTTGATTCATTGACTAGGGAAATTATATATTTTTTTTTCTTGATTATCCATACGATCACGATCATCATGTTGTCGTGTTCATCGATTTACTTGTTGTTTTTAAAGTGAGATTTTTTTTTAGAAATAAGTTAGGGTTTTTTTAAGTTGGGTTACACGTTTTTATATTAAATTTACATTAGAATATCTATTAAAAGCATAGAAAAAAACTATTATCCTTAGTAGGTTTAAGACTAGCTAAAACCTGTAGAACCAAGATCATACAATTACTTATAGATACCACCATTGATCATACAATTACTTATAGATACCACCATTGTCGTCAATCACGTAGGAAATATGAAGCAATATTCGAGAACATAAGAAATTACTTACTGCTTAAAAGCATAAAAAGACAGTTTTAAGCATAAAAAGAAAGTTTTTCGAAAACATATGAACAGCCCCTATGATAGAAAAGGTCGTAGAGCCCATGCTTTCACTAGCATGGGATGTTTCGAAACCAACCCCATGGCAGTCTTATAAGAACAACATTTTAGAATTGCCAGTGGTAACATCCGATCGGAGTATGTAATGGTAATCAATAAAGGATAAATAACAATCTGTTACCTATATTGAGGTATGCTGCGGAAAGATAAAAATAGACCCAAAAAACTACAGATTAAAGTGGGTATCCTATTTTTCGGTAAAACAGTTATTCACAAACACTAATATGGTCGGTAAATTTTTTTGTAGCCAAATTGTTGCCTCCTCCATTTGGGATTCACGTGTTATGCCAAAGTGTATCCAGAATTCACGAGGAATCGGAGATGGATATTTCAAAGAGACATAAGGATATAAAAAAGCTGAATGTCAGTCACTTGAAAAGTTGGGTAATAATTTTTTTTCTCAAATTCTTAGTTTTTCTTGCATATTATTGGAAAAATTTTAAATTTTTTTTAATTATATTTTAATTATTGATTTAGGAATGGTGTCCAAAACAAACGGAGTATGACCTTCTTTTTGGTAAAAAAAAAACCAAGTGAAGCGATGAAACGCGGGCAAATTCTACATCAGAAAAAAGAAAATAAGGTAGTCAAATATTTATATTATTGTTTCTTTGATATTACTGTTGTTTGATAATAATTGTTTAACAGTATACTGGATTGAATTTGCGTACAACTTAATCATTATAGAGACATTTATGTTAATCCTAGTAGGAAGATACCAAAAGCTTCTAACAATCCTCACCGCCTTCCAACCATTCTCGATTTCATTTGCCGCTTCATAGTGGGTACCGATGAGTTGATGAACTTAAAACTAATACAGGAGCTGCCTTTGTAAGTTTTCTTTTCAAAAACAAAATAAAATCATATTTAAAGTAGGTTAAAGTTTAATGGTTTCAGATTATATATTTAAAATACAGTTTGAGTCTTTCTTGTACTGTTTTGTTTTATGCCACCTGGTGCCTTTGATGGCCGATAAAAGTAAATCTGTCGCTGATACAATCCCAGCGACAATCCAAAGAGATGTATACGTGATATATTCAATCAGATAATATATATCTATTATGTATAGAGAGATAGATAAGGTAGCTAGTAATTTCTTTGTATAACAAATGCTATTGTCATATAAATAAAATAATCTATTATGTTGTCCCATTTATGTGTGGTTATACTATCAGTGTAGGGTTTATTGACGGCATCTGGATTACGGGTAGAATTGACGAAGTTAAGATGATAGATATACCCGGAAATACAGATCCAATTCCAGTGATAGTAGAATATAAAACATGTCATACAAAATATTCTCCCAGTACAGCACAAAAACAAAATAATCGGTAAGTAAATTACTTAATGCATATTTTTTAACAAAAATATTTTTGATGTAATAATAAAAATGTTCTCCTTTAACAGATTTCAGGTGATGATGTATAAATACATGTGGGACAACATATGGGACTTTCCGACAACAACCTTCTATAAAGATTATGAATTGGGTCCGAATAGAGTTCTACCTCAGAATACGATGCATATAGTTGATGGTGTCTCATTAAAGGTGAGGTTATAAGTTTTACATCTCTATTTTATCTAAATATTAATATTACTTGATTTTTATCTTTTATTTTCTCTTACAGGTGGTAAGAGACCTAGTTGACCTTTATGTAAGCCGATGTATGAGTCTTCCCTCATCACATCATACCTCATTCGTTGAGTAAGAACATAAATACTTTAACTTTTCAAATCTGAAATTATCTCTTTTTCATAAGCCAAATACCTTATGTATCATGCATCAAATGTTATTCAGGTATGACTACGAGTTTGACAAGAGACTTAATAACGTAGACTTCGTCAACTTCGATGGGGATGGGCTCCGTACTCAAATCCGCAAAAGTCTTGAGTTTTGGAGAGGAAACGAAGACTATAACTTTTATAGGTCTGATGAGATGACGTGCAGAACGTGCCATTATAGGGAGACCTGCCCATGAAGTCCATACATTTTTGAAAAAAATATCAACGTATGAAATGGATTGTTTTATTTTTGTTTTCTACAATGTTTGGAGGCATTTTTTGAACCAACATAATCGTTTATTTTTGGAAAACTCTCGGGTATAATTTAGTTTAATGAGTCTTTTTCTCAATTTTGATGTGTCTCCACTTTTTTTATAACATTTTGTCTCTAGAATTATCCAAGTATATTTAGGGTACATGAAGATTTTTCCTACACGTAGTGGGCATCAAAATCATCAACATAATGAAACTACCAAAATTTCATTTGTTCTTGTGACAAGAGACTGTATACTGCAAACGACCATACCTGACCATTAACCTCAGCAAAAATTGAACTGGTTATCCACCACAATGGCATGCGTACCTGAACAAGATAGAACAAAACCTTATAGCTTGAGGGCATTGCAGCAGCTTTTACATAGCCAAAAGGAAAAAACTTATAACATTGCCTCACCCTATATAGTTCATTTGCCATCGCATCAGTTATCTGAGCGACAAAAGGCCGCTGAGTGCGAAAAAGCTGCAGAGATTCTTAATAGAGTTAGCATCTAGCACACTAAACCTTGTAGATTTCATTTTCGAAAGTACAAAGCAAGCGTAGCTCTACTAAAGATAGTTTGGGCTGGAGATGAGATGTCCAATTTCTATCAAATAAGTAGTGTTTATTGGCTGACATGAAAATCCTCTGAGAGACATTATCTTTTGGCAATAATTGTATGGTAATCAACTAAAAGTATTATATGAGCGATGCTGATAGACTCAAACGCTAGAATATTGTTCAGATATGATAAATAATAAAATGTTCATTAGAGTTCATACATGGTTGACAATATAACAACAAAAAATATATGTAATTGCCTTTCAGAAAGTTCACCTGTCTAGCAAGAATGTTACTCTGTTCATAGATCAAACCGACAGGCTGCAAAATATAAACAACGAGAAGTTAAGGAATACACAATATCAAAGAATTTACCCCATGTTGTAAAGCTCGGTTCTAAAAAAAGAGCCTAAAATGCCACTTACTGACTGGGGATAGCACACATCCACTATGCCATAACGGTTCTCCTACAGCTTACACAAAAAATATAAGCACTGAAGATACTATAGACATACGGGAAGAAGAATTAACTCTAACAACATGAGAGGACCAACAATTTGATAATGTGGAAAGTACAAAAATGAGATTCCAAAAATAGATTGTGGAACATACAGCTTCAGATACCCCATAAATAGTAAAAGGTAGGAGAAATACATACCCCTACTCAGTCCTCCTTGAAGGTAGGTGAAACCAAAATATTATAGCTAACATGAATAGCATCACACTTTGTTGAAGTTCCATTTGCCCGAAAGTTTCTCTTATAGATAAATTAATATGCTATTGACAAGATTATTTTAGAATGTATCCAACGACAAATAAAAGTAGGTTCAATTGGCTAATGACTAAATATGCATCAAGGAAAACAGTAAAGTCGAAAGAGCATAGACATATGCATTTAAAACTGACATAGCCAAAGTAGCACACTAAGATAACAACAAGAGCTATTCCCATGCTACAGCACCGAATATCCTCATAATAGTATTGACTTGAGCTTGGATAGCAAATGCTAGGTTTCTCTTAGTAAGATTGTCCCGGTCGTTACCAAACAAAGAACACATAAAGCAAAGTGCATTACAGTGGAGAAGAATGAACCAGCTTATAGACAAGATAGTGGACAAAAAGATCGTGTAAAGGACAGCCTGGTAATGCTGAACATTTGTATCTACTACATTGCACATAGGTTTGAGGTTTTAGAGAAAAATGTCAAAGCCGCATACTATGATAAGCTACATTCCCAATGAATACCCAATTTAACTAAAACTGGCAATTACTTTACCAAATAGATGTAAGAAACAATTCGTAAGAAAAAAAAATTCACCTGCTCGAAACCAAGTACAAGGTTAGCCCACTCAATATCCCTGGTGATGAGTAGATTTGACCGAGCCAAAAGAGGTGCAACTTGAGCCTAGTTTAGTGAAAGCAAGTCTAGTAATTCACATGCTACATGTAGCTTTTGAAAAATATGCATACACTTACTATGAGCAAGAAATTAAATGTTTCAGAAGAAACAGCAATCAATTTAAATTCCCAAGAGCAACTGTAATGCTTCCTACATCTACAAAAAATTAGATTAAATATAGTTGACTATAATACTTTTTTCTGATTTATGCTTATAACATATATAGATACTACCCAAAATACAAGAATTTGACTTCCAAAACTAGAACTTGAGGGAGAAAAAACTCGACAAAAAGATTGTAATAGAAAATTAATTAATGGCTTTACATTAACATAATCTAACAACGAATACCCAACTTTATCGTTGAATATAACGAATCAAATAGTGGAATGTCACCAAAAATAAATTAATAGCGCGAGAAAGACCAAAAATACCTCTTTCGGGGATGTTGGTTGCAAAAGACTAGACAGAGATTGGCCGACTGGTGGAATCTACAAAACCAACGCCTTCATTCAAAAATGTAAAATCTAGGGTTCAAAAATTTCAATAGAAGAACTTTTGAATTCGAGAGGAGTCTCGAAAAAACGGATAATGAATTGGCATTTCCTAAAGATCAAAAGAAGCTTGCAAGAGGGATTAGTGGAAGCATAAAAGAGAAAGAGACGTACCGCATACTGGCTCTGCTTCTTCGGTTTATGGCTTCCGGCAAAGCCATTCTATCATATGTATAGCAAATGTTGAAGGGTGGTATTTTCATTAATGAATTATGTAGTATACTTTTTATTTACTTCGCATATTTTCGTATTTGTTTTAAATAAACGAAACCTTTTATTTGATGTAGAGGGATTCGTTAAGCTTTGGTTATACTGAATACTCATCGAGTACAAAGTATAAACACACGCGATGAAAACTAATACAGCAGCTGTAAATTTAATTTTTAGGCACTGCAAAATTCTTAAGAAGCTTCGGATGAAGCCATTCGATGCAAAACTCTTACTTCAGGCATTTTTACATTAGTTTCAATTTAACCTTCAATTATTTTCATGGATATTTTTAGTTCTTTGGTAATTTCTTTTCCATCTTCCATATAAAGTTAATAATCTTATCAAGAAAAATATCCATCTAAACTTTGAATCCACGATGCTCCCATACCATTTCCAGATCACCATGTTCATGCTGCGATGCTTCTCAGATAAATAAGGTAAGTACTTTGACGAATCTTTTTCTTCCTTAGGAAGTATTCATTACCTTGTTTGGTAGCTCTAAAATCTATAGAACAATAAAAACCTGAATTTTCTTGTCACGATAAGCTACCGACCTCATATTAGAAGATTATAATTAAAAATTAGATAAGTCAATGATTTAGAGCTAATAATCTCAGTTTTCATTCTAATGTCACCCAACCTAATGCTATCAAGCAGAGTGATAGCTATCAATTGAACACGAGCCTCATAGTTATTGCATTCAAACTTCATTTCACACTTAAGAGTCCACTTCACGAGCCAATCAACAGCTTTGTTTTAGTCTCTGTATATGTGGGCTAGTATCATTCATGAAGAAATTAGACACCTACAACAGTTAAGAAGAGGTTCAAGAGTCCATATAGTTTTACATGAGGAGAGAATCTTAACTAATATTTGAAAGTCAATTTCAATATCAACTGTATTAAGGCTTTTGTTCTTACAAATTTGGAGACATCATCTAAGAGGCTCTAACCTCATACATAATAGGGGTTAGTTTGCCATATAATTTAACAAAGCCATATATAATTTCACATTTTCTATCTCTAAAGATACCCCAACCACTAGCCTCGCCATTAGGTTAACATGACCCGTCCGTGTTCAGCTTAAATATATCAGGAAGAACAGGAGACCATGTGAGGTGCATAGGCTTCTTTTTGTTCTTTAAATGATTATAGGAGCACAACTCCATTGCATTATTTTCAGCTATGGACCATTTCTCTTTCTTTAACATATTAGCATGATCAATACTATTTATTATATATCTAATATATGTAATAGAAGAGCTAGCGGAACCGGTGAACCCATTGAACTTTTTTTTATTCATGGATTGCCATATGACCCAAAAAATAATCGGAAGAATAGTTCTAGCATGGTCTTCCTTTTGAGTAGACCAGAACCATTTTCTTATAATGTGTGCAATGGTCATTTATATTTTAATCACGGCCTTAAAGATAGCAGCATAATGTGACCAAATGAGCCAGGCATAGTTACAAGATACAAACAAATGGTTGATGGTTTTAATATTGTCACCGAATTAACACTCGGACACCGTTAGAATGCGTTTTTTTTAATAATAGAGTCATTAGCTAGCCATTTGTTTATGATTCTTCAAAGAAAGAATGAGCATTTCCTAGGAGTAATATTGTTCCATATCTTTTTTTTAAAAGTTTGATTTATTGTGTTTCAATCTGATATAGTTCCATGTATCTTTAGTGTTGAAGCTACCTTCTTTATAAAGCATCCATGGTGTAATATCTTTATCCTGCTCTTTGATAATAGTTTTCTCGATTTGCTTTATGTCAGCAGTAGTTACCATGCCATTCAGCTTGTCCATATTCCATCTGTCATTGTCCCAAAACGTCTTGAATTTCTATGTTTTGGAATAGATCTCAAGACAGAACGGTTAATGTAAGTCTTTCACCATAATATGGGTGTTTACACTCCCAGTCATTAACTTTACTTATGATTTTGTTGATCAAAGGTTCATAATTCATAGCCCAATTGAGTATTTAAAGTTATTCCTAAATAGGTGGTTGGGAGACTACTGATATTGAATACAGTCTAACTAACTAGTTAAGAAATTCTGGAAGATGATAAGCTAGATGAGTTGATAATCTTTGTTTTCTCTTTATTAATAGACTAACTAGAGATATTCTGATAATTATGTAGAAAGGTACCAAGGACATCAATAGTGGAAGTAAGGCCATTGGTGAAGGTTAATATGTCATCCGCAAAAGCAAGACAAGGGATGGTGAAACAGATTTTAGATATGTATTTTATTGTTTTGTTGTTTTCATATAAGCTATTGAGACCTCTAATTAGCACCTCTTTAGATATGATAAAAAGGTTTGGGGATAGAGGATCTTCTTGCTTAATGCCCCTCCTATTTTTGAAATAACATATAACATCACCATTTATAAAGATGGAAACATAGACAAACTTAATCATTCTTTCAATAATATTGACAAAAGCATAGTTAAAACCAAAGGCATTTAGGACTTTAATGATAAAAAGGGACGTGGTCAGAGTAGGCTTTGGCTATGTGAAGCACCTTAGTTTCAGTAAATTAATCAAACCAAGCTTAATTGTAAAAGACACGGTCTAACCTTTTCCATTTGGTTTTATTTGTCCATGTGTATTTAGTGCTAACAAATCCATCATCTTCAAGTAAGTAATCTCTTATAGTATCATTGAAATCTTCAATGTTGTTTAGGCAAGTAGAGGTGTAACCTAGCTGCTCATTAGTAGATGAGATACCATTGGAGTCTCCCATTATGATCCATTGTTTGGTTGTAATGGAGATGTTTAGAGCTTGTCCCAAAGCTCATTCGGCTTCTCTCTTTGACATTTGGAATACACAATAGTAAATAAGAGACCTTTGTCTATAGTTATATAGGTGATTTAGCATGAATGCATTGATGATGGTCCATTAGAATATTAATCTTAAAGTCTTCATTCCAAAGCAGCCATATTTTTTTATTAATGTTTACTTTGAAGTGCTTAAAACCTAATTTATCAACAATATTTCATAGGTTTTCTATTTTGATAAGAGGATCTTGAATATTAATTAAGTCTATATTCTCCTTGGTTTTGATGGATTTCAACCTTCTCTGGGATGCTTTATTGCCAATTTCTTTGATATTCCAGTTGAGTATCTTTATTGTCATGAAAAGTTTGGGTTTGGAAAGCTACTAGTCTCATTGAACTGTGGAGACTTAACAATCAAGGTACCTTTCTTCCTCATATCTTTAGCTTTTTTAATTTTTTATTTAAAAAGCTTCTGGAAACCTTTATCCACCTCTCTTATATTAAGGATGAGAGAAGTTGGCAGACTACCAATGTTTTGTTGGTTAGGATTATGGTTTTCAGACACAAGGTTTTCATATTTTAAAGTTAAAGATTGGTTGAATCCATACTCAAGAGTCTGAATAGCATCAATAACTTCATCTTATCTAGTAGTATTGTTTCCTTTTTGGTGTAGAATATTTTTGTAGACCTCAATATTTTCTCTTCCTTTTACTTTTACCATGCTTGTGCTTGTTTGAGGAAATGCATAATCAGGTTCATAATGTATTGTATTATTTTATTGATGAACTATTCAATCTTTGTTTTGACTAGTATATTTCTCAGTTGTTTTACTACTAATCAAGTGTTTATCATTTTGGTCTCTTATAATTGTAGACTTGATTGTAGGGTGCCTAACTTCATTTGTCATGTTATCTATATTGATAAAGTTATCATGTTGCTTATCATCCAAACTATTCTTAACTTTAGTCTACTGTTTTTTGTAGCTCTTTTGTTTATGCCCAAGATGATGAAAGTGTCGACAATAATGTGGTAAATATTTTATAGTTAATATCCAGCCAACACCTGTCATTATCCCCAAATCCAATCCAGACATGGTATTGATTTTTCTTTGTTAAATCTAACTCAATCTAGGCATAACAAGAGTTATAAGTAACTTTATTTTTAGTCTGGAATCCAGGTCTTACAAGGTTGGCTCATGAGTAAAGCAATACAATGTATAATAGCTTTATTATAAAGGAATTCATGTAAGTTTGATATCCTAATCCAGACTAGAGTGATTAAAATTTGTTTTTAGGGTTAAATGAGGTTGTTCATTTGAATAACCTTATAAAATACTTATCAATTATCCAAACGTTCATGAACCATAACTTACACAAGTAACTCTTCTATCGACATCATAATTTTCGAAAGTGTTGAGGCTATGTACTGGCTAATAGTATATAACACGCATTGGGACTCAGTTGGCTTGGGTATAGCTTCATTAAATGAAGTACTAGTTTTATACTTCGAAACATTTAAATAAGCATTGTATTTTCTTTTGTGGAACTATTTATGACTAAAGTATGTTTTTATTTGTGGTGACTCCATTAGATTCTATATTTTTTTATCATATCAATCTTAATATTGATGATTGAGATTCACTTTTCACTTAGGCTAGATTTAAAAAAAAATCAAAGTTTTAACCTTGGATTCCCAGTTTGAATTTCATACACGATTAACTTTTCGTACGCGATTCTTAGTTTGTGTATAACCGTTCATTCTTGGTTTGGATTTAACACTAGATTCACGATTCCCATTTAACAAATTTTACTCAGATCGGATTTAACCTTTGATTCTGTATTCAGATTTAATACACGACTTATGATTAATATTTAACCTATGATTCTTAATTTAGATATAGTATATGATGTGTTATTCGCCCTTAACTCGGGACTTGTGATTCATATTTAATAATTGATTATAAATTCTGATGTAATAAATGATTCGTGATTCACATTTGACCAGTAATTCTCGGTTTGGAATCCGAACTTCAGATTTAACAAATGTTTCTCAGTTCAGATTTAACATATGATTTTCAATTTACATTTGTCTTATAATTCTCATTTCGCATTTAACTCATAATCCTCAGTTTTAATTTCATACACGATTCTCACTTCATATATAACACTTGATTCTTACTTTGGTATTAACACTTGATTTGTGATTCACGTTTAACAAATGATACTCATATTGGAGTATAAATATTCCAGATTATATATTTTATACTTTTTATTAAATTAAATATTTTAAAAATATTTATAAAAGATATTATAGCATATATATATAGGATGCGAAAGTATTTTTATCTATATATTTGTCCATAAATTTAGGAGATATTTTAGTACGTACGTTTGGAAATAAAAAATCTAACTAAATACCTCAAATATATTTAAAATATATTAGAATATATATATATTTTAAAATATAAATGGAAAGAAAAATATTTTGAATTGAATATTTTTAATAGAAAATTAATTTTTATTAATTAATGTAGTGTATATATTTGACATAATAAATCTTTTGAATTAAATATTATAAATATATGGTTAGTATATGTTTTTAGTTTAATATATATATATATATGAGAGAAATTAATATTATAAAAATTAATTTTTCATTTTTATTCTCAATAGCTTGTGATGTCCATTCAATCAAGGCAACACCCAGATACATCATTTATTGTTGACGAAACCATCCTTCTCAGAGTACCAGAGCTCCAATTTAGCTTGAAACACTGCATGATAAATGACTCAGCAACTTGGAGAAGGATTGAGACTCTAGGTGGTACAAGTCTTTAAAGATTTTCCTCTTCAATGAAGCAGTAACTTTTCTTTGAGAATTGCGTAGCTGCAGCACGTGCACCGGCTATGGCTGCACCAAGTGAGGGTAATTTCGCCATCAGAGATGATTTAGGTTCCGTGAGTAGACCAGAAACCGAACCGGGCTTTAATGAAAATGAAAAAAGATTTCTTGGGTCTGGAAGAGGAACAGGAATTTTGAACTTTTCCATCTAATTTTAAAAAATATATTTTATATAACAAATTTAATATTAAATATAATATATAGGTTTTCATATATATTTAATTTTAAATTAAAATCTACATTAAATATCCTTTTTTAATATTTTTGATACAATATTTTTTATTTAATTTTTTTTATTCATACGAACAACTAATAATTAACAAGAAATTAGTAATAAAATATTCTAAAGAAGATGTGTTTTATTTTTAGGTATTAAATTTTAGGAAATTAAATTTAACATAACTCTAACTCTCCTCCTATAAGTAATCCAGCGTTCCTTCTTTTGTTTTAGATTAGTTAAATTAGTGTTCTTAAAAAAAACCATTATAGGGAGTAGTCTATCTACAAGAAATTTCAAAGGGGATTTGACTATGACAAGAAATTTCAAAGGTTAGTGTATTCATGAAAATTAAATAATTAACGTAGATTTGTATATATAGCAGTGGTCTTGAAAAAAAAATACAACTCCGAGATTCAAATATAACTCTTTTTTTAGCTGATCATAATGTCTACATGAGTAGTATTTGATTCATTGACTAGGGCAATTATATTTTTTTTTCTTGATTATCCATACGATCACGATCATCATGTTGTCGTGTTCATCGATTTACTTGTTGTTTTTAAAGTGAGATTTTTTTTAGAAATAAGTTAGGGTTTTTTTTTTGTTGGGTTACACGTTTTTATATTAAATTTACATTAGAATATCTATTAAAATCATAGAAAAAAACTATTATCCTTAGTAGGTTTAAGACTAGCTAAAACCTGTAGAACCAAGATCATACAATTACTTATAGATACCACCATTGATCATACAATTACTTATAGATACCACCATTGTCGTCAGTCACGTAAACAGGAAATATGAAGCAATATTCGAGAACATAAGAAATTACTTACTGCTTAAAAGCATAAGCATAAAAAGACAGTTTTAAGCATAAAAAGACAGTTTTCGAAAACATATGAACAACCCCTATGATAGAAAAGGTCGTAGAGCCCATGCTTTCACTAGCATGGGATGTTTCGAAGCCAACCCCACGATCGGAGTATGTAATGGTAATCAATAAAGGAGAAATAACAATCTGTTACCTATATTGAGGTATGCCGCGGAAAGATAAAAATAGACCCAAAAAACTACAGATTAAAGTGGGTATCCTATTTTTCGGTAAAACAGTTATTCACAAACACTAATATGGTCGGTAAATTTTTTTGTAGCCAAATTGTTGCCTCCTCCATTTGGGATTCACGTGTTATGCCAAAGTGTATCCAGAAATCACGAGGAATCGGAGATGGATATTTCAAATAGACATAAGGATATAAAAAAGCTGAATGTCAGTCACTTGAAAAGTTGGGTAATAATTTTTTTTCTCAAATTCTTAGTTTTTCTTGCATATTATTGGAAAATTTTTAATTTTTTTTTAATTATATTTTAATTATTGATTTAGGAATGGTGTCCAAAACAAACGGAGTATGACCTTCTTTTTGGTAAAAAAAAACCAAGTGAAGCGATGAAACGCGGGCAAATTCTACATCAGAAAAAAGAAAATAAGGTAGTCAAATATTTATATTATTGTTTCTTTGATATTACTGTTGTTTGATAATAATTGTTTAACAGTATACTAGATTGAATTTGCGTACAACTTAATCATTACAGAGACATTTATGTTAATCCTAGTAGGAAGATACCAAAAGCTTCTAACAATCCTCACCGCCTTCCAACCATTCTCGATTTCATTTGCCGCTTCATAGTGGGTACCGATGAGTTGATGAACTTAAAACTAATACACGAGCTGCCTTTGTAAGTTTTCTTTTCAAAAACAAAATAAAATCATATTTAAAGTAGGTTAAAGTTTAATGGTTTCGGATTATATATTTAAAATACAGTTTGAGTCTTTCTTGTACTGTTTTGTTTTATGCCACCCAGTGCCTTTGATGGCCGATAAAAGTAAATTTGTCGCTGATACAATCCCAGCGACAATCCAAAGAGATGTATACGTGATATTTTCAATCAGATAATATATATCTATTATGTATAGAGAGATAGATAAGGTAGCTAGTAATTTCTTTGTATAACAAATGCTATTGTCATATAAATAAAATAATCTATTATGTTGTCCCATTTATGTGTGGTTATACTATCAGTGTAGGGTTTATTGACGGCATCTGGATTACGGGTAGAATTGACGAAGTTAAGATGATAGATATACCCGGAAATACAGATCCAATTCCAGTGATAGTAGAATATAAAACATGTCATACAAAATATTCTCCCAGTACAGCACAAAAACAATATAATCGGTAAGTAAATTACTTAATGCATATTTTTTAACAAAAATATTTTTGATGTAATAATAAAAATGTTATCCTTTAACAGATTTCAGGTGATGATGTATAAATACATGTGGGACAACATGTGGGACTTTCCGACAGCAACCTTCTATACAGATTATGAATTGGATCCGAATAGAGTTCTACCTCAGAATACAATGCATATAGTTGATGGTGTCTCATTAAAGGTGAGGTTATAAGTTTTACATCTCTATTTTATCTAAATTATAATATTACTTGATTTTTATCTTTTATTTTCTCTTACAAGTGGTAAGAGACCTAGTTGACCTTTATGTAAGCCGATGTATGAGCCTTCCCTCATCACATCATACCTCATTCGTTGAGTAAGAACATAAATACTTTAACTTTTCAAATCTGAAATTATCTCTTTTTCATAAGCCAAATACCTTATGTATCATGCATCAAATGTTATTCAGGTATGACTACGAGTTTGACAAGAGACTTAATAACGTAGATTTCGTCAACTTCGATGGGGATGGGCTCCGTACTCAAATCCGCAAAAGTCTTGAGTTTTGGAGAGGAAACGAAACTATAACTTTTATAGGTCTGATGAGATGACGTGCAGAACGTGCCATTATAGGGAGACCTGCCCAGGAAGTCCATACATTTTTGAAAAAAATATTAACGTATGAAATGGATTGTTTTATTTTTGTTTTCTACAATGTTTGGAGGCATTTTTTGAACCAACATAATCGTTTATTTTTGGAAAACTCTCGGGTATAATTTAGTTTAATGAGTCTTTTGCTCAATTTTGATGTGTCTCCACTTTTTTTATAACATTTTGTCTCTAGAATTATCCAAGTATATTTAGGGTACATGAAGATTTTTCCTACACGTAGTGGGCATCAAAATCATAAACATAATGAAACTACCAAAATTTCATTTGTTCTTGTGACAAGAGACTGTATACTGCAAACGACCATACCTGACCATTAACCTCAGCAAAAATTGAACTGGTTATCCACCACAATGGCCTGCGTACCTGAACAAGATAGAACAAAACCTTATAGCTTGAGGGCATTGCAGCAGCTTTTACATAGCCAAAAGGAAAAAACTTATAACATTGCCTCACCCTATATAGTTCATTTGCCATCGCATCAGTTATCTGAGCGACAAAAGGCCGCTGAGTGCGAAAAAGCTGCAGAGATTCTTAATAGAGTTAGCAGCTAGCACACTAAACCTTGTAGATTTCATTTTCGAAAGTACAAAGCAAGCGTAGCTCTACTAAAGATAGTTTGGGCTGGAGATGAGATGTCCAATTTCTATCAAATAAGTAGTGTTTATTGGCTGACATGAAAATCCTCTGAGGGACATTATCTTTTGGCAATAATTGTATGGTAATCAACTAAAAGTATTATATGAGCGATGCTGATAGACTCAAACGCTAGAATATTGTTCAGATATGATAAATAATAAAATGTTCATTAGAGTTCATACATGGTTGACAATATAACAACAAAAAATATATGTAATTGCCTTTCAGAAAGTTCACCTGTCTAGCAAGAATGTTACTCTGTTCATAGATCAAACCGACAGGCTGCAAAATATAAACAACGAGAACTTAAGGAATACACAATATCAAAGAATTTACCCCATGTTGTAAAGCTCGGTTCTAAAAAAAGAGCTTAAAATGCCACTTACTGACTGGGGATAGCACACATCCACTATGCCATAACGGTTCTCCTACAGCTTACACAAAAAATATAAGAACTGAAGATACTATAGACACACGGGAAGAAGAATTAACTCTAACAACATGAGAGGACCAACAATTTGATAATGTGGAAAGTACAAAAATGAGATTCCAAAAATAGATTGTGGAACATACAGCTTGAGATACCCCATAAATAGTAAAAGGTAGGAGAAATATATACCCCTACTCAGTCCTCCTTGAAGGTAGGTGAAACCAAAATATTATAGCTAACATGAATAGCATCACACTTTGTTGAAGTTCCATTTGCTCGAAAGTTTCTCTTATAGATAAATTAATATGCTATTGACAAGAGTATTTTAGACTGTATCCAACGACAACTAAAAGTAGATTCAATTGGCTAATGACTAAATATGCATCAAGGAAAACAGTGAAGTCGAAAGAGCAGAGACATATGCATTTAAAACTGACATAGCCAAAGTAGCACACTAAGATAACAACAAGAGCTATTCCCATGCTACAGCACCGAATACCCTCATAATAGTATTGACTTGAGCTTGGATAGCAAATGCTAGGTTTCTCTTAGTAAGATTATCCCGGTCGTTACCAAACAAAGAACACATAAAGCAAAGTGCATTACAGTGGAGAAGAAGGAACCAACTTATAGACAAGATAGTGGACAAAAAGCTCGTGTAAAGGACAGCCTGGTAATGCTGAACATTTGTATCTACTACATTGCACATAGGTTTGAGGTTTTAGAGAAAAATGTCAAAGCCGCATACTATGATAAGCTACATTCCCAATGAATACCCAATTTAACTAAAACTGGCAATTACTTTACCAAATAGATGTAAGAAACAATTCGTAAGAAAAAAAAATTCACCTGCTCGAAACCAAGTACAAGGTTAGCCCACTCAATATCCCTGGTGATGAGTAGATTTGACCGAGCCAAAAGAGGTGCAACTTGAGCCTAGTTTAGTGAAAGCAAGTCTAGTAATTCACATGCTACATGTAGCTTTTGAAAAATATGCATACACTTACTATGAGCAAGAAATTAAATGTTTCAGAAGAAACTGCAATCAATTTAAATTCCCAAGAGCAACTGTAATGCTTCCTACATCTACAAAAAATTAGATTAAATATAGTTGACTATAATACTTTTTTCTGATTTATGCTTATAACATATATAGATACTACCCAAAATACAAGAATTTGACTTCCAAAACTAGAACTTGAGGGAGAAAAAACTCGACAAAAAGATTGTAATAGAAAATTAATTAATGGCTTTACATAAACATAATCTAACAACGAATACCCAACTTTATCGTTGAATATAACGAATCAAATAGTGGAATGTCACCAAAAATAAATTAATAGCGCGAGAAAGACCAAAAATACCTCTTTCGGGGATGTTGGTTGCAAAAGACTAGACAGAGATTGGCCGACTGGTGGAATCTACAAAACCAACGCCTTCATTCAAAAATGTAAAATCTAGGGTTCGAAAATTTCAATAGAAGAACTTTTGAATTCGAGAGGAGTCTCGAAAAAACGGATAATGAATTGGCATTTCCTAAAGATCAAAAGAAGCTTGCAAGAGGGATTAGTGGAAGCATAAAAGAGAAAGAGACGTACCGCATACTGGCTCTGCTTCTTCGGTTTATGGCTTCCGGCAAAGCCATTCTATCATATGTATAACAAATGTTGAAGGGTGGTATTTTCATTAATGAATTATGTAGTATACTTTTTATTTACTTCGCATATTTTCGTATTTGTTTTAAATAAACAAAACCTTTTATTTGATGTAGAGGGATTCGTTAAGCTTTGGTTATACTGAATACTCATCGAGTACAAAGTATAAACACACGCGATGAAAACTAATACAGCAGCTCTAAATTTAATTTTTAGGCACTGCAAAATTCTTAAGAAGCTTCAGATGAAGCCATTCGATGCAAAACTCTTACTTCAGGCATTTTTACATTAGTTTCAATTTAACCTTCAAATATTTTCATGGATATTTTTAGTTCTTTGGTAATTTCTTTTCCATCTTCCATATAAAGTTAATAATCTTATCAAGAAAAATATCCATCTAAACTTTGAATCCACGATGCTCCCATACCATTTCCAGATCACCATGTTCATGCTGCGATGCTTCTCAGATAAATAAGGTAAGTACTTTGACGAATCTTTTTCTTCCTTAGGAAGTATTCATTACCTTGTTTGGTAGCTCTAAAATCTATAGAACAATAAAAACCTGAATTTCCTTGTCACGATAAGCTACCGACCTCATATCAGAAGATTATAATTAAGAATTAGATAAGTCAATGATTTAGAGCTAATAATCTCAGGTTTTCATTCTAATGTCACCCAACCTAATGCTATCAAGCAGAGTGATAGCTATCAATTGAACACGAGCCTCATAGTTATTGCATTCAAACTTCATTTCACACTTAAGAGTCCACTTCACGAGCCAATCAACAGCTTTGTTTTAGTCTCTGTAAATGTGGGCTAGTACCATTCATGAAGAAATTAGACACCTACAACAGTTAAGAAGAGGTTCAAGAGTCCATATGGTTTTACATGAGGAGAGAATCTTAACTAATATTTGAAAGTCAATTTCAATATCAACTGTATTAAGGCTTTTGTTCTTACAAATTTGGAGACATCATCTAAGAGGCTCTAACCTCATACATAATAGGGGTTAGTTTGCCATATAATTTAACAAAGCCATATATAATTTCACATTTTCTATCTCTGAAGATACCCCAACCACTAGCCTCGCCATTAGGTTAACATGACCCGTCCGTGTTCAGCTTAAATATATCAGGAAGAACAGGAGACCATGTGAGGTGCATAGGCTTCTTTTTGTTCTTTAAATGATTATAGGAGCACAACTCCATTGCATTATTTTCAGCTATGGACCATTGCTCTTTCTTTAACATATTAGCATGATCAATACTATTTATTATATATCTAATATATGTAATAGAAGAGCTAGCTGAACCGGTGAACCCATTGAACTTTTTTTTATTCATGGATTGCCATATGACCCAAAAAATAATCGGAAGAATAGTTCTAGCATGGTCTTCCTTTTGAGTAGACCAGAACCATTTTCTTATAATGTGTGCAATGGTCATTTATATTTTAATCACGGCCTTAAAGATAGCAGCATAATGTGACCAAATGAGCCAGGCATAGTTACAAGATACAAACAAATGGTTGATGGTTTTAATATTGTCACCGAATTAACACTCGGACACCGTTAGAATGCGTTTTTTTTAATAATAGAGTCATTAGCTAGCCATTTGTTTATGATTTTTCAAAGAAAGAATGAGCATTTCCTAGGAGTAATATTGTTCCATATCTTTTTTTAAAAGTTTGATTTATTGTGTTTCAATCTGATATAGTTCCATGTATCTTTAGTGTTGAAGCTACCTTCTTTATAAAGCATCCATGGTGTAATATCTTTATCCTGCTCTTTGATAATAGTTTTCTCGATTTGCTTTATGTCAGCAGTAGTTACCATGCCATTCAGCTTGTCCATATTCCATCTGTCATTGTCCCAAAACGTCTTGAATTTCTATGTTTTGGAATAGATCTCAAGACAGAACGGTTAATGTAAGTCTTTCACCATAATATGGGTGTTTACACTCCCAATCATTAACTTTACTTATGATTTTGTTGATCAAAGGTTCATAATTCATAGCCCAATTGAGTATTTAAAGTTATTCCTAAATAGGTGGTTGGGAGACTACTGATATTGAATACAGTCTAACTAACTAGTTAAGAAATTCTGGAAGATGATAAGCTAGATGAGTTGATAATCTTTGTTTTCTCTTTATTAATAGACTAACTAGAGATATTCTGATAATGATGTAGAAAGGTACCAAGGACATCAATAGTGGAAGTAAGGCCATTGGTGAAGGTTAATATGTCATCCGCAAAAGCAAGACAAGGGATGGTGAAACAAATTTTAGATATGTATTTTATTGTTTTGTTGTTTTCATATAAGCTATTGAGACCTCTAATTAGCACCTCTTCAGATATGATAAAAAGGTTTGGGGATAGAGGATCTTCTTGCTTAATGCCCCTCCTATTTTTGAAATAACATATAACATCACCATTTATAAAGATGGAAACATAGACAAACTTAATCATTCTTTCAATAATATTGACAAAAGCAGAGTTAAAACCAAAGGCATTTAGGACTTTAATGATAAAAAGGGACGTGGTCAGAGTAGGCTTTGGCTATGTGAAGGACCTTAGTTTCAGTAAATTAATCAAACCAAGCTTAATTGTAAAAGACACGGTCTAACCTTTTCCATTTGGTTTTATTTGTCCATGTGTATTTAGTGCTAACAAATCCATCATCTTCAAGTAAGTAATCTCTTATAGTATCATTGAAATCTTCAATGTTGTTTAGGCAAGTAGAGGTGTAACCTAGCTGCTCATTAGTAGATGAGATACCATTGGAGTCTCCCATTATGATCCATTGTTTGGTTGTAATGGAGATGTTTAGAGCTTGTCCCAAAGCTCATTCGGCTTCTCTCTTTGACATTTGGAATACACAATAGTAAATAAGAGACCTTTGTCTATAGTTATATAGGTGATTTAGCATGAATGCATTGATGATGGTCCATTAGAATATTAATCTTAAAGTCTTCATTCCAAAGCAGCCATATTTTTTTATTAATGTTTACTTTGAAGTGCTTAAAACCTAATTTATCAACAATATTTCATAGGTTTTCTATTTTGATAAGAGGATCTTGAATATTAATTAAGTCTATATTCTCCTTGGTTTTGATGGATTTCAACCTTCTCTGGGATGCTTTATTGCCAATTTCTTTGATATTCCAGTTGAGTATCTTTATTGTCATGAAACGTTTGGATTTGGAAAGCTACTAGTCTCATTGAACCGTGGAGACTTAACAATCAAGGTACCTTTCTTCCTCATATCTTTAGCTTTTTTAATTTTTTATTTAAAAAGCTTCTGGAAACCTTTATCCACCTCGTTTATATTAAGGATGAGAGAAGTTGGCAGACTACCAATGTTTTGTTGGTTAGGATTATGGTTTTCAGACACAAGGTTTTCATATTTTAAAGTTAAAGATTGGTTGAATCCATACTCAAGAGTCTGAATAGCATCAATAACTTCATCTTATCTAGGAGTATTGTTTCCTTTTTGGTGTAGAATATTTTTGTAGACCTCAATATTTTCTCTTCCTTTTACTTTTACCATGCTTGTTCTTGTTTGAGGAAATGCATAATCAGGTTCATAATGTATTGTATTATTTTATTGATGAACTATTCAATCTTTGTTTTGACTAGTATATTTCTCAGTTGTTTTACTACTAATCAAGTGTTTATCATTTTGGTCTCTTATAATTGTAGACTTGATTGTAGGGTGCCTAACTTCATTTGTCATGTTATCTATATTGATAAAGGTATCATGTTGCTTATCATCCAAACTATTCTTAACTTTAGTCTACTGTTTTTTGTAGCTCTTTTGTTTATGCCCAAGATGATGAAAGTGTCGACAATAATGTGGTAAATATTTTATAGTTAATATCCAGCCAACACCTGTCATTATCCCCAAATCCAATCCAGACATGGTATTGATTTTTCTTTGTTAAATCTAACTCAATCTAGGCATAACAAGAGTTATAAGTAACTTTATTTTTAGTCTGGAATCCAGGTCTTACAAGGTTGGCTTATGAGTAAAGCAATACAATGTATAATAGCTTTATTATAAAGGAATTCATGTAAGTTTGATATCCTAATCCACACTAGAGTGATTAAAATTTGTTTTTAGGGTTAAAAGAGGATGTTTCGCTTCCCCCGGAAATTAACGCTTTAGTAGGAAACAACCTTAAAGTCGTTGATAATAAGAATTTGTTACCTATTAATAAAATACAGTACAAGTACTATGATTCATCTAAATAGAATATGCTAAGAGTTCGACCTCAAAACTTAGTTGTGTCGAACTGTACCATTTTTGTATCTGTAACCTCATTGAAATCAAGGACTTCTTCCACTGAGGCGATCCAATCAAAGAACTCATCCGGTTCGAGAATTCCATAGAACTCTAGGATCTCAAGTCTAAATTTTGACTCCCACCGGTTGTCTGTGTTCTGATCAAAATCACTTGCTAACGGCTGCTCAAAGATATTCTCACTATAGTCTCGGGGGTAATATAGACCTCTACCATTTTCCCTACGATGAGAAAACAAATTATGTTCTTGGCCAGTCTCTCTCAAATCCCGATAATTGGTTTCTCAAACTTGGAGCTCGAAATCCATTGATATTGGTGTTCAACAACCTATGCATAGCATACTGCATATTCCTTATTTGGTCTCCTAATGAATTCATTTGTTCTTTCATCTTGCCAAATCAATTTTGTATCTCCTCCCAATCAACTAGTTTTGTAATGGCAAATTGGACATCCCGCGAGCGGTTCTTTTAGGCGACATATCTCCTTAACTGGTGTGGTATGAGCTCGGATGCTCTGATATCAATTATAATGGCGGTGAGGTACTATGGAAATAACTAACAGCTAAAAGAACTCAAAAGAGAAGAAGAACAGTAGGTAAAACCCTAACCATAGGTTAAATAGTAAAAGAGACTTAGAGACATAATCTCAAAATTGAAGTAATCAAAGTTTGACTCCAAAGTAGGGTTTGAGTGCTTTTTTTATTGAAGTTCTTGAAACCTTACAAACAAATTACAGATTTTTCTCAGTATAATAAAGTAAAGCCCACATCAATTTCAAAGCGATTGGAGTTGTATAAGTATTTTAAATAAATAAATAAGGCAAAAATAGAAAAATGCTGAAAAAATACAAAAACAAATAAATAAGGCTCTAATTACTGGATTTTTGGGCCTGAACTTCATCACCTGATATTGCCATGCGATGTTTCTGAAATTCGTTGGGTTTCTCGATGCGTTCGATTTGAGTAGTTGCAATGTCTAATTCTCATAACTGAACGCCAAATAAAACTCGTTTTTCGTTTGTCCAAAAAGACTATATAGTCGGGGACTTATGCTATATATGAGTTTGACATGTACATGATAAAATTAAAATATTAAATTAATAGTAGTTTTTTGAAAAATAAAAAATATGTGTTAGCATGTTTCTCTAGATGTATTTTATTATTCACATTTAAACATGTTTAAATATTAAATGTCATTTCTTATGTGTCAATTATGTGAAGATAAAAGGAATGTGAAGAGAGATACCGGTGAAGATAATCAAGAAGATTTTATAGACCCTATGACCCCATTCGGGGAGAAGAAGACGCGTTCTATTCAAATGGCAAAAGAGTATAACCCTAATGCAGTAGAGAAATCGTAAGTTTAAAATGTATTAGCTCTCTTGATGTTCATATAGCCGTGGTTCAATAAAACTCCCTTTAGAAATTTGGTAATCCCCCCACTCCTCTTATATCGTGGTTAGATGGTATGCATGGTGGGAGAGCTCAGGGTTTTTCAAAGCAGACTGCAGGAGTTCCAAGCCATCATTTACTATTGTAAGTGCCTTATCAGGTGATCTAGTTATACAACTTGTCTATTAGTTGTCATTAGAAGAATATCAGCCAGATGCTTTGTTTGTAGTATTGTATCTAAGTTTCTCATTTCAAAGGTAGAATTTTGAAGTATATATTATTTTTTTGTTGCTTTCTTCAACAGAAGTAGAAATATAATTTTTTTGATAGTTTATTTTCAGATATATATATATATATATGTTACAACTGATTTATCATTTCAGTTAGCTTTAAAATTTGGTGTACAAGTCTAATAAGCTTCAATTCAAGCTAAGAGTAGCTTATATCTGTCTGCCTTTATCAGCCATGCTATGCTGAATGATTTATTGCATATCATTTTACTTGCTCTCTCCCTCTCTCTATTGTGTTTCTCCATTTGAATTTTCTCCTCTATTGTTTTACAGGTTCTTCCTCCTCCAAATGTCACAGGAGCCTTACATATTGGCCATGCCCTGACCTCTGCTATCCAGGTTTTTTGTATCATCTTTGTCCCGTCTTCTTAACATTGAATTTGGACTTCTATAACCTATAAGCTGTTTAACAATTGTCCGTTACAAGAGAATGTGTGGATATAGTACTTATAACCTACAAGCTTATAGCTTATGATTTTTAGTTTAAATTTCATACACGATTCATTGTTCATACATCATTTTTAGTTCGTATATAACTCATGATTCTCAATTTGGATTTAATACTTTATTCACAATTCGCATTTAACAAATGATACTCGGATCATAATATAATCCTTGATTTTCTATTCGGATGTAACACACGACTTGTGATTCATGTTTCACTTATGATTTTCAATTTAATACAAAACATTATCCGTCATTCACGTTTAACTCGTGATTTATGATTCATATTTAACTTATGATTCTCATTTCCGATATAACAAATGATTTATCATTCATGTTTAACCCCTGATTTTTTATTCATATTTAAACATTGATTTTCAATTTAGATTTAATAACTCATTAACAATTTGCATTTAACAAATAATTCTCAGTTTGAATTTAACAAATGATTCTTAGTTAAAAATTAACACTTTATTTTAAATTCTTATTTGACTCATGATTCTTAGTTTGCATTTAACTCATGGTTCTCAATTTGAATTTCATACACTATTCTCATATTATACATGATTCTCACTTCCTATATAACCTTTTATTCTCAATTTGGATTTAACACTTGATTCATGATTCGCATTTAACAAATGATACTTAATTTAATATAACAAATGATCTGTCATTCGTGTTCAACCCGTGATTTATCATTTATATTTAATTAAAGATTCTCAGTTTAGATATAACAAAAGATCCGTCATTCGTGTTTAACCCGTAATTTTTTATTCATATTTAACCATTGATTCTTGATTCAGATTTAATAAGTGATTCACAATTCGTGTTTAATAAATATTTCTCAATTCAAATTTAACATATGATTCTCATTTCAGATTTCACGCATAATTTTCAATCCATGATTCTCAGTTTGCATTTAACTTATAATTCTTAGTTTAAATTTCATGATTCTCGGTTTAGATTTAAGACGTATTCACAATTCTCATTTGACAAATGATACTCGGATCATATTTAACCCTTGATTTTCTATTCGGATATAACACATGACTTATGATTCATATTTAACTTATGATTCTCAATTTAATACAAAAATGATCTGTCATTCACGTGATTTGTGATTCATATTTAACTTATGATTCTAAATTTAGATATAATAAATGATTTATTTAACCCGTGATTTGTGATTCATATTTAAACATCAATTTTCAATTTAGATTTAATAACTGATTTACAATTCGCGTTTAACAAATAATTATTGGTTTGAAATTAACAAATAATTCTCAGTGCAGATTTAACACTTTATTTTGGAATGGTGTCCAAAACAAACGGAGTATGACCTTCTTTTTGGTAAAAGAAAACCAAGTGAAGAGATGAAACGTGGGCAAATTCTACATCAGAAAAAAGAAAATAAGGTAGTCAAATATTTATATTATTGTTTCTTTGATATTACTGTTGTTTGATAATAATTGTTTAACAGTATACTGGATTGAATTTGCGTACAGCTTAATCATTACAGAGACATTTATGTTAACCCTAGTAGGAAGATACCAAAAGCTTCTAACAATCCTCACCGCCTTCCAACCATTCTCGATTTCATTTGCCGCTTCATAGTGGGTACCGATGAGTTGATGAACTTAAAACTAATACAGGAGCTGCCTTTGTAAGTTTTCTTTTCAAAAACAAAATAAAATCATATTTAAAGTAGGTTAAAGTTTAATGGTTTCGGATTATATATTTAAAATACAGTTTGAGTCTTTCTTGTACTGTTTTGTTTTATGCCACCTGGTGCCTTTGATGGCCGATAAAAGTAAATCTGTCGCTGATACAATCCGAGCGACAATCCAAAGAGATGTATACGTGATATTTTCAATCAGATAATATATATCTATTATGTATAGAGAGATAGATAAGGTAGCTAGTAATTTCTTTGTATAACAAATGCTATTGTCATATAAATAAAATAATCTATTATGTTGTCCCATTTATGTGTGGTTATACTATCAGTGTAGGGTTTATTGACGGCATCTGGATTACGGGTAGAATTGACGAAGTTAAGATGATAGATATACCCGGAAATACAGATCCAATTCCAGTGATAGTAGAATATAAAACATGTCATACAAAATATTCTCCCAGTACAGCACAAAAACAAAATAATCGGTAAGTAAATTACTTAATGCATATTTTTTAACAAAAATATTTTTGATGTAATAATAAAAATGTTCTCCTTTAACAAATTTCAGGTGATGATGTATAAATACATGTGGGACAACATGTGGGACTTTCGGACAGCAACCTTCTATAAAGATTATGAATTGGATCCGAATAGAGTTCTACCTCAGAATACAATGCATATAGTTGATGGTGTCTCATTAAAGGTGAGGTTATAAGTTTTACATCTCTATTTTATCTAAATATTAATATTACTTGATTTTTATCTTTTATTTTCTCTTACAGGTGGTAAGAGACCTAGTTGACCTTTATGTAAGCCGATGTATGAGTCTTCCCTCATCACATCATACCTCATTCGTTGAGTAAGAACATAAATACTTTAACTTTTCAAATCTGAAATTATCTCTTTTTCATAAGCCAAATACCTTATGTATCATGCATCAAATGTTATTCAGGTATGACTACGAGATGTATGAAACTACCAAAATTTCATATGTTCTTGTGACAAGAGACTGTATACTGCAAACGACCATACCTGACCATTAACCGCAGCAAAAATTGAACTGGTTATCCACCACAATGGCCTGCGTACCTGAACAAGATAGAACAAAACCTTATAGCTTGAGGGTATTGCAGCAGCTTTTACATAGCCAAAAGGAAAAAACTTATAACATTGCCTCACCCTATATAGTTCATTTTCCATCGCATCAGTTATCTGAGCGACAAAAGGCTGCTGAGTGCGAAAAAGCTGCAGAGATTCTTAATAGAGTTAGCAGCTAGCACACTAAACCTTGTAGATTTCATTTTCGCAAGTACAAAGCAAGCGTAGCTCTACTAAAGATAGTTTGGGCTGGAGATGAGATGTCCAATTTCTATCAAATAAGTAGTGTTTATTGGCTGACATGAAAATCCTCTGAGAGACATTATCTTTTGGCAATAATTGTATGGTAATCAACTAAAAGTATTATATGAGCGATGATGATAGGCTCAAACGCTAGAATATTGTTCAGATATGATAAATAATAAAATGTTCATTAGAGTTCATACATGGTTGACAATATAACAACAAAAAATATATGTAATTGCCTTTCAGAAAGTTCACCTGTCTAGCAAGAATGTTACTTTGTTCATAGATCAAACCGACAGGCTGCAAAATATAAACAACGAGAACTTAAGGAATACACAATATTAAAGAATTTACCCCATGTTGTAAAGCTCGGTTCTAAAAAAAGAGCTTAAAATGCCACTTACTGACTGGGGATAGCACACATCCACTATGCCATAACGGTTCTCCTACAGCTTACACAAAAATTATAAGCACTGAAGATACTATAGACACACGGGAAAAAGAATTAACTCTAACAACATAAGAGGACCAACAATTTGATAATGTGGAAAGTACAAAAATGAGATTCCAAAAATAGATTGTGGAACATACAGATTGAGATACCCCATAAATAGTAAAAGGTAGGAGAAATATATACCCCTACTCAGTCCTCCTTAAAGGTAGGTGAAACCAAAATATTATAGCTAACATGAATAGCATCACACTTTGTTGAAGTTCCATTTGCCCGAAAGTTTCTCTTATAGATAAATTAATATGCTATTGACAAGAGTATTTTAGACTGTATCCAACGACAACTAAAAGTAGATTCAATTGGCTAATGACTAAATATGCATCAAGGAAAACAGTGAAGTCGAAAGAGCAGAGACATATGCATTTAAAACTGACATAGCCAAAGTAGCACACTAAGATAACAACAAGAGCTATTCCCATGCTACAGCACCGAATATCCTCATAATAGTATTGACTTGAGCTTGGATAGAAAATGCTAGGTTTCTCTTAGTAAGATTGTCCCGGTCGTTACCAAACAAAGAACACATAAAGCAAAGTGCATTACAGTGGAGAAGAAGGAACCAGCTTATAGACAAGATAGTGGACAAAAATCTCGTGTAAAGGACAGCCTGGTAATGCTGAACATTTGTATCTACTACATTGCACATAGGTTTGAGGTTTTAGAGAAAAATGTCAAAGACGCATACTATGATAAGATACATTCCCAATGAATACCCAATTTAACTAAAACTGGCAATTACTTTACCAAATAGATGTAAGAAACAATTCGTAAGAAAAAAAATTCACCTGCTCGAAACCAAGTACAAGGTTAGCCCACTCAATATCCCTGGTAATGAGCAGATTTGACCGAGCCAAAAGAGGTGCAACTTGAGCCTAGTTTAGTGAAAGCAAGTCTAGTAATTCACATGCTACAAGTAGCTTTTGAAAAATATGCATACACTTACTATGAGCAAGAAATTAAATGTTTCAGAAGAAACTGCAATCAATTTAAATTCCCAAGAGCAACTGTAATGCTTCCTACATCTACAAAAAATTAGATTAAATATAGTTGACTATAATACTTTTTCTGATTTATGCTTATAACATATATAGATACTACCCAAAATACAAGAATTTGACTTCCAAAACTAGAACTTGAGGGAGAAAAAACTCGACAAAAAGATTGTAATAGAAAATTAATTAATGGCTTTACATAAACATAATCTAACAACGAACACCCAACTTTATCGTTGAATATAACGAATCAAATAGTGGAATGTCACCAAAAATAAATTAATAGTGCGAGAAAGACAAAAAATACCTCTTCCGGGGATGTTGGTTGCAAAAGAGTAGACAGAGATTGGCCGACTGGTGCAATCTACAAAACCAACGCCTTCATTCAAAAATGTAAAATCTAGGGTTCAAAAATTTCAATAGAAGAACTTTTGAATTCGAGAGGAGTCTCGAAAAAACGGATAATGAATTGGCATTTCCTAAAGATCAAAAGAAGCTTGCAAGAGGGATTAGTGGAAGCATAAAAGAGAAAGAGACGTACCGCATACTGGCTCTGCTTCTTCGGTTTATGGCTTCCGGCAAAGCCATTCTATCATATGTATAACAAATGTTGAAGGGTGGTATTTTCATTAATGAATTATGTAGTATACTTTTTATTTACTTTGCATATTTTCGTATTTGTTTTAAATAAACGAAACCTTTTATTTGATGTAGAGGGATTCGTTAAGCTTTGGTTATACTGAATACTCATCGAGTACAAAGTATAAACACACGCGATGAAAACTAATACAGCAGCTCTAAATTTAATTTTTAGGCACTGCAAAATTCTTAAGAAGCTTCAGATGACGCCATTCGATGCAAAACTCTTACTTCAGGCATTTTTACATTAGTTTCAATTTAACCTTCAATTATTTTCATGGATATTTTTAGTTCTTTGGTAATTTCTTTTCCATCTTCCATATAAAGTTAATAATCTTATCAAGAAAAATATCCATCTAAACTTTGAATCCACGATTCTCCCATATCATTTCCAGATCACCATGTTCATGCTGCGATGCTTCTCAGATAAATAAGGTAAGTACTTTGACGAATCTTTTTCTTCCTTAGGAAGTATTCATTACCTTGTTTGGTAGCTCTAAAATCTATAAAACAATAAAAACCTAGAATTTGCTTGTCACGATAAGCTACCGACCTCATATTAGAAGATTATAATTAAGAATTAGATAAGTCAATGATTTATAGCTAATAATCTCAGGTTTTCATTCTAATGTCACCCAACCTAATGCTATCAAGCAGAGTGATAGCTATCAATTAAACACGAGCCTCATAGTTATTGCATTCAAACTTCATTTCACACTTAAGAGTCCCCTTCACGAGCCAATCAACAGCTTTGTTTTAGTCTCTGTATATGTGGGCTAGTACCATTCATGAAGAAATTAGACACCTACAACAGTTAAGAAGAGGTTCAAGATTCATATGGTTTTACATGACGAGAGAAGCTTAACTAATATTTGAAAGTCAATTTCAATATCAACTGTATTAAGGCTTTTGTTCTTACAAATTTGGAGACATCATCTAAGAGGCTCTAACCTCATACATAATAGGGGTTAGTTTGCCATATAATTTAACAAAGCCATATATAATTTCACATTTTCTATCTCTGAAGATACCCCAACCACTAGCCTCGCCATTAGGTTAACATGACCCGTCCGTGTTCAGCTTAAATATATCAGGAAGAACAGGAGACCATGTGAGGTACATATGCTTCTTTTTGTTCTTTAAATGATTATAGGAGCACAACTCCATTGCATTATTTTCAGCTATGGACAATTTCTCTTTCTTTAACATATTAGCATGATCAATACTATTTATTATATATCTAATATATGTAATAGAAGAGCTAGCTGAACCAGTGAACCCATTGAACTTTTTTTTATTCATGCATTGCCATATGACCCAAAAAATAATCGGAAGAATAGTTCTAGCATGGTCTTCCTTTTGAGTAGACCAGAACCATTTTCTTATAATGTGTGCAATGGTCATTTATATTTTAATCACGGCCTTAAAGATAGAAGCATAATGTGACCAAATGAGCCAGGCATAGTTACAAGATACAAACAAATGGTTGATGGTTTTAATATTGTCACCGAATTAACACTCGGACACCGTTAGAATGCGTTTTTTTTAATAATAGAGTCATTAGCTAGCCATTTGTTTATGATTCTTCAAAGAAAGAATGAGCATTTCCTAGGAGTAATATTGTTCCATATCTTTTTTTAAAAGTTTGATTTATTGTGTTTCAATCTGATATAGTTCCATGTATCTTTAGTGTTGAAGCTACCTTCTTTATAAAGCATCCATGGTGTAATATCTTTATCCTGCTCTTTGATAATAGTTTTCTCGATTTGCTTTATGTCAGCAGTAGTTACCATGCCATTCAGCTTGTCCATATTCCATCTGTCATTGTCCCAAAACGTCTTGAATTTCTATGTTTTGGAATAGATCTCAAGACAGAACGGTTAATGTAAGTCTTTCACCATAATATGGGTGTTTACACTCCCAATCATTAACTTTACTTATGATTTTGTTGATCAAAGGTTCATAATTCATAGCCCAATTGAGTATTTAAAGTTATTCCTAAATAGGTGGTTGGGAGACTACTGATATTGAATACAGTCTAACTAACTAGTTAAGAAATTCTGGAAGATGATAAGCTAGATGAGTTGATAATCTTTGTTTTCTCTTTATTAATAGACTAACTAGAGATATTCTGATAATGATGTAGAAAGGTACCAAGGACATCAATAGTGGAAGTAAGGCCATTGGTGAAGGTTAATATGTCATCCGCAAAAGCAAGACAAGGGATGGTGAAACAAATTTTAGATATGTATTTTATTGTTTTGTTGTTTTCATATAAGCTATTGAGACCTCTAATTAGCACCTCTTCAGATATGATAAAAAAGTTTGGGGATAGAGGATCTTCTTGCTTAATGCCCCTCCTATTTTTGAAATAACATATAACATCACCATTTATAAAGATGGAAACATAGACAAACTTAATCATTCTTTCAATAATATTGACAAAAGCAGAGTTAAAACCAAAGGCATTTAGGACTTTAATGATAAAAAGAGACGTGGTCAGAGTAGGCTTTGGCTATGTGAAGCACCTTAGTTTCAGTAAATTAATCAAACCAAGCTTAATTGTAAAAGACACGGTCTAACCTTTTCCATTTGGTTTTATTTGTCCATGTGTATTTAGTGCTAACAAATCCATCATCTTCAAGTAAGTAATCTCTTATAGTATCATTGAAATCTTCAATGTTGTTTAGGCAAGTAGAGGTGTAACATAGCTGCTCATTAGTAGATGAGATACCATTGGAGTCTCCCATTATGATCCATTGTTTGGTTGTAATGGAGATGTTTAGAGCTTGTCCCAAAGCTCATTCGGCTTCTCTCTTTGACATTTGGAATACACAATAGTAAATAAGAGACCTTTGTCTATAGTTATATAGGTGATTTAGCATGAATGCATTGATGATGGTCCATTAGAATATTAATCTTAAAGTCTTCATTCCAAAGCAGCCATATTTTTTTATTAATGTTTACTTTGAAGTGCTTAAAACCTAATTTATCAACAATATTTCATAGGTTTTCTATTTTGATAAGAGGATCTTGAATATTAATTAAGTCTATATTCTCCTTGGTTTTGATGGATTTCAACCTTCTCTGGGATGCTTTATTGCCAATTTCTTTGATATTCCAGTTGAGTATCTTTATTGTCATGAAACGTTTGGGTTTGGAAAGCTACTAGTCTCATTGAACCGTGGAGACTTAACAATCAAGGTACCTTTCTTCCTCATATCTTTAGCTTTTTTAATTTTTTATTTAAAAAGCTTCTGGAAACCTTTATCCACCTCGTTTATATTAAGGATGAGAGAAGTTGGCAGACTACCAATGTTTTGTTGGTTAGGATTATGGTTTTCAGACACAAGGTTTTCATATTTTAAAGTTAAAGATTGGTTGAATCCATACTCAAGAGTCTGAATAGCATCAATAACTTCATCTTATCTAGGAGTATTGTTTCCTTTTTGGTGTAGAATATTTTTGTAGACCTCAATATTTTCTCTTCCTTTTACTTTTACCATGCTTGTTCTTGTTTGAGGAAATGCATAATCAGGTTCATAATGTATTGTATTATTTTATTGATGAACTATTCAATCTTTGTTTTGACTAGTATATTTCTCAGTTGTTTTACTACTAATCAAGTGTTTATCATTTTGGTCTCTTATAATTGTAGACTTGATTGTAGGGTGCCTAACTTCATTTGTCATGTTATCTATATTGATAAAGGTATCATGTTGCTTATCATCCAAACTATTCTTAACTTTAGTCTACTGTTTTTTGTAGCTCTTTTGTTTATGCCCAAGATGATGAAAGTGTCGACAATAATGTGGTAAATATTTTATAGTTAATATCCAGCCAACACCTGTCATTATCCCCAAATCCAATCCAGACATGGTATTGATTTTTCTTTGTTAAATCTAACTCAATCTAGGCATAACAAGAGTTATAAGTAACTTTATTTTTAGTCTGGAATCCAGGTCTTACAAGGTTGGCTTATGAGTAAAGCAATACAATGTATAATAGCTTTATTATAAAGGAATTCATGTAAGTTTGATATCCTAATCCACACTAGAGTGATTAAAATTTGTTTTTAGGGTTAAATGAGGTTGTTCATTTGAATAACCTTATAAAATACTTATCAATTATCCAAACGTTCATGAACCATAACTTACACAAGTAACTCTTCTATCGACATCATAATTTTCGAAAGTCTTGAGGCTATGTACTGGCTAATAGTATATAACACGCATTGGGACTCAGTTGGCTTGGGTATAGCTTCATTAAATGAAGTACTAGTTTTATACTTCGAAACATTTCAATAAGCATTGTATTTTCTTTTGTGGAACTATTTATGACTAAAGTATGTTTTTATTTGTGGTGACTCCATTAGATTCTATATTTTTTTATCATATCAATCTTAATATTGATGATTTAGATTCACTTTTCACTTAGGCTACATTTTAAAAAAAAAAATCAAAGTTTTAACCTTGGATTCCCAGTTTGAATTTCATACACGATTAACTTTTCGTACGCGATTCTTAGTTTGTGTATAACCGTTCATTCTTGGTTTGGATTTAACACTAGATTCACGATTCCCATTTAACGAATTTTACTTAGATCGGATTTAACCTTTGATTCTGTATTCAGATTTAATACACGACTTATGATTCATATTTAACCTATGATTCTCAATTTAGATATAGTATATGATGTGTTATTCGCCCTTAACTCGTGACTTGTGATTCATATTTAATAATTGATTATAAATTCTGAAGTAATAAATGATCCGTGATTCACATTTAACCAGTAATTCTCGGTTTGGAATCCGAACTTCAGATTTAACAAATGTTTCTCAGTTCAGATTTAACATATGATTTTCAATTTACATTTGTCTTATAATTCTCATTTCGCATTTAACTCATAATCCTCAGTTTTAATTTCATACACGATTCTCACTTCATATATAACACTTGATTCTTACTTTGGTATTAACACTTGATTTGTGATTCACGTTTAACAAATGATACTCATATTGGAGTATAAATATTCCAGATTATATATTTTATACTTTTTATTAAATTAAATATGTTAAAAATATTTATAAAAGATATTATAGCATATATATATAGGATGCGAAAGTATTTTTATCTATATATTTGTCCATAAATTTAAGAGATATTTTAGTACGTACGTTTGGAAATAAAAAATCTAACTGAATACCTCAAATATATTTGAAATATATTAGAATATATATATATATATATATATATATTTTAAAATATAAATGGAAAGAAAAATATTTTGAATTGAATATTTTTAATAGAAAATTAATTTTTATTAATTAATGTAGTGTATATATTTGACATAATAAATCTTTTGAATTAAATATTATAAATATATGGTTAGTATATGTTTTTAGTTTAATATATATATATGAGAGAAATTAATATTATAAAAATTAATTTTTCATTTTTATTCTCAATAGCTTGTGATGTCCATTCAATCAAGGCAACACCCAGATACATCATTTATTGTTGACGAAACCATCCTTCTCAGAGTACCAGAGCTCCAATTTAACTTGAAACACTGCATGATAAATGACTCAGCAACTTGGAGAAGGATTGAGACTCCAGGTGGTACAAGTCTTTAAAGATTTTCCTCTTCAATGAAGCAGTAACTTTTCTTTGAGAATTGCGTAGCTGCAGCACGTGCACCGGCTATGGCTGTACCAAGTGAGGGTGATTTCGCCATCAGAGATGATTTAGGTTCCGTGAGTAGACCAGAAACCGAACCGGGCTTTAATGAAAATGAAAAAAGATTTCTTGGGTCTGGAACAGGAACAGGAAATTTGACCTTTTCCATCTAATTTTAAAAAATATATTTTATATAACAAATTTAATTATAAACTGAATCTAATATTAGATATAATATATAGGTTTTCATATATATTTAATTTTAAATTAAAAGCTACCTCTAAATATCCTTTTTTAATATTTTCGATACAATATTTTTTATTTAATTTTTTTTATTCATACGAACAACTAATAATTAGGAAAGCTTGGCTTCTCTCTCAAGAAAGGTCCAAGAATTGAGATTGTTTCTTAATCTTTAAGAAACTCCACCACTGTTTCTCATCACTGAATTAACAAGACATTGCTATCTCTACTACTGCTTCTCATCATCATCAACAACTGCTGCAAATAAGTGTAAATCATAGCCTTAACAGGCTCTGCCTGTTTCGGGTTTGAATCATGAACTTGGATATGCAAGGAAATGAATTCCCACCATTGAATGGCAAGACTCCTGCTGCGGAATCGAACATAGTTACAAAGGATAGGCGCTTCTCTGATGTCGTTATGGAAAAGAGTGTGGAATCTGTTTTCAAATCGGAAGTAAAGAAGTATGATGACCACAATGTTGTTCGTTTTGAAAAAAGTGTAAAGAACAGCCTACGTTCTCAATCAAGAACCACTTTAATATGCAAATTCAATGACGGTATTCCTAAACGACAAGCGTTTCAAGCATTTCTTGATTCCTTTAAGTTCAAGGGTGCTTTTTCATACGTAACAATAGACTCTAGACAAATTCGGGTGGAGTTTTCGGTATTGGCTGATGCTGGCAGGCTCTGGGTGAGTAGGTTTTGGAAAGTCGAGGGAAAGATGATGCGTGTGGTTAAATGGTGTCCGTACAGTTCAAGAAACTTCGAGTGTCCTATTGCGCTACTATGGGTTAGATTCGAAAAAGTTCAGGAATTCATGTACAATATTGCAGTGATTAATGAACTTGCTTCTTCGCTTGGGTTTGTGCATCATGTTGTCATCCCTGAAGTTAACAGGACAAACTGGAATGCGTGTTTTGCCCTAATTGAAGTTGATGTTTCAACTCAACTTAAGAGAAAATTGAAGATAGAGTTTGGTGATGGTGAAGTGTTTAACATTAACGTCAGCTATAAAAATGCACCAGCATACTGCAATTCTTGTCATCACATTGGGCATGATCCTGATAAATGCAAAAAGAATATTGTAATGGTTTCCAGTATTGTGAAAGAAAGTGTTAAAGAAAGTGTAGAAGAGAATAGAAATGGAAACTGTGGTGATATTGAAAGAAACTGTGTTCTGAATGATTCATTACAGGAAAAAGAAAATACTAATAAGGATTCTAGACCTTCAAAGGTTGAAACATTCACACATGTTTACAGAAGAAAATTAAAGTCAATAATCACTAAGAAAGATAGGACTTCAGTGTCTTGTCCGTCCACAAATGTTGTTAGTCCAGTAAGAGTGAGTTCCTCTAATGAACCTGATATCATCAGTGCTCTTCAGCATCTTGAAGATGAAGAGAACTGTCAGAATCAGATTTCCCCTCAAGTTGGTAGAGCAGGAAGTTACAATCCTTCGCCAAAAACAAGTTCAAATGTCCCTGATCAAGATTTTGAAGATGTTATCTTAAGAAAGATTAAATCTGCCAACAGAAGTAGTAACTCTAATAGGTTGTCTATAAGCTCTCTTAGAAAGAGAGGAAAGGTTCTAAAAGACTCAAAATCTGATAATGATTAAGTTCCTAAGCTGGAATGCAAGGGGAGTGAATAACAATCCTACAGTAGCTAGGCTAAAGTTCATTATAAACCAGGTGAAAGTCAAATTTGTTGCAATACAGGAGCCTATGGCTTGGACTGATAAAATGGAGCATGTTACTAAAAGAATTGGTTTTGATCAGTGTGTGGCAAACATATCTAATAAGCTATGGATGCTTTGGTCTAATGAAGTGAATGTTTCAGTAATTTAGGATCAGGAACAATTTTTACATGTTATGATTAATCATGCTGATTTTAATGGTTGTTTCACTTCTATATATGCAAAAAATTCTAGATTACATAGGAAAGTACTCTGGAGTCAGCTTAGCAACATCACCTGTGAAGTTCCTTGGATTCTAGCTGGAGATTTCAATACCATAAGATGTCCTGATGATCAACTATGCTGCTTGAACTATGATGCAAATGGAGCTGATGACTTTAATGACTTCATAAGAAATAGTAACTTTGAAGTACCTGGACACACTGGATCACGTTATACATGGAGTAACAATAAAGCTTGGAAAAGATTAGATTGGGTACTCTCCAATCAAAACATGCTTAATGGTCTCAGTTTACAGGTTTGCCACATGGTCAGAACTTGTTCTGACCATGCACCTCTCTTACTTTCAATTAAAAAAGACACTAATACAGTTAAGAAGGGGTCTTTTAAGTTTATTAATGCATGGACCAATCATCCTGACTTTCTGAGTACTGTAAGTCAGAATTGGTCCAAACATTGCAATGGTGAAGACAGTACAGTTTTTTGGTATAAACTTAAGAGATTGAAAAAACATTTGAAAATCTGGAATTTTACAGTTTTTGAAAACATTTTCAATAAAGTAAAAGATGCAGCTTTAGAAGTTGAAAAATGTGAGCTGATTCACCAGAGCATCAAAAACAGTTCTTCTAAGTCTAACCTTTCAAAAGCCAATAGCACTCTTATCCTTGCATTAAAAGATGAGGAGTGCTACTGGAAACAAAAATGTTTTAACTCTTGGCTACAAGACAGTGATGGAAATACTAAGCTTTACCATAGTTTTGTAGCCAAGAAAAGAAAGAAAAATGTTATCAATGGTATAAAAGATAAAGAGGAGTGGATTACTGACCTTAATGGGATTGCTTACTCTGCGGTGGAATACTTCAAAATGAATCTTTCGAATGTTCCTGAAAATAACAATATCATTAGTGATAATGAGTCTGTCCTAAATAATATTCCCAAGCTTGTGCAGGATAGGGATAACATAGAGATTGTCAAGCCAGCAACTATGGAGGAAGTTAGAAGTACTATATATGAAATGAAGGCTGATAGTGCCCCTGGCACAGATGGTTTCAACACTTTTTTCCTTAAGAAATGTTGGAATATAATTGGTGCTGATCTTTGTAAAGCATTAAATGCTTACCTATTAGGATGTGATATCCCTAAAGGTGTTTTTGCTACTGGGATAGTTCTGGTCCCTAAAGTAGCTAACCCTATTTCATGGAATAACTATAGGCCTCTTAGTATGTGCACTATACTAAACAGATTGCTTTCTGCCCTTGTTAATAGAAGGATCTCTGTCATTCTTCCTAGACTTATATCTAAGGGTCAGAGTGCATTTGTGAAGGATAGATTGATCCATGACAATATTTTATTGATCAAAGAGATGCTACATAACATTAAAAGGAAACCAGCTAAGGGTAATATCATATTACAGCTTGATATGACAAAGGCGTTTGACAGGATGTCTCACACCTTTGTCATTCAAGCTCTAAAGCATTTTGGCTTTTCTGAAAGGATTCAATCTTTGATTAATAGCCTTATCTTTAATGTAATGCTATCAGTCTTAATAAATGGCACATGTTCTGGTTATTTTCCTCAAAAAACAGGATTGAGACAAGGAGATCCTTTGTCTCCTTGTCTCTGTATCCTTGCTGAGGATGCCCTACTTAGGGGATTGGAAAGCTTATATGGAAAAAACAAGAGTACGCAGTATTATTTAAGGTCTGGTGATATCTTACCTTCGCTAGCTTTTGCAGATGATGTGGTCATCTTCACAAACATCACTCCATCTTCAGTTAGAAGCCTTAGTAACCTGCTAAATCAGTATCAGATGGAGTCGGGGCAGTCTATTAACATTGAAAAGACCAAGATTATTACCTCCAATCGAAGTTCAAATGCCAATTCTGCCTCTTTGAAAGCAACCTTGGGATTCAAGACTGAATGTGCCCCTTTTAACTACCTGGGCATCACCATTGCTGACAGTAACAAAGGGAAGTATTTCACACCATTATTAACCAAAATATATAATAAAATCAATGATTGGGACCTGAAGAACTTGTCTTACAGTGGCAGATTGTCACTTATAAGACATGTTCTCCACCCAATCATATATTTCTGGATGCAAAACTGTGTAATACCAAAAACTATTCTAAGGAAGATTGAACTATGCTTCAACAAATTCCTATGGAGACCTAAATTGAATGAAAATGCAATACACTGGACTTGTTGGGGTAACTTATGTAAGCCCTATGGGGAAGGAGGTCTGAATATCAAGCATTTGTCTGATATTCAGCTTTCTTTCACCTATAAATTATGGTACTTATTCAGAAAAAGGAAGTCCTTATGGTCAGACCTCATTACAAACTTATATAGCAAAACCAGTCATCCACTTGTAGCTAAGTGTAGTACTGGGGATTCTATTGTATGGAAAGCTCTGTGCTCTGTAAGAGAGCATGCATAATGTTTTATTCAATGGAAAGTTGGTAAAGGTAATATGGACTTCTGGAGAGATTCATGGCATGGGATGCCTCCTTTTATAACTGAACAAAGTCCTTGGTATCTTCCTGCTCAGGTGAAAACGTTTTGGAAAAATAACAGTTGGGATCCTATTCTCACAACATTTCTCTCACATGATCAATACCAACACATTAGCAGTGTCAGTATTAAGGATGATCAAGAGGATTGTGTTGAATGGAAACTGTCTAATAACAAAAAAAATTGTACAAAGAGTACTTGGGAAAACATAAGAGCTAAAAACATTTCTTCATTCTTCTTTAAAAAGATCTGGCATAGTTTTATACCAAAAAAAATTTCTTTTTTAAGCTGGAAGATACTTAAGAGCTACATTCCTACAGACAATGTGCTTATTAAGAGACATTTCTATATCGTCTCTAAGTGTCAGTTTTGCAGCAACTGTGAGGATATTTCTCACCTTTTTATAGGTTGCTGCTTTGCCTGGCACTTATGGAATTACTATGGTCTGTTATTTAGAATCCCAGTAAAGAGATATATGAGCCTGAGGCATATGTTTCATGTATGGTTCAGTGCTACTCAAGGGTCTTTCCATGTAACTCATTTAGTTCCACAATTGATAGTGTGGACTATATGGTATAACAGAAACCGAACTAAGTTTGGCAAGCCTAGGGATAATTTCTTTCAGGCAGTTGGTAGAATTAATAGATTTGTCTTGGGAATAGACTCTAAGTTACAACCTAAGCACATGTGCCATGTTGTGGATGTAGGTAACAAAATTGGTGCCTATTCTAGCAGTCATAAGAGGATACGTTACCTGGTGTGGAAGCCACCTGCTCTGGGAAGACTGAAGATCAATGTTGATGGTGCTTCCTGTTTCACCGGCGAGGCGACCGGTGGGATTGTTGTTCGAGACAGTGAAGGCAACTGTGTCGAGGGTGCCGGCTTTCTTTTTGGAAAAATGTCTCCATTTCAGGCAGAGAGAAGAGCACTGATTGAAGCTCTTCTTCTCTGTAACAGGAGAGGGTGGAATGCAGTAGACATTGAGTCTGACTGCTTACCCTTGATACAAAGCTTCACCTCTGATGATGAAACCAGTAGAACAAATGAAAGGATTTTCAGAGCTCTAGTTCAGCCGGCTATGAAGATATACCACATTTCCAGAATGGAAAATGTGGCAGCAGATTGGGTAACAAAATGGGTCTTGGAAGAGAAGCGATGTTGTTCATTTGTTGATAACATCCCAACACCTCTTCGAGCAATCATGATTTTAGAAGGTCTGGGCATTGGGTATATTGATCCAGGATGAGAAAGCTTTGGTTTGGTGTGTTTTTGAATGGTGGTAGTAGATCTGAATGTTTGGCTATGGTGATTGAAAGTTACGATTTGGTGGTTAGGGTTTGTGAAAGAGAGAAGACAAAGGAGGCTGAAAAATTAGGGTTTCTAATTGGAATTAGGGATTGTTCTAGTTCTGTTTCAATTAGGTCAAGTGTTGGGCCTTTGTTTCTATTTTCTTAAACCCAAGCTTTAAATATCATTGGGCTCTTGTAATCCAATTATATTAGTTAATATAATGATCTTTTTTGCCAAAAAAAAAACAACTAATAATTAAAAAGAAATTAGTAATAAAATATTCTAAAGAATATGTGTTTTATTTTTAGGTATTAAATTTTAGGAAATTAAATTTAACATAACTCTAACTCTCCTCCTATAAGTAATCCAGCGTTCCTTCTTTTGTTTTAGATTAGTTAAATTAGTGTTCTTAAAAAAACCATTATGGGGAGTAGTCTATCTACATCCAGGGATTTGACTATGACAAGAAATTTCAAAGGGGATTTGACTATGACAAGAAATTTCAAAGGTTAGTGTATTTATGAAAATTTTATAATTAACGTAGATTTGTATATATAGCAGTGGTCTTGAAAAAAAAAATACAACTCCGTGATTCAAATATAACTCTTTTTTTAGCTGATCATAATGTCTACATGAGTAGTATTTGATTCATTGACTAGGGCAATTATATATTTTTTTTTCTTGATTATCCATACGATCACGATCATCATGTTGTCGTGTTCATCGATTTACTTGTTGTTTTTAAAGTGAGATTTTTTTTAGAAATAAGTTAGGGTTTTTTTTAAGTTGGGTTACACGTTTTTATATTAAATTCACATTAGAATATCTATTAAAAGCATAGAAAAAACTATCATCCTTAGTAGGTTTAAGACTAGCTAAAACCTGTAGAACCAAGATCATACAATTACTTATAGATACCACCATTGATCATACAATTACTTATAGATACCACCATTGTCGTCAATCACATAAACAGGAAATATGAAGCAATATTCGAGAACATAAGAAATTACTTACTGCTTAAAAGCATAAAAAGACAGTTTTAAGCATAAAAAGACAGTTTTCGAAAACATATGAACAGCCCCTATGATAGAAAAGGTCGTAGAGCCCATGCTTTCACTAGCATGGGATGTTTCGAAGCCAACCCCATGGCAGTCTCATAAGAACAACATTTTAGAATTGCCAGTGGTAACATCCGATCGGAGTATGTAATGGTAATCAATAAAGGAGAAATAACAATCTGTTACCTATATTGAGGTATGCTGCGGAAAGATAAAAATAGACCCAAAAAACTACAGATTAAAGTGGGTATCCTATTTTTCGGTAAAACAGTTATTCACAAACACTAATATGGTCGGTAAATTTTTTTGTAGCCAAATTGTTGCCTCCTCCATTTGGGATTCACGTGTTATGCCAAAGTGTATCCAGAAATCACGAGGAATCGGAGATGGATATTTCAAAGAGACATAAGGATATAAAAAAGCTGAATGTCAGTCACTTGAAAAGTTGGGTAATAATTTTTTTTCTCAAATTCTTAGTTTTTCTTGCATATTATTGGAAAAATTTTAAATTTTTTTAATTATATTTTAATTATTGATTTAGGAATGGTGTCCAAAACAAACGGAGTATGACCTTCTTTTTGGTAAAAAAAAACCAAGTGAAGCGATGAAACGCGGGCAAATTCTACATCAGAAAAAAGAAAATAAGGTAGTCAAATATTTATATTATTGTTTCTTTGATATTATTGTTGTTTGATAATAATTGTTTAACAGTATACTGGATTGAATTTGCGTATAGCTTAATCATTACAGAGACATTTATGTTAATCCTAGTAGGAAGATACCAAAAGCTTCTAACAATCCTCACCGCCTTCCAACCATTCTCGATTTCATTTGCCGCTTCATAGTGGGTACCGATGAGTTGATGAACTTAAAACTAATACAGGAGCTGCCTTTGTAAGTTTTCTTTTCAAAAACAAAATAAAATCATATTTAAAGTAGGTTAAAGTTTAATGGTTTCGGATTATATATTTAAAATACAGTTTGAGTCTTTCTTGTACTGTTTTGTTTTATGCCACCTGGTGCCTTTGATGGCCGATAAAAGTAAATCTGTCGCTGATACAATCCCAGCGACAATCCAAAGAGATGTATACGTGATATTTTCAATCAGATAATATATATCTATTATGTATAGAGAGATAGATAAGGTAGCTAGTAATTTCTTTGTATAACAAAAGCTATTGTCATATAAATAAAATAATCTATTATGTTGTCCCATTTATGTGTGGTTATACTATCAGTGTAGGGTTTATTGACAGCATCTGGATTACGGGTAGAATTGATGAAGTTAAGATGATAGATATACCCGGAAATACAGATCCAATTCTAGTGATAGTAGAATATAATACATGTCATACAAAATATTCTCCCAGTACAGCACACAAAAACAAAATAATCGGTAAGTAAATTACTTAATGCATATTTTTTAACAAAAATATTTTTGATGAAATAATAAAAATGTTCTCCTTTAACAGATTTCAGGTGATGATGTATAAATACATGTGGGACAACATGTGGGACTTTCCGACAGCAACCTTCTATAAAGATTATGAATTGGATCCGAATAGAGTTCTACCTCAAAATACAATGCATATAGTTGATGGTGTCTCATTAAAGGTGAGGTTATAAGTTTTACATCTCTATTTTATCTAAATATTAATATTACTTGATTTTTATCTTTTATTTTCTCTTACAGGTGGTAAGAGACCTAGTTGACCTTTATGTAAGCCGATGTATGAGTCTTCCCTCATCACATCATACCTCATTCGTTGAGTAAGAACATAAATACTTTAACTTTTCAAATCTGAAATTATCTCTTTTTCATAAGCCAAATACCTTATGTATCATGCATCAAATGTTATTCAGGTATGACTTTGAGTTTGACAAGAGACTTAATAACGTAGACTTCGTCAACTTCGATGGGGATGGGCTCCGTACTCAAATCCGCAAAAGTCTTGAGTTTTGGAGAGGAAACGAAGACTATAACTTTTATAGGTCTGATGAGATGACGTGCAGAACGTGACATTATAGGGAGACCTGCCCAGGAAGTCCATACATTTTTGAAAAAAATATTAACGTATGAAATGGATTGTTTTATTTTTGTTTTCTACAATGTTTGGAGGCATTTTTTGAACCAACATAATCGTTTATTTTTGGAAAACTCTCGGGTATAATTTAGTTTAATAAGTCTTTTGCTCAATTTTGATGTCTCTCCACTTTTTTTATAACATTTTGTCTCTAGAATTATCCAAGTATATTTAGGGTGCATGAAGATTTTTCCTACACGTAGTGGGCATCAAAATCATCAACATAATGAAACTACCAAAATTTCATTTGTTCTTGTGACAAGAGACTGTATACTGCAAACGACCATACCTGACCATTAACCTCAGCAAAAATTGAACTGGTTATCCACCACAATGGCCTGCGTACCTGAACAAGATAGAACAAAACCTTATAGCTTGAGGGCATTGCAGCAGCTTTTACATAGCCAAAAGGAAAAAACTTATAACATTGCCTCACCCTATATAGTTCATTTGCCATCGCATCAGTTATCTGAGCGACAAAAGGCCGCTGAGTGCGAAAAAGCTGCAGAGATTCTTAATAGAGTTAGCAGCTAGCACACTAAACCTTGTAGATTTCATTTTCGAAAGTACAAACAAGCGTAGCTCTACTAAAGATAGTTTGGGCTGGAGATGAGATGTCCAATTTCTATCAAATAAGTAGTGTTTATTGGCTGACATGAAAATCCTCTGAGAGACATTATCTTTTGGCAATAATTGTATGGTAATCAACTAAAAGAATTATATGAGCGATGCTGATAGACTCAAACGCTAGAATATTGTTCAGATATGATAAATAATAAAATGTTCATTAGAGTTCATACATGGTTGACAATATAACAACAAAAAATATATGTAATTGCCTTTCAGAAAGTTCACCTGTCTAGCAAGAATGTTACTCTGTTCATAGATCAAACCGACAGGCTGCAAAATATAAACAACGAGAACTTAAGGAATACACAATATCAAAAAAATTACCCCATGTTGTAAAGCTCGGTTCTAAAAAAAGAGCTTAAAATGCCACTTACTGACTGGGGATAGCCCACATCCACTATGCCATAACGGTTCTCCTACAGCTTACACAAAAAATATAAGCACTGAAGATACTATAGACACACGGGAAGAAGAATTAACTCTAACAACATGAGAGGACCAACAATTTGATAATGTGGAAAGTACAAAAATGAGATTCCAAAAATAGATTGTGGAACATACAGCTTGAGATACCCCATAAATAGTAAAAGGTAGGATAAATATATACCCCTACTCAGTCCTCCTTGAAGGTAGGTGAAACCAAAATATTATAGCTAACATGAATAGCATCACACTTTGTTGAAGTTCCATTTGCCCGAAAGTTTCTCTTATAGATAAATTAATATGCTATTGACAAGATTATTTTAGACTGTATCCAACGACAAATAAAAGTAGGTTCAATTGGCTAATGACTAAATATGCATCAAGGAAAACAGTGAAGTCGAAAGAGCATAGACATATGCATTTAAAACTGACATAGCCAAAGTAGCACACTAAGATAACAACAAGAGCTATTCCCATGCTACAGCAGCGAATATCCTCATAATAGTATTGACTTGAGCTTGGATAGCAAATGCTAGGTTTCTCTTAGTAAGATTGTCCCGGTCGTTACCAAACAAAGAACACATAAAGCAAAGTGCATTACAGTGGAGAAGAATGAACCAGCTAATAGACAAGATAGTGGACAAAAAGATCGTGTAAAGGACAGCCTGGTAATGCTGAACATTTGTATCTACTACATTGCACATAGGTTTGAGGTTTTAGAGAAAAATGTCAAAGCCGCATACTATGATAAGCTACATTCCCAATGAATACCCAATTTAACTAAAACTGGCAATTACTTTACCAAATAGATGTAAGAAACAATTCGTAAGAAAAAAAAATTCACCTGCTCGAAACCAAGTACAAGGTTAGCCCACTCAATATCCCTGGTGATGAGTAGATTTGACCGAGCCAAAAGAGGTGCAACTTGAGCCTAGTTTAGTGAAAGCAAGTCTAGTAATTCACATGCTACATGTAGCTTTTGAAAAATATGCATACACTTACTATGAGCAAGAAATTAAATGTTTCAGAAGAAACTGCAATCAATTTAAATTCCCAAGAGCAACTGTAATGCTTCCTACATCTACAAAAAATTAGATTAAATATAGTTGACTATAATACTTTTTCTGATTTATGCTTATAACATATATAGATACTACCCAAAATACAAGAATTTGACTTCCAAAACTAGAACTTGAGGGAGAAAAAACTCGACAAAAAGATTGTAATAGAAAATTAATTAATGGCTTTACATAAACATAATCTAACAACGAATACCCAACTTTATCGTTGAATATAACGAATCAAATAGTGGAATGTCACCAAAAATAAATTAATAGCGCGAGAAAGACCAAAAATGCCTCTTCCGGGGATGTTGGTTGCAAAAGACTAGACAGAGATTGGCCGAGTGGTGGAATCTACAAAACCAACGCCTTCATTCAAAAATGTAAAATCTAGGGTTCGAAAATTTCAATAGAAGAAGTTTTGAATTCGAGAGGAGTCTCGAAAAAACGGATAATGAATTGGCATTTCCTAAAGATCAAAAGAAGCTTGCAAGAGGGATTAGTGGAAGCATAAAAGAGAAAGAGATGTACCGCATACTGGCTCTGCTTCTTCGGTTTATGGCTTCCGGCAAAGCCATTCTATCATATGTATAACAAATGTTGAAGGGTGGTATTTTCATTAATGAATTATGTAGTATACTTTTTATTTACTTCGCATATTTTCGTATTTGTTTTAAATAAACGAAACCTTTTATTTGATGTAGAGGGATTCATTAAGCTTTGGTTATACTGAATACTCATCGAGTACAAAGTATAAACACACGCGATGAAAACTAATATAGCAGCTCTAAATTTAATTTTTAGGCACTGCAAAATTCTTAAGAAGCTTCGGATGAAGCCATTCGATGCAAAACTCTTACTTCAGGCATTTTTACATTAGTTTCAATTTAACCTTCAATTATTTTCATGGATATTTTTAGTTCTTTGGTAATTTCTTTTCCATACCATTTCCAGATCACCATGTTCATGCTGCGATGCTTCTCAGATAAATAAGGTAAGTACTTTGACGAATCTTTTTCTTCCTTAGGAAGTATTCATTACCTTGTTTGGTAGCTCTAAAATCTATAGAACAATAAAAACCTAGAATTTGCTTGTCACGATAAGCTACCGACCTCATATTAGAAGATTATAATTAAGAATTAGATAAGTCAATGATTTAGAGCTAATAATCTCAGGTTTTCATTCTAATGTCACCCAACCTAATGATATCAAGCAGAGTGATAGCTATCAATTGAACATGAGCCTCATAGTTATTGCATTCAAACTTCATTTCACACTTAAGAGTCCACTTCACGAGCCAATCAACAGCTTTGTTTTAGTCTCTGTATATGTGGGCTAGTACCATTCATGAAGAAATTAGACACCTACAACAGTTAAGAAGAGGTTCAAGAGTCCATATGGTTTTACATGAGGAGAGAAGCTTAACTAATATTTGAAATTCAATTTCAATATCAACTATATTAAGGCTTTTGTTCTTACAAATTTGGAGACATCATCTAAGAGGCTCTAACCTCATACATAATAGGGGTTAGTTTGCCATATAATTTAACAAAGCCATATATAATTTCACATTTTCTATCTCTGAAGATACCCCAACCACTAGCCTCGCCATTAGGTTAACATGACCCGTCCGTGTTCAGCTTAAATATATCAGGAAGAACAGGAGACCATGTGAGGTGCATAGGCTTCTTTTTGTTCTTTAAATGATTATAGGAGCACAACTCCATTGCATTATTTTCAGCTATGGACCATTGCTCTTTCTTTAACATATTAGCATGATCAATACTATTTATTATATATCTAATATATGTAATAGAAGAGCTAGCTGAACCGGTGAACCCATTGAACTTTTTTTTATTCATGGATTGCCATATGACCCAAAAAATAATCGGAAGAATAGTTCTAGCATGGTCTTCCTTTTGAGTAGACCAGAACCATTTTCTTATAATGTGTGCAATGGTCATTTATATTTTAATCACGGCCTTAAAGATAGCAGCATAATGTGACCAAATGAGCCATGCATAGTTACAAGATACAAACAAATGGTTGATGGTTTTAATATTGTCACCGAATTAACACTCGGACACCGTTAGAATGCGTTTTTTTTAATAATAGAGTCATTAGCTAGCCATTTGTTTATGATTCTTCAAAGAAAGAATGAGCATTTTCTAGGAGTAATATTGTTCCATATCTTTTTTTAACAGTTTGATTTATTGTGTTTCAATCTGATATAGTTCCATGTATCTTTAGTGTTGAAGCTACCTTCTTTATAAAGCATCCATGGTGTAATATCTTTATCCTGCTCTTTGATAATAGTTTTCTATATTTGCTTTATGTCAGCAGTAGTTACCATGCCATTCAGCTTGTCCATATTCCATCTGTCATTGTCCCAAAACGTCTTGAATTTCTATGTTTTGGAATAGATCTCAAGACAGAACGGTTAATGTAAGTCTTTCACCATAATATGGGTGTTTACACTCCCAGTCATTAACTTTACTTATGATTTTTTTGATCAAAGGTTCATAATTCATAGCCCAATTGAGTATTTAAAGTTATTCCTAAATAGGTGGTTGGGAGACTACTGATATTGAATATAGTCTAACTAACTAGTTAAGAAATTCTGGAAGATGATAAGCTAGATGAGTTGATAATCTTTGTTTTCTCTTTATTAATAGACTAACTAGAGATATTCTGATAATTATGTAGAAAGGTACCAAGGACATCAATAGTGGAAGTAAGGCCATTGGTGAAGGTTAATATGTCATCCGCAAAAGCAAGACAAGGGATGGTGAAACAAATTTTAGATATGTATTTTATTGTTTTGTTGTTTTCATATAAGCTATTGAGACCTCTAATTAGCACCTCTTCAGATATGATAAAAAGGTTTGGGGATAGAGGATCTTCTTGCTTAATGCCCCTCCTATTTTTGAAATAACATATAACATCACCATTTATAAAGATGGAAACATAGACAAACTTAATCATTCTTTCAATAATATTGACAAAAGCAGAGTTAAAACCAAAGGCATTTAGGACTTTAATGATAAAAAGGGACGTGGTCAGAGTAGGCTTTGGCTATGTGAAGGACCTTAGTTTCAGTAAATTAATCAAACCAAGCTTAATTGTAAAAGACACGGTCTAACCTTTTCCATTTGGTTTTATTTGTCCATGTGTATTTAGTTCTAACAAATCCATCATCTTCAAGTAAGTAATCTCTTATAGTATCATTGAAATCTTCAATGTTGTTTAGGCAAGTAGAGGTGTAACCTAGCTGCTCATTAGTAGATGAGATACCATTGGAGTCTCCCATTATGATCCATTGTTTGGTTGTAATGGAGATGTTTAGAGCTTGTCCCAAAGCTCATTCGGCTTCTCTCTTTGACATTTGGAATACACAATAGTAAATAAGAGACCTTTGTCTATAGTTATATAGGTGATTTAGCATGAATGCATTGGTGATGGTCCATTAGAATATTAATCTTAAAGTCTTCATTCCAAAGCAGCCATATTTTTTTTTTAATGTTTACTTTGAAGTGCTTAAAACCTAATTTATCAACAATATTTCATAGGTTTTCTATTTTGATAAGAGGATCTTGAATATTAATTAAGTCTATATTCTCCTTGGTTTTGATGGATTTAAACCTTCTCTGGGATGCTTTATTGCCAATTTCTTTGATATTCCAGTTGAGTATCTTTATTGTCATGAAAAGTTTGGGTTTGGAAAGCTACTAGTCTCATTGAACTGTGGAGACTTAACAATCAAGGTACCTTTCTTCCTCCTATCTTTAGCTTTTTTAATTTTTTATTTAAAAAGCTTCTGGAAACCTTTATCCACCTCTCTTATATTAAGGATGAGAGAAGTTGGCAGACTACCAATGTTTTGTTGGTTAGGATTATGGTTTTCAGACACAATGTTTTCATATTTTAAAGTTAAAGATTGGTTGAATCCATACTCAAGAGTCTGAATAGCATCAATAACTTTATCTTATCTAGGAGTATTGTTTCCTTTTTGGTGTAGAATATTTTTGTAGACCTCAATATTTTCTCTTCCTTTTACTTTTACCATGCTTGTGCTTGTTTGAGGAAATGCATAATCAGGTTCATAATGTATTGTATTATTTTATTGATGAAGTATTCAATCTTTGTTTTGACTAGTATATTTCTCAGTTGTTTTACTACTAATCAAGTGTTTATCATTTTGGTCTCTTATAATTGTAGACTTGATTGTAGGGTGCCTAACTTCATTTGTCATGTTATCTATATTGATAAAGGTATCATGTTGCTTATCATCCAAACTATTCTTAACTTTAGTCTACTGTTTTTTGTAGCTCTTTTGTTTATGCCAAAGATGATGAAAGTGTCGACAATAATGTGGTAAATATTTTATAATTAATATCCAGCCAACACCTGTCATTATCCCCAAATCCAATCCAGACATGGTATTGATTTTTCTTTGTTAAATCTAACTCAATCTAGGCATAACAAGAGTTATAAGTAACTTTATTTTTAGTCTGGAATCCAGGTCTTACAAGGTTGGCTTATGAGTAAAGCAATACAATGTATAATAGCTTTATTATAAAGGAATTCATGTAAGGTTGATATCCTAATCCACACTAGAGTGATTAAAATTTGTTTTTAGGGTTAAATGAGGTTGTTCATTTGAATAACCTCATAAAATACTTATCAATTATCCAAACGTTCATGAACCATAACTTACACAAGTAACTCTTCTATCGACATCATAATTTTCGAAAGTCTTGAGGCTATGTACTGGCTAATAGTATATAACACGCATTGGGACTCAGTTGGCTTGGGTATAGCTTCATTAAATGAAGTACTAGTTTTATACTTCGAAACATTTCAATAAGCATTGTATTTTCTTTTGTGGAACTATTTATAACTAAAGTATGTTTTTATTTGTGGTGACTCCATTAGATTCTATATTTTTTTATCATATCAATCTTAATATTGATGATTGAGATTCACTTTTCACTTAGGCTAGATTTTAAAAAAAATCAAAGTTTTTTCATTCTAAACTAGCAAGTTCCATTCATGTCAGTTAACAACTTTGTCTTCTCCGATGAAGTTTAATTTGTTACATGATCTAACTCTACTTTATGAATATCCAATGACTCTTAAACACTAAAATTGATTGTTCTTACACGACTACATATGTTGATTAAATTTCATTCCTCGGGTGCATAAAAAAAATTGGATTGTCAATGACATTTGTATTAACCACTCATTGTAATGTATAAATCTACTTCACTTCCAATTTTTTTATCAACTATCAAATTTCTACTCATAATTAGTATATTGCTTTATATATGTAAAATTTAGATTATTTGTTGTTCTTAACATATTTTACAAAATATTAGATTCTTCAATTGGTTTCAGTTTATTCTAAGTTGGTCACCGTAGACTTCCAAAAACCTTCAAAACAAATGATATTTTTGTCCCAACCACACAAAACCTCGACTAAAATAATTTTAAGTAGATATCTAGTTATAAATCTATTCAAAAAAATTATATAGCTAATATATATATATATATATATATATATATATATATATTGGCGATGGTAAAAAACAAGTCAATGGATATTTTGTAGGAAAGTATTATATTTTTAGTATGAAATGTAGAGAGAAAATATGCTATATTTAATATTTTTAAGAGAGAATTCAACCATCCCATTAAATATTGTTTCCAGCTCTATTTATAAGATTTTTGAGATCCATGGGCTTTTCAGGTCGATCAAAGTTTTGGGTCGATCTCACAAGCCCTCAAGCCTATGAACAAACGTATTAGGCATCTAACTGATTCATTTAGCATACTGCTTAGTCACCAAATTTAACTATTCATTTCAAACTTCCCCTCTAAACATAATTCGATCCGATCCATTTTACTGTTTAGGGCTTCCCATACAATCCGACCTCATCAACTAGCCCATTTAGCTCTTTCCGAAGAATTTCAAAAGAGCTAACATTATAAATTATTTCTGATCCATATCTAAAGGACATATATTTAGACCGTTTACAATGAAGGTTTTCAACTATAATATTAGACAAGTCCCGAAACACGTGTCAAAGGTTTATTGGACCTACCAAACAGTTTTACCCTAGTTAATTGTACCTAGTACAAAAAGCGAAATTGGCTACATTGACTAGCCTTCTTTAATCATTACTATATATTCATTTTCTCTAGAAAAACATTCAAGTGTTTCTTCTTCCCCCTAATACGAGCACTAATGTTTCACTATTTCTATTTGTAAAGAGATAAACAGTTTTACAGCCTTCTTTCAACTCAAATTTTATTTCTTTCAATTTTTGTATGTTTATAGCTAGAACTGATTTTATCAAAGGTGGTTGGCTCAATCTGTCTGAATTGGAGGAAGAGAAAAGACACTATTGCTTCTCTAACCTTCCAAGGAGGATACAACTTCTACCACTTCTCAAGCTGTTGAAGAGAAGACTATTATTGCAGGTATTCTTGAAAAAACGACCGATACTATTGCTTCTCTAACTGAGGAAAATAATTATTTTCCACCGAAAAAACCAAATCAAAAGAGGATGTTTCGCTTCCCCTGGAAACTAACGCTTGAGTAGGAAACAACCTTAAAGCCGTTGATAATAAGAATTTGTTACCTATTAATAAAATACAGTACAAGTACTATGATTCATCTAAATAGAATATGCTAAGAGTTCGACCTCAAAACTTAGTTGTGTCGAACTGTACCATTTTTGTATCTGTAACCTCATTGAAATCAAGGACTTCTTCCACTGAGGCGATCCAATCAAAGAACTCATCCGGTTCGAGAATTCCATAGAACTCTAGGATCTCAAGTCTAAATTTTGACTCCCACCGGTTGTCTGTGTTCTGATCAAAATCACTTGCTAACGGCTGCTCAAAGATATTCTCACTATAGTCTCGGGGGTAATATAGACCTCTACCATTTTCCCTGCGATGAGAAAACAAATTATGTTCTTGGCCGGTCTCTCTCAAATCCCGATAATTGGTTTCTCAAACTTAGAGCTCGAAATCCATTGCTATTGGTGTTCAACAACCTATGCATAGCATACTGCATATTCCTCATTTGGTCTCCTAATGAATTCATTTGTTCTTTCATCTTGCCAAATCAATTTTGTATCTCCTCCCAATCAACTAGTTTTGTAATGGCAAATTGGACATCCCGCAAGCGGTTCTTTTAGGCGACATATCTCCTTAACTGGTGTGGTATGAGCTCGGATGCTCTGATACCAATTATAATGGCGGTGAGGTACTAGGGAAATAACTAACAGCTAAAAGAACTCAAAAGAGAAGAAGAACAGTAGGTAAAACCCTAACCATAGGTTAAATAGTAAAAGAGACTTAGAGACATAATCTCAAAATTGAAGTAATCAAAGTTTGACTCCAAAGTAGGGTTTGAGTGCTTTTTTTATTGAAGTTCTTGAAACCTTACAAACAAATTACAGATTTTTCTCAGTATAATAAAGTAAAGCCCACCTCAATTTCAAAGCGATTGGAGTTGTATAAGTATTTTAAATAAATAAATAAGGCAAAAGCAAATAAATAAGGCTCTAATTACTGGATTTTTGGGCCTGAACTTCATCACCTGATATTGTCACGCGATGTTTCTGAAATTCGTTGGGTTTCTCGATGCGTTCGATTTGAGTAGTCGCAATGTCTAATTCTCATAACTGAACTCCAAATAAAACTCGTTTTTCGTTTGTCCAAAAAGACTATATAGTCGGGGACTTATGCTATATATGAGTTTGGCATGTACATGATAAAATTAAAATATTAAATTAATAGTAGTTTTTTGAAAAATAAAAAATATGTGTTAGCATGTTTCTCTAGATGTATTTTATTATTCACATTTAAACATGTTTAAATATTAAATGTCATTTCTTATGTGTCAATTATGTGAAGATAAAAGGAATGTGAAGAGAGATACCGGTGAAGATAATCAAGAAGATTTTATAGACCCTATGACCCCATTCAGGGAGAAGAAGACACGTTCTATTCAAATGGCAAAAGAGTATAACCCTAATGCAGTAGAGAAATCGTAAGTTTAAAATGTATTAGCTCTCTTGATGTTCATATAGCTTTGGTTCAATAAAACTCCCTTTAGAAATTTGGTAATCCCCCCACTCCTCTTATATCTTGGTTAGAGGGTATGCATGGTGGGAGAGCTCAGGGTTTTTCAAAGCAGACTGCAGGATTTCCAAGCCATCATTTACTATTGTAAGTGCCTTATCAGGTGATCTAGTTATACAACTTGTCTATTAGTTGTCATTAGAAGAATATCAGCCAGATGCTTTGTTTATAGTATTGTATCTAAGTTTCTCATTTCAAAGGTAGAATTTTGAAGTATATATTATTATTATTTTGCTTTCTTCAACAGAAGTAGAAATATAATTTTTTTGATAGTTTATTTTCAGATATATATATATATATATATATATATATATATATATATATATGTTACAACTGATTTATCATTTCAGTTAGCTTTAAAATTTGGTGTACAAGTCTAATAAGCTTCAATTGAAGCTAAGAGTAGCTTATGTCTGTCTGCCTTTATCAGCCATGTTATGCTGAATGATTTATTGCATATCTTTTTACTTGCTCTCTCCCTCTCTCTATTGTGTTTCTCCATTTGAATTTTCTCCTCTATTGTTTTACAGGTTCTTCCTCCTCCAAATGTCACAGGAGCCTTACATATTGGCCATGCCCTGACCTCTGCTATCCAGGTTTGTATCATCTTTGTCCCGTCTTCTTAACATTGAATTTGGACTTCTATAACCTATAAGCTGTTTAACGATTGTCCGTTACAAGAGAATGTGTGGATATAGTACTTATAACCTACAAGCTTATAGCTTATGATTTTTAGTTTAAATTTCATACACGATTCATTGTTCATACATCATTTTTAGTTCGTATATAACTCATGATTCTCAATTTGGATTTAATACTTTATTCACAATTCGCATTTAACAAATGATACTCGGATCATAATATAATCCTTGATTTTCTATTCGGATGTAACACACGACTTGTGATTCATGTTTCACTTATGATTTTCAATTTAATACAAAAAATTATCCGTCATTCACGTTTAACTCGTGATTTATGATTCATATTTAACTTATGATTCTCATTTCCGATATAACAAATGATTTATCATTCATGTTTAACCCCTGATTTTTTATTCATATTTAAACATTGATTTTCATTTAATAACTCATTAACAATTTGCATTTAACAAATAATTCTCAGTTTGAATTTAACAAATGATTCTTAGTTAAAAATTAACACTTTATTTTAAATTCTTATTTGACTCATGATTCTTAGTTTGCATTTAACTCATGGTTCTCAATTTGAATTTCATACACTATTCTCATATCATACATGATTCTCACGTCCTATATAACCTTTTATTCTCAATTTGGATTTAACACTTGATTCATGATTCGCATTTAACAAATGATACTTAATTTAATATAACAAATGATCTGTCATTCGTGTTCAACCCGTGATTTATCATTTATATTTAATTAAAGATTCTCAGATTCTGAGTTCACAATTCGTATTTAATAAATATTTCTCAATTCAAATTTAACATATGATTCTCATTTCAGATTTCACGCATAATTTTCAATCCATGATTCTCAGTTTGCATTTAACTTATAATTCTCGGTTTAAATTTTGTTGGGAATATGGGGTCAGATTTCACGCATAATTTTCAATCCATGATTCTCAGTTTGCATTTAACTTATAATTCTCGGTTTAGATTTTGTTGGGAATATGCGAATATGGGGTCCGGTCCGCATATTCCTCCTCCGTATATAAGTAAGAACACAACCGGTCTCAACACTAGTATGATATTGTCCGCTTTGGCACCCGAAGGCCCTCACGGCTTTGCATTTGGTCCATTACCAAAAGGCCTCATACTAGTTGAGATACGTTCTCACTTATATACCATTGATCCTTCCCATGTTTTACCGATGTGGGATGTGGAACTTTGGTCGCTACCCTAACAAATCCTCCTCTCGAACAAAGTACCACTTTAGCCTCCTCTCAATTGACATCCATCCGCTCACTCTAATCAAGTTGGGGCTGCTTGATCTCTAGAGCCTTTACAGCGGATCTATCTGATCTCGACCATCCTGCCTTGTTCCTTAGCACCACTCCAAACAAGTACCACCGTCTTGATACACTCCAATCAAGCCACACTGCTTGATGAGCAACGGGCACTCCAAACGAGGATCTCTCCAATCAAGCCACAATGCTTGATGAGCCTCAAATCAAGCCACACTGCTTGATAAGCCACGGGCACTCCAAACAAGGATCTTGAGCATGACTACTAATTCATCATGTTCGACTAATGAGAATTTCACCCACATCACCCACCACATCGTGTACTGTCTGGGCCTGGAGCTCTGATACCACTTTGACAAGAAATATAAGCAAAAAACGAAATCTTCTTTCTTGTATCAAGTATGATAAAGATAACGATCCCAAAAAATATCAAGTCTGAATAAAATAAACGCAAACAACACAGAACACTTTTTTACGTGGAAAACCTTCCCAGTGTAGGAAGTAAAAACCACGGGACTGATTTCGGAGTCCAACCAAATATTCACTATCAGAAGATGGGTTACAAAACTATTCTCTAGATAAAACTAGAGCATACGCCACAAGAAGTATGACAACTTCATACACAACCCAATACACAAGATAATGAACCAAAATCAGAAAACTCACTGAAATATCCCCAAAACGCAGTTAGAAGAAGATGCTCGAAAAACACACTTAGATGACTCCAAATCAAAAACCCTCTGGACAGATTATAGAGGACAGGTAGACGAGCCTTCTCACCAAAATTTAAGCCGATCGGACAACCGGAGACAGTCCGATTGAAAGCACAAAATTTGCCTCGGATCACCTTTTCTCTCAAAAACTGCGCTATAGAATATGATGTTCTTCTCAGAAAGACACTGTATAAATATATATTTATACATAAACCAAAACCCTATGTGTTATCCAAATTGGGCTTAGCCCATATGATAATTGGACTCCCACATAGGAAGAGCCCAACAAATCTCCCCCTCACGACTATGTGGGAGGATTCACCATCCCGGCGATCAATCTACAATGTTCAAGCTTTCCCCTAGGCAAAGCCTTTGTCATCATGTCAGACCCATTATCATCTGTATGAACTTTATCAACCTCCATTAGTTTAGCATCAAGAATATCTCGAATCCAATGATATCTCACATCAATATGTTTCGACTTTGAGTGAAATGACGAATTCTTCACGAGATGAATAGCACTCTGATTATCACATAACAGTACATACCTGTGTTGCTCAAATCCAAGTTCTTTCAAGAACTTCTTCATCCATAGTAGCTCTTTACTCGCTTCTGTCACTGCAATGAATTCAGCTTCTGTCGTTGAAAGGGCAACACACTTTTGTAGTCTTGATTTCCATGAAACAGCGCCACCACAAAAGTTAATCAAATATCCAGAAGTAGACTTGCGAGTATCAACATCTCCAGCCAAGTCTGAATCAGAATAAGCCAACAACTCAAGTTTATTCATCCCAAAACTGAGCTTCAAATTAGAGGTTCCTCGCAGATACCTCATAATCCATTTCACGGCTTCCCAATGCTCTCTACCTGGGTTTGACAAAAATCTGCTCACAACACAAACACTATGAGCTAAGTCAGGACGAGTACATACCATGGCATACATGAGACTTCCAACTGCAGATGCATATGGAATATTAGCCATGTCTCTCTTTTCTTCATTAGTTGAAGGACATTGTTTCTTGCTTAACTTGAAGTGACCGGAAAGTGGTGAGCTAACCACTTTAGCATTGTCCATATTAAACTTCTGAAGAATTTTCTCAATGTATTTTTCTTGTGATAAGAACAACTTCTTCAAGTCTCTGTCTCTAGTAATTCGAATGCCGAGAATCTGCTTTGCTAGACCTAAATCTTTCATTGCGAAAGACTTACTTAACTGTTTCTTCAAAGAATCAATCCGCGAAGTATTCTTCCCAACAATAAGCATATCATCCACGTAAAGTAAAAGAACGATAAAATCGGCATCAGAAAATGTCTTCACAAATACACAATTATCAGAAGAAGTCTTCTTGTAATCCTGCTCCCCCATAACTGACATGAACTTCTTATACCACTGTCTCGGAGCTTGCTTCAAACCATATAGACTCTTTTTCAATCTGCATACATAATCTTCTTTTCCTTCAACCACAAAACCTTCAGGCTGTTTCATAAAAATCTCTTCTTCCAAGTCACCATGCAAGAATGCTGTTTTTACATCCATTTGCTCAATTTCCAAGTTTAGACTCGCTGCAATGCCTAGAACCACACGAATAGAAGACATTTTTACAACTGGAGAAAATATTTCATCAAAATCAATACCTTTTTTCTGACCAAAGCCTTTGACTACCAATCTTGCTTTGTACCGAGGTTGCAGAGAACTATCATCTTGCTTCAACCTATACACCCACTTGTTACTCAAGGCTTTTCTCCCTTCAGGTATCTTCACTAACTCAAATGTATGATTCTCATGAAGTGATTGCATCTCTTCATTCATCGCTTCAATCCATTGATTTTTACATACACCACTAATAGCCTCATCATAACACTCAGGCTCACCTGCGTCGGTTAACAAAATATATTGATCAGAAGGATATCTAGTAGAGGGTTGTCTATCTCTAGTAGATCTCCGCGTTGGAACTTCAAATTGTTCAATATCTTCTTCATTCACTTGTTCATCCACGAAATCATTATCATGATCACCAGTATCGAAAATTTGTGAACCTCTGGAAGCAGGTGAGTCACCATCCGAATTTTCTTCAACTTCTGTAGGAGTATGTGCAAGCGGAATATGCCCAAAATCTACCAAGTCATTCTGAGACATAGGCACTGAATTTTGACTCTTATCAATATCATGAACTATCTGATCTTCCATAAACACGGCATCTCTGCTCCTAATAAGTTTCTTATTAATTGGATCATGAAATCTGTAGCCGAACTCATCAAGACCATAACCAATGAATACACACTGTCTTGTCTTCGAATTGAGTTTAGATCTCTCATCTTTAGGAATATGCACATAAGCTTTGCACCCAAAGACACGCAAATGATCATAAGAAACATCTTTACCTGTCCAAACTCTATTTGGGATATCTCCATCTAAAGGTACAGAAGGACTAAGATTCAAGACATGTACCACTGTATTCAAAGCTTCACCCCAAAAGTATTTAGGGAGTTGTGATTGTGAAAGAAGACATCTTACCCTTTCAATTAATGTTCGGTTTAGTCTCTCCGCTACGCCATTCAACTGAGGGGTCTTGGGAGGTGTCTTTTGATGCCGAATACCTTGCTGTCTACAATAATCATCAAAAGGACCAATGTTTTCTCCCCCATTATCACTTCTAACACACTTCAATTGTTTCCCAGTTTGTCTCTCAACTGAAGCTTGAAACTGCTTAAAGACATCTAACACTTGATCTTTTGTTTTCAAAGTGTAAGCCCAAACTTTCCTGGAATGATCATCAACAAAGGTAACAAAGTACAAACAACCACTAAGTGTTCTCGTTTTGAAAGGACCATAAACATCAGTATGTACCAAGTCAAGCAAACTTGGTTTTCTTGAAGGAGCCGAGCTCTTGAAAGATACTCTATTCTGCTTTCCAGCCAAACAATGTACGCATTTCTTTAAATGAGCTTTGTGTATCCCACGAATGTACTGTTTCTTCCTCAGAATATCTAATCCTTTTTCGCTAATGTGACTGAGTCTTTTATGCCATAAATCAAGCATTGCTTCATCATTAACAACATTGATTTTCTCAGCAGACACCCTTGCATACATGATGTAGAGGGCTGAATATTTTTGTCCTCTTGCCACAACCAACGAGCCCTTAGTAAGTTTCCACTGCCCATTCGCAAAAATACTGCAATAACCTTCATCATCTAGCTTCCCTGTAGATATCAAATTCAATCGAAGATCGGGTATATGTTTAACACCCTTCAAAATCAATCTTGCACCCATGCTTGTTTCTAGATAAACATCACCAATACCAACCACTTTAGACAAATCATTATTTCCCATCTTTGCAGAACCAAAGTCACCAGGGGTGTAAGATGAGAAAAATTCTCTACGAGAAGTGGCATGAATTGTAGCACCACTGTCAACTACCCAACCATTTTCATCAGACACAGCATTCACAACAGCATCATCAATAACAACGAAGTAGCTATCTGAAACTGCAGCAACATGTTTCTCGTCACCACTTTCATCATAATTTTTCTCCTTGTTCTTTTCTTCTTTACCATTATTAGATTTCCTAAAATTATTCTTCTTTCTCAACTTAGGACAAAAATTCTTAGTGTGCCCGATCTCATGACAGTAGTAGCACTCCCAATCTGCAAATTTATTAGACTTGTTTCGACTCTTGCTTCTACTTTTACCTCTAGTTTTCCAACCGCGATTTTCATTTCTACCACGTTTCTCAACGACTAGAGTTTCTGAATGTGAAGAGAAGCTAACTGTTTTTCTTCTCATATCTTCATTCAACATACTACTTTTAGCTAATGCCATTGAGATATTGCCTTCAGGAGCTGAATTAGAAAGAGACATTCTGAAAGTATCCCATGAGTCTGGCAGCGAACCAAGCAACCATAACGCCAAAACCTCGTCATCAAATTTGATACCCATAGCAGCCAACTGATTAATCAATCCTTGAAAGGTATTCAAGTGATTTGTAAGAGGTGATCCATCTTGATACCTCAAATACATCAACTGTTTGAACAAAAGTAACTTACTATTTCCTGTCTTCCGAGCATATAACTCCTCAAGTTTACTCCACAATTTACTTGCATCTGTTTCGTCTACAACATGATTCAGCACATTATCATCAACCCATTGCCGAATAAAGCCACAAACCTGTCGATGAATAATTATCCATTCTGCATCAGACTTATCTTTAGGTTTTTCATCACCGAACACTGGTAAATGAAAACTTTTAACATAAAGAAGATCTTTCATCTTCGATTTCCATATATGATAATTTGAACCATTCATCGTCACCATTCTACTTGTATTCGCCTCCATATTTGATACAAGACAAGTACACAACCTCTCGCTCTGATACCACATGTTGGGAATATGGGGTCCGGTCCGCATATTCCTCCTCCGTATATAAGTAAGAACACAACCGGTCTCAACACTAGTATGATATTGTCCGCTTTGGCACCCGAAGGCCCTCACGGCTTTGCATTTGGTCCATTACCAAAAGGCCTCATACTAGTTGAGATACGTTCTCACTTATATACCATTGATCCTTCCCATGTTTTACCGATGTGGGATGTGGAACTTTGGTCGCTACCCTAACAGATTTAACACGTATTCACAATTCTCATTTGACAAATGATACTCGGATCATATTTAACCCTTGATTTTCTATTCGGATATAACACATGACTTATGATTTATATTTAACTTATGATTCTCAATTTAATACAAAAATGATCTGTCATTCACGTGATTTGTGATTCATATTTAACTTAAGATTCTAAATTTAGATATAATAAATGATTTATTTAACCCGTGATTTGTGATTCATATTTAAACATCAATTTTCAATTTAGATTTAATAACTGATTTATAATTCGCGTTTAACAAATAATTATTGGTTTGAAATTAACAAATAATTCTCAGTGCAGATTTAACACTTTATTTTCAATTTTCAATTTAGATTTAATAACTGATTTATAATTCGCGTTTAACAAATAATTATTGGTTTGAATTTAACAAATGATTCTCAGTTCAAATTTAACACTTTATTTTCAATTTGTATTTGACCCATGATTCTCAGTTTGCATTTAACTCATGATTCTTGGTTTTGATTTCATACACTATTCTCATTCTCATTCTCAGATCATACACGATTCTTACTTCGTATATAACCTTTGATTCTCAATTTGGAGTTAACACTTGATTCATGATTCGCATTTAAGAAACAATACTCGAATCAGATTTAACCCTTGATTCTCATTTTGAATTTTATACACGATTAAATCTTTATAGACGATTAAATACTCGTACACGGTTCTTAGTTTGTATATAGCCCTTCATTTTTTGTTTGGATTTAACACTTGATTCACGATCCGCATTTAACAAATATTACTCAAATCGAATTTAACCTTTGATTTTCTATTCAGATGTAATACATGACTTATGATTCAGATTTAACTTATGATGCACAATTTAATATAAAAAAAATGATTTACCAGTCGCGTTTACCCCGTGATTTATTATTCATATATAACTTATGATTCTCAGTGTAGATATAACAAATGATTTATCATTCATGTTTAACCCGTGATTTGTGATTCATATTTAACCATTGATTTTCGATTTAGATTTATTAACTGATTTATAATTCGCGTTTAGGGCTTAATTCGCGTTTTCAAATTAACAAATGATTCTCAGTTCAGACTTAACACTTTATTTTCAATTCGTATTTGACCCATGATTCTTAGTTTGCTTAACTCATGATTCTCAGTTTGAATTTCATACACTATTCTCATGTCATACATGATTCTCACTTCATATATAACCCTTAATTCTCAATTTAATTTAACACTTGATTCAAGATCCACATTTAACAAATAATACTCGAATCATATTTAACCTTGGATTCCCAGTTTGAATTTAATACACGATTAACTTTTCGTACGCGATTCTTAGTTTGTGTATAACCGTTCATTCTTGGTTTGGATTTAACATTAGATTCACGATTCCCATTTAACGAATTTTACTCAGATCGGATTTAACCTTTGATTTTGTATTCAGATTTAATACACGATTTATGATTCATATTTAACCTATGATTCTCAATTTAGATATAGTATATGATGTGTTATTCGCCCTTAACTCGTGACTTGTGATTCATATTTAATAATTGATTATAAATTCTGATGTAATAAATGATTCGTGATTCACATTTAACCAGTAATTCTCGGTTTGGAATCCGAACTTCAGATTTAACAAATGTTTCTCAGGTCAGATTTAACATATGATTTTCAATTTACATTTGTCTTATAATTCTCATTTCGCATTTAACTCATAATCCTCAGTTTTAATTTCATACACGATTCTCACTTCATATATAACACTTGAGTCTTACTTTGGTATTAACACTTGATTTGTGATTCACGTTTAACAAATGATACTCATATTGGAGTATAAATATTCCAGATTATATATTTTATACTTTTTATTAAATTAAATATTTTAAAAATATTTATAAAAGATATTATAGCATATATATATATATATATAGGATGCGAAAGTATTTTTATCTATATATTTGTCCATAAATTTAAGAGATATTTTAGTACGTACGTTTGGAAATAAAAAATCTAACTGAATACATCAAATATATTTGAAATATATTTGAATATATATATATATATATATTTTAAAATATAAATGGAAAGAAAAATATTTTGAATTGAATATTTTTAATAGAAAATTAATTTTTATTAATTAATGTAGTGTATATATTTGACATAATAAATCTTTTGAATTAAATATTATAAATATATGGTTAGTATATGTTTTTAGTTCAATATATATATATATATATATATATATATATGAGAGAAATTAATATTATAAAAATTAATTTTTCATTTTTATTCTCAATAGCTTGTGATGTCCATTCAATCAAGGCAACACCCAGATACATCATTTATTGTTGAGGAAACCATCCTTCTCAGAATACCAGAGCTCCAATTTAGCTTGAAACACTGCATGATAAATGACTCAGCAACTTGGAGAAGGATTGAGACTCCAGGTGGTACAAGTCTTTAAAGATTTTCCTCTTCAATGAAGCAGTAACTTTTCTTTGAGAATTGCGTAGCTGCAGCACGTGCACCGGCTATGGCTGCACCAAGTGAGGGTGATTTCGCCATCAGAGATGATTTAGGTTCCGTGAGTAGACCAGAAACCGAACCGGGCTTTAATGAAAATGAAAAAAGATTTCTTGGGTCTGGAAGAGGAACAGGAAATTTGAGTGATTCAACTCATCATGTTGGGAATCACTCATCATGTTGTATATATAGCAGTGGTCTTGAAAAAAAAATACAACTCCGTGATTCAAATATAACTCATCTTATGGCAGTGATTCAACTCATCATGTTGTATATATAGCAGTGGATTTACGGTGCATTATTTAATCTTATGTTTAATAAAATTTATTTTTAAATAGGAATAATTGAAGCTTTTGCAATGGATGGTCGATTGTTGGTGCTTTAAGGACGGAAGCTAACGAAGACATTTATTTTTTACTTTAAAATATTTAAATGTTAAAAAAATTATTTAAATGTTTATTTTAATTTTATACGTTTGTTTTATTTAGAATATCAAGTCGATGAAGATTATAATTTATGGTAGTATTTTGTTAAATTTATTGTTAGATTTTTACTTTTATATTTTATTTTTTACATATTTTGTTTATGTTCGGTTCGGGTTCGGTTCGGGTATCTACAACGGGTTTCTTCCGCGGGTAGTTCGCGGGTACCCGTGTGGGTAACCCGAACCCACGGATTCGGATTTGGTATGGAAAAAAAAATACCCGTCGGATTTCGGGGCGGGTTCGGGTATCAGTTATTTACTGCGGGGCGGGTTGTGGATATATAGGTACCCGCCCCCGATCCGCCCCGTTGCCATCCCTAGCCCAATAGTACCCAGCCAACAATACCCTCCGGGTCAGTGCCCTGAAGCCACAATGTGCTGATCCTTCTCCATCGTGTAGTTCAGATAAAACGACTTGAGATTCTTTAACCCCCAAACAATGCAGGAGAGGTCTACTGAAATATTAATTATAGAGAACCTCCCTTATAATAAAAAAACCACGAGCCCGGTGTTTAATTTTTCTTGCTATAGCTTTATCCAGAGGGAAAACCCCATCAGAAATGTATTAAAAAAGGGGAAATCTCCAATCTTTAGGTTAAACTACTTGTATACTCAAGCTTTCCTCCTCTTCATTGTTCTGATTTGATTGTATGGATGAGAATTCTTGTATATGAATCCAAGAGTAGGACTCAGAATATGCTATTGTCGCCAAGAAATCTGCCAGTGTATTTTCTGACCTATGAATATGCTCGTAACTAACACTTTTGAAGTTGGCTGCCACTTCTTTCAAGATGAGTAAGTATTTGATCAACTTCTTCTTCTTGGCCTTAGGCTGACCTTAAACATGATGGATGAGAAGTTGGGAATCACTCATCATGTTGTATATATAGCAGTGGTCTTGAAAAAAAAATACAACTCCGTGATTCAAATATAACTCTTTTTTTAGCTGATCATAATGTCTACATGAGTAGTATTTGATTCATTGACTAGGGCAATTATATATTTTTTTTTTCTTGATTATCCATACGATCACGATCATCATGTTGTCGTGTTCATCGATTTACTTGTTGTTTTTAAAGTGAGATTTTTTTTTATAAATAAGTTAGGGTTTTTTTTTAAGTTGGGTTACACGTTTTTATATTAAATTTACATTAGAATATCTATTAAAAGCATAGAAAAAAACTATTATCCTTAGTAGGTTTAAGACTAGCTAAAACCTGTAGAACCAAGATCATACAATTACTTATAGATACCACCATTGATCATACAATTACTTATAGATACCACCATTGATCATACAATTACTTATAGATACCACCATTGTCGTCAATCACGTAAACAGGAAATATGAAGCAATATTCGAGAACATAAGAAATTACTTACTGCTTAAAAGCATAAAAATACAGTTTTAAGCATAAAAAGACAGTTTTCGAAAACATATGAACAGCCCCTATGATAGAAAAGGTCGTAGAGCCCATGCTTTCACTTTCACTAGCATGGGATGTTTCGAAGCCAACCCCATGGCAGTCTTATAAGAACAACATTTTAGAATTGCCAGTGGTAACATCCGATCGGAGTATGTAATGGTAATCAATAAAGGAGAAATAACAATCTGTTACCTATATTGAGGTATGCTGCGGAAAGATAAAAACAAACCCAAAAAACTACAGATTAAAGTGGGTATCCTATTTTTCGGTAAAACAGTTATTCACAAACACTAATATGGTCGGTAAATTTTTTTGTAGCCAAATTGTTGCCTCGTCCATTTGGGATTCACGTGTTATGCCAAAGTGTATCCAGAAATCACGAGGAATCGGAGATGGATATTTCAAAGAGACATAAGGATATAAAAAAGCTGAATGTCAGCCACTTGAAAAGTTGGGTAATAATTTTTTTTCGCAAATTCTTAGCTTTTCTTGCATATTATTGGAAAAAATTTAAATTTTTTTTTAATTATATTTTAATTATTGATTTAGGAATGGTGTCCAAAACAAACGGAGTATGACCTTCTTTTTGGTAAAAAAAACCAAGTGAAGCGATGAAACGCGGGCAAATTCTACATCAGAAAAAAGAAAATAAGGTAGTCAAATATTTATATTATTGTTTCTTTGATATTACTGTTGTTTGATAATAATTGTTTAACAGTATACTGGATTGAATTTGCGTACAGCTTAATCATTACAGAGACATTTATGTTAATCCTAGTAGGAAGATACCAAAAGCTTCTAACAATCCTCACCGCCTTCCAACCATTCTCGATTTCATTTGCCGCTTCATAGTGGGTACCGATGAGTTGATGGACTTAAAACTAATACAGGAGCTGCCTTTGTAAGTTTTCTTTTCAAAAACAAAATAAAATCATATTTAAAGTAGGTTAAAGTTTAATGGTTTCGGATTATATATTTAAAATACAGTTTGAGTCTTTCTTGTACGGTTTTGTTTTATGCCACCTGGTGCCTTTGATGGCCGATAAAAGTAAATCTGTCGCTGATACAATCCCAGCAACAACCCAAAGAGATGTATACGTGATATTTTCAATCAGATAATATATATCTATTATGTATAGAGAGATAGATAAGGTAGCTAGTAATTTCTTTGTATAACAAATGCTATTGTCATATAAATAAAATAATCTATTATGTTGTCCCATTTATGTGTGGTTATACTATCAGTGTAGGGTTTATTGACGGCATCTGGATTACGGGTAGAATTGAAGAAGTTAAGATGATAGATATACCCGGAAATACAGATCCAATTCCAGTGATAGTAGAATGTAAAACATGTCATACAAAATATTCTCCCAGTACAGCACAAAAACAAAATAATCGGTAAGTAAATTACTTAATGCATATTTTTTAACAAAAATATTTTTGATGTAATAATAAAAATGTTCTCCTTTAACAGATTTCAGGTGATGATGTATAAATACATGTGGGACAACGTGTGGGACTTTCCGACAGCAACCTTCTATAAAGATTATGAATTGGATCCGAATAGAGTTCTACCTCAGAATACAATGCATATAGTTGATGGTGTCTCATTAAAGGTGAGGTTATAAGTTTTACATCTCTATTTTATCTAAATATTAATATTACTTGATTTTTATCTTTTATTTTCTCTTACAGGTGGTAAGAGACCTAGTTGACCTTTATGTAAGCCGATGTATGAGTCTTCCCTCATCACATCATACCTCATTCGTTGAGTAAGAACATAAATACTTTAACTTTTCAAATCTGAAATTATCTCTTTTTCATAAGCCAAATACCTTATGTATCATGCATCAAATGTTATTCAGGTATGACTATGAGTTTGACAAGAGACTTAATAACGTAGACTTCGTCAACTTCGATGGGGATGGGCTCCGTACTCAAATCCGCAAAAGTCTTGAGTTTTGGAGAGGAAACGAAGACTATAACTTTTATAGGTCTGATGAGATGACGTGCAGAACGTGCCATTATAGGGAGACCTGCCCAGGAAGTCCATACATTTTTGAAAAAAATATTAACGTATGAAATGGATTGTTTTATTTTTGTTTTCTACAATGTTTGGAGGCATTTTTTGAACCAACATAATCGTTTATTTTTGGAAAACTCTCGGGTATAATTTAGTTTAATAAGTCTTTTTCTCAATTTTGATGTGTCTCCACTTTTTTTATAACATTTTGTCTCTAGAATTATCCAAGTATATTTAGGGTACATGAAGATTTTTCCTACACGTAGTGGGCATCAAAATCATCAACATAATGAAACTACCAAAATTTCATTTGTTCTTGTGACAAGAGACTGTATACTGCAAACGGCCATACCTGACCATTAACCTCAGCAAAAATTGAACTGGTTATCCACCACTATGGCCTGCGTACCTGAACAAGATAGAACAAAACCTTATAGCTTGAGGGCATTGCAGCAGCTTTTACATAGCCAAAAGGAAAAAACTTATAACATTGCCTCACCCTATATAGTTCATTTGCCATCGCATCAGTTATCTGAGCGACAAAAGGCCGCTGAGTGCGAAAAAGCTGCAGAGATTCTTAATAGAGTTAGCAGCTAGCACACTAAACCTTGTAGATTTCATTTTCGAAAGTACAAAGCAAGCGTAGCTCTACTAAAGATAGTTTGGGCTGGAGATGAGATGTCCAATTTCTATCAAATAAGTAGTGTTTATTGGCTGACATGAAAATCCTCTGAGAGACATTATCTTTTGGCAATAATTGTATGGTAATCAACTAAAAGTATTATATGAGCGATGCTGATAGACTCAAACGCTAGAATATTGTTCAGATATGATAAATAATAAAATGTTCATTAGAGTTCATACATGGTTGACAATATAACAACAAAAAATATATGTAATTGCCTTTCAGAAAGTTCACCTGTCTAGCAAGAATGTTACTCTGTTCATAGATCAAACCGACAGGCTGCAAAATATAAACAACGAGAACTTAAGGAATACACAATATCAAAGAATTTACCCCATGTTGTAAAGCTCGGTTCTAAAAAAAGAGCTTAAAATGCCACTTACTGACTGGGGATAGCACACATCCACTATGCCATAACGGTTCTCCTACAGCTTACACAAAAAATATAAGCACTGAAGATACTATAGACACACGGGAAGAAGAATTAACTCTAACAACATGAGAGGACCAACAATTTGATAATGTGGAAAGTACAAAAATGAGATTCCAAAAATAGATTGTGGAACATACAGCTTGAGATACCCCATAAATAGTAAAAGGTAGGAGAAATATATACCCCTACTCAGTCCTCCTTGAAGGTAGGTGAAACCAAAATATTATAGCTAACATGAATAGCATCACACTTTGTTGAAGTTCCATTTGCCCGAAAGTTTCTCTTATAGATAAATTAATATGCTATTGAAAAGAGTATTTTAGACTGTATCCAACGACAACTAAAAGTAGATTCAATTGGCTAATGACTAAATATGCATCAAGGAAAACAGTGAAGTCGAAAGAGCAGAGACATATGCATTTAAAACTGACATAGCCAAAGTAGCACACTAAGATAACAACAAGAGCTATTCCCATGCTACAGCACCGAATATCCTCATAATAGTATTGACTTGAGATTGGATAGCAAATGCTAGGTTTCTCTTAGTAAGATTGTCCCGGTCGTTACCAAAAAAAGAACACATAAAGCAAAGTGTGTTACAGTGGAGAAGAAGGAACCAGCTTATAGACAAGATAGTGGACAAAAAGCTTGTGTAAAGGACAACCTGGTAATGCTGAACATTTGTATCTACTACATTGCACATAGGTTTGAGGTTTTAGAGAAAAATGTCAAAGCCGCATACTATGATAAGCTACATTCCCAATGAATACCCAATTTAACTAAAACTGGCAATTACTTTACCAAATAGATGTAAGAAACAATTCGTAAGAAAAAAAAATTCACCTGCTCGAAACCAAGTACAAGGTTAGCCCACTCAATATCCCTGGTAATGAGCAGATTTGACCGAGCCAAAAGAGGTGCAACTTGAGCCTAGTTTAGTGAAAGCAAGTCTAGTAATTCACATGCTACAAGTAGCTTTTGAAAAATATGCATACACTTACTATGAGCAAGAAATTAAATGTTTCAGAAGAAACTGCAATCAGTTAAAATTCCCAAGAGCAATTGTAATGCTTCCTATATCTACAAAAAATTAGATTAAATATAGTTGACTATAATACTTTTTCTGATTTATGCTTATAACATATATAGATACTACCCAAAATACAAGAATTTGACTTCCAAAACTAGAACTTGAGGGAGAAAAAACTCGACAAAAAGATTGTAATAGAAAATTAATTAATGGCTTTACATAAACATAATCTAACAACGAATACCCAACTTTATCGTTGAATATAACGAATCAAATAGTGGAATGTCACCAAAAAAAATAATAGCGCGAGAAAGACCAAAAATACCTCTTCCGGGGATGTTGGTTGCAAAAGACTAGACAGAGATTGGCCGACTCGTGGAATCTACAAAACCAACGCCTTCATTCAAAAATGTAAAATCTAGGGTTCGAAAATTTCAATAGAAGAACTTTTGAATTCGAGAGGATTCTCGAATAAACGGATAATAAATTGGCATTTCCTAAAGATCAAAAGAAACTTGCAAGAGGGATTAGTGGAAGCATAAAAGAGAAAGAGACGTACCGCATACTGGCTCTGCTTCTTCGGTTTATGGCTTCCGGCGAAGCCATTCTACCATATGTATAACAAATGTTGAAGGGTGGTATTTTCATTAATGAATTATGTAGTATACTTTTTATTTACTTCGCATATTTTTGTATTTGTTTTAAATAAACGAAACCTTTTATTTGATGTAGAGGGATTCGTTAAGCTTTGGTTATACTGAATACTCATCGAGTACAAAGTATAAACACACGCGATGAAAACTAATACAGCAGCTCTAAATTTAATTTTTAGGCACTGCAAAATTCTTAAGAAGCTTCGGATGAAGCCATTCGATGCAAAACTCTTACTTCCGGCATTTTTACATTAGTTTCAATTTAACCTTCAATTATTTTCATGGATATTTTTAGTTCTTTGGTAATTTCTTTTCCATCTTCCATATAAAGTTAATAATCTTATCAAGAAAAATATCCATCTAAACTTTGAATCCACGATGCTCCCATACCATTTCCAGATCACCATGTTCATGCTGCGATGCTTCTCAGATAAATATGGTAAGTACTTTGACGAATCTTTTTCTTCCTTAGGAAGTAGAATCGAGAACTGAGAAAGAATGTGAAGAGTCAAACAAATGATGAAGAACTTTGGGAAGTGTAATAAGATCCCTAAAAAGATTTGGTGACAAAGAATTTCGACTAATAATGTCATAATAAAAAGACGGGAGATTGTTGATTGGGATATGAGAGCTCACACTGAAAAGTTCGATGAGCCCAATCCTTGCAATTAATTAGCCAAGACTAGGGGGCTATTGATAATTGTATTGATACGATTATTTTCGAAAAAGACTCTTTGAAGGCACCAAAATGTCCACATGATTGTTTCCGATGAGATTTTTTCGAGGATTTAGAAATGACATGTGTTGGGCTATCTTATAGTCTTTGCTAAGAAATTTCAAAGATTGGGGGGGCTATTGGTCAGTGTCGTCGAGGAGGTCAAATATTGCAAAAACAGATTTTTTGAATATTTGATAAGAATGGGCAAAATTATGTTGTAGGTTAATCTTCGAAGAACAGTTTCTCATCATAAAGTAATTTGCGAAGAAGTATTTTTCGAGGAGAATACGAAGATAAGAATAAATTCGAAGACTTCATTGCAGTCCTAGTGAAAATATTTTTACAAGGACTGGGGGGGGGGGGGGTATTGATAAGGGAGAATAAAATATATAAGGGGAAATTGTGAAGAAACATTTTTATTGGGGAAATATTGTAAAATGTATTATGAAAGTACTAATAATGAATAAATGGTAAAATGTAGGGACTATGTATGTAATAGTTAAGCATTTAAGCGTATGGGGCCCGTTATTGTACTATAAAAGGACCCCACACGAGTTGAGAAGACCGGTTAATCAATATAATACTATTTTCTTTCTCTACTTTCGTAGCACCTTCTCTCTCTAAAAATATATTGATAAAGAATTGGTTATAGTAGTTTAGTCCCTCGAATATTCGTTTTACACAAAATTACCCTCAAGCAAACTCTTAACTCATCAAAGTTGAGACTAAAGATAAATTTTATGGTCAAGCTTCAAACTAGGGCTAAAGATTAAGAGAAGTTAAAGGCGAGCTAAATTACAAAACAAAATTGAAATATATGCTAAGTTATTAATATTGACTCAGTTGTATCAAAATTTGGCAAACATCTATAAAAAACTTGTATTTCTTATTAGATTCAAAGATTATGTCACAAACATAATCTTGTTGTGAATGAGTCGAATAGTGCCTTGACAGTATACTGTGTGCGGCAATACAGTTTTTGTGTTGTGATAGTGATATTGTCCAATTACTTGAGTTAGTCTTGTGGTATGAGCCCATTAGGCCCATAGTCTAGTAAGTCTATTAATTCCCTATAAATAGATTACTAGGACGACACAAAACACAATCTGAAATCTGTAACCTTTTCTATCATAGTGAAACTCTTTTCTCTGGCGGCGCCCGTGGACGTTGACAATTGTCGAACCACGTTAAACCCTGTGTTTCATTTAAATCTTTCATTCGCATATATTCTGTGCTTGAGCCATTTTGTGATAATTGCATAGTATTTTATAAAAAAATTGGTATCAGAGCCACGTGGTGAAATTAGGGATTTTGCAATTAGGGTTTCACAATGGCGTCTACAGCAACAAAATACATGATTGAAAAATTTGATGGGGGATCCAGCTTTGCGTTGTGGAAGATTAAACTGAAATCTTCATTGGTACTGCAAGGGCTGTGGAAGGCTGTGGAGAATAAGTTACCAGAAGAGATGAAAGAAGAGGAGAAACAAGATCTTCAAGAAAGGGCTTTGTGCTGGATTTTAATGAGTGTGAAAGACAATGTGCTTCGCGAGATTAGTGGTGAGAAGACTTCTGCCTGCGCATGGAGAAAGCTAGAAGATCTTTACTCAGAGAAATCAGTAGTAAACCGATTATATTTGAAGAAACGTTTGTATGATTTCAGATTGAAAGAAGGTATGTCCATAACTGAGCACCTAGATAATTTTAAATCAATTATAATGGACTTGGAGAACATAGTTATCAATATTGAGGATGAGGATCAAGCTTTGTTTGTATTGAGATCGTTACCAGCTCCCTATGAAAACTTCGTAGATACCATTATGTATGGTAAAAATAAGTTATCGCTAGCAGATGTCAAAGGGGCACTGAAATCAAAAGAGATGAGACAGTTGCAGCCAGACAATCAAGCTGAAAGGGAAGGTCTTATGACTAGGGGAAGATCTAAAAGCAAAGCGAGTTCTTTAAGAAGGAAGAACTTGAGGTCCAAGTCAAGGGTGAAGCACTCAAACTGTTATGAATGCGGTGAGCAGGGTCATTATAGGAGAGATTTTCTGAAACTGAATGGTAAGAAGGGAAATCAAAAGGAAAATGCAGCAAACATTGTTGAAGGTGTGAACGATTCCGACGATAGTGAAAATAGTGGTAAAGGAGATGTATTGTCCGTGATTTCAGACTTTGGGCAAAACTCTTGGGTACTTGATGCTGGCGCTACATATCACATGTGTTAGTTCAAGCAGTGGTTTGATACGTACAAGCCAATGCAGGGAACTGTCTATTTAGGGAACAATCATTCGTTGACTGTTGGTGGTATTGGTAACGTCAGAATCAGAATGTTTGACGGGGTTGTTAGAATCTTGACGTGCTGGCATGTTCCTGGGTTAAAAAGAAACCTGATTTCTCTTGGGACTCTAGACTCTCGGGGTTACAAGTACCATGCATAAAATGGTGTAATCAAAGTGACAAAAGGCTCAATGGTATGTATGAAAGGTAGTTTGCAGAAGGGTCTTTACATTCTCCAGGGGAGTGTTGTTATGGGCGATGCTGCAGTAGCACCATCAGGGAGTAATAGCCAAAGTAGGCAGGATCAAAATAAGTTGTGGCATTGGCGTCTTGGTCACATGAGTGACAGAGGATTAGCTGTTTTAGGAAAGAGAGATTTGTTGAAAGGGTATAAAGCAGAATCATTGGGATTTTGTGAGCACTGTGTTTGGTAAACAAACTATAGTCAAATTCAGCAAATCGGCTGTAAGAAAGACTAAAGGCACAGTGGACTACATTCACTCAGATCTTTGGGGTCCAAACAGAATTCCATCCAAGAGCGGAGCCAGATACTACATGAGTTTGATTGATGATTATTCAAGGATGGTGTGGGTTTACTTTCTGAGAACGAAAGATGAGGCATATTCAACCTTTGTCAAATGGAAGACGATGATTGAGAAGCAAACAGGAAGAAAAATCAAGCGTTTTAGGACAGATAATGGGTTAGAATATTGCAGTCGTGAGTTCAACGAGTTCTGCGAAGCTGAGGGAATAGTGCGCCATCGCACTTGTTCTAGAACACCACAACAGAATGGAGTCGCAGAAAGAATGAACAGAACGCTTTGTGACAAGGCATGAAGTATGCTCTCACATTCCGGTGTGGGAAAGGATTTTTGGGCTGAAGCTATCAATACAGCGTGTTACTTGGTGAATCGGTCTCCATCAACGGCTATTGATTGTAAAACTCCTTTTGAGATTTGGTCTGGATCGTCGGCTGATTATGAACATTTGAGGGTGTTCGGTTGTCCTGCGTATGCTCATGTGAGAGATGGTAAGCTTGAGCCGAGGACAAAGAGATGCATATTTCTATGATATGCTACTAGAGTGAAGGGATATAGGTTATGGTGTACCTCTCCAAAGTCTCCAGGTTTTCTCATCAGTAGGGACGTTACTTTTAATGAGTTTGCTTCGATAGACAGTGAGAAGGAAGTAGGAGAAATGGTCGAATCAGGATCGTTTGTGAGTAAACAGGTGGAGCTTGAAGTAGAATCAGTTCCTAGCAAGTCCAATAATTCAAGTGGTTCTGAGGTGGATCCAGAATCAGGAGGTGAAGCGTCAGCATCGGATGATAGTGACGATGATGTGCCCGAACCAGAGCAACAACCTTATAGCATAGCATTGGGCAGAGAAAGAAGAGATATTAGACTTCCAAAAAGGTATGTGAATCTAGTTGCATATGCTCTGTCAGTTGCAGGAACCTAGTAGCTACAAAGAAGCTATAGCAAGTTCAGAGGCAGATCGATGGATTGGTGCTATGGGAGAAGAGATTGAATCTCTTCATAAGAATCAAACATGGAAGCTTGTTTACTTGCCTAAAGGACAGAAGATAGTAGGCAGTAAATGGGTGTTCAAGAAAAAGGAAGGTAATCCAGGGGTTGAGGCATCTCGATTCAAAGCAAGACTGGTCGCTAAGGGTTTTACTCAAAGGGAAGGAATCGACTTCAATGAAGTGTTTTCTCCAGTGGTGAAGCATAGTTCGATTCGAGTTTTGTTAGCCATAGTAGTTTTGCAAGATTTAGAGCTTGAGTAGTTGGATGTGAATACTGCGTTTCTACATGGTGAATTGGAGGAGCAAATCTACATGAGACAACCAGAGGGATTTATCGAACCTAATATGGAGGACAAAGTTTGTCTGCTGAAAAAGTCACTGTTTGGTTTGAAACAGTCACCTAGCAATGGTACAAACGTTTTGATACATTTATGGTGTCAAAAGGGTTCACGAGGAGTCCATATGATAGTTGTGTGTATCATCAAAAGATGTCAGATGATTCTTATGTTTACTTGTTGTTGTATGTGGATGATATGCTTATTGCTGCTTGTAGTATGTCACACATTGTGCAGTTAAAGAAGCAGCTTAGTGCCGAGTTTGAGATGAAGGATCTGGGTAGAGCAAAGAAAATTCTTGGTATGGAGATTATCAGGAACAGAAATTTAGGAACATTATACTTTTCTCAACGAAGCTATATTGAGAAAGTGTTAAAACGATTCAACATGTTTGATGCTAAAGCAGTTAGCATTCCTTTTGCTACTCATTTCAAGTTGTCTGCAGTAGAAGCGGCCAAGGACGATGCTGAGTTGGAACAAATGTCGAAGGTTCCATATGCAAGTGCAGTTGGTAGTATCATGTATGCTATGGTATGCACACGTCCTGATATTTCACATGCGGTTAGTGTAGTTAGCAGGTACATGGGATGTCCTGGGAAAGAACACTGGCAGGCAGTGAAATAGATACTTCGGTATCTGAAGAATACTGTGAACGTTGGCTTAACTTTTAACAAAACCGATATTGGTGAATCGCTGAATGATGTTGCAGGATCATTGGTTGGTTTTGTTGATTCTGATTTTGCAGGTGATATGGATAAAAGAAGATCTCTGACAGGATATGTATTTACTCTAGCTGGGAGTGCGATCAGTTGGAAAGCACAGTTGCAAGCTATTGTAGCTTTGTCTACAACAGAGGCAGAGTACATGGCGGTAACAGAAGCAGTTAAAGAGACAATATGGTTGCAAGGTTTGGTGGCAGATTTGGGCTTGGATAGGACTACTACAAAAGTGTTTTGTGACAGTCAAAGCGCCATACACCTTACAGGGAACCAGATGTACCATGAGCGTACAAAGCACATAGATGTCAGGTATCATTTTATTCGTGATATAATATCAAAGGGAATTGTTGATGTGAATAAAGGATATTCGCCTCAAGGCAGCATCCGTTCGAAAGTTTAGGGAATGCCTAAACTGGATCGGTGTTCGCAGTATAGAGTGAATGCCTTAAGGGCATTTGGTGAGTCAGAAGAAGAGAAGATTCTTTGTTGATAGTGAAGAAAGGATATTCGCCTCAAGGGGAAGATTTGTTGTGAATGAGTCGAATAGTGCCTTGACAGTGTATTGTGTCCGGCAGTACAGTTTTGTGTTGTGATAGTGATATTGTCCAATTACTTGAGTTAGTCTTGTGGTATGAGCCCATTAGGCCCATAGTCTAGTAAGTCTATTAATTCCCTATAAATAGATTACTAGGGCGACACAAAACACAATCTGAAATCTGTAACCTTTTCTATCATAGTGAAACTCTTTTCTCTGGCAGCGCCCGTGGACGTAGACAATTGTCGAACCACGTTAAATCCTGTGTTTCATTTAAATCTTTCATTCGCATATATTCTGTGCTTGAGCCATTTTGTGATAATTGCATAGTATTTTATAACAAATCTTTTCTATGTTGCAACTTTTTTTCCCTTTATAGTCTAAAGGGTTATGTTTCCAAATGCAAGTAAAACAACAACTTCGAGAAAATTAACAATATAAACACATTGATTTTTAAAGAATTCCTTAGCCAAATAAGAGTAACTACAGAAACAAATGAATGAGTCTGTGGAACATATAATAATTTAGAGAAGATACTTGGTGTTGCACGTTCATAACATTTTGATCTTGAAACAAACTTTCAAGAATAAATGCTCGAAGTTGCATAAGAAGCCATACTAAAGGATAAAGCAAAATTGGTCATTGCTTTACAGATCGAATACCCAAAGAAAATATAATGTTTTTTTATTTTTTATATATGTTTTATGTACAAAATATACAAACTTTCATGGGTTATGTCATGCCGACCCACCAAACGTATCATGTGGGAGAAAACGTATCATGTGGGAGAGAAAATCGAAACTTGGTAAATTCAACACGAAGTATAAAAAAGGATATCAGAATGACAACCTCACGTATGAATAGAGATATACAACAAAAGTTGATTTAGACCAGGTTTATCATATAAACTGAACAAATATAAATATTGAGTGATTAAGGGTTACTTACTTGATAAATATATACATGACACACTCATCAAACGATAACTTACAAAATTGTGTTATATATATATATATAATGAGTATTAAGTTATTGTTGTTTGACGTTGTACTTATTTTTTTCTTTTGTTATGCTATCAAACAATCAATCGTAGTAGTTTTCAACTAATATAAAAAGTAATATTGAATAAGATTGTAGTATAATAAATTATCAAATAATAAAAAATAACAAAAATTTAATATTAAAATACAAGTTCAAGTTATTAACTTTAAAGTTATAATTATTTAGTAATTTATAGTTAAATCTATCATAATTTTGTTATGCTCGATTTAAATAAATTTAACAATTTGGTCAAACGATGACTTGATTGTTTAAGATTACAATCATTATCTGTACAATATATTGTTCTTCTACATAAAAATTTATAAATTTTATTTAGAAGTAGTATATAATTTACATTATGATAAATAAAATTTATTTTATATAATGCAATACAAATTTATGATTAATATTATTTACTTATATTAGCTAATTGACACTCCCGAAAATCCAACATAATATTTTTATTTTATTTTCTGTTAATGGGTGATGGTATATGTTAAATTAAATATGCTAAACAATCTTATTTTAAAATGATATTCACAATATAAATCATACATATATTATGACTATGTATAAAAATAATAATCGGCTTGATATTAAGAACCTACATCATATCAACCACCATCAAACTGATCGTGCAAAGGTAATTCTAATACGATTTCCACAATTAGCAAATTATGTGACGCACGATTAATAGTTTTAAGTGCTTAAATAAAAGTGAACAATAGTCAAAACTCTATATAGTCAATCTAACCTACATTGAAAATATTTTTAATATACACATATGCTTTGAGATATTCTTATTGAAAAATAATTTTATTACCTACTACATACGCAGGCAACCTCTTATGATATTTTTGTCCATTTAGAATATTTTCAGACTTGTTATTTTTCTAGTCGAGATTGCTATTATTATTAAAATCTTTTCTTATTGCATTTGTTATTATCTTAAACTAACAAGGTGAAGAAAATATGACGTATCTACATTTATATTATTGTTTGATGATATGTTTGAAATGTAACTTTTTATATTAATCGCTCTTAGAATATTTATCACAATTGTTTTTTTATCCTAATCATTTTTATAGGATGGACGTTTGAGTTCTTCTCTAATCAATTATTTGATCAGTCATCTTGATGACATAAAACCTAAAAAATCGATTGTAATTAAAATTCAAACCTCTTAATTGATTCAATAATAAAACTATTTTGAATGTCCGATGATATGTTTTACATATTTATATTTCCCGGTGATGTAGTTTCACGTGTTATAATGCAAATACTCTCATCATTTATCATGTCTATTTATTTATTTATTTATTAACTATTTTATTTGTAGTTATGATAACATATTAGTTTATATACCATTTGCATAACACATGTGTCCCATTTATAAAGTATGTTATTGGTTTCTCTCATCAACGTTAATTCTTTAATCTATCAAAAACATACTAGGCATATATTTATTCACTTTAATAAAATGTTATGCTTATGTGGAGGTTGATAGTGCAAGATCCGGGTTGCACTTGACCTAACCCGACTAACGGTCCGTTAGAAAATTAAAAGACATTTTTTTCAATGGTTTTGATTTTTTCTTATTATGATTTTTTATATAATGATATTTGTCCTATTGATAATTTTCTATTTTCCTATTATTAATTTTCATTTTATAATATCTCTTAATATATTACAAGTTTCCCTATTAAGTTTCTATGTCCCTATAAACACTTCTTTCTCATATAGAGAAAAAACTACAACGCTCTTTCAACGTAGCCCATTTAAGCTGAACCAAGTATTTTTTTAAAAATATTTTTTAGCACTAATTGATAACAACTACTATATGAGCAAGGTTTGTGAATAATATGAGAATAATCGATTTGTGAAGAATATGTGAAGAATTGATAACAACTAGAAAAAAAGAGATAGAAAAGTAGAGAAAGAAACAACAACATCAATTATGATTGAAGTCAGAATCAGAAGCTGTTGTAATCGAATTTGAAGGTGTTACAATTGAAAAGTTGAATTTGAAGGTGTTATAATTGAAAGGTTCAATAATTTAAACTTCACATACTAGAGGATGCATATTAAAGATTGTCAATATGGGATAAACTAGTAACATCCTCAATTAGATTCAACAAAACTATATGGAGATAAATTGGGAACTTATGAAATCATAATGTTCTAAGGGTTATTTGATTGACCCTAACCATTTCAGTTACATATAATGTTGTGAAAGAAAATATCATCATCTTAGACAATGTGATTATTTGTCTCATTTCTTATTCTTATTGTTTTTGCAAGTTCTTTCCAATATCCTTATAGAGAAAAGTAATAATGCAAACTTTAAATTCCACTAGAAGTGTCATAAACTTAAGACTGTTAATCTCTGCTACCCATTAGAATAGATATTTTTTTGTCATGGTGGCATTGGCTCCCCCCAACCTTAGCAAGGATGGTCTTAGGAACTTATTTGATATCTCAGACCTTAAAGTAAGCCCCTAGAAGAGCCACATATTCTTCTATGGGTTAACTCTTTTTTAAGAACTGAATTAATAAATATCATTTGGGTTCAATGTAGGTTATCTCTCGGTTAAATACATTGGAGTCTCTTTTTTCTCTAGCCTTCTTTCCCATAACGATTGTCGTCCACCTCTGGAAAAAATTACTACATGCATTGCCTCTTGGACTTCCAAATACCTTTCTTATGTGGGTAAGCTATAACTTATTAAACTTTTCCTATTCACGAGGCAAGTTTTCCAATATGTTATCTTCATTCTTCTCGCTATAGTTTTTAAGGAACTCTCATAGTCTCTCCGTCGTTTGCTCTTTTTGGTCATGGGATGAAGGTTATGAGTGCAAAATTGGCTTGTTCTATCGTTACATTGCCCTCGTTTGAGGGCGACCTTGAGATTCTAGACCTAAAAAACTATAATTAGGGAGATGTCCTCAAACATTTGTGGTTCATATTTAGTAAGAGCAAAAAATCAATTTGGCGTGACTAGATTAAATCCGAGAAGATTAATGACTACAACTTCTAGTATTTAAATCTTGACTTTTCTCCCTCCTGCACTTGGAGGATAATTTTATATTGTAGGCCACTAACTAGCAAATTGTACAAGATTCAATAAATTGTATAGAAAATACCTCTTTCTGGTATGACCCATGACTTATCTCTACCTCTTTGGTAAACCACTATGGGCAAAGTATTATTCATGATTATAGACTTCGCAGCAATCTCGAGGTTTCTGATATCATTCGAGGTGGTCTTTGGAAGTGGTCGAGTTAATTGAGGTTTGCTAGTGCTAGAAACAATCACAACTTTTAAGAGATCAACCAAATTGTCATATATCTCTCACTTCTTAACATCAACTTTAATTAGATGAGTTATTGGACCATCAAGATTGGAAATGTAAAATTCACAATTAAAAATACTTATAATATCATATGTACGCCTACCCTTGGTATTGAGTTACTGAGGTTAGCATGACATAATTATAATACCCTTATTCTTTCTTTTATTCTTTGGCTTGCTATCCTAGGTAAAGTTTCTATCTAGACAAGCTCATTAATTAGGGATTAAACTTCGCTCCTTACTTGTGTGCTGTGCAATTCATGTGATAAATTCATAAACCATATCCTCTATGAGTGTGTTAATACTCAAAGTATATAGATCGTTGTCAACATCAAGCCCGGGTTCTTTATCAATAGTGCGGAATGGCCTTCATAGCTTAATGAGGCTTTGAATTAGCCTCTCTTTAGGCACAGTCATCTTCAGCGCAATCATTTATTCCGTGAAACTCACCTTTTGTCTCTTTTCCCGCCCTCTCTTATGTGGTGTCGCATTTTATGATTTATGACCTTAGGTTTAGATTCCTTGGATCCAAAGTTGTCTTGTTGTTCTATATGTATGCTCTTTTCCTCTTTTTCATTTGTTGGTTGCATCACCCCTCCCCTACCCCGTGCTTTTTTTTATATGGAAGTTGTTGTTGACTCTTGCAAGTACTAGTTCTCCACATCATTGCTTTAGTTGGAACTCTTGATTCTTAGCACTCCTCATGTCACCATTTTTACGGTTCTACACATTTCTCCCCCTCAATTTATGGATGTGAATATTGGCGCGAAGTCTAATGATTTGGACAACCATCTCATTAGCTTTGCACTATTTTTGCTTTTGTTGTATTGCTTCCATATTTTATCGGCTTCCTTGTTTTTTATTAATAATGTTCTATAACATTTCTTTATGTGGCTCTATTAGTTTTCATGTATCATGGTCCAAACAATTTGGGTGAAACGATATTTTATATATTGCCAATTAATGTTAAAAGCTTTTTTTATATGTGTCTTTTATATGTATGAACAGTTCTTTTACTTAATTTAATGTATTATTCTACCAAAATAAATTTATTGATTTTATTTAAGAACTGCTAAGGTTTTAGTTTTATGAAACTGGTGAAGAGTTAAATTAATATGTTATATCAGTGCGTTTGAGTCTGGTGGTTTAAAATATAATCTAATTTCTTCGATTGGTAAATAATTTTCGCCACTATTTGACACTTTATATATAAGGAATTCGCGAAATTATTTGCGGATATTATTTACTATTTCCACCGATCAATATGGTGAAGAAATTCATCTTCTTTGCTACTGTATAACATAAAAGTAAACTATATTCGTCATTTACAGACGAGATCGTTGTAAATCTATTTTTTTTATTATTAAAATTGTTTTGTTGAAAAAACAAAAAACAAAAAGATTCGAAAATATCTCTTCAACCCGCAACCCGTATTATGGTCTGAAAAACTCGAATCTTTTGATATTTTGCATGTTAATTTGGTTTTGAACAAAAATTAATTTTTTTATTCAATGAATAGTTTAAATATTAGAATCTTATAAATCATATATAGAATAATATAAAATGAATAGTGGCATAAACCATAAATAAACACAAAAATTTAAATTGTTAAATTTTTTCTGATAATTTTATAATTAATTTTAAAACGAGAATACAACTACGTTTATTTTTCTTTAACCATATTTTATTTAAAATTTCATTTTTGACGATGTAAAGTTATATCTCGTACTTTTTTTTAAATCGTTTCAAATTAGTTATTTTCGTAGACATATTTAACATTTGACCTTTATGCTTGTTTTCCGTATTTATTTGTAAAATTTTAATCTTATATTTAAAAAGCTAACATTTTTTGGTTTTCATGTTTATTTTTTAATATTGTAATTTTTTTATATAAAAAATCAAAATGTGTTAATTTTCAAAAATGAAAAATAAAGTTATTATAAAAGTAAACATAAAATAGCAAAACATACTTAAAAAACCAATGTTTTTGGTGGTTTAGAGTGAAACTAGAATGGTAGTATGAAAACGGAATGGAAGCTCCAAGAAAACTCTGTTCTTCAAGAACAGAGTAAATAAATTTTGATTTCTTATCATCATCTTTTCGTGATTCTTCTCAACCTTTGTGAAGATGGTTACTCAATTTAATGGCTCGAATGAAGATTTTCCTGTTCTTAGGAAATCAAATGATAGTATCTTTAATGATGGTGCAGTCAAGAATGGAGGAGAAGTTGGTGATGAGTGTAATGTTATTCGAAATCCAATTTATGAGGAAGAAACCAATGAAAAGGCTACTGATAATCTGATAAACAAAAAAGACTCATATGCAGATTTATTAAAGTCAAGAAGGAAAGAATTTTTTCATTCAAGAGTCTCTGTTTCTCGAAATGAAGACTTCCCTGTTATTACCTTTGATGCAGAGGATAAAGATAGTCTGTTAGAGATTTCAAAGCATACCTTGGTGGCAAAATTCGCTACAGGAAAGCCATCTATGGAGAGTTTGAGGAAATTTTTATTGAAATTCAACTTTAAAGGCAGTTTCAGTCTCTCGATTTGGGATTTCAGACATGTCTTCGTGGAATTTACTGAGTTAGACGATTTGAAAAGATTTTGGTCCAAGAATGTATGGGTGTTAGGAGATAAGACAATGAGATTATTGAAGTGGTCTCCTGATTTTGATCCAAAACTGGAATCTCCTTTCACGCCGGTATGGATTACTTTGCCGAATCTTCCAGAGTTCATGTTTAACAGAGATACGATTTCAGAAATAGCAAAAATACTTGGTACGCCATTGAAGATCTGGGTTCCTTCAATCAATAGAGCCTGTCAAAACTGTTGTAGATGTTGGATTGAAATCGATATTTCGAAGCCATTGGTGCATAAAGTTCAGGTGAGATTTGGAGCCTCTGACAGTTACTGGGTTCAGATTGTTTATGATAAAATTCCTCTTTACTGTAAGCAATGTGCCCACATCGGTCATTCGATTGAAAATTGTAAGAAAACGATGTTGCCACAAGGGAAATATATAGTGAATAACTTACAGGAGAAGGATAATATAGAGGCTCAAGATCAAGGATCTTGTTCTTTAAATCAGCCTCAAGAAAATAACACTCATACTGATAAGGAGAAGTTTCAAGTTAAAAGTGTTCCTGGTGGTTATCAATCTCAAAGTTTTGTTGGAAGGAATGTTTCTGATGATCTTCAAAAGAGTGAGAAGGTTAGTAAAATTTTAAAATCTATTGTGGTGAATAAAATTCCATCTGGTGATGATCTTGACTTTCAAAACATTGAGGAGTCTGATAGTCATAGTTCTAAGCTTAAGGAAGATAGTTCTGTTCAGAATGTTTTGGTTGAAGAGGATTCGCTTGATTTGGTTAATGAGGATGAGTTGATTGATGCGCTAAAGACTCTGGAAAGAAGAAACATGTTTGAGCCTCTGAATGAAGAAGTTAATGAGACTTTGGTTCATGAAGGCAGTCTGAATAATTCTCCTGTTAAAGGAAGTCTTGCTGAAATTAAGCAAAGAAGACATGATTCTAAAAAATCGAAAAAGGTATCAAATGTTTGGAATACTAAAGGTCCTGCTTCTTCTAAGATTTTGAAGTTGAAAAGGACTCAAAAAACTACTTCTGTTACATGACTATAACGCTTCTAAGTTGGAATGCTAGAGGTGTTGCTAATAAAGAAACATCTCAAAGATTGAAGTCAATGGTTAAGTCGTTTAAAGTTAGTTTTCTGGCTGTTCAGGAGCCGTTGGTTAAAGTGGATAAGATTGAGGGGTTGGCTAAGAAGTTGAAGATGAGTGGTTTTTGTAGCAATCTGAGTAACAAAATTTGGGCTTTCTGGATTCAAGATTATAGTGTGGATATTATTTTTGATAGTGATCAATTGCTACATCTAAAGGTTGTTCACCCTACTTTGAATAAGAATTTTTATGTTTCGATAGTTTATGCAAAGTGCAGGACAGAGTTGAGATCTGTGCTTTGGAATGAGATTAGAGCTTTGAATGTTCTTTCTCATGAATGGATTCTTTTTGGCGACTTCAATATTATTTCTAATCTTCAGGAGCAAGCAGCTTGTTCAACCATTAACCAGAAAGGTATGGATGATTTTAATAGTTGTATAATGGATTGTTGCTTGATGGATGCTGGTTTTACAGGCTGCCCTTTTTCGTGGTCTAATGGTTTAAAATGGAGAAGATTGGATAGAGTGTTATATAACTCTGCTTGGTTAGACTGTTTTGATAGTACCTCTGTCTCTCATTTAGCTCGAAGTTGCTCAGACCATTGTCCTTTGCTTATAAAAGTTACTTCTAAGCTGGAAAGATCGAGATCTTCCTTTAAGTTTTTAAACATGTGGGTTACACACCCTCAGTTTTTGAAGAAGGTTGAAGATGTTTGGACTGATTCTGGTAGATCTGTGGTTGGTAATCCTATTATGGAATTCTGGCTTAAGCAGTTTCAGTTGAAGGTTGAATTGAAGAGGTGGAATAAAGAAACGTTTGGTAATATATTTGATGCTATTAAAATGTCTGAGGATAATATTGTTAGTAAGGAAATGCTGTGTATTAATGATGCTAATGAAGCTAATAGACTGGAGTTGGAAAAAGCTAAACAGAGTCATCTGATTTTGCTTGATAGGGAAGAATCATATTGGAGACAGAAGGCTCATTGTTCTTGGCTTAAAGATTCTGATAAGAGTACTGCTGCCTATCACAACTTTGTTAAGAAAAGAGTTAAGAGAAATAGAATTGATCGTATCAAAGAAGGGAATAGATGGTTGGAGGATAAAAAGGAAATTGGGGAGTCTGCAGTTAACTTTTTTAAGGATCTTCTTTCTCCAGTTGCTAGTGTTGTTACTGATGATGATTTATTGAATGTTATTCCCAGTATTGTTACAGATGATGATAATAATGACTTAATAAGAATCCCTGATGATGCTGAAGTTTATGAAGTGGTGAAGAGTTTAAAATCTGATTCTGCTCCAGGACCTGATGGGTTCAATGCTGTGTTTTATAAGACTTGTTGGAAGATTGTGGGTGATGATCTTTGTAAAGCTGTTAAGGGTTTCTTTATGGGTTATAGGCTGCCTAAAGGGGTTAAGTCTACTGTCCTCTGTTTGATTCCTAAGGTCGAAAATCCTAATAAGTGGAAGGAGTTTAGGCCAATTAGTCTCACTACAGTTTTCTCTAGGATTATAGGGAAGCTGATTAATAACAGATTGGCAAAGTTACTTCCCAATCTGATTTCTGATGAGCAAGGAGGTTTTGTTAAAGGCAGAAATATACATGAATCAATTCTTCTTGTTCAGGAGTTTTGTAATGACATTGATGGAAATAAGAGACATGCTAATGTGATTGTCAAGACTGATATGACAAAGGCCTTTGATAAAGTTAATCATAGCTTTCTCTTTTGTGTGCTCAAAGGTTTTGGATTCAACAACTCAGCTGTTAGTCTTATTCAGAATTGTATTGAGAATGTTTACTCTTCAATCATTATTAATGGTGAGATTACAGGCTTCTTTCCTACCTCTCAAGGCCTGAGACAAGGGGATCCATTATCCCCTAGTCTGTTTATATTGGCAGAAGAATACCTGATCAGGGTTATAAAGTTCAAAGCTGATAACCATTCGATGGTTAGGTACAAAACTAGGAGTGATTTGAAAATTGATTGTTTAGCCTATGCAGATGATTTCATGGTTTTCACTACTGGTGATGTTACTACTATGAGTGTTATGAAAGGCATTCTGGGGCATTATCAACTGGTCTCTGGACAGCAAGTTAACAATGAGAAGTCTAAGATTATTGTATCAAAGAAAATTAATAATCAGAAGAGCAGGTTGATCAAGGAAACTTGGCAGATGACTCAATCTTGTTTGCCTTTTGAATATTTAGGTACAATTATTTCAAATAATACAAGAATATCTCACTTTGAGGCTGTTGTTTCTAAGGTTAGAAGCAAAATCTTGGATTGGGATAGGCTCCATTTGTCCTTTGCTGGTCGTCTCTTACTAATCCAATCAGTGTTGCTGTCTCTCCCTGTTTATCATCTGCAACACACAGCTTTGCCAACTGGGATCATCAATAGATTGGAAGTTATCTTCAATAAGTACTTGTGGGGAAATAGTGAAGACAAAGGAAGTGTTAATTGGACTAAATGGAGGAACTTGTGTAAACCTTTCAAAGAAGGAGGCCTGAATGTTAACAGCTTGAAAGATGTGCAACATGTATATGCAATGAAAAATTGGTTTATTTTCAGGAGGCAAACATCTCTCTGGGCCAGGTTTATGCTTTCTATATACTGTAAGAATCATATTCATCCTGTGCTTGCTATTTCACCCTATAGAAGATCTAAAACTTGGACAACTATAATGAAAGTAAGGGATGAAACTGAGAGTTACCTTTTTTGGTTGCCTGGACAAGGTCAGATTAGCTTCTGGTATGATACATGGTGTTCTGGTAAACCATTTATAAAAGTTAACAATGATAATGATAGAAGAAATTTATGGGAATCTCCTAATGCTCTTGTTAGTGAGTTTTGGCAGAATGGTTCGTGGGATCTGGATATTCTTAGAACAAAGGTAACTGTAACTGATATTGCAAAGATAAAAGATATTACGCTTTCTAACAAGCATGATGTGTTGCTCTGGTCTTTGACTCAGAATGGATCTTTCAACATGAAAGATATATTGAACCACGTTAGAACCAAAGGTACTGTCTCTAAACTCTATGATAAAACATGGAATTCTGTAACCCCTAGGAAGTGTTCCTTTTTGCTTTGGAGGCTGTTACACAATTGGGTCCCTACTGATGAAGTCATGCAGTCTAGAAAGGTTCAATTGGCTTCAAAGTGTGTCCACTGTGAAAGTAATGAAACTACTATACATGCTTTTGTTCAGTGTCAGCAGGTTTGGATGGTGTGGAAACATTTCAGTGACATCCTTAAGGTACAAATTCAACCTTTCATGACTATAACCCATGTTGTAATGAAGTGGTACTGGTCTGCTCAGAAGGATTGCGATATCTTCACAATTCTTCCTTCAATTATAACTTGGTGTGTATGGGCTGCTAGAAATAAGAGGAAAATGCAGAATATTGCAACTAGTTCTACTACCATAATCAGTCATGTGATGTATATTTTATCAAGTTTGGATAGAAGTAAAACCTTAAACAGGAAGCACTGGGGAACGTTCTATCGTGAAGCTCTAACCTTAGGTTCTGTTTCTCATATTAAATCTGGGTTTAAAGCACTTCATCTGAAATGGAAAAATCCCAAACAGGGAAGGTATAAGATGAATGTTGATGGTGCTAGTACCTGGTTTGGGGAATCTGCTGGGGGTGTGTTGATTCGTGACAGTAACGGAGAGATGGTGGCTGGACTTGGTTGTTTGTTTGGTAAAGGCTCCTCTTTAATTGCTGAAAGTAGGTCTTTGTTTGAGGGATTGAAATTCTGCAAGAGATTACAGTTGACAAGGGTTGATATAGAGATTGATTCTGCAATTTTAATTAACTTGATGCTATTCGGTAACTCACCTTGGTATCTCGAGCCTTTGTTATGTTGTTGTAGAAAGCTTCTCAATTCTGAAATGGTGATTAATCAGATCTTTAGAGAACAAAATCTGGGTGCAGATTGGATTGCGAAGGAGGTGCTCGATCAGAAACGAAACTTTGAATTTGATAAAGACAATGCTCCTGTGAAACTGAAAGCAATTGTGTATTTGGAAAGAATGAATTTTGGTTACTTAAGATTGCGAAATTAAGGTAAATTTGGGAAAAAAAAAAATACTTAAAAAACCAAGATATTATATAATCAAACATAAAAATCAAAACATGGTGAACAAAAATATTAAATTCCACCTGATAATTGTTTACTTAACATTTAATTAATTTTGTTTTATTTTTTAATTTAAACTTTAGACGGGAAGTATTGAATTTTGATTATTTAAATAAAATTTAGTTATATGTTAATATAAGGTGTTATTTAGCTGGTAAACATATAATAAATATTTATTAAAATATATTCATAATAAGAATTGTCAAATTTTATTTTTACTTAATAAATTCATCTTTTCCCATTGACAAATGTATATTCTTTATGTAAATAAAAAATTCGATTTATACAATGAACGGACATATTCCTCAAATTAAGGCCAACCTACTAAAACGAAATGACTCCTTTTCTTCTCAAATTAAGGGGAAGAAGGCGGTGTAATAAAAAACGAGAGAACTAACTGATACCAACGGAAAAAAAAAAACTTCAAGCTATAATTCCTAAAGCAGCCACAAAAGCGGGGAACCCTCCTGTAAGGTTAGGGCGGTGAAGCAAGCAAAAGTCCTTAAGTCAGGAAGTTACTGGACGCCGCTATCCAAAGAAGAAGATGGGCGCTCACTTTGCTCAAACCGCGCTCCCACGCCTCCACATGAGATAGTACCAACCATGAACTCAGAAGCTGGACAACGCATAAGCACCACTCTACTCTGAAGAGGGAACCCGTAAAACCGCCACCATACTCACGCTCCATTCAAAACAGCCACCATAGACGACACAAAGGTCTCCATGGTAACTTCTCTAACAGAACAAGTGAAGAGGATCCATGAAAGCTTAATACCCACGGGAAGGTCACTTCGGAGACTAGTAGAAAAGCCGAAACCAACTAGCTGTTATATTTCTTGTTTTGAAAATTTTAAAATCTATCAAACCTTGTTTTCGGATAATTAAAATCTACCATGATTTGTTAAAAAAAAAGTTAAACTCTATCCTACCTTCTTTTGAAAAATCCAAAATTCATCTGCACTTGTTCTAAATTTTTTTAAATCTATCCTACCTAGTTTTAGCAAAGTTAAAATCATGAACCCTTTTGGAAACATAAGAAACCTTATTTGGGAGAAGAACCAGAATATGAACATAAGAAAAGAAACCTGGACTTATTAAAGCTCAAGACTCAAAGGCTCCCCAAACGAACTCATACCAGAGAAATACACGCTCAAATGTCATAAACCTCTGAGTTACAGTCAGATGGTCTTCCATACTGATATTTGACACACGCTAGCCTAGTGTAATACCTCGGTGAATAGAAAGCCTACAACTGCTGACTTGAAACATGTCGGAAAAAGGATGTCTCTATAAGGAATGCATTCATAACTTTTCCTAAAGGATATGACATTTCTTCAATAGTATACTAGCAGCATGATAGCAACAGTAGCTGCATATATACCTTTCCCTAGACAAAATGATCAAGAAAAACTTAGGATACTGTAACTAAAAGGGTTAAGCACCAAGAAAACACCGGAAATATGTTCAAGATACTACATTACAGAAGTTTCTTAAATACTGGGATCAAACTATACCGCAGTCAATCCTCATCTTCGGAGCTCTCATCGTCACTTGAATATTCACTGCTAGAAGCATCATCAACATCGAGGTTAACTGGCTTAACCTGTATTGGAGCATCAGGTAGCCTATGCGCCGAAAGAGGCCGAAATGGCAGCTGCTCCTGAATTCTCGGAGGCACCTGAAGAGATTCCAGTGGCGGCAAAGTAACAGGGTCACCAGGTTTCCATCCTGGTGGCGGCATAGGCAAATCGGTGGGTAATTCCACAGGCATCCCTGGTTTCCATCCTGATGGAACCACAATATTTGGTGGAAGCAGACCTTGCAAGGCTGTTAGCTCATGTTGCGGTGGCTCGACGATTGCCTCCACCTTCTTCTCTTCTCTCAACACAGCTTTAGGTAAACCAATGTCGAGATCAACAAAGTTGTAAAGCTGTGAGGCTCGCATCTGTTCGTCTTGAGGCGCAGGCGGCAATGCACCCCGTAGAGGCGCTTGTCCCGCACCAAACTCCGGCGGAGCAAATGTAGTATAACTAATCCTATGAGCATAAGATAACACATCCTTCAACTTCAACCGAGTCGAAATTGTAGTGTCCGATCCTTCTACGTCTTCCTCGGCATCCCCGATTATTTTGGATCTTTTAGGTTTCCGATAATCAGCGTAATCATCTACGAGGCTATCTAACACAGTTTCTGCCTGTAGCAGTTTGTTAGCGAATTCGAGGAGAGCCGAGTCCTGAATTTTGACTTCTCTTGCGATCTTCTGCTTCGCGTCTTGCAGATCGAGGATCTCCTGCAGCTCTGTCACCGCCTCGAAGAGTTGAGTCTGTAGCGAGTTAAAAATCGATAGGATCTCCTTGGACGATGACGGCGGTGGATTCTCGAGAGGAGGAGGAGTTAAATTCGAGGCCGAAGAAAGAAACGACGGGAGGGAGCCGCGAAATGCCGAGAGCCAGAGAGATCGATTGGGAGAGACGTCGAAGATCTTGGAAGCCAGAGACGCCATATGTATGAGTAGCGTCTGAGCTCGCGGCAAGGGAGGGAGCATAGGGAGGAGAGCAGCGGAGGTAATCAACGAGTGGTTGTTGTGCTGTTGTTGCTGCGATTGGGAGGAAGAGGAAGAAGAAGGGAATTTGGGTGGCGTAAGGTTTGAAATCGACGGCGAGTTAGGGTTTGGTAACCCTAATCTCGCCGGTGATTGGACGATCTGGTGCTGTAACATTTTGTTGTTCTAATTTAAGATTTCATTCCCATAATATATATAAACAAAACCCTGGACTGGACTCTAAAGAACTCGGAGAGTTTAATGACAGGATTCACAGCAAAATTGCTTTTGTATAAGATTTACCGGTTTAAAATAAAAAAGCCTCTAAAAATCTGTACCCCTGTGGTTTTTAAATTTATATAAGTAAAAAAAGAAGACTTATTTTTTAGTTTTTAGATTTAATTTTACTCAAATCATATATTTTTTAAATAACTATTTTTAATTTATTATTTATATTTTTTAATAATAATATATTAAATTTTGTTTTTGTAAAACAACTTATTTCATTTTTTAGTTTATCTAACTGGTTATTAAATTGTATGATCAAACTATTTTTTAATTTTATCAGTTGAAGAAAACTACATATTCAAATTATAAGCTGTTAATAAATGATGAAGCAATCTACTATGGTGGAGTAAAATTTGTTGGTGAGTCTAAAGAAAAGGAAACAACTAGAAAAAAAAAATACAAAACAAGAAAACAACCTTCAAATAATATTTTATGTTGTCAATTAAAGTAGTATTCGTAGTATTAAAAAAGTGTTAGATAAACAAGAAAACAACCTTCAAATAATATTTTAAAACAACATTTTTGATTATTCTCTAATAGCTTTTAGCTTCTTGGATCGCTGTGCAAGCTTCGTCCAGCTTCTTTTAGGTCTCGATCATCCTTTACAAAAACCAATTTAAGTGACTTATTTGTCCTCAAAACCGTAATCTCTCATCAAATAATACTCAAACACATTTATACCTCACCAAGTGTACGCCTTCTCTGGGAATTGATTGGTATCTTGATTTTTTTTTTATTTTCAAAGCCAATAGCAAAAAAGAAATGATTCACAATGGTAAACTTATACGTAGAGTTTGATCACTCATTCAACATGGATACGCCCAAAGGAAAACCTCATGCTCCAGTCGTTCATGCTATGAATGTCCATCAACTGGTGAATAAACTGAGAGAGAAACATGCCAATAACTTCAGAGCTTTGCAAATGATGTTGATTCTCACTTCACGCATAAGTATGACAATGAATAATTTTATCGTCAACTTTTCAATATAAAAATCAAAAGACGACGATTATTTGATATATTAACGACGACAATCGCTTATGATATTTTATGTTATAGCTTCATCAATGCTATTCAAATGGGAGGTATCTCTTATAGCAAAACTCAGTTATCATAATATGTTATTTAACGTTCATACATGTAAGTAGAATACATCACCATACATATATTTAATAAACATTTATCATTAATTTGACATGAATTTAAGGATTTCAGATTATTTTCCATATATTGTTTTAATTTAAATCCTACGTCAACCAAAAAGAAGTGGTGATATAAACCTTAAAAATAACGATTGTCAAGTCGTTGGTCCAGTGAGTTCTATATCACTGTCATTAGTTATTAGTCCTGGTAAAAATACTTTGAATTTTATTCAAATACTAGGGGGGCATATGGATTAAACAAAGGTTTCTAAGTTTTCTAATAGTTTCAAAAACAACAATTTCTAAGGTTTCTAATGGTTTAATAGTGATGATCTTTAATGTTTATGATTGGTTGAAAAAACAATGGGTTCTAAGGTTTCTAAAGAAAAAATCGAAGGTTTTTTAATAATCTTTAACGATTTCTAATGTTTCTCATGGTTTTTAAGAAATTATTCAATTGACATATACTAATATTTTATAAATTTTCCAACCAAAGGTTATTAATACTCCTAAGGATTTTTTTCCAATTGATGACGTCTATGAAGTTTCTTCAACCGGTGGTTTCTATGAAATTTGTCTAAGCTGGCGGATTAACTACTAATAAATGAAAGAAATGACATCAGTTAGAAACTTATAGCAAAACTATAACTAATAAGTGAAGATGATTACAAGCTAAGCCCAACTGAAAAGTGTAAGAAGTTATACATCTAATCAAAGTGAATATGGTTATAGCTCAAGACTAGTTGAAAATTGTAATAGGTCACACCAGGGTTGTAAATTCCTTAAGTTGCAATCATGTAATTTAAGCTTAGCTATTAAATCATAAATGATCATGCATCTCAATCATAGAAAATATGGTTATACATCAAGTATAACTAAAAAATGTAAGAGGTAATACTATATTTTTATTGTTTCTAATACTCTCAAAAGCAACGTTTTCTAGTGTTTCTAATGATCTCCAAAACGATTATTTTATATGATCTCCAAAGTGACAGTTTCCCATGACTTCCAAGACAAAGGTTTCTAACGTTTCTAAAGTAAAACTATATCAAAATATGTTCTTCATATGTTCTACAAATGATGGTTGTAAAGAAATGTTAAAATATGTTCGTTATATGTTCTACAGGTAATGGTTGTAAAGCAACATCAAAATATGTTCTCCATATGTCTTTTAGATGATGGTGAATATAAAAAAAATATTCATATCATTAAGGTAAAAATGTTGGCTAAATTTGTCATCAAAGTGCCGACTAGATGAATGTTCAGAATAGTAGATAGAAAGAAAGTTTCGGAAAAATAAATAAGTGAATGAATCAGAAAAAGAGAGAAGAAACGATAAAATAGAAAATATTTGGCAACACGTTTCTAGTTATTAGTAGATAAATGATTGAAAAGTCGCGTGTACATTCGAATAAAACTTAAGACAGTTGCATAAAGATTCGAGGATACCTTAAGTATAATATTAAGAAGTTTTGATTCAAGGAAAACTTAAAGATACTTTCGTTCGAAGATGATAAGTGTAGAATTAAGCCATTTTGATGCAATTATGGTTGATTTGTATTCAAAGTAACTTAGAGTATGGCGATTTTCAGTTTGTATCTGACATGGATTTGAAAATTTCTAGCACTTAATCAACATTCTTCATAAGAATTAGGAGACTACTGATAAGGACACGAATTATCAGGGACTTAATACAATAACAATAAGGTCGTTTTAAATAAATTGTAAAGTTATGAGATGAGATTTATATTATTTTAAATATAAAGGGTACAATGCAATTTGTCTATTTGTGTAACTGATTCTGTTAAAGTCTTTTAAATATAAATTCAATACTTTAGTTCTCTTTTAATACTTTTATTTTCTTTTCCACAAGCACAAATTTATTTTAATCTATTCAATCTCTACACTAGTATGATATTGTCCGCTTTGGCACCCGAAGGCCCTCACGGCTTTGCATTTGGTCCACTTTCAAAAGGCCTCATACTAGTTTAGATATGTTCTTACTTATATACCACTGATTCTTCTCATGTTTAACCGATGTGGGATGTGACACACTTTGGTCGCCGCCGTAACAAATCCTCCTCTCGAACAAAGTACCACCTTAGCCTCCTCTCAATGGACTTTCATCCGCCCACTCTAATCAGGTTGGAAGACTACCTGACCATAGAGGCACTACGGATGTTACTGCTCACCTCATATTAGACCACTTTGTCTTGTTCCTTAGTGCCACTCCAATCAAGCCACATTTCTTGATGAGCTACGGGCACTCTGAACTAGGATCTCTAGAACAGATCACATTGAGCATGACGTCTAACTTCTTCATATTTGATCTCCGAGAATTTCACCACCATCGCGTTCTGTCTGGGCCTGACGCTCTGATACCACGTGTTAGGAATATGCGTAATCTTCCCCTTGAGGCGGATATCCTTTTTCATTATCAACAAAGAACCTTCTTTTCTTCTGACTCACCAAATTCCATTAAGGCATTCACTTTATACTGCGCACACCAATCCAGTTTAAGCACTCCCTAAACTTTCGAACTAATACTGCCTTGGTCATTATATCTGCTGGATTATCGTGTGTAGACACTTTCTTCACATCAACAATTCCCTTTGATATTATATCACGAATAAAATGATACCTGACATCTACGTGCTTTGTACGCTCATAGTACATATGGTTCCCTATAAGATGTATGACGCTTTGACTATCACAAAACACTTTTGTAGTAGTCATATCCAAGCCCAAATCTGCCACCAAACCTTGCAATTATATTGCCTCTTTAACTGCTTCTGTTACCGCCATGTACTCTGCCTCTGTTGTAGACAAAGCTACAGTAGCTTGTAATTGTGTTTTCCAACTGATCGCACTCCCAGCTAGAGTAAATACATATCCTATCAGAGATCTTCTTTTATCCGTATCACCTGCAAAATCAGAATCAACAAAACCAACCAATGATCATGCAACATCATTCAGAGATTCACCAATATCGGTCTTGTTAAAAGTTAAGCCAACGTTTATAGTATTCTTAAGATACCGAAGTATCCATTTCACTGCCTGCCAGTCTTCTTTCCCAGGACATCCCATGTACCTGCTAACTACACTAACCGCATGTGAAATATCAGGACGTGTGCATACCATAGCATACATGATACTACCAATTGCACTTGCATATGGAACCTTTGACATTTGTTCCAACTCAGCATCGTCATTGGCCGCTCCTACTGCAGACAACTTGAACTTAGTAGCAAATGGAATACTAACTGCTTTAGCATCAAACATGTTGAATCATTGTAACACTTTCTCAATATAGCTTTGTTGAGACAAGTGTAATGATCCTAAATTTCTATTCTTGATAATCTCCATACCTTGAATTTTCTTTGCTCTACCCAGATCTTTCATCTCAAACTCGGCACTAAGCTGCTTCTTCAACTGCACAATGTGCGACATACTACAAGCAGCAATAAGCATATCATCCACATACAACAACAAGTAAAAATAAGAATCATCTGACATCTTTTGATGATACACACAACTATCATATGGACTCTTCGTGAACCCTTTTGACACCATGAATGTATCAAAACGTTTGTATCATTTCCTAGGCGACTGTTTCAAACCATACAATGACTTTTTCAACAGACAAACTTTGTCCTCCATATTAGGTTCGATAAATTCTCTGGTTGTCTCATGTAGATTTGCTCCTCCAATTCACCATGTAGAAACACAGTCTTCACATCAAACTACTCAAGCTCTAAATCTTGCAAAACTATTATGGCTAACAAAACTCGAATCGAACTATGCTTCACCACTGGAGAAAACACTTCATTGAAGTCGATTCTTTCCTTTTGAGTAAAACCCTTAGCGACCAGTCTTTATTTGAATCGAGATGCCTCAACCCCTGGATTACCTTCCTTTTTCTTGAACACCCATTTACTGCCTACTATCTTCTGTCCTTTAGGCAAGTCAACAAGCTTCCATGTTTGATTCTTATTAAGAGATTCAATCTCTTCCCCTATAGCACCAATCCATCGATCTTCCTCTAAACTTGCTATAGCTTCTCTGTAGCTACTAGGTTCCTGCATCTCAACTTCTTCAGCAACTGACAGAGCATATGCAACTAGATTCGCATACCTTTTTGGAAGTCTAATATCTCTTCTTTCTTTGCCCAATGTTATGCTATAAGGTTGTTGTTCTGGTTCAGGAGCATCATCGTCACTATCATCCGATGCTGACGCTTCACCTCCTGATTCTGGATCCACCTCAGAACCACTTGAATTATTGGACCTGCTACGAACTGATTCTACTTCAAGCTCCACCTGTTTACTCACAACCGATCCTGATTCGAACATTTCTCCTACTTCCTTCTGACTGTATATAGAAGCAAACTCATTAAAAGTAACATCCCTATTGATGAGAAAACCTGGAGACTTTGGAGAGGTACACCATAACCTATATCCATTCTCTCTAGTAGCATATCCTAGAAATATGCACCTCTTTGCCCTTGGCTTAAGCTTACCATATCTCACATGAGCATACGCAGGACAACCAAACACCCTCAAATGTTCATAATCAGCCGACGATCCAGACCAAATATCAAAAGGAGTTTTACAATCAATAGCCGTTGATGGAGACCGATTCACCAAGTAACACGTTGTATTGATAGCTTCAGCCCAAAAATCCTTTCCCACTCCGAAATGCGAGAGCATACTTCGTGCCTTGTCACAAAGTGTTTTGTTCATTCTTTCTGCGACTCCATTCTGTTGTGGTGTTCTAGAACAAGTGCGATGGCGCACTATTCCCTCAGCTTCGCATAACTCGTTGAACTCGCGACTGTAATATTCTAACCCATTATCTGTCCTAAGACATTTGATTTTTCTTCCTGTTTGATTCTCAATCATCGTCTTCCATTTGACAAAGGTTGAATATGCCTCATCTTTCGTTTTCAGAAAGTAAACCCACACCATCCTTGAATAATCATCAATCAAACTCATGTAGTATCTGGCTCTGATCTTGGATGGAATTCTGTTTGGACCCCAAAGATCTGAGTGAATGTAGTCCACTGTCCCTTTAGTTTTTTTTACAGCCGATTTTCTGAATTTGACTCTAGTTTGTTTACGAAACACACAGTGCTCACAAAATCCCAATGATTCTGCTTTATACCCTTTCAACAAATCTCTCTTTCCCAAAACAGCTAATCCTCTATCACTCATGTGACCAAGACGCCAATGTCATAATTTATTTTGATCCTGCCTACTTTGGCTATTACTCTCTGATGATGCTACTGCAGCATCGCCCATAACAACACTCCCCTGGAGAATGTAAAGACCATTCTGCAAACTGCCTTTCCTGCATACCATTGAGCCTTTTGTCACTTTGATTACACCATTTTCTGCACGGTACTTGTAACCCCGAGAGTCTAGAGTCCCAAGAGAAATCAGGTTTATTTTTAACCCAAGAACATGCCAGCACGTCAAGATTCTAACAACCCCGTCAAACATTCTGATTCTGACGTTACCAATACCACCAACAGTCAACGAATGATTGTTCCCTAAATAGACAGTTCCCTGCATTGGCTTGTACGTATCAAACCACTGCTTGAACTGGCACATGTGATATGTAGCACCACTACTGAACTCACGAACAATACATCTCTTTTACCACTGTTTTCACTATCGTCGGAATCGTTCACACCTTCAACAATGTTTGCTGCATTTTCCTTTTGATTTTCCTTCTTGCCATTCAGTTTTGGATAATCTCTCCTATAATAACCTTGCTCACCGCATTCATAACAGTTTGAGTGCTTCACCCTTGACTTGGACCTCCAATTCTTCCTTCTTAAAGAACTCGCTTTGCTTCTATATCTTCCCCTAGTCATAAGACCTCCCTCTTCAGCTTGATTGTCTGGCTGCAACTGTCTCATCTCCTTTGATTTCAGTGCCCCTTTGACATCTGCTAGCGATAACTTATCCTTACCATACATAATGGTATCTACGAAGTTTTCATAGGGAGCTGGTAATGATCTCAATACAAACAAAGCTTGATCCTCATCCTCAATATTTATATTTATGTTCTCCAAGTCTATTATAATTGATTTGAAATTATCTAAGTGCTCTGTTATGGACATACCTTCTTTCAATCTGAAATCATACAAACGTTTCTTCAAGTATAATCGGTTTACTACTGATTTCTCTGAGTAAAAATCTCCTAGCTTTTTCCATGCGCAGGCAGCAATCTTCTCACCACTAATCTCGCGAAGCACATTGTCTTTCACACTCATTAAAATCCAGCACAAATCCCTTTCTTGAAAATCTTGTTTCTCCTCTTCTTTCATCTCTTCTGGTAACTTATTCTCCACAGCCTTCCACAGCCCTTGCAGTACCAATGAAGATTTCAGTTTAATCTTCCACAACGCAAAGCTGGATCCCCCATCAAATTTTTCAATCATGTCTTTTGTTGTTGTAGACGCTATTGTGAAAAACCCTAATTGCAAAAGCCCTAATTTCACCACGTGGCTCTGATACCAATTTTGTTATTAAATTACTATGAAATTATCAAAATGGCTCAAGCACAGAACATATACGAAGGAAATATTTAAATGAAACACAAGATTTAACGTGGTTCGACAATTGTCTACATCCGCGGGCGCTGCTAGAGAAAAGAGTTTCACTATGATAGAAAAGGTTACAAATTTCAGATTGTGTTTTGTGTCGCCCTAGTAATCTATTTATAGAGAATTAATAGACTTACTATACAATGCGCCTAATGGGCTCATACCACAAGACTAACTCAAGTCACAACCGAACACAGTGCACAATATCACTATCACAAACACAAAACTGTACTGCCGGACACAGTACACTGTCAAGGCATTATTCGACTCATTTATAACTCACAACACTTAAGAATGCAGATTGTCTTGATACAAGGAAGCGTACTTCAAGTTATATGTTTAATGTGTTTGTAGGAGTAGTTAGCTGGAAGTCTTGTATACAAAATTTTGTTATGTTTTCATCTATAAAATCTGGATATATGGCTACTACAAAACCCATGAAAGAATTTATTTGGTTGGAAGGATTATTGAGAAATCTATATGGTTATGTTTTGTGATAACATGAATTCTCTTTATTTAATGAAGAATCCAAAGATCCATGAGCAAATTAAATATGTAGATTTCAAGTTGCACTTCATCTGAAACATGGTGGAGAGGGAGAAAATGAAGGTGGTTGAGATTGCTAGAGAAAAAAATCCTTCAGATGCTCTGACCAAGGTATTATTGATTTCAAAGCTCACGAACTATATTAGATTAGTATAATTATGGGATGCATGTGAGTTGGTATTGAATGAGTAGAACATTGGGTGGAATAGATGTTTGAGTTACTATAAACCTAGGTGGAGAGTTGTTAGGTGTATGCTATAAGTAACTCTTAAACAGATGTACCACCAAAGGACTACATGGGACATAAATATCAATCGTCAACATGTATAAGTAGGAACTGTTGGATTCATTTAAGACGGAGTTGTGGCTAAGACTTCGATGCAAAGAAGTTTGTTGGAACATAAAGGCGATTTGGTAGACCACATGTAAGTTGTTTTCTACAGGGCCAATGACTTGTACGAAAGATTTCAGACGAAGTCAATGGCATGTTCTGATGACACTAGTCAATACCCTTGTCCGATGGTATGGTGTCGATGCCTATGATCTGAGGTTGTCGAGGCTTTCGGGACTACTAAATGCTTTATAGGCCCATGTCTCAAACGAAGTCGGACTTAAGTTCTTCATCGAATTGAACTTATTCTATTTTTCAGGTTTCCTCTTTCAATTGGGACCCTATTTTGGTCTTCCTATATTGATTGAGTCTTATATATTAATTATATTTATTATTAATTTGTATTTCCTATTTATAAAGTATCATATTTTAAGGGACTATGACTTTATTACGAACGTTGGTTAATGGGATTTCATCTGAAGTGTGCGATAAAAAGTTAGGATTTTCCTTAAACCTATAAATTAAATAAGATACACAAAGTTAAGGTGTGGCAAGACATTGTTGAGAGCGACATATTTTCTAAGAAAGAGAAAAACTCCAAGTCTTGTAGGAGAGAAGTGGGATGAGAGATAGACAATGAATAAATAGTTATTTGAATCACGTTATCTTTGTAACGAATAATTGTTGAATCTTTTGTGTTTGATAGTATTTCTGTAACCTACTTGTTTAATAAAAAAGTGTATGTTGTCCATCGATGTAAGATTTTTTCACAATCCAAACCACATTAAAGCAGTCTTTAGTGTTTGGTTTTAGTTTATGTTGTTGTTTTTTCTCTTAATGTTGAACATGGTAATCATTTTCTTTAAATGACAGATAATGACATCACTATTCTTGTTTTGAGAAGATCGAATTTCTCAACAAATTTTATAACTGTGAAGTGTATGTTTATTATATTTGGATTACGTATCATATCCTATGCGATTGATTGAATTTGGATTTTTTTATAAATATTTATTCGTGTTACATTTTATGAATTACAAAAAAATTATTGTGACTTTTTTGTTCGTTTTTTCTCGAATATATTATTTTTTATTGAGATATATTTAAAAATATACTTCGATACAACCATCAATTCCATCTTGGTATACTGATCGATAGCTTTGTTTTTTTATAATTTCAAATAAATTATCTTTTTTTTGTTTAGACTGTTATATGTTTACTTAAGATTTAATTACTTGTTTTACATAATTGCTCGATTTTGTTTACCATTTCATAGATTGATAGATTGTGGTTGTTAAATTATACCATGACAAAAGAATAAATAAAATTATCATATCAACCAAAACTATATTAAAAAAAACTTTTTAAAATATATTTTTATTAATATAAGCTAAAATTATTATATCCACCAAAACTAAAATTATATCATGACAATAAATAAATAAAATTATTATATCAACCAAAATATATTTAAAAGAAAACGATTAAAAAATGTTTTTATTAATTTTAGTTTGTTGTTTAGTTAGAGATAAAAGGTTAATTAGGCATGTTGCACCTTTAATACATGTAGATTATTAATATAATGATGAATATTGTCGGTTTGGATCTCATTAGATTCTCTTTTGCGACATTTGACCTACTATATATTTAAATTGTAAAATAATCATTAGGTTCATATAAATTAGTTGATGATCATATATAGAGTTAGATATTTTTTTGGAAGTTTAGATTTATTTTTGTGATCAAAGCATGGAAAAAGTCAAGAAATGTGGATCTCGCCCGATCAATTTTGATAATGGCTGGATAAGGACAGCGGTGATGAAGATAGTCGAGAATGTGGTTGCGGTGAAATAGTAAGTCGAGAAGAAAAATATTAAAGTTTTGGTTGAACTGAACAAGGGTGAAGAAGTTGTTTAACGAGTGTTTTATATGTCGGATCTTGTGATGAATTGGATCGCCATACAAAACAAGACTAAGTCCATCAAGTGTCATGTTGATCTCTTCTTACTTAAGCCCAGATACATGTATAACAAACTTTAATAACAATGATAAGTGTAACAGAATGTTGTTACACATATGACAAACATCTCAATATGTAAGTATACATAATAAGTGTAATAAAATCTATATTGGATAATATAGAAAAATCTATTTACACTATCTCGTATACCTAGTATTCTTCTTGTTTTTAACTTGGTATCAAAACAGTAAGCTCCAATTGCAGGAACAAATATTACAACCTTCAGTTCGGGGTCTGCCAACCAAGGCTCTTCTTCAACATATAGCTTGAGGTATAGTCGCCTGCAAGTAAACCAAATAAACACATTCAATAGCCTAAGGTTAGACAGAAATAACTTCCTTATTTGGAAAATAGTGGTGTTACATATTATAAGAGGTAACAATGTGGAAGGATTCATCAATGGTGAGAAACCATGTCCTTCCCAAACTGATTAATGAACTTGATGGATCTATCATTGAAAATGCGGAACATGACAACTGGATAGCTAAAGATCAACTTATTATTGGGTGGCTTTACATCACTATGAACCCGGAAGTAGCATCACATTTGATGAATAAAGAAACCTTCAAGGAACTTTAGGATACCATAGTCATACTGTCCAGCTCTCAGAATAAGTCAAGAATTACTTTTTAAGGATGAGTTTCAAAGAACAAGAAATGAGACCTCCACAATGGAGGATTACGTAGCTAATATGAAATACATTACATATAGATTAACATTGGCAGGGTCTCCTGTCACTTTGGATGACTTGGTGCTCAGGTGTTGGCTGGTTTTGACAATGAATATACACCTATTGATCTGGCTGATAAAAAGGTGAAGAACTGGTTGGATCTTCAAGCCACTTTGCTGACCTATGAGAATAAGCTATATTAACTCGTAAAATTACAAGTTTCCATGACTAACATGAATTTGGATTTAATGAACAAGTCAGATCCTAGATCATATATCACCAATAACTACAATTCTAACACGAGATACCAAAACAGAAGACAATGGAGAGGCTTCAGAGGAAGCTAATCCAATAACTACCCTAATAACTATTAGGGAAGATTTTTTTTAAAGGAAGATGAGACAGGTTACTAACAACAAACCTACCTGTCAGATCTGTGGGAAGTAAGGGTATAATGGTACATATTTCTATTTTAGAGATGATCCAAATGTGATGGGTCAACATCCTATTGATTAAAATAGAAATGATCAAGACAAAAATGCTCTAATTGTGTCAAAGGACACTGGAGGTGGTGATGACAGCTGGTATATAGATAGTGGTGCTAGTCACCATGTCACTAACTTAGCAAGGATGATCACTAAAAGGACAAACTATACAAGTAACAAGTTTGTGTAGTAGGTAATCGTAATAAGTTGAGTATAAAACAGTTATGAAGTCTTTTCTAACTACCAAAATAAACAAAGATATTCATTTAAACAAGTATCTTGCATGTAACACAAATCAGTAAAAATATATTATCAGTTTTTTCAGCTAACCCTACACAATAGTATTTTTCTCGAGTTTCATAACTCTGGTGTTTTATGAAGGACAAGAGAAAAGAGAAGACCCTATCTACAAGGAAAAATGAGAATGACATGTACAAATCGGAAGAATCATCTGGTTCTAGTCCTCCTCGAGCAGAAATTCTAAGATGTCATCCTAGTGTATCTCATGTTTCTATATTGTCTAGCAGTGCTAATTTCTTAAAGAAAAGGTGGCATAGAAAGTTGAGTCATCCTTCCACTACAACATTGTCCATTATTATGAAAAGTTGTAATCTTCCACTTATACACTCTGATTTGTGGGGGCCTGCTTCTATAGAGTCACAGTCAGGCTACAAGTTTTACATCTTGTTTGTAGATGACTATACACGGTATACTTGGTTGTATCCCTTGAAACATAAAAATGAGTCTGTAAATATCTTTAAATAGTTTAAAACCTTGGTCGAAAATTAGTTTGATAGAAAAATAAAGCAGTTTCAGTCTGATTAGGGGGTCAATTTAGACATTTTCTTTCAATATCCAAAGATTCGGGAATATAGCTCAGAACATCTTGTCTTTACACTTCTACTCATAATAGAATAGCAGAAATAAAGCACATTCATGTTACTGAGATTGGCCTGACCCTCTTGGCTGATTAGGGGGTCAATTTAGACATTTTCTTTCAATATCCAAAGATTCGGGAATATAGCTCAGAACATCTTGTATTTACACTTCTACTCATAATAGAATAGCAGAAATAAAGCACATTCATGTTACTGAGATTGGCCTGACCCTCTTGGCTGAATCGAACCTTCCCTATACTTACTGGTCAGAGTTTTTTCAAACAACAGTTTATCTAATCAAGAGGCTACCTACAGTTGTTTTGCAAGACCAGTCTCCTTTTGAGAGGTTATATGGTCATAAACCTAATTATTGGTTCCTACATAGTTTTGGGTGTGCCTATATTCCTTGCCTAAGACCTTATACGGCGAACAAGTTTCAGTTTCATTTTATAAAGTGAAATTTTATGGGCTATAGTAATGTGCTTAAGGGATACAAGTGTCTCAGTGCTAGTGGGAGATTCTATGTTCCAAGGGAGGCTATCTTCAGTGAAGAATATTTTCCTTGTTATTCTTGATTTCTAGGGTCAAAAGTATTTATAACTAGGTCTAACTCTCTCTAATTGCCTAAGTTTCCTAGTGACAAGTCATCATATGATTCTTCTAATCTACAAAAAGCATTCTCAAACTCTCTAACTGGGTACTCTAATGATTGTACCTAAAACACTTGGCCAACAAGACATCACCAGCAAGTTATACCTAAAATAGACTATTTACACAAACTATAACAAAACTTACATTCCAATCACAACTGCTTGCAGACAGACCAAGAAAATACTTCAACTACACATTCCAGATCCATCTCCTTTCCAAACATCCTTGTCACACAACTAATACAAGAAAATCACTTAATCATTGACATACCCCTTGACAATCTTAACATTCAATTTCAACCATAAACATTGCATAATAGCCACCATATGACCACTAGAGCCAGAGCAGGTATTTCTAAATCTAAGTTTGTATATTCAGGTGTTACCACTATGTTTACTGTTACTGACAAGGGACCTACTAGGTTCTCTGCAGCTATAAGCGTTTCCCAATAAGCTCAGGCTATGAAAACTGAGTATGATGCTCTTATGGAAAATAATACCTGGTATTTGGTTCCCTATACTAATGACATAAGTCTGGTGGGTTGCAAATGGATGTATAAGTTGAAATACAACACTGATGGGTTTGTTCAACGTTGTAAAGCCAGACTTGTTGCTAAGAGATTTCGTCAGCAACCCGGTGTTGATTTTACTTAGAATTTTAATCCAGTTTTTAAAGCATATATTATAAGACTTTTTTTTACTTTGGTTGTTTCAAAAAGGTGGGATATAAGGCAATTATATATCAATAATTCCTTCTTAAATGGTGTTTCAAAGGAGCGGGTTTTTATGGTGCAACTTGAGGGGTTTGTGGATCCTAAGTATCCCTCTCACGTGTGTTATTTTCACACGGAATTATATGGTTTAAAGCAGGCTCCTCGTGCTTGGTACTCCAAGCTAAAAGACACTTTGTTTCTGTGGCCTTTCCAGAATTCAATAGCATATTTCTCTATGTTCTTTCTAATGAATAAAAAGGTCTCTCTTATTATACTGGTCTATGTTGATGATATTATAGTCACAAGAATACTACTTCATATTTGAACAGGTTTATTCAGAGACTCAACTCTGAATTTGATCTTAAATACATGGGCTACCTTAGGCTTTTCTTAGGAATTGAGGTTTATAAGGATGATTCAAGCATGTATTTGACTCAAACAAAGTACATTGAAGACTTAATTGCTAGAAAGGTGTTATCCACTGCCAATTCTTGCTCTACTCCAATGCGTGTAAGTCCCTTAGTGTCCCGGTCAGATGGTGAAAGTCTCATGTGCTCTAAAAATATAGGAGTGTGTTAGGATCCTTGCAGTATCCACTTCACACTCGTCCTGATAATGCATTTTTAGTCGACGAGATGAGTCAATTACAGCAATATCCGACTAATGTCCATTTATAATATATTAAGATAATTATGAGATACTTATATGGGAATTCTTCTTTAGGGCTTCATATCAAACCCAGTGGTGCTCATCAACTCAATGGGTTTACTGACGCTGACTAGGCTGCCCCATTGGATGATCTGTGTTCAGTTGAGGGGTACTGTGTCTTCTTTAGATATTCTCTTGTCTCATGTTCTTTCAAGAAACAAGGAGTGTTCTCACAGTCTAGCATTGAGTCTGAGTATCGTTCCTTAGTTAATCTCTCCTCATAACTGATGTGGCTGCATTTTAATGCTTCAAGTACTTGCTTTTCCTCTCCCTCGCTCTCTGGTTATCTGGTTTAATAACACTGGAGAAAGCTCGCTAGCCTCTAATCCGGTATTTCACGCCCATACGAAGCATATCAAATTAGACCTTCACTTTGTACGAGATCAAGTGAGACAAGGTTTGTTGGACATTAAGTATGTCCCTTCACACGACCAAGTTGTCGATATGCTCACCAAACCTCTTGTTCTTGCGTAATAAACGCGGTCTCGGGAATCCTCCCCTTCTTTTGAAGAAGGAAGTCAAGAAATGTGGATCTCGACTGATTAATTTAGATAATGGTTGTGGTAAGGACAATGGTGAAGAGGAGAGACGAGAAGGTGACTGTGGTGAAGCAATGAGTCGAGAAAAAAAGGCTAAGGTTTTGGTTGTACTAAACAATGGTGAAGAAACTATTTAGCGAGTGTTTTATATGCAGCGTCTTGTGTCGGATTGGGCCGACATATAAAACAAGACTAAGTCTGTTAAGTGCCTTGTGGATCTTTATTTACTTAAACCCCAATATATGTATAACAATGTAACAGAATGTTGTTACACATATGACAAATATTTCAAATATATAAGTATGCATATTAAGTGTAACAAAATTTACTTTGAAAAACAGAAAAAATTCTTTACACTATCTTGTATACTTACTTTTCTTATTGTTTTTAATTAAAAATGGGCAGGCTAAAGACCATGTCTTAAACGTGTCCAGGTTGGGATTGTTCAAATAAAATTCATAACATCTAATACTTACCCTTAGTCTCAACTACATATTTAATATTTTTATATACAGTTTAATTGTTAAAAATATTGATTAAATAAAAATGAGCAGAAAAAATCAATCTCGCTCATCAAAATTGATGTAGCAAACAAAATGTGATAAGTAAAGTAATTTATTTGAAACTTTTGGATGTACAATCAGCACAAAGTTAGTCATGCAAAAATGAAAGACCCGAAGGATTTAAAAGATTTTGTAAATTTTGTATGACTTGGTCACGACCAGCCCAATGTTGGTTGCTACAAAGACAAATGATGTGTTTTTATAGAAATGAAGTTTTTTGAAAAAATATCTTTTGAAATTTTGTGATTTTACCTTTGGTTTTTTGAATTATTATAACAAATAATTTTTTAAAAAAACATTCTTACAAAATCTCTCAAATTTATTTTACGTGTAAGTTATTTCAAATATTCAAAAAGTGTCGTCATGATTCAGTTAGTTATTTGTAATATAAATTTAAAAGCTTTTATATCGCAAAGAAGATCATGACATTATTTTAGAAAGTGTAGTTCTATGAGTCTCAAGCTTCCTCCTATTTTCCAGAGAACTTATGGCGAATCTCCGAAGAACTTTATCTTGATCAAATTATATGAGTTGTTGTTTTAAATCCCTATTTTCTAACAAAAAAAATTAGTATCATGTCAACGAAAACAACCATGGTTACAATCGAGATGGTAAAGCAAGATCTTACTAGTTTGGATTATTTTGATGTCTCAAATTTTATTTGATGACAAGAAGATATTACATTTTTGTCGATAACACTTAAAGTTCATTAAATTTTGGATTCAAACTTGGATAAAATTCTCGAATTACGTGACAAGAACACCGATAAAATCAAGGTTTAAAAGGCAAAAGAAAGATTAGGACAATCTTATATATCGAGGACATATATTAAATGCTTTATCAGATCGTCTCTTCGAGCTTTACACAAGTGATCCTTCAACATTGAAAATATGGAATGCACTTGAATAAAAATACAAAATTGCAGAAGAATATACAAAAAAAAAATCTTAATTTTTCAATATTTTATTTTAAGTTTATCGATGGTAAAGCATTTCTCCCTTAAAATAATGTGTTGTGAATCATAGTGAATAAACTTGTGTCCATAAAAGTGGTGTTTATGGAATTTTTTTCAAGTGGGAGCAATCATAGCAAAGTTGCCTCCATTTTGGAAAAATTACCGAAAGAGGATACTTTAAAAAATTCGAAAAATATAGTTTGGAAATATCCAAAAGCACTTGAAGATTGAAGAAGAATCCAAGATCTAATATCAAAGCTTTTATAAATGTAAATGCAATAGAGTTGAGGTAAAAAAATGAAATTTGGGCAAAAAATATTTGAAACAAGAACAAGAATACCTCTAAGAGTGTAAAAGGGAAATTATTTTATGTTTGGCAAACTAGGATACTTTGCTCGTACATGCAACCTTAAGAAGAATGGTGATAACATAAGTTTTATGGAATAAAATATTATTTCAATGGTGACGGAGATCAATGCCACTGAATTAAGACTTCAGATTAGTGGTATGATACATGCACATCCGTTCATGTCTTCCATGATGAATCTTTATTCAAAGTAATAAAAGCAAGCAATAACACAAAAAATATGCAAATAGGAAACACAAATAAGTCAATTTTGAGAGACATAAAAAGGTAGACTTGGTATTTACAAACGAAAAAAAAGAACTCTTACAAATGTATTTAGAGCTGTTAGGGGGCCTCCCAACCCGTTAACCCGCCCGGGACCGGACTGGTAATAACCGCTCGAGACCGGTCCGAATAGCTTAGGCAAACGGGTTGGGAGTCAAATTTTTAGACCGACTCTCTTACTGGTCTGGACCGGTCCGCCCGGTAACCAGCCCGATAAGGGAAATACATAAAAAAAATTCATAATCTATGTATATTCTTAACTAAAACCCTAAAAAAATTATGATAAACTAACAAACCCGCCCGTTAAGAGTCGGACCAGACTGACTCGATTCTTAACGAGCCGGTCCCGGTCCATAATATCTGGCTCCCTTCGCTTAGCGGTCCGACTCGACCCGCCCGATAGCTTAGCGAGTCGGTCTCGGTCCCGTCCAAACCCGGACCGACCCGACCCGATAACAACACTAAATGTATTGTACATTCCAGAAATGAATAAAAATTTAGTTTCTAGTGATATATTGTCTAACGTTGTAATCCGATCCATGTACGAGTCTGACAACCTTTTTTTGTCCAAGAGTGTAACTTTCGTAGGTCATATATACAATTGTAACAACATGGTGAAATTATATACTCATAGAGCTGTTATTAATAAAGTGAGAATTTTATTACTCTTGCTCTCATAATAAATATTTATTATTGCATAGTAGACTTGCTCATATAGAACATAACACAATAAATAGAATTGTTAAAATCAGGCTTGTAAAATGTTATATAGGTTTATATAAAAATATGAGTTGTGTGTAGAATCAAAGATGATTAAAAAGTCTTACAAATTCGTTGAAAGAGCCATAAAATTATTAGGTTTAACACATACCAACATATGTGATTTAAATGGTATCTTGATACATGGGGGTAAAAGATACTTTATAACTTTCATTGATGACTACTCTAGATTTACTTACGTCTATTTACTTAAATATAAGGATGAGGCCTTCAATATGTTTAAGATGAAAGTATAAAATAAATTAGACATTAATATTAAAATCTTACACAATGATAGAGGTGTGAAATATTTTTCGAGAGAATGTTTTAGTTTTTATGAAGAGCATGAGATAATTCAGCAATGCTTGACACCTTATATGCCGCATCAAAATAGATTGGTTGAGCACAAACGTAAAACTTTATTCGAGATGACCAATAACATGCTAGTTAATTCAAAATTGTATATTAACTTATGAGGTGTGGTTTTTTTAACTGCATGTCATATTAGTAATCGTATTTATCTTAAGAAAACCAAAATTTCTATATATGAGTTATGAAAAAAAACATAGATTGCGTGTGTAATTTTTTGTAAAAATATGGATCTAAGAAGAGCAAAATTAGGTCATGAGACTATAAATTGTGTGTTCATTGGTTATGCAACCAATATCAGAGCCTATAGGTTATTAGATTGGAATTTAATGTGGTATTTAAATCAAGAGAACCAAATTTATTTGAATCCAAATTATATGATGATAGTATGATATACAAACCGGTGTAAAAAAAATAAGGAAATGACTTTGTGAAAATCACCTTCAGCTCATGAGCAACCATGTGAACCCCGTAGGAGTCAAAGGGAAAAGAGCCCTAAATATGTAACATCCGATGAGATAGAATCTCAAAGAATTTCATTCTATTAAGGAAGTTTTGTGGAAATCATACGAACGACTATGATAGTGGTTTCTTTAGAAGGCGTCACATAATCATAGAAGAAAACAATAACATCCCGAGATTATACATTTTGACAAGAGGCCATAAATGATAAAATGGATTCAATAATATCAAATCACACGTAGGGGCTTTGGATTTACTTTCAGGTTCAAGACCAATTGATTGCAAATAGGTATTTAGAAAGAAATACCACGCAAATAGAACCATTCAAACATTCAAAGAAAGATTTCCAACAAAAGGTTTTTGACAAAAAAATGGAATATATATTTTGACACTTATGCTCCAGTAACAAGAAAAACAAGTATTGGGATGTTTTTTTTGCAATTACATCAATATATAATTTAAAAATTCACCAAATGGATGTCAAAATAGCATTCTTAAATGGAGATCTCGATGAAGAGGTTTATATGGAGCAGTTTGAGGGTTTTATACTTCCGGGGAATAAGTGTAATGCATTAAGGCTTGTTAAGTCATTATATGGTCTTCAAAAATCACCTAAGAAATTGCATGAAAATTTAGATCATGTTATTGTGTCTGATGGATTTAGACATAATACGGCAAAAAAAATTATACATTAAAGTCTATGGTGATGTAATAGTTATTGTATGTCTATATACATGATTTGCTCATATTAAGTGCTAACATAAAAATAGATTAATAAAACGAAAATGTTTATATGGTTACTTTTAAGATGAAGGTTGTTAATGAAATAGACATTATTTTAGAAACTAAAGTATAAAAATAATAGGGGTTATGCCCTAAGTCAATCTCGTTACGTTGAAAAAGTACGTTAAATTTAAAAATCTAAAATTCAAAGAAGCACAAACATCATTTAATTCTAGATTAAAGCTTATAAAAATGAAGGGGTAGAGGTCTCTCAATTATAATATGCTAGTACAATAAGAAGCGTAATGTATACTGCTTTATGCACTAGAGCGAATATATCTTTTATGGTGAGTTAATTGAGTCAAATTATGAGTAATCCAAGTATGGAACATTGGAATGCAATTGGAATGGTCTTTGGGGGTACTTTATGAGATTAAAAACATGTGTATCAAATATTATAATTTTCTTGGGGTACTTGAGAGATACCCATATGCAAGTTGGATTACTAGTCTAGCTGATAACAACTTGACTACGAGGTGGATGTTCACATTTGCAAGTATGGTAATTTCATGGAGATTAAAGAAACAAACGTGTACATCACATTCGACTATGAAGTTCGAGTTCATAGCATTGGCCGCCGCGGGTAATAAGGTTGAATGGTTAAAAAAATCTTGTTGGAGATACCATTCATTTTTTTGGGGAATGTAACAATACAAATACATTATGATGGTTAAGCAAAATTCGGTAGAGTATAAAATAAAATATATAATGGAAAGTCTAGACATATAAGTCTAAGATATGAGTATGTTAGACAACTAATTCAAAGTGGAATTATCTCGGTCTTATACCTACATTCTAATGAGAACTTAGCGGATTCATTTATCAAACCATTAACTCGAGAATCGATAAACTCTGCATCTAGATGGATTTGATTAAGACTTTTAAAATAATTATTTTACAAATAACGGCAACCCAATTCGACTACAGAGAACCTAAACATCGAATTTGTAATGGATAACAACAAGTTATTTGTGAAAAATTCAACATATAAATAAATTAGATAAATTCAAAAAAACTTTTAATATATAATTTGGTATTAGTGTAACATGTGTTTTTAAAGGAAACGAAATACTATAAGAATTATACTTATGGGAATCTAAAAATGGTATCCTGGAAACGAAATCCATGCTCACACTTCCTTATGTTCCCTTTGGTATATGCAATGGTGAATATAGACCTGCATTGGAAACCGTACCTTTGGCCATCAGGAAAATTTTGTATCCAGCCACAAAATGAATAACATCCTTCCTCAAATTAGGCTAATAAAACTAACTAGAAACAAATTTGACAACCTAATCTCGACCATCATGCCCTTCATTGTGTCTTTCATGCATTATCAACAACCTTAAAATCCCAATAGGAACTCATAAAAGATTACATTTGAATATATAGTCATTACTCACAAATTAATTAGTTATTAGACCAACCTCAACGTCTTCGAAGATATGACCAAAACATAGACTTGTGGAAAAAAATATTTTAGTCCCTCAGTTACATGATTTGAATCACGATATTATTTATGTTAAGTGCGTCAGTTACACGATTAACTGCCTTAGACGTTTGTTTGATAGAAGAGGTGAACTGTTGTGTGAACGCTTCCCATCAAGCGTGACGCGCATAAAGCTTCTCTTGGCTCTGTAAGTGCTTTAATACACTGTGATCAGTGTATAGCACAAAATTATTGTAAGTAAGATATGAATTCCAGTATTTCAATGCCCGAACTATAATATATAATTTCACATTATAAGTATTGTACTTAAGTGTGGAGTCACTAAAATAAGCAACATGCCACCCCTTAGCTTAGTACAACATGAATATTTAGTTCAAACGCATTACAATGTAACTCAAATCCTTGAGAGAAATCAAGCTAGATAACAATATTATGTGATACCGTCAATCGTACCTTAATCTCCTCAAATACAGATGTTTTTATAAGAGTCCAACAAAACGTCTTGTCTTTCATACATCAAGTAATTGGTGTCATGATGGTACCGAAATTATAAATGATCGCCGATAAAGAGAAACCAATCCATGAAATGAACAAATTGAAGTAATAGTGGTAGGTAGTGACCATTCACGAACTGCTGCCACCTTGGGCTCATCAACCGATATACAATATTTTGAAACAACATAATCCAAGAATAGGACAAAATCTGTCATAAATGAATATTTGTTAATCATCCCATAAAATTGTTTGTGTCTTAGAACAAACAAAACCTCGCGTAGAGGATGAAGATACAAGTCTTCGTTAATATCATATAATCAAGATATTGCCAAAATAAACAACCAAAAATTTGCCGATAGAATGGTGAAAAATATGATTCATCACCCGCACAAAAGTATTATGGCCGTTAGAATAGACCACGTCACATAACTATCCATTCAAACAAATCTTATTGCGTCTTAAACATCGTTTTCCACTCATCTCTCATCTTGATGCGAATTTGATGATACCCGTTCTTCAAATCTAATTCAGTGAATACCTTCACAGCACTCAATTGATCCATCAAATCATCACGTCGGGCAATAGATAAACAATATCTGACGGTGATTTTATTAATAGCGCGACTGTGTACACACATCAACATCGAACCATCTTTTTTAGATGTCAACAAAGTTGGAACTGCATATGGACTGAGGCTCTCTCAAATATGACCCTTAGTGAGAATTATTCAACCGGTCGCTTAATCTCCTCTTGCTTTTTATGACTTACCTTGCCTCAAATAAGTCTATTTTAGTTGTTGCCACCACGATGCATCCCGACTACAAAATTTGGTTGTGACTAATTGGAACCTTTTATCATTTGGAATGTCTTTGAAATCTAAAACTTCTTCCACCGATGCAACCGAGTACAAAAATTCATATGGTTGAACACCCTCATAGAATTCTGGAATCTCAAGTATGAAACCCGACTCCCACCGGTTGTTTGTGTTTGGATGGTATTCATGACCTGAAAGTTATTCGAAGGTCGGGTCACGATAATTTTATGGAGGTACCCCCGTCCCCCATCATTCATAATTCATGCTAGGAGAAAATGGGTTCTTGTCCTCATCGTCGTGTTCTGTGAGACCCTCCGATCTGGAAATCGGGTAGTGGTCAACCGTGCAATCGCCTCTTACAATTGGAAGATTGGAACAGTTGGTTCCCGATCACGTCGAGTTCTTCCCCACTGGAACAGTTGGTTCCCGATCACGTCGAGACAATCGTCGAGTTCTTCCCCACTGTAATCCTTAGTCATTGTGTTGACACCCTTACCTCTCATGTCTTCCCTTACCTCTCATGTCTTTGACGGCATGACGTTCCTGTATCCACGTATCAAAAAATCAATCAGGCTCTGATACCAGAATGATGCAGCGACGATAGTATCAAGAAAGAAAGAAAAATTCTAAATGAGAAAGATAAAGCAGAGAAATAAAACTAACAATACAGTTATTAAAATTTCATTAATAAAAAATGATTAATTTTTTATTAGGATGGGAGACGTCTTATTAGCTTTCTATAAGCTTAACTTAATATTACAAATAAAATATTTCCAAATCCCGATGTGATAATTTTACGCATAATTACACCAGAATTATTCTAGGCACTAACTTAATTTTCTAAAACAGTAAAATTATCACTGGAACAAGCTTTTAAAAATCCAAACAAAAAAAATTAGGCTCCAAACAAAATTTCGGCCTCGGCACGTTCCCCACAATTATCAGTGGGGTTAAACTTTCGAATTGAGTACCGAATATGTCCTATTCCCCTGTCCGAATAAATAATAAAACCAGTTGTTTGTTGAGTGATAATTGAGGAATTCTTCTGCACACCGTTGACTCTAAAATTATCTGGTTCATTTTGAACGGGCCAAAAATATAATCAAAATGAGTCTAAAATACAATCAAAATTTGGACGATAGTTATGGTCCAAAATATGACAAATGAAAAGCAAAACTCATGTTTACTTTTATTTTGTATTCATAAACCCGCAATGTTAATTTTATTATCCCACAAACTTCGCTGTAAACCAAAATAAAAGTATGCTTTATTCCAACTCTAATAGATGGCTCGAACAATGGGACAACCACGAGAGATGATTCACAACAAATATACACAACTTTCAGATAAAATGGTAAAATGCTGAAGACTAGAGTACACACGCACCATATTCGCTCCATAATCAATCAACTAGGTATCGCTCCATAACCAACGAACTACGAAGTTAAAATAAAAAATGGGTCCCAAAAAAATCACTACTACTCAACGTTGCATACAACTACTATTCTTGAATTTAGAATTGGCAAGTGCCTCCTGTTCAAAAAACCAACAAAAAATGCTCAGCTTGTTGCAAAAACTAAAATAATGAGCTAAAGTAGAAGATGTGAAAACATACTTGTGAGCAAAGTGAGAGCAGTTAAAAGCTTCAACACGATATATCGCTTGTTTGGTTCTTGGAAGCAAGGCCTGCTTCAATTCCAACTGTTTTGCTACTGGCGTCATACGACGAGAGGACTTGCTTCTATAAAAGACCAAGTAGATCAACCAAGCAAAGTTTAGAAACCAATGAAAGATAAAGAGTCTAGAATCTGAAACGGTACGGCAATTCGGTCATTTTTCGTTCCATTCCGAATGAATTGAAACATAAAAGTGGACACTTACAATAGGCTCAAAATCAGGACTAGCCAAGTTAATGGTGAGGTTCTTCATCAGTAACAGAACCTGTACAGACAAAGAAAGATTTCTGCGGTGAATATTAATTATAGCTACACATTGAGTAGATAAAATAATTGTAAACTTTCGAGTAATCTGTATTATGATAGGGCTGGTTATCAAGCGACCTGCTCAATTTAGCTCGAACTCGAGAATGAGCCTGAGCAGGGACTTTTGGCTCGAAACCATTTCAAGCCCAGCTTATGGATCGGCTCGGACAAACAAACACATTAATAGTATTAGGTATATAGCCCCAACCAGAACCAAAATTAAGTTATTTATTTTGGTGTTTCTAATAGTAAAAAATAAGCTGATTTTTTTTAACTGAGCCTTTGAATTTTTTTGAAAAGCTCAAACCAAGCTTAAAAAGCCTAACTTTTTCTGTTACCCGAACTGAGCCCCTATGGGCTGCGCCCGGCTGGACTCGAATGCAACCCTAATTTTGACTAATCTAGATAAAGGAGCCAAAATATCCATTAGCCTACATGTTGAACAACATTAAACAAACTTAGGCAAGGATTGTGGCAAATATGAAGCTTAAGGAAAGTGCTATTCAAATTATTTTAAATGAATAGCCTGTAATTTCCATAGAGAGTATGTTAATAACCTCATGGGAGAACCATTCCTGGCAGTAGAATATGTTACGTAATTTAATGCAAATATGAAAAACATTCACAGGCAGTAATAAATAAACTAAATAGAGCTGTTTATCAACAAGTTGTCGTTGTAGTATAGTGGTAAGTATTCCCGCCTGTCACCCGGGTGACCCGGGTTCGATCCCCGGCAACGGCGTATATTTTTACCGTGCACCATCTTTTTGCTATCCTTGACCAGGTTTTTATCTTACTAAACTAGTATTGTGTATAATCACCTAGTGCACTAGACCAAGTTTTAGAGCATTCTGTCTAATCCCTTATTGCACTAGACCAAGCGAAAAACTAGTAACTTATAGAATACATGTAGGTAGAGCCATGTCCGAGGCAATATGCTAGCATTGCCTTCTGCATAAAAAATGGTTTCTCAGGATATTCCTAACACCAAACAAACATGTCTTTGAAAGTATTCCCATCTGGCAACACGGTAATTCGGGTCTGAACCCCAGCGACAGCCAATTTTTCCCGAGGTTGTTTCTAGGCATCATAGTAAAGTGGGGTAGTCTGTTGGATAGCCTATCTTTGGTATCAAGGAATACTAGATCATTCAAAACAAGATGTGCAACCATTAATGTAAAGCCAAAGACAAGGCAGCCAAAGATCTTACTTCATGTATGCTCAAAGAGTAACGGAAAAAATTCAAAGAGTGTTATATCTTAGGGCTATCTAATCATTATTAAGTTAACATACCAAGTGAAATACAACTCACAGTTTCAAAATTTATAGGATCCATTTCCTTGAGTTTTTCCACATGACCTCTCGTGTCTGGATCAAAAACACTTCCAATGAAGCTATAAACTTCAGCAAAATCAGGAATACCTTCAAAAGAAGAACAAAGTCAGATATCTCAACTTCTCCTTTTATTCTTTTTGTTGGTAAATCTTAACTTCTCTTTGGATAAGGGGTTATATAAATAGTGACAAACTGCTATGCTTCGACAGGGATGAGTAAGATGAACAATGCGTAGTTGTTACCCTGTGCTGATATCTCAGTTGCTGACGGTATTGCTTTTGAGCTGCTTCCCATTCCAGTCACAGAACTGCTACTAGCTCTAGATACTCCCTTTGATCCAATATCAGCTGAATCAGTAACGTCATAGGCCATAATAAGTGCTAGAGAGATCCCTCGTATAGACCTAGTCTAATAATAATAAAATAAATAACGACAAAGGAGTGTGCGTACCATCGGCTCCACATAAGTTGGCAAGTTCATCTTGATGTGGTAGCAGCATTGAGGCATCATCCCATAAGTCATATCCAGGTGGAATGGTGCTAAGTGTAGAATATGGCACGGATACTTGTAAGGTAAATGAAACTGTCGATTTCAACAATATGTCAGTGTTACAAAACAAGACTATGGTGACATAATATTAACTGGATCAATAATAATCATCCATGGTACAGCGGTCAGACCATTCTTGGAAGCTTTTTGAGGGTAAGGATGAGCAGCTTTGCGCTTCGGACGAGGAGGTGGTACGTGTGCAATCGCACCGTTTTTCTGGACCTTTAAAAAGTATTTCTGAGCGTGACTCCGGATCTGCATACAACAAAGAGCGATAATGATAGACGAAAAATAAACATCTTAAATTAGATTATTAACCTACCGAGCTGAGTTACTGTTTTGAACCTGGATCACAGTCTTTGAACCCACAAAATCTTCGATCTTTTTCCAGTCACGATCAAACCTAAACCACTAAACGTTAGTTTCAAGTCTGGTGTTTATGAAACAAATGATATAGTCAGACACAATCCATAACACTAACACACACTTCTCCAATTCTTATCATTATCATTGTTTGAAATCATCTGGACAACAGAAACAGAAACAACCTGATCTCAACACAACACTTAACACAAGATTTGCAGTTCATTCAGACAATACATATAACTTCTCATATTTTACATTCGACCACCAAAAGATTCATAAATTCTCTAGGGATTATGCATTTTCAGCAGCATCATCACCACAACCAAAATTAGATTTCCCATCAGCAGTATTTTTCATATACAAAACTTAGACGAATCAACGCGAGTTAAAATCCATACAAAACAGCAAACACAACAACCACAGAGACAGACAAAAGACAATAACCGATAAAGACAGAAGTAAAAAGTCAGCTAAACCATGAAATTTGAGAAAGATGGATACAGTTGAAGAGCTTCGAGGAACTTGTCGTGTTCTTCTTCAGTCCAGCTCTCGCGTGACTTCGTGATCGTATACGGTTTCCTGATCTTCTTCCCCGACCCGCCGTCGGTGACCGTCAAAGTAACCGGCGTATTCACCGGGGACGGCGGAGGTTGAGCAGAAGTAGGATTCGTTGATAAAGACGAGTTCATACTCTTAATCGAATCAGAAAGTTGTTCTGAAGAGAGAGAAAATGAGAGAAGGCAAGTTGTCTGTCTGTGTGAAAGTGTGGAATTGTTTGTTCAGAACTTCAGAGAAGAGAGAAGACACTGTCCGGTTAATCTATGACGTCACTACTTCTAAGTCGGGGAAATAATCTCGTGCGGTACGCTATAAAGGTATTGGAAATGGTTTTGAAGCAGAGCCCTTGGTTGTTGTGTATGGAAATATGAATTTGGATAATCAAGGTTTGAGAGTGACGAAAAATGGTCTCGTCTCTACCGTTGACAGTTGAGCGAAATAGGAAGACCACACATGCAATTGCAAATACGGAAAGTGGGTCCCATGAAAATTGGTAAATGTAAACAATTCTAGTCCACATATTTTATATATATATATATATATATATATACTAATTAAACCTCCACCTATCACGTGTCACGTGTCGTTTTGAAGATTATTAAAAAACGATAATAGTCAATTAGTTATCCACTTTAATTTAAAATTGTAAGAATCAAAGTTCGATCCATAAAATGTAGATGATGGGGCGGATTTAGGGGGAGATAGCTATGTCCAGGATAATTATAAGTCAGAAAAATAAATTTAGTATACGGTTAAGTTCTCTAGTAATATACTTGAGGTCTTTAGTTCAATTCCTACTTGATATCTAACTATTTTTATTTATTTCACATCTTCCATTAGAGTTAACTTTGATTTTGATTCAACAAAATAGTTCCTACTTGATATCTAAATATTTTTATTTATTTCACATCTTCCATTAGAGTTTACTTTGATTTTGATTCAACAAAATAGTTCCTACTTGATATCTAAATATTTTTATTTATTTCACATCTTCCATTAGAGTTTACTTTGATTTTGATTCAACAAAATAGTAAAATCGTTCCCGTCTCTTTCGCAACTCTTCTCAAACAAAAGCAACAAAACAATAAGTCGATTTAGTTAATTAATTTTCTATTGGAGTTTATTTTGATTTTGATTCAACAAAGTAGTAAAATTTGTCACTGGGTTTTACTTCAACTTTGATTCAACAAAAAAATAGTAAAATCGTTCCCGTCTCTTTCGCAACTCCTCTCAAACAAAAGCAACATATAACTATCGAAATAAAACAGTAAGTCGATTTAGTTAATTAATTTTCCATTGGAGTTTACTTTGATTCTGATTCAACAAAGTAGTAAAAATTTTCATTGGGTTTTACTTCAACTTTGATTCAAAAAATGATTTTAAAATGGGGGATTTTCAAACCCTAGTTTTCCTAATTATTGTATTGATTCGTTTTAAGCAAATGAATATCTTAAATGTATTTATGAAAATTATTCTACTAATCATTTTTTCTCAATGAATATTTTGTACGAAATATTACAATAGAAATTATATTTTATATATGTAAATAATTAAGCAAAAACTGATTCTTTACCATATTTTATATTTATGTATTTGAAAATGGCTTATTGTTTAGTATATTTTGTATTGATGAATTTTTTATATTTTTATATATTATATATTTATTCATTGATTTATAATTTATGGACCATGAATTATGGTTATTAACTATTTGCTACTTTTTTTTCTAACGCGATGTTATTCATTATTTCAAGACTTTGAATTTCCTTTTAATTTTTATTCATTGTTTTATAATTTATGGACCGCAAATTGTGTTGTTCATTTCAATACTTTGACACTAATCATTTGTGAGGTTGGCAAGATTCTACCCAAATGACTTTGAATATATTAGTGATAATGAATTCTCTAGCCAACTTGAGACATATATTGCATGTGACAAGATGGATGGTAACTTTTCCAATTTTAAGAGTATCTCAGATCTATGTAAGGCTCTTGTATGTATAAAAAAGCACAAGCTATTTGGATGTATGTACACATTTTTTAAGCTATCTTTGTCCTTACATGTTGCTACCACAAGTGTTGAGCGAGTATTTTCTCGTATGAAATATGTGAAGAATGAGTTGAGAAATAGAATGGTCAATTCATGGCTTAATTATTGTTTGGTGAGATTTGTGGAGAAAGAAGTGGTTTCTAAAGTTGATGATCTATATATTATCAAATGATTTTAAAGCATGAGTAAGAGGAGAATGTATTTACTTTTTGACTAGAATATATTTATTTTGAGTTGTAACTAGAATATTTACATATTTTTATTATGCAATATTCGGATATTTATCTTTTATTGAAATTGTTTTCCATAATATTTTTGGGCATACCCTAAATTTCAGTTCTTGATCCGCCACTGTTTAACATGTATTTAAAAAAAGTTGCCGCCACCTAAATATATTTGTACTAATAGTGTTTTGGTTTTTAAGTTTAAATTCCAAATATGTTGATTCACGTGGTTCTGGATTCAAATGTCCATCTAAGTTTGATGGCATGGTTGGTTGATGTTGCACAAAATCATCTTATTGAAAAGTTAGATGTATTTTCGCAGGCTAAAATATACGGTTAGCCTTTTATGTTTACATGTTGTATCAAACTAGTTTTTCGTCTTCATTTTTGTCTTCCATTTATCCATTTCGTTTGAGAAATTTATACAATCAGTATTTCCGTATATTATGGGGTCCATAAAGTGACACAAAACTTGGGATTTTGGGACCAAAAATGTTATAAAACCTGAGATTTAGGTGTCACGTGTCATTTTTTAAATGTTTTACATGTGCTGAGAGACTAATCGTGCAAATTTCTCAAACGAATGGGATGAGTGGGAGACAAAAGTGAAGGTGAGGGACTAGTTTGATACAAAAGGTAAACATTGAGGACTAAGAGTGATTTTTAACCATTTTCGTACCATGATTTTATACATTAGCATTTCGTTGAGAAGTTCCATACATTAGTACGTTCTTTTGTCTTAATTCTAATTTTTTGAATTGAATGTTGATTTGAATATAGTGTATTTTTTACAAGCTTTGAGTCTAATCCATTAAAATATGAAATTAAATGTTTGTTATAATAGCAATGTATACTGATTTGAATATTAGAATCACATATATATGTTTATAGTGTGTTGAGTGGTTCTTGGTTTGTTATTATACTAATTTTAATTAATAAGCGTATGAATTTAATTTTATTACAAAAATCTTTATTGAGGTATGAATTAAAGCATATTTCATTTGAGGATATAATATTTGATATTTTTATAAAATATTAAGAGGTCATCTGATTTTTTCATTTGAACACCAAAAAAACAAATGACACCAAATAGATTCTCAATCATAATGCTTGATACCATGTATGTGTGACACTTAGAGTAAAAGCATATTATATTTGTTTATAAAGATATAGATTATGTTGAGTAAATAGATTGGTGACTAATGAAAGAATATATTCATGTTTCTACCGAGCCATTATGTATATACCAAATTTAAAAAGTATAAAATGTTTATTAAAAAAAATAAAATATAGCATAGATGTTTTACATCATTGCACTATCTTACTAGAGTATTTGGTTCATGCAAGCATGAGATATGTATAAACCACGCATATATGATTTCTTATTAATTTTAAATAATATGTTTGGTTCATTTATAATTGATGTAGGTTGCAAACATAATATATTAGGTTCTGCCATTTTATCATCTATGTAATGTATATATGTAACTGGACCATAGTTTAAGAATATTTTAGTAAGATGAAATGTTCTTGTCCAATATAAAATTGAATATTCGAGTTAATTCTATGGTTTAAATATGTTGAGAACAAAAACGATGAAGAGTTATATAAAATGGATGATTGAACTAGAGTTGCATAAGTTAGATTTATTTAATCTTTAACATTTAGGTTTCTTGAGTTTAAGCATAATTTCTTATTGTTACTAGTGTAATATACATATTGTGTTTGTGACACAAGATTACTTCTCTAATGTGTCTCGATAATTTTAGTACAAATGTAGTGGTTGATGGTAGTACCGTCAATTTAGGATTATGGGATACTATTTGTAGTTAATATCTTAATTTTTGCAATCAGGTTTGATACTATTGTTTTGGATTTGACATTTTTGTGTTTGAAGAGTTCAAGAACATCACAATAGGTTAAAACTTATGATTTATCGAGGGAGCTATGTGTTTATTCTTGTATTATTCTCTTATCAGTAAAGCCAGCTATGAATATGTAGCCAATAAGGTATTATAAAACTTTATTACTCATTTTTCTATTTGACTAATTTGAATGTGCGCTAATAAATCTTTTATTCTCCCAATGAACTTTATAACTCATAAATCATGCCCATGGTTTCAGTTATCCTTGTTGGACCAAAACTTGGTATGATGTTCATTTATCTATTGATATCTATGTTTTATCACATTATATCATAGTTTTTCCTTGTTAAAGAGAATAATCTATTACTTGACAAAAACCTTATAATCCAATCAATCGACGAAACCCAAAAATTCATGCGATTTGAGAAACAAAAACATGTAAATTACCCTAAGGGTTTTGAAAATTAATGATAATAAGTTTTACATATAGGAAGAAGTCATAAAACTGATTCTAGTTTTTTTATTGGAATGAGGTTGAGAATGGACTAAGTTTTAGAGTTCCGATTGGGAGAAATATTAAGAGGAACTCAATTAGCATAATTTTTTCTCAATGTGAGTTAATTAAAATTTAAGGGTTTGGAGAGGTAGATTAGTACTTTCCTTATTTTCATTATTTTATTCGTAAATATCATCTAATTTGGTAGGTCTATGTAAATGTAATTTTTAGGTCTAAAAATACGTCTCTTTTTATTTAATTTTCATCATTATAATTTTAATTAAAAATAACTATATATTATACAATAAACTAACAAAATAACTTACATATAAATTAGATTATTACACGATAGTATAAAAACAAAACTAAAAAGGCGGGAGTTGCTTTTTAACATGTAGTTATGATTCATGTGTGTCATATTTTAACATAGGATAATTTTCATATATAATATGATTAATAAAGTGTATATAATATAAAAATACTGTAAAAGAGACTACACGATTTGTTTTGAAAAAACTTGAGTAACATGGGAATTTTTTTAAAACAAAAATCAACAAAAAATCAATTTTGCTTGATAACTCAAATAAAACTATTCAAATAGTCGAGATTGCAAATATTTTAAATAATCAAATCTAAAATTATACTCTTGAAGAAGAACAAGGAACTCAATTTATAATTAAAAAAATACGATTTCTTATTCTACGTACTTGGAGGACTTTTATCTTTAGGATGTTAAGTGTCACGTGAAACCAAATTTTTAACAAATGGTACAGGAATCACCTCAATGATATACAATTTATGTTTATTACTGGTTTTAATTATAAAGCATATAAAAAATTTAATTTTGTAAAAGCTACATATAATTGGGTTAATTATTATTTTGATTGATGAAAATATGCATTTATGATAAAAAAAAAATACAATATATAGTTTATTTTTAAAAATATAGATGTTTATTTCAAGCTTAGACATTAGGATTATAAAAATAGACTAATAATGTAGTTTTTTGAAGTTTTTGTTGTCATCGCCACGATAAAAAAGGTTATTATTGCACAAAAATTAACATAAAATTTTTCATTAGGTTTCATCATGGGATTATCGTGAAGACATGTTTGATCATGCTGATACTAAAATCCCTCTCTACAATGAATTTATAAAAAATTACCATTATGTTTTATCGTGGCATTGTTGCAGTAGCAATAGTTGTAGCGCGACGAGAAAGTGCACTCGTCACGACGACGCATTGTAAGTGTGATTTTTATGGTCCACTATCTTTTTTTATAATTATTATATGAAGTACAATATGTTGGGTTTTATAGTTGCAACTTATATGATATCTTTTTAATGCGATTCACATGTTATTAAGTTATCGAGAATTTAGATAAACGATTGGGATCCAATATATTACCAAAGTAACCCATATTGGTACATTTTTTTACTTTCGAGTTTTAAGTTTGTGGTTACACTTTCGCGTGCATTAAGTGGTCTAACATAATGTTAATGTTTAGAATTTTTAATCATGACCATAAGATAGTTATATGTGAATTTGTCGTATCCAACTAGAAAAATCAGCCTAAAGAAAGACTCTCTTAATTAAGTCAATTAAGTATGACCAACATTGACATCTCTCAAACTATTACATGTAAAAGTTAGTATATTTGACTAGCTATAACATATTAATATTTTAAAATTTTGTTTTACTTATGTTAAATATTATTATTAAATATTGATCTAGCTTATATATCGACAATGTATATATCTCTTATTCGTGAAAAGTTAGAGGTCGTTAGTAAGTTCAAATATTTTAAGATCGATGTTGAAATATAACTTGGTAAAAATATTAACTATGTCTGATCATACTATACTAGGGAATACTATGGGAGATATGATGATTCAGGTGAACAACGTCATGGACAGTTTGTAAAGTTCATTGAATAGTATAGAATAGATTATATGTATACGATATTGGGGTTTTTCCAAGCATTAATGATGTATCTCACATACAAAATTGTACGTTAAAGGATATAGTAAGAAATGTGATTAGTCATTTGACTTTACCTATATAACTTCTGAGAGAATATTAAAATGTGTCGCTTATCTTTAGAATATGGTTCCAACAAAAAGCAACTGCTAAAAATTGTATGAGCTTTGAAATAGGTGTAAACCTAATTCAAAACATTTAGTTTTTTAGAGATGTCTAGATAAAGTGAAGTCTTGTATGCCAAATAAAAATAAATTAATTTACAAAATACTTGGCAGCTTTCAATAAATATTGAGACTATTCAAGTAAATTTAAGTTTTATGGTCCTTTCATCATAAACATTTTAAAGATTAGAACAACAAAATTATTTGAGAAGATTGAGTTTGCGAGGAATAATTTAGTAACGGAAAATTATTTTATGGGATAATCTTTAGAGATTCATGAAGATTATAACAATGATGATATGATGTTGGATTATATAATCTCAATGAAAATCATTTTAGAACTGTTAAAGCATACTTACACTCTAGATTTTTTCTATATGTTCATGATAAACAAACTTTACAGAAGTACAAACTGAAAAAATTGTACATTCAAAGGTCTACTAAATAAATAATAACTAATATACCTTCGGATTATATAGTGTGTATTCGAGTGCACAATTTTTTTTGTGATGTAACAATATTCTTAAGTTTATGTGAAGCCATTAATTTTTTTTAATTCTATTATTTGGTAACACAATGTGTGAAGAATATAAATAAATGAAAAATAACACAGTTTAAGAGCTTATCGTATTAGGAGAAGGAAAAAAACAATTTGTTGTAAATGGATTTTAAATTTCAAATAATATTTTAATGTTAATATTGAAAGACATAAAGCACCACTTATGACAAAAATAATCACTCAACATGAATGAATTTAGTTAAAATAAATTTCTCTCTATTATGATATACATTTAGAGGGTTATTAGTTTAAGGGAAAAGTTATTTGTCTCGTAAAATTTATTATTTCATCCCTCTATTTTTTTTAAATAAAATTAAAACATGATTTACCTTTTTATCCTTCATTTAATTTCAAATTTATGTTCTTATGTCATTCAAAATTTATTTTTCTATAAACACATAATATCTTCATACTCAAACCAATATTTATTCTAAGATTCTATTCTCTTCATTTTTATTTTGTGTTATGTTTCCATTATGATATTTGTATATATTTAACTTTATATATATATATATATATATATATATATATATATATTATCTTAATTATAGTGATTTCTCAAACCTAGTTATATATAAATCTCCCGATCAACATTTAAATATATATATATATATATATATATATATATATATATATATATATATATATATATATATATGATTGTATCTTATATTATGATTATATTAGGCACCATTACATAATTGATTATTTTAATACATTTACATGCATTTAAAACAATGGCGATATTTTTAGTGATATATTAAAAAATTTGTGTATAACATTATATAATTTATGTATGTGAATGATAAAAGTCTAGAAAGTTTATTTAGCGGATGTATCTTGTAGTAGCAATGCTATTGTAGCATATGATGATCCAAGTGAGAAATTGTCAAATTTATCCAATTTGGATTGATCATGACATGATTATTGTTGCATTTGACTATCGTCATTATTAATCTTCTTAAAAATAATAATATACTAAGAAGTATACCAATAAAATAAAAGACAATATCACAACGGTAATTAAAAACAAATAATATAGTTTGAAATATTAAATAAAATATAATTTTGCTTAATTTTTGGAAATTTAAAAAAAAGTTACATATGTGGTATGAAATTATTGTAAAAAATATAATTTTGTTTTGTTGATAAATTTAATAAATAAATAAATATAATCAATGTTGCTTGAACATTCAAAACAAATCATTCGTTAAATTTATAAACATATAACAAACTCGAATATAAAATTTTCCACTTCGACCAAAACAATAATCAAATTTAAAATCAAATGTGAATTTTAAATTATAAGTTATAATTTTATAATTTAAAATTGTACTTTTAGAATGTTTAGTCGAAAAAAATAAAGTCTGTAGCATAATTCGATCATCGGACCTCATATTCATGTTATACATTTTTTAAAACTATATATATATATATATATATATATATATGATTGTTTATGTTATAAAAAAATACATCTGACGATGAAAAAACATTATTTTTCTTATGAGGAACTTCATATGTCATATATACTATAAATTAAGGCTATAATTTATCTTATTTTTGCTAGATACACTTTCAAATTTGAGTAAAAAAAATCACTTTACATGAAATAACTTATTTATCCTTATCTACCTAATAAATTATATTTTTATATTATTATTTTAAATTTAACAAACAACAATCTAAAATTTCATAATTATAACTTTATTCTATAAAGTATAAACTTAGAAATCCAAAACAAAAACTTGAAAAACAAAAACACTAATAAACTATAAGAAAACCCACAAGAATCAAACATTGTTAATGCTAAAATCAACGGTAGAACCAATTTAAAAAAATTATGTTATTATTTCTTAATCTAACCAGCAACCGATGTAAAACTTCATAATCCTAACTATAGTCTATGTATTTACAAACAAAAAAACAAATTAATAGAAAACTAAAAAACTTATAAATTCTAACAAAATCCACAATAATCAAACTTAAAAAATGGAATAATCGATAGTAAAACCGATTTCAAACAATTATAAATATATGTATATACTTAATTTATTGTATAAGTTATAGTCAAAATTGAACAAAAAATATTTATGAATATGACGTGCTTAGTCGACATTAGGTGTTAATCTTTACATAAATTTGCAATTTTAATTCACAATATGTTTTCAAGCAAAACACATAATAGTAACCAACCCTATCGATCGACGTTATATGCTATTTTTTACATATAAATTGAACACTTAATGTCGACAAAGTTGGTTGACATTAGTGTAATCATATATAATTTTTTATGAAGAACAACTAACCTAAAACCTTCGATCAAAATTTTGTATGTTACACCAAATTTAACGAAATAACTTTATAAACACAATCAAAATGCTTAGCTAACAATTATTTATAATCTATAGTAATTTAAAGCTTAAACTTAAAATAATATATTAAAAACACACTTAAATATATATATATATATATATATATATATATATATTAACTTTAGAATAATTAATAAAACTAATAAGAGTTTATAAGTGTTTGTTTATTTTCGATTTAAACGAAACAAATATTTAAAATTAACACTCATAATGTTCTTAACATTATTAATACATTGTTTTTAGTTTAAAGATAAAATGATAAATGATTAGTTTATATTTCAAACCAATTTTGTTAATACGTCACCCGATTTTTATTTTTTTTTATAGTGGAAATTTGGGAGAACCTAAAATTCTTTCAACTAGTCTACATATTTATCATCATGCCACTTAGTTTTGTAAATCCAAACAATACATGTGATACACCTATAATTTTTTAACATAAATTTAAATAAAAACATAATTTTAAAACTACATTACATCAAATATATGGATTAAAACAATGAAAATATAGATTTTAGTTTTGACATGTCAGACATTCTATTGTAGAACGAGGAAATGACAATTAAAATAAATTTATATTTAAATTTATAAATCATGTTGTGGCGCGATTTTTTTACAGAACCTCCGTTTAGTCGCACCTTGCGCACAACTAAATGATTGATCTGCTGCACCAAATGTGCAATTATCGGTTGTTTTTTTGCATAAATTTTGTAGCTAAATGGACTTCTGTAAAAAAATTCGCACAACTATGATACAAATTACTCAAACTAACAAATTTTTTTTTACAAAAATAACATTCAAAATGTAGATAGCCTAAACTATACAACTAAATAAACACCCAACAAACAACTAAATAAAAATGAAAATGTAATTTTTATAGTCAATTATTTCAAACATAGATATCTTTGAAACTAAAAGATCTAAATCAAAAATAAAATATATAAAAAAACTTACAATAAATACTTTAATCAGTTACAAAATTAATTTTTTTAAATATATTTCATAAATAATATTTTTTAAAATATATGTGATGTATTTAAAAAAACCAATATATATAGATATATATATAAATACTTATGTTTAAAAAATATAAAAAAAAGTCAACAAAATGGTATGAAATCTAAAATCCAATAATTCGGATATTGGTATAGTCTCATCCAAAAATAAATAACTTATAATTTAAACAAAAATAAAAACCGTCGGTATATAATAATTTTGTAACTCATCTTTTACTATATGCACTATTTAGCTCAATACCTTCAATTTAGTAATATATATATTGTAAATTTAAAAAAGATCGACTATGAATGCACGGAATGCATATAAGGAATAAAGTGACACGTTTATTAAAATGTAGTATCGACTTAAAAAAAAGGTGTGGACTGCAGCCTAGGTGTTAAAGTTGGGATCTGATAATAAATTTATACAGTATTTTAAATTTTGGTGGTCCGAAATGTATCCGAGTCCGCTGGTACTATTTCCTCAAATAGATAACCTAAAACACAAACATTTAAGTCCTAGCTGCGTTACACGTGGCACATAATCAACCATGTGTTTTCACTAGGCAGACTGGCCTTGTTCAGTCATTGTCGTTAGGCAAAGCTTGCCCAATCCCACCAATCCATCACCATGGTCCATGTGAGCAAAAGAAAACTCAGTTGTCTATTCATTACTCCATTATTTTCTTTTGGCGGAGGATGGAGGTGATGAGTACAAACCGAGTTTAATAATTCACTAGGATAAGAGTTTTGTAAAATATTGGAATTTAGTATCTGAATTATTCTGTGACACAAATTATATCTCGTTAAAATTATCAAATTATCATAGGTGTTTTGTGGTTGGATTTTATTAATAATTTTTTTTTATCATACATATAAAATTTATATAATTTTATATGTTAGGTATTTCGTTATTTAATTTAAGATTTTAATATTTAGGTTTTGAACAATTAGATATTTAGGTTTTCATTTTTTTTACAAAAATATATGGTTTTTATATAGTTTAAGTTGTTTGGTTAGTTATATAAGTTAATTGTAATGTTTATCTACGTTTTAGATATTTTTTTGGGTTAAATTTGGAGATGATTTGTTAGGTTTAAAGAATGAGTCTTAGACTGTCATCGACATCAAAATTCACTACGATCTGATCGTGATGATGCTCGTCGCTGGATCGAGACAAATCTTGTTGACTAAGTTGCTAGTGACTAGCAAACAAAAAAATGTTTGTCTCCACTAACCAACGGTTGAACTAACAATTTTCGCTACTGATTAGCGAATGAACTTACGGTAGTCACTATACATTGTCGACTACATTAGCTTAAATCACAATACATAAGCAAAAACTAGTAGCTCGAATCGCCTCCCCTTAGTGAATCTCCTTTTGGGGGTGAAACTAATTTCTTATATCTAATTTTTAGGATGTCTCGCCATCAACAGGTTGATACTAGTTCATCCATCACCGATGATGCAGATTGTTTAAGATATAAAGCCCAAGCTCGTTAGCTATTTATTTTTATCTATATTTATGCTCTATGTAATTATTACGCTTTTTGATAACAAAGCCCTAGATATTTTTATACGTTTTCTTTATTTGTTCTTTAGTTAACATGATATCAGAGCCTGGAGTAATTTGATCGGGGAAGCGTAGCGATCCCTACTATTTCTCCCAGGTATTCGATTTTGATTCCCTTATTGCATATTGTTATTTTTGTATTGGTATTGGTATTCAATTTTGTCTTGGTATTTCAATTCGCTGTTTGGATTTGCTTTCTGCTGGGTATTTGATTTTGCTTTGCTGTTTGGATTATTGGATTTTGTATTGGTATTGGTATTCGATTTTGTATTGGTATTTCTATTCGCTATTTGGATCTACTTTCTGCTAGGTATTCAATTTTTATTCGTTGTTGGATCAGTTTTTGTTGTGCTTCAGCTATTGGTTGTTCTTCTTTTCATGTTGTGCTTCAGCTGCTGCCTTGTTCTTCCTGTTGTGCTTGAGTTAGTGGTTGTTCTTCTTGTTGGTTGTTTATTTTGTTGTGCTCCAGCTGCTGGTTGTTCTTCTTGATTTGACCATTCTACGTGGACCGTAGTTGTGATTTTTCTTCTTGTTTACTTTGGATCTATTTTTGGTGGCTTCAAATATGTTCTCTTGTTTTTCAATTGGATTTGTTTGGAAATTTTTATCTTCTTTTCGTCAGAAGAGATACAGTTTTCTGTTTTTGGATCTATTGTCTGCAACCACAATCAAACGGTCCAATTTAAAGGTAAACGGTGTCCGTTTTTGGTGAATTTTAGAGAGCGTGTTCGGGACATCCAGTCCTTCAATATGACCAGTCGGATGGTGATTTGGTGCTAAATTTTAGAAAAAATCACTGATGGACCAGTGCAATGTTTTTTTTTTCGCTAAAAGAGGTTTGATTTTAAACATAAATTAATATTTAGATTTGATTTGGATTTGGATTTGATTGAGTATTCGATTTGATTTTGCTGGACCACTAAGATTTTGAATTTGGACTTGGTTTGATTTTGGATTTGGTTTTGATTAAGATTTTGATTTGATTTTCCGATTTGGATTTGGTATCTCTTGATTGTTTGAATTTTTTCAATTATAGATTGTGGATCTTATTGAGAATATGATATGAAAAAATGATTTTCTACAGTCTACTAGTACCAAACTGAATGAGAAGAATTTTGTTATTTATACATCCGTATACCATTCAGGTATGTCCTCGTCTTCCACTACATGTATTAATTCGTCATTGTGGATTTTGGATTCGGGTGCGCCTCATCATATGTCACCTCACATGTCGAACTTTGTTTCGTTGTCTCATGTTTCACCTGTTTTTTTCATGTAATATTGCTACAACAATATTAGTAGAGGGCGTTGGCTCTATTTGTACCCCTCATATATCGAAATATAATGTTTAATATGTTCACACCCTTGCTTTGAATGTTGTTTCGGTTAGTCAATTGTGTAAATCTGGTTATTGTGTCTTGTTTTATGATCTCTTGGTGCTATACAAACTCAACAGAATCATAGAGTGATTGAAATAGGTCATAAAACAAGGGAACTTTATGTTTTAGAAAAACTCAAAGTAACAGATGTGGATGTCTATGGTGTTGATAGTGAATAAACATATTTGACTGATATTGTTGCCTCTGGTGTTGATTTTTCTTCGTTCGTTTGAATCATTCATCGTCTGAGTTTTATCTTTGGTATTCTCGTATAGGACATGTATCTGCATCGCATTTGAAATGGTTAGTCTCTACAGGTGCTTTAGGTCAGTTAAACACTTATAAGAGCATGTACAACGTAGATGTTAAAGTATAAATTGAATACATTGTTGGCCAAAGTTATTTCCTCCATGATAATTTTTATTTCCTCCATAATTTGAAAATAACCCCATCTTGTTATTTCCTCCATAAATAAAATTACACATTTGTCCTTCTATCCATTTATTCTATCTCTTTCCTTTTCAAGAACGCCATTATTCTACCCATTTATCCTATTATCCTACCCATTAACAAATTCAAAGAAAAAAAACCATACTTATCTCTCTTTAGTTTTCTACTTTCTTTTGTTTCCTAGTTTCTTTTCAAACCCCTAATCTCTTCAGTTTTCTACTGTCTTTTGTTTTCCAGTTTCTTTTGGCTATGGCTCTTCTTGTTAGGTTAGGATTCTTATTTGGTAGATTTAGGGTTCGATTAGGGTTCTTATTTGTTAGATTTAGGGTCGATTAGGGTTTATGCTTTTGGTTGGATCTGTTTTCGAGTTTTGTTCGATTTTGTGACCATATGGCTGTTCTTTTATATTCAGTTTTTTTAGCGAAAGCATGTGATTCCGAGAGGCCATCTCGAATCACATGCTTTTTTTTAGCAGCAAAACATCTGATTCCGAGTGGCCATCTCGGAATCACATGTTTTGTAGTTAAAAAAAAGCATGTGATTCCGAGATGGCCTCTCGGAATCACATACTTTCGCTAATGTTTAAATTTTTTGGCTAGCAATAGTTGCTTCTGAAGCATGTTTTGTAGTTAAAAAAAAGCATGTGATTCAGAACTGCAGAAATCGGGTTTGGCTGAAAAAAAGAAGTTTCGAAATGGTAAAACATAAAAACAAAGATTACAAAACAAAGATTAAATTACCTTGTTCGTTCCGGTTTAGTTTGGGTTTCTTCATTTTCCATGATTAATCTTCAATAAAATTGAAGTTCTTTGTTTTAGAGTTAATTTTAGAAGTAGAATCATATATGTTGGATTAAAGTTAGGTTATTGGTGTTTTTTTTTCATATAAGACTATCTATTAGATCAATGACACATCTAGTGTTAAATTTGAAATAAAAATAAGGATAATTTGATAAAAGCAAGTCACTAGTATTTTTAAAAGTTTGAATGATGAAAGAAATAAAAAATAACATGGAGGAAATAGCTTTGGCCTACATTGTTTGTTAGCGTCTTTCTAAATTCACTCTAATGAACGTGTTAACTTAGGTGTTAACTATAAAAAGCTTGAAAATAGTTAAGCGACTTATTAAATACCAATAGCCACTTAGCAAAGCCACCCAAGCAAACGTCTTTTTTTAGTCTGTTTATTTATTTATTATTCTTTTTTGTTTTTTTGTTTTCATTTTTAGTGTTGGTTAATAAGTATACAGATGATTATCTTTTATAAAGTTAATAATAAATTTTAATATATTAGTTTTGAAAGATATGTCTAAAAATAAGATATAAGAAAATTAAAATAAATATTTTAAATATATTTAAAAAAATATGGAAATAAAATCTAGATAAAAAATATATGAAAATTAAATTAATTTTTTATTTCCTTATTTTTCTCAAATTCACAGTTTTAAATCAAACAAAAAATATTGTATTTTAATTTATTTCTTTATTTTTCTCAATTTCACTGTTTTAATATTTTTTAAGAGATAACATCTTTTATAACTCTTTATGTATATTTTTATCCTTTCAATTTTACACTTCTTTACCTTTTTCGTATTCTAAAAAACTTTTGATATTCTTTTTCAATACAAACAATAATGAAACAAAATATATAAAATTGTATGCGGTAATAAAACTAACTTTGTTATTTAAAAATATTTTAACGTGCAATATAAAATAAAATAAAATCAAAGATTAAATAATGATTTAAAAGATATGTTAACAAATATGATTGGAGTAAAATAGGTTTGTTAACTAAAAGAGTGCTAAATGACGTTTCTCTTTGTTAAGTAGCACCGACTAACACATAATTTTAAGACGAACGACTATACATGCTCTCATGTCTCGGATTATAGTGGTTGTAAACTGGCAATTTTTTTGGCATTACCGTTTAATTAAAGTGTCACTTCTTCTATTGTTTCGTTTGATATTATTCATTCTGATTTCAGGAGTCCATCTCTTGTCTCAACAAATGGTGGTTCATCATATTATGTTTCGTTTATTGATGATTATACTCTATACATATAGATTTATATGATTAAACGAAGGTCATATTTCCTTAGAATTTATAGAGAATTTAGAGCACTGGTTAAGACCCAACATCCTGCTATTATAAAATGCTTTAGGTGTGACTTAGGGGGTGAATATACCTCCAATGGTTTCAAATATTTACTTGAATCTGATGGTACTATACATCAATCATCTTGTACTGACACCCCTCAGCAAAATGGTGTTGCAGAAAGAAAACATCGTCACATTATTGAGACTTCTCGTTCTTTCTTTTTATCAACTGAAGTTCTATCTATTTTTTGGGGAGAAACAATTTTGACTGTTGTTTATGTGATTAATCGAATTCCTAATGCTCATAATGCAAGAATGTATCAATTTCAGAAGTTATACGAACAACTTCAAGATTATTCTTCCTTACGATTGTTTGGATGTACATGTTTTGTCTTTCGTCCTCATGTTCAACGCAACAAATTGGGTCCTTAAACGACTATATATGTTTTTCTAGGTTATGTTATAACACAGAAAGGTTATCGTTGTTATGATCCCACCAATCAGACGCTATATGTATCTCGTCATGTCACATTTCTTGAGCATATCTTATTTTATTCGATTCCGATAAAATCACATGATGTAACAAAGACATAACTTCAGGATATTGATCCTTTTGAAACTGATAGTGATACATCTTTTGACATTGATATTCCAGCTCATGAGACATCTATAACAGTTGTACTACTTCTGCTCCATCAATGCATGGTTCCGCTTCATCAATTCCTGAGCCATCTCATTTCAATGGTGGAACAACAAATTCTCCACCTCTCAAGATCCACTCATATAAGTAAGTCTACTAAACTATCAGATTTTTTATACTCTTCTTATGTATATTCTTTTTCTTATTTCATAGCAAACATACATGATTTGTATGAACCTCAGTCGTTTAAAAAAGCTGTTTGTGATATTTGTTGGTAACATGTTATATTCGAAGAGCTTAATACTCTTTATCATACTCATACATGATATATAGTTAAACCTCATTTTAGTAAGCATATAATCGATTCTCGTTAGGTTTTTAAAATTAAAACAAAATCTGATAGGTCTGTTGAAAGATATAAGGCTCGTATTGTAGCAAAAGGGTATACACATAAGTATGGTATAGATTATGATGAGATATTTTCCATAGTGGCAAAAATGACAACAGTTCGTACTCTTATTACGGTTACATCCGTTCGCCAGTGGAAGATCTTCCAACTAGATGTCAAAAATGTGTTTTTGAATGATGATCTTCATGAGGAGGTTTACACGACTCATCCTCCAGGTGTTGTTCACCAACCAGGGTGAAGTTTGTCGACTTAGGAAAGCTTTATATGGTCTCAAACAAGCTCCTCATGCTTGGTTTAAAAAATTCTCTATGATTATTGCTTCACTTGGTTTCCTTGCTAGTAATCACGATTCATCATTGTTTATCAGATATACGCGTGCATGCTGAGTTATTTTATCCTTATATGCAGAGATATGATCACTACATGTGATGCTATTGATGACATTGAGGTACTAAAATGTGATCTGAGCGTTTTGTGATGAAAGACTTGCGACTATTACGTTATTTTCTAGGTATTTAGGTAGCTCACTCTCCAAAAGGCTATATTATCTCTTAGATAAAATATATATCTGATTTATTCGAGCGAGCGTGACTTTCTGATAACAAGACGGTATATACCTCTTTTGAAACCAATGCTCGTTACTTTCCGACCGATGGTGTTCTTTTGTCAGACTTAACTCTATACGGAAGTCTTGTATGGAGCTTAGTCTATCTTACAGTTACTTAGCCAAATATAGCTTATGTTGTTCATGTGGTTAGTTGGTTTGTTACTGCTCTCACATCTTTCTATTGGGGAGCTGTTATTCAAATATTGAGATATCTTTGTGGCACTAAGTTCCAGAGCACTTTGTTTTCTTCAACCTTTTCACTTGAACTACGTGCCTATAAGGACGTTGATTGGGATAATGATCCTCATTACCAAAAATCAACTACTTGTTTCCATATTTTCCTTGGAGATTCATTAATCTCATGGAAAAGAAAAAAATAAGATGTTGTCTCTAGATCGTCTATTGAAGCTGAGATTATTTGGTTACAATGGCTTCTTGCAGATAAGATGGTTAATCTTACTAAACCCACTTCCTTACATCGTGATAACAAAAGCACCACACAAATATCAAAGAATTTTGTTTTTGTTTAGAGGAAGAATCACATTGAAATAGATTGTCACTTCACTCTGCATCATCTTCAGATCGACACCATCTTGCTTCCATATGTTTCATAAACTTTGTAGGTTGCTGATATTTTCACCAAGGCTCAGTTAACAATGCAATTTTGTTTTCTTTGTGATAAACTCTCAATGCTTATTACTGTTGCATTGTGAGTTCGAGAGAAGATGTTAAATATATAGGGTCCACGCCCGTTATCTCTTTATTTTTATCTATAAATATGAGCATATGCTCTATGTAATTCTTACGTCTTCAAATAACAAAACCATAGATAATTTTATATTTTTTCTTTATTTGACACCGATGACCGTCTGATTAATTATGTACCACCTTCTCATTCAAGATGTAGTCATAAACGCACACTTATTAGGAAGACTTCAGAAGTGGATACAGCTCAAAAAATTCATGTGAGAATGGTCGAATAGTATGGCGACTACCCTACCCTTGACAAGGTTTTCCATGCAACATTACCTCATATTTCAATAACTATTACACAATCAATTTTACAATGATTAGCATTAAATTGATTTTTTTCTTTTAATTGTGTCATATAATTAATTTTTAATTTTTCAATTAATTTTATCTTTTTAGATAATTATAGTCGAATACCGGATAAAAATTTATGTAATTTTAAATCCATTACAAACATAAACTAAACTTTAATCATGTATTTTATACAGGGAATGATGCTCTTGAGATAATATTCAATAATTATAGATTGACTTGATATTTAGGCCCATAGAAAAATATTTTGTCTAATGGTATTTATATTTAGTCATAAATATTATTTAAGATTATTAATTGTACAAATATATATTTAGTCAAATATAAAATTTATTTCGTAATATGTAGAGGTTAATATAGACTTTGTGATGCTTATGTAATCAAAATAATATAATTTTTTTATCAAAATTTTTTATTGTATAAATGAGATGTGATTTATGAAATATTTTTCCATTAATTTCAAATAAAAATATATTATGGAAATAATAATCTCTATATAAGAGATCTTGTTTTCTTTTTTGTTCTTCCACCAAGTAGTGGGTGGTAAGAGTTTTATAAGGAGTATCTCGATGTATTTGATCTTAAATATTTTATTTTATGTCGTAGAACGTTTGAGTGATGAGATTTTTTTTCCTTATTGTGCTGTATTTGGGTGATCTTTGTTGTGATTCTTGCAACTTGCTCGTATATTATTTATTATAGTAGATGATTTTATTATTACTAGAAATTTGAATGAGGTGACATCTTCTTCACCTAACATTTTTATGGTGATGTTACCATCTTTATAAAATTAAGTTTAGTTGTTGAATGAATTTCCATTGCTCTTAGTGGTAGATCAATTCTACAATCTAGTAATAGCATTGATAACTCTCATGCACCCAGTTCATTGGAGTATGAGGTGTGGCTGTCAAAAGACCAACATATTATTTCGTGTATTCTTAACTCGATGAAATGTGATCTTAAGGAGATTTTCAGCTATTCAAAGTCTTATTTGGAAATATAGAATGTTGTCTGTGACATGTATGATAACTAAAATATTTATCTTAGGATTTTCAAAATTCATAAGGAAATTGTAAGCCTTCATCAAAATGGGAAGCTATTTATTAAGTTTATTGAGAAAACTGAAGTTATGACTGAGTGAGTTGGAGTTTATAAACCTCATACTATTGATGCGACTATTTTGTAAAAGCGAACAAACGAGGATCATATTTTTCACTTATTTACTAGTATTAGTCCGGATTTTGAGGATCTAAGGAGCCAAATTCTAATAAATACCAACTTACCAATCTTCAAGAATGTATGCGTGACTATTCAGAGTGAAGAAGTATACAAAAAGGTTATGTCATATATTGTCAATCTTAGTGCTCCTGATGTTCGTGTCTGTATTGTCTACTCATCCTTTGAATATGTTTTTTTCGATGGTATGCACAGGTACGCTTTCCAACTCCTAAATTCACTAGAAAAAACATTTTTTTCTTCTAAATTATCCTTCAACACAACCATAAAACTTAAATTAACACATTTTAAACCTAGTACAACCATGAAAGGAGCTCAATGATGCAATAGTCTTGGTGAGAGGATGAACGTAACTTTACTTGACAAGTGGAATAGAAAATAATTTATGGAAGTATCTGCCTAGATAGCTGCATACATCATCAACAAGAGTGCCTATTAGGTACTGTAAATAAAATATCCTCATGATTGGTGAAGTGAACGAAAATCAGTTACAAACCACTTTAAAATGCTCAAATGTGTTGTTTATGTACATATGAAGCAAGAAAAGCTTCAGCCGAGATAACTAAAGTGTCTGTCTTTTTATTATTCATAAGAAATAAAATGTTATAGACTGTGGTATTTTTTGAAACCTAAGAGCGAGAATACTTTAATTAACATGTATGTGGTACTGAATGGAGTTGAAGTGCCACTAAGCAAGAAGTTTAAGACTACACCTACTAATACCAAAAGTGTAGTTAAAGTTTATTTAGATTTTGACTCGTTACCCCCCATCTCAATATATTTTTGGAAATATCAAGGTTCATCCTCATAATGAGGTTAGGCCTTAGGTAGCTTCAAGATTTGAATGTCTAGGGGAAAAACTGAAACTTAGTTTGATATATTGGTTTGAATTCAATTAGAGAATAACTTATGTGTCAAGATGGTAAAAGTTTTATTGTAACTGTTTAGTGTACTACTTGATCATATCGGTTGATCATGGAACTAGTAAAAGTTTGCATAACTACTTAAGTTTGATATTATGAGTATGGTGTATGTGTACTAATATACATTCCATTAAAGATCTTGTATGATACAACAGAAAAAGAGCTATAACACTATGTTTGAACGATTGAGTAAAATCTATAATAAAGGGAGTACTTTACGCAACTTAACAATCCAAATCATTAGGAATTGGCCTAACTAAGTCTATAGGTTGGTCGTCCAGCAAAGTGATCTAGCCAACCAAGCAGAATACCCAAAGTTACTTGGAACATAAAACCTAAATTCACAAACAAGACTATAAGAGGGTCATCCACTTAGATGGCTCTTTTTCTCTTCAAGCCCCAAACAAGACTCTCCACGACCTAATAATAGATTATAGGGGGTTTCTTACATGAGCAACCCCCTCACTTATCATTGACCCAAAACCTACATCAAAAGGGGGTCGCTTAGGTGCGTGACCCAATCTATTCTCCTTCATCTAAAAGATCCATATTAAATATGGGACATTTACATGAGAGAACCCGCTCTTCTCCCTTTAACCAAAAAGTATAATAAAGAGAGATCCTTTACCTCAGTTACCTTTTTTCCGCACTTTATCCAACAAGAACAAAAAAGAGGTTCCCTTACCTGAGCGGCGTCTCCTTTAATTCATTACCCAAAAATACACCAAATATGGATAATGATCACTCAACCAAGCGATGCTTCCCTTATCCCTTGACCCACAAGACACCTTAAAGAGGGTCGCTCACCTGAATGAACCTTCTCTTATCTTTTGACCCAAAAATACAATAGAGAGGGGGCGCTCAGGTGAGAGACCCCTCCCTATTGTCCATGCATAGAAACCAAACCAAATAAGTGTTGTTCACCTGAGCGACCTTTTTTATTTGTCGAGGTTCTATGCCAAGCCAAATGGATGGGGAGGGGGGGGGGTTGCTCACATGAGCGACCCCTACGTGTTGTCTTGGCATATAAACTCAACCAAAGGAGGGGGAAGGGTGTTCACCCAAGTAACCCCTCCTTATTGTCTTGGCCCAGACACCTCTATGTTGTCTTGGCCCAGACACCTAAGCAAATGGGCATCATTTTCTTGAGCCACCTCTCTTGGCCCTAGATTTCCAAGACATGATGCAACCCTAACCCGCTTAACCCGCACACTCTCGAACTCCTATCTTCAATGCATAAATGGTAAAATAACAATATAGAAGCACGTCGAACATATTACAGATTGAGAATTACTAAATTTATACCCGACACTATCAAAACTAGCAAGGATATTTGAAAAAGTTGAAATATAAGACATTCGGCCTAAGATGACCTAATTGCATATTAGTTTAAAAGAATAAAAATTAGTATGAATAGGTTTGGTGAAAAGCTACAGTGAATAGTGAAAAATAAAGAATCAAAATTATTGTAACTTTGAGTACTAAAAAATCAGGTGTTCTTATAAAAAAATGTTGTGTTGTTTTGATTTGTTTACATTTTATCATCTCATTTTATCCATTAACTGAGGTTGTACTTCCCCATTTTGGTTTGTTTTCCAGAAAAACGAGTTTAGCCTTTATCTCATCGCATCAACATGACTAAAAATAAATAAAAGTGCGATTAAAAAAAGATGTCGATCACCAGTTTAAGAGTGCCACCACTTGGCCTAACATCACCATGAGTGTCGGGCCTAGGTAATGACAATCCTCACCTAACCATGATGGGCAACCTCCATTAAGAAGAAAATTATATATGAACAATGGTTACACCGTGTGCTAATATTTCAGATGATGTAACGTTCATCCAATCCGACTATCAATTGGAGGATAACAACCGATTCATCTTGATCAATAAAAGGATTGACGATTTAGCCCAGGATGTTAACGACTTGGTCCATGCCATGAAGAGGATCTTTGTGGCTCAAGAGGCCACCAACCATCCACACCACTTGTTTCCCGATCTGACGTGCCAAACCGCGACTTCATCGTCCAATACTGAATGAGATGTTTAATATGTTTGTCCAGACGCTACAAATGTTAATAAACTTGAGCATAAAGTGTTCTAAAAAACCCAAGGTAGACTTAAGAAGAAAGAAATTAGAGCGATACGAACATAATATTTTTCTAGACACGTACCACAAACTAGAGAGAAAAATTCGAAGACCATCCCCTATATTCCATCGATATTTTGGTGGGTGGGCACGTACGTCATTTTAAAAGAATTTTGACATCTTTGAGAAATTCTCCCCAATTTAGAGGAGTCTTGTTAACGACACTGGATGCAACGGGCATACTAGCCTTCATCAACATAAAAGGGTTGAAAAACTTCCCATTGTCACCCATGATTCTTATTGAACAAACACCAATTAGACTGGATATTATGAATTTGTAGTATTTCAAGAGGACAAGTGACCTGGAGTACCATGTGTTTTATTTTAGGAAAGTTGTGGAATACATACAATGTGAGGAATAATGATTCTAGATATTACTTAGTGATATAGGCTGTCATGATTACATTCGTATGGCTAAATCTGTCACAGTTATGTTCGTAGGCTAGCAATTCTAGAGAGAGAAACATAATGATTAGAGAGAGCAAGAGACAAAATGAATAAATAAAGTAATCATTAACTAATTATTGAATCATTTCTCCAAAAGGAGGTGTCCTTTATATAGTACATGGATGGTTCCTTAATTTACATATTTAACCACTCATAAGTGGATTTTTTCACCCCACTTCCTTGCTAAATATAAACATATTCACTAGTTATTACGTCTGACCCCTCAACCCTTATAATTTCTTTAGTTTTGTCATCAACATTAAATTAAACCCTTTACTTACTATATTTAGCTCGTTTATCACCATATTTTTCTTCCCTTATTAAGGATGTCATGATATGCCATCATTGAAAAATGACGTCAAAATTACAGTATTAAGTGGTTTGGTTGATTTTAGACTGAGGGTAATTTTGTAAAGTGTTTTGTAAAGTATTTTGAGTATTAAGTATTTGGTATAAAGTAGTGAGAGATTTGAGCAGCCTGGTTGTATTAAATATTTATTACCCTCATTATGAAAGTAGTTGAGGTATTTATACCCTTAATTAAGGACCCATGGGCTTACGGGCCAAGTTTAAAAACCCATTAATCTTTTAAGCTGATTAGCACATAGCTTAGTCAAAAGGTGTTTATGCATTTCTTTATTTTTGTCCTGTCCGGATAATTTAGTGGTACGTTTATGTCAGAATTACCCTTGTCTTGATAACAAAGTGAGCTGTGACTGGATGTTCCGAACTCATCAGTAGCCCATTTTTTAGGCCTTGTCAAATATCTTTGGTAGGACTAAAAAATCTTCTTATCCAGTAGTGAGTTTGTCCGATCTGCTTGTGTACTTCGTACTAAGAGGTTTATTCTCATTGTTAACTTAGTTCGAAGTATGTCCGAACTGACTTATCTTTCCAAAATTCTAAGAGTTTTCTTCTTGGATCTTGGGACACGTGTCACAATCTGGTTTGACCTACCATCCATTTTTCTTCCTAGATTGGCGCACCCAATAACTCTATAAAGTTACCTAGGCATTTTAACCATTCACACGTTTGCGCCATCTTTAATCATTGCCAAACCTCTTCAACTCCTCTGAGGTAACAATTACTTTTTTTACTGTCATATAAATCCATTTTCACTATTCTATTGTCTTCATCACTCAATTTTTTTTAAAGAGAGATTCTCACACTTATCTTCAAACTTGTTCTTGAAGAGTTTTATGTTCACAGCAAAAAACACACTTGTTAAAGACGGCTGGTTAAACTTGTCAGAGCTAGAAAAGGCGAGAAAAGTTAAAAGGGAGAATCGCATTGATGCCGGTCTCTTAGTTTCCCCAAGTGAGAAGTCTGGTGAACCAACCCAAGAAGCTGACCAAGGATCATCCTCTTCCAGAAATCCCAAGCCCAGACATGTATTCAAACCAATCCTCTCTCCTCTCCCCTCAGGCTCTTCTGTTCAGGAGTCTCAACCTTCTGTTGCTAAAGAAAAGGCGGTTTTGAGAAAACCTTCTCCTTTTTTAGCAATGGGTTCAGATGCTGAGAAATCCCCGAAGAAGTTAACCTCACGCCGAATGACTCGTCTAACCAAATCTCAAACTTCTACTTTATTGCCAAAGCCCTCCAGATCGGAGGCATCTAAAACAATATTAAAAGATAAGCCCTCCGGATTGGAGGCATCTAAAGCAGCCCTAAGGGCCAAGTCCTCCGGATCCCAACCTCAACCGGACACCAGGCCTTTAGAAACAACATACGCTCATTCATCCGAACAACCTTTAGTGCCAGAAGCTGGTCCTCTACTATCCAAGAAAACTGATAAACCTTCCACAATGATGGAAGACAGCATTGAAGAGGCTCCCTTCAAAACTGAAGCATCAGGTCAAACCAGGGATGCTGCCTCTGATAGGAAGGGCAAAGGCAAAGTCAAGGTCTGTTTGACTCATCCAGATCTTCCGGCGTTCCTAGAGGGCAAGGTAGGCCCTTGCTTCAAAAATATCACTGTTAAATATCTGGTAGCTCTTCAAAACATCATTTATGTCTACACCCACACTGCTGAGTTGGGCCGAATCCGGACGAAATGGGGGATCCCAGAGTCAATGAAGGTAAGGATACCTGTCACTCCGGAGACTCCGATGGACTGTAAACTCAATGAGGTAGTCATCTTCACTGAGGTGCTAAACTGGGAATTCGGTTCCTATTGGACCCAGAAATTGTCAGGTATTTCCACATGGTTAAGCTCTGTCGAAGCCAGCTAAGCCCAAATGCATGATATTCTCTCATTGCTTGCATAATGACATCAAGTTTGTCCAAAATCCCTCTCCTAATGAAGCAATTTGCCGTTGTGGAAAGTCTATGCAAGAATCACCACATTCCCTTATACCATCATAATATAGGGAACGATTTTAAGGTGGTAGATGACTTACTAGAGTCTGAGAAGAACTAGAAGACACAATTCCTGTTTATCAGTGGGCCATGTGAGAATGGTAGAAAGATCAAGGCCAACACCAATCCCAATATGTTAACTAGCAGATAGAAGAGTACTGGTAAGTTTTTTATCTTTGTTTTATGTTCTTCTTTTTAACTCATAAGTATTCATCTCTTGATTTATTTGTCACTTTTTTTCAGTGCTGCCGAAAGAGTTCACCGGGCACCCAGAGGAGGGGCAAACAACATGTGCCAAACTTAATGCATGGGTTGCAGAGCGTTGAGGAAATGCCTTCCACAATTGCTTCACCTCAGGAAATCTTGTAAGGTCACATCTGTGGAACACCCCAGGTCGGAGGGACCTTACATGGGAAAAGCTAACTACGCTGCCTCCTCCTAGTGTGATTCTTAAGCGAACGGAGGCCAAATATGGTAAATTGGCCTTACCTTCTAGGGCCAAATCTCCCAGCAAGATGGAAGGGAGGAAGAAGAAAGCTGTAGCAGAGCCGGCCCAAGCTGCCATAAAGGGGACTAGTTCGGGGAACCAAGGGGGGATCGACGCTGCCTTGCTCAAAGTAGTAGAAGCTGAGACTGTAAGGGAGACATGAGAATCAAAAATCCCACCAAAAGCTCCCAAAAAGGACCGGAAAAGAAGAGCAAACAGTGACGAAAAGGCTGCCAAAAAGAAGAAGGTCACATTGGGATAAAAAATAATTCTTCATCCTTCAGAGCTTCTGCCCCTAGTAGCCCCTGTTGATCCCACTCTACAAGAGGAGATCCCAACAGGTCTTCAGTCCGGAGAGGGTACCGGGGGAGGGATTGAAGTAGTAGACATTAGTTCCTTTCAAGATATTGATTTATACTTCAATGATTCTGAGAATGAGTATTTTATAGGTCCATTCCACCCGAGCTCTGCTAACATGGTGACCTATAATGGTAAGTCTTTCTCCGTCTCTTGAGAACAATATGTTGTGGCCCATTCTCTTCTTGGTCACATCCAACCAGTACTTGACTTGGAGAAACAGGTGAAGAGTCAGACCACACTCATCAATACCCTCACTACTGATAAAGAGTCTTTGTCAAGCAATCTCCTCAATGCCAACCAGAGCATTGAAGAATTGAAGAAAGAGATAGAAACACTGAGGAAAGACAAGGAATATCTATCAACCAAGCTGGCCACTTCGGAGACTGCCAGTACTGAGCTCCAAACTAAGTGCTCCAGTTTGGAAAAGGATCTCACAACACTAAGTGAGGACCTGAAGACCAAAGATGGTGTCATTTAAACCCTGTCCGATGAGAAAACTTCCTTAGAAGGTATTGTGTCTCAGATGACCAACGAGACATAGGACTTGGTGAAGCAGCAGGAACAAACTATCCAGGAAAGCATTGATAAATATACCAACGAGGTAATAGATTCTCTTGAGAAAAGATACAATGAGGTCAGGTCTGACATGGTGCTGCTCTTTCATGAAACCTTTCCGAAGAGGAACCTTGGTCCTCTATGGAAATATGTGGAATACGAAGACCTTCCTCATCATACCATGGAAACTGGTGACAAGTACAACTTCTCCAGTGGAATTGATTCCACTACAGACGATGAAGAGGGAACTGGTGAGAGTTCAAGTGCTGAGCTCAAGAGTCCCAAGAAAGGCGGTAGTGGTGAGACATCCGAAGGGAATAATCCCTAAGGTTTAATCATATATTTTTTTATCTTTTCTGAAAAATTAAAGTCCTTGGATGGCCAAGGCATATTTTGTAAATTTATCCGGTCAGAGTCCGGATAAGTCCTGGAAATACTTAAAGTCTTTGGATGGCCAAGACATGTTTTGTTCTTCCTATTCGGTTAAAGTCCGAACATGTTTATTTATCAAATCCTCTTCTATTTAACATTCTTTTTTCTATAAATTTTTCATGGCTAATGTTTAAGTAGCCCATGCTATTTCAGAAATATTAAAATGAGAGTGTTTAATATCTCCGATGACATGTATTTAATGATTATCACACAACCAGGTTAATCCGATCTATCAAAGATCCAAAGTGTTAAACCAAAGACTTGTACTTGAATTAAATTATAGTTAAACCACACCGGATGTTTTAAGAAGGCATCACATTTTATTGAATGAAAAAACCAGACACCTCATTAAAATCTCCCCGCGCCACTAGGGTAGGAAAGAGTATGCCCCCTAATATTTACATTGATATCTAACAAGTAAATATTTACACAATTTTTATTCTAAATATAACCTGAGATGTTCAATATTCCATGGGTGCTTCAAAACCCTCCCTTCTTTATCCTGAAGCCTATATGTCCTAGGCTTAAGCTTTTCGGAGACCTTATAGGGGCCTTCCCAGTTCGGAGCCAGCTTACCGAACTGCTTCTCCTTGGTGTGTATGAAATTTTTTCTCAAAACTTTATCTCCCAGTTGAAAATCTCTTCTTTTGACCGTGGAAGCAAACCTGCTTCTCATCAAACCTTGGGTTGTTCTCAAGTGAGCTTTAACCCTTCTTTCTTTTGTTAAGTCCAACTGATTCCTAATTGCTATTTCATTAGCATGTTCGGAATAATTATGGACCTTGTATGATGGTAGGGTAGCTTCAATGGGGGTAATGGCATTCATCCCATACAACAAAGAAAGAGGTCGATTCTTGTGTAGCAGCCCAATGAGTAGTTCGGTATGCCCACAACACTTCTTGCAGATAACTTTTCCACTTCACTGCTGCCCCCTCTAGGTTCTTTTTTAATCCGGACATAATGGTACTATTGGGAACTTCAATCTGTCCATTCTCTTGTGGATGGAAGGGAGAAGAGAAGCAGTGTTGAATGCCTCTAGAGGAAAAAAAAACTCTCCATATCCTTGTTATCAAACTGGGGCCCATTATCTGGGGTAATCTTCTGAGGAATCCCAAATCTGCAACATATATTGGATAAGATGAATTTGATGACAACTTTTGAAGTGGTTCCTGCCAAAGGAGCTGCCTCTACCCATTTTGAGAAGTAATCAATATCAACTATAATAGTCATGCACCCTCTGGACACCATCGGCAGAGGCCCAAATAAATCTAATCCCCAACGAGCAAAAGGTACTGGTTCAGAAATTGACTCCATAGGTACTGCTGGCACATGATTCGTTGCCATACCTTTGACATGGATCACACTTTTTCACCATTTCTTTAGCATCTGCCATTATGGATGGCCAATAGTACCCAGCTAACAATACTCTTCGGGTCAGTTCCCTATAGCCCCAATGAGCTGACCCTTCACCATCGTGTAGTTCAGATAGAACAACTTGAGACTCTTCAACCCCCGAACAACATAGGAAAGGTCTACTGAAATATTTTTTTATAGAGCACTTCCCTTATGATAAAAAATCCACGGGCCCTGTGTTTAATTTTTCTTGCTATAGCTTTATCCGGAGGCAAAACTCCATCAGAAATGTATTAAAGAAGGGGAAATCTCTAATCTCTACGTTGGACTACTTGTATACTCAAGCTTTCTTCCTCTTCCTTGTTCTGGATTGACTATATGGATGGACCCTCTTGTACATGGATCCAAGGGTAGGACTCAGAATATGCTGTGATTGTCAAGGAATCTGCCAGTGTATTTTCTGATCTATGAATATGCTCATAACAAACACTTTTGAAATTGGCTGCCACCTCTTTAAGGATGAGTAAGTATTTGATCAGCTGTTCCTTCTTGGCATCAAATTGACTTTGAATATGGTGGATAAGAAGCTGGGAATCACTCATCAACTTAACTCTTTTAGCCCCACATAGGAAAGCTAATTTAAGACCAGCTATAGCTGCTTCATATTCAGACTCATTGTCAGAGGCCCTGAACCCAAAACATATAACCTGATACATCTTATCACCATACGGAGAGGTTAGGAAAATTCCAGCTTCACAACCCATTGTGCTTGATCCAGCATCAGTCCGGACTACCCATTCTTTTTTTTTGGTTTTCCTTTCTGAAACTTGTTTAGAACTCCTATTCGGATGGAATTCTCCTAGGAAATCAGCAACAAATTGAGCCTTGATAGCAGTTCGTGGGGCGAAATCAATTTCATAATCACCAACTCTACTGACCACTTGGTCATCCTGCTTGATATGTCTGCTTTTTAAATAACATTTTTCAATGGAAAAGACGTCCGGACAATGATGGAATGAGACTGAAAATACGGCCTCATTTTTCTTACCGCAATCACTAAGGCTAGTGCCAATTTTTCAAGCTTCAGGTACCTCTTCTCAGCATCTATCAGGATTTTGCTGATGTAGTACACCGGACGAGGGTAATTGTCCACCTCTCTTACCAATACTGCACTTATAGCGCATTCTGACACAGCCAAGTATACATACAGCGTTTCTCCTTGTATGGGCTTGAAAAGAGTCTTTGGTGAGAACAAGTGTTTCTTTATTTCATCAAAAGCTTGGCTGCATTGTGGAAAAATGGAGCACACTTATCTGAAGATCTCCAAATAAAACGATTCAAGGCAGCCAACCTTCCAGTAAGCCCCTCGACTTCTTTAATATTCTGGGGATGATCCATTTCTAATAAAACATTCAACTGATCTGGATCGGGCCGTATCCCTTTCTCACTTATTACATACCCCAAAAATTTTCCGAACTGAACCCCAAAGACACATTTTTCTGGACTCAGTTTTAAATTAACCCTTGTCAAATTGGCAAAAGTTTCCTGAAGGTCAACTATATGTAAATCTTCCTCCAAGCTCTTAACCATCATGTCATCGATGTACACCTCCATATTCTTACCAATCTGACTAGCAAATATTTTGTTTACTAACCTCTGATAAGTAGCCCCAACATTTTTAGCCCAAAATCCATCACCTTGCAGAAATGGAGACCCTTGTCTGTAACAAACATAGTATGATCTTGGTCCTTCAAATCCATCTGAATCTGGTTATACCCAGAGAAGGCATCCATGAAGGACAACAACTTGTTGCCAGATGTTGAGTCCACCAACTGATCTATCCGGGGACCGGATAAAGATCTTTTGGGCAAGCTCTGTTGAGGTCAGTAAAATCAATACACATAAGCCATTTCCCGTTCTTTTTCTTGACCAAAACTGGATTGGCAGTCCATAAAGGATACTGGGACTCCTTTATGTGCCCCATCTTGGTAAGCCGGTCAACTTCTTGGACTATTACATCAACTTTCTCCTTAGAGAAGGCCCTCCTTTTCTGCACGACAGGGGCAACATCACTCTGAATCGATAGTTTGTGAGAGATAAAGCTTGCAGGCACTCCAGTTACATCACCATTTCACCAAGTAAAAACATGGTGATTGTCTGACAAAAAGGACACAAATTTCTTTTTTAACTTTGGCGCCATCTTGGAGCCAACCTTAATACTTCTACCGTCTGCCAAGGGGTGGGTTTCAACTTCTTCCACCAGTATTACAACACTAGAGGCCTCTCTGGGGTCATCAATCTCACCCTCCTCCTCCGAAGGCCCAAGTAACTGCTAATCTTCATAAATTCGAACTGTTCCCAAAGTTTTAGGAGAAAGTGCAGTTGCATAACACTACCTTGCTATCTTCTGACTACTTTGGACAACACCCACCTGTCCTTGAACCGCATACTTCAAACATTGATGGATTGTTGAGGCCATAACATGCATTCTAGAGAGAAAAAACCTCCAAAAGATTACATTATAACACGTGGGGCAGTCTACCACAACGAATAACACTCTGACCAGCTTTTAAAGGCCCCTTTCCCAACAACACCTCTTCCTTAAATTCCCTAATTACATCCACAGAGCTCCCTGTGAAGCCCATAATGGTTCTGTTTTACCTTTGATTAACAACCGAATTTTTTATCTACTTGTAAGAACTTAAAAAGAGGACGTTTGCCGAACTGCCCGTGTCTATTAGAATTCGTCTGATATCATTGCCCCCAATATATGCTCCTATTACCACAACATCCTCATTAGGCCCATCAATTTTTCTTAAATAATCCTCATCAAAGACTGTAAATGGAAAAAAGGTTTAGGACTGATAAGAAGACATGCCTCCTTCCAACTGAGTAGCTAGAGAGTGAATATGCATCTTCCTTGATGAAGAAGTTGGCGCTGTCATGGTATCCCCTCCAAATATAGTGAGTGAATCAATGAAACTAATGAGTCCGAACACCGTCTTAGTTTGTTCTGTTATGACCCCTATTTTATTCCGGGTTGGATCAAGATTCATGTACTCCGAATCAACATCAAATCTTTCAAGGATCACCATTGCCCCCTCCGAAGTAGATTTTCCCGCATTGTTCGTGGCCCCGTTCGAGGAGCATTATCAGGTTTGTTTCCACCTCTTCTTTTGACATAAGCCCCCAACTTACCTCTTTAAATGAGATTATGTACTTCTTGCTTCAGAGCAATGCAGTTCTGGGTGTTATGGCCAATATTATTGTGATATTGGCAAAAACAAGTATTTCGACTGTCTCTGGGAGATTGCAGTGCTGCTAGTTTCCGGAAATGGACCTCATCCTTGGTCTTGTCATAAACTGTGGCCACATTCTCTTTGATTTCTGCAAACCACTCCGGTTGAACCCAATGACCTCTTTTACTCCTCGACTGATGACTTTGAGATTGATTTTGGTTGGATTGAGCCTGCTTAGCCTTGTTGGACCTTGTCAGGTCTCTTTAGCCTTATACCCTGACTGGTTTTGGGTTTGAGCTGCTGGGGTGGACCTAACCTGACGGTGCACCCTAGTTTTCTTGGTTTCATCCATGTTAATCTGCTTTCCCCCCTGATTTAACAGGCCACCGCAAGTCATGGCCTTCTTCCTGGTCACCGAATTAGTCAGATTCCCAGGGTTCAACCCTTGTCTCAAAGAAGCATTGCCACCTGTTCAAAGCAATATGCTAACCCGTTCTTGGTGTTTACGAACCGACTTATGTAGTCATTTAAGGACTCATTTGGATTTTGGGCACAATGAATGCTAGTATCTCCATTGCCCTTCACCTCCTTACTTCCCACAAATTGCCTTCGAAAGGCAACCCAGAATGTATCAAAGTTTCTGATACACCCCTGGGGTAAACTGTTGTACCACTTAAGAGCACTTCCCGTAAAAGATTGGGAGAAGGCTCTACAAAATTTTTGTTATCATCATCAAAATTCATTATGAAGTTCTTAAACTGCTCCAGATGATTTTCTAGATCCTTACTCCCATCATACTTCTCCATTTTGGAACCGTCAAACCTTTTGGGTAGGTTTCCGAACATTATCTTGGCAGACAATGGCGATTGTCTCGAATTCCTATTACGACGGAAGACTGTGTCTTCATTAGATGTTGCAAAGATACTGGGTTCAGTCTGAAAAGCAAAAGGATCAATCGGTAACTGATCCACAAGCCTGTGAATGTGGCTGTGAGATGACCCTTTGCCCAGATGCCTTTTAAGTCTTCTATGTCTATCTCTTTTTCTTGAATATTTTTTAACTAGTTTTTATTTATTCCTGGACCTCCCTTCATCACTGCTTGATGACAAAGACTCCTCAAGCTCAGCCTCGTTCGAAGAGCTGTTGGAGGATTTTGAATTTGAGCTTTCAACCGGCTTGGACCGGTGAGTCTTCTTAGAATTGACATGGGTATTCTTTGAACTCGAATGAGTCTTTGCTGATGGATCATTCTCCCTAGGATTGTCAGTATGATGGATGGTTGACACCCTTGACTTCTCCTTTATACCCATTCCTTCTTGTTTTATGGCCCTCAACGCCTCTATTTCTGCTATTAACTTGTTTCGCTCTTCGATAGTGTATTCTTTATTTTCCACAACTACCTCCACCACAAGTGGTGGATTTGTTTACTCGTTCAGATCCATCCAGACAGGTCTTTTTTACTGGTTTTGAATGCAAGATTCAGGCACCATCGTGCTCCCACTGTGGTCGCCAATTTGGTTTGGTTTATTTTGGACTGGGTGTAATTTTGTAAAGTGTTTTGCAAAGTATTTTGAGTATTAAGTGTTTTGTATAAAGTAGTGAGATATTTGAGCAGTCTGGTCGTATTAAATGTTCATTACCCTTATTAATAAAAGTAGTTGGGGTATTTATACCCTTAATTAAGGACCCATGGGCTTATGGGCAAGTTATGAAACCGGGTCAAGTTTACGGACCCATTAATCTTTTAAGCTGATTAGCACATAGCTTAGTCATAAGGTGTTTAGGCGTTTTACGTTTGTCCTATCCGGATAATTTAGTGGTACGTTTATGTCTGAATAACACAGTGATCTGTGACTGGATAATCTGAACTCATCATTAAGAAGTGTGAAAATGAATGAGTAATGATCGCAAGTACGTTGTCGATTCCCATTGAGTCTTGGCCCATTTGTCTACATATAGTAAAAAAATGAAATAAAAGAGGAAAAACAGACACGAGTTTTAGGGCCTCTAGTGGGGCCTACCGTACTGACTAAAATCCGAAGGAACGAGACTGTGATTGGGGTCAGATCAGAGAACCACTCTTCATTCATAAATAAATATTAGGATATTTACTTATTATTTGAATGAGGTAAAAAAATCAATAGTATAGGACTTTGCTCCATCTGGTAAAATGGGGTTTTGGTGGTATACTTTAGACAACATAACAAAGTAAGAAGCAAAATGCTTAAACTAACCCCTTTTAAGCCGCACAATAGATGAAATGCAATCAAATGAACCATTCATTTGGACTCAGTTTCCATGGTGTGATGTTCTCTCACGATAAGTACTCTGATGTAAAAGTATGTAGGGGTCTTGAATGCCAAATTCGAAGGATAGTCTAGAAAATAGAGTTCCACCAGAAAGAAGGTAACACAATGCATCTTCTTACTAAGGTCAATGTATTTCGATATCGTCATGGATATCATTTTTTACGCGGATCTTATCCCTGATAGAGTTCCACCAACACAAGGCATCGTCTTACTAGGGTTAATGTATTTCAATATCTTCATGGGTATCATTTTTACGCGGATCTTATCCCTGATTGCAGAGGTGAATAAGAATGTTGGACCGTTACTTCTCCAACCCTGCTTGGTGAACCATTTATTCGAATCCAACAAAATACATTAACTTATAGGCACGAAGCAATCAAGATCTTGAAGATGAATTCACTCGTCACATAGGACGGGCGGGGGAAGGGGAGTCGACGATGACCTACAAAAACCTCGATTGCAACGTCCCTCAATCTCAGCCCTAGTTCCCCGACCTCCTGCATCATACTAATAATAAAATAAATTTAAATAGGAACAAATACTTATCATAGGAGGATGGAGACAAGAAATCTAAACACCAAAAGAACAACATCAAACCGAAAAAACATGAACTCCTTTTAGAGAGATAGAGTGAATGATTCTAGTGAGAGAACTTTAGAGAAAAGTGAAAGTGAAATGGTAAAAATATAAGTAATATATAAGGAGGACAAGTAAATCAAAATTCATAGTTTAACTGATACGTGGCAATAGGATGGAAAACGTGAGAAATTAAAGATTTATTATAAAAATCACACTTGATAAAGTGAGAGGTCGAAAAGTCAATTTGAGAATCGCACAAGATATAAATAGAGTACTCAAAGTCAATTTCAAAAATTAAATGAACAATACAACAAAGTGGTCAGGATCATGCGCAAGGAATACTCAATTTTCTCGCAACCGAGCAAAAGAGTGAATGAAGTTCCTCATACAACACGAAAAGAGCTATAGTAACACCTACTAAAAATCGTGTAAAATATATAGAAAATAGAGTACTTCACTCACCTTAATGATCCAAATCATCATACCAGTTGGCCTAGATATACTTATATATGTTCACCGTCTACCAGAGCAATCCAGCCAACCAAACCATAAAGTTACTTGAGCCATAAAGCCAAAAGACCCAAACTAGACTACAAAGAGAGGGGGTCGTTCACCTAGGTGACCCATTCCATTTCTCTATAATCCCCAAAAATACTAAATTGAGGGGGTTTTCCACCTAGGCAAACCATCCCTTTCTCTCCAAGTCCCAAAACTAGATTATAGAAGTGTCACCTGAGCGATCCCCTCTATTGTTTTTGACCCAAAAACTACATAAAAGGGGGTTCTTTCAACTAAGCAACCAATCCCTTATATTTTTACCTAAAAATATACCAAAATGGGTTCGTTTACCTAAGTGACCCATGCATTTCCCTTTGCCGAACAAGCACACCAAAATGGGTCATCAATTGAGCGCTCATTCCCTTCTTCCTTTACTAAAAACACACTAAAGAAGAATCACTCACCTGATCGACCCATACATTATACCTTAATACAAAAACATCCCAAAGGGGACCACTTAATTGAGGGACCCCTCCATTCTCCATTTATTAGAAAAACACTCCAAAATAGGTCACTCACCTATGCAATCCCTCTTTTATCCCTTAACCCAAAAATACTTCAAAGGGGGGTCATTCACCTGAATGACATATCATTTTCCCCTTGACCTAAAAAAAGAACCTAAAAGATACCCCAAATAAGGGTCCCTTATTTGAATGACCCCTCCTTATTATCTTGGCTTAGACACCCCATTAAAAGGGGAGGAGGGCGCTCTCTTGAACGACCCATCTTAGTCATAGCTCTCCAATTTATGCAACAATCCTAGCCGGTTTAAATTGCACAATCTTGAAATCTTATTGTCAATGCAATAAATATAAAATGATGATACAAAATCATACCCAATATATTACAGATTGGCGGGATAAAATATGAACCTTTCAATGTTGAAAGTAGTAAAGACGTTTGAAAAAATTGAAGAAACGAAGGGCATCTAACTGAGGATGAGCTACTTTAAGACTACTATAAAAGAAGAAAAGTTTTTATAATGAGTTAGATGAAAAGCCATAGTAAATAATGAAAAAACATTCAAAGTTATTGTAATTCCAAATATTAAATAAAATCAAGTGTTCTTTGAAAAGGTGTTATGTTCTTATTTTATTATTGTTTTGATTTTGTCTACATTTTATCTGTTAGGTGAGTTTTTACTTTCACCACTATATATATCAGAAAGTCACTATAGAGTAAAGAATCAAAATTGTTTTATCATTGTCATCATCTGTTTTTATCTATTATTTATCTATTATGTGAGTTTTTATTTCACACACACACCACACACACACACACGTACACACGTACACACGTACACACACATATATATATATATATATATATATATATATCAGGGAGTCGTTGCAGAGTGAAAATCAAAATAATTGATGAGATCTGAGCGAAAGCTGAAAATTTAAAATAATTAAATGATTTTAAGTGAGAGAGAATCACAAAAAACCACTAAAAGAAATACTAAAAGCGGAAAAAAACCTTAGAAAAATTAAAATCCATTTAAAACAGTTTTGTACAGAGTGCGTGAGTTTGTATTTTATGTTATTTTCATTCCTTATAATTATTTCATCTATAAAATAAAATCTAGTACCAGTGGATGTAGGATTAATCTTTAATTTGAACCACATAAATCCTTGTATTTCTCTTTTAATTTTAAGTTTATATATATATATATATATATATATATATATATATATATGCATAGGTTTAAGTAATGGTCTAAATTTGATTTACTACAACCAGCTCTATGTTTTAACATGTCTTGTTAGTTTCCCCGAACCTTTGTATGTCCTTAAGTTTTTTATATGAAAAGGTACATATGAGAAATTTAATTTTCTAATTGGAACTGTAAGAATTTATGTAACATATGAAAATATTTTCATATGTTAAAGTTGATCATAAGAAAAATCGATCATAATATGAAAAATAAAAAATGATAAGGATTGAGAGCTCAAAAGAGAAATATGTAAAAGATAAGAGAAGTAAGTTAAAAATAAACTAAAAATGAACAAAATAATGAATAATAATATCGAATTCTTCACATCTAAGAAACCTCTGTCATATGAGTTTTGAGTTCAAATCGATACATTAAATAGACTAAAAATAGATACAAATAACACTCAATATAATGCCTAATAAAATGAATTGATGGTTCATTATACAACGAGCTCCCGACTTCAAATAAAAAGGGAAGTTCCATTTCTTCCACCCTATTATATATAGGGGATAAGGTTACCATTACTATTAATTATTTTTGATTTTCTTAGGTTCGTTCTTACTGTCCAAGGCAACTAAGGACGACCAGTATGATATACATCGCTGTAAATCTTGTATAATATATATATATATATATATATATATTGTTAAATGATCTTATGAGCTTATACAAACTAAAGTGTATAAATCTCGTGTTCTTTCTTTGAATATCTCAATTGAAAAAAAAAATCAAATGATGGTCAATTAAAGAGATTTAAAATCTCGATGAAAGTAAATATTTATTTTTTAAAAAACATTTACGACTACCTTCAATCAATAGGGTTTGAGCTTATCAGTCACCTTTGAAACTTATAGAGTGAGTTTTATTAAACGTAATTTGCATGCATGATTTAAATGTAGGTTGGTTTTAAAATAGTTTGTTGTTATTATTGGTGTGGTTATTTTATGTCTGAGGGTAAATCTATAAAGTTTTTTGAGTGTTTTGGGGAATTTAATGTTTAGAGTAGAAAGTAGTGAGATAATTAAGTTGTGTGCTAGCAATAAATTATGATTACCCTCATTAATGAAAGTGGTTGGGGTATTTATACTTAATTATTGACCCATGAACCTATTGGGTCGAATAGTCGGGTCTAGTCAAGTTTAAGGACCCATTCGTAATCTGGTGTGAAGTGACCAACATCTAGCTTATTCAGCATTTATTACGTTTGTCATGTTCGGTTTTTTACAATAGTAATTATGGTCTGTACTGCCCATCAGATTAAATCAAGACTCAGTGGCCAAAATATCTGATCTCATCAGTAGCCCTTTTAGGTCTTGCAAACAATTTTTGGAAGAGCTAACTCTTAAAAATCAAATAGCAACATTCTCCGATCTGTTTGTCATATCTGAACTGTAATTCCCTTAAGAGCAACTTCGTTCGAATTTTGGTGGAACTGATTTTCACTTCAGAATTCTAAGAGTCTTTTTTTCAATCGTGGGACACGTGTCAGGTTCTAGTTCGACCTTTCAGCCATTTTCCTCCTAGATTCTCGCACCTACTAGGCTAGAAACTTACATAGGCTTTAACTCTCATACTTTGCATCTTTTAATCATTACCAAATCGTTTTACCTTCTCCTAGGTAACTGCCACTTTTCACTGCTATGTATTACTCTTCAAGAATCACAAGCATTTCTAGTGAGAGAAAGCTTCATATACCTTCAAATTTGTGTTCAAATCATATATGTTCACAGTCAGAAACGCTATAGTAAAAGGAGGTTGGTTAAACTTGTCCGAGTTAGAGAGAGCAAGAAAAGTCGCAAGACACAAACGAATTGTTGGTGCTCTCCCCGTTTCTCCTGGTGAAGGAACTAATCAATCACATACGAATACAGACCAGAGTTCATCATCTTCAAAAGCACCCAATGTTAGAAAGCTGCCTTTTATTTCAAGCCTTTCTCCTCGGCCATCAGGGTCCTCTGTTCAAGAGTCTCAAAACCCTCTCCCTAAGGAGAAAGTTGTTTCTAGTATTAGAAAACCCTCGCCTTTTTATCGCAATGGGTTTAGATACAGACAAGTCTGCAGAGAAATTAACCCCACACCGAGTCACCCATCAACCCAAATCAAAATCCACTCCTACATCTTCAAAACCCTCAAATTCGGAGGTAGTAAAACATGTGCCAAAAACCAAACCATCTGGACAGCAGCCCCTGGAGAAGCCATACCATCAGAACAACCATCCGAACAACGTTCTAAACAGCCATCTTAACAGTCTTCCACTATAATGGAAGAAAACATGGAGGACAATTTAGATGAAGCCCCATTTGAGGTGTCCGGTCAAACGGAGGACCCGAATACAGATCGGAAGGACAAGACTAAAGTAGATATGAATCATCCAGATGCGCTTCCGGAAAGTCTAGAGGGTAGAGTGTGGCCAAACTTCAAGAAGGTCAATGTGAAGTATTTGCTCTCCCTTCAAAATATAGCCTATGTATACACCCATACTGCTGAACTGGGTCATTTTCGTACAAAGTGGGAAATCCCAGAGTCTGTGAACGTCAGAATCTCAATCACCCCATAAACTCCGATGGACTACAAACCCAATGAGCTGGTGGTCTATACAGATGTGCTAAACTGGGACTCCGGTTTCCTTTGGATCCAAAGATAGTCAGGTACTTCCACTTGACCAAGCTCTGTCCCAGTTAGCTGAGCCCCAACGCTTGATATACCCTACTGGTATGCATCATGGCATCCAAGCTATCTAAGATTCCACTACCAATGGAACAATTTGTTGTTATGGCAAACTTGTATAAGAATCATCACATCCTCTTCTACCATTACAACATGGGGAATGACTACAAGGTAGTAAATGATCTCCTAAAGTCAGAATAGCCATGAAGCACGCAGTTCTTATTCATCAGCGGGCCCTGGGAGAATGGGAAAAAGATCAAAGTTGATTCAAACCCAAGCCAGCTGACCAGTCGCTGGAAGAGTATTGGTGAGTTTCTTTTATATTCTCTTTAATCTTTCAAGTGTTAAGTTACTACTCCGAACTGACTTATATCTCTTCTCAGTATTTCTGAAGGATTTTTCAGACTATGTAGAGGCATGCCAAGATACATGTGCGAAACTGAACTCTTGGACCTTGGAGAAATGGGGCAATGCTTTCCACAACGGCTTCACATCGGGGAACTTTGTGAGATATCATCTGTGGAACACCACAGGGAGAAGAGCCCTCTCCTCAGAAGAGCTGACCATCCCTCCTCCTGCAGATATCATCCTGAGTATGATTGAGGCTAAAGATGTCAAACTTTACTTGCCTTCTAGGGCCAAATCCCCCAGTCATTTGAACAAGATAAAAAACAAGAGAAAGAAGAAAACGACAATAGACCCACCTCAAACAACCACTGAAGGGACCGATTCGGAGAACCAATGAGGCATTAATGCTGCTCTACTGGAAGCAGTATAAGTTAATATCAAAGAGGCTGATGGGTCAGATAACCCACCAAAGATTTCGAAGAAGGACAAGAAATGTAAGGCCAACAATGATGAAAATATTGCCAAGAAGAAGAAAGTTACTATGGGGTCAGAGATAATTCTTCGTCCTTCTGAAATCCTTCCCCCAGCTCCTGTCGATCCGACCTTACAAGAAGAAATTCAACCCAATCTCTACTTCGAACATGCTACTGGTGATGGTAACAAAGAGGTAAACTTTGATGTTTTTCAAAACATAAATATATATTTTAATGACTTATCAAAAAATATGATTTTGCGGGGGCTTACCATCTTCCTAATTCGTCCAATGTTGTAACCCACAATGGTGAGACTTACGCGATATCTAGTGAGCAAGATACTTGGGTTACATTCATCCATTACTTAATCTGGAGAGACAAGTGAGGGATCAAACTGTTACCATCAACTCCTTGACTACAGAAAAGAAAAGCTTGACGAATGATCTTCTCAGCACTCAGCAAAGCATAGAACTATTGAGGAAGGAAAATAGGATTTAGCTGCCCAACTGCTTGAGTCAGAAAAGAATTGTAAAGAGATCCAAACCAAGTACTCCAATCTGGAGACTTCTTCCTCAAATTATATCACAACTTTGAAGGAGCAACTACAAACTAAGGACAATACTATCCAGACTTTATCCGATGACAAAGTCAAGTTGGAGAATACTGTCCAGGAGAAAACCAAAGAGAAAGCTGCCTTGGAACGCCAACAAGCTCAAGCAATAGTCGCAAGGATAGAGAAGTATGCTAGTGGAGTAGTGGATTCTCTGAAGAATAGGGATAATGTAATCAAGTTCGATACGGTCTTACTGTTCCATCAGACCTTTTCTAAGAGGACCTTCGGTCTTTTGTGGAAATATGTGGAATATAAGGATCTCCATTTCCACACAATGGATGATGGTGACAAGCGCAACTACTCCACTGCTATTGATTCCGAAGATGATGAAGAAGTGGGTGAGAGTTCAAGTGCTGAACTCAAAAGTCCCCAAAAATGTGGTGGTGGAGACAAACCTGAAGGGAACAAGCCCTAGGGTTACATTATGTATATTTTTTTGAAAGACATCTGTTTAATGAATCCGATCATGCGTTTAATGAATCTGATCACCTCAAAAATACTTGAGAGCTAGGGTGTTTAATAAGTATTTAATATTTGAACTGAAACAAAATGGCACCAGACTTTTGAAGAAGGCATAATATATCATTGAAAAACCCGGACACCTCATTAAAACCTCCCCGCACCACCAAGGTAGGAAAAAGTATGCCCCATAATATTTACATTGATATTTAAAAAGTAAATATTTACAAAAAGTTCTATTCTAAGTATAACTTCAGATGTTCAACATTCCATGGGTGTTTTAATGCTCTCCCTTCTTTGTCTTGGAGCCTATATGTTCCTGTTTTAACCTTCTCGCAGACCACATAAGGGCCTTCCCAGTTCAAAGCCAATCCTAGCTTGGATTGTTTTCTCCTGCTCCCTTAACAAGTCAGCCTTTTCTTTGTCAGCCTTAGACACAATGTTTTCAAGTGAAATCTTGTCATTGGTTAGGGTCTGAATGATGCTATCTTTGGCCTTCACCTCCTCTTTTGAAGAAAAGAAGTTTCTCTCCAGATCAGATTGCTTCAATTGGAGTTCTTTTACAACTCCCTCCGAAGTGGCCAGTCTGGTGGCCAAGTCCTTCTGAATTTTCTTCAACTCCTCATTCTCTTTCTTCAATGCCTCAGCATTTTGGTTGGCACTAAGGAGGTCACTAGACAACTTCTCTTTGTCAGAGTTGAGGGTATTGATGATGACTGACTGATTGCGCACTTGGTTCTCCCAGGTAAGCACTGGATGGATATTTCTCAATAAGGAATGGTTGACGGTGTCTCTCTTATTTGAAACAGAAAACGACATGTCGTTGAAAGTGACGATGTTCGAAGAGCTTGGGGAAAGGTAGGGTCCAGTGAAATCATCATTGGAAAAGTCTTCAAAGTAAAGACCAATCCCTTGAAGCCCAGTAATGTCGACACCATCAATATTAATGTCCCCTCCGGCACCCTCTCCGGTGTCAAAGTCACTTGGGATTTCTTCTGCTTGAGTAGGGTCAGCTGGGTCAACTGGAGGAAGAGACTCCGGAGAGAAACTTCATCTCCCTTGGAAGTTTTATTTTTCTTGGCCTCCCTCTCTACGCCTTCTGCTCCCCGTTTTCCATCCTTTTTGGGAGCCTTTGAGGGTTTTGGAGACCCAACTACTTCCTTGGTGCTTTCATGCTCCACCACTTGCAATAAAGAAACGTCAATCTTTCCTTGGTCTTGCCCCTCTAGGTTGGTTGGGAAAGCTTCCTCCACCTCGGTTGGATTGGCCTCAACCACACCTTGCTTGCCTTTGCCCTTCTTGCCCTTCATCTTGCTTAGGGCTTTAGCTCTGCCCGGTAAGACCAATTTTCCATCTTTTCCATCTGTCTTCCGAAGAATCACCCCTGCAGGGGGTGAAGTGGTTAATTCCTCCCAGGACAAGTCCCTCCGGTCGGTTGTATTCTACATATGAGATCTTGTTAAATTGCCTCTGGTAAAACAGTTGTGGAAGCGGTTTCCCCATTTCTCAGCAACCCAAGCATTTAGCTTGGCATAAGTAGTCTGCCCAAGCTCTAAGTAATCGTTGAAATCCTTAGGTAGCACTACCAAAAAATAAAAGAAAAGAGATTAGACAAACAAATGTTTTATAAGTAAAGTTGGAGGTATGTGACGAGGTTTTTACCATCGCTTCGCCATCTGCTGGTAAGCATGCTTGGGTTGACACCAGCTTTAATTTTCCTCCCATTCTCCCAGGCACCACTGATGAACAAAAATTGAGTCTTCCAGCTTTTCTCCGACTCAAGTAAGTCATCCACCGCCTTGTAATCGTCGCTCATATTAAAGTAATAGAAAATGATGACATGGTTTCTGCAGAGGCTTGCTATAGCAGCAAATTTCTCTATCGGAAGAGGAATTCCGGAGAGCCTGGAAGCCATGATACAGGCCATAAGGGTGAACCAGGCATTAGGGCTTAGTTGACTTGAGCAGAGCTTTATCAGATGCAAATATCTGACTATTTCTGGGTCCAAGGGAAACCTAAGCCCCCATTTAAATAACTCAGTGTAGAAAATTATCTCACTGAGTTTGCAATCCATGGGCATCTCTGGATCAACTGGTATCCTCACTTTAACATTTTCCAGAATCCCCCACTTCGTCCTCATCCGGCCAAGTTGAGCTGTATGAATAAAAAGCATAATTGATCTTTTTCATGGCTAGCAGATATTTTACACTTACTTTGTGGAAACAAGGCCCCACTTTTCCTACAAGGCACTCCGGCAGATCCAGATGCTTTAAACACACTTTCTCTTTGCCTTTGCTCTTCTTGGTGATAGCAGTCTCACTTGTTTGCCCGGAGACATCAGTCTCAAAAGAGGCTTCTTTGATGCTGTCCTCCATTACATCTTCCATTACCATGGAAGGATTGTCAGCTGTTTTTGGGAGAGAAGAGGTAGTGGTTGGCTCAGTTGGCCCTCCGGATGGTTAGGCATTCCTTTCCTCTTGTCGTCTGGAGTCCGGCTGGGGCTCAGATCCGGAGGTCTCTTTCTGAAGGCTTGAACTGGTTGCCTCCGGACCAGATAGTTTGTCCTTGGGGATTTTAATGGGTGCTTCTGACCCTGTAGTTTTACTCTTAGCCCCAGACTTAGAAGGCGTGGATTTTGGAGGTTTACAGTGGCAGCCTGCCCTTTCACCAAACGACCCCTTCGTCGATCTACCAGCTTCTCTGTGGAGATATCAGCGTCTGATCCCATAGCAATGAATGGGGAAGGTTTCTTAAAGCTTGTAACCGCCTGTTCTGGTTCAACAACAGGCTCTGATTCTTGGACCGATGAGCCTGAAGAAATTGGAGAAAGGTTGGGCTGGAATAACCTTCTGGGTTTAGAACTTTTGGCAGAAGATGAACCCCGATCAGTCTCTGAACTTGGTGTATCGGACTTGTCAATAGGAGAAACAGGGAGGCCCGCATCAATGCGCTTTTCTCGTTCGATTTTGTGAGCTTTTTCTAACTCCGACAAGTTGAGCCACCCACATTTTACTAGGGCGTTTCTTGCTGTGAACATAAACTCACAACAAAAGAAGGGTTTTTGGAGAGGTAGAAGCTTTGAAGATTAACAGAGTAGAGATAATGAAGATGGTAAAACAGTGAAAAGTGGACTAATTTATACTAAAAGAACAAAAGATGTTTTGATACCTAGGAGAATGCGAAAAGATAGATATAATGATTAAAGACGGCGCTGATGTCGCCAACATTAATTAAGAAGTTACTTTTTGAAGTTTGTGGGAGCGCCATTCTAGGAGAAAAATGGTCGGTGAGGCGAATCAGAGAAGGACATGTGTCCCACGATCTCTGGCAAAACCGTTCAGTTTCTGAGAGTTTCATCAGTCCGGATAAAGGCGTTACACAATTCGAATTATGTCCGGATATAAGTACCGGTACACATGAACTATTTTTTAGGTCTTGTCAAAGGCCTTCGAACATAACCTAAAAAGGGGCTACTGATGAGTCCGGTTTTTCTCACCACTCACTGTAGAGACCGGACAGGGGCATGTCGGACAAAAACCACCCATTGACCCATCCGAACAGAACTAATGTATTAAGAACTAAATCTCCTCATGAATAAGCTAATTACCTACCTGCTTAAAAACTAATGGGTCATTAAACTCGACCCGAATTCATAGGAATGAACCGAAAGCCCATGTGTCCCAAAATTAAGGGTATAAATACCCAACCACTTTTATTAACGAGGGTAATGAACATTTAATACAACCAGGCAGCATAAACCTCTCACTACAAGCTACTTAAGCATTAAATACCCTTGAAACATCACAAAACTCAAGACAAAATTACCCTCAGTTGAAAATTATCCACACCAATTTCTAAAATAATACTCTTATCATAATTTAGTAACCTTTTAATTTCGTTGTTCAAACAAATTACCTCACAAACAAATGAACTTCTTTAGGCAACACATGGTATACTCCGAAAAAATTAGCCAATCAAAGAGACTTGTAATTTATAACTCCTAATATATGGAACCTCATTAAAACCTTCTTGAGCCACCAGGATAGGAAAAAGTATACGCCATACAAACTATACAAGTAAGTAAACAACAATATCATAAACGTGCAAAAAATCACTCACAAATCATAAACGTGCTCAATGTTCCAAGGATGCTGCAAAAGTCTCCCCTCTTTATCCCGAAGGCGATATGTGCCTGGCTTAATCCTCTCTACCACTGATTAAGGTACTTCAAAATTTGGATCCATTTCCCCCAACCTTTTATCCTTCGTATGCAAGAAAGACTTTCTCAAAATCTTGTCCCCTACTTTGAAATCTCTTCGTTTTAGCCTCGAATTATAGCGGCTACTCATCAAAGTTTGATAATGCATTAAGTAGAAATGTGCTTTGACCCACTTTTTCTCATTAAAATCAAGATATGTTCATCTTGCCTCCTCATTAAATTCCTCTTAATAGTTGAGTACTCTATAAGATGAAAGTGTTGAATCTGTGGGACAACTGCATCCATCTTATATACTAACGCAAAAAGAGTCTCTTGAGGTGCATCTCGAGGTGTTTTTTTAATAAGTCCATAGTAACTCTTACATATAATTAGGCAATTTCCTTACTGCACGTGTCAATTTTTTCTTGAAACCTTTCCAAAATATTTAAATTGATGACTTTCACCTAACCATTTGCTTGTGGGTGAAACGGTGTTGAAAAACACAGTAATTCCCCTCGAATTATAGAAAAAAGTCATCTCTCTGTTATTAAACTGCAGCCATTGTCCGTATTAATTCTCCGAGGAACTCAAAATTTGAAACAAATATTAGAGACAATGAATTTTATAAAATCTTTAGGTGTTGTGCCCGATGATGGTTCGATTTCATCCGATTTTGAAAAATAATCCAATGCCACTATAATTGTTTGTTGTCCTCCCAAATCTATAGGCAGTGGTCCTACTAATTCCAATCCCCATCTATAAGAAAGCATGCTTCGGAAACTGAAATTGAAGATACAACTGGTTTGCGAATAGAATTTGCAAATCTTTGACAATTATCACAACTTCGTACTAAATTTTTAGCATCGTTCATTATCGACCAATAATATCTTTCCAATAAAATCATTATTGTCAAGCTTTAAATCCACAATGAGCAGAGCCCTCCCTATCATGCAGCTCAGATAAAACTTCCTGAGATTCGTTCTTTCCCAAACATGGTAACAGTGACATACTTAAATATTTTTTATACAATATTCTATCTAATATCGTATAACCATAGGCTCTAAACCTCAGCCTCTGAGCTAATTTTGTGTCAAGAGGTGATGTCTGTTTAAGTAAAAATTATGTTAGATCAAGTCGCCAATCTCCTCGATCTGTCTCGGCAGTCATAATCACTTCCTCCAAATATTTACATTTTTCCAGCCTTGTTAATAAAGATGGACTATCTTGCAATAAAATCTAAGAATATTCTTCAGTATATGTAATAATTGCCAAAGAAGCTGCAACAGTATTTTCCTCCCAGTTATTGTGCTCAACAGTCATTTCATCAAACAAAAAAGCTAACCATCGTAGCTCGCCCAGATACAAGACAAGTTGTTCATTTTTAGCTTCAGATCCCCCTGACATGTGAGTTACTACCAACTGTGAATCTGTTTGTAAATGAACTCTCTTTTCCTCACATATACAAGCAAGCCTTAATCTAACTAAAGTTGTCTTATATTTCGCTTCGTTATTTGACGCACTGAAATCGAACCGAATGGCCTAGTACATAGCTTCTCCAGAGCAAGCAATTAGTTGTACACCCGTACTTGACTCTAATTCGCTAGAGCATCCACCAATTCGAACTAACCACAATGCATATATCGTAATGAATCCCTATGAATCTCCTCATTGGAACAACTCGAATGGAATTCAACAAGTAGATTTGCTAAAGTTTAAGCCTTAATAATTTTTCGAGGGGTAAACTCAATATCGTAGTCCCCCAATTCAATAGACCATTTTGTCATATAAACAGAAATATATGGTCTTTGTAACACATTTTTAATAGAAATTATGTTCGAACCGCGATCAAATGAGCCTGAAAATAGGGACATTTTTTTCATTACAACAACAACCAAAGCCAACTTTTTAAGCTTCAAATACTTTTTTCCCGAAGCGAGCAAATTTTTTATTATATAGTACATTGGTTTAGGATATCCATCTACCTCCCTTACCAAAACAACACTAACTGCATAATTAGATAAAACAATATACAAAAATAGCTTCTCCCCTGTTTGTGGCTTAGACAAAACTCCTGGAGACGATATATGTTCTTTAATCTTGGTAAATGTGACTTCACACTCTGGTATCCAAGAAAATTATTTTGATTGTCAGAATACTTGGAAGAAATGATCACATTTATCAGAAGATCTAAAAATGAATATGTTTAGAATTTCCAACCTTCATGTGAGAACTTGCACCTCCTTGATTGACCGATGAGGAGTCAGTGATAATACAGCCTTCAATTGATCATGATCAACCTGTATTCCTTTTTCACTTATGATTACCCCAAGAATTTCCCTGATCTGACACCGAAAGTACATTTTTCTGGATTTAATTTTAAGCATACGGCTCTTAAATTCGCAAAGATCTTCATCTGATGAACTTTTAACCAACATATCATCAATATAAAGGCATAACCCGGTAATAATGCAATCCTCTATCAGTTATAAATACAGTACTTTCTTAATCCTTCAGATTCATCTGAATTTGATTATATCCCGCAAACGCATCCATAAAAGAAAGGATATTATTCCCCCTTAGAAACAACAAGCTTGTCAATTCGTCGCACAAGAAATGGATTATTTGGACATGCTCTATTGAGATCACTAAAGCCAACATACATTCTTCATTTTCCCTTTTTCTTCTTCACTAACACTGGATTCGCAATCCATAATGGATAATGCGCTTCTCGAATATGTCCAAACATATTTAAACGATCCACTTATGTTACGATCACCTTAGATTTTTCCATAAAAAAAAAGCTCACCTTTTCTGAATAATTGGTCTAACTTTGGGTTCAAAACAAGGCTATAACATATTACCTCAGATGGAACCCTAACAACATCTTTGGTCTTCAAAGAAATTTTTTCCAAATTATTAGACAAGTACCTCGACAATTGATAACGTAACATAAGTGAAAACATAGTCCATATTTGTAAACTCTTCCCATTAGAAAATACATATGGTGTGAATTATTTTTGACTGAGGGTAATTTTGTTAGATGATTTGTGGTATTTCAAGGGTATTAAATGTTTAGGTGTTTTGTAGTGAGAGATTTAAGCTGACTAGTTGTATTAAATGTTCATTACCCTCATTAATGAAAGTGGTTGGGTATTTATACCCTTAATTATGGGCCATATGGGCTTTCGGGTCAAACTTATGAAATCGGTTCAAGTTCAAAAACCCATTAGTTTATTAAGCAGATTAGAAATTAGCTTAGTCAAAAGGTGTTTAGTGTTCTTAATACTTTTGTCCTATCTAGATACTTCAGTGGGTGATTATTGTCCGGATTACCCCTGTCTGGTTTCCTCAGTGAGCGATGAATAATTTCGGGCTCATCAGTAGCCCTTTTTTAGGTTTTGTCGAAGGCCTTTGACAAGACCAAAAAATCCTCTTAGGCACTAGCAACATTCTCCGGACTGTTTTGTATTCAGCTCAGGGTTTACCCGGAATGAATACTTCTCAGAAGTTCAAGAGTTCTGCTAGGGATCGTGGGACACGTGCCAAATTTTGATTCATCTCACCAGCCGTTTTCTTCATAGAATGACGCTCCCACTAATTCCAAAAATCAACTTCTGCATTTAATACTTATGACGTCAGCACCGCCTTCAATCATTACTTTTGCCTTTTTGTTTACTCCTAGGTATTTGGTAACTTTTTTGCCTTACTAGTATATATTACTTCCTTTTACTGTTTTACCATCTTCATCACTTTGTCATTTCTCAATTTCAGAGCTTTTTACTTATTTTCTCAAAATATTTCTTGCGTAGGTTTATGTTCACAGCGAGAAACGCATTGGTAAAAGGTGGTTGGCTAAATATTTCAGAGTTAGAAAAAGCACAAAAGGTTGAGCGAGAGAGGCATATTGCTGAGGGTCTTCAAGTTTATCCAATCAATAAGCCCGAAACACCATCTTCAGAAGCTGATCGAGGATCATCCTCTGCTAAAAGTGCCAAACCCAGGCGTTTCTTTCAACCAAGCCTTTCGCCCATTCCATCAGGCTCCTCAGTTCAGGAGTCACAACCCTCTCTAGTGTAGGAGAAAGCAGTATCAAGTACAAAAAGACCCTCCCCATTCATCGCTATGGGGTCAGATACTGAGAAGTCTCCAGAAAAAGTTAACCTTCGCCGGACAGGCCTTCTAATAAAAGGCCAGGCAACTGGCTCTCAAACCAAGTCCTCAAAGTCAGGGCCCTTCAAATCTGGTACCAAGGATAAAGCCACTAAATCAGGGGCACCTATCAGAGCCACAAAAGACAAATCCTATGGTCCGGAGGCTACTAGAACCAGATCTCACACTGAGCCCTCCGGAATTGAGCCCCTGCCGGACACCAGACCCCTAAAGAGGGGCTGATGCTCAACCGTTCGGACAACCTATTGAGCTGGACACTAGCACTCTCCCATCAACAACAGCTGATAAACCTTTCACGGTGATGGAAGAGGTGATAGAGGACAGTATTGAAGATGCTCCATTCGAGACTGATACTTCCGGGCATACCGGAGATGCCGCCTCCGATAAAAAGGGAAAAGGCAAAAAGAAAGTCTCTCTGAAACATCCGGATGTGCCGGAGTGTCTCGAAGGCAAAGTGGGACCCTGCTTCCACAAAGTGAACGTGAAGTATCTGCTGGCCATGCAGAATATTAACTATGTCTATACTCATACTGCTGAGTTAGGCCGGATCCAGACGAAGTGGGGGATCCCTGAGTCTGTTAAGGTGAGGATACCAGTCACTCCAGAGACCCCGATGGACTGTAAACTCAACGAAATAGTTATCTACACCGAGTTGTTTAAGTGGGGGCTCAGATTTCCCTTGGACCCAGAAATTGTCAGGTATTTCCACCTGATAAAACTCTGTCCAAGCCAGCTGAGTCCTAACGCTTGGTACACTCTTATGGCCTGTATCATGGCTTCCAAGCTCTCCGGAATACCACTTCCAATGAAGCAGTTTGCTGCTGTGGCCAGCCTCTGCAAGAACCATCATATCCCATTCTATCATTTCAATATGGGAGACAACTTTAAGGCAGTGGATGACTTGCTTGAGTCAGAGAAAAATTGGAAGACCCAATTTCTGTTTATCAGTGGGACTTGGGAAAACGGGAGGAAAATCAAAGCTGGTGTCAATCCTAGCATGCTTACCAACAGATGGAAAATCTCAGGTAAATATTTTATCATGTTTGTCTTTATTTACTTGCAAAAATTTGTTTATGAACTACTCTTCTTTTTCTTTGGTTAGTGTTGCCAAAGGAGTTCTCCGATTTTGTGGAGGATGGGCAGGCCACATGTGCGAAGCTGAACGTTTGGGTTGCTGATAAATAGAGAAACCATTTCCACAACTACTTCACCCCCGACAACTTAGTGAGGCCCATCTCTGGAACACAACGGGCTGGAGAGACCTTACTCGGGAGGAGCTGTCCACACCACCCCCTCTGGCTGTCATCCTTAAGAGAACAGAGGAAAATGATGGCAAGCTGGCCTTGCCTGCTAGAGCTAAAGCTCCAAGTAAGATGAAGGGCAAGAAAAAACAAACTGCAACAGAGGTTGTTCAGGGTGTTGTTGAGAAGATCGCTCTGGCGAGTCTGGGAGTGCAGGCCCAAGGGGGAATAGATGCTACTCTACTTCAAGTGGTTGAAGATAAGAGCATTAGGGAGGCAGGTGGACCTCCAGATCCTCCAGAGGCTCCTAAGAAGGACAAAAAACGGGGAGCAAATAGCGAAGAAAGGGCGGCCAAGAAGAAGAAAATCTCCTCGGGGTATGAAGTTGCCCTCCGGCCCTCCGGCCTTCAGAGTCTCTTCCTCCGGCCGACCCAACAGACCCCACTTTGGAAGAGCAAATCCCAAGTGGTCTACATACCGGAGAGGGTACCGAAGGGGATATCAATATTGATGGAGTGGACATCAATGGCTTCCAAAACATTGGCCTTTACTTTGATGACCTTGAAAAATATGACTTTGCTGGCCCCTACCTTCCCCCAAGTTCCTCAAACATGATTACTTTCAATGGTAAGTCCTTCACTGTTTCAGGGGAGAACGACATAGTGACTCACTCCTTGCTGGGCCATATTCAACCAGTGCTCAACTTGGAGAGGCAAGTACGAAGTCAATCTGCCCTTTACTCAATGCAGACAAAGAGAGCTTATCTAATGATCTCCTTAACGCTAATCAAAGTGTTGAAGCATTGAGGAAAGAGCTCGAGGAGTTAAAGAAAGGGAAAGAAGACTTCGCCACCAGGCTGGCCACTTCGGAGATGGTTAACACAGAGCTCCAAACCAAGTGTTCTAGCTTGGAGAAGGATCTCTCCGCTTCGAAGGAAGATGTGAAGACCAAGGATAATGTTATCCAAGCCCTGTCCAGTGATAAAACTTCCCTGGAAGGTGATGTGTCCAAAGTTACTAAGGAAAAGGAAGATTTGATAAAAGAGCAGGAGAAGACAATCCATGCCAGGTTTTTCATCGAACATTCCCGAAGAGGACACTTGGTACTCTGTGGCAACATGTGGAATATGAAGACCTCCCATTCCATACTATGGCAGATGGCGATAAGCACAACTACTCCATTGGTTTTGATGATACCACTGATGAGGAAGAAGGGACCGGAGAGAGGTCCAGTGATGAACCCAAAGATAAAAAAAAACAAGATGATGCAGGAACATCTAAGGGAAACCAGCCCTAAGGTTTTAACTATTTTCTGTTTTTTATAACATACCAAAGTCCTTGGATGGCCAGGGCATTTTGTAATTGTGTCCGGTTTGAGTCCGGTCAAGCTCTTTCTTTTGAAACTTAAAGTCCTTGGATGGCCAAGGCACTCTTTATGTTTTAATATTACCCTCCGGTGTTAGCCGGGTAGTTTTACTTTGCCAAAATCTTGTTTTGTTTCATATTCGCTCAATCTTAATGGCTCGTGTTTAAATAACCCCTATTTATTTTACAAGTATTTCAAGATGAGAGTGTTTAAATTCTCCGATGACAATCAAGTAACTCCGAATATTTTAAGAAGGCATCAAATTTTATTAAAAAACTCGGACACCTCATTTAAACCTCCCCGCGCCACCAGGGTAGGAAAGAGTATGCCCCCTAATATTTACATGGACTTTAATCAAGTAAATATTTACACAACTTTCATTCTAGATACATCCGGAGGTGTTCAATGTTCCAAGGGTGGTTCAAGACTCTTCCATCTATCTCCTGAAGCCTGTTTGTTCCAGGCTTAAGCTTTTCAATGACCACATAGGGCCCTTCCCAATTTGGTGCTAACTTGCCGAACTGCTTATCTTTAGTATGTAAGAAGACTTTTCATAATACTTTATCCCTTGGTTGAAAATCCATTCTTCTGATTCTGGAAGCAAACCTGCTTCTCATTAAACCTTGATAATGGGTGGCTCTAAGATGAGCCTTAACCCTTTTCTTTTCTATTAAGTCCAATTGACTTCTGATTGCCACTTCATTAGCCTGTTCGGAAAAATTGTGGTCTCTGTATGATGGAAGAGTTTCCTCTATAGGAGCAATCGCATCCATACCATATACCAAGGCAAACGAGGATTACTGTGTAGCAGCTCCAGGAGTAGTCCGGTAGGCCCATAGTACTTCTTATAGATAGTTTGGCCACTTTCCAGCAGCCCCTTCTAAATTCGTTTTGAGACCGGACAGAATGGTCCTGTTCGCCACTTCAACCTGACCATTCGCCTGTGGGTGGAAAGAAGAAGAGAAACAATGCTGAATACCCTTAAAAGCACAGAAACTCTCCATATACTTGTTATCAAATTATGGCCTATTATCTGTGGTTATCTTTTATGGAACCCCAAATCTGCAACAAATATTAGATAAGATAAATTTTATAACAACTTTTGAAGTAGTTCCTTCCAAGGGGGATGCCTCTATCCACTTTGAAAAATAATCAATGGCTACAATAATAGTTCTGCACCCTCCGGACGCCATTGGTAGAGGTCCCACCAGATCCAGTCCCCAACGAGCAAAAGGTATTGGCTCAGAAATCGACTCCAAAGGGATAGATGGGATATGAATTTCATTACCATATCTTTGGCATGGATCACACTTCTTTACCAATTCCTTGGCATCTTCCATTATGGATGGCCAGTAGTATTCAGCCAATAAAACTCTTCGGGTTAAAGCTCTATAACCACAATGTGCTGACCATTCACCATCATGCAGTTCGGACAGCAATATTTGGGACTCTTCAATCCTCAAACAACGGAAGAGAGGTCTAATAAAATACTTCTTATATAGGATGTCTCTTATGATTAAAAAACCACGAGCCCTATACTTCATTTTTCTTGCTACTGCTTTTTCCGGAGGCAAAATGCCATCTGAAATGTATTGAAGAAGAGGATACCTCCAGTCTTTAGGTTAAACCACTTGTATACTCAAACTTTCCTCCTCTTCCTTGCTCTGATTGGGTTTAATGGATGGGTATTCTTGCACGTGAATCCATGGGTAGGACTCAGAGTATGCTATGGTTGCCAAGGAGTCTGCTAGTGTGTTCTCCATTCTGGGAATGTGCTCATAGCTGATCTCTTTGAAGTTAACTACCACCTCTTTAAGAATGAATAAATATTTAATCAACTGCTTCTTTTTTGCCTCAGATTGACCTTGGGAATGATGGATAAGAAGCTGAGAATCACTTATTAACCTAACTCGTTTGGCTCCACAAAGCAAGGATAACTTCAAACCAGCTATAACAGCTTTGTATTCGGACTCATTGTTAGAAGCCCTAAAAGTAAAACATATAGCCTGGTATAACTGGTCGCCGTACGGAGAGGTTAAACATATCCCAGCACCACAACCCATGGTGCTTAATCCCCCATCGGTCTGGACAACCCATACCTTCTTAGTTTTTTCACCTGTATCTTGTTTAGTACTAATGTCTGAATGGAATTTAACTAGGAAATCAGCAACGGATTGAGCCTTGATTGCAGTTCGAGGGGAAAAATCAATGTCATAGTCTCCCAATTCTACTGACCACTTGGTCATCCTGCTTGATATGTCTGTCTTTTGAAGAACATTTTTCAAGGGAAAAGACGTCCGGACGACAATAGAATGAGACTGAAAGTAGGGCCTCATTTTCCTGGCAGCAATTACCAAAGCTAACGCTAGTTTCTCGAGTTTTAAATACCTTTTTTCAGCATCCATTAGGCTTTTGCTGATGTAGTACATCGGACGAGGATAATTGTCCACCTATCTTACTAGCACCGCACTTATGGAACATTCAGAGACTGCTAAATATATATACAGTGTTTCTCCATCAATAGGTTTAAACAGGGTTTTGGGGGAAGATAAATGCTTCTTTATTTCATCAAAATCCTGGTCTCACTGTGGAGACCAGTTGAAGTCTTTGGCACCCTTTAAAGTTTGGAAAAAGGGGCACATCTATCCGAAGACCTTAAGATAAAACGGTTTGGAGCAGCTAACCTTCCTGTCAATATTTGTACTTCATTAATATTCCGAGGAGGATCCATCTGCAGTAAAGCATTAAGTTGGTCCGGATCAGGCTGTATCCCTTTCTCACTTATCATATACCCCAAAAACTTCCCGGACTGTACTCCAAAAACGCATTTTTCTGGATTTAATTTTAAATTAACTTTTACCAAGTTGGCAAAAGTCTCTTACAGATCTGCCAAGTGTAATTCTTCTTCCACACTCTTTATCATCATGTCATCAATGTAGACTTCCATATTTCTTCCAATCTGATTATCGAATGCTTTGTTCACCAACCTCTGATAAGTAGCCTCAGCATTCTTTAGTTCAAAAGGCATCATCTTGTAACAATGGAGGCCGCTATCAATTACAAAAGTAGTGTGTTCATGGTCCTTCAGAGCCACTTGAAACTGATTATAACCAGAGAAAGCATCCATGAAGGATAGTAACTTGTTCCCAGATGTGGAGTCTACCAGCTGATCTATCCGGGGAACAGGATACAAATCTTTTGGTCAAGCCCTGTTAATGTCAGTAAAGTCGATGCACATACACCATTTCCCATTTTTCTTTTTTACTAACACTGGATTGGTTGTCCATAAAGGATATTGAGATTCCTTTATATGTCCCATCTTGGTAAGCCGGTCAACCTCTTGTACTATAACATCAGCTTTTTCTTTAGAGAAGGCTCTTCTTTTATGCACAACAGGTGCTACATCTCTCCGGATGGATAGCTGGTGTAATATAACATTCACAGGCACTCCGGTTACATCAGCATTACACCAAGAAATAACGCGTTGATGGTTTATTAAAAAAAGATAACACTTTGCTTTTTAGTTCTAATGTCATCTTAGATCTAATCTTGACGTTAATTCCTTCAGCCAGAGAGTGAGTTTCAACCTCTTCAATCGGTATTAAAACACTAGGGGTCTCTCTGGGGTCATCAATTTCACCCTCCCCCCAGAGGGACCCACCAATTGTTAATCTTCATTGATCCGAACTGCCCCCAAAGTTCTAGGGGCAAGTGCAGTTGCATAACATTCTCTTGTTATCTTTTGACTACTCTAGACAGTTCCCACTTGTCTTTGAACAACGTATTTTAAACATTGGTGAACTGTTGAAGCCACATTATGCATCCCGGAGATCCAAGACCTTCCCAAAATGGAATTGTAGCATGTGGGACAATCTACCACAACAAAAAGTACCCTGACCATTTTCTTGAAAGGGCCCTTGCCCAACAAAACCTCCTCCTCGAATTCCCCGACTACGTCCGCAAAGCTTCCAGTGAAACCCACAATAGATCTGTTTGAACGTTGAATCACTGCCGGATTCTTCATTTGTTTGTAAGAATTCAAAAATAGGATATTGGATGAGCTGCCAGTGTCCACCAAAATTCGCCTAATGTCATTGCCCCCAATTGATGCTCATATTACCACAACATCTTCATGAGGACCAACTATATCCCTCAAGTCATCTTCATCAAAAACAATGAAAGGAAAAGGAATTTGGGATTGATAGAAGGACATGCCTCCCTCCAACTGAGTATCCAGAGTGTGAACATGCCTCTTCCTTGAAGAAGGAGTTGGTGCAGTCATTGTATCTCCCCCAAATATCGTAAGTGACTCAAAAAAGCCTATGAGCCCAAACACCGTCTTGATATGCTCTGTTATAACACACACCTTATTCCAGGCTGGATCATGATCCAAATACTCTGACTCTACATTGAATCTCTCAATAATCACCATGGCCTCGTCCGGACCCGATGCCCCTGCATTGTTTGTTGGGCCGGTTCGATGAGCATTATCAGGCCTATTCCCACTTCTTCTCTTGACATAAGCACCTAATTTTCCTCTTTCAATAAAATTCTGCACCTCTTGCTTTAAAGCGATGCAATATTCTCTGTTATGGCCAATATCATGGTGATATTGACAAAAACAAGCATTACGACTTTCCCTTGAAGATTGAAGCGATGCCAGCTTCCTAAACTGCACCTCAGCTTTTGTTTTGTCATAGATGGTTGCCACATTCTCTTTTAATTCGGCAAACCACTCTGGTTGGACCCAAGGTCCTCGCTTATTTCTGGACTAGTGATTCTGAGCTGGAGCTGGGTGAGATTGAGCCTTGGCCCTATTGGGACCCTATCCGGCCTCCTTAGCCTTGTATTCGGACTGATTCTGGTTTGGTGCAGCTGGGGCGGATCTCACTTGCATGTGCACCATAGTCTTTTTTGTTTCATCTACATTGATTTTCTTTCCCACCTAGTTCAATAAGCCACCCCATGTCATGGTCTTTTTCCTGGTTACCGAATCAGCCAGATTGTCAGGGTTCAAACCCTGTCTTAGAGAAGCTATTGTTACTTGCTCAAAGCAATCAGCTAATCCATTTTTTGTGTTCAAAAACCTACTTATATATTCTTTCAATGATTCATTTGGCTCTTGGGCACAATGGATAATAGTATCTCCATTTCCCTTCACCTTCTTACTTCGAACAAACTGCCTCTGGAAGGCCACTCAAAATGTATCAAAATTTCTTATGCACCCATGTGGCAGGCTATTATACCACTTCAGAGCACTCCCCGTAAAAGATTGAGAGAATGCTCTACAAAGCAAATTGTCATCATCGTCAAAATTCATCATAAAGTTTTTCAACTACTCCAGATGATTATCTGGACCTTTGCTCCCATCATATTTTTCCATCTTAGTACTGTCAAACCTCTTAGGAAGGTTTCTGGACAGTATCTTGGAAGACAATGGAGATTGTCTCTAATTTCGGCTACGACTAAAAACAGTATCTGCATTGGGAGTTGCAAAGATAGCCTGCCATGGCTAGTGAAATAATCCATCAACAACTGGTCTATATGCCTCCGGCCATGGCTGTGGCTATGAGATGACCCTTTACTTAGATGCCTTTTCAACCTTCCATGCCTGTCCCTCTTTCTTGAATATTTTTTGACCAACTTTTGCTTCTTCTTAGACCTGCCTTCATCATTACTGGATGACAGGGACTCCTTAACTCCATCTTTATTCGAAGAGCTACTAGAGGATTCTGACTCCAAGCTCTCCACCAGTTTAGACCGGTGAGACTTCTTTGAGCTGACTTGAGTCTTTTTAGTACTCAAATGGGTCTTTGCTGATGGGTCATACTCCCTTGGATTGTCACTGTGGTGAATGGCTGACACCTTAGATTTTTCTTTCAAACCTAACTCCACCTTTTCAGCAGCCCTCAAGGCTTCCATCTTAGCTTTCAACCTGTCTCGCTCTTTGATCGTGTACTCATCGTTTTCTCCCACCACTTCTACCAAAGTAGGTGGCACTGCTGCTCGTCCGGATTCATCCAAATTGATTTTTCTTGTTGGTTTCGAATGCTAGATTCAGGCACCTTCTCCTCCCACCGTGGTCGCCAATTTAGTGTGGATTATTTTTTATTGAGGGTAATTTTGTCAGATGATTTGTGGTATTTTGAGGGTATTAAACGCTTGGGTGTTTTATAGTGAGAGATTTAAGCTGCGTGGTTGTATTAAATGTTCATTACCCTCATTAATGAAAGTGGTTGGGTATTTATACCCTTAATTATGGGCCATATGGGCTTTCAGGTTAAACTTATGAAATCGGGTCGAGTTCAAAAACCCATTAGTTTATTAAGCAGATTAGCAATTAGCTTAGTCAGAAGGTATTTAGTATTCTTAATACTTTTGTCCTGTCCAGATACTTCAGTGGGTGATTATTGTCCGGATTACCCGTGTCTGGTTTCCTCAGTGAGTGGTGAATAATTCTGGACTCATCAACATACACTTAAACATTTTCTCATGCTATCAAAGAACCCGGGGTCTCCCTCGGATCATCTACCCCTTTAGAATCCTAAGTAGACCCCCTTGATTGCTATTCTATCATTTGATCACTTGCGATAGCTTTTTTAGTATGGAAAACTGTCGTGTAACACTCTCTGGCCACCTGCTGATCGCTTCGAACAACTCGCACACGAACTTTAATTATATACTTCAAAAATTGGTGAACCTTCGAAGCTACAACATGCATTCTGAGCAACCATGATCTTCCAAAAATAGCGTTATAGTTGGTCGGACAATTCATCACCATAAATAAGACATGAACTATTTTTTTAAAAGCACCGCAACCTAACAATACTTCACCCTCAAATTTTCACATGACTTCTGTTGTTACCCATGTAAATAAAACTATAATACGCTCAAAGCAGAGAATCACATGCGGAGTGCGTATTTTATCATATGTTAATTTGAACAAGATATTTGTTGAACTACCAATAGAAATGAGTATTCGTCGAATCTGAATCGTCGTTATTTCTGCTTCGATCACCACCACATCTTCATAAGGACCAACAATTCCCCTTAAATCATCCTCATCAAACAAGATGAAAGGTGTGGAATTGTTTCCATACAGACAAGTAGATATTTTCCCTTTTAACTAGGTTGCTAGACTCACAATCATCCGATTAGGATCCGATCTAGATATTCCGATCTGACATCGAAGCCTCCCCAGTTTTTTTGGCTTCGAATTAACAATCATCAATGTATTCTCTTGCTTAGAAGGTACATTTACTACATGTGCATATGTGCTCAGATTATTCCGAGTATTCTCTTGAACTTTAATGAAAGTTGTTAGCTTACCATTTTCTATCAAAATCTGAATTTCTTTTCTTCAACACTGTATATTCTGCTGTATCATGCCCCACATCATTATGGTATTTACAAAACTTGTTGTTCTATTCTTCTTTCAGTTTATTTATTGGCGTTAGTTTTCAAAAGTTAAACATGGTTCTTTGCTCTTTCAAAACTTTTTGTTACATTTTCAATCAACAATGCAAGGTATTATGGCCTTACCCATTGGTTTGACCTTAGCCGAGGTGGTTCTTAGCTGAAGTTCGGGACCGATCCTGACCGATGAGGTAAATTAGTGTTCGCCCTTGGTCGAGAAGGCCCTTGTGAATTCGAAGTACTGTCATGGTGTATTTGTCAGTAGAAGTATTGCCAAAATCACCAGGATTTAACCTTGTTTAAATGCTGCTCATACTAATTGCTCATTACAATCCTCCAACTCCGTCTTTGTTACTACAAAACTCCTAGTGTAATCTTTCAATTTCTCCTGAACAACCTGCTTGCATTAAATTGTAGTATCAACGTTAGCTCGCATTTTATTGCTTCCTACAAAGTCTTTTCGAAAGTAGTGTAGAAATACCTAAAGTTAGTTATCGATCCCCTCAAAATTATGTTATACCATTTCAAAGTCGTGCCTCTGAACGTGCTTGAAAAATCTCTACACGCCAACCGATCATCATCTAATTTTTTTTATCATGTAATTATTAAATTGTACAATATGATCATCAGGATCATGCGTTCCATCAAACTTCTCCACCTTTGAAATGTCAAACCGCCTCAGAATATGTATCGACCTTATCTCACGTAACAACATAGAATTTATCCAGTTTACTCTTTCATATATTGATCTACCCCAATTGTTCCCATAATTGCATACACATGTTGATCTGCAGGATTAACATACCGATTAGAGGTATTACCTTCAAACAGTGGATTATCCATTAATAATCCTGTCTTATCCTCTTTCTTAGATTTATATTCTTTTTGGGATTTCCGAGGATGAATATCCTCATTTCTCAAAGTGTGCCAATATTTCTCTCACCTATTCGTATTTTGGCTCTAACAATTACGATAAAACTCTTTGGAATTTGGCTCAGAAGTTTCACTTTCACTAGTTAGAATATACCGTTGTTTGTCCTTCTTCTCCTTTATAGTGGAATGATATGGCTAAGAACCTTGTTTAGTCACTGGAATTGGTCATGTATATAAAAAATGCCACTGATATTTTTTTGTATTAAAACTGCCACTTTTGTTGGATTTGTTTTGCATTCGTAGTCCCTCATGGGGGACCAGGATGCAAAACGAGACACTCAAAAGTGACCAAATATGTAAAATGAGACAAAAATGGATATTTTGATACAAAAAAACATCGGTGACGTTTTTATACATATGACCAATTCCTAACTACGATTCTTAACCGACATGATATCCTTTGTCTGACCGAAACTTTATTTTCTGCTGCTCACCTCTTACTCGATGAATATTATGAGACTCGATAGATGAATCTTTTATCTCTTTATTTGTATTTTCACACCGCACCTCGAATCTCACTCTACCGGACTGGAGCTGTTGCTCCCTCTGATCGAGATGATCATTCAAATCAGTTATTCTTTCTAACAGTTGATTCATCCGATCTTCAAGATTAGAATATTCGCGTTGTTCATTCTCTCGAATCTCATCTCGATTCTCTCCTCTTACTAGTGCTGATTCGAGGACTTAATTCTCCACTGGAATCACTGAATCAGATCTAATTTTGGGATCCATCGTACCTTGATTGTAATTTCTTTAACAGGTTTTAGATTTGATTTCCAGACACCAAATATGCTCCTACTATGGTTTTCAATGATAAGTATAAGAGAAAATAAGGTAACAAGTATATTTTTGGGTAGTTTAGAGAGAGAGTATTGCTTAAGTTTCTAGAGAGAGAAAACAATCAAAAGAGTGTAAAACATAATGTCAATCAAACTTATTTCTAAGGCCAACCCCCTATTTATATATGTAGGTGGTTACATATAACATAATTAGTTAGAAGCTAGGGATACTTCACCCCATTTCTTTACTTATTACAAACATATTTGCTATAAATTGCACACTGAGTCTTTTACATTTACATTTGATATTAAATTTATCCTTTAACTATATAATATTCAATTGAAAATACTTTCACTTATTTTCATTCACTCCCTATTTAATTATATCCTTATCACTACTGACTTGCAAACACAAACGATCCATATTCAAATTTAAAAATATTAGACGGAGAAACAGTTGGACTAGATTATAGTTCATGTTAAATAACAAATATGAATGAATCAGTTGAACTCAATCTAAACGAAAAGTAGTAAATATTAATATTATTAATATCTTATTCCTCAAAACCGTTATTTATGATTTTTTTTTAGTACATTACATAATCCAACAACAAAACTAAAATTGATCAATATTGTAAGGTGGAACCGTTTATATAGATTTTATTTGTTTAGTTTCATACATAACCAAACTTTCTAATTTATAATAAGTGTCTATTAATTATAGGCCAAAGCTATTTCCTCCATCATAATTGTTTCCTCCATAATTTATAATTTCTAAAACACTTGAAACGTGATATTACTAGTTTACCCTTATTTTGTTTGCAAATTTAATATTACGTGCCATTATTGAAATAGATAAACTTACTGTGAAAAAACATACCATTAACCCATTTTTAATCCTACATATTTGATTTTTGCAACTAAAATTAATCCTAAACCCAAAAAATATCACTTTTATTGAAGAATGATTGAAGATTGACCATGCAAAATTAAGAAAATCATACCAATCAGGAGAACAACACTCAAGCAACGAATAAGGTAATTTAATCTCGTTTTTTCGTTTTACAATATAGTAACTTGAGATTATCACTTCAAAAATGTTGGTTTTGATACTGTATTCCCGACTTCTGCATTTCTGAGCAAAAAGCAACTGATTCCGAGGCAGTATCTTGGAATTAGTTATTTTCTGAAGAAAAAAAAAATCAACTGCATTTTTTAAGTGCTAGACATTGCACCTGATTCCGAGATGGCCATTCGGAATCAGATGTAAATTTTCAAAAACATTGTAAGAGGTGGTTGTCTGCTCATATATTTCATTTCCAGTAGGTTCCGAAGGAGGGGTTATTGCAGAGTTGTATGATGAAATCTCTCACTTGGGCTGAGAGCGAACCACCATTGGAATTGGATCAAGAATATTTTCCATCTTCTGCAGAGCGTATATCATTCGCCGCTTTTCAGCCCATTTCAGGTAAAACTTCGATCCTCTTCATTCTTTTGAAGCTTATTCACTAACATGAGATCGTAAATTTTGGAATCCAGGATCATCAGAATCAAAACTTTCAAGGTTGCAACAAACTAAAGTAAGAGCCATGAATTTACAAGACACGATAAAGAGGTTAGATTGTTCTGCAGAACTGCTTAAAGAAAATATCTCTATGGTTGCGGCTAAGCTTGCAATTCAATCAGTGGAAATGTCCTAAACCAGAGATAGAGAAAGGGATATTGTTGTACAACTTTTATTCTCTAACATGAGGTCCAGAATTGGCATTTTTGCTGTACAAATAAATTCAAACAGACTGTGGAAGCTACTAAATTAAATTCATTCGACTAAGTTTAATTGTGCTCAATATGTTCAATCAAACTGTGTAGCTAAACATGTTGCGTTCTATTAAATTTTGACCAAATGAAGTATACTCTCTGGTTAAGTTCATGCGAGGAACTAAAATTACAAAATAAAACAAAAATTGTAAAATGAAACTCTTACTTATTAGGGTTTTGACCTGAAAATAAAACACAGTAGAAAAGTATAGATAAGTAAGGTTTTTTTCTTTGAATTTGTTAATCGATAGGATAAATGGGTAGAAGGACAAATGTGTAATTTCATTTATAGAGTAAATAACAACATGGTGTTTTTTTTCAAATTATGGAGGAAATAAAAATTATGATGGGGAAATAGCTTTGGTCATAATTATATGTTTCTGTATCAAATACCAAACATACATGCAACCATAGATTGACTTGTTTAGTAGGCATATATTATTATTATAAAATGCTAAAATTATTATTATAAAATTATTAATTTAATTTAATAAAATAAGTATGTAAATTGAATAATAAATAAACGATTCTATAAAACAAATAATATTTGAGAGAGATTATCCCCCTCTCTCTATAGGTGTTTTAAATTTCACAAACCTTCATTGATTTTTCAAAAAGTAATATTATTGCAACAATTTTTACAACAAAACTTTATTTTCAAGCTTTACAGCTTAGAGATGAAGAAAAAACTGTACATATTTTTCTTCTTCAAAAAATTCCTTTCTCCAATTATAGTTTCGTTGGAGGTTTCATCCTCTATTATGACAGTCGTTGCAATGGATTTCTTTTTATTTTCTTCTCTTTCTGATAAGCACTTAGGGGGTCATAGGGTTGGAGTCTCTTCCGTTCCTGCAATAAACGTTGTTTGTTTGGTTCTTATACGATCTAAATTGCACCCCCATGCGTAGTAAGAGTGTGATCAGTGGTTGTATGCTATGCCAACTCTTTTTTTTCACATTAATGAGTCTTTGAAACTTTCTCTTTAAAAGATCTTCGTATTTTTCTACTTCCACGTACAAATAACTTTTACAAAGATATTACCCAATATCAATGTATACATTGTACCGAGAATAATTGTTCTCATTGTAAACCAAAAAAACATCATCATCTGTCAGAAAATACACCTATTATTGGTGCCTTACCTTTTTAAATCAATCCCAAATTCAGACCACAAACACATAAATTCTAGTTACCCTGTTTCAAATTGTAATAAAATAACCAAAGTATACGTCATTTGTGATACCTCTCAAAATTACTTACCTTTCTCCTAGACTCCTCACTGCTCTATATTTATGTTTAACAATTGTTAGCTCCTGCATCACCAGATAAAACACCAACAACAAAAAGATATCCCCTAAAAATATGAACAACTTACCTTGCTCCTCTATTGTGATAAATTTGCACTCCAATGAACTTATACAAGTGGTAACATATTTCTTCCATAATAGTAAGGTTAGCTACATTTCCCAAGCCACGTCATCTAGTAACGAAAATCATGAAGCTCTGCATGCCACCCCCTTACAAAGTAGCACCACGTCGTTGCCTTGTCCTACAGGTTCATAGGTACAAGACTCGGGTTGTAGACTTCTGTTGTAGAAAAAAGACATCTCTTGGAACAGAGAACTCATCTTAACGTTGCTCAGTTGATGCATTGAACTTGCACCTTGATAGTGAACCCGACCCCACAGAGGCTAACGAAAATAACCGAAAACCTAAACTTAACCGTACATTTTCTCATATGAACAAAACTTGTCTTTACCAGGCAGACTGCTTCGCCCTTGGTCCTCACGAATGCATAAATATTCGCCTTCCAATTTCATCATCATCCATCACTACTTATCACACCTCAAACCCCGTACACTCGTTTATCGAATCTTTTCCACATGTATTATCATCAAAGTTCTTTCCGTATAGTTCTATATGCACCTCAAACACCATATACTTCAATTTTTTTTCTTAAATCAAACCAAAATTCCTTAAGATTTCCTCAGTTACACACTCTCTTATACTAGAAACCTAACATTATTACCATTTCTGTCAATTCAAATACGTCGATGTATGCTAGTTTCGGTCCCTTACTTTCCCTTGGACTAAACTATCTAGGATTGTTCCCTCTTTCCTACCCTGGTCGCGAAAGCACATGACATATGATTACTTTATGCTCACGAGGTCGATGTAAATACATTGCTTCTCATGCCGCCTCGTCGAGACCTAAAGCCCCCACTCATGCGTCCAGTATGTTTGCTATCGCCATACGTTCTTCAATGCTCTTTGGTACCAACTTTCTCATAAGAACCAATGTGCTAAAAATGCATGTAATTTTTCCTCGTACAATCATTCCTCTGCATTCAGCACAATCATGGGATAATATTGTCGCCTCCAAGATAATAGATCATGAATGTGCATTGAAAATGTTGAGCACATCAAGTTCCAAAATCATGAGGTTCTTCTCCCCCGTATGCCATCAATAAGGACAAAAGAAGACCGAGCTAAGTGTCTTACGGGTTATTTTGTGAGTAACAAACGTGCCACCTACCTTGTACAAATCATTGTTTTCAAAATGTGTGGTATCCATGGTATGCAAGAGTGCAAAGTCACCATTGTAGGTCACTTTTACTTCATGTCCAGTTATGCTGATAACAACATTTTTGTTCTGGAAAATGATATGCGGTTCTTCAACAACGACCTGATCTTTCTAAAAAAGTGGGAGCCCATGACTTTCATTGTTAAGGTTTCTCTCAAGTATATTCTTTCCTTACTCAAGTTTCACGGCTTCCCACATGAGCTATGGACGAATATAAATTCTGAGTATTATGGATAACGTCTTGGGTTGCACAATCTATGTTAGAACTTAAGTATCGATAACCACATGAGGCCTTTATGTTAATACCAATATAACCTTTAACATTATTTTTCTCTCTCATAGTTTTTTTAATAACATATCTTTCAAACTATAGCTTCAAAAAAATTGAAAATACCATTGGTGTTTTTTTTAAGACGGACAAAACTAGATCCATGAAAGTTTTTTTGTTGGAAAAAAAATTGGATTGCGGTTGATTATGAAAATATGTATAGTTGGGTTGTGAAATTAGTTCGAAAAAGCAATTGTGTTTTAGTTGCAAAATTACGTGTAATTTAGTTGCGAAAAAACATTTTTGTGTTCTAGTTGTAAAATTACATGTAATTTGGTTGCAAAAAGACAATTGGTTTAAGTTGCAAAATTATCTTGAGTTGCGTAGATAAGAAGAAAAAAGTTGCGTGAATAGGACTTTGCGTTGTATAAAGTAGTTGTGTTCAGTTACAGAATTTGGTGTCAATGTTGTTGTGCAAATATGAATAAAACAATTGTGTCAATAAGACTTTAGTTGCAAAATAAGTATGGAAAAATCGATTGTGATCTAGTATTAGAATTAGGTGTTATTTGGTTGCTAAAAAACAATTGTGTATTTGCGTAATTAAGTGTAATTTGGTTGGGAAATTATGAAAAAAAAACAAAAGTTCTCCAAAAATATCACACTAGTATATCTCTTTTTGTTTGTTTTTAAGAAATAGAAATACACATGTTAGTTTTATTTTTTGAGTCATGATTGGAAAGATATGAAGATTTGAAAGATAAAAGTAACTAATAACAAGACAACCGTAAATTAAAAACAAAATAAAATAATTTTTTTAAAATCTAATTTAATAGTTGTATTATGTTGAAATTTAATTCAAAATAGCCGTAATTTTTTTAATTTGAGTGATTTGTGAGTTCCGGTTTTAGAAAAATATATATGGTTTGCAAATTTAAAAATAAATTAGATTTTTTTGATTTTTTTACTCTAAATACCCGATATATATTGCTAATAAATTTTATGTTACAAATAATTTTGGATAAATTTAAAATTTAAGTGGTCTACTTTTATATATAGAAAATTAACTATAGGTTGATATAGGTTTGAAGGAAAATGGGTTCTCTCTCAAGAAAACTTCAAGAATGGTGAAGTTTCTTAATCTCTAAGAAACCATCAGAGTGCTTTACACCTAGGTAAAGAACGTAAAGAACCTACACAATATAAGCTTTTCTGTCCACAACTGGTGGTGTGCTTTCTGATATCCTCTGCCTTGACAGGCTTTGCCTGTTGAGGTTGGAGTTTCAACAATGGATACTAGTGAAAAGGATTTTCCACCGCTGAATGGTAAGTCGACAGGGACATCAAAAGTAGCATCAGTCGAGAGGAAATACTCTGACGTGGTTATCGATAGGAATGTGGTGACAGAATTTAAGTCGGAGGTTACGTTGAAGGCAGATCACAATGTGATTCGCTTCGAACAAAAGACGATGAACATTCTTTGTTCTACATCAAGAACCACACTGATTTGCAAGTTTAACGAAGGTATACCTAAAAGACAACAGTTCCAAGCATTTCTTGAATCATTCAGATTCAAGGGTGCATTTACGTACATAACTATTGATTCTAGGCAAATACTAGTTGAGTTTTCAGTTCTTGCTGATGCGGGTAGGCTTTGGGTGACAAGATTTTGGAAGGTGGACGGTAAGTTGATGCGGGTTGTGAAGTGGTGTCCGTCTAGTTCAAGAAACTTCGAATGTCCAATAGCACTTCTTTGGGTGAGGTTTGAAAGGGTACCAGAATTTATGTACAATAGTGCGGTGATAAATGAACTTGCCTCATCTCTAGGATTGGTTCATCATGTTGTGATCCCTGATGTTAACAGGGCTAAATGGAACGCATGTTTTGCGTTGGTGGAGATTGATGTTTCAAGTGTTCTTAAGAGGAATCTGAAGGTAGAGTTTGGTAATAATGTGGTGTATAATGTTTTTGTTAGCTATAAGAATGCTCCAGTTTACTGCAAGAAATGTCATTATATTGGGCATGAATCAGCGAACTGTAAGAAAAATATGCCTTTGGTCTCAAAGTCAGTGAAAGATGCAGTGGAAGATAGGACAGATGGAAATAGAAATAAGGAAATTGTTATTGAAAGAAATATTGTTCAACAAGATCATTCACAAGAAATAGATACATCTGATAAGGGCAATAAGTCTTCAAAGGTTGAAGAATTCACACATGTTTACAGGCGAAAATTAAAATCAATTGTTACTAAGAAAGACAAGTCTTCAGTGTCTTGTCCATCCACGAACGTTGTTAGTCCAGCAAGGGGGAGAGCTGTTCCCATTGATGATCCTGATATTATTAGCGCCCTTCAGCATCTCGAGGAAGAAGAAAACACTTTGGAAAGGCTACAGACTTCTCCTCAAAGTGGTAGGGTTGGCAGCTTTAACCCTTCGCCAAGAACAAGTACAAATGATCCTGACCACCAAGATTTCGAGACTGTAATTACAAGAAAGATTAAATCAGCTAATAGAGTCAGTAACTCAAAAAGAATGTCAATAAGCTCTCTTAGAAGGAGAGGCAACTTGTTAAAAAACTCACTATCTGATAATGATTAAGGTCCTGAGTTGGAATGCAAGAGGTGTTCACAACAATCCTACGATTGCAAGGCTTAAATTCATTATTCAACAAGAGAAAGTTAAAGTTGTAACAATTCAAGAGCCAATGGCTTGGTCTGATAAGCTGGAATTGGTCACTAGAAGAATTGGTTTAGACATGTGTGTAGCTAATATATCAAATAAAATATGGTTACTTTGGGCTAGTGAAGTTAGCATATCTGTGATTGCTGATCACGAACAGTTTCTACATGTTCAAATTAATCATGCTGATTTTACTGGATGCTTTACTTCTATTTATGCAAAAAAATTGAGGATGCGAAGGAAGATACTTTGGAGTCAGTTAAGCAGTATTACCTGTGATATGCCCTGGATCCTTGCAGGAGATTTCAATTCAACAAGATGCCCTGATGACCAGCTGTGTTGCATAAGCTTTGATGTTAATGGAGCAGAAGACTTTAATGACTTTATAAGAAATAACAATATGGAAGTTCCTGGATTTTCTGGCTCACGTTATACCTGGAGCAACAAGAATGTCTGGAAAAGATTAGATTGGGTCTTAACTAACCAAAATATGCTTCAAGGATTCAGTTTACAGGTTTGCCACATGGTCAGAACTTGTTCTGACCATGCCCCTCTCTTACTCTCTATTTCTAAAAACAATATTCAAAACTCTAGTACTAAGAAGGGCTCCTTTAAATTTATAAATGCTTGGGCCAATCACCCTGACTTTATGAACTCAGTAAGTCAGAATTGGTCCAAGCATTGCAATGGGGATGAAAGTACAGTTTTTTGGTATAAACTGAAGAGATTGAAGAAGTTTTTGAAAAACTGGAATTATACAACTTTTGGTAATATTTTTAATAAAGTAAAAGAGGCAATGGCTGAAGTTGAAAAATGTGAAGCTATTCACCAGCTCAACAAAGATAACATTTCAAAATCAAATCTTTCAAGAGCCAATAGTACTCTTATCCTTGCTTTAAAGGATGAAGAGAGCTACTGGAAACAAAAATGTTTCAATTCATGGTTACAAGATAGTGATGGCAATACAAAACTATACCATAGCTATGTAGCCAAGAAAATAAAGAAAAATTTTATTTGTGGAATAAAAGATAATGACCTGTGGATTACTGACCAAAGAGGGATTGCTTCCTCTGCTGTGGAGTACTTTAGAATGATCCTTTCTGATTCATCTGAAAATAACAGTACTGTTAGTTATGAGGATTCCATTTTAAATAATATCCCTAATCTAGTTTTAGACAGGGATAATGGAGAGATTGTTAAGCCCATTACAAAAGAGGAAGTGAAAGATACAATACATGAGATGAAGGCTGATAGTGCACCTGGCACAGATGGGTTTAACACATTTTTTCTTAAGAAATGTTGGGATATAATTTGTGAAGACCTATGCAAAGCTTTAAATGCTTTCATTTCTGGTAGACCTATTCCAGATGGAGTCTTTGCTACTGGGATTGTACTAATCCCTAAAGTGGCTAATCCCATTTCATGGAGTAACTATAGGCCTCTAAGTATGTGTACAATTGTGAACAGGTTACTCTCTGCTCTCATTAACAGGAGACTTTCTGGTCTCTTACCTAGACTTATATCTAGAGGGCAATGTGCATTTGTTAAAGAGAGATTGATTCATGACAATATCCTATCTATTAAAGAAATGCTTCACAATATAAGAAGAAAGCCATCAAAAGGTAACATAATCTTACAGCTTGATATGACAAAGGCGTTTGACAGATTGTCTCACACCTTTGTCATTCAAACTCTAAGAAAATTTGGGTTTTCTGAAGATGTTCTTTCTTTGGTGTATAGATTAATATCCAAAGTAATGATATCAATTCTTATAAATGGAACATGCTCTGGCTATTTTCCTCAGAAAAAAGGACTGAGACAAGGGGATCCATTGTCACCCTGTCTCTTTATCCTTGCTGAGGAAGCCCTATTTAGGGGCTTGGAGAGATTGTATGCAAGGAAAAATGAAATGCAGTATTATGTTAAATCTGGTTATATATTACCTTCATTAGCTTTTGCAGACGACATAGTCATCTTTACTAATAGTGATCCATCCTCAATCAGAAGCTTGTGTGACCTGCTTAATCAATACCAGGATGAATCTGGACAGTCTATCAATGCAGAAAAAACGAAAATTATTACCTCATCTAGCTCCTCAAATGCAAATACAGCAAGAATTGCAGCAACCTTGGGCTTCAAGACTGGCAGTGCTCCATTTAATTATCTGGGCATCACCATAGCTGGAAATAACAAGGGAAGAAATTACTCATCTCTCTTAGCAAAAATATATAATAAGATTAATGATTGGGACCTGAAGAACTTGTCTTACAGTGGCAGATTGTCACTTATAAGGCATGTTCTTCACCCAATAGTATATTTCTGGATGCAAAACAGTTTTATACCAAAAGCTATTTTAAACAAGATTGAAATTTGTTTTAACAAGTTTTTATGGAGACATAAAGTAAATGAACATGCTATTCATTGGACTTGCTGGGCAAAATTAAGCAAGCCCTTTGAAGAAGGAGGCTTAAACATCAAGTCTTTGGCTGATATGCAACTATCTTTTGCCTATAAGTTATGGTATTTGTTTAGGAAAGGGAAGACTATATGGTCTGATCTTATTTCTAACACCTACTGTAAAAATAGCCACCCACTAATAGCTATCTGCAGACCTAGTGACTCAATAGTTTGGAAAGGTCTTTGCTCTGTTAGGGTTAAAGCTGATAAATATGTTAAGTGGAAAGTTGGTCAGGGGAACATGGATTTCTGGAGAGATTCATGGCATGAATTGTCTCCAATCATTAACGAACAGAACTCTTGGTATCTTCCAGCTCAAGTCAAGTCTTTTTGGACTGAAAATGGTTGGAACCCCATTATCTCATCTTTTCTATCTCATGATCGATATCAGCACATATGCAGTGTTAATATTAATCATGATCAAGAAGATTATTTAGAATGGAGTCTTTCAAAAAATAAAAACTTTAACACAAAAAATACATGGGAAAACATAAGAGTTAAAAATCGTAGTTTTTTCATTTTCAAAAAACTTTGGCACAGTTTTATACCAACTAAATTCTCTTTTATAAGCTGGAGGATACTCAATAGTTTTGTTCCTACTGATAATGTGCTAGCTAAGAGGCACTTCAATATTGTATCAAAGTGCCAATTCTGTTGTAACAGTGAGGACATTTCTCACCTATTCATTAAATGCTGCTATGCTTGGCAATTATGGGTTTACTATGGTATCTTATTCAGAATTCCTGTAAAGAGACATATGAACTGGAATCACATGCTGTTTATTTGGTTCAGTGGATCTAAGGGAAAATTTCATGTTACACAGATTGTCCCACAATTAATTGTGTGGACAATTTGGTATAACAGAAATAAATCTAAAGTTGGTAAACCTGTGGACAACTTTCATAAGGCTGTGGCCAGAATCAACAGATTCATACTGGGAATAGACTCTAAATTGCTACCTAAACACTGGGTTCATGTTCTGGATGCAGGTGGAAAACTAGGAGCTAACTCTATATGCCAAAGGAAAGCAACTTATCTGGTGTGGAAGCCTCCTGCTCACGGTAGATTGAAAATCAATGTAGACGGTGCTTCATGCTACACTGGGGAAGCTTCAGGTGGCCTTGTCGTGCGAGATAGTCAGGGCGACTGCATCATGGGAGCTGGCTTCCTCTTTGGGAAAATGACACCCCTTCAGGCAGAGAGGAGAGCGTTGCTGCAAGCATTACTCCTCTGCAACAGAAGAGGATGGAGCGCAGTAGACATCGAGTCGGACTGCCTCCCTTTGGTTCTCAGCCTCTCTAAAGGCGACGAAATTAATAAGAAAAACGACGAAGTCATCAGAAACCTAATTGCTCCAACTATGAAAATCAGCCACATTTCCAGATTGGAAAATGTGGCTGCAGATTGGATAACTAAGTGGGTGCTATTGGAAAAGAAAAACAGTTCTTTTGAAAGCAATGATGCTCCAGTACCACTTCGTGCGATACTGATACTCGAAAGCCTGGGTATTGGGTACATAGACCCGGGTTGAAGGAAAATTGGTGGAAAAGCTTAGTTCGTGTGGTTAAGAGTGTATTGGTTGTGCTAATGGTGTTAGATTGGAGCTTTAGGCTGATTGTAGAAGGAATGAAGAATTGGGTTCGTGAAAGAGAGACGATAACGATGGAAAGGGATTAGGGTTTTCTGATTTTTGGGAAAGTCTAAGAATTAGGGCTTACTCTAGTAACTAGTTCAGTATGCCTTACCGTGGGCCTGTCTTCTCTTTGTATATGCCCAAGGCTTATGGGCCTTTGTATCAGTCTTGAACCTTTTGATTAATATAATAATATCCTTTAACCGTAAAAAAAAAAAAACTTTTATGTATATATTTAGTTCAAAGTATATAGTATTGACTATAATTAATCACGTTTTTGTTACTCGTATCGCATTATATCGTTCGAACAAAACTTCACCATTCTTTAGCTGCTTCCGTTCGTAGACTTTGAGACCTTTCACCCAAAACCAAAGGTTACAAAGAACCATCTCTCTCTCACACACAACACAACACTTACTTGTCGTTCGTTACTTACGATAACGTATAAAAACCAAAGAAGCGATTCCCACCACAAGATTAGAAAAACAAATCTCTTGGACTGACTATTGGGAAATCAAACTCGAATTCTCCTCTTCTTCATTTGTATTCAAAATGTATATTCAAGCTCGAATTGGAAGCTTCAGATTATGTACCAGATCTCAAAACCCTAATTATCCTTTTCAAATTCACTGCTCGAAGAAGAATTCTCAAGAGCCACAGCCAAATGGTGATACTAATGGTAAGGTTAATTTTAGTTACTCACTTTTTAAAATGTGGTTTTGTTTGATAATTGCTTCGTTTTATTTGCTTGATATAGATGATCACTTTTTAGGCTGTAGAGAATGAAAGTGCAACTTATAGTTCAGATTAGAACAGGGTGTGCAATGTGGAGATGATATAGTATCAGTGTGATAATGGGTCTGTCTGTGTAGCATTAACGTAGGGATACCAAAAATCCGGTTCCCCATCGAATTCGGGTTGGATATGTTTGAATAGCAGTGTTAGTGCAGTTCATATTCATGAGATATTTACATTAACTGTGATCGGCTGACTAACCTGAACCATACCGTTCGACATCTTGTTTTTGGTTCACTTCCAAAAGGTCTTGTGGTAGTTGAGATATTCTTTAACCGACGTGGGATGTGGGGTTTTGGTTTTGATTCATACAACCAAAACTGGTTTGGTTAAGAAGCTTTGATTTCATTATTGTCTGGTCCAAGCTGATCATTTTGAATACCGAATCAGTTTGCTTTGTCCAAATGCCCTAACCAAGAACCGAGTAGGACTTCGATTTGGACAATATTCTATTACTCTATTAGTCCAACCCCAAGTTTCGAACATTAATTTCATTTTGGTACTCGGGTTTCTCCGAATCAGACAAGACTAGGTCGGATCAGGTTCTTTCTACCTAAAAACTATCATGCATCCACTAGTGTTTTTTTATTATTATTCATGAGCGATGACATATATTGGGACTGGTCTTCTACTCAGGAACTGATTGGGACAAGGCATGGACAAGTTTCAAGAAAAGAGGGAAAAAAACATTCTTCTCGCAATTCTCTCCAAATAAATACGTCACATGGAACCCGAAACAATCAGATTACCCTTTGTCTGAAGAAGTTGATCCGATAAAAAGAGCAGAAAGATCAAACTTGTCGCTCTGGACAAGTCCGGGATTTACTCTTGTTGGAGCAATTATAATACTTACATTTCTTATCGTCTACACTCTCCTTGCACCTATTCAAGTCAAGTAATCATCTGGAATACAAAAAGCACTTGTAAATTGTAACCGAGCCCTGCTCTTGCTCTGTATCTTATAAATGTACCCCTAGCAGATTCGAACAGATTAGCCAAACTCTATAATTATGGCTATGTTTGGTTCATGTAAAATTTCACAGAATATTTTAAATCTATGTGAAAAACTAGCTTGGTCGCAAAAAAGGAAAATTTTTTCTCGTTCATTTAGTTTTTAACTGTTTTCATTCTCAGGTTTAAAGTGAAATTTGGTTTCTATGACATGATGATACTTTGTATATTCTAAGGTTTAGAAAGGCACTTGATGCTGTCATAGTTACCAAAAGAGGAAAAAAAAGATGCGATAAAATCAGTAACATGGACAGATCAGTCACCTGAGATATTTTAACATCAGTAGCTACGGAGTCAACAAATAGAGCTCCACCATTGTTACAGCTGATATGAAAAGAAGCAGTGTCGTGCGTGATCGATGGTAGGAGGCCTGCTAGTGATGAAAACAAGTCGAGTTTTTGAAAGAGAGGTTTTAAGGTGTTGAATCGAATATGGTATCAAAAGAATTTCCTTGCTTGTTTAAGATCTTATTTTGTTCTTGCTGTGAGAATAGAAAAAGTGCTTGTTTGAAATCTTATTTGTAACAAAGCGAATAATCAAGTTACAGGAGGAAGTTAAAGTTTGTTAGAATTTGGATTGAACTATCATAGTAATAATCTCTATTGTATCGAGATAAGTTTGTTTTTTTATTTCAGTTTAGTTAATCATGTTAATTATTATGGTATAAACGTACTTTTGTTTCTAATTTGGAAGTGAGTGAGGTCTAATATCCAGTTTAATATATTAAGAATATTTTAGAATCATTACTCTCTTAATTTTTATAAGATCAATTCTTCAAACTATGACAAACATTATCTCTTTATATGAAACAAAACTGCTGAGTCTATCAGTTCGTTAGAAAGCAAAATTGTTTACTCTTAGCTTGTCTCCATACTTTTTTCCCATTTGAAGAAATTTCCAAAATGTCAAGAGTTGCAACCCAAAAACATGCAGAACAATTGTACTGTCTTCATCTGACTATCTATATATGATTTATAAACACGGTCTATAGTAATAATAATAATAAACAAAAAAAAAAACAATTATACTCTGCTTCAATCTCACAGTAGCTGTCAGATAGTGACAATCTCTCTGTTTTTATATATAGTGACAATTAATCTGTTCATATATATATACAGACACCTATAATAATCATCTCATCACCAAAACAGAAAAAGCTTATCTTCTATAAATTATCTTTGTTCTTATTACCAGAAATATACTGTCCTTTTGCTTTTGGATCATTTCAATGGCGGAGAAGTCGAAAGAGAGAAAGATAAGAATACCACCAAAGAGAGGGAGAATCAAGATAAGAGTAATAGTAAGCATTTCTAAGTTTGTAACTTCTATTGGAAGATTTATAAACGGAGAGAACAAGAAAATTAAGAGTATTTACACTACAACCTGAGCTTCAAGGAGACTGTACACATGTATGAGATGGTGATTTCTTGTTATTAGATGGATGCAAAATTACCACTATGAAATAAAATGAGATTTCGTTTACTGATATACAACGTTCATGCCTATTTCAGCTAGCTAACCTAGCTGTGTTGTGAGATGCTTATGTGTTGCTCGAACCGAACCTCTTTTCTTTGCCGAAAATACTATGTTGCTTGATAAGATGCTTTCTTCACTTTTCGCATATATTATCAATTATCAATTTAGGGAATAAGTGATGTGCGGACTTACAAATACAATAATTGTCGAACTGAGTCCTGAAAAAGCATTTCTTGTATGTTCTTGCAAGTATATAGCTAGTAGAGTACCACTTGTCTGAACTTCAAGCAGCCAATGAGTGAAGGACTCCTTAACTTGTTGCTTCTCATATTCATGAGCAACAAACCTTCAGGATATCTTCAATGTCTGGGTCATCTCCTGCTTCTTTGTCCTATAAGGAAACAAAATTTATGAAATTGAATTGGTACTTTGTTCAAGTTCGAGCATACTGACAAGAACGAACCCTATGAATGTAGAGGATGTTATCTTTTCCAGGCCCTGCAACTAGAATTCCACCCTGCTGCCTGCAGCAAAAACCATCATCATGGGCATCCAAATTGATTCAGCACTATGGAAGGAAAGAACTCAGACACAGAAGAATTTATTAGCCCATTGGACTTGGGACGGATCTAGTAGCTCGTTTAGTGGGGGCATAAATTATAACTACATAGGTTAAAATACTACATTTCTAATTGGGGGAATGAATATGAATAACATGTTTGGGGTCAATGGGGCAACTGCCTCCAGAAACCAACAAGATCAGCCCAGCGTCGTTTAGTATAATAGCGGCCATATCATTTGTGATGTAGTTGATGTATTTAGAGGCATAGACTGGTATTATGCAATCAAACATGCGACAGTTAACGAATGCTGATAAAAAAAGATGTGAAGAGGGTTAATGTACCAGCCGCCTCTATTCACTGTGTCACTTTCAAATGAAAGCTTCCAGTCTTGTCGGTATCCTTCCATGTAAGATTGTATTATCTTAAGACCTGCCTGAACAAATTAAGCAGCAAGGTTCAATAGAAGAACCACTATATTTCAAAGTATTTCAACATATGTGATAAAGCTCAAGCCTGTATTCTGTTGACAAATATAAATTCTCAAAGTTGAAAACATACTTTGGGTGTAAATGTTTTTGTAACCCCATATACAAATTGTAACACCTCATATGATTTGTGGTTCGGATCTGCATAAACTTCTGAAACAAAACAAGCACTTATTAGCATGCAGTAGTAAGAAGCAAAACATCACAAGATAGTTTGAAAAAGAGGCTACTCTTTGTTGTCAGCCTCATTCAGTACTCAAGTATCTTAAAAACTGTACCTCCTTTGAATTTTGTTTGCTCAGTGAATGCTTTTGCCTGCACGGGATAACTTATTAGAAATACCGTATCACTTCCAAATACAACATCGAAACAGGCTAAATCTTTAGATAAACGAAGAACCTCTTTCTACATCTCATAAAGAGAATAAAGCATACTCACTAGAACCCTACCTTTGAAACAATATCAATTATGTCTTGAGATTTCAATTGAACGAAAGAAACATACATAACATTATCTCGCCAATATCAGCACCAACTTAATGGCATATTGTGAAAACAGATCAATGTTTTAGATAAACTAATACAAGATGTCACCTGTTCAACACTGCCAGGTCCAATCAAAACAAGAGCCACGCCAGCTGCATCCATCACATCCTACAAAAATGAAGTTTCATAACACACTATTGAAGCAGCATTATCTATTTCAATGAAAACTGAATCAACTTCAATAAAACTTCACCAAGTATCATGAGCATAGCAATATACTTCCTCGATACTTTACGAATTGGAGTTTCTTTACCACCTCATATAGAAATGCCTCAATAATTACCTACCTTCTTTGATGCAAGATAATCAGCTCGTTTGCGGCAAAGTACACATCTGAAAACAAACTAATAAACATAAATTGCAAGAAACGAATTTTGCCTAAACGCCTATATTTAATGACGGAGTTGTGAATATAATCACCCAAAATGTCGAGCAAATGCAACAACAGCTTTCCTATCCTTCCACAAATCGGAAACCGATACTCCATTTCCTTTGATATCAAATACTTCCACTCTATCCAATTGTTTGGTTGCACCTTCACTAATCGAAGCAGATTCTACTTCTGTTCGTGTAAATACACACAATAATCTAAAACTTCAAATCTCGATTTCATGCATAGCTACAGAAAACTGATATTCAACAGACTCATAAATAATATCAAAATCAAAATCCAACGTATATCGGAGAACTTTCCTGAAGATCCAGAGATCGCCGAGGCGACAATGTGGCTTTGCCGTAAAGAAACGCCGGTTTTGCTGCTGCAGCTTTTGAGATTCCGATGAGGTGATAGTTTATGGACTGGCAAACGATGATTGGTGCTGCTGTTCGGTTGGAGAGCGTAGAGAGAGAGGGAGGTAGAGAGAGAAACCGCCATTGTCGTTGAGCAAAACCAAGGTAGAGGGAGAGTGGCAGTTGTATTTGTTTACCGCCATTTTATCAAACGCCGTGTAGCACCGTCCTTTCCTTAACCACACGAAAGGTAAGACGTTTCGACGACTAAAATGAGGTTATCCTCTCTCCACCGCGACTAAAGTGGACCTCACTTCTTATCCTACGTGGAAATATGACATCCAACGTGGCGTTTCTCTCTCTATTTGTCACAACACATTCACGTTGGTTTTCTTTGATAGAAAAAATGAGTTATTTTAGATATTCCCGGATGAAGTCGATTTGACTTTTGACATCCAAAAAATTACAGATCACTTTGTTTATGTACAGGACTTTTTTTTTACTTATTTGTCCAAATAATATTTATTTATTTATTTATCCTAATAATATCTACCATTTAAATGTCAAATTTACCGAGTTGGTTTTTTTTGGGTGAAAATAAATTTTAAATTAATGGAAATAGTTCATACAAGAGACCTCGGGCATACCCCGAGGAGACATTTAATCGAAAGAGAGTTAGATTAAGTAGTACAACATAGAACATAGGAAACATAAGATCATTATTTGCTGACGTGACATAAACGAGGCTTGGATTTCGGACTTGATCAGATCGACTGGAGGATTGCTAGAAGTCTTGGTGAGAGAAAATCCTGCAAAGAAAAGAGGAATAAGTAGATGAAGCATAATAATTTTACTATGACCAGCTGATCTTGGTACCCTGGAATCTGAATCGTAGATTATCTACAATACGATGGAATGTTAAAGATTCCAGGGCTGGAGCGGAACCAAAAATTCTTGCATTCCGCTCCTTCCAGACGTGGTATGTGACCGCGCCAAAGCAAGTACGCCAGATAAAATGGTCACGAGAGTTAGACCATTTTGACGCCTCGATAATCCAAGATTGCCAGCACGAAGAAGAGAACGGAAATCCTAGCTTAGAACTAGCATAGGACCAAATATTCTGAGTGAATCTACACTCATAGAGAATATGAGAGATAGATTCAGAATCAGAATTGCAAAGGACACAGTCCGTGGGGGTGTTTAGTCCCCAACCGAGAATTTTGTCCCTGGTTACAAGCTTGCCTAAAATAGCAAGCCAAAGAATAAAGGAGTGGCGAGGAATGTTATATTTGTGCCATACTAACCCGGCCCAACCCACTTCGGGGTTAGGAGATCGAATTGCATTATACGTGTCCTTAATAGTGAACGTAGAATTTCCTGTTTTGCCGTCCAGAATGGGACATCGATGGAGGCGATGTTAGGGGGGAAGAGTTTCGATGAGGTTGTTTATTTCAAGTAGATGAGGTCTACTTCGGGCTCTCGCTGGTCTGATATCAGTTGCCCAGTTCCAGGATCCATTATGAATGATTTCCGATACCTTAAGATTATCTCCCAGACGAGAGTCACTTATAATGTTTTCTCCATAGTTAGAAGCCAGAGACTTTGAAAGAAGCCAAGGGTCATACCAGAAAGAAGTATTTTTACCATTGCCAATAGCCACCCTGTACAAATTACTTGCCAAAGGGCGCATACGAAGTAATTTCCTCCATATCCACGATGGATTGGATCCAGAATGGATGGTCCAGAAATTTTTGTCTTTCATTTCTTCCACTTTTATCCACTCACACCAGATGGAGTGATTATTATTACTAACAATAGACCAAAGATGCTTGAGGATGACCGCCTAATTCCAAATCTTTAGATTCAAAATCCCAAGGCCACCCTCTTTTATGGGAGACGTTACAGAGTCCCAGGAAACTTTTGCCCCATGAATCTTCGTGATCGTTCCCGACCAGAGGAATCGACTAAGGTATTGGCTTAGCTCTTTGATTATTCTAGAGGGAAGAATAAAAATAGAGGACCAGTAGACCTGACCAGCAAATAAGACAGAATTAATTAACTGGAGCCTCCCTGCATAAGAAAGGTGTTTGGAGGTCCAGGACTCAATACGATTAGTGATCTTGTGAAGAAGCGGACGACAGTCCGAGTGGGTAAGTCTACTCGTTATAAGGGGGACTCCCAGATACTTTACTGGGAGAGTACCTTCTGGGAAGCCCAGAATGGGAAATAAACTAGACTTGAGAGACTCCTCAATACCCGAAAGAAAAATATGACTTTTTAAAGGGTTAACTTTAAGACCAGAGAGCTTATAGAATTCATCCAGGGCCTCTTTTATAAGGTTTAGAGAGATGCAGTCCCCATGGCTGAAGATCATCAGGTCATCTGCGAAGCAGAGATTGATGATTTTAAGCTTTTGGCACTTCCAGTGAAATCTAAAGTTTTTATTCTGGCTTTTTTCTTTGAGTAACCCAGAAAGAGCTTGCATAATGAGTACAAAAAGGAAAGGTGATAAAGGATCACCTTGTCTCAGTCCCTTTGTCCCGGGAAAATTCCCATAAGAGTCTCCATTAATATTAATGGAGTAAGAGGTGGAGGATATACATTTTATTATCCAAGTAATCATTTTTTCAGGAAATCGCATTGCTACCAGGATGTCAAGAACTAGGTGCCAATGGACATTATCAAAAGCTTTCATTATATCTATTTTGATAGCTATCCTTTTTCCTGCAGCATTGGAATGATACCCTCGCAATAGTTCTTGGGACAATAGAATGTTATCTGAGATATTCCTTCCCGCCACGAAGGCCGATTGAGAAAGGTCGATTAGATAAGGGAAGGAATCCTTAATTCTATTAGCAAGAATTTTGGAGATAATTTTATAGACTACATTGCATAGGGAAATAGGTCTAAAGTCTCCAAGAACAGAGGGAGATACGATTTTGGGAATAAGAGCAATGGAAGTTGAGTTCCAAGACTTATCCAAAGATCCCGAATTAAATAATTCTAGGACACCATTACAAATATCAGGTCCAACTATACTCCAAGAAGATTTAAAGAAGGAAGAGTTATATCCATCAGGCCCAGACGACTTGTTACTGTCAATGCTGAATAATGCAGATTTAATTTCATCGCAAGAGATTTCGCGTGTCATTAAATCCCTATCATTACTATTGACAGTGGAAGTAATCAGAGAAGAGACTCTCTCCAGACCCGGGTAAGAAATAGAGTGTTGAGTGCCCAACGAATTTTCAAAGAACTTAACAATGACTTTAGAGATACCAGCTGGCGAAGATATGGTAACTCCTGAGTCATTATTAATGGAAACAATTTTATTACGGAAGAGACGGGACTTGATACTATTATGGAAGAATTTAGTATTCTTGTCCCCGAGCTTAATCCAATTTTCTCGAGATTTTTGTTTTAGAAATGACTCCTCGGCACGACTATAAAATATATAGTCTTTGGATGCCTCAATTTTTTCGCAAATGAGTCTCGGGTTGAGGGGATCTTGCCCAAGTCTTGATTGGGTCTCAAACAACTTGGATTGAGCCGTACTAACTCTGTTACTGATATCACTAAATTCTCCACGGTTGAGTTTTGCGAGATTGAGCTGGAGTCTTTTTAGCTTTTCAGTTACAAGCCGCATACCAGAGGAGGAAATAGGGCATTTCCAGCTTTTCAAGAAAATTTCCTTAAAAAAAGGATGAGATTGCCACATGTTGAAAAACCGGAAGGGCTTTTTACTTCTAGGTCTAGGCAGACCGAGATTGAGAGTTACTGTGGTATGGTCTGACGTTCTAAGGAAGCCATATTGGGCATACTACATTGGAAAAAGGTCTTCCCAGTTGGGACTGACCATTACCCGATAAATTTTAGAGAGGATTGGTCGAGCATGCTGCTTGTTAATCCAAGTGAAGTGAAACCCGGTGGACCGGAGATCACTAAGCTCACTTAGGTAACAGCAGTTGTTAAACTCGTCAATTGCTGAAGTCCAGTTATCTGAAGCACCAATTCTCTCATCAGAGTGGCGAATGACATTAAAGTCTCCTAGTGAGACCCAAGGGATATGTTTCTTTTGATTGGAAATGGCTATTAAGTCGTTCCAAAGGGGGGAGCGGTCAATTGCTTCGTTAAAAGCATAGATTTCTGTTAACCTAAATGTCGTATTATAATTATGGCATTTGACTCGGCAATGGATGTACTGGGGCGACTCAGAGAGTTTCGAGATTGTGATCACACTTGGGTTCCAAGTGACCCAAATTCGACCGAGGGGATGGGAGGAGTAGTTATTTATGACATGCCAGAATGGGACCATTTTACTTATGATAACGTCAACCTTAGCTATATTAACTTTAGTCTCGACTAGAATAAGCAAGGAAATACTATTTTAAATAATAAAATCAGTTACGTCTTTTTGTCTAACAGGGTCATTGAGACCCCGAACATTCCAGGAAGCAATATTCATCAAAAGAGTGACTTACAGTGCATCAGACGATGGTCCTGTTGGAGGACATATCCATTTTACCCTTCCTCTTTGGGTCTACATTGCGAAGCCTTTTCGGAGGAGATTCTGCCTCTTCTCCGCTTTCCACTACTGTCCCTTCATTTATGGATGAAAGGTGATGACTAAGGTCTGCTTCAGGAATGTACTCGGAAGGATCTTCCTCAGAGGATGAAGTTGGAGCTGGGAAAGGGGATAGCTTCAAGGGGCCTTTTTTGCAGATACAAGTAGGATGACCAAAAACCTTACAGTTGGCGCACTGGGGAGGTAGGACCTGGTATTCAAAAGACACCGAGATAGATTTTTCCCTTATCTTAAAGGTGAGCTCAGAGCGGATGAGAGATCCTATAGAGATCATAATACAGATGCGAGCGAAACAGAGCTTTTCTTTCCTCTCCGTTTGGTGATTCACATATAAAGGAGTCCCTAAGACTGAGCCAATGTTACTAAATCCCTCCGCCGTCCAGAGTTCCAAGGGCAAATTGAAAACCTTTACCCAGATAGGGATTTCCGTATGAGGATATTTGATAAGAGGGGAGAGTGGTTCCCAAACTTTCAGAATCATCAAATTGCCTCCAAAATGTCATGGGGCTCCCTCTAAGACCTTTTTAACCATACTTTCGGAGCCAAATTGAAAAAAAATAGCCTTCGGGAAGGGGTTTAAATTGAATGAGGCCAAACCTTTTCCACAGAGCCTCAACGTTTGCTTTGAGGAAGCTCAGGTTGTTTGGTTGAGAAAGAAAATATCCTGAAAGACATGTTTTCCAGGATTCCGGAGGGCCCATTGCTGATTCTTTCATGATGAATTCATTTCCTACAAGCTTCATATGATTGACTCCAATCACCAAAGGAGACCGGTTGTCGCTGTGCCCCGAAACAATGCTCGCATAAGAAGATGGTGATGACGAATGTATACGAGAATTTGCATTTGCAAATCCCAATGAGCTTGGTTTTAAAGATGGGGCTTTTGATAATTTTGAAGGGATTTTGGCAAGTTTATTTAAGAATCGCCTTCCTTTAGGGCCTTTGCCCGCGTTGCCAAAATTCCTGATTAATGAATATGGTACATAAGAAGACGGACCACCCATTAATTCTTGACCAGCATTTTTTTTCGGCCTATCAATGGAGAGAATTTGGGTCGGCCCGATCGATTTATAAGATCTGCTTTGATTAGATGATCCGGACCAACTTAAATTGAGAACCCGGTTGGGAAGCCCAACAAAACAAGGGCCCAGCAGATCGACAGGGTTTAAACCTGCTGGATCCTCCTCACGTGGGCCCCTGGGAATCGAAAACAAGAGTTGTGGGTCTGAGTTTGTCAAAGAACCCTCCCTTACCTCTTTAGCGAATCCCGATTCCACCATAGCAGAACCCTCCCTTATCTCTTTAGCTAATCCCGATTCCACCTGAGCAGTACCATACCTCGCCATAGCCATTCCCGATTTCACCAACGCAAGCCCAGACCTCCTCTTCTTCAACCCCTCACTGGCCTCCTCCTCTTCAATCACCGTTACCTTTGTCTTCACTCTCTCCCTAGCCGAATTCCTCAGTCCTTTGCTGTCCCCAGAACCCAATTCAGTCGAACCCTTGCTGGTTTCCATAGCACAATCCGACGAACCGAACGCCTTACCCATTCCAGTCGACTCACCAATTAAACCCTGACCGACCGGCGCAGCTTGGATCTTTGTTTCCTGGGACGAGAGATGAAACCTTCTCGAAGACGATGAAGATGCATACTCAGTTCTGGGGATGATAGCCATGTCAAGGTGAGAGTTTCCAATTCGAACTCCAAAGCCCCCTGAGCCGATCGGTGGAGCTTGATTAGAAGGATTTGTGGCTTGCAACCTGAATTTATGGAGCACCAGAGGCGACCTTACATCGGAGGATCGAGGAATCGGGTTGGGAGAGGAGCAGCGTTCATAGATGGCTGCTACTAGATTTTCGTATGCTCCCTGAGAGATTTGAGTCTCTGCTAAGCCTTCTGAATACTTGAAATCAGAGCGAGGGAGGGCTCCCAACACCGAAGCAGAGGAGAAGTTAATCTCAGCGAGGCTTCTAGGGTTCACCGGGGCAAGTTGCTGACTTTGCAGGTTGACGGCGAGACAGTGTGGTAGAGGGAATGCCCCGATTCCATATGGCTTCTAGCCATGGCTAAAACATCCCTAACGAATACTTCGTGATGAGGGGAGATGGGAGCAGGGAGGGGCATAAGAGGGTTGATCGGGAAGCTGCCTGGAGATTCAGAGCAGACGCCGGGTTCAGAAGAGCTGCCCGGAATAGAGACCAGCTTAGAAGAGAAAGCCTGCGATCAAACTGGCGAGAATGAGTCTACGAAATCAGAGGCTGATTTTGGGCGAGGGGAAGTCATTTGAGACAGAGCGAGGTAAGTGGTTATTTGAATCGTCTTGAAACTTAGAGTCGAAAGAGTTGTTCTTGTATGGGGAGTGATACTTAGTAGAGATTTATAGAAAGAGTTTGATGAACGAGGTTTTGGTCTTAAAAATGTATAGGAGTGGATTATAGTACTAGCTACTGGTCTAAAGAGGTTAGTAGTCTGAGATGATGTAGATGATAAAGAAGTTAGGGTGAGTAGGGGGCAGGCCTTGGGGTTGAGAAAAGGTGGAAGGAAGGGATATGTTTGAGGAGAGGACATGAGAGCCAGTAAAGCTCAAAAAAGCTATCTGTCTTAGGCAAAAGCAGGAGGCTTAGGAAAGAATATGTTAGAGTTTCCCAAATGAGAAAGGAGAGAGGCCAACGTGGCAGAGGCTTCGAAGGAGGAGCCAACCAGGTTTGACAATCTGGTTTGATTAATGAAACCTTCTTAGTTCGAAGGTTATTCAAAGTTATAGAAAACCCTGAGGATAATAAGGAGGACTGCAGCAAAAAACTAAGTTTTGAATGGGGTTTGACTAGCCTTGGAATAGACATTTTGGGGTTCCTTTTATTCTCTGTTGTACTGGATGAATGAGGAAAGAAGAATGGATGACTGAGGAATGAGGGAATGGGGGGACTGTGATACATGATAGGAGATGCTTGATTGGACTCTGATGTAACCATTTGATTCATCAGAATTTTCATCTTCAAGCTTGACTCTTTTGCTGCTGACTCCGAGACGGTCAACCGATAGTTTAAGAGGAAGAGTATGGAGAAAGGGGGTAGAAGGTGATTTTAGTTCAAACCAGGGCTTTGTACATGTGATGAAGAGGAACAACGAGGCTTTGAAATTTGGAAATGAGATGAGCTTCGCTTCCATATACAAAGAATTGCCAAAGAATTACCAAAGAATTCTAATCCTTGTGTTCCCTAATCCAGCCGACCTACAACGTTGCCCTGAGCCTCTCTTTAACCTCCAAGGAAACCTCTGTTCACCACCACCGTATTACCCCTCAGCACGAGGAGTATGTCAAAAACACAATCGCCTTGGTCAGACATCACATGAAGTCTGGCCAAGGTCATATCCTTTTCCAGAATGTGGCTTCACCGGATTTGAAAGCTTTTCTACCCTCACCGGTTCTTCCCATATGCGAGCTCCCCCCTCGATTTCTCTACTGCGTCAGGATGCTCTCCAGTTCCTCTTTTGGAAGCACCCACCGTTGATGCTGGGCTGACCACCGTCTCGACAGGACTCTACAGCAACCTGGTGGCTACTATAAAGGATTACCCAGCTGAGTTGACGGCCTCAATCCCTGATGGTCCTTCATCTGTTATGTGCTAAAGAATCGAAGGCCAGCCGCCACTCTCGTCCCAACCTCTCCAACAAGGTAACCTTAAACCGATTGATAAAACAACCCTTGGCCCCAGAATCTCCATTCCTGTCCTGGACATCCCTAGAGTTTGCTTCGCCTACGCCTCACCTTCCTCGAGTAGCTCTGGCCCCTTATCCAGTGACTCAAATTTGGGATCGTTTACTGAGAACAATCATTGGCTCCTTAGTGATCTTCATTCAACCTCCCTAAGTAAGCAGCTCCACCCTTCCTTTGGATACCCCCTCTTCGTGATTCAGACCTTCAAATCCCGAATGAATTCGAGAACTGCTCGATTGATAATTCGGGTAATTTGCAGTCCAAATTGGGTCAAGGTGCTTTTGTTCAAAATATGGGCCAGAAGGCTGACTGTAAGACTGGTCCCCCATAGTCTTCGTTGGGTCAACAGTCCAGTGATATCCATTTGGGCCAGAAGGCTAACTGTAAGACTGGTCACCCACAATCTTCGTTGGGTCAACAGTCCAGTGATATCCGTTTATGCCATAAGTTTAGCTTATTGGGCCAGCAGGTTAGTGGTTATAGCTTGGGCCAGAGGTCTGGGTTGATGGGCCAGTCTTCTAAGTTTATTGGGCAGACCGAAATTATCTCTTTTGTTGGGCCGGTTTAAATAAAAGAAAATATTTACTTTGAGTCAGATCTTCCTACAAGCCTTATTCCATTATTAGGAATTTTGGTAATGCCGGTAAAGGCCCAAAGGGAAGGAATTTTTTAAATAAATTAGCCCAAATTTACAAAACTCCTTCAAAAATCTCAAACCCTCCCTCCGTAAACTCTAACACCATTGGGTTGATATCTAGGCCAAATTCTCATTCTACCCCATCCTATGCTAGCATTGTTGCGGGTCACCTTGATAACCTCTCTCCTTTGGTTATTGGGCTCAACCATATGGATCATGATGGAGTAGATTTTATTTTGAATGAGCCGGCTATGAGCTCTCTGGATTTATAGAAGGCTTGTTTACCGGGGTATTTCCTTACTCAACCCCAAAACTTTACCCTTCTCAAAGCCAATGTGGATTCTTTATAGAGAAAATTTGGTCTTTTGGATTTTAAGCCTCTTCTCGAATGGTATTTTCTATTTAAATTTGGGTCAGAAGAGATGGCTAAAAAGGTGTTGGATCATGCCCCTTGGCACTTTGGTGGGAATTTGATCATTCTCGAGAATTGGCCCCCTCTTTCCACTCTCATCAAAGATCCCCACAAGGAAATCCCTATTTGGGTCAAAGTGTTTAATTTACCTTTGGAGCTTTGGACAGCTGAGGGATTTAGCAAAATCAGATATTCACTCATTTATATGTGGACAATCAAACAGAAAGGATGAAAAAACTTCGATTTGCTCGTATTTGCATTATGATTTCTGCGGGAGCCGAAATCCACTCAGATCTCACTTTTAAGATTAGTGGAAAATTCATTACGGTGAATTTCTAATATTAAGGGCTTCTCCCTCGATGTGCAAATTGTGTTGTTTTTGGACACTCATCCCGCATTTGTAAAAAATGAGCATCAAAACTTCCTTCCACTTTGGATGAGTCTGATCCTTTAGAGATTGAGCCGAAGCGACTTAGTGGACATCATCTTGATTCACTTGAGGAAGTCTAAGAGGTGGAAAGTGGCGAGGAGGTTGACTCACCTCCTAAAAGGCACTGTCTCACATATGCTAGGGCTAAGGGTATTTTGGATTTGTCCTCCGACGGAACCATCGTCTAAAGCGCTGTAAGTATTCAGATTTATAAATATTGCTTCTTAAAATTTTAGGGGATTAAATGACCCTGTTGGACAAAAAGATGTTACCGATTTTATTATTAGTAATAGTATCTCCTTATTAATTCTAGTTGAAACTAAAGTCCAATTGTATAAAGTTGAGGCCATAGTTAGGAATATGACTCCTTTTTTGCATGTCCTTACGAATCACTCTTCTCACCATCTAGGTAGAATTTGAATTATCTGGAACCCTAGTGTCATCACCATAACTAGAGAGTCCCACTCCCCTCAATATATTCACTGTTTAGCTACGTGTCATAATTTTATTGCTTCTTTTAGATTTACTGCAATTTATGATTTTAATGAAGCTGTGGATAGAACTCCCCTTTGGAATTACCTGTCTACCATTTCGATGGTAGACAAGCACACTCCATGGGTTTTTCTTGGGGATTTCAACTCCATTCGTCACCCAAATGAGCGTATTGGATCCACCAACAATTGGACTTCTGCTGTTGATGACTTTAACAATTGATGCTTCAATAGTGAGCTTAGTGATCTCTGATCTAATGTATTTCACTTCACTTGGATTAATAAACAACCTAATAATCATATTCTATCCAAGATTGATAGAGTCTTTGTCAATACTGTTTGGGATGATATATTTCCAATGTCTTATGCTCATTTTTGGTTTTCTTAGATTTTCTGACCATACAACCGTCACTCTTAACCTCAGATTCCCTCGTCTTAAGCGTAAAAAGCCTTTCAAATTCTTCAATATATGGCAATCTCACCCGATTTTCAAAGAAATCGTTAATAAGAGTTGGAATAGTCCCATTGCTTCTTCTGGGATGAGTCTGGTCACTGAAAAACTTTTTAGGCTGCAGTACGTGTTTGTGGGACTCAACCGTAAAAAGTTTAGTGATATTAGCTCCAGAGTTGTTAATGCTTAAAAAAGACTATTCCAAGCTCAATCCAATCTCACTTGTGACCCTCTCAATCATTCTCTTGTTTCGGAAGAATGCGATGCCTCATCAGCTTTTATCTTTCTTAGTAGAGCCGAAGAATCCTTTCTTAAACAAAAATCTAGAGAAAACTGGATCAAGCTTGGTGACAAAAACACTAAATTTTTCCATAATAGTATTAAGTCTCGTCTTTATCGTAATAAGATTATCTCAATCACTAATGAGAGCAGAGTTACTGTCTCTACTCCTCCTAGTGTTTCAAAGGTTTTTGTGAAATACTTTGAAAACTCTCTCAGGACCAGGCATTATGTCGGTTATCCTGGCCTGGAAACTGTTTCCTCTCTTCTAAAGTTACCAATACAGATAATGATTCTATGACTCGTGAGATTACCTGCGGTGAAATAAAATCCGCTATGTTCAGTATTGATAGTAACAAAGCTTCGGGTCCTGATGGTTTCAACTCTTGCTTCTTCAAATCTAATTGGAGCATTCTTGGCCATGACATCTGTAATGGTGTCCTTGACTTCTTTTATTCTGATTATTTGGAGGTCTCTTAGAGCTCCACCTCTATAGCTCTCATCCCTAAAAAGATTCTCCTTCTGAGCCTGCCGACTTTAGACTCATCGCGCTCTGTAATGTTAGTTATAAGATCATATCCAAGATCTTAACCAATATAATTAAAGACTCTTTTCCTTATCTTATTGACAATTCCCAATTGGCTTTCGTAAAAGGAAGGAATATATCTGATAATATCCTTTTATCTCAAGAGCTTTTGAAGGGGTACCACTCTAATCGTAGGGACAAAAAGGTTGCAATCAAAATCGATTTAATGAAAGCCTTTGACAATGTCAAATGGCACCTAATCCTTGAAATTCTTGTAGCGATGCATTTCCCTCATAAAATGATCACCTAGATCATCAAATGTATTTCTTCTCCTTCTTAATCCATCAATATTAATGGGAATCCTCATGGCAACTTTAAAGGACGGAAAGTTCTACGGCGAGGAGATCCGCTCTCCCCCTTCTTATTTGTTCTTGTCATCCAGGTTCTTTCCAGTATTCTTACGGAGAAAAGTAAAGATAAGAAATTTTGTTTTCATTGGAAATGTCAAAAACTCAAAATCATTAATCTATGATTTGCAGATGATCTAATGATTTTTTTTGTCATGGAGATGTGAATTCCCTTCTTCTTATCAAAGAATATCTAGATAAGTTTTATACTCTCTCAGGGTTAAAAGTCAATCCCTCTAAAAGTCATATCTTCTTTTCCGGTATTGATGAGTCTCTTCGGTTGGATCTTAGCAACATCATGAGATACCCAGAAGGATCATTTCTTGTTAAATATTTGGGTGTGCTCCTTCTTACTAGTCGTCTCACCCACTCAGACTGTCGTCCTCTTCTCCATAAAATTACATCTAGAATTGAATCTTGGACCTCTAAGAATCTTTCTCATGCTGGTAGACTTCAACTCATTAAGTTTGTATTATTCGTTGGTCATGTCTACTGGTCATCCATCTTTATCCTATCCTCAAGGATTATCAAAGAATTGACTCAGTATCTCTGTCATTTTCTTTGGTCGGGCTCGGCAATGAAAATCCATGGTGCCAAAGTTGCATGGGTCACTGTCACTTCGCCCACTATAGAGGGCGGTCTTGGGTTCTAGACCTAAAATCTGGAATCAGGCGGTTGTCCTAAAGCACCTTTGGTCGATCATCAGTAATAACACTCACTCCATTTGGAGTGAGTGGATTAAGATGAAAAAAATTAAAAATAATAATTTTTGGAACCTCCTGATGGGATCCTCGCCCTCTTGGATCTGGAGGAAAATTCTTTGTCTCCGTCCTTTGGCTTGTAAAATGTGCAAGGTGGCAATTGAAAATGGCTTGAGTACCTCCTTCTGGTACGATCCATGGCTCATCTCTTCTTTGCTTGCTTCCCTTTATGACGAAAGTATCATCAAGAACTCTTGACTTGGGAAACACCTCAAGGTCTCGGATATCATCCTCAATGGGAGGTGGAACTGGTCGTCCAATATTAGATCAGCGAATGCTTGAAATCCCGCCAATCTGTTGAAAATCCACAATCTCATTCCCTCTCTCCCTCCTACTATCATCTTCTCCAATGATATTCCCTTATGGAAGGCGAAAGAAGGATGTACTTACTTCTCCATCAAGGACACGTACCACACCATTCGGTTGCCCAACCCTAAAGTAGGGTAGGCCGAGTTAGTTTGGAATAAATCCAATATCCATCGCATTCCTTCATCTTATGGCTCGCTATTATGGCCAAGCTAGTCACAAAAGACAAGCTTCTCAGTTGGGATTATAACATCCCAGCTGATTGTGCTATGTGCAACTCTGACAATGAGACTATCCCTCATTTCTTTGTTTATTGTAGTTTCACTCAGAGTATTTGGACCCATACTAGTACTAAACTAGGTTTCCCCTTTACCGCCTCATGTTGGCAGTCTTGGGTTTGTGAAGCGTCAAATTGGTCTCAATCTTGAAACCGATCTACTTGGAAGTCTTGTTTCGCCGCGATAATTTACCACGTTTGGAAGGAGAGGAACCTAAGAACCTTTGGATCCCCTCCTGTCATTGCCTCTATGGTTTTTCACCGAATTTTTTCAGATCTTCGGTTTAGATTCCAAGGCACCAAGACTGGATGGTCATTCTAAAATTAATATTTATTACTCCATTTTTATATGCAGGATTCCTTTGGTGAAAGCAGTTCGTGATCCGACACTTCATTGATAGCTGAGACGACTGCGGATGTTGTCGCTGAAGTCTACCTGTTTGAGCTGTACTGTAGTCTACTTGTATTGGACGAGTCCTATCTCTCTTCTATGATTTGATCGGTTTACTATTATTTTCATTTTGTTTCGCAAAAGACTTTCCTTAGTCGATTGTTGATGTATTTCTCGGGGTATGCCCCAGATCCTTGTATGAACCTTATTTCAATTTATTTAATGCTTTTAAACACACAAAAAATATTTTCTTTATGGTATATTAAATTTTATTTAATATTCAGATTTTGTTGGTTATTTTGTTTCATTGTATTTGTTTTCTATTGATTATAAGATACGATCCTACGAACATTCTATTAAGAATGAAAATAGATCCGTCAATAAAACAAAAATAAATCTTCTTTCACGAAAAAAGACTTCTGCCAACTAAAACTGAAATATAAATATGTATTTTTAAAATGAATTCAAAACAATTAAGAGTTTATAATATATTTAGTCTTTGGCGAGAGAGAAAAGACCACGTGCTAAGAACTAACTTTATAGAATTTGCCAAGTCCAGTGACGCGTAAGAGTGCTTTTGAAGTCGAATTACTAAATGAAAAAAATGATAGTGGAGAAACTATGCAGTCATTTAAGCCTTGTTTTGAACACAAATTTTACGGGGTTTTGTGACGATTTATGAATTTTCATGGATGTACAATTCGTGTTTAAGTCTATGATATGCATTTTTACTTTTTTTATACCGCCCCTAGTTTATCAAGAGTTTGTAAGAGGTTTTTGTAATTTTATTGTTGTTCACGATTTTGTTTAAAGTTCTACCAAGAGTTTGCAGTTTACTTTAATTTGGGGTTGTAACTTTAGTAATACACATTTTCATTTTTTTATAATCTTATTCTCATGTTGTACGCCATTTTATTAGTTTTTGTCATAGTTCGTGATACGCATGTGAGTTTAACATATCAGTTTTATTATTTTTATTATTAATGATTAGTGCTTATGGTCGTGCATGAAGTATAAGCAAAACAACATTTTCTATATCAAGTTTAATTAGGTCAATTTAGGAGATACAAACAAAAAGATAAGAAGCCGCTGCATTGAGAAAAAAACACATTTTAAATATTTTCTAAAAATTGTCCATACGTTGATAAGTATAAGGGATATAATTTTTGTAAGGAAAGATTGGGACGTCAGACTTGAATAATAAACACTCATAACAATAAAATGAAGGTTTATATAAGGTTCAAAATCCATAAAGCTAACAGACGGAGATGTGAAAGTGATCTGTGGGTTACCACGACAATAATGAAATGTCGTTAAATGCTCAAAAACGGTTATAACCAAGATTGGAAGAGGTAATATAATAATTTTTTTTTATAAAAGAGTACTCATGGGAGACAAAAAAAGAAAGACAACCTAGTAAAGAACAACGACCAAAGATTACAACTTTGAAGATAAATGTATGAAATTAAAATATATATTTAAATATTCGCATCTACATTATAGTTTTCATGCATGATTCACATCTATCTTATCATCTTTGTTCATGATTTGTATTTTTGTGTCATATATCTTATAATGGAATAACAAAAGTTCAAAAAAGGAGACGAATAAGTTATATATGTGGGTATACTCATGATATTGCTAGTCTGCTCAATATTATTCTTCTCGACGTTTGGTGATATCGTGGGTGCTTCGATGGTCACCTACATCGAAGACCCAAAAAAATAAACATTTATAATTGGGTAGCAACAATAAGGGAGAATTATACATTCAATATACATCACATTGAGACCAAACTAGATAAAGCTGTATAATGTGTTGTTATATTGTTGGTAAATATATTAATAGTTTTTCTTGAATATGGGTTTAAATACATACTTGATTTTATACATACGTACATGCAACCATTCTTTTTGGAACACACAACACTTGGTTAAGAAGCTGCAAGCGAATACTTGTTGCCAACATGTTTAAAATGGGTTATAATGAAAACAGAGAAATAAAGTGACTTAACAAAGGCACTTGAAAAAATCACTTGTAATCAGCTAATTATACGCGATTAGAGTGTTACATTGTTATTTAAACACGATTCACGTATAAATAACAACATGCATGAGTCATGTTAAATAGGAATTCGTGAACCATATCTAATATGTATACATAATTATAATGTTACTTTGTTAGTCATATGTGGTTCACTTATATTATGAATCTGCATCCTGTTATTTATAAACATCATGCATGAATCATGTGAGTAGACATGCATGATTCACGTTAAATACTGGTTGGTTTTATTTAATTTTCATTACTATTGCTATAGCATCTTTGAGGCAGGGCTTAAACCAGCCCAAATATAAGGGTATAAATCCCATTTAATTTAGGGTTTAAGCCCTGTCTCAAAGATGCTATTGCTACTTTCTCAAAGCAATCAGCCAACCCATTTTTGGTGTTTACAAAATGACTTATGTATTCTTTCAGTGATTCGTTCGGCTCTTGGGCACAATGGATAATCGTGTCCCCGTTTCCGTTCAACTCCTTACTTCCAACAAACTGCCTCCGGAAGACCACCAAAAAGGTATCGAAATTTCTGATGCACCCCTGTGGTAAGCTGTTATACCACTTCAGAGCACTCCATGTAAAGGATTGGGAGAATGCTCTAGAAAGCAACTTGTCGTCATCGTCGAAATTCATCATGAAAGTTTTGAATTGTTCCAAGTGATTGTCCGGATCTTTACTGCCATCGTATTTCTCCATTTTTGTACTATCAAACCTCTTAGGGAGGTTTCCGGATAGAATCTTGGATGACAAGGGAGATTGTCTCCAATTCCGGCCACGACTCAAAACGGTATCCTCATTGGGAGTTGCAAAGATACATGGTTCATCATGGAAGGCAAAAGGATCCACCGACATCCGGTCTACGTGTCTCCGGATATGAGATGACCCTTTGCATATATCTCTCTTTAACTTTCCATGTCTATCCTTTTTTTCTTGAATAATTCTTGACCAACTTTTGTTTCTTTTTAGATCGGCCCTCATCACTGCTGGAGGACAAGGACTCTTCAACTCCATCATCGCCCGAGGAGCTACAAGAAGATTCTGAGTCTAAATCAGAGCTCTCCACTGGCTTGGACCGGTGAGACTTTTTGGAGCTAGCATGAGTCTTCTTCGTACTCACATGGGTCTTCGAAGGCTCATGCTCTCTAGGATTATCGGTATGATGAGCAACTGATGCCTTTGACTTCTCCTTTATGCCCATCTTTGTCTTCTCTGCCCTTATAGCTTCTATCTCGCCCTTTAATCTATCACGCTCCTCGATGGTATATTCATCATTTTCACCCACCACTTCAAGCAAAGCTGGCGGTACTTCTGGTGCGTCCGGATTCATTCGGACTGACTTTTCTGATGGTTTTGAATGCTAGATTCAGGTACCGTCGTTACTCCCACTGTGGTCGCCAATTTGGTGTGGTTTATTTTTGTCTGAGCGTAAGTTTGTAATTTTAGTTTAGATTTTTGTGGAGTTTTATGAGTATTTAATGTTTGGGTAGAATGTAGAGGGAGAATTAAGCTGCTTGGTTGTATTTAATTTTCATTACCCCCATTTAATGTTGGTGGTTGGGTATTTATACCCTTATATTTGGGCCACATGGGCTTTCGGGTCGTGTTTAATGTACTCACGTCGAGTTTAAGGACCCATTAATTCTAAGTAAGTGAACAGACAACTTAGTCAAAAAGTGATTAGGTTTTAAGTATTTTAGTTTTGTTCGGATAGTTCAATGGATGATGGTGTCCGAACTTCCCCTGTCTGATAAGGTGGACATTGTCCGAATTGACCCTGTCCGGTTCCCATAAAACGTGGTGACAGAATCCGGACTCATCAGTAGCCCCTTTTTTAGGTGGTGTTCAGAAACCTTTGACAAGACCTAGAAAATAGTCTGTTGTTGGTGACAGTTACATCCGGACTGGTCCTTCGAACAATGTTATAGCTTTATCTGGACTGAAAAAAGTTGTTGAAAACTAAACGGTTTCTTGTCAGAGTTCATGGGACACGTGTCTCTCTCTGGTTCGTTACTTCAACCGTTTTTACACCTAGAATTTCGCTCCCACCTTATCCAAAAAGTAACCTTTTCATTTAATGAAGATGACATCAGTGCCGTCCCCTAATCATTGCAATCCTTTCGAATTCTCCTAGGTATCAACACACATTTTTGTGTGTTTACTATAAATTAATCACTTCTTCAATGTTTTACCATCATCTTCATATTTACTTTGCTAAACTTCAGAGCTTTCTCTCTCAAACACAAGTTCTTTTTTTTGGTTGTAAGTTTATGTTCACAGCTAGGAACACTTTAATCAAAGGCGGATGGCTTAATCTATCAGAGCTAGAAAAGGCACAAAAAGTTGAACGGGAAAGGCGCATTGCTGCAGGCCTACCTGCTTCCCCCATCGACAAACCAGAAAACCCAAACACAGAGCCTGACCATGGCTCTTCTTCAACCAGAAGTGTTAAACCGAGGAGATTTTTCAATCCAACCTTTCGCCAATTGTTTCAGGCTCGTCGGTTCAGGAATCGGAGCCCACTGTTGAACCAGGGCAAGCAGTTACTAGTTTCAAGAAGCCTTCCCCATTTATCGGCATGGGGTCAGATGCAGATGTCTCTCCCAATAAACTAGTTGATCGGAGAAGAGGTCGCCTGGTAAAAGGGCACGCTTCAAAAGGCACACCTTCAAAATCAGGGGCTAAAGACAGCAACACGGGGCCAGAGGCACCCATAAAAGTTCCTAAGGACAAGCTGTCCGGACCGGAGGCCTCTAGCTCAAGCCTCCAAAGAGAAACCACCACATATGAGCCCCAGCCAGAGGCCAGAGTTCATGAAAACATTGAAGCCCAACAGTCCGGAGGTCAGACTGAACCAACTCCTAACTCCCCTCACCCAAAACAACTGAAACCCCTCCTCGGTAATGGAGGAAGTGATGGAGCATTCTATCAAAGAGGCTCCGTTCGAGTCCGAAGTCTCCGGACAAACTAGCGATGCTGGTGCTGCTAAGAAGGATAAAGGCAAAGAAAAACTATGCCTTAGGCACCCAGACCTGCCAGAGATCCTTGAGGGAAAAGTGGGACCTTGTTTCCACAAGGTTAGTGTTAAGTATCTTCTCGCTTTACAAAAAATTACTTATGATTTCATCCACACAGTCGAATTGGGTCGGATGCGTACAAAGTGGGGGATTCCGGAGAACGTAAAAATAAGAATCCCAATAAACCCCGAAACCCCAATGGACTGCAAGCTCAGTGAAATAGTTATCTTCACTGAGCTCTTTAACTGGGGGCTAAGGTTTCTCTTAGATCCGGAGATAGTCAGGTACTTCCACCTCATCAAGCTTTGTCCAAGTCAACTGAGCCCCAATGCCTGGTAGACTCTTATGGCCTGCATCATGGCCTCTAGGCTCTCCAGAATTCCTCTACCAATGGAGGAATTCGCAGCTGTGGCAAGCCTCTGCAGAAACCACCATATTCCCTTCTATCACTACAATATGGGTGATAACTATAAAGTAGTGGATGACCTGCTTGAGTCAGAGGGAAATTAGAGGACTCATTTTTTGTTTGTGAGTGGTGCCTGGGAGAATGGGAGGAAGATCAAAGCTGGTACCAACCCAAGTCTCTTGACCAGCAGATGGCGAAGTGATAGTAAGAATCCCACCTTACATTCTCATTTTTATTTTTAGTGAATTTGTTTAACTCACTTGTCTTGTCTTGTTTCTATCTTCTTTTTTTTAACAGTGCTGCCCAAAGACTTCAATGATCACCTAAAGGCCGGGCAGATCACTTGTATCAAGATCAACACTTGGGCTGCTGAAAAGTGGGGAAATCGTTTCCACAACGCCTTTACCGGAGGCAATCTCGCAAGGTCCCACCTCTGGAACACTACTGGCCGGAGGGACTTGTCCTGGAAAGAACTTACCACTCCACCCCCTCCAGATGTAGTCCTTAAAAGAACACATGCACCGGACGGGTCACTGTACTTGCGTGGTCGAGCCAAGGCCCCAAGTAAAATGAAAGGCAAAAAAGGGAAGGGCAAGAAGAGTGCGGTTGAGGCTAACCCTGCCGAAACGGAGGAAATTGCTCCAATAAACCAAGAGGGGCCCGTTCCAAGTCAGATTGATGCTGCTCTTCTAGAAGTTGTGGAACAGGAGAGTACTAGGGAAGAGGCTGGATCTCCAAAACCTCCAAGGGTTCCTAAGAGATACAGGAAACGGGGAGCAGAAAGCAAGGACAGGGAGGCCAAGAAGAAAAAGACCTCCAGGGGTGACGAACTTTCTCTCCGGCCTCCGGAGCCTCTCCCTCCTGTTGATCCTACTGATCCAACAAGAGCAGAAGAGATCCCTGGTGACTTTCGAACTGATGAGGTTGGAGGAGGAGACCTCAGCATTGACGGTGTCGACATTACAGGGCTTGAGGGGCTTGGTGACTACTTTGAAAACCTCCCCAGGGATGACTTTACTGGGCCCTACCTCCCTCCAAGCACTTCGAACACCGTTACCTTCAATGGTAAATCTTTCACCGTTTCAAGTGAAAGAGATGTTATAACTCACTCTATACTGAGTAACATTCAGCCAGTATTGGTCTTGGAGAAGCAAGTACGAGGTCAGTCAGCTATCATCACTGCCCTTAATTCTGACAAGGAGAAGCTATCCAACGACCTCCTCATTGCCACCCAAAATACTGATGTTTTGAAGGGAGAAAACGAGGAGTTAAAGAAGATCCACGAGGGCTGGACCACAAAGGTTGCTACCTTAGAAGATACTATCAAAGACCTCCGGGAAAAACTCTCCGGGTTAGAGAAAGATCTCTCCTCTTCAAAAGAGGAGGTGAAGGCCAAGGACCAATTCATTCATACTTTGACAAATGACAAGATCGCACTCGAGGACTCGGTGTCCAAGGCTGCAGAGGAGAAAGCTAATCTGCTAAGGGAGCAAGAGGCCAAAATTCAGGCCAAGATTGATGCTTATGCCAACAATGCGATAGATACTCAGGAAGAGATGTATGCCAAAGTGAAGTCGGATATGGTCTTGCTCTTTCACGAAAAGTTCCCGAAGAGGAATTTGGGAGATTTGTTGACTTATGTAGAGTACGAAGACCTTCCCTTCCATACAATGGCTGAAGGTGACAGGTCTGATTCTCCAGTGCATCCTCATCCGATGAAGAAGAGAACACCGGGGAGAGTCCAGGTGAGGAGAATGATGACCTCAAGAAGAAGAAAACAAGTGAGGCTGAGCCGTATTCAAAGGCTCAGTCTTAGAATATCAATTATCTTTTTTGTTTTGGTTGAACTAAAGTCCTTGGAAGGCCAAGGAATTTTTATAACTGTGTCTGATATTTGACCGGACAGATCTTTTTGCTTTGATTGACAATTTAAAGTCCTTGGATGGCCAAGGCACTTCGGTCGTTTTAATGAGTATGTTTATTTTGCACAAATCTTGCGTTCTTTCATAGTTTTTCAATTTTAGTGGCTAATGTTTAAACAGACCTTAGTTATTTCACAAACATCTAAGAGTGTTTAAATTCTCCGATGACAAATGTTTAAGTAGTCATCACACCTTTAATTCAATCCGGCCGGTGTTTAAACAAAAATTTGACAAGAAACATAGTAAAAACACTCCGAATTTTTAAGAAGGCATCAAATTTTATAAAAGAGCCCGGACACCTCATTAAAACCTCCCCGCGCCACCAGGGTAGGAAAGAGTATGCCCCCAAATATTTACATGGATTTTTAAACAAATAAATATTTACATAGTTTCTACTCCAAGTACATCCGGAGGTGCTCAATATTCCAAGGGTGATTCAAAACCCTTCCATCCTTGTCTTCTAGCCAGTATGTCCCAGGTTTAAGCCTTTCAATGACCATATAGGGTCCTTCCCAAGTTGGGGCTAGCTTGCCGAACAACTTATCTTTAGTGTGTAAGAAGACTTTCCTTAACACCTTGTCCCCCGGTTGAAAATCTCTTCTTTTAACCCTGGAAGCAAACCTGGTTCTCATTAAACCCTGATATTGTGCAGCTCTAAGGTGAGCCTTAACTCTTCTTTCTTCTATTAAATCAAGCTGACCTCTGATTGCCACTTCGTTAGTGTGTTCGGAGAAATTATGAACTTGAAATGAAGGGAGAGTTGCTTCTATGGAAGCTATGGCATCCATCCCGTAGACTAAGGCAAAAGGTGAATCTTGTGTTGCAGCCCCAGGTGTAGTTCGGTAGGCCCACAAAACCTCTTGTAAATAACTAGGCCATTTTCCAGCAGCTCCTTCTAAATTTTCTTCAAACCGGACAGTATAGTTCTGTTAGCCACTTCAACCTGACCATTTGCTTGTGGGTGAAAAGGTGAAGAGAAACAATGCTGTATACCTCTAGAGGCACAGAAACTCTCCATTTCCTTGTTGTCGAACTGTGGCCCATTGTCTGTCGTTATCTTCTGTGGATGCCAAATCTGCAACAGATATTGGATAAAATGAATTTTATGACAGCTTTTGATGTTGTACATGCCAGTGGGGCTGCTTCGATCCACTTCGAAAAATAATCAATAGCAACAATTATTGTCCTTCGTCCTCCGGATGCCATAGGTAGAGGTCCCACCAAATCCAACCCCCATCGAGCAAAAGGTATAGGATCAGAAATTGACTCTAAAGGGATGGGTGGGATATGTATTTCATTGCTATATCTCTGGCATGGGTCACACCTCCTCACCAGCTCCTTAGCATCTTGCATTATAGAGGGCCAATAATAACCAGCCAATAAAACTCTCCTTGTTAGAGCTCTGAATCCACAGTGAGCTGATCCTTCACCATCATGTAATTCAGAGAGGACTATTTGAGATTCATCAACCCCCAAACATCGTAAGAGGGGTTTACTGTAAGAATTCTTATAAAGAACATCTCTTAATATGATAAAACCACGAGCCTTGTTCTTTACTTTTCTTGTTATTGACTTATCCGGAGGCAAGATGCCATCGGAGAGATATTGAAGGAGATGAAACCTCCAATCTTGGGGTTGTCCCATCTGTATATAGAAGCTTTCTTCCTCCTTACCCATATTGAGTTGAATGAAACGGCACTCCAGCACATGGATCCAAGGGTATGATTCAGTATAGGCTATGGTTGCCAAGGAGTCTTCTAGTTCATTTTCTGTTCGGGGTATGTGCTCATAAACAATACTCTTGAACTTAAGTGCCACATCTTTGAGAAGAAGTAAGTATTTTATTAGCTGCTCATTTTTTGCTTCAGATTGACCTTGCGCATGATGGATAAGAAGCTGGGAATCAATCATCAACTTGACCATTTTGGCTCCACATATAAGAGCTAACTTTAAACCAGCTATATCAGCTTCATATTCGGACTCATTGTTAGAAGCCCAAAAGGCAAAACATATGGCTTGGTACATTTTGTCACCATACGGAGAGGTCAAGCATACCACTGCACCACATCCCATAGTACTTGATCCACCATCCGTCCGGATGACCCAGACCATTTTATCTTTCATTTCAGTCATTTGCTCTGTATCCCTATCTGAGTGGAATTCAACTAAGAAATCAGCCACAGCCTGGGCTTTGATTGTTGTTCGAAGAGAAAAATTAATATCGAAGTCCCCCAGTTCTACTGACCACTTAGTCATTCTACTCGAAATATCCGCCTTTTGTAAAACGTTTTTCAGGGGATAGGACGTCCGGACAATAATAGGATGAGCCTGAAAATAAGGCCTCATCTTCCTAGCAGCAATTACCAGGGCTAGTGCTAACTTTTCAAGTTTTAGATAGCGTTTTTCTGCATCTATCAAGCTTTTGCTGATGTAATACACTGGACGGGGATAATTATCCACCTCCCTTATCAATACAGCACTGATGGCACAACTGGAAACTGCCAAATATACGAAGAGTATCTCTCCATCAACATGCTTAAATAAAGTCTTGGGGGAGGACACATGTTTTTAAATCTCATTGAAGGCCTCATCACATTGTGAAGTCCAGTCAAATCTCTTTGCGCCTTTTAAAGTTTGAAAAAATGGGGCACATCTGTCCGAAGACCTCGAGATGAATCGATTTAACGCAGCCAACCTCCCAGTCAACCGTTGTACTTCTTTAATATTCCGAGGAGGCTCCATTTGAAATAAAGCATTAAGCTGGTCTGAATCAGGTTGTATCCCTTGCTCACTTATTATATACCCTAGGAACTTTCCGGACTGCACTCCGAACACACACTTCTCTGGATTTAGCTTCAAATTTACTTTTACTAAGTTAGCAAAAGTTTCTTGAAGATCTGCCAAGTGTAGCTCTTCATCCACACTTTTTACCATCATGTTGTCGATGTATACTTCCATGTTACTTCCAATTTGATCAGCAAAAGCTTTATTTACAACCTCTGATAAATAGCCCCAAATTTTTTTAACCCAAATGGCATCACCTTGTAATAGTGAAGACCCATATCGATGACAAACGTTGTATGCTCCTAATCCTCCGGATTTACTTGAATCTGATTATACCCGGAGAAGGCATCCATGAAAGATAGTAGCTTATTCCCAGATGTGGAATCCACCAGCTGATCAATCCGCAGGACTGGGTATAAATCTTTTGGGCAACATCAGCATTGCACCAAGCAAAAACATGCTGATGGTCTTTCAAGAACTTCAACATCTTACCCTTTAGTTCGGATGCCATTTTAGACCATATCTTGACATTTTTCCCTCTTCCAAAGAATGTGTTTCGACTTCCTCAACTGGTATTAAAACTCCAGGGGTCTCTCTGGGGTTATCAATTCCACCCTCACCCCCAGAAAGCCCCTCAAACTGCTATTCTTCATTGATACGAACTGCTCCCAACGTCCGAGGAGCCAGTGTTGTGGCATAACACTCTCTTGCAATCTTTTGGCTGCTCCGAACAACTCCCACTTGTCCTTGAATAGCATATTTCAAACATTGGTGGACTGTTGAGGCCACTGCATGCATCCTAGAGAGCCAAGACCTCCCTAGAATAGCATTATAACAAGTGGGACAATCCACTACGACAAACAGTATTTTAACCATCTTCGTAAAAGGGCCCTTGCCCAACAAAACTTCCTCTTCGAACTCCCCGATCACATCTGCTGAGCTTCCAGTGAAACCCACAATTGACCTGTTCGAACGCTGAATTATCGCATGATTTTTCATCTTTTTGTAAGAAGTTAAAAAGAGGATATTGGCTGAACTCCCAGTATCCACCAAAATTCGTCTTATGTCATTACCCCCAATGGATGCTCCTATGACAACAACATCTTCATGAGGACCTGCTATATCCCTCAAGTCATCCTCATCGAACACAATGAAGGGGAATGGAATCTGCGATTGATAAGCCCGGACACTGTTTTACAACGTTCCTCAATAGCACCCACTCTGTTTTGAGTTGGATCAGGGTCTAAGTACTCTGATTCCACATCGAACCTCTCCACATCGAACCTCTCGATTATCACCATAGTATCCCCTCCGAAAATTGTGAATGACTCAAAAAAGTTAATAAGCCCGGACACTGTTTTACAACGTTCCTCAATAGCACCCACTCTGTTTTGAGTTGGATCAGGGTCTAAGTACTCTGATTCCACATCGAACCTCTCGATGATCACCATAGCTCCCTCCAGAACGGATGTGCCTGCATTGTTTGGACCATGCCGATGAGCATTATCAGGCCTATTTCCTCCTCTTCTTTTAACATATGCTCCCAACTTTCCTCTTTCAATCAAATTCTGGACTTCTTGCTTTAAAGCAATACAATCGTCAGTGGTATGGCCAGTATCATTGTGGTACTGACAGAAGGAATTGTTACGATGCTCCCTAGGAGATTGTAGTGTAGCTGGTCTTCTATAGTGTACTTCTTCCTTTGGTTTGTCATAAATGGTGGCCACACTTTCTTTTAACTCAGCAAACCACTCTGGTTGAACCCAAGGCCCTCTCTTATTTCTAGATTGTTGACTCTGGGCAGGCGCAGCTGGTTGAGACTGAGCTTTGGCTCTGTTATGACCCTGCCCGACCTCCATTGCCTTGTTCCCGGACTGATTTTGGTTGGGGTTTGGTGCAACCGGGGCAGACCTCACCGGCCTGTGCACCCTAGTTTTCTTTGTTCCATCAACATTAATTTGATTTCCAACCTGATTCAGTAGACCTCCCCAAGTCATGGCTTTCTTTCGGGTCACTGAATCATCCAAATTTCCAGGGTTTAAGCCCTGCCTCAAAGATGCTATTGCTACTTTCTCAAAGCAATCAGCCAACCCGTTTTTGGTGTTTACAAAATGACTTATGTATTCTTTCAGTGATTCGTTCGGCTCTTGGGCACAATGGATAATCGTGTCCCCGTTTCCGTTCAACTCCTTACTTCCAACAAACTGCCTCCGGAAGGCCACCAAAAAGGTATCGAAATTTCTGATGCACCCCTGTGGTAAGCTGTTATACCACTTCAGAGCACTCCATGTAAAGGATTGGGAGAATGCTCTACAAAGCAACTTGTCGTCATCGTCGAAATTCATCATGAAATTTTTGAATTGTTCCAAGTGATTGTCCGGATCTTTACTGCCATCGTATTTCTCCATTTTTGTACTATCAAACCTCTTAGGGAGGTTTCCGGATAGAATCTTGGATGACAAGGGAGATTGTCTCCAATTCCGGCCACGACTGAAAACGGTATCCTCATTGGGAGTTGCAAAGATACATGGTTCATCATGGAAGGCAAAAGGATCCACCAGCATCCGGTCTACGTGTCTCCGGCTATGAGATGACCCTTTGCATATATCTCTCTTTAACTTTCCATGTCTATCCCTTTTTCTTGAATACTTCTTGACCAACTTTTGTTTCTTTTTAGATCGGCCCTCATCACTGCTGGAGGACAAGGACTCTTCAACTCCATCCTCGCCCGATGAGCTACAAGAAGATTCTGAGTCTGAATCAGAGCTCTCCACTGGCTTGGACCGGTGAGACTTTTTGGAGCTAGCATGAGTCTTCTTCGTACTCACATGGGTCTTCGAAGGCTCATGCTCTCTAGGATTATCGGAATGATGAGAAAATGATGCCTTCGACTTCTCCTTTATGCCCATCTTTGTCTTCTCTGCCCTTATAGCTTCTATCTCGCCCTTTAATCTATCACGCTCCTCGATGGTATATTCATCATTTTTACCCACCACTTCAAGCAAAGCTGGTGGTACTTCTGGTGCGTCCGGATTCATTCGGACTGAATTTTCTGATGGTTTTGAATGCTAGATTCAGGCACCGTCGTTACTCCCACTGTGGTCGCCAATTTGGTGTGGTTTATTTTTGTCTGAGGGTAAGTTTGTAATTTTAGTTTAGAGTTTTGTGGAGTTTTGTGGAGTTTTATGAGTATTTAATGTTTGGGTAGAATGTAGAGGGAGAATTAAGCTGCCTGGTTGTATTTAATTTTCATTACCCCAATTTAATGTTGGTGGTTGGGTATTTATACCCTTATATTTGGGCCACATGGGCTTTCGGGTCGTGTTTAATGGACTTGGGTCGAGTTTAAGGATCCATTAGTTCTAAGTAAGTGAACAGGCAGCTTAGTAAAAAAATGATTAGGTTTTAAGTACTTTAGTTATGTTCGGATAGTTCAATGGATGATGGTGTCCGAACTGCCCCTGTCCGGTAAGGTGGACATTGTTTGAATTGACCGTGTCCGGTTCCCATAAAACGCGGTGACGGAATCCAGACTCATCAGACGTAAAACGTCACATAAGGTTGCGGTACCCAAAATGTGCCCCAGCTTCTCCATCGTGTAGATCATGCAGAGTTGAGGTAGCTTCTACTCGATCAAGACAGCCGAGCAGGGGTCGTGTTGCCTCAGATTCCTTCTTTCTTAGAATCAGAAGTACCCATAGCTTGATTTATAACCAGCTGCCAGTCAGAATGGTTACAGACAAGTTGACCTCAACACATCAGTGCTAATTTTATGCCGCATATTACTGTCTCATACTCCGCAACATTAATGGTTACTGGAAAGTGGAAACATATTGTTTGCCAAACCTCCTCTCTTGTGGGTAGTCTAAGGATGATCCCCGCACTACCTATTGACGTGCTTGAAACCCCTTCAGTTTCAGCGATTCATTTCATATGCTCGGTCGCAAGTGGTACGTCGTTTTGAGAAGATTTCTCTCGAGATGAAGAAAATTATGTGAAGAAATCGGCCACGACATGCCCCTTAATTGCAGTTCGTGGTTCAAACTGAATGCCGTACTCTCTAATATTGATCCTCCATTTAGTCAGCCAGCCATATGCATTGGGCTTTTGTAACACAGCCTCGAGAGGGAATGATGTTCTGACACTGATATTATGTCCTTGAAAGTACGGGCACATCTTCCGAGCGACTATTACCAGGCCCATTACGAGATTTTATAAGTTGAGATAGCGTGTCTCAGCATCAACCAATTTTTCACTTGTGTAGTAAATAGGGCGCTGAAAACTCGCTGGTTCCCGAACCAAGACTGCACAGAAAGACAGATAAATACAAGAAAAATAGATCACCCACCATGGCGGACAGTATTTCCGGCGAAGTGAGATAGTATTTTAGATCCTCAAAAACCCTATTGCATTCCTCTGACCATGCGAGTTTTTTACCCACTCAGAGAACTTCAAAGAAATAGTGGCGCTTTTATTTAAAGTTTTGGAAATAAAACGGGACAGGGCTGCTAGGCGTCCTGTTAGGCATTGGACCTCTTTAATGTTCTTTGGTGTTGTCATTTTTATAACCGCCTGCAACTGGTGAGGTCAGCTTCAATGCCCCTTTTGTTTACTACATACCCAATAATTTTACACTTCGTACGAGAAAAGAGTATTTCACCAGGTTGAGCTTTAAATTAAATTATCGTAGTAGGTCAAAAACAGTTTGAAGGGCCTCGAGCTGCTTTTCGGTTGTGTGTGTTTTGAAGATCATGTCATTGATATACGCCTTCATATGTTTTCCCAAGTGTTTGGTGAAAATATGGTTCATCATGCATTGGTACGCGAAACCGATATTTTTAAAACCGAACGATATCACAGTGTAACCGTACAAGTCTACTCAGTTTGGAATGATGTGTGCTCCTCATTTGAAGGGTTAAGCTGAATCTGATTATAACATGAGTAAGAATCCATAAAAAACAGGTATTCACAACCCGAGGTTGAATCCACCAGCTGATCGATACGAGGTAAGGGGAATGCATCTTTGGGGCATGTTTGGTTCAGATCGGTGATATCAACGAACATGCACCATTGACCATTCTTCTATTTTTACCAATACTAGGGTTTGCCACCCAAACTGGATACCGTTCTCTTCGAAAATATCAAAGCTGAGATAGCTTAGTCACCTCGATACATATAGCCTTTTGCTTCTCTGCAGAAAATGATCGTCGTTTTTGTCGCACCAGCTTGAAGTATGATTTAATTGATGATTCATGCCTGATAATGGAGGGGTCGACCCATCTCATGTCTCTAGCGTCCCATGTAAAAACATCCAAGTTCTTTCCTAAAATATCAATTAATCGTTGCTTAAAGAAGAATCTAAGTTATTACCTACTCGTAAAGTGCGGCCCTTTGCCACTAGCTCCTCAACCGAGTTTGGAAGGTCTTCATCGGGTTGATCCATCTCCCTCGGGTCATCAACGGGATCAGGTGGATGAACTGCTCTGACCTTTTGCTCGTGCACCCCTTGCTAGTTAATTTCTATAAGAGAGGTTTGGTTTGGTGAACCGTGAATGTGACACGTCCTTGCAGTCTGTTGACTTCCTCTGATGATACCAACAACGTTTCCCACTAGGTATTTTATGCATTGTTTGAAAATGCATGGGGTGGTCTCTATCCTATGCAACCAAAGTCTCCCAATAATCACATGGTAGGATTTATGAGCATCCAAAATCACGAAAAAGGTCTTGACCTCTTTCTTTGTGGCTCTGTAACCTATTATACCATCAACTTGACCTCTCCCAAACATTGAGACACCTTGTCATCATATCTGACCAAAGTTTGTTGGGTAGGTTTGTAGGGTGGGACTTTGTGCATGCGATCATAGCTTATGATATTGGTCGAGCTACCTCCAACTATCAAAACTCGAATTACCATTACTCAGCCAATGTCCAGATTCACTGTCAATTTATCCTTATGTGGAGTGTTAAGCCCCCTCATGTCTTCATTGTTGAACGTAAGGTCCGCCACATGATCTTGGTAGTTGTGGTACGACGAAGCTTCAACATCCTACACTTCGTGGTTGATCCTTGTTCTCTTGTTGGACTTTGAGTCACTGGCTACCTTAGAGTTTCCTCCCGCAATAGTGAAAAAAGATGGTGAGCTTCCATGGTAGTCAGATACTGCATTACTGGACACCTTGAATTGTCCCCCGTTAACAATACATGGTGGTAAAGTGTCACTCCCCAAGTCGTCGATTATTTCAGAACTTCCCCTGTAATGGTGAACAACCACCGCTATTTTCCTACATCTGCTCGTTCATCTTCGCGGGGCTTGTCCTTGTTAACTGAGTGTGTTTTCTACCTCTGCTCGGGCTACTGATGGTGATCTTGCTGCTTAATGAACTGGACGAGTTCACCGTTGTTTATCAATCTTTGAATTTCTGCTCTGAGCTGCCAACATTCGTCAGTCGTGTGGCCATGATCATTATGGTATGAGCTGGAATACCTACTTGATCGCTTAAAACTGAGAACTCTCATTACTATCAGGGTCTGGTACTTCATTCCTCCCTTGAATCTGTCGTAAATGACCGAGATGGATTTACATAGTCGGTGTAAATGCATCGCGTTATCGATGTTTGTATGTATATATGTACACTTATTTTGTTTCAGATATCTTAATTTTTCTTATTGGTTTCAGGAAACAAACTGAGATGTCGGAGGTAAGGACGAAGGCCAGACATGAGGATGTTTGGCCCATTGAGGCTGGTAAAACGCTTCTGAAAATGAGGCACAATGATCAAATAGAAATTGGTTTTCCTTCCACCGCAAGTCTGATTTTGCACAACATGTTGCGGTCCGCGCACCACCGTAAGTATGAAAATGTTGAAGGCCAAACTGTTGCTGCTACTATCACAAAACCTAACAACAAAAGTTCATCTTCATCGAATGACGATACATATTCCGATACTAATGAAGCGCCTAAAGGTCAGACTGAAACGCCACCGCCGCCTTTAGTTTGGATAGAAGCATCGGATAGGAAACTCGTACATCTTGACCGTTCTATCCGTTTGAAAAGTTTGTTTTTGATGCAGAATAATGTTGCATTTTTTTTCCGGACGACGTGGAGTATGAGGCGTAAAACCTTTTTATCGGAAATATAAGTTTCAACACCATTTAATGCTAATCAATTATTTAATTTATTTTTATAATTAGATTATAAGAATCTGTCTTATTTTCGTATTTTCAGTCGCAACAAGGTATCAACAGTCAGGAAAAGTACGAGCTGTTACTCCACTGGGACCTTAGTAAGCAACATGTTTTTGTTGGGACTATTGTACGAGAGACTATATTTTGGCCTCTAAGCACTTGGCCAACTTCAGTTCAAACACTCAACTGAGCAAGGCTTTCTTCAAACGTTGGCATCATGAGACCAACATTTTACAGTTCGCGTTTGGAGAGATGAACATCAGTTTAAACGATTTTTACATTATTACTGGCCTCCCAATGGTGGGTCCCGTAGTTGAATTCGATCTAAGTCCTAATTTTGGTGGTTCGTTAACGGTCTATGCCTCATTGTTAGGAGTTACGGAGACTGAAATCCAAGAGGAGTTGGACAAGATGGATGACGTTTGGTTTGGGCTAAAATGGCTGAGGAATACTTTTGCAACGCCTCGGTATTTTCATGTTAATCCGGTTTGTACCAATGATATGGCCCGACAAGTCACACGTGCATACCTGATGTATATGTTCGGTTGCACCATTTTCACGAATACCAGCCAGAAGAATGTACAAGCTGATTTCCAACCTTTGTTGTTGCACCTGGATCAACTATGTAGTATAGTGTGGGGTACTTGCGCATTATTGTGGCTTTACAAAAGGTCGGGAGAATCATCGAAGACGTCGCTAAAGAATCTGACCAACTTTCAAAGTCTTTGTTAGAATATTGGATATATGATCACTTTCGTATTTGCAACCTCCAGTTACCACCGATTATAATTTTTCTATGGTAAAGCTTTTTAGTTGGTCCCCAAAAAAGATAACGGGGGGGGGGGGGGGGGGACTCATTGCAGGGCTATGGGAGAAATATGTAAGTATCATTTTTTGGTTTTTTTACTTTCACAAATATTCTGAATAGTCTTTTAGTTTATATGTCTTTGTTCGCAGGTGATCTTCAGCCATATAAGGATATAAGGGATTCTTTTCTAGTGCAGCCGGTGGAATTATATCGCAATCCTATCCCGATTATACATGTTACAGAAACAAATATGATGGGTCGAGTGATGCAGAAGTTTATCTGGATGCAAGAGTGGCCTTTTGATATTTTTTATGCCCATACATATATAAAAAAGAGTGACAACTAGCGATATTCGGTTAACAGGTCACATTAGAATAATTCGTAAAGTCATGTTTTCTATATTGACATGTACACTCAACCTTTTGTGCCAAACCTTATGAAGTTTACAACTCAATATGAAGTATACGTGAATAAGTTTGGTTGATTCCATATTACTCCACATGTTTTAGGGGAAGGGAGTTCGGCAAAGGCGTTACACAACCTAAACCGTATAATACCTTTTGACGATAACCTCAAAGAACTTGTACACTTCAGGAGCCGGGTCTGTACGATCGCCAGCGCCTGGTTCCGTCTTTATTCGTTTTGTACCTTATTTACACATTGTAGTTCATGCACGTAGTTGTTGTTTGTAGACATAAATGTTGTTTAAACATATATTCTATTGGAATTGGATGATGTTAGACGAATGTTTTACCGAATTTGATTTTGGTTTTATATTTATTTTATGCATGTTTGCTTCATTTTTATGTTAGTTTGTTTAAAAATTTTCGGCGGTTATCAACACGCGTTAGTTACAGTAGTATGCGTAGTTTGTTTTTAAAAAAAAATTGTAGCCCTTCCCCAGCAGGCTTACATGACAACACTGGAGGTGTAAATACACACCGACAGTGGAAAAAGTGTGTGCAGCCAGCGTAGTAAAACACTGGCGGTATGGTATTGAATTAACTAACCGACGGTGAGAAAACAATGAACCGCCAACGCTCATTGTAATTGGAGGCGTATAATTTATACACTACCAGCGTAATAAAATGTTGGCGGTCTTATATCCACAAACTAGCGTCACGCATGTATGCCGCCAAAGTTACAATCTCGCAGTATGTATTCCTTTATTTTTGACTGATAATATGGGTAGTTTTGTGTTGTTACCACTTGCACGATAACGTGTAAGTACTCGAAAACAACTTTGACGATTACGATAGCATATGCCATAAATTGGTTGACATAGTTAAAACGATTACATAATTCGTGCGTAAAATTTATTGAGACAATGAATTAAAGTGACGGATAATTTCATCCAGGTTCAAACTTTTTTCAAAAGGATGTTCGTTATCTTTGCTAGTTCCATCAGAGTTTGAGTAAGAGTCTTTGACGCAATTGGCTTCTGCGTCCGCTTTATCTTTAAGTTGTTGCACCACATGATGTAACATATGTTTTGTAATTAAGCGTTGAAATGTCATACCAAAGACATCGTGTGTTTTACTTTCGAGTGAGTTGATAGAGGAGTGACGCAATAGGTCTACTCGATACAGTTTTCAAATAATCTAACCTGGTAGCGAATTTTTTACGTCCGCGTGTTTGGAGCATCATACAATCAGAACACGTTGTTTTCCTTCCATGTATGAAGTACATTATGCATAAAACTTCGACAAAATCAGGTATTTCTTCCGACATGATGTGTTTCATAAAAACAACGACTTTGAATAGATCTGCATCCACATTCAATTCGCAACCCCATGTTTGTAAGTTTTCGAGGTTATATACTTACCCGAATGAAACGACTACTTAATGATATTATAGACGTGGGTAGGATAATCGTAATACCCCATGTTTGTAAATTTTCGAAGTTATATACTTACCCGAATGAAGCGACTACTTAATGATATTGTAGACGTGTAGGATAATCGTAATAAAATTATCATTGACCAACCACTTGGGACACATGTCGGAAAAAACTAACACACATCCCAAGTATGTTAGGATGCACCATGAGTAGTATGTTAGAGAAATAGTTATACGAAATCAGTATATAATAGTTTATTTTATAGATATAGTGCACAAACAATATTCCAGCGCCGGCCGTATTTAAATCGTTGGGTACACTTTCTTACTAATGATGAAGTTATTTCCCGTGCAAAGATTTAGCATCGCTGGTGTATCTGATGCTTACTGCTGGTGTTGTCTCCCGGAAGGTTGGTTTTACGCATTCAGTTGTTGACACATATATCGACGGTTGTAGAGAAATGTCCCCCGGAGAACCTCCACTGACGACAAATCTAAATTGTAGTTTAATCTATTTTAAAATTTTGTTAAAAGACTTAAATTTAATATATGAAATGAAAGTTTGTTGTTTGATGTATCCAAAGCTTAATTTTATCTAATAATAGTTTAACCATTCCGCTGATTGATTGTCCAATTATACCGTTATCTTCTCTTGTTCGGAGTCTCTCAACTTCTAGTGTCGATAATGTACTTCACATAAATTATATTAAAGTATATTTTTCTATTTATTATAAAGTAACCGTAGAATAAAGGTAGATGAATGGTTGCACTAATTTAGACATTAATGTAGTAAGTTTGACTCTACTAATTATAGTCATAATTAGGTTTGACTGTATCGATTATAATCATAACTATGATTGACTATATTGATTATAGTCATAATTAGCTCTAGCTACCGTATGTATATATAAGCAATGTTTTTATTGAAATAAAACATATCACTTTTCACTTTTCTGACATGGTATCAGAGCAAAGTTCCTATTTTTCTTGATTATTACAATCACCATTCGTACAAAAACAATCTCAACACAAAAATTACCATGGCTGATGATTCTTACAAATCGGAGATCCAAACCACCAACTCTAAGGGTTTCAGATCGGAGACCAAAACTATCAATTCCTCACATCCCTTCTACATTCATCATTCAGACCAACCAGGCCATCTCTCGGTTCCAATCAAATTAAATGGCGTCAATTATCAATCATGGAGCAAGACAATTATTCATGCCCTCATTGCAAAAAAGAAGATTGATTTCATCGATGGTAGTGTCAAAGAACCATCACAAGAGGATGAACTTCTTTTGTTCGAGCAATGGAACCAATGGAATAACATGATAATTTCTTGGTTGACTCATGATGTTGAATCAGAAATCTCTGAAGGAGTTATCCATACTAAGACAGCACGTGAAGTATGGGTTGACTTGTGCGATCAATTCTCTCAAAAGTATGCTCCAACCGTGTTTCAGATACAAAAATCAATCGCCACCATATCACAAGGTACAATGACAATAGCTGTATATTTTACCAAGATCAAGGCGTTGTGGGATGAGCTCGAGACATATCGTTCTCTACTGACCTGCAATCAACGACAAGCACACATCAAACAGAGAAAAGAAGATCGTCTTATGCAATTTTTAATGGGTTTACACGAATCTTACAAGGCGGTGAGATCCAACATATTGATGATTTTATCTCTACCCAATGTCCGTCAAGCATACTCTTTGATAATCCAAGAAGAGAAGCGACAACATGCATCCTCTGAGCCAATTGCAAATTTCTCCATAGCAGCCGCAGTCCCGAGAAAAGAAGAAAATTCAAAGCAGAAAATATGTGAGCACTGTAACAGATCCGGACATACCATAGATGAATGCCGGACTCTCAGATATCATTTTACTTATTGCGATAAGAGGGGTCACACAGAGGATAGATGCCGATTGAAACATGGAAACAATCATAAGCCGGTACAATTCCGAACACAAAAATCTTCAGTTTGTAGAAATCAACCTTTGGCGAATGTGACGGAATCTCAAAACTTATCAGGTTCCAATACTTTTAATATTGTTCAGGGATTCACTACCGAATAAATACAACAATTAGCCCAAGAAATCAGTGCACTGAATCACAATAACTCTGGTAATGTTGATGCGTATGCGAATGCTGCAGGTTTGATTCCATATACTATTGTGTCTGTTAATTCTAGTAGTACAAGTTCTTGGATTTTGGATACTAGCACCACATATCATATTGTCTCACATATCATATTTAACTGATCCCAAGCCTTTCGTTATTACCAATGTTAATTTACCAAATGGTGCAGCACCACAAATCACTCACACCGGCACAGTTAGTTTTAATTCAAATTTAAACCTTACAGATGTCTTGTGTGTACCGGCCTTTAATTTAAATTTAATTTCAGCTAGTAAACTCACTAAGGATCATAATTGTTGCATCATTTTGTTTCCTGACTATTGTATTTTGTAGGACTTGGTTTCGGGGAAGATGATTGGCTCGGTAGACAACGTGGTGGTCTATACTATATACATCCAAATAAATCGTCTATATGTCTGGTGTCGCAGTCATCTGACCTATGGCACTTACGCATATGCTATCCATCATTGTCTCGTTTTAAGTTACTTTCACATTTGCTTCCATGTAGACTTAGGAAATAATTGTACAATTTTCCCACAAGTAAAACAAACACATTTACCTTTTCCTAAAAGTTCAATAAATACGAAATTTCCTTTCTCTTTATTACATTGTGATGATTGGAGTCCTCATAAAGTTACTTCATATACTGGTTCACGTTTTTTTTCTTACAATTGTTGATGATTTTACTCGATGTACGTGGACCTTCTTATACACGATAAATCAGAAACACAATCTTTATTAACTAATTTTGTGCAATTCGTCAAAACCCAATTTCAAACAGATGTTCAAACAATAAGAGTGGATAATAGTAGTGAATTTCTTCCTCTTCATACTTTTTTTCAAAACAAAGGCATTAAACTTCAAAACTCGTGTGTCTACACCCCATAACAAAATGGAGTTCTCGAACGAAAACATCGACATATTTTAAATGTTGTTCGTTCTCTCATGTTTCAATCAAATGTACCACTTGAATTTTTTTTTGGGGGGGGGGGGGGGGGGGTTGTGTTTTAGCAGCCGTTTATTTAATAAACCGCATTCCAACTCCTTCACTATCAAATAAATCTCTATTTGAGGTCTTATATAATCGTTCCCCGTCACTCACTCACTTGTGTGTTTTTGGTTGTGCATGTTATGTAACTAATGTTCATCCTAAACATAAATTTGATCCTCGTGCATCCATTTGTGTTTTTTGGGTTATCCACATGGAAAAAAAAGCTACAAAGTTCTTGATTTACATACACATAAAGTTTTCATAAGTCGTGATGTCCATTTTAAGGAAAATTTATTTCCCTTCCACCATACCTCGACCTCGTCTTTTCCGAACCAATCATCCTCATCATCTTTCAATCAATCACATAACTCCTCATTAGTTTCATTTCCCAATACTACATCCTATGACTCAGAACCTCAACGTTTATCTCTTTCGTCTCCATCCAATCCCATAAATCTCACACATTTAACCTTTATCTCTCCTACATTCCCAGAATCAACTTTAAGTTCATCACCCTCACTTTTAACTCCGTCATCACCACCAGCTCCACCAACACCTTCCGCTTCACCATCACCCACAACCACACCTACTCAAATGCCTAATGATATCCCGATTCGTCATTCCACTCGCCACATCAATCCACCTCCATGGCACAAAGACTACGACATGTCTACCGAGATCAATCAATCTTCAACGCAATCAAGTTCTCGTCAATCTACAAGGTATCCCCTCTCTTCTCATACTTCTGTTTTACGTTTTTCCCCTAACCATCACGCTTTCTTAGCTTTGCTATCAGCACAAACAGAGCCTTCATCTTTTGAAAATGCAAATCGTGATCCACTCTAGCGCCAAGCCATGTCCATTGAACTTAAGGCTCTAGAACATAACAACACTTGGCAGTTGGTTCTCCTTCCTCTGGGACACAAGCCTATCGGATGTCGCTGGGTTTATAAGATCAAATATAAATCTGTGGAACCATTGAGCGATATAAAGCTCGTTTAGTGGTAAAGGACTACACAGGTTGAAGGTATTGACTATCAAGAGACCTTCTCTCCAACTGCTAAACTCACCACTCTTCGATGTTTCTTAACTGTTGCAGCTTCCAGAAGTTGGTATATTCATCAACTTGATGTGCATAATGCCTTTCTTCATGGAAATCTAGATGAGGAGGTATATATTTTTGCACCTCCTCGTCTCCGCGGACAGGGGGAGAATTTGGTTTGTTGGCTTCGCAAATCTATCTACGGTTTAAAACAAGCATCTCGAAATTGGTTCTCTACCTTTTTCAACTACTGTCAAAACCGCAGGTTACATACAGTCAAAAACGGATTTATCATTTTTTACTAAATCTCAAGGTAACAAGTTCACTGCTATTCTCATATATATTGATGATATCCTACTGACTGGAAATGACTTACATGAAATCAAATTGCTGAAGAATTATTTACTCCAACATTTTCACATTAAAGATCTCGGCGAGTGAAAATATTTTCTAGGTATTGAATTTTCTCGAATTAAAAGAGGAATCTTTATATCTCAAAGGAAATATGCATTAGATATTTTACAAGACACAGGATTGTCAGGAGTAAAACCCAATAAATTCCCAATGGAGCAGAATTTGAAATTAACTGATGAAGACGATGAGCTACTTCATGATTCGACTAGATATTGGAGACTTGTTGGCAGGTTAATATATTTGACAGTAACCGGGCCTGATATCGTATGTTCAGTGCGTACACTAAGCCAGTTTATGAGAGCACCTAGGAAGCCACACTAGGAAGCAGCGTTAAGAGTTCTCCGTTACATCAAGAAATCACATGGTTAAGGTTTTTTTTTCATCAGAAAACAATCTGACACTCAGTGCCTTTTGTGATTCAGATTGGGGTGGATGTCGTATGTCAAGTCGATCTGTTATTGGTTATTGTGTTTTTCTTGGCTCATCACTCATATCATGGAAATCAAAGAAACAGACTAATGTTTCACGATCATCTGTAGAAGCAGAGTATAAAGCAACGGCGAATACTTGTTTGGAATTAACCTGGTTGAGCTACATACTTAAAGATACGAAGGTCGACTTGGATAAACCGGCATCATTGTTTTGTGATAATCAAGCGGCTTTACATATTGCGGCTAATCCAGTTTTTCACGAGCGTACTAAGCATATTAAGATTGATTTTCATATAATTCGAGAAAAGCTTCAGGCTGGGATAATTCGTCCATGTTATATTTCCACAAAAATGCAATTGGCTGATATATTTACTAAAGCGCTCGAGAAAGATCAATTTTATTTTTTGTGCAACAAGTTGGGAGTCATTGATTTACACTCTCCAGCTTGAGGGGAGTATTAAAGTATATTTTCTTATTTATTATAAAGTAACCGTAGAATAAAGGTAGATGAATGGTTGCACTAATTTAGGCATTAATATAATTAGTTTGACTCTACTAATTATAGTCATAATTAGGTCTGACTGTATTGATTATAATCATAACTAGGATTGACTATATTGATTATAGTCAAAATTAAAGTTTGACTGTATTGATTATAATCATAACTAGGATTGACTATATTGATTATAGTCAAAATTAGATCTAGCTACCGTCTCTACATATAAGCCGTCTTTTTATTGAAATAAAACGTATCATTTTTCACTTTTTACAACTTTTCACTTTTGTGACAAAATAATGTTCAACTTTGTGCTTTTGTTCAGTTTTTCTAGTGTATTGTATGAATTAGTCTTTATCGGAATGAGTACTTTTGTTGGTTTCAATGTGGATTTTACTTTGATTTCAACTTAGCGTTTTGTCCGTTTGGATTTCGCAGTTTCTGATTTTGTCGAAATTATTATTGTAATCTTTGATAATGAAGCTAATTATTATTATTTTTCTTGTGGATTAGAGTTTGTGTAATTTTTTGTTTGTAATCCCAAGTTTATTACTTTTATAAGACTAATTTATACCATTTAAGATTAGTGTTAAAAGTTGGAACAATTAAGTTGTAGGTCACTCTATTCATTTAGTGTTTGATGTCAGGTCTCAGCTTAGGTTCAATGTTTAAATTTACCTAATTTCTATATTGTGGAAGTCTTTGGTGAATCCTAAAGCTATTCTGAATGCTGAGTTTCTTCTAAGAATTTGGATCCTTGGTATCTTAGTGCTCTGAGTTTGTAGTTGATTGCAATTTGTGCTATTGTAGAGGTTGAGTGCTCAAAAACAACACTACACACTTGGTTACGTGGAAGAAATAATGTTTGTCAGTGTCCGGATCTTGTATGTTTTCTATTAGCAGTTTGTGTAATTTGATTGACCGTGGTAGATGAACTTTTGTGGCAATGGGAAGGAGTTGCGAGAGCCAACTCATCAGCTTCCAGAACAGCATACGGTACCAGGGCTTGTCAATAAGGTACAAGAATTCGACGAGGAAAACCTTGTTACTAAAATTTCCACTGATGTAAAAGATGGGTTGTGCTTGCCGCAGCAGCCGCCTCAAGGCCAAGGACCAACAGGAGTTTGTTGGGACCAGTTTCTCCATAAGGGCTCTTCTTATGGAGAATGATGTTTCTACTTGGCATGTTGTCACTGCACCGCTTCGCAACTGTAGTTATGAAGGTTAGAGTCAGTTTCTGTGACATTGAATGCATTTAAGATAATTAAACTAGAACATGCTAGTAAAAGGTGAAAATTTTGACGGACTCCAACATTTCTTAGAATTTGTTATCATCCATATATAAAAAAGGGCTGCGAAAATTCTGTGTAATCATTATGAAGCTTTATGTAGAAGTGCTGTACTCAATTCTGCCAGTCGTTTCCTACATAATTGAGGAACATGTAGCATCGAGCTGCATTTTGCTCTCATGTAAAAAGTAGCTGATGTATGCAGAGAGTTGCCAGACGCAATTTACCAGATGCTATGGTGTCGAATAATGAAACTATTAATTATACTCTTGTGCCAAAATACTGTCTCCGTGATTGAAAATTTTATTATCTTGCGTATAATGTCAACGAAAATAAATTAGCTAATTTATTTTCCTCAAAGATTTAGCTAATATATTGGAGAATAATATCTAGGGCCAGGCTAGAAATGTTACACATTTTGATAGATCTCTCACCCTACTCCCTTATTTTTTCAAACTGAAAGTTGAAATTCCAAAATTGCCCTTCCTCTCTCTAGATTTTGACATTTATGTCATTTAGTCTCCAAATCGGCCGAAACACTTAAATCTATCCGATATTACACTAGATCTACAACTTTGTAGTAACATCTACTAATCTAAACCCATTAATTCGAAAAAATTAGCGTTTTTTACCCAAACCCATCAAACCCACTTCGAAAAATCTTGAATCGGAGTATCTATGGACAACGAAGAGATGGGCATTTCTCTGGAAGACTTACTGAACGAGGAGGAAGCTTACCGGATGGAGGTAAGGACCGAAATTAAGTTTTTATGATTTCAGGGCTGTAGCACGCTGTTCGTGCGATGAACAGCATCGTCATCGCACGAACAGCGGGCGACGGCTCTAAAGCTCCGTCGCAGGCCCAAAATGCGACGGGCCCAAAAGACCGTCTCATTTAAGGCCTGCGACGCTAGGCCAATAATATGGCTCATATTTTGTAGCCAGAGAGCCTCTGTCGCAGGCCCAAAATGAGACGCTCTTTTGGGCCCGTCTCATTTTGGGCCTGCGACGAGACTTGAGACATGTCTCATTTTGGGCCTGCTACTGCAACTTGTATATATAAACTCATACATTTCGATTGTATATTTTGCAGGAGGAACCTGTCCAGCCTCCATTTATGGATGCCGATTACAGTAAAATATTCAACACGGATAGATTATTCACTAAAGACGAATTAGATGCTTTCGTGGAGATTGAATCAAAGAAGATCAAGTTTGTCACAATAAGAAAACTGTACGATAGTGGGAAATGGGGAAGGACTCCTAGGTTAGAGTACGTTTGCGAGCGATACGGTGTATACGTATCAAATGCAAAGCCGGACACTTTGAAAAAGAGGAAGACATCGACGAAAAAATGTAATTGTCCGTTTGCGCTAAAAGGTCATCCGATCGACGTACTAGCCATGAAATGGCGTTTGGAGGTGATAAACGGTACTCACAATCATGAACCCTACGTTCGCCTAGACGGTCATTCCCGCGCTTGGAGGCTAAAACTGGACGAAGAGGAACTAGTTCATAGTTTGTCTCACCTAGGTTCGCGCCCTAGGGAGATATACAGTGGTTTGAAGCACCAATATCCGGAAAACATTTCGAACATGCGTGCAATCTACAATGTCCCCCAAAAACATCGGGACGCTGAACACGGGGGACAAACCCAAATGCAATATCTATTGACGAAGTTGAAGGAGAATGGATACTCGACGTGGGAGCGTTTGAAAGATGATACAAAGGTGATCACTGACTTTTTCTTCGCACATCCTACTAGCATAGACTTATTACGTACATTCCCGAACGTGTTATTCATGGATTGTACGTACAAGACGACTAGGTATAAGATGCCGTTGTTAGAGGTTGTCGGTTTTAAGTCCACTTCCATCACATTTACCGTTGCGTACGTGTTTATGAGCGGAGAGAAGATTGGAAACTACGTATGGGCTTTGGAAACTCTTCGTGGTTTGATGATGGATAGCGTTTGCGCATTTCCATCCATTATTGTTACCGATCGGGAGTTAGCTCTCATGCGTGCGGTTGATAGAATTTTTCCCGGAACGCACCATTTGTTATGCACGTGGCACATTAGAAAGAACATCCTTGGGGCGGTTCAGAAGATATTGCACGATGATGCGGTAGCGAAACAATTTGTTGAATTTTACGGCTACGTTGCGGAGGCGAACACGTTTGAGAGTTACCAAAAGAATCTGGATACACTTAAGGAGATGTTCGCATCTAAACCGGAGTGCTTTGCGTACGTTATGGACTCGTGGATAACAAAATATGCTGACAAGTTCCTTGCGTACAAAACGAACACGATTAAGCATTATGGCCAAACAACTACAAATAGGTTAGTCCTTCTATCCTACTTTTCGTTGAGTTATTTTATTAAAGTTCAAGTATGTTGATAATTTATTACTTGTACTATGTAGGGCGGAGGGTGCACACTCGTCCCTAAAAAAATATCTTGGGACGAATCAATGCAACTTTGAGACTTTTTGGGAAAAAGTTCATAACTTGTTAACGAAGCAGCATGCGGGTATCGTCGAATCATTCGAGCGAAGTAAGTTTAGATCAATTCCCGGCTTCGATGGTGTTTTGACCAAAAATCTTAAAGGTCATGTGTCACATGCGGGGCTAAAGATACTGACGGTTGCTATTGTACGTGCTCGGAATATAGGAGTAGATCGGGTGGCATGTGGAGGTTGTTTCCTTAGGAAAACTCATGGTTTACCTTGTGCATGTGAAATTGCCTTTATAGCTAGAGAAGGTAGGTGCATCCCTTTAGAAGATGTGGATATTTTTTGGAAAAGATTAGATATTGTGCACATGGATCCTACCTCTCGCGAAGAGGAATTGCAAAAAAAGATTTCCTTAATTGACAACTCCATTCGTAGTTTCCGCCCCGACCAACAAGACCACATTATCAATAAAGTAATGCAAATTTTGATGCCCGAGACAAGTCATATTCAAGATCCTAAAGAAGTGGTTAGAGCTAAGGGTAGACCAAAGGGAGGCGTTGATAAATCGACTAAACGGAACCCTAGTTCGTGGGAATATCCCATTGAACAAACCGCTAGTGCTAGTACTCCGGCTAACTCGGTAGGTAGTACACCCGTAAACACGTTAGGGAGCACGGCCGCATCCAAAGTGGCTCCCATCGTACCACCCAAACCTCCATTAGCAAAAAAGAAGGTTGGAAGGCCTAAGAAAATTGTTAAGGATGGGAAGTTAACATTGTATCCGGATTGCATCCCGACCTTTCTACACACTTACATTTCAAAGTTAGTTGACGTTCTTCCGGACGGACAATGCGGATATCGTTCCGTAGCGCATTCAATATACAACGACGAAGATAAATGGGAGGATGTTAGACGCGAGTTGTTGAAGGAGTTGCGGGACAACCGTGCATGTTGGTTGGATGTATATGGTTCGGAGAAGGTGTTTGACGATTTGATACAAAGGTTAGATTACTTCAAGCCGAATCCTAGTAGCCACTATTGGATGACATTTCCGGACATTGGACTGGTCATCGCGACAAGGTATCAATGCATGGTATACCATGTATCGCTCGCAGCCTCGTTAACGTATCTACCAATACGTGGAAAGCCACCCGTCAACAATTCGACGATCATAGAAGTTGGGATAGCTTTCGTGCATGGATGTCACTTTGTTAATGTAAGTATATTTCGTTTCCAATCAAAATTTCTTACGCTATCACTACTAATGCATTCGTTTATTTTATTTCCTTGTAGATTACTACTCCACCCGATGGACCGTTGCCTCCATTATACCCGTGTTGGACCGCTTACGCAACGGAAGAAGCGAATCAATGGGCGCATCCATACTACCGGCGGTTGAACAAATTTACACAGATAATGCCCGCAAGGAAAATCAACTTGAACGAAAAACCCCATGTCACAGATTTGACTAGAGACGAGGACGTTTCTAATGTTTGAAATGTTTTTGTGCGACATTTGTAGTTTAAATTAGTTAGTTTTCATAACATCTACTGTAACATATGTACTTTTTCCGTACTCTGGATGTACTTTTGATGTACTTTTGATGTAATTTTGATGTAATTTTGATGTAAGTATGATATAATGTAGTTTACGGTGTTTGTCGCTTTCATACAAATGTGTTTGACGATTTTAAGTTTAACGTAAGTTTCATTAGAAACACATATCACATATCCAATGTCAAAATTTGGCATGAATTCTCAAAAATAAATCATTTGTCGCAGGCCTAAAATGAGACGCCCTTTGGGCATGGTCTCATTTTGGGCCTGCGACGGCAGGCTAAATATTTGGCCCACAATTTTCGGACAGAAAGCAGTTGTCGCAGGCCCAAAATGCGACGCCTTTTGGGCCTGGTCGCATTTTGGGCCTGCGACGGCAGGCCAAATATTTGGCCCATATTTTGAGACAGAAAGCTTCGGTCGCAGGCCCAAAATGAGATGCCTTATGGGCCTGCGACGCTAGGCCAGATTTTTTGCCTATTTTTTCGGACACATAATAGTCCTAGTTTATCATTTTGGATATTTGTTGGAATAAAATACCACTATATGGGATAAAACAACAAGTACATTTTGAAGAAATTCAGGAAAACAACTAGTACATTATGAAGAAATAGAAGAAAACAACAAGTACACTTGAAGTGGTTACAAGAAGAGGAAATCATTAAGTTATGACTTTTAACTTAACGAAACATAAGAAAATAATTAAAAACCGAAATGGCAACAACCAAATGCTCAATCATCGAAGTCATATCCCAAGTTATCGTCAGAATGAACCCCCTCCTCCCTTTCCGGAATCCTATCCTGAAGATACACAACCATATCCCTACTGATGTAGTCTACCACTGTCATGTTGAAGACGGCGGCCGCTTCTTGCTTAATTTTATACGGCTGAAACAACAAACGCTGGAGCGGTTGGCAAAAAATATACCTCTGCTTGATTTGCTCACGGTTGCGCACGAGGAGCCCTTCTGTTTGTAAACGGCTGTAGTCGTAGTACATCTTACAAAGCACCCGATCAAAAAAAGCATCACTAGTATCTTCCCCCATCTCTCGTCGGGCAATCCTCGCCGCCAGAAGCAAATGGTAGTCTTCATGGGGAGTAAACTCCATTTGTTGAACTTTCTAAGTTTGAGAATATTATATGAATGTAAACGGATTTGTAGTCCCTTTATATAGTGAAGTGAATTTAGGTGGGACTTTATTTTAGATAATGAGAGGGAGTTTAGAATTTAGAAAATGGGAGGGAGTTTTGAATTTTTAGAATGAGCGGGATTTTTTGAATTTCCAAGAACGAGAGGGAGTTTTTGAATTTTGAAAATGAGAGGGAATTTTGATATTTTAAAATGAGCGGGATTATTAGAATGTTCGAGAACGAGAGAGATTTTTTGAATTTTGAAAATGGGTGGGAGTTTTGATATTTTAGAATGAGCGGGATTTGTTAGAATGTTTGAGAATGAGAGGGAGTTTTCGGGTCCGTCTATAAATAGAAGCTTCATGCACATTGAGACTTCATCATTAGTTGATAAATCTAGCTGAAAAATGGGTTCATGGACTGAGTTGGAAGATCAGTATCTGATGAGGGCATCAGTTGAAGTTGGTAATATGCACATTCCAGAGGGTGGTAAAAGGTACTGCGAGGCATTAGTATGCCAGATGTATTTCTGTGAGTTGCTGTTTAAGTATCAGTGTGTTTCATTTTAATTTTGAGTGTGTATTTCTGTTTCATTATAATTTTGAGTGTGTATATCATTCGAAAGTAATCAAACTGATGAACAGATTACAATAAATTAAAAGCAGTCATACAATTAACCGATTACAAAAATTAAAAGCAGTCATACAATTTACCGATTACAAAAATATAGTGTTGATGTCCAAAAAGCTAACAAAGTTATTCTGAGAATAATAATCAATGCCGTCGGTACCTCTCGGCGATCCTACACATCATGAGGGCGGACTCTAGAAGATCAGGGTGATCCAAAGTAGGTAGCGTAGGAGCAAACCCAGCAATCTGCTCGTATCCTGAATAATCAGCACCACCCTACGGCTCCACCCGAGGACCTCTCTCCGGCGCAGGACGACTGACGATGTACCATAGCCTCTTCCTCGCCCAAATGTAGTACATCGGGTCAGCACTCGGTCCACTACCACGGTACGCCGTGCTAAAAGGAGTGAACACGTGGCTTTCCCAATTCTGCCACAAGTGATCGTCCCACTTTAAGTCTGTGACCCACTTCTTCCCTACTTTTTTCGACTTAGGAGGGCGTATATCCTTAGGAATCAGCTGTACATACCCCATCTGTCGAATGACACGGTCTGGGTAGTACGCCGCAACCACGTCGAACGAAGCAAGGTTCAACTCAACATAAGTCACCTGCTGGAACGGAAAAGGGTCCCGTAAATGTATGAACGGGAGGAACATGACCTGTAAATAATATAATTTAGCCCATTTATATTAGTAAAAGTACTCATAATTAAAATAATTAAAATGAACGAATATGACTTACATCTGCCTCGGTGCAAGTCGCCAGTACGTGTCTCATCTGCATGCGCACCTCATGGGAGACACCAATCTTCCGCGGCGCATGTCGGCACATATGGGGCATGGATACGTCGTAATCCGGAAAAAGTGGAGCTCGAAGCTGAACAAAGTGTGCAAAAATCCACGACTCGAGCAACGCTAGAAACCCGCAAATGCCTCTCGTACCATGGAGAGATCCCTGACTAAGGGCGTGGTACAGCTGCGCTAAAACCAACTGGCCCCAGTTGTACATATGCAAACTCTGGTACTGGTTCACGAACTGGAGGTAATCTAATGGAATGCTGTTCCCGGTTTTGTTCGCGCATATAGTGGTACCTAACAAATATAGTATGTAGGCACGGGTGGCATGATCTACCTGGTCATCACTGATCCTCCTATCACTATACTGAGGACTACTAAAAGTACTCCGCAACCACCCTAGGTTCACACTACCAGCATTCCTAAGGTTTTTACTCAGCTCCGATTGTCGCACACCTAGCATGGCAGCATAAGTAGAAAGCCTCTCAACGTCAGAGTCAAAGGGTATAGCTGTGAAGGACCTACCTAAAACCGGTAGTCCAGTGATGACGTGGACATCGTCCAAGGTGACTGTCATCTCCCCCAACGAGAAATGGAAAGAAGAAGTCTCCTCATGCCACCGCTCTAAGAATGCCTCCACCAAATAGAGGTTCGTATGCCAGCGGGTGAGTGCATCGACGAGTGGACCGAATATAGTCTCCATCACCCTAGCCCGTACCCTGCTCTGCTTTGTAATGTCCCATCTCCGGAGATTGTCATACATAGCGAAGCATCGGAGAGTGACCCTATCCTGCAATATGTATAAAATATGTAAATTCGTAAAACAATAATAATTAAAAACATGTGTATCGAACACGTAAGAAAATTATAAAACATTATAAAGGTGTAACACTTACATCTCCGTGATAGACGCTATAAGCCTCGTGCATGGGATAATAAATATTGTATATCAACGATTTAGTTAATATATTGTAGAATAATATTTATTATATATTTAATCGTGTAAATAAATCTACGACAATATATATTATAATATTAATGTAACAATTGTAAACTATTATAAAATGAGAACCAGAACAAGAAATAAGACATTTTTTTCAGAAATAAAATACCGCGGAATTGATTTTTTTTTCTCCTAGAGTAGGAATTGATTTTTTTTCTCTCCTAAAGTATTATTTGGGCGGTGAGATTTCATTTCTATCTTTTGGAAAATATTTTGGGGATTTTAGTTTCAGATTTTTTTTTCTTTTCTTTCGTGGAATATTTGGGTGGTGAGATTTTCTTTCTTTCTTTGGAGAATTTGAGGATTTTAGTTTTTTTTATTTTTTTTCTCGTGGATTTTTTTTTTCTTGGCTATAACATGTCTGTGGATAAATTCGACTCGTTTCATATTGAATTTAAAGGAAAAAATTATTCTGCTTCAGAATTTAAATTTCAATTCTATGTGAAAGGAAAAGAATTGTGGGGTTATATAGATGGAAGTGATCACGCACCTCTGGATGCTAGTGTTTTGTCTAAGTGGGAAATAAATTATGTTTGAGTAATGACTTGAATTCTTTGTTCACTTGAAACTCATCTTGTTATTACCTTGAAACCCTATAAAACTGTTGTAGGTATGTAGAATTATATTAAGACAATTTATAATCAAGACAACTCTGCTACAAGATTTCAATTGGAGTATAAGATTACTAATTATACTTAATTAAGTCTCTTAATTGAATCATATTTTTTTTTGTTTTTTAAAACCTTTGGGATGATTGTACAGATATTATTTATGTTGATATTTTTGTTGCAACTCTTTCAGCTATCCAAACACTGCATGCAGCCGGCAAACGAGATCAGTTCTTGATGAAGTTACGACCGGAAATTGAAATTGCACACTCTAATTTAATGAATCGACATCTCGTACCATCTCTGGATGTATTTTCAGGTGAACTTCTTTGTGAGAAGCGGCGAATGATAACTCAGACATCTATTGAACATCAAGCTAATAGTAGTACAATGTTCAATAGATACATGAGTTATCATTCGTTGCTCCTCACGCAGAAGTTCACCTAAACATGTATCCAGAGATGGTACGAGATGTCGATTCATTAGATTAGAGCGTGCAATTTCAAAATCTGGTTGTAGATTCATTAAGAACTGATCTTGTCTGCTAGTTGCATTCATTTTCTGGATAGTTGAAAAAAATGCAACAGAAGTATCAACATAAATATTATCGGCATAATCATCCAAAGGTTTTGAAAACTAGAACTATATGATTCAAATAACAAACTTCCTTGAGCATAATTAGTACTCCAATTGAAATCTCCTAGCAGAGTTGTCTTGATTATAAATTGTTTTAAGATAATTCCACGTACCAACAACGGTTTTATAGGTTTCATGGTAGGAAAAAGATGAGGTTCAAGCGAACTACGAACCTAATTCATAATTGTAGCATCTTTTATTTCCCATTTCGACAAAACACTAACATTTAGAGGTGCGAGATCACTTCCATCAATATGACCCCACAATTCTTTTCCTTTCACATACAATTGAAATTGAAATTCTCAACCAGTTGAATTTATACAGTAATAAAAATAAATCCACGAAAATAAAAATCTAAAATAAAAATATCTCTAAATTTTTTGAAAAACCACGAAAAAAAGGAAAAAAAAAAATCTCAAACTAAAATTCTCACATACTTTCCAAAAGAAAGAAATAAAAATTTACCACCCAAATATTCCATGAAAAAAAAGTTGAAACTAAAATCTTCAATTACTCTCGAAAAGAAAGAAATAAAATCTCACCAGTAAGAAAGAACTTACCTTCAAAAGCGAAAGAATATTTTATTTCTGAAAAGTTTCTTTTTTCCGTTTTCTTTTATAATCTTTAATAACTTTTACAATATCTAATTAATTATATATATATATATATATATCGGAAGAAACCCACAGCCGCTACTAATGAGTGCGCACAGGTTAAACCCTCAGTCCAGACTCAGTGTCTTACTCAACCAACTCGGCTACCTTGACAATATTTATCCTACAATATATTTACTACTACTTTGACAATAAATACTACCGCCTTTATATTATCTCACTTATTATAATATTTATCCTGCAATATATTTACTACTACTTTGGCACTAAATTTAATTGGAGTATAATAATAATGTATTCTTATATGGCAGAGCTCATGGACAAAAGAAGCCATAGAATTCGAAAGCCCACCACTAGTATCTCTTTCCGATTCTGAGTGTCCCGATAGCACTTGCGCCCAAGTGATCCACTCCGATGGTGAAATTGCTGAAAGGAAAATAGTTGCAGCACCAGCAACAAAGGAACAGGATGAACACCTTGGTATTGATAATTCTACTTGATAAAAAATAGTTATCTTAGATGCTCTTTAGCATATTACTATGTGGCATATCTTGTTCCTTATTTATATATACTTTCCTATGTTGTAGAACATATTGCGTTTGTTATACTGCCATGAAGTCCTGTCGTAGGTGAAGCCTTGAAAGTTGGTTTGGCTAGACGTGACCAGAGTATAAAGAAACTACGCCAATTCCGAGGACGACTTATGCGCCAAAACAAACGAATCAAAATATTAGCAAAGCAGTAGACAACGAACCAAACCCTTGTTCTGACACATTACAACACATTTAGTTTGTTCGTACGGTCTCCAACAGACTAGCTCGTTTAGCATGTCACCGTCTTCCGAGTAGGAGATTGTCCGTCCATTGAAAAAAAAAACGCTGCCCAAACAGTGGGGTGATTCGAAACCTATGTTTCCTACATAGATTTATAACGGTCGTTGAACTTAGATGTTCATGAAAAGTTTCATCTTTTTCTTTTTATAAAAGTGCTTACAAGGATTAGCTATGTGTCTATTTAGATTTGGATAATCAAGGCTGTCCTGTACCACAGACCAAACATGTTAACTTTTCTCCAGAATGCAACTTGGTAGACGAATGAAGGTAAAACCGGAATCATTTCACTGTATTGAGCACGTAGCAGATCAGCATGAAGTTTTATTTTCTTAGTAATGAGACATGTATATTTCACATAACGATGCAGGGAATTTTTGTAGATTTCCGGATATGCTATGAAGTTTTGTTAAACATTTCAAAGTGAAATCATTTTGAGATTTTCTAAAAATTTCCAATCGGATAAAAACAGGAAGTTTTTCAACTGAATTATGAGAATAAAATTAAGGGCACGGCTAAAACGAGACCCCTATTTTTATAATGTGAATTTAATTTTGGATTTTTTGTGAATTTGAAATTACCAAAATACCTCCACATATAAAAACCATTAATTTTTCCAACTACTCATTTTCTTTTTCTCCTCCTCTCTTTCCCTACCACTTCCCTTTCCGAAATTCAAAAAAAAACACAGAATCTAACAATCCCGAACTCCCACCCAAACATTTAATGAACCTTAATTATTAAGAGTAAAAACCCAACTACTCAAAGGATGGATTTAAGTGACTATAACGACGATTGGAGTTGCAATGTTGATGATTTCCTTTCGGATGAGGAGCCGTTTACTGACCATATGGAGAGTATCCTTGAGGTAAATTTTTAATTTTTTCTTTACAAAACAAATATTCGCACGAAATCGTGCTTTGGATTGTACACTTCCACGCAAGAACACGCGTGGAAGATGCACAACCTTCGCACAATCATGGGAGATTGTGCAAAATATTCGCATGATTGTGTGAAGATTTACCAAAATATCTGCATGATCATGCGAAGATTTGACCTGTCTTGGTTTATATGCCAGTTTTTTTGTTGAAAATTGCGTTTGACTTCATTATTTGAAGTGTGAATACATGTTTACAATCGATGGAGTTATTTTTGTTGTTGGCTACATGAAATAATTGTGATTTTGTGTTAGTAAAATGATTTTTGTTTGTGTAGGAACTGGCGCAAGCACCATGTAACATGACCGATTATAGCCAAATTTTTACCATGGATAATTTCTACACCAAGGCGGAATTGATCGTATGGGTTGATAAGGAAAGAAAGAGTATAGGATTCATTGTTGTGGTTGATAAAGATGACGATGGTAGTAAAAACGGTAAAACACCGCGGCTATATTTCAAGTGCGAGAGGCACGGTGTTTACAAGCCGAGACCGAAACCGGGGATTGTGAAGAAGCGACGAGATTGTTCATCCAAAAAATGCGGATGTCCGTTCATGCTTAGGGGCAATCCGGTGTTAGAAGTACCCGGTTATTGGAAATTGGTAGTTAGAAATGGAAAACACAACCACCAACCCTTCTTGCACTTGGATGATCATTCACGAGTCGCGAGGTTAAAAGCGGAAGAGGAGGAGTATGTTCGTAAACTCACAACAATCAGTTCTCGGCCAAGAGATATATACTGTGGATTGAAGTTAAAAGATTCGAAAAATGTATCTAGTATGCGTACCATCTACAACATGCGGCACAAGCACCAATTAGTTGATAAAGCGGGAAAATCCCAAATGCAATACTTGTTCGGTAAGTTGAAGGAGCACGAGTACTATGTTTGGGAGCGCACAAACAAAGAAACTGATGAGATCCTTGAATTGTTTTTCGCACATCCCACAAGCATCGATTTGTTGTGCACTTTTTCTCAAGTGCTTATAATGGATAGCACGTACAAGACTACAAGGTATAAAATGCTTTTACTATAAATAGTTGGCCAAACTTCGACGAAAAAGACCTTTTGTATAGCTTTTGTTTTAATGAGCTCGGAGAAAGAAGAGAACTACACATGGGCAATGAGCGTTCTAAGAAGAGTGATGGTGAACAACATGTGCGCATTACCAAATATTATCGTCACGGATAGGGAGTTGGCTTAATGAACGTTATCGATGAGGTATTTCCGGATGCAAGTCATATGTTATGCACTTGGCATATAAATAGGAACATTAGCTCATACTCTAAGAAAGTTTTGCCCAAAGCGGACATGGGTGAGGAGTTCTTAGAATTTTATGTCGCGGTTCAACATTCGGCGACGATCGAAAAGTATAACAAAAACCTCGCCGAGTTGCACCAAGCCTACGCATATTGGCCAATATGGTACAGCCAAAGAAGTGCAACAAGTAACCCCTGGTAGCTCTGGCGAACATCCGCATCAGTAATATCATCGTCGTAATACTGATGACTGCAGAATCTCCTCTTCAGCCATGCAAGGCGAACATGCCTCTTACCACCACCTTTGTTCTCCTTAATCTCTGCCTCAAGCTCCTTAACGCTGCACCCAAGTAAGAGAGTGTATGCCGCGTTACGCTCATCAACAGTAAGGTACTCATATACCTCACAGTTGACACCCACAACTGATAGCCCTTTGATCATGTGGACATCATCGAGGGTGACGGTCATCTCCCTGAAAGAGAAATGAACGTGTTCGTCTCGGGATGCCATCTCTCCAAAACTTCCTCTATAAGATGAACATTTGTATACCATCGATCCAGGGCGTCAACAATGGGCCCGAAACATGTGGCCATAACGTGCTCATGTACCTGTGTCTGGCGGACTTTTAAGTCCCAACCACGATGAGTCTGGTACATAGCATAACATCGCAATTGTACCCTAGGCTGCATAAAAAATACAATATATATAAACATATATGCAATCTAACATTTAAGATAAACCAATAACCAACATGTTCAATATATGCAATATAACAACTAAGATAAACCAATAACTTAAATCACAAGTATAACATATAAGATACACCAATAACGAATAAATCGAATAATAAATAAAACATATAAGATAAACCAATAACGAATAAATTTAATAACATATAAATTCATTCTAACCTAAACTAATACATTTTATAAGAGATAAAAGTTATAACACAAACCAATAACCAATCTGATAGTGTTATAACCAATCCAATAACCAATCGAATGCAATAGACAGTGTTATAACCAATCCAATAACCAATCCAATGCAAAAGAAAATAAACCTATAACTATAGCACATACCACATTGCGTCTAATAATAATAAATATAACAAATAAAGTTAACCAAAAAAACTTACATCGCATTTGAAAACACTGTAAGCCTCATGCTCTTTGTAGGCATAGAATGTCGAGTATAGGTCGACCACATGACGGTTATATCTACAGAAGCGTTGGTCCGTAGATAAGCGACGACGAACAGGGACAGAGGCGACCGGTAAGTCCCCTCTAGTACGGTGACGGACGCTCCGAGACGTCTTGCCACGTACAATCTCATCGGTCTCATGACCTGAATCTCGGTCTGTATCCGTCGGTAGGAGAACGTGGGCGTTGAGGCATCTTACACGAGACAAAAGAATTACTTAAACGAATTTTAGATTAAAAACAATGGACAAATGATATAAAATATGTATCATAACACGCGGCAAAGTTCAAATTAATCAAAACTGGGGAAAAAAAGGCTCAATTACGGTCCAACGCACTCAATTGCATGGATTTGGACAGATCCACGCATTTCGGATTTGCCGAATCCACGCAGTGTGGATTTGGTATTTCCTGGCACGATTTTGTGCGAGGAAATACCGGATGCACGCGTGTTCTTGCGTGCATCCGGTATTTCCAAGCACGAAACCGTGCGAGGATATACCCAGACCAGCAGCCTCCTCCGATCTCCAAACCCCACCCTAATCTACTCCAAATCCAAAAAAAACACCCCAAAATGAACCTAATCTCCTAACTAAACACATACATGCAATTATACTTCAACAAAACACCTGCAAATACATAAAAATTCGATTTTTCTACCCGAAACTTAAACTCTAAATATCTCTGAAACAAACCATGGAAATTGAAAAAAAATTACACCAACAAGTAGAGAATGCTTACCTTAACAAGTTCTTGGTGTTGGATTTGAAAAAACGTCGCTTAAAAATTTGAGGGTTTAGAGAGGTTTAGAGTTTGGAAGAGGAGAAAGAGCTAGAATTTTGGGGGTTTTGATATTTATATCAGTGGCAATTTCGTAAATAATTGGGGTCTCGTTATAGCCAAGCCGGATCTCACTATAACCGAGCCTTGTTATAGAAAAAACGGATCTTTAATTAGCCTAGCCCTAAAATTAATCAGTTTGTTTTCAACGGAACCCTTAATATAAGAAGGTTTTCTGTTATGATAAAAAAAAAAACGGTCAAATCTTTTGAGTGATTGAGAAAAACGGTTAAATCTTTTAATTTGTATGGGTTATGCCTTTGATCCAACTAATCATAGTATATTCTATCAAAATTAAGATTTGTTCCATAACCTATTATGGCTATATTGATCGACTAATTAATCGAATTACTTAAATCACCTTTCTGCTTCTGCTTAAAATAATATTGACTTTTATCCTAAATAACACCTCCTTTTTTTTGTGCTATTGCTTTCCTGTGTTCAAAGTATTAGCTCATCTAATCACTAATTTGCGTGTAATACCTTGCATATGCATTAATTAGAGTAGTCATGTCAGGTGAGTTACAACTAAAGAATTTCCGGGGTGAATTGTGGTTATGGTAAAGAGTTTGTATGGATCAATCTGAATTACAATTCAAAATCTTAGTGACAGTCGTTGGTTCACGTAAAAAAAATCGGAGTCGTTATAATGGTATTAAGAAAAGGATATGATGAGCGAATGATCTCTCACAAAAAAGATGTGTCCAACCAAAGAATTTGGGCGGTAGCACTCCAGCAGCAAATCAGCAGCCACCTAATTCTTTAGGTGTCGTCCAACTTAACTTAAATGTCGGACGACATAGTAGCCTCTACCAAATCATATTTTATCTGTAAATAACAAAATTGTTAAAAACTTAAATATTTAACTAGTTTCCTCACAAACAAAACTGTCTATTAAAACACTTGGATTTAAAAATAATATAATACCGTGACATTAAATAATTAATATGTTCCATTTTTCACATATATTTTTTTGAAAAAATTGTTTGTATCTGATCATTATTATGATAATTTTTTTCGTATATTTCATAATATTTTTTCAAACATATACCAATAAAATTTAATATGTACACTATTTTATTTTTATTGATATCTATTCGGAAAACAAGAAGGTATATGAAAAAATTAGTAAAAAAATTGTGATAATGATCCGCTACATCTTTTTTATAGATGGGTATTTGAGCTAAAATGCTAAAACAAAAGTTATACATGGATGGTTTAAATTTTAAAAATGTTAATTTGTCGGAATATAGACGTTTAAATTAGTCGTATGTTAGGAAAAATTCTTTGTTAAGCATTCATTTTTAGTTTTTAAACTTATTTGGTTGGATTTGATTTAAACACATTCCATTGTTGATTTAAAACTCAGTAGTCGTCTAGCTTTAGAGTTCCTAGCGATAGTAGGTGGTTTACTAAGTTGGCATCGAAAATCAATTTTATAAAAGGTAAGAATCACTTGAAATCTATGTATGTTTTCGACTCACTAAGTGTTATCGAAGCTAAAGTCGACTATTTATGTCAACTTTAGTTGTTGATAACAACACTAATGAAGTCGATAATTTACGTTAACTTCAAGTGATGCTTACAGCTTATGAAGTCGACTAACGACGTCGAATTTCGTTGATGCTTACCACTAATGAAGTTGACTACTTCCGTCAACCTCATATGCAATTTTATAAATTTAGTTTGTTATTTTGTCATGTATGTTGGTTTGAAGTGATGGTTATTTATATTATATTTAAATTGGCAATGTGATGCCTCCAAAGAAATTAAAGATAATAGAATCATTAGAGAGTGAGACATCTACAACGAGACAACTAAGGAGGGAAAGGTTTACCGTAAACAAAAAAGATATAAAAGTTTCGCGAATGACGTAAAATGAGAGCATTTTATTATGGAATGAACTTATAGATCTATGTGAGTCATATATTCACGACTATAGTGTTCTAAGTCAATTCTTCGACCCAGATCATTATCTTCTTCAAAATAATTTATTATTAAAAAATATGGAAGAGTAAACTCAATTTGTGTTACTACATACATCCCATAAACCAATGCAAAAGAGGATTCATGCGTTGTTGTCTGGGATGTATTACGGTAAGCTCATAACACTTCTTGTAAATGACTTGACCATTATCTGGTTTTCCTTTCTAAATTTTTCTCAAGCCATCGAGGACGGTTATGTTGATTACTTCTAATTTTATGTTAGCATGATGGTGAAAAGGTGATGAAAAGTAATGTTGAATTCCTCTAAAAGAACAAAATGCTTACACGTCATTGTTTTCAAACTGAGGGCATTATTTGTTTTAATGGTTCTGCAACATGTATTAGAAAGGATGAACTTAATAACAGCTTTGGACCTACTTTCAGATAAAGGCTCTGCTTCCACCCATTTATAAAAATAATCAACACCCATAATAATGGTTTGACGATCTCCATATGTCATCAGTAAATGTCCAATTAAATTCAACCCTTATCTATCGAAAGACAACACCTCACATACTGACTCAAGTGGTATAACTGGCATGTGTATTGCATTTGCAAATCGTTGGCAGAAATCACATCTTTGGGCTAATTCTTTGGCAACTGCCATTATATAAGGCCAATAATACTCAGCCAACAAAACCCTTTGTGTTAATGTTTTATTGTCACAATGTTCAGACTCCACCCCATTGTGCGATTCAGATTACATCATTTATGGTTCATCAGTTCTAAGGCATCTTAATAGCGATCGATTCAGAGACTTCTTATAAAAGATATTCGAGGTGGTTGTGAAACTATGTATTTTAAACCTTAATCTTTTTGCCAATGCTTTATCAATTGGCAGAGTCCCTTTACTTATAAATTCATTAATCTCATACCTCTAATATTTATCTATGCTGGTCAAAATCTAGAATGTATCTTCGGTGCTTAACTTGTGCTCATAACTCGTCATTATCAAAGGGTGCTCTTGTATCAGAATCCATGGATATCCTTTGGTGTACATAATGGTGGCTAATATATCCTTTCTCTCACAAATGGTCTGGTCAAATCCTCAAGAGATGATATATGTTCTTTTATTTTTTTCAAAGGCTTTATCCCACTCCAAATTCCAATTGAACCTGTTTGCGTTTTTTAATACTTGGAAAACTGGTGTACACTTATTGGAAGACCTTGATATAAATCTATTTAAAGTTACTAACCTTCCAATTAAAATATGTATTTCTTTGATGGACTTTGGGGGATCCATAACAATTGAAGTGTTCAACAATACCGGTCGGCTTGAATGATTTTTTCACTTAGAATGTAACCCAAGAAGTTTCCTGACCGTACACCAACTAAACATTTTTGTGGGTTTATTTTAAGTTTATAGCCTTCAGATTAGAAAATATTTTCTCCAGATCGAGAAAATGATCTTCATATCTCATACTATTTACCAAGATATCATCAATATAAACTTTAACATTTCTTTCAATTTGGCTAGCAAAGGCCTGATTCTCCAAGCGTTATAACTAGTCCCATCATTCTTTAAACGAAATGGAATAAATTTGTAGTAGTAGAGGCCCCAACATGTTATAAATCTAGTGTTGTATTGATCCCTTGAATCCATTTGAATCTGATTATACCCTCCATACCATCCATGAATGATAAGAATTTATTACCTGAAGGAGAGTCTATCAATTGGTCAATCGTAAGGACTGGGAATGTATCCTTCGAACAAGCACTATTTAAATCTGTAAAGTTTACACACATGCGCATTTCCCATTTTTATTTTTCATAAGTACCTGGTTTTTTGTCCATAATGGGTATTAAGATTCTCGGATACTCCTTAATTTTGTTAAACAATCCACCTTTGCGACAATTACTTAAGATATTTTAACATAAAAACCTTTTCGTTTGTAGATAATGGGGCATACGTTTGGCCATATCTGTAGTTTATAGAAAATAAAACTCGAAGAGACGACTTTTATATCCTCTGTACTCCATGAAAATATATGCAAATTCTCAGATAAAAAAGGTAATAGTTGTTTATTTATGATTGGTGGTAATCGAGCACCAATCTTCGCAATTTTTTCCATTTAGAAAAATATATACTTCAATATTCTCATCAGGTATTACTAAATTAAGAAACTCTCTCGGATCATCTGCAGTGTCTGACTCCAAAGTGGATTCGAGTAATTACTATTCTTTTTTGGTTTCTGCATTATGGAGTATTTTAGGAGCCAGAACAGTAGTATAACATTCATTAGCCACCTTATGGTTGTTGCGGGAAATCCCAACCTGACCCGTAATAGTAAATTTCAAATACTAATAGACAATTGAGTTAACATCATGCATTCTTGATGACCAGGATCTACCAAAATTAGAATTATACGAAATTGAGCCATGAACGACTAAGAAAAATACTCTAACTATCTTTTTAAAAGGTCATCGGCTATGCAAAGCATCACCTTCGGATTCTCTAATTACATCTGTACTAATTTCTGTAAACCCCATTATTGTCATATTCGACCACAGTATGACATGGTTTTTTTTATTAGCTTGTAACTTAGACATTAGCTAAATATTTTCCGAACTATCTGTGTTAATTGGGATAATTTGGATTTTAGTCCCCTCAATTTCCACTCTAATCACCATAATATTGTCACGTGGCCCAGTGATATCGCTCAAATCATCACTATCAAAAATAATAAACTAAATCAGATCTTGGTAAAGATGGATAGATATTTTTCCTTCTAACTAAGTTACCAAAATCACAACATACCTCTTTCACAAAAAACGCGAAGCCATGATACCGTATTCCCAAAAAAATAGTTAGTGACTAAAAAACTCGCATAAATTCTAAAAAATTTCTACATTTTTAAGTTCATTAATCACCATAATACTAGTTCAATCAGGATTGGGGCCAAGATACCCAGGATCCACATCAAACTCATTATAAGTTCTGGTTATAAACATATCATGTTCCTACTTATGGCCAACTTATATTGCCTCCCTTCAGACTATAGTTTGACCAACTTGCGACCAATCCATTGGTTGTGCTTTGATACAAGTGGTCAATTTTTCATTTTCAATTAAGATTTGGATCTCATGCTTCAACGCAATGCAATACCTTGCATCAAGACCCACATCATTGTGATACTTACAAAACGAGTATTTCGAGTATCCGTCGGACTCTGGATTGGGAGTGGTTTTCTAAAACTGAACACAATTTCTTGTTTTGTCAAAAATCGTAGCAACACTCTCTGTTATCTATACATAGTGATTAGGTCAAAACCATTGATTTTCCTTGGATTTGTACTACTTGAAGAGTTAAAAGATGGTCCGAGGGTGATTTTGCTATGTGAGGATTTGTTGATAGAGGATTTGGGGATAGAGGAATATTTGAGTATCAGATCTAGAGAGAGAAAGTGCTAAAGTAGTAGAGAGAGAAAGTATCGTACTATTCATCTTGGGATTTGTGAAGCGTGTGTGGTCCTTTTATAGTACACTTGCGGACCCCACACGCTTTAATTCGGTTTAATTACATCTTTTGGTCCCCGCTTTCTAGTTTCTTCCTATTCTGGCTATATCTTTACAATCCATACAATTTAGCCCTTATACATTTATTTCTATGCATTTTGGCCCTTATACATTTATTTCTATGCATTTTGGCCCTTATACATTTATTCTTATGCATTTTGGCTCTTATACATTTATTTCTATGCGTTTTGGCCCTTATACATTTATTCCTATGCATTTTGGCCCTTGTCTTTTATTCTTCCTTATCAGTAGCCCCCCAGTCTTAGTAAAAATCGTTTTGCTAAGACTGAATAATTCTCCTAACAGGCCCAAATTTCCTCTTTGAACTTCATAAGCCCTTCGAGGAATTGCTCCACGAGTCCCTTCGACATAAAACCTCTACGAATGATTTGCAAGCCTCTTCGAATTTCTGAAAAGGACTCTTCGAACTTCCGTTATACCGAGTAGCCCCCTCAATCCTTGCAACATTTTAAGCCAAATGGTCGTCGAATAATTACATACTTAGGCGAAAAAAAAGGTGCTAGGATTGATGATGTCATCAATTGATTACATTTCTCAATTGATTTATCGCTCCACCGAAGCAGCCATGTTTTAAGGCTATTTTAACTATCGGGTTGAGAAGTCCTATTTTAGTTGTCTTCTCTGGGAATATTATTTGCATCTTTTGACAAAGAATATTATTTGATCTTAACGAGGTTTTTGCAGAAGATGATGGGCAAAATGATCCTGTGAACCCTCTGTACCAGAAAAAGGGGCCTCCATCTGTAACTCCAATCACTGATGGCTTGGTTACCTCACTGATAAGGCCAAAAGAAACTAATAATCATAAGGGTATCGTCGGGCATACATCACTGGTATCTTCTAATCACAAACTATTGTGTATATGGTATCAGCTGGAATAACCCCACGGCTCCCTTTTGTTTGTAGAGGATCTTCCAGTCCTCAACAATTTTCTAACATCAATCAACGCAAGCTTACCATCACTAGAAGCTGAAACGAGCCACGGAAACTCAAATGCAAGGGAATAAACAGGACCTGAGTGAGGTATCCACGTAGCTATCCGCCTTGTGTTAGCTTTCTTTCCGTGTTTTGTTATCTCAAACATGTGAGTAGCTCCATCTTCCCCTCCAGTAAACAGAAAATCTCCAGTGTGACTCCGTGCCACCGAGTGAGCGTTTCCGACATGTGCACTACGGATTATTGCCATCGGAGAACCTGTCTCGGTATCCCATAAATACACGTCTGATCCTGATGTACTAACAACTGTGGTATCATGCGGAACAAGTCCCCAAACCCAGTCACTATGCCTCAAGACATTTATGCATTTTAGTAAAGTACGATCCCATATCCGAACAGTCATGTCCCAGGAGCCACTATAGATCTTTGTCAAATCCAAAGCAAAACAAGTTATAGGTCCCTCGTGTTCCCAGAGTCGAAACTCAGTGTTCCCTTTCTCAGATCCCTTAGGGTCAAACAAGTGTGGATTACCATCCACTGCTTTCCAGCAATGTATAAAGCCATCAGTACCACCAGCAACCAATAGTTTCCTATCAGCTGCAACGGCCCTGATCGTGCAACCGAGCGGCCGCGATGATGCAATCGACAACCCTTCTACAGCATCCCACATACGAACAACCGAGTCATACCCAGAAGTGAAAATGAGGTTTGCAGAAGCCAAAAGGAAAACAGTCTTAACTGCTTCAGTGTGACCATAAAGAACATCAATGCTGTACCGTCCTAAAAGGATCTTACTCCTAAAATCTCTCTCGACAAACAAATCTTTCCACGATTTCTCCACCGAAGATTGCGGACACTCTGGTCCAGTGGCCAAGGGAAGCCCCCACCTTTGGCAGTAAAAATCCTTCCAAATATGGTGGTCCGAGGCAACCTTATACAGTATCGTGGATACACAAGAGACGATACCGAGTTCTTTAGCATCAAGAGAATTAAGTATCTCAGATATTATCGCCGCGGGAAGATCAGTAATACACAAACTGTAACTACTTAAAATGCCTTCTCCCGTCAGAACTTTCGAATTATCGCAGCTCGAAGTTCCCTTTCTCTCATGACAATCTAAAGTTCTCCTCGAACCCTCAGTGCCTCCAATCCCGGAGTTTGAGTTGGCTGAAACTTGTCCCTGCTCAATCTTCGTGGCAAAATGATTCTCGATAAAATTCTCAACAGTATCGATACCTTCAGTTTCCTCTTGGCATTCAATTTCCATATAATCGTTGGCCTAAACTGTATGGAACGAAAATTAGAGTGGTTCCAAATACTCCTGTCCCAGTAGTTAAACCTGAGGTAGGAACCCACAGGTCGAGGGTTCGAACCTCAGGTGCACACATAATTGCTTCCTTTTTGAGTAGCTCGATAACAACGCCTCCTCGAACTGCCTTCTTCGGCACAACTCGAAACAAACCAAATGCTCACACCTCCACATAAAATCCCAGTGGATAAGAGTTTGTAAACCAAGCCGACGAATTATGCGATCAAAGAAGGGGATTAGAAACATAAAGTAATGCATCCTCCTTCGAGATTCGAGGAGCCCCCCTAACAACGCCTCCTCGAACTGCCTTCTTCGGCACAACTCGAAACAAACCAAATGCTCACACCTCCACATAAAATCCCAGTGGATAAGTGTTTTTAAACCAAGCCGACGAATTATGTGATCAAAGAAGGAGATTGGAGTCACCGGATGGATCAACTTCAACATAAAGTAATGCATCCTCCTTCGAGATTCGAGGAGCCCCCCTAACAACGCCTCCTCGAACTGCCTTCTTCGGCACACCTCGAAACAAACCAAATGTTCACACCTATCAAAGTTGTTTAAAGCAAGAACAGCTGTTAAAGGAGTGAACCCATAGTGTGATATAACCCTAAAAATCCAATCAACAGCCTCTTTTCGAGAAGACCCATCAGAGATAACACAAAGATTAGTCTCTTTCTCTTTCGAAATCAAACAGAACAGGTCGTGTTCTTCCCAAATCAGGTCGTTTTCATGTAAAACTAAAGAAAAATCAGATTTTTCAATTTCGAGGCTCGAATCGTGATGATTCAGTGATATGTCTTCGACGAAACTCTCTTCCTCGCGATAAAGGTCGTCCAGGATCGACGATGGGTTTTGTAAAAGGTGAGTTTCTTCTTCGTGCAAAGCCATGCTTCTGTTGATAAGAAGGTGTTGAATCTGCGAGGAGACTGGTTGTAGTGTGGTGGTGTGTGAGAGAAAAGGATGTGAGAGAGAAAGTTAAGGGTTTTATCTCTGATATTTCTAACGCTTGTCTTTCTCTCTCTTTATACCTCTTCCCTCTTATTTATTCTTCTCTTCGGAACCCACAAAATGCTATCTCGAATATGAATGGCGGATGAAAATTACACAAATGACCTCAACGGATTGAGGAAAAGGTAGGGTTTTGATCAGAGACGCCATCCTTTTAAGGCGATTTTTGTGGATATGTCTCCTCGAATATCCTTGTATGCCCATTTTTGGCCTTCGAAAAATGTGCACTTAGAAAGATTCAACAAGGCCAACTAAGGCCTTCGAATGCCAACTAAGGCCTTCGAATGCCAAAATTTTGTGGTCGTCGAATAATTATGACTCAGACATTTTTAGTAAGTTTTATATGTACAGGAAGGCCTTCGAATTTCAACTTGCTTGGTCTTCGAACAACTATTACTTAGGCAGATTTATCAAGTTTTATATGTGCAACTAGGCCTTCGAACTCCAGCTTATGTGGCCTTCGAATGTGCCATTAGGCCTTCGATTTCCAACTTATGTGGCCTTCGGACAATTTGTAGGGTCTCCGAGAAAAAAGAAAAACAGAAAATAATTGTAAGGAAAAAACATTCTTAATGCATCACTAGGGGTGGCTTCGAGGCACACCTTATAGTGATCTAGAAAATCATTCGAAAGTCCCAAATCATCGTGGCACATCGTCATGTGACCCGAATAATAGTTTGAAAGTCCCAAATCATCGTGGCACACCGTCATGTGACCCGAAGAATAGGTTGAAAGTCCCAAATCATCGTGGCACATCTTAATGTGAATGTGGTTCAGAAAATAGGTCGAAGGACAACAATTCGAGGCACATGTTAATGTGATTCAAAAAATAGTGTGAGGGACAACAATTCGAGGCACATGTTAATGTGACTCAAAAAATAGTGTGAGGGACAACAATTCGAGGCACATGTTAATGTGACTCAAAAAATAGTGTGAGGGACAACAATTCGAGGCACATGTTAATATGACTCAAAAAATAGTGTAAGGAAAAAATTCGAGGCACAAAATATTGTGACCCAAATAATAGTGTAAGGCAAAAGTACGTTCTATTAAGCAGCTCATTGGGACACCTCGTTAAAACCTTCCTGTGCCTATCAGGGTAGGAAAGAGTATGCCTTCACTATGTTTTCGAACTTTGAGATACAAAAAAGGACAACTATTACACTCGAACTAGTTCCTCATTCAAGATAAAATTTTAAGTGTTCAAGTAGTCGCCGGACCCTTTCTCAGATGCCTGAGTTTCCTCCACCAGGATTCTCTTCTCAACCTGATCTAACAAGGCTCCAAAAGTCATCGCCTGACTTTCTGCCACCGTGTCTTTTAACAACCCGGGGAGCAAACCCATCCTGAATGCTGCAAGCGCCACCGAGTCCTTACAGTATTCCATATCCGTTTTGGTCTTGACAAAGCGATTGGTATAATTTTTTAGGCTCTCCCCCACTTTTTGTCGACAGTAGATTATGGTATCTCCGTTGGCCCGGAACTTCTTGCTCCCCACGAAGTGTTGTCTAAAAATATTCCAGAACATGTCAAAATTCTTGATAGAGCCCTGAGGTAGCCTGTTGTACCATTTGGATGCCACTCCTTTGAAGGTTTGAGAGAATGCTCTGCACAAGAGCTTATCATCGTCGTCGAAGTTTATCATAAAGTTCTTAAACTGCTCGATGTGGTTGTCCGGATCCTGAGTCCCGTCAAACTTTTCAAGCTTCGAAATGTCAAAATGCTTTGGGAGATTACCTACTAAGATCTCCGATGATAGAGGAGAGGCTCTCCAGTTATGCCCTGTACGATAAATGTTAGACCTCAAATTATCGTTGTTCGAAAAGTACAGACCCTCCTCGGAGGGCAAAGTGTACTGCTGCTGCCATTCTGAATTTCGAGGGCCCATGTCCTCCTTCCCAAGGCACTTTGCCTGCTCATGAGAGCGATCACCGACTCGGTCATGGCGACTCTTTTCCGGCGAAGATTTCCTCTCCGAACTCCTTCCCCTTCGGGCGCCAGTTCGCCTCTGGTCACGCTTTTTCCTTCTACGGTATCTCCGAGGGGATGATTCAGAAGTGCTATATCGCAAGTAGTCGCTTGAAGTAGCCGAGTCCGAACGGTATATTTCTCTCCTCCTCGGAGATCGTCGCTCACGCCTCCGAGGCTTGTCATCTCTCCTCTTGGGTCGAATTTCAACCTCGCGTTCCTCCTTTTGTTCGACGGGTTCTCTTCTTATCTCCGATCGAACATTTCCTTGCGCAACTTCCTTCTCCGCCTTCAACCTTTCGATCTCTAGCAATAGCTCATTCCTCTGAACCAAAAGAGCGGAGTCATCAAAAACGTTTTCAACTCGCCGACCTCCTTCTCCTTCGGACTCCAAGTCATTTCGAAAGTCATCCGCCTCCATATTTTCCTCGCAGTGATCAACTAAATCGTCCCCCTGGCCTTCCATCGTTCTCCTCGGAACAGGAATTATTTCTAGGAAGTGATTATCGTCGGAGCGATTTTCGGTTCCCACAGACGGCGCCACTGAAGAGTTAAAAGATGGTCCGAGGGTGATTTTGCTATGTGAGGATTTGTTGATAGAGGATTTGGGGATAGAGGAATATTTGAGTATCAGATCTAGAGAGAGAAAGTGCTAAAGTAGTAGAGAGAGAAAGTATCGTACTATTCATCTTGGGATTTGTGAAGCGTGTGTGGTCCTTTTATAGTACACTTGCGGACCCCACACGCTTTAATTCGGTTTAATTACATCTTTTGGTCCCCGCTTTCTAGTTTCTTCCTATTCTGGCTATATCTTTACAATCCATACAATTTAGCCCTTATACATTTATTTCTATGCATTTTGGCCCTTATACATTTATTTCTATGCATTTTGGCCCTTATACATTTATTCTTATGCATTTTGGCTCTTATACATTTATTTCTATGCGTTTTGGCCCTTATACATTTATTCCTATGCATTTTGGCCCTTGTCTTTTATTCTTCCTTATCACTACTGACCTTGCAGGTGTTGGTTTACCCTAGGTTGAGGAAAATTTTGATTTGTGTTCGTTTAAAAGAAATTAGTGATCGTCTGAGCTTGTTGTTGATGATGGCCTGAGATGGTAGATTGTGGAATCTGCCTTTGCAAATGGATCAGTTTTAATCTTTTCAAATCTTCCACATTGATTTCATTTTTTACCTAAGTTAACAAACCCCCGAGGGACAAGGCTTTTTTCCTAGTCACATGATCAGCTAACTCTTCGAGGAGAAGCCCTTTCCTGAAAGAAGTTATAGCCACTTGCTCATAGCAATCATCCATATTATTCTTAGTTTGTACGATGTGTTTAGTTAAATCTTTCAAACTTCCTCTGATCAGTTGGCGACACTGAGTTATTGTGTTGTCATTTCTTCTTATCTCTTTGCTTCCCGCAAACTAATTTTTGAAATAAGTCTAGAAACATATTAAAAAATATTATAAACCCATGTGGAAGCCAATTATATCATTTTAAAGCGATATCTTTGAAACTCTAATAGAAAGCATGGCACAAAAACTTATCATGGTCATCGTAATTCATCATAAAGTTTTTGAACTGCTCTAAGTGGCTATCGTGATTTTTACTCCATCAAATTTTTCCATCTTGGATGTGTCAAACTGCTTTGGTAGATATCCGGAGATAATTGTATGCATAAATGAAAGAATGGCTCCAATTATGTCCATGCCTATATTTGTGATCTTCATTAGATGTTGTATAAATATCATGCTCAGACTAAATTGTAAATTAATTATTCTCTTAATAATCAACATTGTGTTTCCTCAAACCTCTTATCATTCCCTTAGTTTGTGTTATTTTTTTACCCTTTTAAGGTCCTTGCTTATCTGGGAAAGTACGTTGTTTGCTTGACCATTGCTCTCGCTCTCAGTTTTAACGTTGATAGGAATGTCTCTTTGAGTAATGCTTACCATCATTATTTCTTATCTTTTTATGACGATAATTCTTATTCGAGAAGACGAAGACTTTTCGGAGTTAAACATAACTTATTCACTAAAATATGAAGTATTGTAGTAATAAATGGTCCTATGTTCTTCTTTTAAGAAATGATGACTTTTACGCATTCGACTTCTTCGGTATTTTTATTTATAGTGTTGAGAATATGAGTATGTAACTTCTTCTTGGGTTCCCTCTTATCCTTCGAGTTTTTGGACTTCCGAGCGGACCTTATCCATTGGAGCTATTATTACTTTTTTTTGGGTTCTAAACGCCTCGAGCTCCCTGTGCAACTGGTCACGCTTCTCTAGCATGAGTAATTATTCCTATTTCTCGTCAGTCACATGCTGTATTTGACCAGACCCCTCTCTGATCATGACTTCCTCGGTCATCTTGACAGGATCCACCTGCATTTCAAAATCTATCATTCAATATATATTGAAGATAAACTTAAAAACACCTAAGGTTTTGGACGTTTTCATTCGGGTACCAATCTATGATCCAACTATGGTCGCCATTGATGGTGTCAAAGATTTTCGAAGGGTAATTTAATTATAAAAGAAAGAAATATTCAAACTTTATATAAGTTGTAGAGAAATAGTTGAGTTGCTTAATAAATATAGAAAGAGAAACTTAGGAAAAAATAGTTGGGCAGTAAAACGTATATCTTTTCATTAATTTCAAACAAGGGTATATATATTAAAATAGGTTCAATGGGTTTACATGGTCCATGAGCTTATTTAGGTAACTCAAGCTCAAATACAACCCAATCTCATTTATATAAAATACATTTAATTTTTACACTTTATTACATCATATTTATAAAATAAACTATTACACTTTATTACATCAAGTTTATAAAATAAACTTTAATTTGACAATCATTGGCCTGACTTCCCTTTCATAGAATTCGGTTCTTATCATACCCCCATATATAAAAAACTTATGACGTCACTCGATTTAATTTTCTACATAATCTTTTTTAATTATTCCTCAATATCTCAACATACAAAAACACATTAATTAATCCTATTAAAATAATTTTTTATTTAAATTATACACGAAAAATAGTAAATCTTACTGAATTCCACTTAGATAATTAACACTTTTGTTTACGCCATTGTTTGATATTACTCCATCTTCTTATACTTTAACAAGTTTATCAAAATAATATAAAATTTAACATTAATAAGTGCATCCTTGTTATTCTTAAAAATTAAATAAACAAAAACTTTAAAAAATAAACAATATAATCCTAATAACTTATCATTTTAGTATTATTGAACTAACAAAAATATCAACATACAAAGTACGCCGGGGGGAGACTTTCATGCACCCATTCAGGTGTTCCTAAAATGAAAGGTGAATTTGGATATCATTATTCGATCAACTTTATCAAAAGGTGAATTTGGATATCATTATTCGATCAACTTTATCAAATGCCTTATATCTAGCAGGAAAAGAAAGAGCAAACTAAGAACCCATATATAGGTCTTAATCATGGTAAAATTTATAATACAATTCCAAGTAGATCAAAGATTTACAAATTCACCTCATTGAATGGAGTAATAATGATTTTTTGTTCTTTTGCATGTACAAGCGTTTCTCTCATATCTTGTAATTTGTTTACAATCGAAAGACCCACAAAATCCAATGGTTCAATTCCAATTAGATTTCTTTCTGCTAGTGTTTCGAACTTCATCACCAAATTAGTGAAGACCCACAAGATTTTGAGTCTTTATTGCGAAAATATGCTCCTAATTTTTGGCATTGTTCATAAAAACACATCTCTTGTACTAGATTATGAATAGAAATCTTCGACATCTTTAAAACTAAGTTACCATAGATATGGTTGTTTTAAATCACAAATATTTTTTTCTAGAAAATGTCATTTCCACATCAAACCTTGTTTATCTACCTTCGAACAATTCCTAGGATAAGCATTTAGTGTGAGTTACTGCAAGATGAAAAAAAAATCATACAGTCAACGATGATATCTTGATAAGAATTCTCCACATAGAGAACAAACCATCACTAACCTTGTTTGTATGCATTATATTAACAAAGCTATTGGTAAATTTTTTTATCAAGAATAGTACAGTTTTTGTAGCCTCCTCCAAGTCGAAGGGATTGTCCGTGTATGTGGCACCTATAAAATATGTTCTTTCTATAACTTTTTCTAAATACTTTAACATATTTGCATTCTATCCCCCACCAACACCCATTAATGTTTTCATTGGCTATTCAGGTACGCATATATCATCACTATCAGCAACTATGAATAACCTATATAAAAGTAGTTCATATACCTATTATATTATATGTTTTTTACGATAAAAAATTAACATAATAACGTGTAATAGACAATTATGCAATATTGACAAAAAAAAGTCAATTTTTTCCTTTAACAAACTTAGGTTAAAAATATATTGGCTAAACTTTGGATAACTAAAAACAAATACTAGGATTGTGCTTGATTCCTCAAGAATAAGTAAACACAAACCAAAGAACAAGTATAATAATTTACTCAACATCTCAAATTATGCTTCCCAGTTAGCTTCACTTTTCAGGATCCACATTTGCATCATAAAAATATATGGTTTCTTATCTAAGTAAAAATAATAAAAAAAATTAATATTATATTACACATCGTGTAGTAGTAAGAGGCAAACCATCACAATCTTATAGGTTCTTCACCACAAGAAATAAGTCGCAATTAAGTGATTTGCTAACAAATGAGCATAAACTCTTATCCATGCTTTTTTGAAATGTAAGGAACCATAAAAAAATGTTCAATCCTTTTTTATTTTTAAGATCCAAATAGTCATGTCAATCCAATAATATAACACCGCCATCTTTAGTAGTCACACATACTCTATGATAGTTCAATTTGAACTCTTGGGTATCCCTATTTTCCACATACTAAATTGATCATAAGCAAAAACTAGAATTATAAATTTACATATTCGAATACTATAATATTAACTATGTATAAAACTCAATTAACATACACCCACTAATAAATGACTAAAAATAAATAATTAGTTAAGCGAAACCGCACCTGATATATCGATAAAATTTAGATGAGCAAAAGACCCCACAAAACTGAAAAAACAAAAAAAGAACTAAAAAAATAATAATTATGGAATCGAAAAAGAAGAATAAAAAATTAAAGTTAAAATAGTAATAAAAAAAGTAAATATAGAGGTGAACGGAAAAAAACATTCTGATACATCTAAATCAAAGTTTTATAAGGATTTTTGAAAATTATTTAAATTAACTAACTGAATTAAAATTTAAAAAAATAATTAATAGTTATTGATAATTATTATTTTATTTTAACACTTTTACTTGATTAGAAGAGGTGGATGCTGCGTAGTCTTTGGACTATTTTGATCTTTTTCATTTTGTTTTCCGATTTCAAAATCACAAGTGAAAATTTCGATTTGAAAGATTTATACATTTAATCATTTGATTTAGTAAAATCTATAAACTTTTGTCCTAGTTAGTGATTTTTTCTGACGTCGTGGACTAGATTTATAGATTTTGTTAAATCCAAAAACTGTTATCGGCAATTTTAAAATCGAAGAATTAAATAAAAAAGACGAGATAGTCTAAAAACTATTTACCGAATTAAACCTAATTAAAATGTAGAACCAAATTTTAAGATAAATAAAGTTTTTCCCACCTGCTTGGTAAATATTAAAACCTATCAAGTTCTGGTAAATATTAAAACCTATCAAGTTCTGAAAGGGGTAGTCGAGTTGGTGGAATATGACATACTTGTGACCAAAGGTCATGAATTCGAATCTCTTTAAAAACGCTTTATTGGCGGAGCATGCCACCTTGTTTAATTTATCTTTAGGTGTTTGTTTGCAGGTTATTGCGTCAGACTGATAGTTTACCCTATACCAACTCGTTGAATAACAGCGGCGGGTACCTTCGAAAATAAAATAAAAAATAGACTATCAATATAACTATCCATCACTTCGAAAAAAAAAACACTCGAGTCTCTCACAGAAGAAAATAAATCGATTGGTTTCATCGATACCGATCAGTTCACATCCTAAGAGGTTGTGTACTTGGCCATTTTTCAAGACTAAGAATTAGTACGGTTCTGTATTCCGTTAATGTTTTTAGTTTCTATATTGTGAATAACATAATAATTAAAGTTTTAGAAGAAGAGTCCAGCTATTAGATTCTGAGATGTTTTAAGTGTAATGGCATTGGCCACTTCTGCACATTAATTATTTGTAGAAAAATTACTCCTACGTAAACTCAGTTCTCTTATTTTTTATTGAAATCTGTCCTAGATACCAGCATTAAATGCCTCTTTGGATTGATGGGAAGTATCTTACCTTGCTTTCATTGATGGGAAGTATCTTACCTTGCTTTCATGTGGGGTTGATTAGTTTGGATTTAACGGTGAATTCATAAAATAAATCTGAAATGTGAAAGAAACAGAATTCCGTTATAATAAAAGTAAAGTGGCTAAAAATATTATGATTAAATTGCTGGGTTAAATGGGTTAGAATATTTTGTTGAAAATATAAAAAAATAGTTACACGCATTAAATATTATTTTTAAAATTATTTTGATTATTTTATTATTTTAATTTTTTAATAAAAATAATAATTTTATAGTTAATGACACGAACAACAGGTTGAAATATATAATTTTTTTAATTTGAAGGTCGCTTCTTTAGACATTAACAAGGTCAATAAGCTGAAGGTTCATTTGGATAACTTTAGATAGTTCTAAAAATACAATTTCTTTAATCTCTTGGAGTAATAACATCGCCATAAAATGTTCATTTCTTTTATTGAAATTCATAAAAGGCTCGATTCATGGCGACACCAATTTACATAATAAAAACATAGATCTGGCTTCTAAATGTATGTTTTGTTCTAATATAGAGACAGAGAATTGTGTTTTTGTTAATTGTCTTGTATCTTAGAACATTTGGAATCATCTCTTAGCTCTGTTTAGTATCCACATTAATATGCACGTGACTATTCATCATATAATTAGAAATTGGTTTAGGTTTACCAACAAACAAATCCATACTGAACCATCATTACAATTATAAATTGCTGGTCTATTTGGCATTTTATGAGTATGACTACGTTTGATGGTAGTAATGTTAAGAACACCACCATTCTTGATAAGATTTGTTATATTCTTTCTCATCTATATATCATGACTAATTACAATAGAAAGCTTTGGTATGGTGACTTGAAACTAAAAAATTTGGTTGTTTCTTTAAGAACAATATTGCTTATATCCAGATTAGTATTATTAAATGGATTGCTCCTAAAGAAAATAGACTTAAACTTAATTGTGATAGTGTTTACTCTTTCATGGGCGAGGCTTGTGGTGTTGTGATCTTCATATATAATCAGGGTGATATCATTAGCACCTATGGTAGAGTCCATAGAAAATTAAAACCATTAAACGTGGAAAGTTTGGCCTTATTAGATAGCTTAATCCTATGTGATATAAAAGGCTACAAAAATGTGGATACTGAATCTGATTCAAAACTGTTAATTGACATGCTTGTGAAGGATAAATCACCTTTGTACCTTAATCATATAATATCACGTTGTAGGTATCTAATTTATCCTCCAATGACTATAAAACATATTGAAAGAACCATTAATCAAGCCGTTGATTGGCTGGCTCGTTTGAACCTTATGAGCAAGATGAGAACTAACTTTGATAGGAACTACACCCTTGATCCTCTTGGATCCATATTGTTTCTTGAAAGCTTTGGATTGGGCTATTTAAGCTCAATTAACCAAAACCTATAACTACTGATTATGTTAGTGTACATGTATTATCTTTTAAGAAAGTTACTGCTTGTATCTTCTTTAATTTTCAGGTTATGTCTTACTTTGGAAAGATTATACGTCTACCCAACGTTTGGATATCTGTTGCTGCTATTGAAGGGTTGTCGAAGCGAAAGCATGGATGATTCAAGAAAGTTTTTTCATGTGAACTCTCAGATTGGTACTGGTAAGGACCATTGGTGTCTAAGAAGATGTATTTGGCTTTCTCAAATCTATATTTTTCAGTTTTAAGAGGGTTTTCTTCAAGTCCTTATACTGTATATAGTACTTAACGTGGATGCCAAATTAGGTGTGTCAAAAATTTATTTCAACATTTCTTGTAACAATTTATATTTTTGAGCAATAAAATTTAGATTATAAAAAATAATAATGACACAAACAATTGAAGACTAAAAACTCAATTGAACAAGTATCTTCAATAAAAAAATTCAAAATAATTTAAAAGAGTTATAAATATTATGAACCATCTATATATATATATGGATTATAAAATTTTATACAAAATCATAAATTTTCACCAAAACTTTAAATAAAGTCATATTGGTTGGAGGAACGACTTTTCAGAATATCGCAACCTTTCCAAAAAGCATATATTAGAGTTTTCACGATCAATCAAATTTTCGTCACGACAACGAGGTGATTTTCAATTATATATTTAAAAAAATTTAAAACATTTGTGGATAAAATCATATTTCATCCTCGAGAACTTTTCAAGAAATCTGAAAACTCTAACTTTACCGTGACAATTATTTATTGGTCACGATGAAGTCACCTTGCCGTGTAAATTTTATGGTGGTCACAGTAAAGTGTTTGTCCAAATTTATTTAAAGGAGTTGGTATTTGAATTGTGCCACGACCAACCTTTTGGTAGTCGCAACAAACTCATCTTACCGCGAACAACATTTTGGTTGTCATGACAATGACATATAATCTTGCATTACATGTACTATTTGTCCAAGTTCACCGCGAACATCTTTATTTATTTTTACGACGAACAACCTTCCATAAATCATATTGTCTAGGAAATTCATCCAAACTTTTCTAACTATTTACTCTTTGATTCTTGATCAATTTCGATGATCCAAAATATTATTCAGATCAACTCTGGTCACTTTAATAAACAAATAAAAAATATCCAACTTGATTAAACAACCATTCATTCTTTTTTCTAATTTGATCTTAGAGGAAAATATCAATAGCTTCTAGATTATGGTGATTAGGACATATCCAAACTAAGATTTGTTATCCTACTATCGGACATAGATAGTATGATAGGATTAATAATTATGTTAAATGAAGATGACATTATCAATTGGACTCTATCTTCTAATCGAGAACTTTTCAAGAAATCTGAAAACTCTAACTTTACCGTGACAATTATTTATTGGTCACGATGAAGTCACCTTGCCGTGTAAATTTTATGGTGGTCACAGTAAAGTGTTTGTCCAAATTTATTTAAGGGAGTTGGTATTTGAATTGTGCCACGACCAACCTTTTGGTAGTCGCAACAAACTCATCTTACCGCGAACAACATTTTGGTTGTCATGACAATGACATATAATCTTGCATTACATGTACTATTTGTCCAAGTTCACCGCGAACATCTTTATTTATTTTTACGACGAACAACCTTCCATAAATCATATTGTCTAGGAAATTCATCCAAACTTTTCTAACTATTTACTCTTTGATTCTTGATCAATTTCGATGATCCAAAATATTATTCAGATCAACTCTGGTCACTTTAATAAACAAATAAAAAATATCCAACTTGATTAAACAACCATTCATTCTTTTTTCTAATTTGATCTTAGAGGAAAATATCAATAGCTTCTAGATTATGGTGATTAGGACATATCCAAACTAAGATTTGTTATCCTACTATCGGACATAGATAGAATGATAGGATTAATAATTATGTTAAATGAAGATGACATTATCAATTGGACTCTATCTTCTAATCGAGATTTTACTCTAAACAGATTTAGAATGAAATTAGAGAGCAAAGTGCTTAATCAAAGATATTTAAGAGATTGTGGAACAATATCACTCCCATAAAATGCTTATTTCATCTCTAGAGAATTTTGATATAATGGATATAAGTTGATTTTATAATACTGACAAAACAATTTTCATTGACTTCTAAATGTCAATTATGCAATCAAAACAAAGCTGTCAAACATCTCTTCGTAGAATGCATAATAACATGGTAAATTTAGTTACGCCTTGTCTGGATTTTTGGAGTTTGCATCTCAAAACATATGACATTAATTCATGTTATTAGAACCTGGTTTGGTCAACTTAAAAAGAAATCCACATAGAGACTATCAAACCTTCTATCATTTGTTGGATAATATGGAATGTATGAACAACTCTAAACATCAAGGTCTAACCATAAATTCAAAATCAAAATTGGAGCATATTTACATTATAATATCAAGGTTAGATAAAGTTAACCTTCTCGAAAGATCTTATTGGAAATGAGATGTTACTTATGCTGTAGAATTTGAGTGTTATTATCATAACATCATGATGAGAGAGTTCTTTCGTGTCAAATGACATCTTCCTATTTAAAATATATTACAGTTAGATACTAATGGTACTCGTAAGAAGCTAGTAGAGGTATAGATTTCGAAAGATAACAAAATAGAGACCGTCTTAGCTTATGGTATAACTTGTGGTAAACAATCAACAATATTAGCATAATATAGAGCTTTATTAGATGGTTTGTTAATTAGAGAGAAATAAACTTCAGCCAACTGGACATTGAAATAGACTCCTAATTCTATTTGAAATGATTACAAGAGGGAAAGCTTTGTGGTTCATGGTCAATATGATTGATTAATACAGAAAATGTATAAAAAGTAGTATGACAATTAAACATGTATCTAGAGAGTAAAACCGAAGAACGGATTAGATTGCTAAGAAGGATATAAAGCTAAATGGGGTAATAGTTTTCAATCAAAAAAATTACTCTTAATCAGCTTAAGGCTATCAGATTCTTAGAAAATTTAGAAGTGTGTTATTTAAGAATAGACGATTAACTAACTTCTTATTTTATTAAGAAGGTAACAAAAATAGAATTAGTATAATACATTTTGTAAATTGAAGATGCCATGTTTTGAATTGATAATGCTGAAAATATCTTCACTATTTCTAAACGAAGGAGACAGATAGTGTTCTGTCAAATTTTTAAAAGAGAACGGTAAACTAATGGTTTTCAGAGATTATCTTGTTCTTAAGTATGAAAGGAAATCAGTCCAACACTACTTGGATATTCATATTCTCGTGAAATCAATTCATTCATAAAGCTTTCATATGAAAAGGAGAAGCTGAAGATTCTGATAAAAACATCTAAATGTTTTACTGAAAGATTCTTAAGAAATTGTTAGCAATTAAAATAAAAATCAAACTAATGCTAAAGGGTCAATCTATATATACCCAATTCTAGTTTAAGTATACCCAATTTTTTCCAAAAATACCCTTTTCTAGGTATATAAGTCAATTTTTTACTAACTTCCATCCACCATATTTTTCCCTACACTTTCTCTCACTTCCCTCACTTCTCTCTAAACTCTCAAACTCTCAAACTCTCTTCTCTCAAACACTCTCACCTCTCTCTCAAATTTTCCAGGGAGCCAGCACCACTCCTCCTCCTCCTCCATCATGGTGAAGAACAAAAACCCACCACCACCACCTACGTAAGTTCCCTAATCTAATTTTGCAAATTAATTTAGTTAGTTTTAGGTATGAATTTAGGATTTAGGTTAGATTAAGTTATGAATTTATGGTTTAGGTATGGATTTAGGGTAGAAATTAGGCTAGAAATTAGGTGTTAGGGGCCATTTTCAAGCCCGGTTGCTGGCTGGAAAGTGGCCGGCAACTCGCACCGATGGTGCTTCCCTAGGCGCACCATCGGTGCGAGTGGTTGCGCCCCTCGGCACAGCCCTTCTGTGTCGAGCGGCACAACCACTGTGTACCGAGCGGCATAGGGGGTCTGTGCCGCTCTGTAGGTGTACAACCGATTTTTTTTAAAAATTCCCAAAACTACATTTTAAAAATTACTTTTCCATTTTTTTTAAAAAAATGAAATTTTTAAGAAATTACTTTCAATTTGAAGTTCGATTTCGAATTGTAGTTTTGTTTTTTTAATTTTGCGGGTTATATCATATGTTATTGTTATTAATTTCGTAAATATTTTTGTATTATTGTAGGTCCGACGTCGTTGAGAAGTGATGTCTTCCTCATTCTAGGGCATATCCCCCAAGATCACGGGCGCCAGACCCGAGGAAGAATCTAAAGACGGTACGGGCCGTCGAAGATGAGCGGATCCGCGATGCCAAGCATGGACGAGATTCAGCTGAGGACCCTGAGACTATTCGTCTTAGGGAGGAGGAGGAGAGGATACAGATTGATCGGTCTTTGCGCCGAATCAACCATGGAAAGAGGAAAGAAAAATCCTTAGAGATTGCAGTGGATGATAGTAGAGACGGAGGCTCCTCACGACGCGAGACGTCGCTTTCACACCGATCACCATCTCCCACTACTAGTGATCCACCACCTCCCGCTCACAGTGCTCCATCCTTGCGCATACTAGTACACATCAACCACTTGTTAGTGACAAGGTGGATGCCACTGGGGACCCTGAGCAGGACACCATCGATGAGGAGCATATCGATGTGATCCACATAGAGGAGTAGCGAAAGACGTTTGCATTTTTGAAATGCAACACGATACCTCTGTTTCCTGACTACAAGGAGCACGAGGCGTATCACGTCTTCATAGGACAGTTAAGTACCAAATTATTAAACGTCTAGTCTAAGGTTTTACTATTATTAATGTCTGACTTAGTTTTTTATTAAAGGGTCGCACTTCATTAGGCATACAGGCACATTATAACGTGCTTCGTATGTGGGACCTCAGTGCTCAGCCAGAGGTACAGCGACATTTGGAGCGAACTCCTTTCGGTCCTCTTATAGCCCACTTACCTCAGTACTTCACGCACTCAGTATTTGATGAGGTATTTGTTGAGTGTTGGCATCAGGAGACCAACACGTCCCATTTATCATTTGGGGAGATGACGATTACCCTCGACGATGTCAGCTGCATTACAGGTCTCCCTGTAGTTGGCCGGACCTTGGATGTAGTCACGGCTCCACGTGATGAGGCATACAGCTACTATACTAGTATGTTAGGTTTGACAATGGATGAGGTCCGTGCAGAGATACAGTCCACTAGAGGCGTTGGCTTCAAGATCAAGTGGCTGCGGGAGACTTTCACTAGGGGTCGCTACATCGAGCAGACTAATGCTGAGACTATCCGCCGGGTATCACGAGCATACCTGATGTTCTTATTTGGTTGCACTATTTTTGTGGATACTAGTCAGAAAAGCGTCAAGGCTGACTACTTGTACGGGTTGACAAATGTGGATTCTGGTTTGTGGGACATAGCGTGGGGTACGAGTGCATTCCGTGGTTTGGGTGATGCTTTGAAAGCATCGAAGCATAACCTGTACGGATTTGTAGCTGGTGTGGATAATTATCGCCTGAGGGTAGGCTCGTAATTTGTTTGGTATTTAATAGTAGTATGTGGGTGTTATATATTTAGTGTAGAGAGTAGAGAGATAATTAAGCTGGTTGGTAGCAGTTAATTCTCATTACCCACACTTAATGCAGGTGGTTGGGTATTTATACCCATATGTTTGGGCCCTTATGGGCTTTCGGGTCATGTTAAATGGACCCAGGTCATGTTCAAAGACCAATGAGCTCTAAGTAGGAGAGCAAGTAGCTTAGTCAAGTAGTGTTTAGGGTTTTTAGTACTTTTGTCATAGTTCGAACAGTCCTATGGGCTAAGTGTTCGAAGTGATCTGTCCGGTCCGAAGTGATCTGTCCGGTTCGGAGGCCTTGGACCGATCTGTCCTTGTCTGGGGAGCATGCAGAATTCGGACTCATCAGGAGCCCCTTTTTTAGGTGTTTGCGCAAATACTCTTGTAAAAAACCTGAAAAACAGTCTGACATCAGGGGTAGTTTTAATCCGGACAGGTCTGTTAATTTGGGCTATGGGTTTATCCGGACAGATAAAGCTTCACGAATTCAAAACAGTTTTTGCTAGAGTTCGTGGGACACGTGTCGCTCTCTGATTGGTTGCTTCAGCCATTTTTCCACCTTGAATTTCGAACCCACCTTCTTCGAAAAGCAACCTCTTAATTAAAGGTGGTGACATAAGCGCCGTCTTTAATCATTACCAATCTTTTCGAATTCTCCTAGGAATCAACTTCTTTTTTCAGATTTACTATAAATTCAAACTCACTTTCTACTGTTTTACCATCTCTTTCACATTTACTCTGCAAAATATCTCAAAGCTTTCTCTCTCTAAAACAAAAACTTGCTCGATAGTTTATGTTTACAGCGAGGAACGCTCTAGTCAAAGGCGGGTGGCTCAACCTTTCTGAGTTAGAGAAGGCTCAAAAAGTCGAAAGAGAAAGACGAATTGCGGCAGGGTTACCCACTTCGCCTGTTGATAGACCAATCACCACTGCCACAGAGTCAGATCAAGGCTCTTCTTCTTCTAAAGGCACCAAGCCTACAAAACTATTTCAAACTAATCTCTCCCCCATTATCTCTGGTTCCTCAGTTCAGGAATCGGAACCTGCTGTCGAGCCAAGAGTAACAGTTACCAGCCTCAAAAAACCCTCACCCTTTATAGGAATGGGGTCGGACACGGAGCACTCCCCTCAGAAGCTAGTCGATAGGAGGAAAGGTCAGTTAGTTAAAGGCCAAGGGTCTAAAAACACTCCCTCAAAGTCGGGGGCAAAAGACAGCAACACCGGGTCAGAGGTGCCTATTAGAGCCCCCAAGGACAGACTGTCCGGTCCAGAGGGCACCAGTCTAAGTCTTCAAAGAGAAGCACCCGCTCCGGAAACTCTACCGGAGGTCATAAGCCAAAGAAATACAGAGGCCCAGCAGTCCGGAGACAGGGCTGAGTCAAGTTTGAACCTCCCCCCACTACTGCTGCTGAAAACCCTTCAACAATTATGAAGGAAGTGATGGAGGACTCTGTTGAAGAGGCTCCATTTGAGTCTGAGCCCTCCGGCCAGACCAGTAGTGCAATAGTTTCCAAGAAGGACAAAGGCAAAGAAAAATTGTATTTGAGGCATCCGGATCTGCCGGAGAGCCTCGAGGGAAGAGTATGGCCTTGTTTTCACAAGGTCAACGTTAATTACCTCCTTGCCCTGCAGAAAATCAACTACGCGTTCATCCACACAGCTGAGCTGGGCCGGATGCATACGAAGTGGGGAATACCGGAGAACGTGAAGATTAGGATCCCCATACACCTGGAGACTCCTATGGACTGCAAATTGAGTAAAGTTGTCATCTTCACTGAGCTGTTCAATTGGGGACTTAGACTCCCTTTAGACCCTGAAATTGTCAGATACTTCCATCTGATAAAGCTTTGCCCGAGCCAACTGAGCCCTAATGCCTGGTATACCCTCATGGCCTGCATCATGGCTTCAAGGCTGTCCGGGATTCCTCTGCCAATGGAGGAATTTGCTGCTGTGGCCAGTCTGTGCAGAAACCCCAACATCCCCTTTTACCATTTCAATATGGGGGCTGATTTCAAGACTGTGGATGATTTGCTAGAGGCGGAGAGGAATTGGTGGACTCAGTTCCTATTTTTCAGTGGGGCTTGGGAGAATGGAAGAAAGATCAAGTCCGGAGAGAACCCAAGCCTTCTCAGAAGCAGGTGGAGGAGTGATTGTAAGTCTTCCACTTTATACTTTTTTTTAAAGTAGTTCGAACTAATGGGTCTCACTTTTGCCTTGGCAGTACTGCCCAAGGAGTTTAGTGACTATCAGAAAGCCGGGCAGGCTACTTGCTCCAAGATCAATGCTTGGGCTGCTGAGAAGTGGGGGAACCGATTCCATGCTGCTTTTACCAGTGGAAACTTGGCAAGGTCTCACTTGTGGAACATCACAGGTCGGAGAGACTTGACTTGGGAGGAGCTCACCACTCAGCCTCCTCCGGACGTTGTGCTTAAGAGGACCCATGAACTAGATGGGACACTCTTCCTGCCAGGTCGGGCCAAAGCCCCGAGCAAGATGAAAGGCAAGAAGAAGAAGGGCAAGAAAATGGTGGGTGGTGCTAAACCTGCTGATGCAGAGAAGGATGCTCCAATAGACCCGGAGGGGCCAACCGAGAGCCAAATCGATGCTGCTCTCTTGGAAGTGGTGGAGCAAGAGACTGAGAAGCAAGAAGCGAACCTCCCAAAACCTCCAAGGGCTTCCAAGAGAAATCGTAAACAGAGAAGCGAAAGCACAGACCGGGAGGCCAAGAAGAAGAAGACTTCTAAGGGAGACGAGCTTTCTCTCCGGGCTCTGGAGCCTTCTCTCCAAGCTGATCCTACTGACCCAACGCATGCCGAGGAGATTCCGGGGGACTTTCATACCGATGAGGTTGAGGGGGGAGATATCAATATTGATGGAGTAGACATCACCGGTCTTGGTGAGCTTGGTGAATACTTCCTCAACCTCCCCAGAGATGACTTTGCCGGGCCTTACCTTCCTCCAAGCACCTCCAACACGGTCACTTTTAATGGTAAGACCTTTATCGTTTCTAGTGAAAGGGATCCCATAGCCCACTCTTTGTTAAGCAACGTTCAGCCTGTACTTGTGTTGGAGAAACAAGTCCGAAACCAGGCCGATATCATCAAAGATCTCAAGTCTGACAAAGAGAGGCTGTCCGATGACCTTCGCACTGCCACTTCCAATGCTGACATTTTAAAGGAAGAAACCGAGGAGTTGAAGAGGAAGCAAGAGGCAAGCTCCACAAAAGTCTCCACTTTAGAGGACACCATTAGAGAGCTCCGGGAGAAGCTGTCCGGTCTGGAGAAAGACCTTACCACCTCAAAGGGAGAATCCAAAGCCAAGGATCAAATCATCACCAACCTGACCAATGATAAAATCGCTCTTGAGAATACAGTGTCCAAGGTTTCCGAGGAGAAAGCTACTTTGCTAAAGGAGCAGGAGACCAAGATTCAATCCAAGATTAACGCTTATGCCACCAGAATGATCGACAGCCAGGAGGAAATGTACGCCAAGGTGAGGTCTGACATGGTTCTACTCTTCCACGAAAAGTTTCCAAAGAGGAACCTAGGGGACTTATGGCTTCATGTTGAGTCTGAAGATCTCCCGTATCATACAATGGCTCATGGAGACTTGCATGGTTATTCTAGCGCTTCCTCATCCGAAGACGAAGAACGTACCTTAGAGAGCCCAGACAAAGAGGAAAATGATCCTAAGGGAAAGAAGCAGGTAAACGAAGCTGAGCCATCTTCAAAGGCTCAGTCTTAATCTATAAACTACTTTTTTATTTTTTATTCAGACTAAAGTCCTTGGAAGGTCAAGGCATTCTTTTTTGTAATCGTGTCCAGCATCTGACTGGATAGGTTTTCTGTTCTGTTTTTGACAATTTGAAAAGTCCTTGGATGGCCAAGGCATTTTAAGTTATTTTAATGAATATCTTTGTTTCATGCAATTCTCATCTTCTTTCATAGTCTGTTACAATTTTGATGGCTAGAGTTTGAACAGCCTTTAGTTATTTCATAGTGAGAGTGTTTAAGTTCTCCGGCTAAGGTTTAAATAGCCCTTAATTATTTCAATCCGGATATTGTGACGAAGGACAAAACTTAAAACACTTGGAAATTTTTTAAGAAGGCATCAAATTTCATTCAAAAGCCCGGACACCTCATTAAAACCTCCCCGTGCCACCAGGGAAGAAAGAGTATGCCCCCAAATATTTACATGGATGTTTAAACAAGTAAATATTTACAAATGCTACTCCAAGTACATCCGGAGATGCTCGATATTCCAAGAATGAGTCAAAACTCTTCCATTTTTGTCTTCCAACCAATATGTTCCAGGTTTAATTCTTTCAACAACCATATACGGACCTTCCCAAGTTGGGGCCAGCTTTCCGAACAGCTTTTCTTTAGTGTGTAAGAAGACTTTCCTTAATACCTTGTCGCCCGGCTGGAAGTCTCTTCTTTTAACTTTGGAAGCAAACCTGCTTCTCATCAAGCCCTGATAGTGTGCAACTCGAAGGTGAGCTTTAACTCGTCTTTCTTCTACCAAATCAAGTTGGCCTCTGATTGCCACCTCGTTAGCGTGTTCGGAGAAGTTGTGAACACGAAATGATGGGAGAGTTGCTTCTATGGGAGCTACTGCATCCATCCTATAGACCAAAGCAAAGGGTAATTCTTGTGTTGCAGCCCCAGGTGTTGTCCGGTAGGCCCACAAGACCTCTTGTAAATAACTAGGCCACTTCCCAGCAGCCCCTTCCAAATTCTTCTTTAAACCGGACAGTATAGTGATATTAGCTACTTCAACTTGCCCATTTGCTTGTGGGTAGAAAGGTGAAGAGAAACACTGTTGTATACCCCTTGAGGCACAAAAGCTCTCCATTTCCCTATTGTTGAATTGTGGCCCGTTGTCTGTTGTTATCTTTTGTGGGACACCAAATCTGCAACAGATGTTGGATAAAATGAATTTTATAACAGCTTTTGATGTAGTTCCTGTTAGAGGGGCTGCTTCAATCCACTTCGAAAAGTAGTCTATGGCCACAATTATAGTTTTCCGTCCTTCGGACGCCACAAGGAGAGGCCCTACTAAATCCAACCCCCATCGAGCAAAAGTAATAGGCTCAGAAATTGACTCTAAAGGAATGGCTGGGACATGAATTTCATTGTTGTACCTCTGGCATGGGTCACACCTTCTTACCAATTCCTTAGCATCTTTCATAATAGATGGCCAATAGTAACCGAACAGTAAAACTCTTCTTGTTAAAGCTCTGAATCCACAATGGGCTGATCCCTCACCATCATGCAATTCGGAGAGGACTACTTGAGACTCTTCATCCCCCAAACAACGCATGAGAGGTTTACTGTAAGATTTTTTATACAACACTTCTCTCAATATAATGAAACCACGAGCCTTGTGTTTCAATGTTCGGGCAAGTGACTTATCCGAAGGCACGATACCATCAGAGAGATATTACAGGAGAGGAAACCTCCAGTCTTGAGGTTGTTTCACTTACACTTCACAAATTTCCTCTTCTTTACCCTTACTAAGTTGAATGGAGGGGCTTTCTAGCACATGGATCCATGGATATGACTCCGTATATGCTATGGTTGCTAACGAGTCTGCTAGCTCATTTTCTGCCCGGGGTATGTGCTCATAAAAAACACTTTTAAACTTGAGTGCTTCATTCTTAAGGAGGAGTAAATATTTCACAAACTGCTCCTTTTTAGCCTCAGATTGGCCTTGGGCATGGTGGATCAGAAGCTGGGAATCACTTAGTAGCTTGACCCTCATCGCTGCTAGAGGATAAGGATTTTTCAACACCTTCACTGTCCGAAGAGCTATCAGAAGATTCTGAGCTTGAGTCAGAACTCTCCACTGGCTTAGACCGGTGAGACTTTTTGGAGCTAGCATGAGTCTTTTTGTTGCTCACATGAGTCTTTGAAGACTCATGCTCTCTGGGGTTGTCGGTGTGATGAGCAATTGATGCTTTGGACTTTTCTTTCATGCCCAGCTTAGCCTTTTCAGCCCTCAGAGCTTCTATTTCACCCTTTAGTCTATCGCGCTCTTCGATAGTGTACTCATCATTCTCTCCCACCACTTCGAGCAGAGCTGGTGGTACTTCTGGATTGTCCGGATTCATTCGGACAGACTTTCTTTGTTGGTTTTGAATGCTTGATTCAGGCACCTTCTGCCTCCCACTGTGGTCGCCAGTTTGGTGTGGATAATTATCGCATGAGGGTAGGCTCGTAATTTGTTTGGTATTTTATAGTAGTATGTGGGTGTTATATATTTAGTGTAGAGAGTAGAGAGATAATTAAGCTGGCTGGTAGCAGTTAATTCTCATTACCCACACTTAATGCAGGTGGTTGGGTATTTATACCCTTATGTTTGGGCCCTTATGGGCTTTCGGGTCATGTTAAATGGACCCGGGTAATGTTTAAAGACCCATAAGCTCTAAGTAGGAGAGCAAGTAGCTTAGTCAAGTAGTGTTTAGGTTTTTAGTACTTTTTTCATAGTTCGAACAGTCCTATGGGCTAAGTGTTCGAAGTGATCTGTCCGGTCCGAAGTGATTTGTCCGATTCGGAGGCCTTGGACCGATCTGTCCTTGTCCGGGGAGCATGCAGAATTCGGACTCATCAGTAGCCATGCTTGATTGCTGGATTTATGACCATTTACCCGCGTTTAAAGCCTCCAAGAACGGGGACCATGTAGCGAGGCAGCCTAGGATTGTGAAGTGGCTACCGAAGCGGATTTTTGGGCAAAACATCCGCCCCAAATCGGTTGTTCGTACTCTCCTTTCAGATCAGAAGGAGACAGATGTAAGTGTTTAAATTTTAATAGTCAGTAACATATTCATATTAAGTTTTATTTTTTTAAAATATCTAAGTGTTTTACTTTTTTGGAACAGGTCATTTTTGAGCCGTATGAGGATATCAGAGTCCAGCTCCCCGTGCAGGAGATCCGCACCATCGTTTATCCTTTGCGGATGATGAGCACGGTCGAGGGTTACATGCCTGATCGGGTTATGCGCCAGTTCAAACGGGTTCAGGATGAGCCCGAACTCCCACTTGTACTCCGACCGGGTTACTAGAAGGGAGATTTGGCGAGGTACACATAGCGAGAGAGCGCATGGCTAGATTGGCGTCAGCACTTGCTTTCTGAGGATCGGTTGACAGTTACCATTTCCACATATAGATAGTCTGGGACGAACACCTACTGGAGGTACTTGGCTGAGTATTGTTGGCATACTATTAGTCCACCACCACGCACCACGGAAGACAGATTGCTAGACGATGTTCGGTCGATTGTTTCATTGCCTGTAGGTCGTGGGGAAGAGGGTGGGCTTAGTGGAGAGATCAAGTCCTGCAGCTCTTCTCTCCTTGGTTGTTTGTCCTCATTATTGGACTTGTTTAGGTTTGTTATGATCTATCTTTTTCATTCACGTTGATGTTGTTTATCCATTTGTAGGATTTGTTAAACTATCATCTTTTGTATTATGACATCTACTTTTTTATTTTCATCGTTTCCTTTAGATTTCTTAAACTTTCTTTGAATGCTTATTTACAATTTAGAATCCACAAAATACCTAATTCGTACCATTGTAACTATCCAACTTTTAAACCATAACAAAAAAATTAACAAAAAACTTCAACCGTTCTAAAAAATTAACACAATCAAACCCATTCCAACCCATGAAGAAAGATTTCAGTTTTTAAACCATAACAAAAAATTAACAAAAAATTACAAGTCATTGTGCACCATTGGTACGCAGTCAGGAGTACCTATGGTGCACAATACTGGGTACCAATGGTACAACAGTGTGTGCACCATGGGTACTATAGAAGGCGTACCCATGGTGCGTTGTACCATCGGTAAAAGGGGCATGTACCGATGGCACAATGCGCCGGCCGACATGCCAAGTATCGGCCGGTGCATGGCACCATCGGTACAGAGTGAGGCGCACCGATGGTGCCTCACACTATGTACCCATGGTGCAACCTTTATACACCATAGGTACACAGGGTGGTGTATTGATGGTGCCATGGACTTGGAACTATCGGTACACTCCACTGTGCACCATAGGTACACAGTAGGCAGTATCTATGGAGCGCAATTGGTACTTGAAATGTTTTCCCGGTATTTTGTCTCGCGTCTTTTTTTTCGCGCTCTTTAATTCCCGCCAAAGTAATTTTTTATTTTTCTATTTAAATAGGTCTAAGTTACAACACCAAACACACAAAACTCTTCTTCAAACCTAGTTGAAGTCTTTCTTAATGGTTTGGAGTGTGTTTATGATGCTCATCTACTCATTCGGTTTAACGATCACAGACTATTATTCTTTAAAAATGGCATAATATGTTCATTCTCCAATTGCCATGAAGGAGGAAACAATGCGTATTCTCAGCGACAATAGAAGCTACGAATTTGTCTAACTATCTGTTCAATCTCAAGTTATGTACTCATGTTTCTGCGATATTGTTGTTGCTTGTTTGTAACATTTGATATTAAGGTATGGAAGGATTAGTTTCTTATCGTTATAAGTTGGAACATTTCATGAATTACGGTCAAATAACTGAAGTACAAAACGTTATGATAAAGTAAACAAAGTTCTAAACAACATAAATCCGACCAAAAGACATAAAACGACCAAAAGACATAAATTCAATCGAAACATGAACATATATCCGACCAAAAGATATAAATCGACTACTAAAATCCATCAAGATTAGTTACTTATGGGAATGAACGAACTGGCTTTCTCCCTTCGAGCTCCGTGTATTTTTTTGCAGCGACCAACTATTGGTAGCTCCCAATATGTAGCTTCTTCACTCTTCAACTTCTACCACGTAGGATGTATGCGTGCGCAAGGGAATAGGGGCTTGATTGATAGCTGTTTAATACTACTTAAATTAGAATAAAAAATTAAGTAATACAGTTGTAAGTAATAACAAAACCATAAATCGAATGACTTACATTGACGAAGTGATTAGTATCAACGAATCCAAACCCAATTTCACGTATTTGGGCCATAATTGAGGGTTTACCGCGTAGAGGTAAAAAAGTATGACTACAGTTGTGAGACCCCACGAGTGACACAAAATGAACAATGCATTCGAACTTGGTTGCGATCGCAATGCCCATTTCTGGCATTGTCATCCAATATTTAGGGGATGCTGGTGTCTTGTAGTAGTTTATACTTTCTGCAACCTTCAGGTAATCCTCTTTACCGTTATATATCTTGCTGTATGTGTCATAGTTTTACATGAGATCATCGCATATTGCCTTTCGAACACCTCGCCAACCTTCTTCATGACCGTACAACCCAAACGAAACTGCTCTATATCCACAATGACCATCTGCCTTAACATCATTTATACCCGATATAAAAGGATTGAAGTGAGTCGGAAACCAACACAAAAACCTTTTGGGTTGTGTATTAGTTCTTTGACTCCACCAATGGATGATTGTACGATGTTGCTAGCGAGCGAGACAATGGAAGAACTGCGAGTACGAGGTGCTTTAGGCACATCTGCCCAAATCGTATTTGCTCTAGCAATTGGTTTACCCTTTTTAAATTTTGGTGGTTTTAAAGAGTTCATGACTGAGTCAAGACTAGCCTTATCAACATCATCCACGTGTTCCCAATATCATTTGTCCCGTTTAGTGGATAATGTATCGACAACTAATTTTCTTTTCACTTGCGGGCGGCCGCGATGTTTCTATTTCTCCAATGTCTCTAGCAATGAGGATGTTTCAGGATAAACAATTTAAAACCATTTCTTGTAAATTTATTTTATACGGCTTTCGTCTTTTGTCTCCATGACATCGGTTACTAGCTTTTGCAGATCATCTTTAAGAATCTCCATGGTCGTACGGAATAAACGATGCATTATTTCTAACCTTGTCCAGTGGGTGTGAAACGCATCTAACGATGCAGCTATTTCATCTTTACGCCACTTGCGAACCTGGTGATAGCAAGGTATACCATAGGTAGATTTTATGGCGCATATACAGACACCATTGTGTTTAACATCCGACCCATCTTCAATAGCGACCATCTTGCTATCTTCGGCCTTCTCTACTTCGTCGAAAAATAGTTCTAAGGCCACGTGGGAAACCTTGCCTCGAATTTCATCAAAAGGTTTGTCCGCGAACTTATGCAGTGTTATGTAATGAATCTTCTCGAACGACGACCTAATTCCAGCATGTTAGATTTCGACAAGCGAATGAACCCTCCCCCAAAATAACTCAAAGTTTAATTTTCTTGTACGTAGGTAACGCTTTAGGTTAGAATGAGCACTCTCGACGCGGTTAGTTGTGCAATGTCCCAAATGCAAGTTATTGTTTGTCTTCCAAACAACGAATTTGTCTATGTATTTATCGATCCACGGTTTTTCAGTGTATTCAATTGCAAGAGGGTAGTCTTTGTACTCCAATAGCATGTCTCGTCGGGCGTGATCGAATTCAATCTCTGATGCTGCATACGCAATCTTCTTACAAGCAGAAACAAATTTCAAATAATCACTTTTCTCGGGGAAGTATTTTCTTGTTTGCCCCTGAACATTATGTACAATGTTCCATCAGCATAACATATGCGTTGTCTCTGGGAATACCACTTCTATGGCGTTCATCAGCGCTAAATCTCTGTCGGTCAGGATGACACGAGGTTCTTGAATTCCGTGAACGGAAATCAACGACTTCAAACACTCTAACACCCATTTGAAGTTGTTTAACTTCTCACCGGACATGAAGGCAAATGCCGCACAAAAAGTCAATCCGGTACACATCACACCCACTATCTCAAACAATGACATACCATATCGTATGACTTTATACGTACTATCCATGATCAAAACTGTTAGAATTGTCCGCAAAAGGTCAACACTGACTGGATGGGCGAAAAACATATATGTAATGACTTGTCCATCGTCTTCACCAGATTTATGCCATTCATAATAATTATGTGACTTAAGCTCCCCCAAGAAGAACTGGAGTTGTGATCTACCCACGTTTTTTAAAACCCTACTTTTCTGTCGTGCATTGTAGATGGTGCGCTTAAAAGAAACATTATCTTCGTTTAGCTTCTTAACACCATTCAGTATATCTCTGGGGTTAGTACCAATGTAGGTCGCTCATTCAACATATTCCATCTTTTCATCATTCAAACGGTCAGCAAAAGAATGACCGTCTAGCTATTTTGAACTCTCGTGGTTATGAGTACCACATTTTACTTCTAACTTCCATTGATCTGCTTCCACCATTAACCCGAGAAGCTGAAATGGACAATCAATCTTTTTCGTTCCTGTAGACTTTCGTTTATGATCTTTTTCTGCTACTCTTGGAGTGTATTTTCCCGACCTCTCACACTGGAAATACATCCTAGAAATTTTTCTACTGTTTACGTTGTCGCGCCGACTTATGTTGATAACCATACCATGGAGTTTTCCTGTCTTCGTAACCCATTTAATCAACGCGTCGCGTGTATAGAACTCGGTAGTGAAGAACAAATTACTGTAGTCAGTAGTGAAAGGTTCCTCAGTATAAAAAAAATTAAAAAATAAACCTTTGCACCATAATCAAACATCAAATCAAAAGTAACAAAAATGCACGGAAAATAAATAGTTATATAAAATCCTTCAATTATTCTTTTTTTTTTATTTAGTGAATCGATTTTAAAATTATCGTTTCAGTGGCAAAATCTATAAATTTAGTCAACATGTCGGAAAAACCATTATTTATTGTCTAAATTTATAGATTTTACCAAGTCGACGAACTACGGTTATAGATATTCTCTATAACTACCAAGTCCAAAAACTAAATTTATAAATTTGGCCAAATCAAAAAATTTAAAATAATAATTCTGAAGTCGAAAGAATATATATAAATTTTTTTTATAAAAAACTATTTAATTCTGAAACCTAGTTATAAACATACCAATAATTTTATTATATTTACTAATAACCTCTTACTAATGAAATGGTCGAAATCCGTGGAATTGCAGCGTTTTACTTTCGCATTAAATCCATTTTGGTGCGATTCAATTAAATTGATGCACATGGATGAGATGGAGATGGAGATGAGTTTTGTCTTGATTAGCGTGATGTCGATGTTGATAATGACAACTTCAATAGGAATAGCACGTGCGACGCGTGTGACTGAGAGCTGCCGGTCATTTTATTTAGTTCCAGATTACACCACCACCACCCAACCCAACTAACTTTCCAACAACCACAATTTCAACTAATTCTCAAAAGACTAATAACACCTTTTATCCAACTACATAATCTGATTCATAAATCGACATGATAAGTATTTCTAATTGAGTTTTGATCATGAACACGTCGTATTCTATAAACTCCGGTTATTTATTTCGGAACAGTATTTTTAACAACTGAATTTTGGTGACCGTAATATGAATCAAATTATGAATTTCATAAATATTACTATGTCTTTGAGTTGTTAATATTTTGTCACTAGAGTTTGGATGCTACTTAGCCAAAATTTCTTCATTGTTTATGAAGTTGAACATTAGTATATGATATCTACTGATGATCAACAACTCACTAAAATTATAGTATCCTCTTTAATTTAAGAATATATAATTCAAACTGTTACTAACATAGTACCTAACTAGTTTTGAAAAGTTAAAGCCAGAAAAATACATAAATAATTATAATTATATATATATATATATATATATATTATTTATCATGTTCTTTGTAACAAATATACAGAATAATTGATAGAAGTCGTGAGCTATCCATGTATATATACAGTCAAATTTTTATTACTATAAAATATTTTGAATTCAGTGAACAATCAAGATTTCTTTTTTAACCAAAGTTTTTTTTTCTAAAGATTGGGTTTTTTATTGTAACGCGGAAAAAATATATATTTAAAAATACCATCGAATTTGTTTTATTTTTTTAAGACGAACAAAACTATATCTATTATTGATTTAAAAAAAACATGTTTTCGCTAGTAACATGCGAGACCATGTATACCGAACATGCAAAACCAGACAAAAAAACATGCAAGACCAAATATAAAATAAAGATGCGATACATGTACTACTTGATGATAAAGATGTAAGAGTAGGGTAAGTTGGTCTGACAAAAAAAATTAATAGATCCAGTTTTGTTTGTCTTCAAAAAATCAATATATGGTCTCCCATGATTTATTATATTTGATCTTGCATGTTTTCTATTTACGATCTTGCATGATTGATCATATATGTCATGCATGTGTTTATGTTAGGTCTCACATGTTTTCCACTTGCAATTAATTGTTTTCTTCCCCTCATGTAACTGGAAAAGTCTCATACTGAATTGTCTTGCATTGATTTATACTCAAGATTCATTTATTCAATATATAATATAGATTTTGAACTCTTCATTGCATCTTAGAAGCTGATTGGATTTTCTTCCATGATCTTAGAATATTCCTCATGTTCATTTTAAAATATCTTTAAATCTGCAAGCATGACATCTCTTGTTTTATGGTAGATCAATGCACATAGACTCATATGGCTGATGAATGTATTAAGGTTATTCTTTAACATTATGCATGATATGCATTTGAGGTACTAAATTCTATAACATGTTAGAAATAATTAGTAAACTAACTATATCTGGGATATCAATGTCAGAGACTGAACAAATTAATCTCAATTATGTCTTTTAAAGATAATGTTGTTGTTTAGATTCTCCCCCAAATTCTACATCCACAAAAACTTTTTATTTCTCATCTTAAAAATTATTTATATACTAGAAGATTAAAACTTATAACCTCGTTAGTGATAACCTTTAAAATAACAGCTGACTATATTAGACTCAAGCTTTTGATCGTTTTACTAATACGGATTTGCTTTAGTTGGGCATCCCCAAATTGTGTAAGTGTTTTAGACTAGATTATTTTCCAATAAACAAATCATATGGTGTCTTAGTTGTCTTTTTAGTAAGAACTATGTTCATAATATATGTTGCACATTTAATACTTCTCTCCATAGGAAAACTAGTAAAACTTATGAGTGATCATACTCTTCATAATTTTTATAATATGCAATTTTATCGCTCATATTTTCTACTAATTTTGGGTAAATCTTTCAGGGTGTATTGAATGACAATCCCACACTTCTATAAGTAGAGATAAAATGAGCCAATATGTTTAGGTGTAGGCTAGAAGTAACTTATCATTAGAAGTACAACCAAGACTAAAAGTGCAGATTAGGGATCAGTCGAGGCGTGTAGTATCAGAAAATTCTGAAACTCGCTGGGTGGAGCTTAGATTGAGACTTAGAAATAGAGACATCTACTGGAAACTAAAGGTTGTGACAAACTGCCTAGACTTGTGATTATTGAGCCTGAGAAGAAAATATGAAGCGAAAGTATATACTTGTCATATGAAGAGAGGAGAATCGATAAACAGAAAAGGCGACGCCTTTTCTCGCCACCATTTATGTCGCCATTTGTCCATGGCAGTCGCCTTTCCATTCGGGGAGCCTCGTCATGGCATCAGGCGCTGCAGCCTCACCTTGCAGCGTCTCATGCCGCGGCGGCGCCTTTTAAAACTATGGTACCCGTAGACTAGGCCGAAGCATGTGGCCGAAAACCTGAACTGAAGCATGTGGCAGAAAACCTAGGCCGAAGTAGTCTGCCAAAGCTATATGGCTTGAAGCTTTAATACTACTATATTTTATTCCTAGATGGAATTTGCCTTCTTCATATGAGCTTTTAAGTATGATTATAATTTCAACCATTGATTAAGAGATTTAATATGAAACATCTATTAAATTAGAGATTTATTATAATCGTTGACTAAATGGATTTAATCAAGAGCGTCTATTGAATTATGGATTTATTATAGATATTTATTAAAGTGATTTAATTTAGAGCGAGTGTAAATTATTAAGGTTTTATTTAATTCGTTTGATCTGGAATGAAACTAGGGTGTTTCTTGAGAATTTTATGAATATAAGAAGAAACATAAAGTTATGTAGTGGTATGATTGATGATTAAAGACAAATTATTGATTTAGTTGTAAGTCTATTTGTTCTCTAAGTAAGAAACACATAGGTTGGTATCTTAGTGAGTGAAATAGGGTGATAGATAAACATTGAAGAGAATATTCCGTGAATCACGTTATTTTTATAAATTGTGAAACTTTTGTAGCATATAGTGATTGAGTGTTTTATGTCTGGAGATCATTTCTGTAATGTATTTGATAATAAAAATAGATTACTCATCGCATATGAATGTAAGATTATTCCCATAATTTAAACCATGTTAAATATTATATTGTGCACTTGGTTTTTTACGTTGTTATATTTGTAGTTTATACTGAATATGCTAAAAGTTTTTTCTTAGAATGAGCGATTTCCTAACAAGTGATGTGTGGGCATGGATCAAAAAATAATATAGACATAATCGATTGAAGATCTGAATATTGAAGAGATATATCTCATATGAAAACCAAAAAGCCATGAAATATAAGTTTCATGAAGCTAAGCCTAAAACAATTCGACGGATCAGATGACTTTAATATTTTGAGATTAAATTTAAAGCTTACCTAGTATATAAGGGATTTTCTAATGCTATTAATGATAAATTTACACAGATTGATGTTGTGTTTCTGTATAAAACTCATAGCCCTCTTAATAATCTTGGGAAATCAATTTTTGCATGAGGGGTCTGAAGAAACCACTACGTCGGGGGTTCAGAATTGGCTGGATAAGATTTACACACTTTTTTTTATAGTAAACAAATTGTATTTTAAATAACAATTGTAGATGTTATTTATGGATAGTAGAAAAGATTCAAAGCCAATTAAAAGACTACAACAAAACCATACTTGACTGGAATGCAGTTGGTGCAAAGATAAAGAAAGATAACCAATAAATCATCCTCTTAAACTCTATCTACTGTATACGTAAAAATCTTTTATAAATATCATATCATAGAAAAGAATCCCTTAAGATGGATTAATTAAAGGCCACCTTGAAATCCAAATATCTTCAAATAAAGACCATTCTAAAGGGTAACTCCAAAGGGCATGGGCTGAGTGTAAGGGGCAAACCAGTAAAGAGATATTTAAGCTAGGTGAGAGGAAATTACGAGTCTAAATATAAGGGGCTTGCGACTGGTTCTAAAATTATATGTTGGGTATGCAAGAATAAATAACATATTGATAAGAACTTTCCAGAGAAGAAAAATGAAACAAATATCAAAAGACCGAAGCCGGAGATGTTGGAATGATGTCTGATAGCTATGAGTACATTGATAGGTCAATGGAATTTTACTCTCCCAAGTACCAAAACAAATGGGTTTTTCGGGTGCGTTATTCATATAACTTCAAATAAGCATTGGTTTGAATACCTGAGAATCTTTGATGATGGAAAGGTCATCCTCGATAATGAAGAATTTTATGATGCCAAAGTGATTAGGACTTTTTGGCTCAAGTTTTTTATAAGACTTGATAGAGTTATCAATAATCTGAGGTGCTTGCCCATAGTGAAATGAAACATTTTTTCTATTGGGATGTTAGATGAATGACGGTTTAGATATAAGGGTGGAGAAGGAAATATGAGGATTTTGTAAGGATAATTTGTTGAAATCCTATGAACTAACAAATTTTTGGTTCTTGAAGGCTTTGTAATGATAAAGGGAGTTTCCAGTAGGGTGAAAGACTTTCCCAGATTATGGAATATTTGGTTGGGAAATCTAAGTGAGAAAAGACTTAATGAATTAAGTAAATAAGAGTTGTAAGATGGTACCACAGTTTAGAAACTGAGCTTTTGTGAAAGTTGTGTATTCGGTAAAATCAAGAGGGTGAAATTTATGTCTAGCAGCCAGACCACTAATGGAGGGCTTGAGTATGTTTACTCAAACATTCGGGGTCCAACACGAGAACCTACTATAGGTGGTTCAAAGGATATCATGTACTTCATAGATGATTATTCTAAGAAAGTATGAGTAATACTTTTGAAGACCAATGATAAAATATTTGCTTCTTTTTTGAACTAGAAGACATTGGTAGAGAATCAAACTGGGAACATGTTGAAGAAGCTTCAGACTATTTGGTGTCTAACAGTATAAATCTTTGGTGTATTCTTCAAATAGCTGGAATAGGCCAAATGTTCTTGAGATAATTCATGAAAATGATTGCGTATAACATCAAAAGAAGTCAAACTACGACCTGCTTTCTATCCATGTGAAGCAGGACAAGCTTCGACGGAGAGAACTTAAATATTTGTTCATCCGCTATTCGAAAGAAGTAATTGAGTATAGGTTGTGGTACCTTGAACCTAGACGTTTGAAGGCTTTGATAAGTAGGGATGTGGTTTTCAATGAAGAGAACATACCATTGAAGAAGACTGTGGATACCTAAATAAGTATGGTCGAGAAGAGATGTGAAATTAATTATAGGTCAGATCTAGAGAGTGTAGTTGAGGATGTTTATGCCAAAGATGATTTAGGATAGTTTCGACATGTAGAAGAAGTGCAACCACAAGATGAGGCTGAAGATGACCGAGATTCTGGTGTTCCAAGGGATTCAGATGATCAAACTATAGCAATATGAGCTTGATAATTATTAATTGGTGAGAGATAGAGCATGGGGACCAAGCATACCCCCCCTCCCCCAACGATATGGTGTTCCAAGTGCTTTAGATGATCAAATTATAGCAACATGAACTTGATAATTATCGATTGGTGAAAGATAGATCATGGGGACCAAGCATACCCCCCCCCCCTCCAACGATATGGTTAAATTAATTTTATTGGTTATGTTTTCTCTATTGAAATGCAGGGAGATGTTCTTGAACCCAAAAGCTATCATTATAAAGAGAAATGATAAAAATAAGTGACTTACCACCATGAGGAAAAAACTAAGATTTCTTAAGAATATTGCTACATGAAAGGTTAAAATCTTGTAAATGGATATTCAAGAGGAGTCCATGTACTCATAATGTTGAGTTACTCATATAAAAGTATGGTCTGTTGGCTAAGATATATACACAAAATGTTGGTGGTGATTTATATAATATTTTGCACCGATTGTGAAACAAACCTCACTCAAGGTTCTGATATCCATTGTTTCTAGGTTTAATCTAGAGTTAAATAAAATGGATGTTACTACTATCTTCATGCGCAAATAATTGGAAGAGACATACTACATGTGTCAGCCTAAAGGGTTTGAATAAGAGACATTATATGTGTATTTTTTGCTCTGTATGGGATGAAACAGTCATCGAGGTAGTGGAATAGAAGATTTAATACGTCTGTGAGATCCATCAGGTACATCCAAAGTTGTTATGATAGTTGTGTCTGTTGAAATGGGGAAACACACATGAAGCGACAAGTCATATTATTTTTATATGTGGATGGCATATAATAGCTGGAAGATATAAGAAGAGTATTGAAATTGTAAAGACTAATCTAAAATGAAAGTTTGAGATAAAATATATGGGACAGGCTAGGAATATACTTGGTGTTAAAATCAAAAGGAACATGCCGCATGGGTATTTATTCTTATTTCAATAAGTATATATGAAGAATATCATAATGAAGTTCCCAATGTCTGAAGCCAAAGCGGTTGGAACTCCACATCAATATCCAATTCAAACTCGGTGTCACTCAATCACCAACCTAGGCTTCAGATAAGAATTATATGTTGAAGATACCTTATGCCAATATAATTGGTAGCATTATGTATATTATGATTTTCACGAGACTTAATCCTACCTACGTCGTAAGTGTTTTGAGAAGATTCATGTCAAATACAGGGAAACCTCATTGGCATGCACTCAAATGGATCATGAGATACTTAATGGGTAAGGCATATATAGGATTTTGTTACAATCAAAATAATACATGTGATATAGTGCTTATAGAGTATGTGGATTATGTTTTGTGATAATACTAATTCCCTTTATTTAATGAAGAATCCAAAATTATGTGTGCGAAATAAATACGTAGATATCGAGTTGGGCTTCATCTAAGAAATGGTGGAGAAAGAGCAAGTGAAGGTGATTAATATTGCTAGTGAGGAAAATTCCTTGAGTTATTTCCAATTTTAAAGCTCATGGCCTACATGAGACTTGTGCAAGTATCGAATGTAGTTCAGGTGGTCTCTACATAGTGAAATGTTGGGAAGCAACATATAATAAAGTTATTATAATTTTGGGTGGAGAATTGTTAGGTGTATGTTAGAAGTAACTTGTCATTAGAGTTAAACCGAGACTACAATGGTAAATGATCTTAGTCTAGACTTGGAATAAAGTTATTATAATCATGGGTGGATTATAATGGAGCTTAACCGAGACTTGGAATCATAGACGTCTGGTGAAAAGTACGGGATGTGACAAGCTTCTGAGACTTATACCTATTGAGCTGAAAGAGAAAATGTTGAGCCGAAGTATGTAGCCATAGATTGCATTAAAGCATGTGGTTGAAGACCTGAGCTGAAGCATGTGGCCAAATAGTTAAGCCGAAGCAGTATGCATAAGCTACATGAACTGAAAATTCATTATTGTTCCGTTTTATTCCATGTTTGAACTAAACTTCTTCATATGGTCTTTTTAAGTGTGATTCCAATTTCAGCCGTCGATTAAGATATATAATCTGAAGTACTATTGTATTAAGGATTTATAGTAATTGAAAGTTTTGTAAGAGATAATGATTGATATTTTCATATTTAGAGAGAGTCTTTCTGTAACCTCATTGATAATAAAAATAGAGTATATGTTGCCTATGGACGTACGATTATTTCCATAATTCAAACCACATTAAATATTATCTTGTGCGCTTGATTTTCGTTACATTTTTCTATTTTTTGTTTCCATCAAAGAGGATGAAAGTTTTTATCTTAAGAAAAACAATTTCCCAACAATAACGTTGTTCAACACATTCATCATATCGACCATAGTATTCATCTCCACAATCAGATCAAACAAATTTAATCTTGTATTAGTTATAACTCGATCTCGTCCTTAAAAGACTTGAAAGTATACATTATTTTAAACTTTTCATAACGTGTGTGTATATATATATATCATGAATAGTCTTCTATGAATGAGATAAAGTATCTTTATTCATTCCATGATGATGTACAGAATGAGCAACATATATTTATATAAATTAGTTATAACATGTTTATTGCACGATATACATCAAATTTTCTAGTTTTTCTTGTTTTCCTTAAATATACCCAAGACGTATCTCAAATTTGGTGTAAGAAAAGGGGCCTCAAAGACTTTCAACAAAAAGCTTATCAATTCTCTTTTTAGATAAATAACCTAAATGTCAGTATCAAAGGTAGAATGAATTTTCATAAGTTATTTTGTGTATACCATTCATGATAATATGGTAATTGAAAGTATTATGTAAAACACATGTCCCAACATAATATTTTTCAAAAATAAATTAAATTCTTTATTTTCAAAAGTAAAATTGTAACCATATTTGTCCAACAAAGAAATTTAAATAATATCCACTTTAAAAGAAATTACATATAAAATATTATCCAAATATAACACATGTTCAGTAGTCAAAACCAAGTTGAAACTATAAATGTCCTATAGAAAGGCATAAAGACCCTTTATATATAAATATGACTACCAAGTCCAACCAAAGTAATTTTTTCATTGTCATGTTTTAAATTGTGTTTAAAATCTTTCCATGAATGTGGTAACTTATCAATAACACTATACAGTCAAATACATTCATCCTTTTTGTATATTGTGTTGAACAAATTGGCCTAAAATTCTTAAATTTCATTATATTATTCTATTACGGTCTGCAATTAACCATTTTATAATTAATTAAATTACTAACCAGAAATTTCCTATGTGAAGCACCTTCGACTATACATTTGGATTCAAGTGAATCTAATAGTTCTTTTGAAGACTCGACATTCTGGTATACATCGTTTAATATATGACCACGACATAATCATCGTTCTCACATTTGCATCGCTTCATTGTTTTATCTATCGTTTTATTCTCCATGATCTTTCACATGAGAGTTCGCAAAATGTACACAACCTTCAAAGTGATCAACAAAAAATACATCTTTTTCTACCATCTTATGAAATCATGACCTTCAAACTTGTCAAACTTAGCAAACTTACTTGTCATGCTCTTGGCTAGTTTTCCATGCATTATTTTAATCTTCATATATAGATAATTTTAATCTCTTATTATAAATCATGCTTGATTCTTAGATAACTGTTGAATTCTTGTTAGAGAACAATTTCATATTCAAATTATTTTGGTGGTTCTTCAAAATTTCAATCGGATAAAATTAGAGTTTATTTTGAATAAGAGAATGATGAATAATGTCTTTTTATGTATGGACCATCTTTTACATATATATTATTTACCAAAGCAAAAATAATATTTTTTTCAATTGTAAAAACAGTTTTGGTCTGAAAACTGTCTGATTTTGAATTTGAATTCAAAATGTCTATTTTATGAAAATTCAAATTTTAAACATATTTTAACCCAACTCTTGGACCCTCAAGGGGGTGCCGCCCCTTAACAGTTAATCACAATATTATCTAACAAATGTGTATTCTATACTCTCCACCTTGTTCGATAAGGGTCAAGCTATATATACCCAATTCCGGTTTAAGTATACCCAATTTTGAGTATACCCAAAGGTGATATAAGTATACACAACCTTTTCCAAAAATACCCTTTTCTAGGTATATAAGTCAATATTTTTACTAACTTCCATCCATAACATTTTTCCGTACACTTTCTCACACTTCCCTCTCTTCTCTCACTTCTCTCTAAGCTCTCAAATACTCTCACCTCTCTCTCAAATTTTCCGGTGAGCCACCACCACTCCTCCTCCTCCTCCATCACGGTGAAGAACAAAAACCCACCACCACCACCTACGTAAGTTCCCTAACCTAATTTTGCAAATTAATTTAGTTAGTTTTAGGTATGAATTTAGGATTTAGGTTAGATTAAGTTATGAATTTAGGGTTTAAGAATAGATTTAGGGTAGAAATTAGGCTAGAAAATAGGTTTTAGGGGCCATTTTCCAGCCCGGTTTCCGGCTGGGAAATGGCCGGCAACTCGCACCGGTGGTGCGCCTAGGGCAGCACCATCGGTGCGAGTGGTTGTGCCACTCGGCACAGCCCCTCTGTGCCGAGCGACACAGGCACCTGTGCCCCTCGGTACGGGCTGCTGTGCACCTATGGTGCACAGTCGAATTTTTTAAAAAATTGCAAAAAAATACATTTAAAAAATTACTTTTGCATTTTTTATAAAAAAAATGAAATTTTGAAGAAATTACTTTCAATAGGAAGTTCGATTGCGAATTGTAGTGTTGTTTTTTTAATTTTGCGGGTTATATCCTATGTTATTGTTATTAATTTCGTAATTGTTTTTGTATTATTGTAGGTCAGACTCCGTTGAGGAGCGACCTCTTCCTCGCTCTAGGGCATATCCCCCGGGATCACGGGCGCCACATCCAGGGAAGAATCTAAAGACGGTACGGACCGTTGAAGATGAGCAGGTCTGCGATGCCAAGCGCAGACGAGATTCAGCTGAGGACCCTGAGACTATTCGTCTTATGGATGAGGAGAGGATAAGGACTGATCGGTCTTTGCGCCGAATCAACCATGGAAAGAGGAAAGAAAAAGCCTTAGAGATTGCAGTGGATGATAGTAGAGGCGGAGGCTCCTCACGACGCGAGACGTCGCATTCACACCGATCATCACCTCCCACTACTAGCGATCCACCACCTCCCGCTTGCAGTGCTCCATCCCCTGCGCATACTAGTACACATCCACCACCTGTTAGTGACAGGGTGGATACCACTGGGGACCCTGAGCAGGACACCATCCATCGATGGGGAGCATATCGATGTGATCCACACAGAGGAGCAGCGAAAGACGTTTGCATTTCTGAAATGCAAAAAGATACTTATGGTTCCTGACTACAAGGAGCACGAGGCGTATCACGTCTTCATAGGACAGTTAAGTACCAAATTATTAAACGTCTAGTCTAAGGTTTTACTATTATTAATTTCTGACTTAGTTTTTAATTTACAGGGTCGCACTTCATTAGGCATACAGACACATTATAATGTGCTTCATATGTGGGACCTCAGTGCTCAACCAGAGGTTCAACGACATTTGGCGCGGACTCCATTAGGTCCTCTTATAGCCCACTTACCTCAGTACTTCACGCACTCAGTACTTGATGAGGTATTCGTTGAGCGTTGGCATCAGGAGACCAACGCGTTCCATTTCTCATTTGGGGAGATGACGATTACCCTCGACGATGTCAGCTGCATTACAGGTCTCCATGTAGTTGGCCGGACCTTGGATGTAGTCACGGCTCCACGTGATGAGGCATACAACTACTATGCTAGTATGTTAGGTTTGACAGTGGATGAGGTCCGTGCAGAGATACAATCCACTAGAGGCGTTGGCTTCAAGATCAAGTGGCTGCAAGAGACTTTCACCAGGGGTCGCTACATCAAGCAGACTGATGCTGAGACTATCCGCCAGGTATCACGAGCATACCTGATGTTCTTATTTAGTTAGACTATTTTTGCGGATACTAGTCAGAAAAGCGTCAAGGCTGACTACTTGTACGGGTTAGCGAATGTGGATTCTGGTTTGTGGGACATAGCATGGGGTACGAGTGCATTGGCATTCCTGTTCCGTAGTTTGGGTGATGCTTCAAAAGCATCGAAGCATAACCTGTACGGATTTGTAGCCATGCTTGATTGCTGGATTTATTACCATTTTCCCGCGTTTAGAGCCTCCGAGAACGCGGACCACGTAGCGAGGCAGCCTAGGATTGTAAAGTGGCTACCGAAGCGGATTGTTGGGCAAAACATCCGCCCCAAATCGGTTGTTCGTACTCTCCTTTCAGATCAGAAGGAGACAGATGTAAGTGTTTAAAATTTAGTATTCAGTAACATATTCATATTAAGTTTTATTTTTTTAAACTGTCTAAGTGTTTTACTTTTTTGGAACAGGTCATTTTTTGAGCCGTACGAGGATATCAGAGTCCAGTTCCCCGTGCAGGAGATCCGCACCATCGTTTATCCTTTGCGGATGATGAGCACGATCGAGGGTTACATGCCTGATCGGGTTATGCGCCAGTTCAGACGGGTTCAGGATGAGCCTGAACTCTCACTTGTACTCCGACCGGGTTACAAAAAGGGAGATATGGCGAGGTACACATAACGAGAGAGCGCATGGCTAGATTGGCGTCAGCACTTGCTTTCTGAAGATCGGTTGACCGTTACCATTTCCACATATAGACAGTCTGCGACGAACATCTACTGGAGGTACTTGGCTGAGTATTGTAGGCATATTATTAGTCCACCACCATGCACCACGGAAGGCAGATTGCTAGACTCTGTTCGGTCGATTGTTTCATTGCCTGTAGGTCGTGGGGAAGAGGGTGCGCTTAGGTGGAGAGATCAAGTCCTGCAGGCCTTCTCTCCTTGGTTGTTTGTCCTCATTATTTGCATTGTTTTAGCTTTGTTATGATCTATCTTTTTCATTCACGTTGATGTTGTTTATCTATTTGTAGGATTTGTTAAACTATCGTCTTTTGTATTATGACATCTACTTTTTTATTTCCATCGTTTATATTTGTTAAACTTTCTTTGAATGCTTATTTACAATTCAGAATCCGCAAAATACCTAATTCGTACCATTGTAACCATCCAACTTTTAAACCATAACAAAATATTAACAAAATATTTCAACCGTTATAAAAAATTAACACCATCAAACCCGCCTTTTTTAAAACCCTACTTTTCTGTTGTGCATTGTAGATGGTGCGCATAGTAGAAATATTATCTTCGTTCAGCTTCTTAACACCATCCAGTATATCTCTGGGGTTGTTACCAATGTAGGTCGCTCGTTCAACATATTCCATCTCTTCATCATTCAAACGGCCAGCAAAAGAATGACCGTCTAGCTGTTTTGAACTCTCGTGGTTATGAATAGAAAATTTCACTTCTAACTTCCATTGATCTGGTTCCACCATTAACCCGAGAAGCTGAAATGGGCAGTCAATCTTTTTCGTTCCTGTCGACTTCCGTTTACGGTTTTTTTCTGCTACTCTTGGAGTATATATTCCCGACCTCTCACACTGGAAATACATCCTAGGACTTTTTCTACTGTTTACTTTGTCGCGCCGACTTATGTTGATAACCATACCATGGATTTTTTACGCGTCGTGTGTATAGAACTCGGCAGTGAATAACAAATGATTGTAGTCAGTATCGAAAGGTTCCTCAGTCCCATTGGCGACATCCGTCCTCTGTTACACAACAACAAACCACAATAAGCAATCGGGTATAATTAAAAACGAAAAAAACCTTGATTTTTTACGAAAACTTTGCGTGAACCAAAGTTTAAGAGGCCTAGAACCGGTGGTTCTATGCCTCAGAACCGGTCGTACACGACCAGGTGCACCATCGGTTATATGGCCTAGAACCGGTGGTGAAGGGGCCTCAGAACCGAGCGGACTGAGGCCCGTGCACCACCGGTTCTAAGGCCGAGAACCGGTTGTGCGTAACCTACACACCACCGGTTCCATGGCCAGAAACCGATGATGCTGAGGCAACCTGTCAAAAAATTTCCTTTTCCGGCGATGGCTGCTACTCCGGCGACTCCAACTCCTTTTCCGGTGACATTCCATCAGTCCTTATCTCCGGCGACATCAACTCCTTCGCGCTAATCCCTAGTTCTGGTTGAGTCATGATCGATTTTGTGTTTTTCTCTATAATGAGGTTGAATGTTCTTGATTTTATTTTGAAGTTTGAACTTGGTTTCAAAGATTTTAATAAAACTAGACTATTTGGACGATAAATTCACTAAATAAAAATGTTTGTTTGGGTATATAGAGCAAAATAGGTTATTTTGTGAATTGGTTATACTTAGGATACACTTAGTAGTTTTTTTTTACTTAATGGCAGTTTCGAGATTAATTTTATTGTCGAGGGTAATTTGGTCAAACTAAAGTCAAAGGAAAATTTGGGGTATACTTAAACCGGAATTGGGTATATATAGCCATACCCTTACCCCAAATTATACAACATAAAACACCATTAATATTGTCAAAATCTAGATTCCATTATTAAAAAAAAAAAAAAATTAGTATTTTCAACAATTGTACTAATGAGTGATTTGATTGAATTCTAAGAGTAATAATGGACGAGCTACCATTTATTCTTCTTTTTTATATTCATAATTGTGAGCTACCATTTATTCTTCTTTTTTATATTCATAATGTATGTAAAAACCATCTTATTTGTTTTTTCTTCATCCATATTTTTTATTTTTTGGAAAAAAAAAAATCTTTATACTTTTTGGATATCTTCTATACTTAGAAATTTTGTGTTCTAATATCATTTTTAAAACTAAAAATAAGTTTTAATAAGGTTGTAATAAATACACAAACATAGGAAAATGTTAATTATGAACTAAAAATTTGTCATGGTTTACCTAAAATTATCTAAAATATGTTATACCTTTTTTATTTATTTTTTAAATATTCAAAATCGGTCATGCTTTTTAAGAAAGAAAAATATATCTTTCTTATAAGAAAGCAAAATCTATCATACTTTTAAGAAAGCAAGATATGTCATGCATTAGGAAGTTTTTAAGAAAACAAAATCTATAATACTTTAAGAAGCTTTTAAGAGCCCATAATCTCGCATGCCCTGTTTTATGAACCAAATCAAAATCTATCTCCTTTAAATATATATTTTCTTATTATATGAAAAAAAAATCTATGAAAAAATAAAATATATTATACCTTATTTTTAAAAAGAAAACACTTATCATGTATTCTTTTTTTGTTTTGAGATATATTAGGTCCTAAAAAATTTATCATACCTTGTTTGGAACAAAAGATTTGGTAATGTGAAACTGAACAACTCAACATAAGAAACTGCGAATCATGAAAATTTTAAATTAAATATTTCGTTTTCACAATTAATCTCTCTACACGTTTTGAAAAATAATTATTTATCGATCCAAGCACGTCTTGTTTTTTTTCTTTTTGATTCATGTCCTTGTATCAATAATTATAGTACATAACTAATATATTATTATATGAAATAAATAGAAAATAATCAAAATCTAATTTAAATTGTCTAACTAATTTGAGTTTTGAATTAAAAAAACCAAAAATTTAGTTTCAAACAGTTAAAGAAGAAGATGAAGAATATGGTGCATGATGACTATGATATGTGAAAAGGCTAGTGACGCTAAAAAAACAAAATATCCCAAATAAAAATATGTGACTGATTATTGTTGATTTAATTAGATATTTTAATGGTCAATTTTAGTTACTTCCTCCTTTTTAATTATTTAATATCATGGATACATTATACAAGTTTAGATATAAGGTTAAATTTAGGTCTAGCGAAGGATGAAGCCCAAATATTAACACTTAAGGCTAAATAAATAAGTTTAGAGACTAAGTTGATTAATTTAATTTAATGGGTTATGGCCCTTGACAATTGATCCCTGGTCAGCATCGTTTATGGTTAAGACTATGACGATATCTAATCGCAAAATGTCATTTTAGATAACATATAAAACAAATAAGTAAACAAATAGTGTGTATGCTCTATAAATTATGGTATAGAATGATACATCATGTACGTTGTAGGAAGTCATTGGACCACACAAGGATGTCGTGGTAATAGCAACTTCCATTGTGGGGAGTGGGATCCTATGAATCTCGTTGAGAATATTTCTTAAAGAATGTTGTCAACTTCCTATTTTTATGTCTAAATTTTACTTGCAAAACATATCTTAATCCAAGTTACAAATAAGAAATTGATAGACAAACAAATACATGATTTATTGAAGAAGTTGATAAGTCGACCGATGACGATCACATTGGGAATTCGAGGGTGAACTATTTCCAACAAAGAGAGATGATGATGTAGACCAGACACCCACAACTATGTATTTATTTTGGACAAACGTAAACGACACTTATTTGTCATTCGGGTAACGGAACTAGGCGACATTTATTCAAGAAAAAACAATAATTTAGAAATAGGATCGTATTGATTATATGGTCTTGCAATTCTCATGACGCGGCTTATGAGAAATATTCATTTTGATAATAATTAACAATGTGATTATTATGGATGCCTTATTTTGTTATCCCATATTGCCAAGGGCATGCCTTTTTAGTTTTTTGAAAATCGCGTAAATACCAAAAAATAAAATGGAATAAAAAAATCATATGATTCCGACATCCGAACCCAATATTACGGACTTGCAAAGGTTTGAAGCTACGAGATCTAGTAAAACCCAAATAAGCAAAGCTAGAAATGTTTTTACACTTGTCTCGTATCTAGCATCTAAGTTTTGCATCTAGCATTCGATTTTATTCCGGTCTCGCATTTAGCAAAAAAATAGTTATGTGATGAGTTTATTTTTAGACATTTGTGACATGAGGAATAGTTCAAAACAATGTTTTCTTTAGTGGGGTGGAAGCACATTTAGAGTTGTTAATGATTTATGAAAATCGGAAACCATACTGAAATCGATTGATAGATACAAAATCCTATCATAATATAAATAATTATATATTATATAATTTATGTTATTAAGAGATATCTCGACCATATAGGGAACATAAGCGAAACTTATTTTAAAGGTTGAAATAAACCGAGTTAAATTTAAATTTTCGTTTCATTAAGCGAAACTTATTTTAAAGGTTGAAATAAACCGAGTTAAATTTAAATTTTCGTTTCATTCAGCTACAACCACGATAGTCATTCACAACAGTCGAGCCCAAAGATGATTTTTGATTTATACTATATTTTCTAAGAATTACCACTGATTTGAAGGATATATTGTTTTTGTCATTGATCCAACTGTTTTAGAAGCTATATGATGCAAAAAAATATGTTTGAATATAAAAATAGATAGTGATGTTTTTAGTAATGGTTTTTATTACTTTTTTTTTATAAATAAAAATAAGTAATGATATTCTTGTTTTAATTTGTTAGATAAAATTAACATGTAAACGGTTGTGATTCTTTTAATTGGATTAAAGATTAATTTTTAATTTTTTATACTTTATGTATGTGATTAATAATTATTCAATGAAATTTTAGGATATAATTTTGAAGACCAAGTGTGAAGTTTTTGCTTCTTTTGTGAACTAGAAGACATCCGCAGAAAATCGAACCGATAAAATGTTGAAGAAGCTTCAGACTAATAGTAGCAAAAAATATGTAAGAACCATTCATTTAATTTGTCATGCCTTATTTATTTGTTTGAAATAATCTATTATGTTTTAAACAAAATATATCATGCTTTTAAAAAAGCAAAATATGCTATGCCTTAGTAAATTTTTACGGAAGCAAAATCTATTAAGATATATTAAGAAGCTTTAAGAAAACAAAATCCACCATGCCTTGTTTTATGACAAAATCAAATTTTATCATGCCTTTTTCTAAAATATGTTCTGTTTTATTTAATGAAAAAAAAAATCAGAATCTATGAAAAATAAAAATATACCATACATTATTTTAAGAAATATTTTTTTATCGTGTATTCGTTCTTTTTTTTTAGATATGTACCTGAACTTTACAGCGGATCAAACACCTATCACCATGCTGCATTGTTCCTTAGTGCCATTCTAATCAAGTACCACCATTTTGCTACACCTCAATCAACTCATACTGCTCGATGAACCACGAGCACTCCAAACTAGGTCACACTAGTGATCTATAAAACAAATTATTCACCTTGAATATAATTGTTGGTTCATCTGGTTCGACATCCGAAAATTCCATCCACATCGTATATCGTCTAGACTTGAAGCTCTAATACCATTTGTTGGAAATATACGGTAACATATTTCCAACAATAAATACATTAACTAGATAAAAAAATCCGAAAAAGTATATAATTGATTATTGTTAATCTAACTAAATATTTAAATAGTTAAAATCTTATTTCTTATTAAGTACGGAATATTATAGATACAATTAAATTATCAATAATCTTATATTTATTATATATATATATATATATATATATATATATATATTCGGAGGGAACCCGCAGCCGCTACTCAGAGTGCAATGAGTGCGCACAGGGTAAACCCTCAGTCTGACGCGATAGCCTGCAAACCAACGCCAGAAGGTAAACCACACAAGGTGACAGGCTCAGCCGAGAAAGCGTATGCAGAGAGACTCGAACTCATGACCTTTTGGTTATAAGAATGTCATGGTTTTTTTGCCCATCAAATTCATATTCTAAATACATGGACAAAATAATTAATAAAGTAATAATGATATGTAATCCTTAAGACATACTATTTCAATCTCAATCAATTAATTCTATCAGAAAAAAATTTAAAAGCAAAAATTTAACGTTATCCATCTTAATACTAACTATTGACATCTAACAGTATACAACTAATTTCGTATTTATTATTCCATTCTTATCGATTTTATTTCTGGGTAAATGAAATAGTTTGACAATTCCTTTTTAAAAATCAATATCTCATCATATGAAGTTAATATATGAATTCGGGTCCATTAAAATTTAAAATTGTTATCCGCATCACTGAAACAAAAGTATTGATTGTACCGGAAAACACATATTTATACGCCCATTTATTTTATTTACATATAATTCATTTATCTTCTGGACGGATAACCTTAGTACATTTATGGAAGAACAATCGCTTATAAATAATTCAGGCAAATGATATTTAATTTAAACCGGTTCTTATCTCTATGGTTGTCGGCATGTGAATAACTATTTAGTCAAATTTAATTTATTTTTATGTATATCTTCTAAACTAATTATAAATTATACCAAGTGTTGGAGAATCTAAATGTTGTTTATTATACCTATGTACACTTTTGTAAAGGCCTATATCTTCAAAAGTTTATATTATAGTAGATTCACATATTGTCATTAAAAAATCTGATAACATTGATAAAGTAGAATATACAGTAAAAGAATGAAAATTATTCTCTTTTATTAGTATCTGTGAAACAGTTAGTTTTAAGATTCGAAACTGAGAAAAGTCGAAGTATTTATTCTATAAAAGCGAAATTGTATTTTGGACTCTTTTATATTTTGGATTGACTAATTAAACGAGAAATAAAACTAAAGTCATTTTCAAACGCGGACCGGAATAGCCCTCGGACCACGGAACTTAACCTACGGTCTACGTATATGGCAATCGAATCACGTAGCACCACGTCACAGGCTATTGCTACACCCAATTCCTTTTAGAACCAATTGGGTGTATACTTATAGAACGCTTCATAATCTATTGATAAAGACCTAAAAGTTTAATATTGCTGATATATTATAAAACGATTTTTTTTTTAAACGAGTTTGGATTTGAAAATTTAAAAATTATAAAAATAATATTTGTAGTTATATAATGAAATTTTGGAAAATAATTGAGTAAATAAATTTTTACGATAAAAGTAAAAGTAAAAAAATTGTCATATGTTAGACACGACAATACATATGGCGTCTAACAACATGATAAATAGTAATATGTCAAATAATTAGTCTTGGATCAGTTATCGTAATATTTAACGAAATCTATAATAATAAATTTTAGACATTAAGCTATGATTTGAAATCATATGTTTTTATCCCGATAACGATAATGATTTTGTCGTGGTAATAAAATTAGTTCAATATGACAACCATTTTAAAAAAAAGTGAGAACCGAGTTGCAACAACAAATTGAACTCGCCGCGATGATAGGGTTTTCACCATGGTGATCTAGCTCATTATGACAAGCATTGCAAACGATGAGACTGTAATGCAACGATTGTACGCCACACCAAGTACGAAAAATATGACTATTCGATATGTTCTCCATGATGGAAGGATTTTGGTGAAAAAATGTATTTTTTTTGTGTGGTTTATTTCTGTTTGAGAGTAATTTTGTAAAGTGTTTGGGAATTTAATGTTTAAGGTAGAGAGTAGTGAGATAATTAAGATGTGTGCTTGTATTAAATTCTGATTACCCTCATTAATGAAAGTGATTGGGGTATTTATACTTAATTAGTGACCCATGGGTCTGTCGGGTCGAATTGTGGAGTCGTGTCAAGTTTAAAGACCCATTAGCTCAAAATATGAGGTGACCAACACCTAGCCTAGTCACACTCCATTACATTTGTCATGTTCGTTTTTTATAGTAGAGGTTATGTCCGAACAGCCCTCCGGATAAGACCAAGTTACAATGTCTAAAATATCCAACCTCATCAGTAGCCCCTTTAGGTCTTGCAAAGAAGCTTTGGAAGAGCTAACTTTTAAGAATCAAAATCAACTCATTCCGATTTGTTTCTGTATCCAAACTGCAGGTTTTATCTTCTTTTGTTAAGAATTTCAAGAGTTACTCTGCCGTTTGGAATTTCAAGAGTCTTTTTTCAACGTGGGATACGTGTCGCGCTCTGGTTTAACCTCTTATCCGTTTTTCTCCTAGATTCTCGTACCTACTAGGCTAGAAAGCTACCTAGGTTTTAACTCCCATACTTTGTAGCCCTTAATCATTGCTTTGATCGTTCTATCTTCTCCTAGGTAACTCCCACTTTTCACTGTTATATAAATCTATTCCACTGTTTCATTGTCTTAAAAACACAAGTATTTCTAGTGAGAGAAAGCTTAATACATTTTCCAATTTGTATTCGAGTAATTTATATTCACAGCTTGAAACGCACTAGTAAAAGGAGGTTGGTTAAATTTGTCAGAGTTGGAAAGAGTGAAAAGTTGCGAGAGGCGAACAAATTGCTGCTGGCCTTCCTGTTTCTCCTGGTGAAGACATCAATCAATCACAAGCAAACACGAACCAAGGTTCATCATCCTCAAAGGCACCTAACGTCAGAAAACTACCCTTTGTTTCAACCCTTTCTCTTCTTCAATCAGGGTCCTCTGTCCACGAGTCTCAAAACCCTCTTCCTAAAAATAAAGCCGTTTTTAGCATTAGGAAGCCTTCACATTTTATTGCCATGGGTTCAGACGCTGAGAAATCTCCTGAGAAGCATACGCCTCGCCGAATAACTCGCCAATCCAAGGCTAAATCTACTCCTACCTCTTCAAAACACACCAGTTCGGAGACAATAAAACCTTTGCCATAAACCAAATCCTCCGAACAACAGCCCCTGGCAGAAAATACATGTTATATTGTCTGGAAAGGAAAGTAGGGCCAAATTTCAAGAAGGTCAGCGTAAAATACATGTTATCCCTCCGGAATATAGCTTATGTTTACTCCCATAACGCTGAATTGGGTCGTATTCGTACAAACTGGAGGTTTCCTAAGTCTGTTAATGTGAGAATCCGGGTCACCCCAGAAACTCTGATGGATTGCAAACCCAACGAGCTAGTGGTCTACACAGAGGTGCTGAACTGCGGACTGCGGTGTCCTTTGGATCTGGAGATAGTCAGGTACTTCCACCTCGTCAAGCTATGTCCAAGTCAGCTGAGCCCAAATGCATGGTACACTCTGATAACTGGCATCATGGCTTCCAGACTATCCAAGATCCCACTGCCAATGGAAAAATTTGTTATTGTGGCGAATTTATGTAAGAATCATCACATTCCCTTCTACCATTAAAATATGGGAACGATTACAAGGTAGTGAAATGACCTTCTGGAGTCGAAAAAATCATGGAGGATACAATTCTTGTTCATCAGCGGAGCCTAGGAGAATGGGAATAAGATCAAGGTTGACTCTAACCCAAGTCAGCCGACCAGTCGCTGAAAGAGCATAGGTAAGTTTTATTCATGTTCTTTTTAATCTTTCAAATACTTTAGGGCTATTCCGAACTGATTTGTATCTCTTTTTAGTTTTTCTAGAAGGATTTCTCGGATTATGTAGAGGTAGGTCAATATACTTGTGCCAAACTAAATGTCTGGGCCTTGGAAAAGTGGGAAAATGGTTTCCACAACTATTTTACCGCGAGGAACTTTGTGAGGTCTCATCTGTGGAATGCCATAAGGAGAAGAGACCTTTCTTGGGAAGAACTGATCACCCATCCTCCTGTAGATGTTATCCTGAGGAGAACTGAGGCTAAGGATGCTAAGCTTTACTTGCCTTCTAGGGCCAAAGCCAACAAAATGAAGAACAAAAGAAATAAAAAAATCCACAACAGACCCACTTCGGACAACCATCGAAGGAACCGGTTCGGAGAACCAAGGAGGGATTATGCTTCTCTGCTTGAAGCAGTATAAGTTATTGTTAAGGAGGCTGGTGGATCGGACAACCCACCAAATATTAAGAAGAAGGATAAGAAACGCAAAGCAAACAGTGATGAAAAAGCTGCAAAGAAGAAAAAAGTTACTATGGGATCAGAGGTAATTCTACGTCCTTCTGAAATCCCTCTTCTGGCTCCTGCTGATCCTACTTTGCAAGAAAAAATTCCATCCAACCTTTATTCCAAACAGACCGCTGCTGATGGAGAGGTAAATCTTGTTTCGTTTCAAAGTATTAACATATATTTCAATGATTTAGATAAAGATGACTTTGCAAGGCCTTATCATCCTGCTAATTCATCCAATGTTGTGACCCACAATGCGAAGAATCATGTGATATCAAGTGAGCAAGACACCCTGAGTCATGTCCTTATAGGTTACATTCATCTGTTCGTTGATCTGGAGAGGCATGTGAGAGATCAAACAGCTACCATAAACTCCCTGACCAAGACTGGAGACTTCTTCCTCCAATGAGATCAAAGCTTTAAAGGAGTAACTAAAAGCTAAGGACAAAACTATCTAGACTTTACCCGAAGACAAAGTCAAGTTGGAGAAAACTGTCCAAGAGAAGACCGGTGAGAATACTTCTTTAGTAAGTAAACAAGATCAAGAAATAGCTGCAGAGATAGAGAAGTATGCTAGTGGAATAGTGGATTCTCTAGAGAAGAGAAATGATGGCATTAAATCCGATATGGTCTTACTGTTTCATGAGACCTTTCCAAAGAGGACTCCTGGTCCTTTGTGGAAATTTGTAGACTACGATGACCTTCTTTTCCATACGATGGCTGATGGTGATAAGAAAAACCATTCAAGTGGGGAAGATTCCAAAGACAATGAACAAATTGGTGAGAGTTCAAGTGCTGAACTCAAAAGTCCGAAAAGATGGTGTGAAGAAAAAACCAAAGGGAACAAGCCATAAGGTTGTATTGTATTGTTGTGTACTTTTTGTTGAGAAACTAAAGTCCTTGAATGGCCAAGGCATTTTGTTGCATTGTTTGTTTAATCTCTATTCTATAAAACTTAAAGTCTTTGAATGGTCAAGGCATTTTGTGAATCATAGATCGATATTAGTCCGATCAGATTCTAATATCATATTTCCATTTGTTTAATTTTTTTAACTCTTTATGGCTAATGTTTAGATAACCTTCAATATTCCAAACGTGTTAAATAACGGTATTAAACATCCTCAACTGCATTTAATAAATGTGACCAAGTGTTTAATATATCTGATCCACTCAAAGACATTTTAGAGCGGGGGTGTTTAATAAACATTTAATATCCGACCATCTTATATTGTGGCTAAATCAAAAACAAAATTACACCATACTTTTAAAGAAGTCATAAGATATTATTGAAAAACTCGGACACCTCATTAAAACCTCCTCGCGCCACTAGGGTAGGAAAAAGTATGCCCCCTAATATTTACATTGACATTCAAAGAGTAAATATTTACAAGAGAGTTCTATTCTAAGTATAACATGAGATGTTCAATGTTCCATGGGTGTTTTAGTGCTCTCCCTTCCTAATCTTGGAACCTGTATGTTCCTGGTTTAACTTTCCCACATACCACATAAAGGCCTTCCCAATTCAGAGCCAGCTTATCGAACTATTTTCCTTGGTGTGTAAAAAGAATTTTCTTAAGACTTTGTCCCTCAACTAAAAATATCTTATTTTAACATTGGAGAAAAATCTGCTCCTCATCAAACCTTGGTAATGCGCCGTCCTTAAATGCTCTTTAACTCTTCTTTCTTCAATCAAATCTAACTGATTCGAGACTGTTTTATCATTAGCCTGTTCAGAATAGTTTTGGATTCTGTGAGATGGTAAATTAGCTTTTATGGGAGTGATTGCATCCATCCCATACACAAGAGTAAAAGAAGATTCTTGTGTAGCAGCCTGAGGTGTAGTTTGGTAGGCCCACAATACTTCTTGTAAATAGCTTGGCCACTTTCCTGCAGCTCCCTCTAGATTCTTCTTCAATCCGGACAAGATTGTCCGATTTGCAACTTCAACTTGCCGCTTCTCTTGAGGGTGGAAATGAGAAGAAAAACAATGTTGAATATCTCTGGAGGTGCAGAACATTCCCATGTCTTTATTATTAAATTGTGGCCCATTGTCTGTAGTAATCTTTCGGGGAACCCCAAATCTGCAACATATGTTAGATAAAATAAATTTAATGATTTCCTTTAAAGTGGTTCCAGCTAAAAGAGCTGCCTCTATTCACTTAGAGTAATAGTCAATAGAACCTACGATTGTTTTACATCCACCGGATGTCATGGGAAGAGGCCCAACTAGATCTAACCCCCATCCATCGAAGGGTATCGGTTCAAATATGGATTTCATAGGAACCGCTGGCACATGAATTTCATTTCTATATCTTTGGCAAGGATCACACCTTTTTACCATCTCTTTAGCATCTGCCATTATGGTTGGCCAGTAGTACCCTGCTAATAAAAATCTCATGGTTAGGATCCTATAGCCAAAATGTGCAGAACCTTCTCCATCATGTAGTTCAGATAACACAACTTAGGATTCTTCAAATCCTAAGCAATGCAAAAGAGGTCTGTTGAAAGATTTTTTTGTAAAGAACTTCCCTTAATATCAAGAAATCATGAGCCTTATATTTGATTGTTTTAGCCATGGCTTTATCCGGAGGTAATATACTATCAGAGATATATTGTGAAAGATCATACCTCCAGTATTTAGGTTGAATAATGAGTATACTCATACTTTTTTCACTCTTTTTTTCTTGGCCTATTTGTACGAATGGACACTCTTGTACAAAAATTCATGGGTAAGATTCAGAATAAGCTATAGTCGCCAAAGAGTCTGCCTCAGTATTCTTCGATCTAGGGATGTGTTCATAGCAGATATTCTTGAAGTTTGCGGAAACTTATTTCAACATGAGCAAGTATTTAATCAGCTGTTCTTATTTTCTTCAGATTGTCCTTGAGCATGGTGAATCAGCAATTAGGAATCACTCATTAACCGGACTTTCTTTACCCCACATATGAGAGGCAGCATAAGACCAACTATTGTTGCTTCATATTCAGATTCATTGTTAGAAGCTCTGAAACCAAAAAATAAGGCCTGGTACATGTCACCATAGGGAGAAGTTAAACAAAATCCAACCCCACAACCCATAGTACTCGATCCACCATCAGTTCGAACTACCCATTCTTTCTTAGACTGGTTTTTTTACATTTGTCCGGAGGATCTATCAGCATGAAATTCTACCAAGAAATTAGCCACTGACTGAGCTTTAATCGCCGTTCAGAGCACAAAATCAATATCACTATCACACAACTCCACTGACCACTTGGTTATTCTACTTGACACATCATCTTTCTGAAGATTACTTTTCAAGGGAAAAGATTTTCGAACAACAATGGAATGAGCTTGGAAGTAGGTCTCATCTTTCTTGCTGCAATTACCAAGGCTAACGCCAGTTTTTCCAACTTCAAATATCTGCTTTTAGCATCCAACGGACTTTTGCTAATGTAATACACCGAACGATGGTAATTTTCCACTTCTCTTACTAGCACAACACTTATTGCATACTCTAATACAACTAGATATACGTAGAGCTTTTACCCTCGAACAGGTTTGAAGAGAGTCTTCGGTGAAGATAAATGCTTCTTAATTGCAATAAAAGCATGATCACGCTATGGAAACCAATTAAAGTCTTTGGCATTCCTCAACACTTGTAAGAATGGAGCGCACTTGTATGGTGATCTTGAAATAAACATATTCAACGCCACCAATCGTCTTGTCACCTTTTGAACTTCTTTGATGTTCCAGGTCCATATCTAGCAAGGCATTAAGTTGATCCGGATGAGGATGAATTCCTTTCTCACTTATTATGTAGCCCAATAACTTTCCAGATCGGACCCCAAATACACACTTTTCAAGGTTTAATTTCAAATTCACATCCTCTAGTCAGAGAATGTTTCTTGAAAGTCAGATATATGTGCATCCTCTTCCAAGATTTTAACCATCATATCATCTATGTAAAGTTCCATGTTTCTACCAATCTGATTAACAAAGGCTTTATTCACTAATTTTTTGGTAAGTACGTCTAGCATTTTTTAATCCGAACGACATCACCTTATAACAATGAAGACCTATGTCTGTAATGAAAGTAGTGTGGTCTTGATCCTTCGAATCTACTTTTATTTGGTTGTATCCTGAAAATGCATCCACGAATGACAATAACTTATTTCAAGAAGTCGAGTCCACCAACTGATCTATCAGAGGAACGAGATATAAATCTTTGGGGTATCCCGTGTTAAGATCAGTAAAATCAATGCATATGCGCCATTTTCCATTCTTTTTCTTGACCAGAACAGGGTTGGCAGTCCACAAAAAGGTACTGAGATTCTTTAATGTGGCTAACCTTGGTCAAATGATTAACTTCCTGAACAATCACATATGTTTTTCCTTAGAGAAAGACCTTCTCCTTTTGTACAGTTGTCGTAATATTAGTTTTTATGGACAACTTATGAAAATAATGTCAGCTAGAACTCCAGTAACATCACTATTGTACCACGCAAAACATATTGATTATTCATCAAAAAGGAAAACAACCGGTGTTTTTAACCCGGTGCCAACTTGGTACCAATTTTAACATTTTTCCCTCAACAAGGAAGTGGATTGCAACCTCCTCAATAGGTATTATAACACTGGAAGCCTCCCTGGGATCATCAATTTCATTCTCATCAGTGGAAGGTTCTAATAGTTGTTAATCCCTGTTAACCTTGACTGCCTCTAGAGACTTAGAGGCAAAGGTTGTTGCATAGCATTCCGGACAACACCTACTTGTCCATGGACAATATATTTCAAACATTGGTGGACCGTAGAGGCCACAAAATTCATTTTGGAGAGCCAAGACCTCCCAAATATTTCATTGTAAGATGTTGAACAATCCACCACAACAAACAGTACTCTTACCGTTTTCTTAAAGGGTCATTTTCCCAATAACACCTCCTTTTCGAACTCCTCAATCACATCTGCAAAACTTCCTATGAAGCCTACGATGATTCTATTTAAACTTTGTATAACTGAAGGGTTTCTCATCTACTTGTAGGAGCTCAGAAATAGGATGTTTGCCAAACTGCCTGTGTCAATCAGAATTCTACGTATATCGTTTTCTCCTATTGATGCCCCTATTACCATAACATCCTCATGTGGCCCTGCGATGTCTCTCAGATCATCCTCATCAAAAACTATAAAGGAAGATGGGGATTGATACAGGTGGGTGTAGATCCCTCCATCCAACTAGGTAGCCAAACTGTGGACATGCCTCTCCTTAATGAACTAGAAGGTGATGTCATTGTATCCCCTCCAAAGATGGTTAAGGACTAAAAAACGTTAATAAAACCGGAGATAGTTTTGGTCTTATCTGTTATTACCCCTACTCGATATCGACTCAGATCTGGATCAAGATACTCAGGGTCTATCGAATCTTATAGTAATTACCATTGCACCTTCCAGTGCGGATTTTACAGGATTGTTCGTAGGACCAGTTCGAGGGATACTGGCTTTTGCATTATCCGGTCTACTCCCCCCTCATTTTTTGACATAAACTCCCAACTTACCCCTTTCGATGAGGTTCTGTACCTCATGCTTCAAAGCTATACAATCATGGGTGTCATGGTCTATGTTATTGTGGTATTGGCAGAAACGGGTGCTCTGGTTTTCTATGGGGGATTGCAAGGTTGCTGGCTTTCTGAAGTGCACTTCACTTTTAGTCTTGTCATAGATTGTAGCAACATTTTCCCCAATTCAGCAAACCACTCAGGTTGAACCTAGGGTCCTCTCTTATTTCTAAGATATTGGCTCTAAGTTTGGTTAAATTGATTTTTCCTTGATCGGTTCGATCCCTGTACGGTCTCTTTTATCCTGTAACTGGAATGATTAGCAGCTGGAGGAGTCGTTGTTGTAGTAGTGGACCTAACCTGGCGGTGTACTCTAGTTTTCTTAATCTCCTTAAAGTTGATTTGTTTCCCCACATGATTCAACAAAACACCCCAGGTTATGCCTTTTTCCGAGTCACTGAATCGGCTAAATTACCTGGATTTAAACCTTGTCTGAGGGAAGCAATTGTAACTTGCTCAAAGCAATATGCTAGCCCATTCTTTTTATTCACAAACTGGTTGATGTACTCCTTTAGATTCTCATTTGGCTCATAAGCACAATGGATAATGGTACCCTATTATCCTTAAACTCCTTGCTTCCAACGAACCGGAAGGCAACCCAAAATGTATCAAAATTTCTTATACATCCCTCAGGGAGACTATTGTACCATTTAAGGGCACTTTTTGTAAAATTTTGGGAGAAGGCCCTACACAATAATTTGTCGTCATCATTAAAATTTATCATGAAGTTCTTAAACTGCTCCATCGGCTCTCATCATATTTCTCCATCTTGGAGCTATCAAACCTCTTGGGAAGATGTCCAGAGAGTATTTTTACGGAAAAATACGATTGCCTCTAATTTTTGTTACGGCTAAAAACAGTATCTTCATTTGGAGTAGCAAAATACCTGGTTCGGATTGAAAAGCAAAGGGATCAATCAACAACTGGTCAATATGATGGTTAGATGACCTCTTACCCTTGACATGGTGCTTCTTAAGCCTGCCATACATATCCCTTTTTTTTAATGTTTTTTATTCAACCTCATTTTCTTTTTTGACCGTCCTTCATCACTGCTTGAAGACACTGATTCTTCAAGCTCTGCCTCATTAGATGAGCTACTGGAGGACCCATATGTAGAAATTTCCACATGTTTAGATCGGTGTGTCTTCTTGGAATTGAGATGGGTCTTTAAAGATTGCTCGTTCTCTCTGGGACTGTCAGTGTGATGAAGTACCGACGCACCAGATTTTTTTTAACCCATTTCTCTGCTTGTTTTGTTGCTCTCGGCACCTCTATCTCAACTCTCAACTGATCGTGCTCCTCGATATTATATTCATTGTTTTCCTTTGAAAATTCCACCTTATGAGGTGGAATCATATGCTCATTCAGATTCATCCGAACAACTTTGTTTGCTGGTTTTGAATTGTGAAATTCAAGCACCGTCATGCTCCCACCGTGGTCGCCAATTTTGGTGTGGTTTATTTCTATTTGAGAGTGTTTTGGAATTTAATGTTTGAGGTATAGATTAGTGAGATAATTAAGTTGTGTACTTGTATTAAATTCTGATTACATTAGGATATCTATACTTAATTAGTGACCTATGGGCCTGTCGGGTAGAATTGTGGAGTCGGGTCAAGTTTGAGGACCCATTAGCCCAAGATGTGAGGGGACCAACACCTAGCTTATTCACACTCCATTATATTTTTCATGATCGGTTTTTTATAGTATAGGTTATGTTTGAACATCCCTCCGGATAAGAGCAAGTTACAGTGTCTAAAATATTCGAACTCATCAATTTTTAATGGATGTTGTAAAACCTATATAACTTAGGTGTCTAAGTGAATAAATTCCCAATAAATAATCTCTCTATAGTATTTTAATATACCACAATTATATCTTTTACATAAAACATAAAGTTTTTTGTCTTCAATGATCAATTTCCCATCAAATAGTGCGGTGAGCATGGAGAACTTTAGAAGATGTAGATCGGTCGCTAATCTGAAGTCTTGAGAAACTAATCTCGCATGGAAACCGAAAATCGCAAAAAAATGAGTTACATGAATCTTAACCTACAAAAAATTGACAGATCGAATGACTTTAGCCTCTAGAGAATTAAGGTTAAGCCTTACCTAGTACATATGAGATTATTTCTTGATATCAATGAGAAATCTATACAGATTGACGTGGTAGTATTGTCTACAGCTCATAGTTGCATCATATTGAGCTTGTTAGATGAAATATTGTGTGGGGTATTTGAAGAGCGTATAACACTGGGATATAAAATCATGATGCAATTTAGATGGAAAAGTGATTGGCAAACAGATTGTATCTAAAAAAATAGCTATACACGTTTTCTATGGATAATAGAAAATATATTTGAAGGCATCTAGATGATTACAACATAATTATACTCAACTTGAATGCAGTTGGTGGGAAAGAGGAGAAGATGATCAAACAATCATCATCTTCAGTTCTTTGCATGAAGAGTACAAACACTTCATGAACACCATACTCTATGAAAAACACTCCCTTACTGCGGCCGAAGTCAATAACGCCTTGAATTTCAAAGATCTTCAAAAGAATATTGTTCTAAAATGTGACTCCGAAGGGCACACACTAAGTATGAGAGGTAGGTGTGGAAAGATAATTTCAAGTAAGAGGAGAGAAAACTCTTCGTCTAAGTCCAATGGGTTTGCAAAGCCAATTAGTTCAAAATTAGTTTGTTGGGTATGTAAGAGAAAATGGCATATCAGTGATAAATACCCATAGATAAGAAATGACAATATTTATCCAAAGATTGGAGGCGTATATGATACGATGGTGTATGATGATTGTTAGTACTCTCGTGGGTTAATGAATTATTATTCTTGCATGTACAATGATAAATGGGTGATGAATTAAGGTATGCCATTCCATATGTATTCCAATAAGCATTGGTTTGAAGGCATGCGAATTCTTGATGGTGGAAGGGTCATATTTGGCAATGACGAATCATGTAATGCCAAAGAGATTAGAACTGTTTGGCTCAAATTGTCTACATGACTTAATAGAGTGATTAATAATATATGGTATTTGCCCAAAGTTAAATGTACTATTCTTTCTATCGGGATGTTAGATGAGAAAAGGTTTACCTATATGGGTGAATATGGTAGACTTAGGGCATTGTAAAGATCTTTTGTTGTTATGAAAACATATATGACAAATATTGTGTTAGTTCTTAAGGCTCCGTAGTGGTAAGGGGTGTCTCGTGTGGTGATGGGTTCTACTAGGTTGTGGCATTGTCGGCTCGGGAATTTAAGTGAGAATATACTTTGTGAACTAAGCAAACATTAACTGTTAGATGGTATAACAGTTCAAAAGCTGAGCTTTTCAAAAGTTGTATATTGGGTAAGGGCAAGAGGGTAAAGTTTATGCCCAATAACTAGATAACAAATGAAGTTCTTGATTATGTTCACTTCGATCTTTGAGTCCGGCACGAGAACCTACCATATGTGATGCAAGATACTTTGTCTATGATTGATTATTATTCTATGAAATTTTGGGATATACTTTTGAAGATCAATGATGAATTTTTTGCTTCCTTTGTGAACTATAACACATCCGTAGAAAATCAAACCGAGAAAATGTTTAAGAAGCTTCAGACTGATAATGGAAAAAAAAATATGTGAACAAGGAGTTCACTAGCTATTTTCTAAAGCTTGGAATTTATATTCACCAAACCATAAGTGGGAATCCCCAACACGACGAGCTTATTGAGAAAATGAATCAAACCTTACTGTAAAAGGTTAGGTTTATGCTTCATACAGTTGGGATAGGATGGGGAGAAGCCATGACAACGACTGTATATTGGTATGGATTATTTTTTACTGAGGGTAATTTTTTCAGGTGTTTTATGGTGTTTTAAAGGTATTTAATGTTTGGGTGTTTTATAGTGAGAGATTTGAGCTGTCTGGTTGTATTAAATGTTCATTACCCTCATTAATGAAAGTGGTTGGGTATTTATACCTTTAGTTATGGGCCACATGGGCTTTCGGGTCAAGCTTATGAAACGGGTCGAGTTCAAAAACTCATTAGTTTATTAAGTAGATTAGCAATTAGCTTAGTCAAAAGGTGATTAGCTTTTAATACTTTTGTCCAGTTTGGATGGTTCAGTGGGTGGCTTTTGTCTGAATTGCCCATGTCTAGTTTCTACAGTGAGTGGTGAAAATATCCGGACTCATCATATATATCATCAACATGAGTCCATCTACAACATTTAGTTTATTTATCCTTGAATGGCGTAGAATGAATAGAAACCTAAGTTAAAAAAATTAAGAATGTTCAGATGTGTTGCCTACGTACATGTGAAGCAAGACAAACTTTAGATGAGAGAACTAAATTTTTTGTTACTTGGTTATCCGAAAGGAGTAAAATGGTATATGTTATGGTGTCTTGAACCTGGAATTTAGAATGTTATCATAAGTTTGGATGTTGTTTTGAATAAGGAGGAAATTCCATTAAATTAGGTAGTAGAGACTCAACCTGGTACCATCGAGAAGAGATGTGAAGTTATACTGAAGATAATTTAGGACATGGTTCAACTTTGGCTCTTACATATGAAGTTTAAGCATTGCATGAGTCTGAAGGTGGCTGAGATTGGTGCTCGAGGGCCTTTATATGACTAGAGTAAAGAGAAACATCATCTTGATAGTTATCAATTGGCAATGTATAGATTACGACGACCCAATGAATAGCCGCAAAGTTATAGTTTTACCAATGTAATTGGTTATGATTTATCTATTGAAATGCAAGGATATATTCTTGAAACCCAAAACTATCACAATGATATCGAGAGAGTGATAGAGAGAAGTGGCCACAACCATGAGAAAAAAATGAGATCTTTCGAGAAGATGAACACCTGAATCTTGTGACAAAATCGAAAGGTCAAAATTTTGTTCAAAGTAAATGGATATTAAATAGAAAGCCAAGTATTCATGGTGTTGATTTACCTAGATACAAGTCTAGACTAGTGGCTAAGGGCTTTATGTAAACGAAATGTGTTGATTTCAGTTATATATTTTTGTCGGTTGTGAAACAAACCTCCATCAGGGTTCTGTTGTCAATTGTTTCTGATTTGATCATGAGTTTGATCAAATGCATTTTTCTACTGACTTCTTACATATTATATTAGAAGAGATAATTTTCACGTGTCAGTCGAAAGGGTTTGAAGAATGGAAGAAATGTGATGTGTATTTGTCGAAGTGACCCTTCTATGCGCTGAAACATTCATCGAGACAGTAGAAAATAATATTTGATTATTTTATGAGATGTGTCTAATGCAATGAATAAATACACATGGAGAAATAATTCATATTGTTGTTGTATGTGGATGACATATTAATAGTTGGAAGAGATAGAATGAAGATTAAGCGGTAAAGACTCAACTGAAATGAAAGTTTCAGAAGAATGATATGGGTGAGTCTAAAAGGATACTTGGTTAGATATCAAGAGGAACATGCCGAATGGCTATTACTCTTATCTCAATAAGAATACATAGTTTTCAACATGTCCAGAGCCAAAACAGTTGGAACTCTCATTGGCTCACAAACTCAATATCACTCTAGAACCAACCGAAGTTGTAGATAAGAAGTATATGTTGGATATATCTTATGCTAATATTATTAGTATCATATTGTTTAATAATTGAATTTAATATGGAATTTTTGTTTCAAAATTAGAGCCCAAAACCTATAAATAGAAGAATAAACACAATGTTAGGACTTGTGGTGTGACATAAGCGACAAGTGACTTCTGAGAAGAATTAATAGTCTTTTTATAGTTGGAGAAATCTCTAGGTCTTTTAAAGAGAGAAGTGATGCAAGAGATAAACACCGAATAAATAGTTCTTGAATCACATGTAACAAAGAGTGATCGAGCCTTTTGTGTTTGAAGAGTCTTTATATAACCTTATTAGTTAATAAATTAGAGTACGTGTTACTTATATATGTAAAATTATTTCCTCAATTAGAATTACGTTGAATATTGTCTTGTGCATTTTTCGAATTTCATTTTCGATTTCTTTTATTTTGTTGCTTCTATCGATCAAGAAGTTTGATGTCTTCGGATGATCGACTTCCTATCATCTTTCCAATTTAACATTAAAATTTTAAAAAGATATTCATTTAATTAATTCTAAGTTTTTTAATATGGTGTGATGGACTCAAAGAATAATATCCATTAAGGTTTATTATTTTTATTCTAAAAATTGTGTCCATTTCTTAAACATCTTTCATATATAAAATAAAACATGATTTATATTTTTGTTTTATATAATTTATTTTATTAATTAAAATAAGTAAGTCATCTACATATAACATAATTTAAAATCTTGATCTCATATTATCCATGATTTCAGGTGCGAGATCTATAAATATAACAAGGGTCGTATTTATCATCGATAATTTAGTTGTTATATAAGAGATATTTTGATCACTAAGGGAACAAAAGCGAAACCCTATTTTAATATATATTTTGTATTATATATAAAGAAGTCGGGTTGAGATATGAAACCAAATCCAATAATAATAATAATTTAAAAATCTAAATAAAAATATATAATATATTAATATAACAAAGATAATAACATTTATTAAACATCATTAAAAGATAAACATGAACAATATTCTTCAATATGACTATTTAAACACTAATTAAAGATATACATCAAACTAATATTAATTTTTATTTCTGACATTTTTGTCTCTCTTTTCTCTTAATGTCATCCTTCAGGTATGTTTTGGTGTTTTAATCTGTCTCTTTATCTTTCTTCTTCTCATATCTTTTATCTTGTTTATATGTAACCCGAAGAACTTGTGTTTTTTATATTAATAATTTGATATAAAATTCAATTTATGTTATGTTTTATGAAATTATATGTGTGATAAAGTTTCATGTGCTCCGTGACAAGGTACGTCCCGTATGTCATGTTGTAATAAAATATCACGTTCGTGGCATAGTAACATCCGTACGTGATTCATACTATATCGAGATACACACATATACTTGTCTTGGCATTATCAGCTCATGATATGTGCTTGAGTTTGCAACGGAATGACACACAACAGATTTACATATCACATTTTATATATTACATGTTACATTATGTATAATACAAAATGTATGACACAAGATACGATCTATCACATGTCATATATGATACATATTTAACAATATTTGACACATTTGATTATGTTAGTATTCTAATGCTGTGAAAGTCATATGTTCATCTATTAAATATCTTTTTCAAACCTAAATTTTATGAAAGACAATAGACTCTCTAAAGCCTCATAGTTATAGTTTTGTATTGTTTTTATTATCTTTATCAACCAACACCATTTTAACATAAAAAAACTATATAAGTATATATGCTAGTCTTATTTCAATGATTTATTCTTTTCCATTGAACTTGGTTTCTAGATGTTGTCTATAGTCAAGTTGAATTATCATCGTTGATGAAACTTTTATTTCCAAAGTTTTGGTTTCGTCGAGTTTAGTAATTCTTGAGATAATTCGGATTTTCATTTCTCTTTTGATATAAATATATTTGTAACAATAAGTCTTTAAATTATTGAGTTTTTTTTCATAACTAACATTATTAATTTTGATTCCTTAGTTGAATGTGATGCACACTTTTTTATTTGATTCTAAAAAATAACACCATTAAAAAAATTGAATACGACCGCTTGTCGAGCCTGATAGGTGGTGGTGGTATCACACCCTTCTTAAAAGAACTGTATGTGACACTCTCGCGTCATACGACTCCGCCCCAGAATCAGGACCTCCCATTTCATTTTCTTTGGCCGAAGCTGATCTTTGCTAGCCTTTCTTTCTTGCTCTTGATTTCCTATCACATGTTCACCTCTTTCAATGCCTTCAATTATTCTTTCTTTAATATGAGCCCTTCATTTCCTATTGAGTAGTCTCATTTGATTGATCGATTCAGAAATCCAAAATCGAAGCCCATACTATGATAATGAGTTTGAGCATGAGATCATGAGTTTTTCCCATCTAGGAGACGGTTTATTTTCTCTCAGATTAATGAATAATATAGAAGTCAGTTGATTCTTCTGAAGAACCAGAAGTGTAGTGCTATGTGAGGGTGTTGAGCTTACCGAATAATGAGCCCGCCGAGGAAGAGTTATTGATAGATAAACATAAAGTTTTTCAGAGGCGGTAGTTCGGTGGTTCGGATGCACTAAGCGGTGGAAGAGAAATAATTAGGCAAGAAACTTGAACTCCCCAAAACAAAAACAAAAACAGTTGCGGTCGAGCTTTCATTCTTTAAAAAGTAGGAAAGAAATAAAAGTTTGCTTGCTACTGATTTTTTTTCATAGTCAATAATGAATAATTCAAGCCTTCCAACTTGGTGGGAAGGTTCTTAAAATTTTAACCATTAGAACAGAACATTCTGCGGCCCCTGATTTGACGTAGTAGTTCTTGGATTATCGAGCGTTCTAGCTACGCATTCCACTCGCAATAAGGCTAATGTCCGGATCGAGAAACTAGCACCCAACCTCGATCCAGCGTTACACGTTCTCCATGTCCCAATGGATACGGTGCCCAACTACCGACTCCTCCCGGAATTTTGTTATAGGAGCTGAACCATGAATCATCGTTAGTGGGCACCCACCACAGCTCTATGTTTCTGAAAGAAAAGTATCTTTAGAAATAAATTCAACATCTATCAATTGAATAATGGAAATCTCATGCCACTTCGGTCACTTACATCGTTATCTTTCATTGACTTTGAACATTTCCTAGCATCGAAGATAGAATAAGATAGCTTCTCGGGCATCCATGTTCCATCTGTAATCTGTTGGTCTTGAAATGCTTCCATCGTGTATACTTTCAATTTACCCACAACATAGCCAAAGGCAAAACCAAACGTATTTGTCAATACATCTAAGTCTTTGGCTTCCAATACTACATCTTCATCTGGTTTTTTGTTAGCTTCAACACTTTTTTTCTCTGTGTCTACTTCCCATGCGCTTTGCGCGCCATTGGCGCTTTGCTCTCCTCTTTTATTCTCCATTGGACGGTTAAGATGAACTTGGCCCCATAGGGAGAATTTTTTATGATAACATAATGCATACATTAATAATCTATGATGATCTTAGTAAAGAGGCGGTGACATCCTTTTCAGCCAACACCATCGAATCCTATTTTCCATCTTGAATTTGTGAAAGGAAAGCAAAAAATCTGATGAATAGGTAAGAAAGATAGACAAACGCCTTTAAAATAGTATAGGTCGGATGTTTCCGTGAGCAGTAAACAAGAGATCTCCCTTTATTTTTGGAAAGCTAATGACCGCGTGTGACTTCTTTCGAGGCAAAGGACAACATGATTCGATATTATTGTTTATTCTAATCTGGTCGAGGTGGTTTTTATTTACCAAGGCGTAGGTGGTCTAAGTTATTATGACCGAGTCTTTATGGTCATGTGAACATCTTTTACAAATATATTAAAGAGAGCCTTTCTAACCAGTGAAAATCTTGGGTGGCCACTAACGACGATTTTTGGTTATCATGATTAATTTTTTATTGGTTAATTTTTTTATTTAGAATGTATTCGATAACTCATAAAATTTATAAAAAATAATATTAAAAACACATAATTTTTTTTCATTTTGAAGTGTGATTTTTTTTTATATTATATTACAATATTCTATATTAAATTGTTAATCACTTGAATAAATTTATTAACCGCAAACTAAATTTATTTTAGTACATAAATTCATATACATAATTTTTTATAATAATTAAATAATGATTCGTCTATTTTTCTTAAAATAATAATATAAAAGATTGATTGATGTACTTTTTTATTGATTTTAAATTTATTAACATTTTTACATGCTCATTAATTTTTTTTATTAAGATTTATTTAAAATATGATAATATACCAATAATCATCCAATCTCAAACTTATTTTCGAATAACATCCAAAAATTTGATGAAGTACAGACAACTACCCAACGTCAAATTTATTTACCAACGACACCTAATGTTTGATGAAGTACGAATAACCACCTAACGTCAAACTTATTTACCAACAATACCAGATGTTTGATAAAGTATGGATAACCACCAAATATTGAATTATAAGTACCGATAACCACATGATAGTTAGAAATACCTCTTAAATATATTTTTCTCCTGATTTTTTTTTAAAATGTCATATCTTTCAAACCATAGCTATAAAACATTATCCGAAAATACAATTTGTTTTGTTTTTTTTAATATGAACAAAACTAGGTCTATCAAGTATATTTGTTTAACCTTTTTAGTTGCGTAATTATTTGTAATTGAGTTATGAAATAAGTTTGAAAATCAATTGTGTTCCAGTTGCATAATTATGTGTAATTGGGTTGAAAAAATAGTTGTATTCTATTTGAGGAATTATGTGTAATTTGGTTGCTAAAAAATAGAGGTGTTTCACTTGCCTAATTACATGTAATATGGTTGAAAAGTAAAAAAAAATCTCAAAAAATATCACTCATAGAATTCGTTTTGTTCGTCTTTAAAAAATAGAAATATGTTTTTTTATTTTTTTATTCATAATTAGATTTTGAAAGAGATGGAATTTTGAAAGCTAAAAATAATTAATAGAGGATGCAGCTTTTTGTGTGTTTATAAATATTGTGTGAAACATTTATATTACATGTAGTTTTTAATAATTTACGCTTAAAAATAACATTCACTTATATGTATCATTTTTATTGTAATATTTTATTTATTTTATCATTAATATTCAATATTTTATATATATATATATATATTATAATGAAAATAATCCATATATAATATTTTTTAATCTCTTTAATTAAAATTCTGAATATAAGTTTTTTTAAAAGTTAAAAACAATTAACTGAAAATATATCGTATATATATATATATTTATGGATATCATTTGAAACATTTATATAAGGTATATTTTTTTCGATAAACTTCAAAATCGAGACTATTAGTAAATTTTTTTTTTTTTTAAATAAGTATAAAAAATTTATGCTTAAAATAATATTCACTAGTATGTATGCTTTTTATTGAAATTCTTGTATCTACTTTATGCCACTCATTTTGTATTTTCATTTCAGGTTTCCTTTCCCAATAATTTTTTAGAGGACTCCCATATTATAAACGCCACCATTAAAAATGTTAACAGAAGTTCGAATAAAATAATCGTATGTACGTATTTGGATTCTTAAAAATATGGACATAAAAGAATTCACTGATTTTGTTGGTTGAGCTAAGCTGTATGAACAGATCCATCCAGTATTTCCTTCGCTTAAAAATATTCCTGAACGACTTGTCGGACAAGAAATGTTGTAGTAGACCAGAATCCGTGATCGATGTCGAAGACGAAAAGAGAGCGAGGGGAACAATATAGTCAGTTGGCCCTTGTCCGTACACTTTTACTCTATTCTTACCTGTCAGTCAAATAGATAACACGTTACCTAAACACACACACTACACCACAACCACAACCAGATCCATCTCCAAATTCCTCTTCTATTCTATGCTTTTCTATACTCTCCCATTACTATTTTATATTTCAATTCATAACCCATTTCTTGGATCTTAATTCTCCTCCAAAACCTATACATAAGCTTGGCTTCTTCTTAAAAAAAAACTATATACTACTCTATTCAAACTCTCTCTCTCTCTCCCTATATATATATATTGATATATAGTCCATGGGAGTCTGGGAGTACTAAAAACAGAGACTTTAGTGAAAGCTAGTTTTTGGAACTAAAACACAAAACAATAATGACTTCTGTTCTCCTTGGAAATTGAAACAGAGTGCGTCTTCTCTCCTCTAACTACTTACTCCTACTAAGATTTATTACTATTGTTATCATAATATATACTGTTCTTGTTCTTGTCTCCTCACTCATCTCATGTAGTAATTCATTTGCAGATTAAGCTTGGAGTTTGAGTTCGAGTTCGTCACTTCCTTGAACGAATTATCATCTGATCTCACTTGGATTCTCACTATTTTTCCTGCATTCTGGTTGGTAAAATATTTCAACTTTTGTTTGTTTTTTTGTTATTAGGGTTTGTTTGGTGGGGAATTATAATCTAAAATTTAGTAAGTTTTTTATTTTATTTGATAAATATTATGCTTGTCTGTTTTTTCATTGTTAAAATTGTTCAAGTGTTTGGTTTTTCTTTATTGAATTAGTGTTCTTTAACATTTTTGATCTTGTAAGAAACTAAAGGCTTGATCTTTGTTAGATCTAAATGTTTTATTGTACTCCTACTTCTTTCTTGGTTATGATAACAAAAATTTAATAGTGTAATTATGGACTAATCCTAACCTTTCTTCATTCAGCTTTTTTTGGATTTCAAGAAATTTTAAGGGAAATACAATTATACAAAAAGATGAAATTGGGTCTCTCTATTTAATGAAGTTTGAAAGTGTACCGTCCATATTATTTCACTATGGCCTAGATCCTTAATTGCGGCCATGGGGGCAATTGGCAAGTAGCAGTTTTTGGTCAACTATGAATTTATGATACAAAAGTTATAGTAGTACCTTATCATATACAGATACTCTCTGTACATGTAATCAAACCAGTAGAGATTAGTTGTTTTCTGATTTTGTATTTAATAAGATTTCGTTTGTTCAATTCACACTGTTCAGTGACTAAACAAGTTTTGTCATACTTAACTAGGCTCAGTTAACATATCTTGTAAGCAATCCAAAATGAATATCAAACAAAACGAAAGAGCATTGATAGCTCGGCCAGTACCTTCAAGGCCTAGTTGTTCAAGTTACGGGTCTTTCTCGGAACTTCTTGCCGGCGCTATTAATGCTTCGCCCCCGAGGTCATTTTTGGAAAATACGGTAGCTGCTGTTAGACCAAAAACAATAAGGTTCAAACCAGCTTATAATCGTGCTCCCGATGTGATTGTCAATTCTCAGGTGGGTGTTTTTTCATTTCTGTGGCGTAAAACTTTTGTTTGATACCTTTAATTATCATCTAATCTGATCGTTTTGTTTTCGTGATGTCTTATACTTACAGACTGATCTATCCGGGTACGCAGCTTTGAATATTTCTGAAAAAGTGATTAAACGGGATGTCGTGTATAAACCACAGGCAAAGCTCGTGTCGAAGGCGACTATTTCGCTCTTAGCCAATATGGTTAGTGCTTCAATTGTTGTTGTACTTACATTTATACGAGAGCATTTTCCCAACTTCATACAAATTGACATAGGTTTTTCTTGTTTCACCAGGGAAACTTCAGTACTAATCATCCACAATTGCTACAACCAACCGAGCCTTGTTACATAAACAACAGCAACACACACAATGAAAGCGAGAATCTGTGGTTCCAACCTGGTCCAAATACTTACCACATGGAAGCAACACAGGCTATAGATCACTCAAAGATGGTGGAGCTGGAAGATCCGAAACCTTTAGCTAACAGTGACCGGCCTACTTTTGACGGCTACAATTGGAGAAAATACGGACAAAAGCAAGTGAAAGGAAGCGAGTTCCCTCGAAGTTATTACAAGTGTACCTTTCCGAATTGTCCTGTGAAAAAGAAAGTAGAAAGATCTTTGGATGGACAAATAGCCGAAATTGTCTATAAAGGCGAACACAATCATGTTAAGCCTCAGGCTCCTAAACGTACGACACAAGGGACAGATTTTAGACCTGAAATGTCAGCTTTTGATGTTGCCATCAATGAAGTTAGTGTTGAAAATCGGAACGACATGGGGTTATACGTTCGTTCGCCCTTTCACGGTAAATTTCCACCACCTTATGAGGCTGGAGTGACGACCACTTGCGCTGTTGGAGCTTCGGATAATTTGTGTGGCGAATTCGAAGAAAATGATGAACCAAGAAGTAAGAGAAGGTAAGCAACTTTAGATGTTTGGTGCTCTTATGTTTTTAAACAAATTGTGTTTGGTTCACAATTTTTTTTTAACACGTTTGGTTGCTAAAAATGGAAATAATTGTTTAGAAAACTTCAGAAATCATCATTGTCTATTGTCTTAACTCCTTAAGTTATGGAGTTAAAAGTGCCTTCTAAAGTAAGCTAATATTTTCGTGCGTATTTCTGATAATTTTTATTACATTTTAAATCGCTGGTTGAGTACATAATCTTAGTAACTTCTTATGAAAAACCAATGATTCTTCTTCAGAAAAAGTGAGAGTCAATCCAGCGAAGTAGCTATATCAAGCGAAGGTGTACAAGAACCACGCATTATAGTTCAAAGTTCTGCCGAAACTGAAGTGTTACACGATGGTTTTCGTTGGAGAAAGTACGGACAAAAGGTCGTCAAAGGAAATCCATATCCAAGGTTAGTACCCGTTACTTGATATTCACTATGATATTCCGTAAAACTGAATTTACTCAGCACAAATGTTTTCGTGATTTTCTTGTGTCTGCAGGAGCTATTACCGCTGTACAAGTCTCAAGTGCAATGTTCGCAAACATGTTGAAAGAGCTTCGGATGATTCTAGAGCTTTTATCACTACCTACGAGGGAAAACATAACCATGAGATGCCGCTAAGGAGCACCACAAGCCTATCAGCTTCTGAACAAGATTTGCAGGCTGGGAGTAGCAAGAGATGAGTGATATTTAGCCGGCAAAGAAAACAACCACCGGATGGAGGAAGAAGACAGTTGGTAAATCTACGTGAGTTAAATTAACGACAGCTTTACTAGTCTTTTTCAATAAGTGAAAGCGCTTAAATCCTCTTTTCACTATTCTGAAGACAATATTGTTAAGATTTGGCATAGTTTATAAAACTTCAATCTTTTGTATCTAGGTGCGCTGATCGGATAATATTTGTGTAATTTATAAAATTTTGTTGTGGTTTTTAGCTGATATGTTTTTTACTATCCAAATTTTAGTTTATCCTTTCATTGTCCAAACTTTGGTGGAATGTTAATATTCAAGTAATGTTTATTCTGGGTATACCGCTGATAACTTGTACTTTATTGTTTCCGTAATATTATCATTATCGGAAAAAGAAAAAGCACAAGAGATTTTTCTAATTTTACAAAAATGATAAGAATGTACAAAATGCTAAATTGCATGCTAAACATTATTTGATCCCTTAAATCCAGGATATTGCTTATCTACTTAGAAATCGTTCTAATGATGATACTCCAAACCATTTTAATGGATATTTACAACCTGATGGCCGAAGATCTATATCGCTTTGAGATACTTTACTGGGATGGAACGTTAGGATCTACTGCCGTATTACTTGATTCTTCACCCTGTCACAAAGAAATTTCACGAAACATCAGCAGTGGTCCTGTTCAACTTACTGCCATTAATAACTGAAAGATAGAACAGGACAGTGAACTGGAATGATTTGGATACAGAAAGGAAAAATCGAGTAACATATGCAAATAGCCTTTTGACTATCATTTTGTTGTTAAATCACACCATGAAATAATATTCCAAGTATTCCTTTGTCAAAAGTTTATCAATGGACAGTGGACAGGCTGAGAGTAAAACTTTTGAGGGAATACTTGGTAAGCTTGTGTGATTCTATTTTTCTGTATTTAACCAGGCTACTCCCCATATAGAAAAAAAGGCAAAACCAACAATTTTCAAAAAAAATTAACCTTGCTCTTGTCCCGCCAGCCAAGTCCAAACGATAGTAGGCCTGTCCTCTTTCTGGGGCTATCCTGCACCATGCGGTTGGACCTACAAACAGCACTGCTTTAAACACCATATCTTCTTGAAAACAATACCAGACTCGAGGATATAGGGGCCTTATGTCAACGCTAATAATCAATAAATTTAGCAATTTGAGAGAAGTCGTGGCCATTGAGTTTCTCAAAGAAGAAAAGGTAAAAGGAAACAAAAGAGGAGTAATTGCATGGAAGAGGCTGGTTCTGACAGTTAAGACACACTTTCTATGTAGTCCAGATAATTAGTGAGACCAATAAAGGTGATATCATATATGTCGATTTTTTTTAAGTATGTCAATAACTAGAGGATCTCTCATTTGAGTTTTCTAAGAGACACTATAAGAACAGGAGATAATAGAATACAAATTTCCATGCGTACAGTGGGGTAGATGGGGAAGATTGGGCTTTTGTTTTTCCCGACTGATATTGCAGAGTAGCCTCCAGCATCGATTCTGCCATTACCACTCTCTTCTCCATTTCAGCAATCGAAGCTAGAGCCTTGTCATATTTTTCCTGCAGGTATAAAGTAGTTTTCTATTTATAAAATATATGATCAATCCAAATGCACCAGAGAAAAAGTGACGAAGATAGAATTCAGATGCTTTAAAGGGATGAACATGGAACCATAATAACATACATCTTGCATTAAGTCCTTTTGGAATAAAAAGTAAATGTCATTGATGAATAGTTAATCCTACTTCAATAGAAAGCAAAGCAAAATAGTTTGTGCCAAACAGGTAAGACAGCACAACGTAGTTAAGAGGATAACTGTGGTATGCTGTATACTACAACTATCCAAGATTAAAAAGAAGTGATTTCCTTATTACTTCTAAGACTGAATCTCGGGAAGTTTGAGGGAAAGACCAAGACTATAGGGGAGACACGATTTCGAAGTTGGTTACATGCAAGCAAAAAAGAAGATATTAAATATTAAATAAGAATTTTTCTCAACACCTGGAAAAAGTTGAACATTATTACATTAAGAAAAGACTATGCAAACTAATGGGTTGTTCTTTTCTTTTTCCTCTATCTATTTCCCATGAAGCTAATTCATCGAAATTTCACTATATCCAAACAGGCCTAAGATGGAATGAGAGTAACTCTGTGAAGAAGAAGAAAACAACATATTTACAGTTCACAATCATCTATTGAGGGTTTTAAAGTGAACCTGAAGCACATGAACTGCATTTCTATGGGCAGCTGAATCTTTCTCCGAACGTAGCCGGGCATCTTCAGTTAATCTTTGGTCTTGCTCCACTCGCATCAGTACCTGCAGCATGTATAAAGATTATAAGGGAAATTCTCGTTCACAAGCAAAATTTATAATACTAAAAATATAGACCTGGAGCATTGCAGCTTCTTGTTCTTTCTTATCAGAAAGGAGTTGCTGGAGTTCAGATACTTCCTGCTCCAATTGCTCAACCTACCAGCATCAAAATATATTAATCTTGCAAGAAAGCTGAGAATTTGAGTACTATGAAGTGAAAAGATACATTTATTGAGTATAAGAAAACAAAGGCCTCATATAGTCCTATGCCAGAAAGTGATGATAATTTTACTCCATTTTACTCTTTTGGTAAGGGAAATAAACATAGAAAGAAGAAGTGTGCTCTGAAATGCACCCCTTTAAGGAGTATCCAACTTCCAGAATGGTGTAGGCAATCATGCATACCACTTTACTAGCAACAAATTAACTTCTAGAGCAGAGACAAATTCTCTTGATGTAGGGTACTGGTGGCATTGGCTGTCCATGCTGGATTCACAAGGACTTTAGAGCAGCTAAAAAACATATATAAAGTTATAAACACTTAACTTTGACAGCTCAAGGATCATGAATATCTGGCAGAAGATGCGAGGCTAAAAAATACAATTAGATCCTACATAAGTAGTAAGAATAACTGGCGCCAGCAAAATCATGGAAAGGGTTTCTACAAAACAATCTTTGTTGTACAAGATTTAAATATACCTTTGCGGTTAATTGCCGCCTATTATCATGTTTGACCATCTCTATGAATGCAGTCTCCAGCTCCTCAGCTCTGGAAAAGAACAGGACAACAGATATATAAAAACCACATCATATAGTCAGATCATAGTTGTCTATAGAACATAGCATGACGTAGCGCAATGGATCCGTAGAGCTAAAGAATTGCATGTGTTTATTAATTTATAGCTTATAGATATATATAAAGAATATAAATATTAATAAGACCTATAAACTATTAATATTTTAATAAAAAAATAAGTATTAGGAGATATGCATAAAATATGTCCAATAGTCAAACAAAGATAAACAAACAAATTTCATAATCAAATTTTTATTTTAGAAATAAATTTTTAATATTTTGATATATAAAATAGCATTTATAAATTAGATTATAAAATATATAAAAACAAATGGAATAAGATATATAGGTTTAAAAAAGAGTGCAATATAGTAAATAATTTAAATAATAGATTAAACCAGTAATAAACAAGGTAGCTTTTAAAATGGGTTCTATAAAATGAAGAAATCAACTAAGCGAATATTTGAAAAGAGATGAAGAAACGAGCAACAAAGGAATGCACTGACCTCAACACAGCTGAATTTTTTTCCTCGAGCAACCTGCAGAGCTCAACCTTTAACCAATCCACCTGCACATCAACGGTTAATGATTGAAACATAAACATAAGGTTGCTTGTTCTTACCTAAGTAAGTACAAACATGTGGAAGCCTAGCATGTTACTCTAAAAGACTCGTGGGATAACAGTCTGTACATCCAAGTCCAACTAAGCTTGTGCCATTACTATGCTATGATAATCTTCCCTGAAACTTAAGAGTTATTACTAACAGAAATTTTGTCTAAATGCAGAGTAAACCAATCAGAGTCGTGGTTATAGGCTCAACAACAGTTTTCTTACTATGGAAGTGCCCCATTCAGTCATACCAAAACAGTGGAAGTTGTCAATGAGCCTCCATCACACAAGGAATTACATTCAACTAAATCTCTTTGCTATTGATAGTATGGTTTTCTTTCATAGATGTAATTTTTTCAATAATTTGTTATGTGATGCTCGTTCACTTTCCGCCTTCAACTTAGCCTGGTCTAGGACAATGATTAATAACTGCTACATACTTCGGAAAGACATCAAATTGTGTCAAAAATATGGAAGAGGGTGTCTACCTGTTCCTGTAGATCCGGCATAGACTCTGCTTCTGAGTCTACTATGCTATCTAGAAGTTCATCAAGATTAGAACTATGGTCCGAAAGAGATGCCTTCTCAGTCGTAGATGTGTTGTCTAATCTTTTATAAGACTTTGTTCCTTTTAATACGGGTCCACGGTCGTGCTTAAAACTATATAACTTAGAAGCAAGTCCCTTCGATTCCTTTGACACTCTACTATCTCTTGATCTCTCCTCAAGCACCACCAAGATAGCTGGTCTGTGTTTATCTCTTAATTCTTGCAATCTAGTCTCATTTACAGCTTTATAACCCATGCTAGCAGTTAAAACAAGCTCGCTGCTATCGAATGTCGAACCGGCAAGGGATTGCAACAAAGTAATAGCATCTCCTGCATCTTTAGTTTTAACTAGAGCAGGACCTGCATAATTGACACGTCATGAATTTATTTTTTACATATTTGGGAGTTGCTGGACATTACTATAGTTTAAATACAACAATTATTCTTTAAGAGGCGATTAGCTAAGGTAGTATAGGATAAGGCAAAATCAGCAATACAAACTATATGATTAGTATTACTTAAATAATGATTTGTTGTATGTTGTATTTATTTTAGTAAAATCTGAAGGGTTTACAGTTACCACTGTCCATACTATTGTTCTAAATAGAGGAGTGGAAAATTAAATCACTATACAAACAACATTTCACTCATCAATGTATTACATAGAAAACAGTACCATGCAATTCCATCAAAGCAAGAGCTGTTCGAAATAGCATGACACGATTCCCTTCAAACAAAAGGACATCCCACACCCGAAGAACTGGACAAAAGAACCCAAAAAGAGGCAACAGTTTCTGTTAAATTGCACTCAAAAGGAATCTAAAACTTTTGTATACAAAGTTCAACAAATGATTTGCTGAGTTATGTTTTCATTATTATACACAATCAAACCTCACCACTTTCCCAAGGAAGCATATTTATGAAAATTGAAAGAAACCATGGTCCCGATATCCAGGTAACTTGGACCCCTAAGTTATCCAAATGATTAACTGCACCAGAAGCATGAATGAAATAAAATTGCAAAATCTATAGAATAACATTGATATGAATAGTAGAAGTGAACAAACCAAGTTTAGGTAGTCTTTCACCGACCAACTCCTCGAAAACAAGTTGATCAACCTAATAGCAATAAAAGATAATGAAAAATAAAAGTAGATACATAAATAATATATTTAAGGTAATCTGGGATGTGAAAGCATTTTAAAGTGAGAATATGTTACACGGAATAACAGAAAACGAGAAGGAATAATTGGTGCAGAATTACACCTGAGATTCTATCATTTCCTCTGTAAAATATCCACCGAAATAATCATCAATAATGGTTACCAAGGCCCTGATGCATGTCATTTGTACGAATCAGTTCAGTAATAGAGCTATATTGAGCATTTCTGTAAAGAATAAAAGATAAATCTATGTCCCAGTTGTGCGTAGGCATATACGTGACAGTTAAGATCCAACCACAGAAAAAACCCAGGCACATACAAAGACGCCATATTGTAATGTGATTCATATTTTATAGACCAGAAGGAAAATAGTTCTCTAGAAGTGCCAATCACTGTATCTTTCAAACCCTCAGAGGCACGCATGAGGAGTCCATAGACCTCCAGCACATACCAAAAAGCATTTTCCTCGGGCATCAGTAGTAGCAACAACCCAGCAAAGAAATTCATAGCCTGCATGTTTTCGAAAACCAAGTAAATATAAAAAGCTTTAGTTTGATAAGAGTATTTATATTAAGGAAAATAAAGGATGTGTTTTGAGATAAACTTCTTTCTCCACCAGTTCTGGAGTTTCAAAACTTGGCCACTTAAAATTTTAAATTGAAGGTTGTAGAACTGGATTACACAGGAAGAAGACCCTTTTAAGCACTGGAGATATAAAATACCGACTATGTTACTAAGATTCAAACTCAACATAAGGAAAATTTGTGTACTCAGAAGCTTTGGCTTTGGCTTTTGGTTGCCCCCCTTTTAGGTACCTTTATCTTGAAAACAATCTATATTATGATCCCACGAACAATTCATATAGATAAATCAGTAAGAGACACTTTTGCAAAAGATTGTAGAGGATCTGAGGAACATGAGAGACACTAAAAGAAACAAAATAAGGTGTGGAGAGTCAATGACGAAGAAAATTAAGAAGTATACAAATATTTACTCTAGGTAAGAAGACCAAAGCGATCGGATACTCTTTAGATAAACAAACAATAAAAACCAAATGAGCACGGCTTCATTTGCTCACAAAGCTTTCGTAATAAATAATAATGCATGTTAGGAGTGATTCATGCAATGGAACAAAACTTATAAGGCATCTTAAATTCCAATCACCTGACAGTAGCCAACTAAAGGATTATGTTGAGCATAAGCTAGAAGTATACGTCTCAACGAATCTCGACCATTATCGTTTAAAGCTGGATGGCCAGGGAATGTCCGTGGAATGTCCTGTAGAGGAAAAATGAAAATTAGTCTTGTGAGAAATCTGTGTTGCAATTAAAAGCACAAGAGTAGCACGTACAAATTGAAAAGATTGAACGATAAAGTCCAAGATGCATGCATCTAATGACCTTCTCAATCTGCCTTCTCCATTTCCTTGGGACACCAGTTGAGTTATCCTGCTCCAAGTTTTCATCGGGAATGATTACTTGAGACAGCAATTCCTGATAGTAGGTTTCGATCCGTCGTGCCTTAACACCTGCAAAGGCTTGCCATACCTGTAATTACAAAAATTTAAAGGGAAATGTGCATACTTTTCTTAATGTAGGACTACAGATCATAAAATAGCAAATGAAGTGCCAGTTTACCTCTCCTCTGAGATCTTTTGGCACTCCCCCACGTACAAGTACTTCCAGCTCTTCTTTCCAAGGAAAGACGGGTTCTGGAGAGACATTGGTACTTGAGTTCTCTGATATCTTACTTGTCACTTGTGTTGATGGAAGATGGCTTTCATTTTCAGTTCTACACTTGATTTGCATGGTTTTTGCATTTTTAACACGCAAACTCATCATCTCCTCAATTGCAGCGAGGGATGGTCTTATCTGTGCCCATTTTTGGATTGTCCGGGCCTTGGCCTTCTCGGATTCCCGCGGCTCTGTTTCAGCTTCATCTTTTTTTGGAAGCCGGACATAACTTTCAGGTACACTTTCTTTTGGAAAGGGTACCTCAGTATCCGTTTCCTCTTCTTCAGAATGATGCCCATTGTTATCAGGTTCACTTCCAGGAAGCTGCAGCTCCTTACTCGATTCCCTTTCTTCTGAAAGCATCCCATGGTTTTCAGATTTACTTTCTTCTAGCCGTTCCTCCTCTTCTGATTCACTTTCTTTATGAAGTTGAACATCTTTTGAAAGCTGCTCATGTTTTTCAGATTCACTTTCTTCTAGCCTTTCCTCCTCTTCTGATTCACTTTCTTTATGAAGTTGAACATCTTCTGAAAGCTGCTCATGGTTTTCAGATTCACTTTCTTCTGGCCGTTCCTCCTCTTCTGATTCACTTTCTTTATCAAGGTTAACATCTCTGTCAGAGTCACTTCCTTCTAATCTCTCCACGTTATTTTTATGTTTACTTTGTTCTCGGAGCTGTATTTCTTTGTCTGATTCACTTTTCTCTGAATGCTGCTCACTTATATCAGATTCGCTTTCTTCTCTCACTTGTACCTCTTTGTCTGATTCACTTTCTTCAGAGTACTGCTCACTTACTTCAGGTTCACTTTCTTCTCTCAACTGTACCTCGTTGTCTGATTCACTTTCATCTGAGTGCTGCTCACTTATATCAGGTTCAGTTTCTTCTGGAAGCTGTACTTCCTTTTCTGATTCAGTTTCATCTGAGTTCTGCAAATCCTTTTCAGGTTTACATTTTTCATGAAATTGTACATCCTTGTCTGAGTCACTATCCTTTAAATTTTTCACATTATTTATATGTTCACTTTCCTCTTGAAGCTGCACCTCTTCGTCTGATTCACTTTCTTCTGCGTGCTGCTCACTTATTGCAGGTTCAGTTTCGTGGTGCTCACTTACATGAGGTTCAGTTTCTTCTGGAAGCCGTACTTGCTTCCCTGATTCAGTTTCATCTGAGTTCTGCAAATCCTTTTCAGGTTTACTTTTTTCATGAAACTGTATATCCTTGTCCGAGTCACTATCCTTTGAGTTCTTCACATTATTTATATGTTCACTTTCCTCTTGAAGCTGCACCTGTTTCTCTGATTCACTTTCTTCTGAATGCTGCTCATCTGTTTCAGATTCACTTTCTTCTCGCAGCTGTACACTGTTTTCAGGTTCGAATTCTTCATATAGCTGTACAGCCTTGTCTGAGTCACTTTCTTCAGAGTTCCGCGCATTATTTTTATGTTTACTTTCTTCTGGAAGCGCTACCTCTTCTTCTGATTCACTTTCTTCAGAATGCTGCTTATCTATTTCAAATTCACTTTTTTCTCTCAGCTGTATGAGCTTTTTAGGTATAGTTTCTTCTGGAATCTGTGCCTCCTTTTCGGATTCACTTTCTTCTGAATGCTGCCCGCCATTTTCACAATCACTTTCTTCTTGAAGTTGTACCTCTTTGTTATGTTCACAATCTCTGAGAGCATCAGCATCAGGAATTCTCCAACTTGACTCATTGCCGACTTCACTGAGTCTCTTTGGAGAACCTTTTTCTGTTAAAACAGTGGCTCCAGGCTGCACTGGCTCGCAATGTTTCTCGTCACGAGAGAATGATTTAATAGTTTCTTCTTGCCATTCGAGGAAAGTTTTCCACTTTTTTGTCCTCTCAACTTCCTCCCCCTAATAGTTAACTTTTTAGTTGAGATTTGAGAATAACCTTTTTGAGATTTAAAGCATTATCTTTTGTAGCTTTACACCACATTAAATTGATTGCCAATGTTTATGCAGATACTTTTTTCCAATTAAAGGAAACCGACAATGTAATGTTTACTCCATTATATCAAGGCGAATGTTCCTATCTTACAAGCTTTCTAGCATTTTGCAGTTAATTTCAACCTCCACTGGTCCTAGTCATTAGAGTATTAATTATTACAACCAAGTGATAAGCAGTCTAAAATTCTATATGCCTAAAAAATTATTTTTGTTTTCCATGGTGAGTTAAAAACAAAGGCATTTAGTAGAGTAAGCTTGTCACTGCTAGTCAAGATCTAAAAGAAGAAGCGCATGTATAACTTACCTTGTAAATATCAAGGTATTCCCTGTATTTTTGAACATGTTGAGGTCTCAATGCAAATCCATAAGCGTCCCTGCTCGCATCAATAAACTTCAGATAGTTTTGTAGAGGTAGAACTACTCCAAATTAAAAGGAACTTTTATCATTAGATCACATAATTTAGCATAAACAGATAGGCCAAATTTGCTACCAAAAAGAACATGAAAACATGGAAGGCAAGATTGACCAGTGCTCATTACCTGGAATCAGCCTCCAATGAGCGCCTACTCAGCAAGGATAACAACATAGTTTACATAAACTCCCAGTTCTACAGCCCATAGCTTTCCTTCCCCTTAAGCAAAACTCGAAATACTAATTCTCATACCACATTTCAGCCTCACAAACAAACAATCATATCGATTTCAATCTAGTCCTGACCTCAGAATTCCCAAACTAAGCAGCACAATTACACTCATTTACGAAGCAGATGACGATATCAACTCCAAAGAAACAAAAAGCAAATTCGTAACAAACAAAAAATATGGCGTTGACGATGAAAATCCATACAAAAATCTAGGGGAGGAAATGCGCGTAATCCATTGAAAGAAGTAAAAGAAAAATCAAAGACCTAGAATCCGTCAAAAGCTAAAAGAACCGAACGATCGGGGATGATCGACACATGTATATAAGAAGCGAAACGCAAGTATCAATCTATTGTTCGTGCAAAGTTACGATCTTATTGTACGTACCTCTTGCGTTGTGGGATTGGGAGGCCATGGAAGCTCGAATCCATCATGATCGGCGTGAAATTAGGGCTTCTACATTGAAGGGTGTTGCTTAAGTTATGGTAATCGGCTTCGGTTTCAATTTGTTTTAGTCGAAACTAGCATCGCGCGCACACTTGGCGGGCTTTGAATGCATACGGTACGAGATATCATTATAAATATATGCAACTGTACCGAACATTTTAATAACTATTTAATGGTCAACCTTTTTCTGAGTCAGTATTTAAAGATAGTCGCTAAATTTTAAATAAAAGCCTTAAAATATGTATGGCAAATGTTTTTCGAAAAGCGGTTAAAAAGCTGGAGAACTGTTTGTAAATCGGCACCTAAACTGTTTAACTGGTTCATTAGAATCGCAAAGGATTACGGTTTATTTGTAAATATTATAAGTGTTTTAATTATATTATATTGAGATATTGTATATGATTATAAAATTATTATTATATTTTGGTCGGTATTAATTTTTTGTGGTTATAAATATTTTAAGTGTTGCAATTATTATATAATCCAAAATTTTAAATATTAATTATGTTATTATTACATTTTGAATATTATTATTATATTTTGGGATGCAATATTAGTAGTGTTGATTTGGTTTTAAATATTACAAGTGTTTGTTATTATTTTTTAAACCAAAATCAAATTTTATCATGGTAAAAGATTACAAGTTATATTGTTATAATTTTAATATTACATCTTGAATATTATTATTGTGATTTGGTTTTAAATATAACAAGTGTTATTTATTATTTTTAAACCAAAATCAGATTTTATCATGCTAAAATATTACAAGTTATATTAAATTATTTAATATAACAAGTTATGTTTTTATTATTATTATTTTAATAAAAATGTTATCTTATAATTATTTGATAGTACAACTCTTTATTATAATAAAAGATAATCTTTTTTTTATTTAACCGTTCACAACTCCTTATTATAATAAAAGATAATTTTTTTTATTTAGCCGTTCACAGTTTATACTCCTGCGGGAAGGAGTTGTACAAATGATTTCAAATTAAAATACATAATCTAAAATATATTTTTTAGTCTCTTGTCGCTAGCCACTTTTTTAAGACGCAAAACTTTCTCAACAGTAACTGCAATTTGTAAAGGATCTTCCAAAACTTGTCCTCGAGTCTCACGATTAACCTTACTTAACGCAGCAGCAATCAAATCGACCATCTTCGTCTTCGTACTAAGATTTTGTTTAGGAACAACGGTATTACTCTTAGTTACACCTTGTCGACCATTTTGGAACTAAAAGTTTGTTTGGCGGTCTTACTCAAAGTCGTACGTGTAGTGGCAGGTTTGACGCTTCGTGTCTCCTTATCGTCGTAATCGAACATCTTGGAACTAAAAGTTTGTCTGACGGTCTTACTCATATTCGTAGGTTTAGTAGCAGATTTGACGCGTCGTGTGATCGGATCCCTCTCGGGTAGAGGAGACATCATAAAGGAAGAAAATTCCAAATGATCGGTTTTCTTGGTTGCTTGTCCTAACCTGTTGCTGAAGCCATAAAACGACATTGGGAATTTCGGAGAATCACAAATAAGAACTAATAAAAACTAATAACAATTATTTTTCGGAAAAAAAAATCCAACTATTTTGAAAGTAGAACTACAATATGTAAAATAAGAAAGTAGAGTTTTATAGAAATTCTAGAACAAGTAGAGAGATTTAGAGAGATGTAGAGTAGATTTAGAGAGTGTGTGAGTTTGGAGTTGGGGTCTCATCTATTTATAGGGGAGACACATGAAAAACAATTAAAAAATTATGAGAAAAAAAATGTCCGGACCATCCGGATGGTAAATTCGGGCCATCCGAATATTGATCCGGATGCCCCGGATGAAAACAACGGCTAGTTAAATTAACTAGCCGTGTTGCTTTGGACCGTGTGGACCATCCGCATGTCTGACCGGATGGTCCGCACGGGTAACGTCACGGATGATGTCATTTGCTGACGTCATCCAACGGCTATTTTAAAAAAATTATAATTTTTTTATATATATAAATATGCAATTTGAACTATTTAAAAAAATCAAAACTATATGTATAGGATATCGAACTAATATTTTTTTAAAAATAAATAAAACTATATATAAGGATTTCGAACTATTATTTTTAAAAAAAATTATAACTCTATAAATAGAGAATTCAAACTATTAGGGAATTCGAATTATTAAGACAATCAAATTATTAATTTTATAATCTTAAAAATATTTTCAATAATATTGAAAGTGGTAATCAAAATACAATTAGATGTATATATTTTATTTAATATCTACCTAATATTAAATAAAATATCTTAGATATATAAATATAATCAAACATATTAAAATCATATTAGAATTATTATTTTTAGAATGTAATTGGTTGATTATAGAATTTCGATTAAAATGATATAGTATTTAAATTAAAATACATTAAATAGCATAATTAACTCGTTTATATTGTACATATCTCAATTATTGAAATTAGATTCAATTAACACTTACAAATTAATTTTAAATAATATTATAAAATATTTTGATAAACGGTGCCTAAATGGTTTTTCTGGTGGGTAAATTGGTTGGTAAACTGCGAAACTGGCTCATTAGAACTGCAAACTGTTACAACTGCAAACCGTTAGCACCGCAAATTGCAAGGACCGCATAAGGAGTAAACCGCCAGGACCGCAAACCGTTAGAACCGAAACTGCGGTTCTCTGTTAAACGGTTCGCAGTTTGAACCGTTTGACACCTCTAATGGCCAATGGTTAAGTTTCTTAAAATTGTTGCTATTTTTTCTCCTAATTGGGATTAATTTTATTTCAAATGGACTCGAACGAGACTTTTTTTTAGAATGAGGTTTTGAAATTAAAATAAATAAAATCATTTTTTTTTTCAAATTATTAATATACTTTTACAATATGATAATTTAAATTTCAACTTAAATATTGACTTTCTATCTCAGCCATTTCCGCACTCATTTTTGAATACTAATCTTAACCTAAAAACATTCTAAAATCCATAGAAACTTTTCCAACATATGGATTTAAGCGACATAAAACGATCTTAGTTACAACATTGATGATTTTTTTTTCGGAAGAGGAGGAACCACTAACAGTTCATCTGCAAACAGAAGTTGAGGTACATTTACATTTACGTGGCATGTGATGAGTCCGAATTCGAAGTGCTCCCCGGAAGGACAGCCCAATGTAAATCTCTCCGTAAACCGGACAGGATATTTGAACCAGACAGGTGACTTCGAACACTGTGAGCCTAAGGTTGTTCGAACTATGACAAAAGTACTAAAAAACCTAAACACTTCTTGACTAAGCTACCTGTCCTCCTGCTTAAAACTCATGGGTCTTTAAACATGACCCGGGTCCATTAAACTTGACCCGAAAGCCCATAAGGGCCCAAATTTCATACTATAAATACCCAACCACCAGCATTAACTATAGGTAAGAAAAATTAACTGCTGCCAAGCTGCTTAATTCTCTCTCCACATTAAAAGCACTTTGAAACACCCTTAAACACCCTCACACCACCGTGAAACACCCTCACACCGCCTTAAAACTCCACTTGAAATTACCAGCCTACCCTCAGGCTACTTTTATCCTCACCAAATTGGCGACCACAGTGGGAGGCGACGGTGCCTGAATCAAGTATTCGAAACCAAGTAAAGAAATTATGTCCGAATGAATCCGGATAATCCAGAGCTTCCACCAGCTTTGCTCGAAGTGGTGGAAGAGAACGATGAGTATACTGTCCAAGAGCGCGACAGGTTAAAACTTGAGATAGAAGCTCTGAGGGCTGAAAAAGCCAAGATGGGCGTGAAAGAGAAATCCAAAGCATCAGCTGCTCACCACACCGATAACCCAAGAGAGCATGGGGTTTCCAAAACTCATGAGAGCACTAAGAAGACGCATGCCAGCTCTAAAATATCTCAGTTCTGACTCGAGTTCAGAGTCTTCGGACAGCTCTTCGGACAGTGAAGGAAATGAAAAGTCCTTGTCCTCTAGCAGTGATGAGGGACGAACCAAGAAGAAACAAAAGCAAGTTAAAAAGTATTCCAGAAAAAGAGATCACCATGGAAGAATGAAGAGGCATATTGGAAAAGGGTCATCTCACACCCGGAGGCATGTAGACCGGATGCTGATGGATCCTTTTGCCTTCCATGATGAGCCAGGTATCTTTGCAACTCCTAATGAGGATACCGTGTTCAGTCGTGGAAGGAATTGGAGGCAGTCTCCACTGTCTTCTAAAATCCTGTCCGGAAACCTCCCCAAGAGGTTTGACAGCACTAAGATGGAGAAGTATGATGGCAGTACTGATCCGGACAATCATCTGGAGCAATTCAAGAACTTCATGATGAACTTTGATGATGATGATAAACTACTCTGTAGGGCATTCTCCCAATCTTTTACGGGGAGTGCTCTGAAATGGTACAACAGCCTGCCCCAGGGTTGTATTAAAGACTTTGATACTTTTTGGGTGGCCTTTCGAAGGCAGTTTGTGGGGAGTAAGGAGCTGAAGGGCAATGGAGACACAATAATCCATTGTGCCCAAGAGCCAAATGAGTCGTTAAAGGAGTACATAAGTTGTTTTGTAAACACAAAAAATGGGTTGGCTGATTACTTTGAACAGGTATCAATAGCATCCCTGAGACAAGGTTTGAACCCAGGCAACCTGGCCGATTCGATGACCAGGAAGAAAGCCATGACCTGGGGAGGATTTCTGAACCAAGTTGGCAAGCAAATAAATGTTGATGAAACGAAAAAGACCAGGGTGCACAGACAGGTGAGATCCACCCCGGTGGCACCAACTCCAAATCAAAACCAGTCCGGGAACAAAGCAAGAGAAACCGGACAGGGGCATGGAAGGGGAAAAGCTCAGTCTCAACCAGCTGCTCCTGCACAAAGCCAACAGTCTAGAAACAAAAGAGGGCCATGGGTCCAACCGGAGTGGTTTGCAGAGCTCAAAGAAAGTGTGGCAACCATTTTCGATAAAACAAAAGATGAAGTACACTACCGGAGACCGGCAACCTTGCAGTCTCCCAGATAACATCGAAATAATTCCTTTTGCCAATTCCATAATGATATTGGCCATACCACCGATGATTGCATAGCGTTGAAACAAGAGGTACAAAATTTGATTGAAAGAGGGAAGTTGGGTGCATACGTTAAAAGGAGAGGAGGCAACAGGCCTGACAACACTCATAGGGTTGGTCCAAGCAATGCTGCCCCGGAGGGGGCTATGGTAATATTTGAAAGGTTTGATGTGGAGTCTGAGTACTTGGATCCTGATCCAACAAGAAACAGAGTGGGTACTATTGAGGAGCGTTCTAGATCAGTCTCCGGGCTTATTAAATTCTTCGAGTCACTGACAATTTTCGGAGGGGACACTATGACAGCTCCTACTACTTGTTCAAGAAAAAGGCATGTCCATAATTTGGCCTCCCAGCTAGAAGGAGGCATGACATCCTATCAATCTCCAAACTCATTCCCATTCATAGTTTTCGATGAGGATGATTTGAGAGATATTGCTGGCCCTCATGAGGATGTTGTTGTCATAGAAGCATCTATAGGGGGCAATGAGATAAGGCGAATTTTGGTGGATACTGGAAGCTCTGCCAATATCCTTTTTCTAAACACCTACAAGAAAATGAGAAATCCAGCTGTGATTCAAAAGTCGGACAGATCAATCGTGGGCTTCACGGGCAGCTCAGCCGATGTGATCGGGGAGTTTGAAGAAGAAGTGTTGTTGGGCAGGGGCCCTTTCAAGAAAATGGTTAGAATACTCTTCATTGTGGTGGATTGTCCCACCTGTTATAATGCTATTCTAGGGAGGTCTTGGCTCTCTAGGATGCATGCAGTGGCTTCGACAGTCCATCAGTGTCTAAAGTATGCTGTTCAGGGACAGGTTGGGGTTGTCCGGAGCAGCCAAAAGGTTGCAAGAGAATGCTATGCCACTGCCTTGGCTCCACGAACGCTGGGGGCAGTCCGTATAAACGATCAATAGCAGTTTGAGGGCCTTTCTGGGGGTGAGGGTGAAATTGATGACCCCAGAGAGACCCCCGGAGTGTTGATTCCGATTGAAGAGGTTGAGACACACTGCTTGGAAGAAGGAAAAAGCGTCAAGATAGGGTCCAAAATGCCACCAATACTGAAAGAAGGAATGTTGAAATTCTTGAAAGACCATCAGCATGTTTTTGTTTGGTGCAACGCTGATGTTACTGGAGTTCCATTAAAGGTGATTTCCCATCACCTATCTGTCCGGAGAGATATGGCACCAGTGGTACAAAAAAGGAGAGCTTTCTCAAAAGAAAAGGCTGATGTCATTGTACAAGAGGTTGATAGACTCACAAAGATGGGGCACATTAAAGAATCTCAGTACCCTTTGTGGACTGCCAATCCTGTCTTGGTAAAAAAGAAGAATGGTAAATGGCGTATGTGCATTGACTTCACAGACCTCAATCGAGCTTGCCCAAAAGACTTGTATCCGGTTCCCCGGATAGATCAGTTAGTAGACTCTACTTCTGGGAACAAGCTACTCTCCTTCATGGATGCCTTCTCCGGGTACAATCAGATCCAGGTGGATCCAAAAGATCAAGAGCATACCACTTTTGTCACTGATAGAGGTTTACACTGCTACAAGGTGATGCCCTTTGGCTTGAAAAATGCTGGGGCTACTTATCGAAGGTTAGTCAATAAGGCATTTGTTGATCAAATTGGAAGAAATATGGAGGTTTACATTGACGATATGATGGTGAAAAGCGTGGATGAGCAGTTGCACTTGTCCGACCTCCAAGAGACTTTTGCCAACTTGGCCAAAGTGAATTTAAAATTAAACCCTGAAAAGTGTGTGTTCGGAGTGCAGTCTGGGAAGTTCTTAGGGTATATCATAAGTGAGCATGGAATACAGCCCGACCCGGACCAACTCGATGCTTTGTTCCAAATGGAGCCTCCTCGAAACATTAAAGAAGTACAGCGATTAACAGGGAGATTGGCTGCCTTGAACAGATTCATCTCCAGGTCTTCGGACAGATGTGCTCCATTCTTTCAAACCTTGAAGGGTGCAAAGGGGTTTGAATGGACACCACAGTGTGATGAGGCATTCAATGAAATCAAGAAGCATCTGTCCTCTCCCAAGACCTTGTTTAAACCAGTCGATGGGGAGACTCTTTTTGTATATCTGGCTGTTTCAAGTTGTGCCATCAGTGTTGTGTTAGTAAGGGAGGTTGATGGGTATCCTCACCCAGTGTACTACAGCAGCAAAAGCTTGATTGATGCTGAAAGGCGTTACTTGAAACTCGAAAAACTGGCATTAGCCTTGGTGATAGCTGCAAGAAAAATGAGGCCCTACTTCCAGGCACATCCTATCGTTGTCCGGACTTCTTTCCCTTTAAAGAATGTCCTTCAAAAAGCAGACATTTCGAGCAGAATGACAAAGTGGTCAGTAGAATTGGGGGACTTCGACATAGACTTTGCTCCCCGAACAGCAGTAAAAGCTCAAGCTGTAGCTGACTTTCTAGTTGAGTTCCATTCTGATAGGGATTCAGAACAACCTGCTGATTCAAAAGACAAAAAAGTGTGGATTGTCCGAACAGACGGAGGATCCAGTACCATGGGATCTGGGGCAGGAATATGTCTCACTTCCCCCTACGGGGACAACATGTTCCAAGCTATTTGTTTTGCTTTCAGGGCATCCAATAACGAGTCCGAATACGAGGCAGCTATAGCTGGGTTGAAATTGGCCTACATTTGTGGAGCTAAAAGAGTCAAGCTACTAAGTGACTCCCAGTTGCTAGTCCACCACGCCTTGGGCCTATCAGAAGCTAGAAAGGAACAGTTGATCAAGTATTTACTCCTCCTTAAAAATGAAGCGTTGAAATTTAAAGCTGTTGTCTATGAGCACATCCCCTGGGCAGAGAATGAGCTAGCAGACTCACTGGCAACGATAGCATATACGGAGTCCTACCCATGGATCCATGTGCTTGAAAGCCCTTCTATTCAACTCGATAAAGGTGAAAAAGAGGAAGTCTTTGAAATACAAGTAAATCAGCCTCAAGATTGGAGGTCTCCTCTTGTGCAATATCTGTCCGGTGGTATCGTGCCCTTGAATAAATCACAAGCCAGAACATTGAAGCACATGGCTCGTGGTTTCCTTATGTTAAGAGAAGTATTATACAAAAAATCCTATAGCAAACCTCTCCTACGTTGTTTAGGGGATCATGAGTCACAAATAGTTCTCTCCGAATTGCATGATGGTGAGGGATCAGCCCATTGTGGATTTAGAGCTTTAACAAGAAGGGTGCTACTCTCCGGATACTATTGGCCATCAATTATGAAAGATGCTAAGGAACTGGTACGAAGGTGTGACCCATGCCAGAGGTACAGCAATGAAATTCATGTACCAGCCATTCCCTTGGAGTCAATTTCTGAGCCCATCCCTTTTGCTCGATGGGGATTGGACTTAGTTGGGCCTCTCCCTGTGGCGTCCGGAGGGCGTAAAACTATAATTGTGGCCATTGACTACTTCTCAAAGTGGGTAGAAGCAGCTCCCTTGGCAGGGACAACATCAAAAACTGTTATAAAATTCATTCTATCCAACATATGTTACAGATTTGGTGTCCCCCAGAAAATAACAACAGACAATGGGCCACAGTTTGATAATAAAGAGATGGAGAGCTTCTGTGCCTCAAGAGGTATTCAACACTGCTTTTCTTCACCTTTCCACCCTCAAGCCAATGGGCAAGTTGAAGTGGCTAATAGAACAATACTGTCTGGTTTAAAGAAGAATTTAGAAGGAGCTGCTGGGAAGTGGCCTAGTTATTTACAAGAAGTATTATGGGCCTACCGAACAACACCTGGGGCTGCAACACAAGAATCCCCTTTTGCCTTGGTCTATGGAATGGATGCAGTAGCTCCCATAGAGAAGACACTCCCCTCCTTTCGTGTTCATAACTTCTCCGGACAGGCTAATGAGATGACAATTAGAAATCAGCTTGATTTGATCGAAGAAAGACGGGTAAAAGCTCATCTTAGAATGGCACACTATCAGGGCTTGATGAGAAGCAGGTTTGCTTCTAAAGTTAAAAGAAGGGATTTTCAACCAGGAGATAAAGTATTGAGAAAAGTTTTCTTGCATACTAAGGAAAAGCTCTTCGGAAAGCTGGCCCCAACTTGGGAGGGTCCATATACTGTGGTTGAAAGAATCAAGCCTGGGACATACTGGTTGGAGGACAAAGATGGCAGGGTTTTAACTCACCCTTGGAATATTGAACACCTACGAATGTACTTGGAATAAAACTTGTGTAAATATTTACTTGTTTAAACATCCATGTAAATATTTGGGGGCATACCTTCCCCTCTTCGGTGGCACAAAGAGCTTTCAATAAACTTGATGCCTTCTTCAAAATTCTCTAAGTATTTTCAAAATTTTGTCTCTTATCATACTACCCGGGTTAAAAGGTCTAAGGGCTATTTAAATTCTAGCCGGAGAGTTTTAATGCTCTCACAATACAATAAAACTACTTAAACTCCAGCTATTTAAACAAATGATGAAAGAAGAGGATGGTTGAGCAAAATAAGATATTCATTCAACAATTTAAAACTGCCTTGGCCTTCCAAGGACTTTTTAAGCAAGTTTGGGCACAGTACAAAAATCTGTCCGAATAATACGGACACCATCACAAAAAGTGCCTTGGCCTTCCAAGGACTTTAGTTCAAACAAAAGATAAACAAAACAAATTATAAATTAAGGTTGAGCCTTTGAAGATGGCTCACCCTCATCTGTTTTCTTGCCTTTGATGTCGCTCTTCTCCTCGATTATCTTCTTACCCTTGGGATCAATCTTTTCCTCACCTGGACTCTCTCCGGTTTCCTCTTCATCATCAGACGAGGACTCACCGGAGTACCTCTCATCATCAGCCATCGTCCAGTATGGGATATCATCGTCATCCACATAGCGCCATAAGTCCCCTAGTCTCCTCTTCGGGAATTTTTCGTGAAACAGGAGGACCATGTCAGACTTCACTTTTTCAATCATTAATTCTTCACTCCGTATCATCTCCCTGGCATAAGCATTAATCTTGGCTTTGATTGTGGCCTCTTGATCCCTCACCAAAGCAGCTTTCTCTTGAACAGCCTGAGTCACTGCATTCTCTAAGGCAAGTTTGTCAGTGGTCAGGTTGGTGACGAGCTTCTCCTTTGCTGCAGTTTCTCCTCTTGAGGCTGTCAGGTCCTTCTCTAATCCGGACAACTTTTCCCGGAGATCTTTTACGGTCTCTTCTAATGAAGCAGCTTTTGTATTACTTTCATCTTGATTCTTCTTTAGCTGATCATTTGCCTCCTTAAGCAAATCGACCTTATTGGCAGCAACTCGGAGGTCTTCGGACAGTTTTTCCTTCTCCGATTTGAGCTCTTTGATGGTGTCCGCCTGACTCCGGACTTGCCTTTCCAGGGTAAGTATTGGTTGCACGTTGCTAAGGATAGAATGGGCTATAACATCCCTCTCACTGGAGACCATAAAAGTTTTACCGTTGAAGTTGACTGTGTTAGAGCTGCTTGGAGGGACATAGGGCCCTGCAAACTCGTCTCTGGACAGCCCAAGAAAATATTCACCAAGTCCACCCAGACCGGTGATGTCCATTTCATCTATGTTGAGCTCCCCCCTCTCAACTTCATCTGTAGTAAACTCCCTTTGAATCTCTCCGTGCAAGTCCCTTGGGATCTCTTCAGCCAAGGTTGGATCAGTAGGAAAAGAGGGCTCCGGGTCCCGGAGAGCAACTTCATCTCCTTGGGAAGACTTCTTCTTCTTGGCCTCCCTGTCAGCGCTCTCACTTGTTTGCTTGCGAGTCCTCTTAGAGGCCCTTGTAGGCTTAGGGAGGTTCACTTCCTGCTTCTCGCTCTCCTGTTCCACCACCTGTAGAAGGGCTGCATCAATCTGAGTCTGTGCCAGTCCTTCTGTATCTGTTGGGGCCCCCTTCTCATCGTCACCTGCTGCCCTCTTGCCTTTCTTCTTCTTGCCCTTCATTTTACTTGGGGCTTTGGCCCGGGCAGGAAGGAAGAGAGTCCCATCCAGTTCGTGAGACCTTCTCAGCACGATGTCTTCATCAGGTTGGGTGGAGAACTCCTCCCAAGTTAGGTCTCTTCGACCTGTGGTGTTCCACAGGTGAGACCTTGCTAAGTTCCCAGCAGTGAAGGCTTTATGGAACCGGTTCTCCCAGTTCTCTGCAGCCCAAGCGTTAATTTTGCCACAAGTAGTCTGTCCGGTCTTTAGGTAGTCCCCGAACTCCTTTAGCAGTTCTGTTAAAACGAAAAGAAACTAATTAGCATAAACTTGAAGAAAAGAGAGATTCGAACAGAAGCTTAAAGTAAAAACTTACGATCACTCCTCCATCTGCTTCGAAGAAGGCTAGGATTCTCCTTGACCTTGATTTTCTTGCCATTCTCCCATGAGCCACTGACAAATAAGAATTGGCTCCTCCATTTGCTCTCCGACTCCAGGAGATCATCGACAGCTTTAAGATCATTCCCCATGTTGAAATGGTAGAAGGGGAACTGATGGTGTTTGCACAAGTTGGCCACAGCTGCAAACTCTTCCATAGGAAGAGGGATTCCAGATAGCCTCGACGCCATAATACATGACATCAAGGTGAACCAGCTATTGGGGCTTAACTGTGATGGGCAGAGTTTGACTAGATGAAAATAGCGCACTATCTCCAGGTCCAGTGGGAACCTGAGTCCCCAGTTGAATAGCTCCGTGAAGAAGACTATCTCATTCCTTTTGCAATCCATCGGGGTCTCTGGATCGATGGGAATCCTTATTTTTACGTTCTCAGGGATTCTCCACTTTGTGCGCAATCTGCCCAGATCTGAAGTATGGATGAACGTGTACTTGGGTTTCAACAAAGGCAAAAGGTACTTGAACTCCACCTTATGAAAGCATGGCCCCACTCTCCCTTCAAGGCTCTCCGGCAGGTCCGGACGCCTCAGATACAAGTCCTCTTTGCCCTTCTTGGCAACAACAATAGCAGTTTCAGCCTGTCCGGAGGACTCGGACTCAAACCTAACCTCCTCAGTGGAGTCCTCCATCCTCTCCTCCATAATCGTTGGGGGAGCTTCAGTAGAAATAGTCCGGGGAGGATTGAGGCTTGGCAGAGCTGATCCTCCGGACTGTTGGCTGTCCGGATTTACTTGACTTCTTACCTCAATTTGAGTTTCTAAGGTAGAAGATTCCTTGGGGGGTAGCGGGCTGCTGGCTTCTATTCCTGACGGTCTCTCCCGGGGAGCCCTTATAGTTGCCCCAGACCCTGATTCGCTATTTTTGGCCCCCGATTTCGAGGGTGTGTTTTTAGAAGGAAGTCCTTTAACCAACCTACTTGGCCTTTTCATGATTAATTTGTCTGGGGAGTGGTCAGAATCAGACCCCATAGCAATAAAAGAGGATTTTTTCCTAACACTTGTGGCAGTGACCCCCGGTTCAACAATAGGGATCGACTCTTGAACTGAAGAGCCAGATGCTATGGGGGAGAGTGTTGATTGAAAGAGTTTTTTAGGTTTTGTACCTTTAGAAGAAGATGAACCTCTGTCAGATTCTTCGATTGAATGGGCTGGTTTCTCAACAGGCGACGCTGGAAGCCCTGCTGCAAGTCTTTTTTCCTTTTCAACTCTTTGAGCTTTCTCCAATTCTGAGAGGTTAAGCCAGCCACCCTTGATCAGTGCTGTTCTTGCTGTGAACATAAAACAGCTAAGGAAATTTTGAAGTTTTAGAGAGATAAAGCTTTGGGTAAAATGGCAGAGTAAAGTTTGAAAGAGATAATGAGACAGTGAAAAGTGAATAGAATTTATAGTAAATATGAAAAAAGGAGTTGATTCCTAGGAGAATCCGAAAAGTTGGGCAATGATTAAAAGACGGCGCTGATGTCATTAATGACATTTAAAAGAGGTAACTTGTTCGAGAAAGTGGTGCGAATTTCAAGGTGAAAAAACGGCTAAAGTGACCAATCAGAGTGTGACACGTGTCCCATTAACTCTGACAAGAACCGTTTGGAATTCGTAACGTTTGGTTTGTCCGGGTCTGTCCTCAACTCTCTTCGAATTGAAAAACCACTTCCTAAATCGGACTGTTTTTCAGTTCTTTGACAAGGACACTTGTTCAAATACCTAAAAAAGGGGCTCCTGATGAGTCCGAATTCGAAGTGCTCCCCGGAAGGACAGACCAATGTAAATCTCTCCGTAAACCGGACAGGATATTTGAACCGGACAGGTGACTTCGAACACTGTGAGCCTAAGGCTGTTCGAACTATGACAAAAGTACTAAAAAACCTAAACACTTCTTGACTAAGCTACCTGTCCTCCTGCTTAAAACTCATGGGTCTTTAAACATGACCCGGGTCCATTAAACTTGACCCGAAAGCCCATAAGGGCCCAAATTTCATACTATAAATACCCAACCACCAGCATTAACTATAGGTAAGAAAAATTAACTGCTGCCAAGCTGCTTAATTCTCTCTCAACATTAAAATCACCTTGAAACACCCTTAAACACCCTCACACCACCGTGAAACACCCTCACACCGCCTTAAAACTCCACTTGAAATTACCAGCCTACCCTCAGGCTACTTTTATCCTCACCAGCATGTACTTCTAACATGTATTTCACACTAATCTCCTGGCACAGTGTACAACTCAATGCACCCCAACTGCCTTCAATGTGCAGAATCGTGTATGGTGACCCTGTGGATTTTTGTAAATCAAAGTGCTTGTTCTTGCGTGATTTTGCCAAATCAAACATAGATGTATGCGCGATTTTCCAAATAAATTTAATTTGGCGCACAGTTTTTCCCAAATCCATTTGGCGCATAATTTTTCCCAAAGCAAATCCATTTAATTTTGTGCAATGATTTGCATTGTTGTGAGCATGATCATGCGTCCACTACTTAGTTATTGATTGGATGAAGTATAATAATGTGGTAACTTACTTTTATACATTTTGTAGGATCCGGAACAACCACCATGTTCAATCGCCGATTACATAACCATTTTACTACCCCATGCTATTATACCAAATCCGATTTGAACGCTTGGGTTGAATCCAAAAGCAAAAAATTTGAATCCATAACTACTATTGTTAAAGATGATGATTGTAGTAAAAATGGGAAAACTCCGATGATTTATTTTAAGTGTGAGAGGAAATGGCCCCAAAGGGGGTAGCCGAGTTGGTTGAGTAAGGCATGCTTGTGACCGAAGTTCATGAGTTCGAGTCCTTCTACATACGTTTTCTCGGCTGAGCATGACACCTTGTGTGGTTTACCTTCCGGCGTTGGTTTGCAGGTTATTGCGTCAGACTGAGGGTTTACCCTATGCGCACTCATTGCACTCTAAATAGCGGATGCGGGTTCCCTCTGGAAAAAAGTGTGAGAGGAAATGTATTTATAAACCTACCTCAAATCGGGGTTGTGAGGAAACGCTGACAATGTTCATCGAGAAAGTATAGTTGTCCCTTTATGTTAAGGGGAAGTCCGGTCGAAGAAGTCCTCGGTTATTGGAGACTGATAGTGGTTAACGGTAAACACAACTACAAACCATTTTTACACTTGGTCATTATCGAGCCGCTAGACTGAAAGCGGATAAAGACGAGTTTGTTCGTAAACTCACGACAATCGGTTCTCGGCCAAGAGAGATATACTGTGGTTTGAAGCTAAGATCCCTGAATGTATCTTGTGTGCATATGATTTATAATATGCGTCAAAAATACTGTTTGGTCGATAAAACGGGTAAAACCCAAATGCAATACTTATTTGGTAAATTAAAAGAGCACGAGTACTTCATTTAGGAGTGAACAAACGAAGTAACGAACGAGATCCTTGACTTGTTTTTCATGTATCCTACAAGCATCGAGCTTTTGTGCATATGTTTTCAAGTTCTAGTAATGAATAGCACGTACAAGACTACAAAGTACAAAATGCTTTTGTTGGAAATTGTTGGTCAAACATTGACGAAGAAGATATTTTGTATCGCTTCCTTTTTTAAACTCTGAGAAGTAAGAAAATTACACGTGGGCATTAAATGTTCTAAGGACCATGATGCCGAATAATATTTACGTATTAATATCGTCACCGATAGGGAGTTTGCGTTGATGCACGCTATTGAGAACATATTTTCAGATGCCACTCATATGTTATGCACTTGGCCTAGGATGATAACTGGTGAGTCTCAAGTTATCTCATAATAAATTTTCAAATATATGACATACATCAAACTTTTAAAAGTATTCCCACATGTTTTTATTATAGATAATACCTACAAGACTATAAGGTATAAAATACTTATATATGAAATAATTAAGGTTATGTTAATAAGTATAACTTTGTATTACATTCTTTTATGGTTGGAAAGATATTATCCAACTACATTCAAACGATAGGTCGTCTTAGGTTACTTGTGAAATAAAACGACTGTTTGTTACCTAATAGTTGTTGACAGATAATTAAAATTGATGGATATAATTGACAAGATATATCCCAACATGACACACTTTATGCAAGTGTAATATAAAAATAAATATTATATCTAATACAAATAAATTTTCCAAATAAAAAAATGTATCCAAAGAGTTTTTTACTTATTGGGACACTGTGTATAGAGCAGTCGATGCTGAGTTGCAGTCAAACATAATGAAACTAAAAGAGACGTATCCAGTCTATTTAAGGGTCTTTGAATATGTTTAAAATTCTTGGCTCAATTTGTATAGTGAAAAATTTATGTATGCATTCACTAACATAGACAAACAGTAAGTTTCTATATTATTGTTACTGTTGAAGGTGTACATTAATCTTTAAAACAATTTATCCGCACAAGCCAACTAAACTTCGAACTATATTAAAAAAAATTAGATACTTTGCTCTGTATTCAATATATGAAGATAAAGTCATCGTTTGAGCAATGTAAGATTATCTCTAAAATTTTATATGATAATTGGGTATTCTATAAGAAGAGAAATGAGATTAATGAAGTAACCCTTGACACTATGTTATAACGTTATGAATTTGCTAACAGTGTATGTGTTCACAAAGTATTAGTGTTTTGTTTATGTTTTTTGATGAGTTCGGAGATTTCAGTCACCATAACTAAACAAATTCACTTATCCGAACAGGGGAAATTTGGACCATATCACACCACTAAACATCCGAACAAGACAAATGTATTAACTTTTGACTAAGTTGTTTGTTAATCAACTTAAAACTAATAATGGGTCTTTAAATTCGACCTGATTTCATTACCCGACCCAGTAAGCCCACGGGTTAGTAATTAAGGAATAAATACCCTAACCACTCTCATTAACGAGGGTGATCAGACCGCACACATTAAACACAAAACACCACACAATGATTAAAACACTCTCTAGATATTTTACCAGTTTACCCTCAGCCCAAAATAAACCAAACCAAATTGGCGACCACAGTGGGAGGCGACGGTGCCTGAATTTTACATTCAAAACCAGTAAGAAAAACAGTTCAAATGGATCTGAATGGGCTAAATACTCCACCTCATGAGGTGAAAGATGCAAAAGAAAATAAGGAATACACCATCAAGAAACGAGACCAGCTGAGGGCTGAAATAGAGGCGCTAAGAACCATAAAACAAGCAGAGAAATGTATTAAGGAGAAATCCGCAGCGTCAGTACTCCACCATACTGACAACCTTGGGGAGCATGAGCTATCCCTAAAGACTCACCTCCGTTTAAAGAAGACACACCGGTCCAAGCCTGCTGAAAGTTTTGGATCTGAATCCTCCAATAGCTCTTTAAATGAGACAAAACTTGAATAATCTCTATCCTCAAGCAGTGATGAGGGAAAATCCAGAAAGAAGATGAAGTTAACCAAAAATCACTCAAGAAAGAGGGACCGACATGGTAGTCTCAAAAGGCACCAAGGCAAATGATCATCCCACAAGAATGTTGATCAATTGCTGATTGATCCCTTTACCTTTCAGTCCGAACCATGTATTTTTGCAACTCCTAATGAAGATACTATTTTTAGTCGCAATAAAAACTAGAGACAATCACCTCTGTCTGTGAAAATACTGTATGGACACCTTCCTAAAAGGTTTGATAGATCTAAGATTGATAAATATGACGGAAGTCGGGATCCGGGTAACCACCTGGAGCAATTCAAGAACGTCGTGATGAATTTTGATGACGATGTTAAGCTCTTGTGCAGAGCTTTCTCCCAAACTTTTATGGGGAGTTCTCTTAAATGGTACAATAGTTTGCCTCATGGATGTATTAGAAACTTTGATATATTTTGGGTTGCCTTCAGGAGGCATTTTGTTGGGAGTAAAGAACTGAAGGGTAATAGGGATACTATTATCCATTATGCACAAGAACCAAATGAGTCTTCGAAAGATTACATAAGTCGTTTCGTGAATACAAAAATGGATTAGCAGACTGCTTTGAGCAAGTGACAATTGCTTCTCTTAGACAGGGATTGAATCCTGGGAACTTAGCTGATTATGTGACCCGGAAGAAGACTATGACCTGGGGTGGCTTATTAAACCAATTGGGAAAACAAATTAATGTGGAAGAAATAAAGAAAACGAGGGTGCACCGTCAGGCGAGGTCCACCACTACAATAGCTCCTCCAGCCACTAACCAATCCCGTTATAGGGCAAAAGAGACCGGACAAGGATCTAACCGGTCCAAGCAAACTCAATCCAACCAGAACCAGACCCAGAGCCAAAAATCTATAAGTAAGAGGGATCCTTGGGTCCAGCCTGAATGGTTTGCTGAGTTGAGAGAAAATATAGCTACAGTCTATGACAAAATTAAGGATAAAGTACACTTTCGAAAGCCGGCGGCATTGCAGTCCCCCGGAGAAAACCATAACACCTGTTTTTGCCAATATCACAATGATATAGGCCATAATACTCAGGACTGCATAGTATTGAAACAAGAAGTCCAAAACCTTATTTAAAATGGTAAACTGAGGGCGTACGTTAAAAGACGAAGTGGAAACAAACCTGACAATGCTCCTCGGATGGGTCCTTCGACCACTCTTGGAACATATGTTCAAGAAGGTGCAATGGTGATCCTTAAAAGGTTCGATGTAGACTCTGAGTATCTGGATCCTGATCCAACTTGAAATAAGGTGGGGGTGATAACAAAAAAAACTAAGATAGTTCCGGACTGATCACTTTCTTTGAATCACTAACTATTTTTGGAGGAGATATTGTAACTGCACCTACTCCTTCATCAAGGAAGAGGCATGTCCATAATTTGGCTACCCAGTTAGAAGGTGAAATATCTTCCCATCAATGCCAGTCCCCATTCCCGTTCATAGTTTTTGATGAAGATGACTTGAGGGATATTGCTGGGACTCACGAGGACGCGATGGTTATATGAGCTTCTATAGGGGGAAATAATATACGCAGAATTTTGATTGACACAGGCAGTTCGGAAAACATTCTATTTTTAAGCTTTTACAAACAAATGAGGAATCCGGTTGTTATTCAACATTCGAACAGAACCATTGTGGCTTCACAAGGAGCTCTGCGGATGTGATTGGGGAGTTTGAAGAATAGGTGTTGTTGGGCAATGGGCCTTTTAAAAATATGGTAAGAGTACTATTTGTTATGGTAGATTTCCCCACATCGTACAACGTAATTTTTAGGAGTTCATGGCTTTTCAGAATGCATGTTGTGGCCTCTACAGTTCATCAGTGTTTAAAGTATACGGTTCAGGGATAAGTTGGCATTGTCTGAAGTAGTCATAAGATTGCCAGGGAGTGTTATCGAAACAGTTCTTGCTCCTAAGACATTGGGGGCAATTCAAATTAATAAAGATTAGCAGTTACTGGAGCCTTCTACTAAGGAATGTGATATTGATGACCCCAGAGAGGCTCCAGTGTCATAATCACTCATTGAATAAATTGAAATTCATTCCCTTGCAGAGGGTAAGAACGTCAAGAATGGTTCCAAGTTAACACCAGAATTAAAGAAGAAAATGTTGTCTTTTTTGCTGAACAATCAACATGTGTTTGCATGGTGCAATAATAATGTATCCGGAGTACCAGCAAATGTTATTTCACATAAGTTGTCTATCCGGAATGATGTTGCACCTGTTGTACAAAAAAAAAGCTTTTCCAAGGAAAAAGCAGACATAATAGTTCAAGAGGTTGATCGGGTGACTAAGATGGGACATATTAAACAGTCCTAATATCCTATATGGACTGCCAATCCGGTGTTAGTCAAGAAAAAGAACGGAAAATGGCGTATGCGTATTTATTTCATTGACCTCAATAGGGCTTGCCCTAAGGATCTCTATCTTGTTCCATGAATAGATCAGTTAGTGGATTTTACATCTGAAAATAAATTGTTGTCCTTTATGGATGTTTTTCGGGGTATAATCATATACAAGTAGATCAGAAGGATCAGGATCACACCACTTTTATCATAGATAGAGGTCTCCACTGTTACAAGATGATGCCCTTCAGATTGAAAAATGTTGGGGCTACTTATCAGAGGCTGGTGAAAAAAATATTTGCTAATCAGATCGGCAGAAACACGGAAGTGTACATAGATGACATGATGGTTAAAATCTTGGAGGAAGATTTGCACATAAACGATTTCAAAGAAACTTTTTCTAACTTAGAGACTGTGAATTTGAAGTTAAATCCAGAGAAATGCGTGTTTGGGGTCCGATCCGAGAAGTTTCTGGGCTACATAATAAGTGAGAAAGGTATTCAGCCTGATCCGAATCAACTTAATGCCTTATTGGAAATGGATCCTTCTCGAAATGTTAAAGAAGGTTAAAGGCTCACCGGAAGGTAGGCTGCTTTAAACAAATTTATTTCAAGGTCATCGGCCAAATGCGCTCCTTTTTTCTAAATATTGAAAAATGCTAAAGATTTCAATTAGTCTCCACAGTGTGACCAAGCCTTTATTAAAATAAAGAAACACTTATCTTCACCCAAGAATCTTTTTAAACCCGTTCGAGGAGAAATTTTTTATGTATATTTGGCTGTATCAAAATGTGCTATAAGTGATGTCCTAGTGAGGGAAGTGGACAATTACCCTCTTCCGGTGTACTACATCAGTAAGATTTTACTGGATTCTAAAAGAAGATACTTGAGGTTGGAAAAGTTGGTGTTGACCTTAGTAATTGCAACAAGAAATATGAGGCCGTATTTTAAAGCTCATTCTATTATTGTCCGAACGTCTTTCCCGCTGAAAAATATTCTTCAAAAGGAAGATGTGTCGAGCAGAATGACCAAGTGGTCAGTGGATTTGGGTGAGTACGACATTGACTTTTCCCCTCAAACAGCAATTAAAGCTCAATCAATGGCTGACTTCTTGGTAGAATTTCATACTAACAGATCTCCTGGACAAGTGAGGGAAGTAGACAATTACCCTCTTCCGGTGTACTACATTAGTAAGAGTTTACTGGATTCTAAAAGAAGATACTTGAGGTTGGAAAAGTTGGCGCTGGCCTTAGTAATTGCAACAAGAAATATGAGGCCGTATTTTAAAGCTCATTCTATTATTGTTCGAACGTCTTTCCCGCTGAAAAATATTCTTCAAAAGGCAGATGTGTCAAGCAGAATGACCAAGTGGTCAGTGAAATTGGGTGACTACGATATTGACTTCGCCCCTCAAACAACAATTAAAGCTTAATCAATGGCTGACTTCTTGGTATAATTTCATACTAACAGATCTTCTGGACAAGATTCAAAAGATAATTTCAAGAAAGAATGGGTGGTCCGAACTAATGGTGGATCAAACACTATAGACTGTGGAGCTGGAATTTTCTTAACCTCTCTGTATGATGATAAAATGTATCAAGCTATATGCTTTGGATTCAGGGCCTTTAACAATGAGTCTGAATAAGAGGCAGCTATAATTGATCTTAAGTTAACTCTCCTCTGTGGAGCTAAGAGAGTTCGACTAATGAGTGACTCTCAATTGCTCATCCACCATGCCCAACGACAGTCTGAGGCCAATAAGGAATAACTGGTTAAGTACTTTCTCATCTTGAATGAAGTGGAAGTAAACTTCAAAAGTATTTGCTATGAGCATATTCTTAAGTCAGATAATACATTGGCAGACTCTCTAGCAACTATACCATACTCCGAATCCTACCCTTGGATTCGCATATAGGAATGTCCATTCATACAGTATAATCTAAAGAAAGAAGATGAAGAAAATACGAGTATACTTGTTATCCAACCTAAATACTGGAGATACGCACTCCTTCAATACATTTCCGATGGAACGTTGGCTTCAGATAAAGTAGTGGCAAAAAAGATTAAATACAAAGCTCGTGGTTTTCTGATAATAAGAGAAGTTATCTACAAAAAATCTTTCAGCAGGCCTCTCTTATGCTGATTGGGGTTTGAAGAATCCCAAGTTGACTTATCCAAACTACACGATGGGGAAGGCTCAGCACATTATGGATACAGCGCATTGACCCGAAGAGTCTTGTTGGTCGGGTACTATTGGCCAACTATAATGGCAGATGCTAAAGAGATGGTGAAGAAATGTGATCCATGTCATAGGTATGGGAATGAAATTCATGTGCCAACAGTACCTATGGAGTCTATTTCTGATCCAACACCTTTTGCTAGATGGGCGATGGATTTAGTTGGACCCCTTCCTATGGCATCCGGAGGATGCAGAAATTATAGTCGCCATTGACTATTGCTCTAAATGGATAGAGGCAGCTCATTTGACTGGAACCACATCGAAAGATGTTATAAAGTTCATTTTATCCAATATATGTTGTAGGTTTGGAGTTCCCCAGAAAATTTCTACAGACAATGGGCCACAGTTTGATAACAAACACATGGTAGCCTTCTGTACTTCTATAGGCATTCAATATTATTTTTCCTCTCATTTCCACCCTCAAGGAAATGGCCAAGTTGAGATTGAAAATAGAACCATCTTGTCCAGATTAAAGAAGAATTTGGAGGGAGCTGCGGGAAAATGGCCAAGCTATTTACAAGAAGTATTGTGGGCCTACCGAACTACTCCTCGGGCTGCCACACAATAATCTCCTTTTGCTTTGGTGTATGGGATGGATCCAGTTACTCCCATAGAGGCTAATTTACATCACACAGGGTAAAACTATTCTGAACATGCTAATAATGTAGCAGTTATGAATCAATTGGATTTAATAGAGGAAAAAAGAGTTAAAGCACAGTTGAGAACAACACACTACCAAGGATTCATGAGTAGCAGATTTGCTTCCAAAGTCAAAATAAGAGATTTTCAAACAGGAGATAAAGTATTAAGAAAAGTATTTTTACATACCAAAGAGAGGCAGTTCGACAAATTGGCTCCAAACTGGGAAGGAGGCTCTTATGTGATCTGTGAAAAGGTCAAACCGGGGACATATAGACTCCAAAACAAAGAGGGGATAGATTTAAAGCATCCATAGAATGTTGAGCATCTCACTTTATATTTATAATGAAGTTTTTTTGTAAATATTTACCTGTTAAATAACCAATATAAATGTTAAGGGTCATACTCTTTCGTACCCTGGTGGCGCGGGGAGGTTTTAATGAGGTGTCCGGCTTTTTTCAATAATACATAATGCCTTATTCAAAAGTTTGGTGTGATTTTACTTTAATTCAATTCAAGTATAAATTACTTATTCAACACCCCGACTCTCAAGTTTTCTTGAGTAGATCAGATATCCTTAATGTTTGGTCATAGCTATTGAATACATATTATCAGAGATATTAAATACTCTCAATTCAACACTTCTCAAATTCTAGGGGCTACTTAAACATTAGCCATGAAAGATTTAAAACAAAATATTAAACAGAAAGGAAATTGGATAAATTGGACTCAAACCGACTAGTAGTACAAAAATGCCTTGGCCATCTAAGAACTTTAGTTTTTCGAAAGCAAAAGTTATACTATAAAACTTTAGGGCTTATTCCCTTCGGACTTTTCTTCACCACAATCCTTCTTGGGACCCTTGAGTTCGGCACTCGAACTTTCACCCGTTCCTTCATCATCATCAGTGGAGTCAGCTCTACTGAATAGTTATGCTTGTCGCCATCTGCTAAGTTATGGAATGGGATGTCCTCATACTCAACATACTTCCATAAGGGACCAAGGGTTCTTTTTGGGAAATTTTTATGGAACAGCAGCACCATGTCGGATTTGATTTCATCATCTCTTTTCTCTAGAGAATCCACTATCCAGTTGGCATATTTCTCTATGTCTATCGCGATAGCTTGTTCTTATTGGCGTTCCATGGCCTCTTTCTCCTTAACCTTCTCTATATCGGTGCTCTCAAACTTGGTCTTCTCATTGGATAACTTTCGGATAACATCGTCCTTAGTGTTCAGCTGCTCCTTCAAAGCTATGAGGTCTTGTCAGGAAGAAGTCTCCAAGTTGGAATACTTGGTTTAGAGCTTGGTATTGGCTATCTTCGATGCGGCCAGCTTGGTTTCCAAGTCTTTCTTCTCATTCTTCAGCACTTCTATGCCATACTGAGCACTCAGAAGACTGTCTGACAAGGTTTGCTTGTCATTAGTAAGAGAATTGATAATACCGATTTGATTTTTTACCCGCCTCTCCAGATCAAGTATTGGTCGGATGTAACCAAGGAAGTCATGACTCAAAGTATCTTGTTCTTCGGATATGGAATAAGACTTACCATTGTATGTTACCACGTTGGAGGAGCTGGAGGGACGGTACGGACCTGCAAAATCATCTTTCTCTAAATCGTTAAAGTAAATGCTAATGTCTTGAAAGGCTTCAAGGTCTACTCCGTCATTTCCTCCACCAACAATCTGTCTGGACTGAAGGTCTGTTGGGATTTCTTCTTGCAAGGTAGGGTCAACAGGGGCTGGGGTTGGAACTTTCGTTGGGTAAAGGATTATCTATGCCCCAAGAGTAACCTTCTTTTTCTTGGCAGCTTTCTCATCACTACTGGCCTTGCGTTTTTTGTCTTTTTTAGGAAGCCTTGGTGGGTTCTTTGACCCTTCAGCTTCCTTTACAGTTTGAACTTCCACTGCCTTTAGCAAGGCCACATCAATACCGCATTGGTTCCCCAAACCAGTCCCCTTTGTAGTTGTTTGAGCTAAGTCTGTTGTAGCCTTATTTTTCTTGTTCTTCATTTTGTTGGGGCTTTGGCCCTGGAAGGCAGATACTGCTTGGCATCTTTAGCTCCTGTCCTCTTTTTCCTGTGGTGTTCCACAGGTGAGACCTCAAAGAAATTGCCTGATTTAAAGCAATTATGGAAGGCATTCTCCCAGTTCTCCGATGCTTGCGCGTTTAGCTTCGCACAAATATTTTTCCCTGCTTCTAGATGGCCCGAGAAATCCTTCGTTAGAACTGAGGAGAGGTATCAGGTAGTCAAAATAAAAAATTGCAACTTAAAAATGTAAAGGAAAAAAGAAAAGAACTTACCAGTGTTTTTCCATCTGCTGGTCAAGAGGCTTAGGTTCGTATCAGCCTTAATGTTTTTGTCATTCTCCCATGTCCCACAGATAAAGAGGAATTGCATCCTACAAAGGTTTTCGGACTCCAGTAGGTCGTCCACCACTTTGAAGTCATTCCCCATGTTGTAGTGATAGAAAGGGATTTGGTGATTCTTGCACAAGCTTGTTACAACAGCAAACTGTTCCATGGGGAGTGGGATTTTTTACAGCCTGGACGCCATGATACAGGCTAGGAGAGTAGACTAGGTGTTGGGGCTCAGCTGGCTGGGGTATAGTTTGATCAGATGAAAGTATATGACAATCTCTGGGTCTAAGGGGAACCAAAGTCCCCAAATTCAGTACTTCGGTGTAGACCACCATCTCGTTCAACTTACAATCCATGTGGGTATCTGGAGTGATTGGAATTCTCATTTTTATAGACTAGGGGATCCCCCATTTAGTTCGGATGCAACCCAGATCGGTTTCGTGGGTGTAGACATAATTAATGTTCTGAAGAGCCAACATATATTTGACACTCACCTTTTCAAAACAGGGACCTATTTTTCCCTCTAGACTCTCCGGAAGAGCGTCTGGATGAGTCATGTAAACCTTAGCTTTACCTTTCTGATATGAGGCTGTATCCCCTGTTTGACCGGACGCCTCGGTCTCGAAAGGGGATTCCTCAATACTATCATCCATGTCCTCTTCCATCACCGTGGAAGGTTATTCAACTATTTTGGAGGTAGGCTTCTCTGGCTCCTTCATTGGTGGTTGTATAACTTGTTGTTCGGAAGGCTGTGAAGATGTCACTTCTGAAACCCTGATACCTGGTAGAGATTGATGTCTGGAGGATTTAGTTTGTGGAACAACCTTTGTTTCCTATGAACCAGAGGGTTTTGATGATGTAGGTGTGGATTTGGGTTTTTCCTGACGAGTAATCCGGTGATGAGTTATCTTCTATGGTGATTTTTCTATGTCTAAGCCCATTGCGATAAACGGTGAGGGTTTCCTAACACTTGAGATAGTTTTTTCTTTGGGAATATGATGTTGAGACTCTTGTACTGATGAAACCAAATAGGAGAGGTGAAAGGTTTGTTGTGAATGAAAGCTTTCTGGTTCTAAGGTTTCTTGAAGAAGACGATCCTTGATCGGCGTTCTTATTTGACTGGTTACCTTTCTCACTTGAAGAAGTGGGAAGACCGGCAGCAATGCGATTATCTCTTGCTACTTTCTTTACTCTCTCTAACTCAGACAAGTTCAGCCAACCTCCTTTAACTGAGGCATTTCTGGTTGTGAACATATATGTCTCAAAAAGAATTTAAATGTGAACTGAGTTTTCTCTCTAAAAAGGTTTGAGTGTGGAAGACAATGAAACAGTGGAAAGATTTATATATAACAATGAAAATAGCAATTACCAAGGAGAAGATGAATAGGATTTTCACAATGATTAAAGGCTGCGCAATGTGTGAAAAATTGAAACCTGGGTAACTTTCTAGACCTAGTAGGTGTGACAATCCATGAGAAAAAATGGATGGGAGGTCAAACCAGATACTGGCACGTGTCCCACGATTCAAGAAAAACTCTTAGAATTCTGAGAAGGTAAATCAGTTCGGATAAAATTTGAACATGGTCATTTGTGAAAAGAAATTCCTCAATTCGAACAACATAAGTAGATCAGACAGGATTGATGCTAGCTTTGTAAATTTTTAGCCCTTCCAAAGATTTTTTACAAGGCCTAAAAATGGGCCACTGATGAGTTCAGAGATTTTGGTCACCATACCTAAACAAATTCACTTATCCAAACAGGGGCAATTTGGACCATATCACACCACTAAACATCCGAACATGACAAATGTATTAACTTTTGACTAAGCTATTTTCTAATCAATTTAAAAATAATAATGGGTCTTTAAATTCGATTCGATTTCATGACCCAACCCAGTAAGCCCACGAGTTAGTAATTAAGGTATAAATACCCCAACCACTCTCATTAATGAGGGTGATCAGAATTTAATACAAGGACACAACTTAATTATCTATTTACCCTACTAACTAAACACAAAACACCACATAATTATTAAAACACTCTCTAGACATTTTACCAGTCTACACTCGGCCCAAAATAAAGCAAACGAGTTTTAAGTGAATGAGAGATAACTACCATGGTTTGGAACAGTAATTCGTCCATGGACTATCAACTTTAGTGACAGATAGTCCCTAGATTTTCACAAGTCCACTCGTAGTCTTTGGACTATCCAGTTTGGATAAAGATAGTCTCCCGCATCTCTTGATTGATGTTAAACTACCACGTGGCACCATACTCAACAAAAATTTGTATGATTAACGGTCCTTTGATTTTAGTTCCAATTTTAACATTTGACTAAATGCTTTGTTGGCATTAAAGTGACTAACTGGATTTTTCTATCATACGTGGCACTAATATTTTCTCTTACTATATATATATATATATATTCCATCGTACCTACATCATTCTCAAATTCTCTCTTACTTTGTTTATATTTTCATCGTACCTACATCACTATCAAATTATTTCTTACTTTGTATATATTTCATTTGTATCTGTATCACTTTCTTTATGTTTTTTTTTATTTCCTTACGGTTAAAACAATAAATATTTTATAAGCTGGTTTATGTTACATGTTTGTAATTCAAATGAGTTTACCTAACCTTTTTTCTTGTAGTTAAGAATACGCATCTTTGAAGCCCCTGTTGATTTCGGAGTTGATAAATGTTACATGGCCATAATAAAAGAAGTTGCACAGCTCCTGGATAGAACTCACAAGCTATTGTTGGGGCTGAGACAAATGAAAGTAATGTTGCAGACAACTCACAGGTAGTTGCTGGGCCTGAGCCAACTGATGGTGGGGCTGTAACCAACTTAGAAGGACTTGTTGGCCCTATGATAAATGTTGCTCATGATGGATTTGGTGTTAACAGAGAACATGAAGCCTGTTTTCTTGCTCATGCTAGAAGGGCAGCAAAAAGAATGACCAGAATCCCAGTAAGTTTCTTCTTCATATTCATACTTTTGATTCTTAATGGTGTTAGGAAAATGTTAATTGATTGGGTTTATTTGCTAGTGAAATAGGTTATGAGAGGTGTTGCTGCTAACACAATACCTGATGTAAGATTTTCTTAAAAAAAATATTTACTCACTTTTTTTAGTTTTGCTTCTTTTATGATATTAATTTTGTCCTTTTGGTGCAGAGAAGCCTTGTCTATTGTGTTGATCCAAGGCTTGATGAGGGACAAGGTGCACAAGCCACTAGAAAAAGGATACGAAGACATGTAATATTCTTATCTTTCCTACTGTAAAGTTGTTTCATTTTGGTTTTTTCTACCTGCTTTTTAAAGTAGAATAATTGGTCACATGGTATGTTAGGTAGTGGTATTGGTATACAATTAATTAGTATTCAATTAGTATGGTATTGAGTACTTGTTTTTTGGTATGTTAGGTAGACATTGTTTATGTATTTAATAGTCTGCTTGTATTATTACATGGTTTTGCTTGCTCTTACGAAATGGTATAACTTGTTTGTTTTGTGGTATTGTTGTTTTTATTACTTGTTTGTTGTATGGTATTGCTGTTTTTATTACTTGTTTGTTGTATTGCAGAATGATATTCCAGTTATTATTACTAGTTTTTTGTATGAAACTATTGTTGGTATTGTTGGCATGGTTTTATTTATTAGGTTGGTCAATAAACACGATAACGAATAAATCAAATGATGGCTTAAACATTATATTCATTAGATCTATAAATAATAATGACGCGTTTGTTACGCCAAATAACATAACTAAAAACTCAAAAAATATGTATCCAACATGTAATGTAGTTTTCTATGCATCATAGTTCATAACTTTCAGTTGATGAGATTCTAATATTCAAATAATATTTGAGAATACATGCATACCTATCAAATGGTCAAATAAAGCATCAATTTTGGCAAATCAATATTTTTTCCTAATAGTTAGTTCGTTTACCTTTCTGTAATGAATCTAAAATTATAATATATCATCCTTCTTATTTACAAACCGTACGAGCGTACCACATGGAGAACGCTTGGTTGTATAAAACCGTATTATATCAAATCGTCTAAATCCACTTTTAACTTATTCAGTTATGTTGGCGCCATATAATATCGTCGAATCAAATTTAATTTTGTGCAATTAACTATATTAATTCGAAACCACATTGAGCTTTTGGTTATTGGTTCACATAATGTCCCAAGAAACACATCTATAGATTATCAAACTACCTAAATATATTGTAATTGAGTAACTAATTTCGAATTATTTAGGGTATAAGCTATGCCGCATTCACATATTCTAAAAAACTCTCAATTTTAATCACCAAAATTATAATCGTGAGTACACTCATACGCTCACCATAAAATATAAATTGGTCTCAACAGATATTCTGAAAATCACTTATTTTCAAAAGAGATTGGTATCATATAATATTTAGAAAAGAAAATCATTCACAAGATAACATTAAAGTTAACAATATCTAATGGAAGTAAGCCAAATACCATTGTCTTACACTATAATATAATATGATAATTTCTATATATGTGATATATACCATACCATCAACCGATGTTGATATTATCAATTTATCACACAAGTTAATTATAAGTTTATCTAATTTTCTAGTCAAGTTATATAAAATAAAATAAAATACGTAACTCCAAATCCATTAATAGACACGAGGGTATACTATAAACATAGATCGTACATGTTACCACATATACTCGACCTTGATCACCTGCCCTACTAATATTTTCTCGACCTTGTGTATATTCTCCATGAAGGAACTGATTTCCACCACGACCTCTTCCTGAATATCATCGTGAAGTTGAAGGAAACGTCATTTTAGTGCCTGATGTATAATCTTTGGCTATATGTCCGTAACAAGTCTTTAGTATGGATGTCCTACATATCCTAGTTACATCTTTAATTCTTATCTAGTAGCAATTTATGAATAAAAAACTAGTAGGGTTATGGTCTATGATCGTAATAATGGAACTTATGGATATGCGAGTAATTGAGCTTAAAAGTTTAAACCCTAATTCCACTTTAGACATGAATACGAACTTAAATATATTTATTTATTCATTCACTTAGATACAGTAAATCTATCGCGTTGTTAATTGAAAGATCTATATCTTAATTTATGTCTCTCTTTTTTCTTCCACCAAGAACGGTGGAACAAATGGTACAACAATAAACCATTGAAAAATAAAAAGAATAAATACAATAAAAGAACATGCCATTTTTATCGTTTTCATTTCATGCATTGATAGATGAAATCAAATATATTGGGGTTGTTATTTAATAGTCAAATTTGATGTTTATTCAATATAGATCCCCTCAATTGGATTAAAGCATTCTTTTTTCGAGATGATTGATAGTTTTTATTTTTGTTTCCAAATTAATTGTATGCAACATGTAATTTTATTTTTAATAGAAGATCTATACTACTATGGATTTTTTGTTGCTTGAGCTGATAAATCATAATTGATTTGGTAGTAATAAATCATGTTTTGTGTTTAATCAATTGAAACTCCTGCACGAAATCATAATTTTTTTAATTGATTTGGGATCGGGTTGTTGCGGCGATAAAAATATTGTCACAACACATAAAGTCAACATTAAGTCAAAAATGAGATAATAGATTTTCGCCACGATAACCCCTGATGTTGTCGCGGCGACTACTTATTTCTCCGCGGAAATACTACTACTTATTTCTCCGCAGAAATGCTTATTTTTGTCGCGACAATGTCGAGCTGCTATAATGAAAAATCCTCGTTGCAACTTGATACTTTATATGCATTTTAAGCGGTCTTACTTTGGATATGGACGACATGTTGGGTATAGAATTACATATTTTATGTGTGGTTGTTCGGTGTCTATATAGACATATGAATTGCATAACTCACTTGTTTTAACTTGGGTAAGGAAGCCATGAAGCCAATATATCGCCAAAGTAATTTTTTTTGTTGAATCGATTAATTTAAGGTTTTGACAGAATTATGATATTTACTATTGTAAGCATTATTCGTCCAGATTAAGATTAAATTTTTTTTTCCAAGAGAACCCGCAGCCGCTACTCAGAGTGCAATGAGTGCGCACAGGGTAAACCCTCAGTCTGACGCGATAGCCTGCAAACCAACGCCAGAAGGTAAACCACACAAGGTGACAAGCTCAGCCGAGAAAGCGTATGCAGAGGGACTCGAACTCATGACCTTTTGGTTATAAGAATGCCATGCTCAACCAACTCGGCTACCCCTTGGGGGCAAATTAAGATTAATCTTGAACATAATTGTGAAATGTGATTGAATGTTTGATCAAAATAGTGAAACATATTACCCAAAATAAGCCGGTTGAAGTTGAATCAAATTCATAGAAATGCATCGCGTTTATAACTTTGAATTAGGGTTCAAAGTTTTTTTCCAAAATTTTGAAATCCAAATTTTTTTAATAGTTTAAATTCGTTTTTAGGGTTCTATTAACTAGTTACTCTAATTCCGATGTTCTCTTATTTACCTATGGACACTTCGATTTTGTGATTTAGATTTTTTTTTAAAATAGAGTTAGGTTTCATTTACTGGTTTTTTTTTTCAAGTTTACAACCTTGATTTCGACCCAGCAGTCGAAATCGACCATTGCAAAATACAACTATTTAATTAGCTGATACAAAATATGATGCAATTAGAAGGTCGTAATGTATATTTGAGCCACAACACAAGCAAAATCCAAGTAGAAGTTCTTTACTTATATTTGTCACATCAGAAGAAAAGGGTTCTCATTGTCCATCACAATGCTTATTATCACAAAACAGAAGTCCGATAATACTAAAACTTATTCATCCATAATGACACTGATGTATTTCAGAGGGGAGTTTGCATCATGAGACAACAGACTGAACCAAAGTGACTGAACTGATGAAATCTTCACTGCTGACCCTGCGAAAAAAGTTTGATACACTGATAAGTAACATGTTAGCGGATTTAACTACCTTTAGAGATGACATAATGAGAAAATATTTCATGTTAGTTTGTGCATTAGCAGTTGTACTACCATGAAGAGTTTCTTATACTGCTCAACAAGCGCTTTCGGATCAACTTTTGTTTGTGTGTACGCTTCGATCTTGTTTAGCTCCTGCGCAAATTCGACAAACTTCACTTAGCTAGTTGCTAAGACTAAAAGCCCACTTAACAAATATAGAGTCTTTTTAATAATCCAGTATATATATATATATATATATATACAATGGACATGTTGGACTGCTGATTTTCGAGTTAATCACGGTCTAAAATGTCGAAGTCTGCAATGCTAGCTCGGTCAGAGGCTGCAGATATATAGGAGTTATTTGATGTACCTCAATCCATGCGACTAGTTTAGGCCTGTTAGCTTTGATGTCATGCTTGAAGAATTCCGAGAAGATGATGTCAAATCTTTCGACGAAAGGAATATACGCTACATCCACCTGCGAGTACAGGATTGCGTCTATTATAAACAGCGATATTCTCATTTTTGAATATAACCTAAAGAAACAAGATTTTTGTATTTGTTTATATTCATAAGATTGACAAAAAACGAAACACGAGCGAAAGGTAAACTTACCAAACTGAATTGGCCGAGGAAGAACGGTCCATCATCAAACTTCTTCAGAGAATCTTCCAAATGATCAAAAACACTTCCTGAGAGAAACCATGTATAGGAAATTTATGAATATATATGTATCGATATGGTTTAGAAATGCGCTTAAGATCCTATTTTACCTGATTCTTTCGCCGCGTCACCTTTAAAGGATTTGAAAACCGAACCAGTGAATGAATCAGTAAACTTGAATAACTCTTCAGCAAACTCTCTTCTCTTAGGATCCTACCAAATTATCAACGCATAAAAATAAATTAAACAGCAGAAACGTTAGTTAAAGTGTCAATGGATTGAATAGAATTAATCGCCTCTTACATCAGGCAAAAGAGAAGGCCCCTCAAAGTTGGTATCGACATACTTGATCAAGTCAAGGCTTTCACAAATTATTTTGCCATTGTGCTCCAGTGCAGGAACCTATAAGTAATACAAATCTCGAACATTATTCATTTCCGAGGTGATTAGCTAGAAAGTTAGTAGGATTTATTGATGCGAGCAAGTTCAGGTTAATTCTAACTTCCAAACATTTATAGTTTCTCAAAATCTGAGTTATTGTTTTACCATGTGTCTGTAATTGCTGTTAAGCTAAAACACAAAATGTCTCACAACGACGACAACACCAAATTCTTAAGACACTCAAATCCACAACAAATCGTGCATTTGTGTGCCCGCACTTGCGCGCACACACAAACATGTAATTTACTTAGCCTTATCATCTTGACACATAGGCAATATATCACTCAAAACAATCTATTGTAGGATTGTGGTCAATCCTTTCAACTCGAACTACCCTAATGTGCTACATATGGGATTGTTATCCAAGATGAGGTGGAGTATTATCAAAATATGTGTCGGAATGAAAGGTATTACCTTGCTCTGAGGGTTAACCTTCTCCTTGTACCAATCAGGCTTGTTCTGAAGGTTAAGAGGGACCAACTTAATCTTGTCTTGAAGCCCCTAACTCGTTCGAAGCTGGAGAAATTCAGTCAAGAGCTACCAAATAATTACTAAATAGAAGAAATACTACCTTGTAATTCCTCACAATCCACACACGCTGCGCGAAAGGGCAATGGTAAGCAGTATACAACCTAAGACAATTTCAAATAAAAAACCAAACAATATTTAGGCATGATCAGCCAGTTCAAACCAAAATAAAGTCGAATTTTTTTTTTTCTCCAAGAAACCTTGTCGTTCCATCAAACAACGGTGGTTGGTCTGCACCAGCTTCGAGTGGAGTCAGCAAAGGTTCTTTAACACTAGAGTTTTGACAAACAAAACAGGAAAGAGCTTGAATTGATATAATTAAGAGGGTTGGAATAAGAGAATCGAAGAAAATTTAGCATGGGATTAAGCAATTCTTACACGGAAGCCATTGGTGTTGATTTTTGGAAGCTTTGATTTTGTTGGGATCAGTGGTTGTGGTATGTTGGTGCGTCTACATGCATTCGGTGGGTTTCTCTTGCGGTTTTTATTGATCTTTCAAACTTTGCAATGCGTTTGAAAGTAATTGTTTTCTTTAAAGTCTTGAATGCTCTTTGAAAAATGGGGTAGGAGACAGTTAAGATCCGGAAAAGTCGACAAAATAAGGTTTTAAAGACAATCACTTTTGTTTGCTTCTTATAAAATCACCTAAAAATCTAGGTGTATTATTAATAAATATAGTTCATTTGAATTTATAGTTTATATTTTTATTTTAAATGGTAGCGGTGGCAAGGTCGCCCATCGCATCATCTATTCATTTAACATATCTTGACGCGTAGCATGTAGGCTGTCGTGTGTATATGTGACACACTAGCATACGTGACACTATAGATGTGCTAATAAGATAGTGTTATACTGTGCGTGCGTGATGGATATGATATCCCATGCTCGATAGTGACATACATTTAAGTCACAATTTATTAAAAAAAATTATCATTATTTAAAATTAATTTATATACGTTAATTAATTCGAATTTTCATATTTAAAATAAATATTTATAGTATTTATTTAATATTTTCTAATTATATTCAGATATTATAAATAGTTTATTTAATATTAAAATAATTTATTTATTTATAATATCTGATTTTATTTAGATCTTTAAACAATGTATTTTTGAAATATTTTGAATGCGATTATTAAAAATAATTTATATGCGTTAATTAATTCGAATTTCAATGATTAAAATATATATAGTCATAGTAGTTTTTACAAATTGAAAATTCATGATATTAAAGCGAAAACTCAATATAAAACCTTCGTGCTATAATAAATCTTTTTGGTTATTGCTCTACCCTCAATTGCTGCATGAATCTCATTACTAAAAACACTACTATATTTAAAAACTTGGTAGTTGATGAATCTCATTACTAAAAACACTACTATATTTAAGAACTTGGTAGTTAATTAGCTGGCCGAATGGACTATGAAATGCAAAAAAAATAGACTATGAAATACAAAAAAAACTCGACTTCAACTTTAATCAAATTCATAGTCATCTTAAAAAAATCATTCATTCATTATTCTCTCTTTAACCTATAAAAGAAAATTTTACTAACATTTAACTTTGAAGACTTGCCTTATCTTCACCAAGTCAGTTATGACCTTCAACTCGGATTCCATCTTCTATTCTAACAAGTCGAAGTTGAAGCATTAATCCATCCCATTCATTTGGAAGAATGGAAAAATCTTCGAAGAAGATGAATCCGGCAACACTTATCTTCATCAGCTACATCATGGCTTCTCCTATTCAAGCTTTACTCTGCTATCTAGTCTCCTCCTGTTGTAAGATGTTAACCCTTTTCTCTTCTCGCCTCTTCTGCCATTGGTGGATTTTTCCAAACTTCCAGTTGTATCATCAAGTTTGAACCAGCGTAGACTGTTTGTATCTTCTAGGTTTTTTTTCTTTCTTTTTTCTTTCCTATGTATTTTGATTTTGAGGATCGAGATGTTTGACCCATGCTCTAACTTTTAACCTTATTTATATATATATAGTAAACGAAATACTTAGTAATATGTTTTTGATAGTTTTTTGTAATTATAAATATTTTATTTAATATTCCAAAAACATTATTTATAATATCTAATGATTAAACACTATATATCTAAAGTATTTTGTATAGGATTATTAAAAAATAATTCGTATGCGTTAATTAATTTGAATTTCAAATATTAATATATGTATATTGTAAACGAAATAATTATAATATTTATTTTGACATTTTTGTAATAATATTTAGATATTATAAATAATTTATTTAATATTTAAAAAAACTATTTATAATATCTAATTATTAGATATCTAATTTTATTTAGATCATTAAACACTATATTTTAAAGTATTTTTTATAGGTTTATAAAAATAAATTTTGCATGCATTAATTAATTTGTGTTTCAACAATTAAGATATGAAATATTCTAAGCGAAATATTTATAATATATATTTGATATTTTTTAACTATTAGATATCTAATTTTATTTAGAATTTTTAAACACTGTATTTTTGTAAAGTTGTTGAAAGCTTTAGATCTTTCGACTATTATATACTTCTAGTTTAGTTTTTTACTTCTTTAGATCTTTCAAGTGTCAAGTGTATATGTTTAGATGTTTTAAATAGTTTATTGGATATTTGAACTATTATATATTTTAACTATATATTTAAAAAAATTAGAATCATATATGTGTATATATATATACACACATATATTATTTATATAATTATACATAACAAAATAAAAATTGAAAGATTTTTTATTAACAACTAATTAAAAACATAAGGAAAACAAAACAATTTATTAATTAAACCAAATAACAACGTTGTTTGATTTAATAAAAAAGAAAAACATTACAATTAAAATGCTTAATGCAATCAAATGTAAAAAAAACTAAGGAGCTTCATCTTGATTGTTGAAAGGTGGTGTTGTGACATGTGGACCAGTAGGATGCTCGGCTTGCAAATCCAAATGTATGTTCTCCATGATATCTCTCGTATGTATTCTTTTTGTTCCACATGGGAGATTGCAAATTCATTATATATAGATCTTGTTGATTATGTCACTACTGATGTTAACCATGTCACTGCTCTTATTGATCATGCCATTGTTCGTATTTACCGTGTCACTGCTATTCTTGACAATGCCATTGCTCGTGAAGACTATGCCACTGGGCGTGCTGATTATGTGACCGATAAACGTATTGCGTGTGCTGATAATGCGCCCAGCATATTGGCGATCTGAAAGTTGTTGTTGTTGTTGAGAAGAACTATCCGCGTTGGAAGCGGTCGGCAGTTGCAGTTCTTGCCGAGGGTATCCATGAGGTGGATTAGGTGGTCTGATAATGCCGTTTAGATCTCATATATCCTATAAATAAATGAATTAGTGGCTCCATGCCTGCCATTTTGACCACAATTATCCCTCCCAGGAATATATCTCTTGTAATCTTAAAGAGTTCTTACCTACAACACAACTTATCCTAACCTTAGTTGGAGTGTACATACTCACATCCACCTCTTTTTTAACAAGAAAATGACTTAATATCATCCCATAAGTTAAATTGACCCCCTTAGCTTTGAAATCCATATGCAGAATGATCAAAGTAGCCAAATTAATTTTCCCTCTTTTTTTTAACATAGCAGCAGTTAAAAATGTTTGAATATAAGACAGTTGTGAATCATTAATATTAGTATGAATAAAAAAACTATTAAATAATTTCAAAGATAATTTTCTGAGACCATCTAAATTAGTTCTTACAGCTTTACATTTGTCATTAATGACTGGTTGTTGTTGACCACTACTCAAAATTTAAACTGCCTCATTGAAGGACATAATCCAATCATTACCTCATCTCATACGAGGAAGAGAAAACGACGATAATTTGTTACCACTATATAATTATTCTGATGGAAGGAAAAATTCATATTCAAAGTCAGTTTCAAAAAAACTATATGCAATACCATTCATTGTGCACTGCATTCCTAAACCTCGAACTTGAGCATCATTCTGAATTATACGTGCACATGCATAAAATTGTTGTACTAATTCGATATACCAATCACAATTGAGCAAAGCAAGATTTAAACAACCTAAGCCTCTTAAAAAATCAAGAAGATTGAAAAAAGTTTGCATACCAGAAACTTGGATAAGTTCTTCGTAATCCAAATACGTACCCCAGTAGATTTTGACTCCACCTCATGGTGTTAGCACGTTTTCAACGTGAACCTATATTTCACCCCGATGTTCAATAGTCTCAGATTTATCTACCTCTTGATGCGAAAAACTTCTTTCGAAACATGTTTTTCTTTTCGACGAGGACGGATGATCTTCACCTCGATGGACCCACTTTACTTTTTTAAAGACATTAAGAACAATGCAAGTGTTTTTTATGATTAAAAGAGAATTTATTCGAGAGAGAGTAAGAACAATATTTTCTGAATTTTTGGTGCTGATGGTGTGAATAAATTATATCAAGAAACCACTTATTTATAGGTTTTTTTGCGATATAATTTGGATATTCGAATTTATAATTTGGATATCCTACTTGCCCAAACGGCTAGTTTAAAGAAACTAACCGTTTTTGGCGCGTCACCAATTTGGATATCCGAATTGCCAAAGACTAGTTTGTTCAAACTAACCGTTGTCCGTTTCAGCTATTATGATATCTGAATTGGTACGATTGTTTTTTGGTGTGTTTATCCTCTATAAATAGAGGAGAAACACATTCACATATCACTCACCTGTCAATAATACTCTTGATATTAGTTTTGATTTTTTTTTTCTATATATAAAAAATATATAAAAAACTTTTAATTTATTTTCTCAAATATTTTTTTAAGTTTTTAAATGGCACTAAAATGTAGAAAAATAGGACATAATGTTCACGAACCCGCTATAGTCGATCTCAATTCGATAGATGATATTCGTAGATAATCCCCTCACTTTGAAACACTCTCCTCCCACGAAAGTAGTGGTGGTAGTACTAGTGGTGGGTCGAAGTCTCTTAAGAAAACATCTTGGACATGGGATCACTTTAGTGTGAATTCTGATAATACATCTGCTAAGTGTAACCATTGTTCAAAACAAAAAGTTTATAAGGCCGCAAATAGAAATTGTGGCACTAGGAGTATGGCGAGACATTTAAAATCTCATAATATTACCAAAACCTTAAAAATTAACGAAAAGGGGAATACATCAATAGACCCTCAAAGCAATCTTCCTTTTGATTTTAATCAAAATACATATAGGGAACAAACAGTAATTTATGTGGTTGGTAGTTCACAACCTTTTTGTTTTGGCGATAGTTAGATATATGAAAATTGGATGCGTGTTGGGATAAACCCACGAGCCAAACACATTCCATGTGGCTTTATGTGATCGCTACGCTTTAAATATTATTTGAAAAGAAAATAAAACATTATTGATACTATACTAGTTTTTCCATGAAATGTTTCTAACACTTCATTAGATGGATCCCGAATGGGTACTCCAAATGAGAATTTTGTGGGTTGAATCTGTTGGAAAACATAACGCACAAGTAATTAGAGAGAGTATAGTTGAGTGCATGAATCTTTTTGAAATTAAAAATAAATTTATGTCTATTTCGTTCGACAATGCATATGCGAGCTAAGCAGCTATAAATTTTCTTAGAAATGATTGCAATCATATGTTTCCTAAATTGTTTCACACTAAATGTTTATGTCATGTACTTCAATTAGTTGTGAAAGATGTAATAAGTATAATTTCAGAAGATTATATTAGTCCCACTAAAGCGGGGGTCCTATTTTGCATTACCTCGACCGTTAAAAAAAGAGAGTTTAAATCACTTGTTATTGGTAATAGGAAAACATATAAAAAAACTTATTTTAGATGTAAAAAATAGATAGAACTCTACTTATATATTGCTTGCATGTTCTTTTGCATTTAAAGAAGAGATTACTACACTTTACAATAGATCTTATCCGAATAAGAGTCTTGAAAATCAACATTGGATTATTGTGCTAGCATGTTAAAGTTTTTAAATATTTTTAAAGATGCAACTAAAACATTTTCTACATAATATACTCCTAACATTCACTTTGAACTTTTCATAATTACTAATCTTGCCATGCATATGAATAAATTTAGAGATCATAATGTATGTGTAGACAGGTGCCCGACATGGAAGCAAAGTTTGGAAAATATTTTCATCCAATCCCCATGAATTATTCTGTTAAGTGCATTTTGGATCTTTTTTCACGATAATCCCAATTTGAATTACTAGTAAAATGTTTTTATGAAGCCTTAAATATCCACCAGATGATTCACATGTAATCGTTGACCCTCGAGCGTATATTCACGAAGTATATGATTATATGTTTACAATGTATAATAGGAATGCTGAAAGATACATACCAAACATGGCTCTTACAACTTTAAATGTACGGGGTAATAACAATAAGGGTAGAGGGAGAACTAGTACTAACCATGTACAAATGAAGATGTTAAATATAGAGGATTTTAGAGAAACCACTCAAGCTGATAATGAGATGGCTATATATTTGAACATTAGGTTTGATTTAACAAATTATACCGACAGAGGGGCGATTGATAATTTAAGATGGTAGAGTACAAAAGCTGAGGATTTTCAAATTCTTAGCAAGTTGGTTAAAGAGATTTATGCAATACCTATGTATACAGTTGCAAGTGAGTGTACTTTTAGCCAAGCGAGGTTGCAATGCACGACTAAGAGAACTAGATTGATGAGCAAAACACTTGGAGTGCTTGTGGAAATCAAGGATTGGACCGCGATGGATAATAGGATGCAAGATATAAAGTTTAGAGACAAAGTAAATATGGACGACATCTTCGATAAATATCGAGATAATTATGAAGGTACACTTGAACAAGAGATTGTGGAAGAAGCTAAAGCTGAAGATGAATTAAGTGACTCTGAAAATTTTGAATATGAAGAACTTGGAGATGAATGATGTTTGTAATAGACTTTTTAGAATTTGTATTTTAATTTGCAAACATTTGTACAACGTTTGGCCCGCAAGAGTATTAACTGTGAACAAGTAAGTTAAATAATAATTTTTTTTGTTTAACTTCCAATCTAATAACAACACTTGTACTAGTAAATATTATCAAAATACAACAATACTTATAATATTTATATTCAAACCATAATACTAATCAAAGTGTAATAAGAAAACTATAATAACATATCTTATAATATTTTAAAATTATAACATATGATTTTGGTTTATAAAATAATAACAACACTTGTACTAGTACAACAATACTTATAATTTTTATATTCAAACCATAATAATATTCAAAATGTAATAAGAAAATTATAATAGCATACCTTACAATATTTTATAATTATTGGTGTGGATTATTTCTGGTGGAGGGTAATTTAGTAAAGTGTTTTAGGAATTTAATGTTTAAGGTGGAGTGTAGTGAGATAATTAAGGTGTATACTTGTATTAAAATTCTCATTCCCCTCCTTCATGAAAGTGGTTATGATATTTATACTTAATCAATGACCCATGGGCCTTTTGGATCGATTTTTTGAGTATGGTCAAGTCTAAGAATTCATTAGCCCAAGGTGTGAAATGACCAGCACCTAGCTTAGTCTATTTCTACTACATTCGTCCTGATCGGTTTCTCATGGTAGTGGTGTGGTCCGAATTTCCCTTCGGATAAAAGCCAAGTCCAATGTCAAGAATTTACGCCCTCATCAGTAGCTCTTTTAGGTCTTGCAAAGAATCTTTGGAAGAGCTAACCCACAAGAATAGAAATCAATACACTTTCAATGTGTTTTTACGATATGCCTTTATATCCGGATTGAATAGACCACCTTTTCTAGCTAAGAATTTCAAGAGTCAAACTGATCGGTATTCGGTGGGACTGATTTTACCGTTAAGAATTTCAAGAGTCTTTTCTCAACGTGGGACACGTGACAGGCTCTGGTTCGACCTCTCAGCCGTTTTTCTTCTAGATTTCGTACTTACTAGGCTAGAAAGTTACTTAGGTAATAACCCCTATGCTTAATAGCCCCTAATCATGGCTATGATCAGTTTATATTTCCCTAGGTAATCTTTTTTATTTTCACAGTTATTTAACTTGGCTTCATTGTTCCATTGTCTTCAAAAACAAAAATACTTCTAAAGAGAGAAAACTTAGTATTCTTCCAAATTGCATTCAAGTAATTTATGTTCACAGACATAAACGCACTAGTAAAAAGGGTTGGTTAAATTTTTCTGAATTAGAGAGAGTGAGAAAAGTCGCAAGAGACAAAATAATAGCTGTTAGTCTTCCCGTTTCTCCAAGTGAAAAAAGCAAACACAAACTAAGGTCCATCGTCATCCAAGACATCTAAGGTCAGAAAACTGCCTTTTATCCCAACTCTTTCCCTCTTTAATCAGGATCCTCTGTTCAAAAATCTCAGAAAGCTCTCCCTAAAGAAAAGGCCGTTTCCAGTGTTAGAATGCCTTCACCCTTTATTTCCATGGGTTCGGATGCTGAGAAGTCTCCTGAGAAGAATACCCCTCCCTGAATAACTCGCCAATCCAAGGCTAAATGCACTCTTATCTCTTCGAAACACAATAGTTCAGATACAATAAAGCCTTTTTCAGAAGTCAAACTATCCGGACAACAGCCCCTGGTAGAAACCAAGCCATATGAACAGCCTTTCATCGTAATGGAAGAAAATATGGAGGATAGTATGGATGATACTCTTTTTTAGGCGTCCGGACAGACAGAGGACACCACAGAAGATCGAAAGGACAAAACTAAAGTGGGTCTGACCAATTCGGATGCGCTTCCGAAGTGTCTGGAAGGGAAGGTAGGGCCAAATTTCTCGAAAGTCAGCGTGAAATACTTGTTATCCATCCAGAATATAGCCTACATATACATCCACACTTCTGAATTGGGTCGTATTCGTACAAAGTGGGGGATCCTTTAGTCTATCAGGGTAAGAATCCGGTCACCCCAGAAACTCCGATGGATTGCGAACCTAACGAGCTTGTGGTCTACACAGAGGTGCTGAACTGGGGACTCCAGTTTCCTTTGGATCCGGAGATAGTCAGGTACTTCCACCTGATTAAGCTATATCCGAGTCAGCTAAGCCCAAACGCGTGATACACTCTAATGGCTGGCATAATGGCTTCCAGACTGTCCAAGATCCCACTACCAATGGAGCAATTCGTTGTTGTGGCGAATTTGTGCAAGAACCACAATATTCCCTTTTATCACTACAATATAGGGAATGAATACAAGGTAGTGAATGACCTTCTTGAGTCGGAAAATCCATGGAGGAAACATTTCATGTTCATTAGTGGAGCTTGGGATAATGGGAAAAAAAATAAAAGTTGACTCTAACCCAAGTCAAATGACTAGATGCTCGAAGAGTATAAGTAAGTTTTATTTATGTTTCCCTTAATCGTTTTAAACACTATGTGGTTATTCTGAACTGACTTGTGTCTTTTTCGAGTTTTTCCGAAGAAGTTTTCAGATCACGTGGAGGATGGTAAAAAACCTTGCGCCAAGTTAAACACCCGAGCCTTGGAATGGGGGGATGACTTCCACAACTGCTTCACCTCAGGAATTTTGTGAGGTCTCATCTGTGGAATACCACTGGGATAAGAGACATCTTCTGGGAAAAACTGACCACCCATCCTCCTGCAGACGTTATCTTGAGGAGAATTGAGGCTAAAGATGCCAAGTTTTACTTGCCTTTTAGGTTCAAATCCCCTAGTCATCTAGACAAGATGAAAAACAAAAGAAAGAAGAAAGCCACAACAGACCCACCTCAGAAAACCACCAAAGGAACTGGTTCGGAGAATCAATGAGGGATCAATGTTGTTCTGCTGGAAGCAGTGGAAGTTACTGTTAAGGAGGTTGGTGGATATGACAACCCACCAAAGACTATGAAGAAGGATAAGAAACGCAAGGCAAACAGTGATGAAAAAACTGCAAAAAAGAAAAAAGTCACTCTGGGATCAGAGATAATTCTAAGTCCTTCTGAAATTCTTCCTCTGGCTCCTATTGATCCTACTCTGCAAGAAGAAATTCCACCTAACCTTTATTTTGAACAGACTGCTGCTGATGAAGAGGTAAATCTTGATGTCTTTCAGAACATTAACATATATTTCAATGAAGTGGACAAAGATGGCTTCGCGGGGCCTAATTGCCCTGCCAAATTATCCAATGTTGTGACCCATAATGATGAGACTTATGTGAAATCAAGCGAGCAAGACACCCTAAGTCATGCCATTCTAGGTTACATCTGTCCGGTAGTTGACCTAGAAAGACACGTGAGGGAACAAACAAACACTATCAATTCCCTGACCACAACTAACCAAGGCTTGACAAGTAGCCTCTCTACCGCTCAGAAAAACATAGAATCTCTGAAGAAAGAGAAAAAATATTTGGATGCCAAACTGCTCAAGTCAGAAGAGGCTCAAAGAGATCTCCAGACCAAGTATTTTGGACTAGAAACCTCTTCCGCCAATAAGATCAAAGCTTTGAAGGGGCAACTAGAGGCTAAATATAAAACCATCAAGACTCCATCCGAGTACAAGGCTAGCTTGGAGAATGTTGTTAAGAACAAAACAGATGAGAATACGACTCTAGTATAAAAACAAGCCAAAGAGATAACGATTGGAATAGAGAAGTATGCCTTTGGAGTGGTAGACTCATTGTAGAAAATGGATGATGTCATTAAATCCGACATGGTCTTGCTATTTCATGAGACCTTTCCTAAGAGGACTCTTGGTCTTTTGTGGAAATTTGTGGAATATGATGACCTCATTTTTCATACGATGGTTGATGGTGACAAGAACAACTATTCAAGTGGGGAAGATTCCGAGGACAATGAAGAAGTTGGTGAGAGTTCAAGTGTTAAACTTAAAAGTCCGAAAAAGATGGTGGTGAAGAAAAAACCAAAGAGGACAAGCCCTAAGGTTATATTGTTATGTTGTGTATTTTTTTCTTGAGAGACTAAAGTCCTTGGATGACCAAGGGATTTTATTGCATTGTTTGTTTAATCTTTGTTCTGTCTTGGAATCTGTATGTTCCTGGTTTAACTTGGTAATGCGTCATTCTCATATGCGTTTTAACTCTTCTTTCTTCAATCAAGTCCAACTGATTTCCGACTGTCATTTCATTTTCCTATTCAAAATAGTTTTGGACTCCATTAGATGGTAAAGTAGCTTCCATGAGAGTGATTGCGTCCACCCCATACACAAGGGAAAAAGGAGATTCTTGTGTAGCATCCTGATGAGTAGTTTGGTAAGCCTACAATACTTCTTTTAAATAGCTTAGCCACTTTCCTGCAGCTCCTCCCAGATTCTTCTTCAATCCAGACAAGATTGTCCGATTAGAAACTTCAACTTGCCCATTTTCTTGAGGGTGGAAATGAGAAGAAAAACAGTGTTGAATTTCTGTGGAGGTGTAGAACATTTCCATGTTTTTATTATCAAACTGTGGTCCATTGTCTTTGATAATCTTTCGGGGAACCCCAAATCTGCAACATATGTTAGATAAAATAAATTTAATAATTTCCTTAAAAGTGGTTCCAGCTAAAGGAACTAATTTTATCCACTTAAAGAAATAGTCAATAGCAACTATGATTGTTCTACATCCACCGATAGCCATGTGAAGAGGTCAAACTAGATCCAACCCTCATCTGTCGAAAGGTGTCAGTTCAGATATGGATTCCATAGGAACTGCTGACACATTAATTTCATTTCCATATCTTTGGCAATAATCACCCTTTTTTACCATCTCTTTAGCATCTACCATTATGGTTGGCCAGTAGTAACCTGCTAATAAAACTCTCATAGGTTAAGGCTTTATAGCCACAATGTGCAGAACCTTCTCCATCATGTAGTTCAGATAACACAACTTGGGATTCTTCAAATCCTAAGCAACGCAAAAGAGGTTTGCTGACAGATTTCTGTCAAAAGTATTGTGTTTCTCAAAAAAAGTATATCTTATTTATGTGTCTGGTTCACCTTTTATACTACTTTGTAGCAGTTACAGCAATTAATACTAGAATATTTATTTTCCTAAAGTTTACATAGACTATAGACTATTGACTATAAAATCTTTGACTAAATAAATATACTACAATATATATTATACTAAATATATATATTATACTAAATAAATTAGATATTAATCTAATTTATTGACTGTAACACCCTCCCTCAAATTAATGCTGGTAAGTCAACCAGTAACAATTTGCCAATAAGAAATTGATGTCGCTAACGAGTCATAGCTTTGGTGAAAATATCAGCCACTCGGAGATCAGAAGAGATGTGAGGAAGAGATATCCCCCGTTTTTCCAAAGTATCTCGAATAGAATGACAATCAACTTCAATGTGTTTGGTGCGCTCATGAAAAACAGGATTGGTGGCAATCTGAATGGCACTAGTGTTATCAGCATGAAGAGGGGTAGAAGTTGTTTGAGGAAATCCAACCTCCTCAAGAAGACCGCGTAGCCATACAATTTCGGAACAAGCACTAGACATGGCACGATATTCAGCTTCGATAGAGGATTTAGAAACACAATCTTGTTTCTTACACCTCCAAGAAATTAGAGTGTCGCCTAAAAACATACACCAACCTGTAGTAGATCGACGTGTATCTGGACATCCAACCCAATCAGCATCATTATAGGAAACAAGTTGAAGAGATGAGCCAGTTGGAAAGAACAAACCACGTGTAGACGAGCCTTGAAGATAGTGAATGATGCGTCGAACTACAGCAAGGTGTAGATGTCGAGGAGAGAACATAAACTGGCTGACTTGATGAACAGCATATGATATATCAAGTAGATAAGACTCCCAACCAAGCGCCGATAAAGAGTAGGATCATCCAAAAGGTTCCCTTCATTTTTCCTAAATTTGACATTTACCTCCATGGGAGTATCAACTAAAGAAGCATCCTCCAGACCAGCCAAAGTGATAAGATCTTGAATATACTTTTGTTGGTTCAAAAAAATACCATTAGCCCGACGGTGAACTTCTAATCCTAAGAAGTATGTAAGTTGGCCAAGATCTTTCATATGAAAAGTTACATGTAACTGTTTTTGAAGCTTAGTAATCAAACTACAATCAGTACCGGTGATGATAATATCATCCACATAAACCAAGAGAAGGACTATACCCGATGTAGATGTGTGGAAAAATAAAGAAGAATCATACTGACTTTGGGCAAAACTGAAAGAAAGAAGTGTACGGCGAAACTTTTCAAACCAAGCTCGAGGTGCTTGTTTGAGCCCATACAAAGAACGCCTTAACTTACAGACATCATGAGAAGAAGAAGTACTCATACCAGATGGAAGCTTCATGTAAATCTCTTCTTGAAGATCTCCATGAAGAAAAGCATTCTTAACATCCATTTGATGCAACGACCGCGATTGTGAAGCAGCAATAGCCAAAACGCTTCGAACGGTGGTCACTTTGGCAACATGAGCAAATGTCTCCTCATAATCAATCCCATATTCTTGTTTATTACCCAGAGCTACAAGACGGGCTTTATATCGCTCCAAAGAGCCATCAGAACGTAGTTTCACAGAGAAAACCCATTTACTCCCAATTGGTTTAACTGTAGGAGGACAATGAACAATATCCCATTATGATTCTCCTCAAGTGCTTGAAGTTCTACTTGCATTGCGTTTTGCCAACACTCATGTTCCATGGCTTGTTTGTAGCTAGTGGGAATTGGGATACTAGATAAAGTATTTACAAGAGAGACGGGGGAAGAAAAACCATACCTATCAGGAGGTCGAGAAGGACGAGCAGATCGACGAAGAGTTGTGGAATCAAGAGCAGGATCAGGCGTCGAAACAATATTAGAAGGGATCACAGTAGTGGGACCAGACTCATCTCGATTACGTCGACGATATACAAAACCAGGTTTAAATCTTTCTATAGATTTTGGAATATCAGAAAAACTTGGCATGAGAGATAAAGATGTAAGAGGTGGATCAACATAAGATGGAAAAAAAATATTGATTTAAAAAAAAATCATATTCCTAGACACCCGAAGACGACGAGCATGAGGATCATAACAAACATAACCCTTATAAGGAATAGCATAACCAAGAAAAGCACATTTTACAGATTAAGCCGTAAGTTTATGACGTTCATGAGTAGGGAGGTGTACAAAACAAACACATCCAAAGGTACGAAGATCAGAATATGAAGGAGAATGACCAAACAACTTATAAAAAGGATAAACGTGATTTAACGTAGGAGAAGGTAAGCGATTAATAAAAAAAACAGCCGTAGAAAGTGTTTCACACCAAAAACGAGGAGGAACAGATGATTCAAGTAAAATAGTTCTTACCACATCAAGAAGATGCCGATTTTTCCTCTCAGCCACACCGTTTTGTTGTGGTGTCAAAGGACAAGAACGCTGAGAGAGAATCCCTTTATTTTGAAGAAAGTTTTGAAAATCATGTGACATGTATTCACCCCCAGAATCAGATCGTAAAACTTTTATATTGGCAGAAAATTGAGTGTCAAGATATGCAAGGAAGCGTTTAAAAACTGAAAAAACTTCAGCTTTTGCCCGAAGGAAGTAAACCCAAGTAAAACGACTAAAATCATCAATGAATGTAACAAAATACTTGTACTGTGCATGAGAAATAATGGGTGCAATCCCCCAAACATCACTATGAATAACATCAAAACATTGTGAAGCACGAGATGCATGATGAGGAAAAGGTAAAACCTTGCTTTTACCAAGTTTGCATGATGTACAATCAAAAGAAAGATCTTGAAAAGAACTTATTTTATTGCCCAATAATCCAGAATGAACCAAAGTACGAAGGACATCAGAATGTGGATGACCTAGACGTCTATGCCACATTTGGTTTCGCGAACCAACAACATTACAAGCAAACGAAAAAGAAAAACTAGGAATATCAATGGAAGGAGACTTATATAATGGAAAGAGTCGTCCTACTTTAGGACCCTTCGCAATCATCTTTCCCGACACTTGATCCTGCACAACACAACCAGAAGGAGAAAAAGTGACATGACAATTATTATCAACCAATTGACCAACAAAAATAAGATTTGTGGAGAGGTCAGGAGACACAAAAACATTAGTGAATGTGGAAGAAAGATCACCAACAGCACTAATAGGCACAGAATGACCATCAGCAGTGTTAATTTTCAGATCTCCATCATATTTTTTAACATTAGACAGAGGAACAACGGTCTTTGTCATATGGTTTGAGGCTCCAGAATCGAAATACCATGGTGTGGAATAATGTTTTGGATTACCTGAGAGTCCAAAAGCAGAAAAAGCAGAAATTATCATTTGTTGAACCATTTCAGGAGTAAGTGTGTTTGGATTTGTTGTTGGAGAAGGAACATGAACAATCGGCGAGGCAGTAGGCAATGCAGTAGAACAAACACTAGTGGAGGCATGATAAACAGTACCTTGTCGTCGTTCAGGTCGAGTGGGACAAGCAGAGATGATATGCCATTGTTTCTTACAGTAGTTGCAGACCTTTTTGGGACAGTCCCGAGCAATGTGGCCGAACGAATTACAACTATAGCATTGGATGGCACGCATGTCTCTATTTTTATTTCTCGCTTGTGTTGCATAAGCTACCGGAACCTGTGTACTGATACTAGCTTGATGTTCAATAGATGCCTGAGTTATCATTCGCTGCTCCTCACGAATAAGTTCACCCAAACATGCATCCAAAGATGGTACAAGATGACGATTCATCAGATTAGACCGTGCAATGTCAAAATCCGATCGTAGCTTCATTAAGAACTGATCTCGTCTGCTGGTTGCATGCATTGTCTGGATAGCAGAAAGAGCTGAAGCAGGAATATCGGCATAAATTATATCTGAATAGTCTGCCCAAAGGTTTTGAAAACCTGAAAAATATGCTTCAATGGAAAGACTTCCTTGAGTGTAATTAGCCAATTCATATTCCAATTGAAATCTTCTAGCAGAGTTGTCTTGATTATAAATTGTTTTTAGATAATTCCACATACCAGCAGCGGTTTTATAGGGCTTCAAGTTGAGAACAATATGAGGTTCAAGCGAACTAAGAATCCAAGTCATGATTCTAGCATCTGTTATTTCCCACTTGGACAAAGCATTAGCATCTAGAGGGGCAGGATCACTCCCATCAATATGACCCCATAATTCTTTTCCTTTCACATACAATTGAAATTGAAATTCTCAAGCAGAATAATTTTTCCCCGTAAATTTAATATGAAACGGCTCGAATTTATCGAGTGACATGATGTAACCAAGAAAACAGATCCACGAGAACAAAAAAAATCTAAATATTTCACTACCCAAATACTCTCGAAATTCAGGAAAAAACTGAAACTAGAACACTACAAAAAAATCAGCTGCGCTCTGATACCATGTCAAAAGTACTGTGTTTCTCAAAAAAAGTATATCTTATTTATCTGTCTGGTTCACCTTTTATACTACTTTGTAGCAGTTACAACAATTAATACTAGAATATTTATTTTCCTAAAGTTTACATAGACTATAGACTATTGACTATAAAATCTTTGACTAAATAAATATACTACAATATATATTGTACTAAATATATATTATACTAAATAAATTAGATATTAATCTAATTTATTTCCTCTAACAATTTCTTGTAAAGAACTTCCCTTAATATCAAGAAACCACGATCCTTATACTTGATTTTATTAGGCACGACCTTATCCGGAGGCAAATTCCCATCAGAAATAAACTGAATAATATCATACCTCCAGTCTTTGGGTTGAACGGTTACTATGCTCATACTTTCTTCATCCTCGTTACCTTTTTCTGGCCCCGTCTATATTGATGAACATTCTTGCATCAGAATTCAAAGGTAAGATTCAGAATAAGCTATGGTTGCCAAAGAGTATGCCACAGTATTCTCCGATCTAGGGATGTGTTCATATTAGATACTCTTGAAGCTTGCAACAACTTCCCTTAACATTAACAAGTATTTAGTCAATTGTTCATTCTTTGCTTCTGACTGCCCTTGAGCATGGTGAATCAGTAATTGGGAATCATTTATTAACTAGACTCTCTTTGCCCCACATATGAGAGCCAGCTTAAGACCAACTATAGCTTCTTCGTATTCAGATTCATTGTTAGAAGCCCTGAAACCAAAACATATAGCATGGTGCATAGTATCACTATAGGGAGAAGTTAAAAAAATTCCAACCCCATAACCCATAGTATTTGATCCACCATCAGTTCAAACTACCTATTCTTTCTTAGACTGGTTTTTTGGCACCTATCCGGAGGATCTACCAGCATGAAATTCTACCAAGAAATCAGCCACTGCTGGGCTTTAATCGCCGTCCGGGGCGCAAAATCAATATCATAATCACCTAGCTCAACTGACCACTTGGTCATTCTTCTTGACACATCAGCTTTCTAAAGAACACTCTTCAAGGGAAAAGATGTTAGAACGACAATGGAATGAGCTTGGAAGTATGGTCTCATCTTTCTTGCCATAATTACTAAGGCCAATGTTAGTTTTACCAACTTCAAATATTTTCTTTCAGCATCTAACAAACTTTTGCTAATGTAATACACCGGACGAGGATAATTGTCCACCTCTCTTACTAGCACATCACTTATTGCATACTCTGATACAGCTAGATATAAGTAGATTTTCCCCCTTAACAGATTTAAAGAGAGTCTTAGGTGAAGACATATGCTTCTTGATTTCAATAAATGTCGGATCACACTGGAGAGACCAATTAAATTCTTTGGCATCCCTTAATACTTGGAAAAATGGAGCACATTTGTCTGATGATCTTGAAATAAACATGTTCAAAGCAGTCAATATTCTGGTAGTCTTTGAACTTCTTTAGTGCTCCGAAGAGGTTCCATAGCTAGTAGGGCATTAAGTTGATCCGGATAAGGTTAAATGCCTTTTTCACTTATTATGTAGCCCAAGAATTTTCCAGACCGGACACCAAAAACACATTTTTCTGGGTTTAGTTTAAAGTTTATAACCTTTAAATTAGAAAATGTTTCTTGAAGGTCATCTATATGTGCATCTTTTTCCAAGCTTTTTACCATCATGTCCTCTATATAAGCTTTCATGTTTCTACCAATCTGATTAGCAAAAGGTTTATTTACTAACCTTTGATAGGTGGCCCCAACATTTTTCAATCCGAACGACATCAATTTATAACAATGAAGCCCCTTATCTGTAATAAAAGTGGTATGGTCTTGATCTATCAGATCCACCTGTATCTGGTTGTACCCCAAAAATGCATCCATGAAAGATAAAAGTTTATTCCCAGAAGTAGATCCACCAACTGATCTATCCGAGGAACGGGATAAAGATCCTTAGGGTATGCCCTATTAAGATCATTAAAATCAATGCACATGCGCCATTTGTCATTCTTTTTCTTGACCAAGACAGGGTTGACAATCCATAAAGAGTACTGCGACTTTTCTATGTGGCCTATCTTGGCCAAACGATCAACTTCTTGAACAATCACATCTGCTTTTTCTTTGGAGAAAGGCATTTTTTATTGTACAACCGGTGCAACATCAGTTCGTACAGATAACTTGTGAGATATTATATCAGCTAGCACTCCGGTAACATCGTCATTTCACCAAGCAAAAACATGTTGATTGTTCATTAAAAAAGACAACAGCCTGTGTTTCAAACTTGACACCAACTTGGTACCAATTTTAATATTCTTGCCTTCATCTATGGAATGGGTTTCAACTTCTTCTACGAGTATCATGATACTGAGAGCCTTCCTGGGATCATCAATTTCATTCTCATCGGTGGAAGGCTCCAGTAGCTGCTAATCTCTGTTAATCTTGACTGCCTCCTCAGACTTAGAGGGGATGGCCGTTGTATAACCCTCCCTAGCTATCTTCTGGCTGCTCCGGACAGCACCTAATTGAATGAGACTGTTTACCTGAAAATGATTTCGAAGCAAAGCTGAGTTTTGGTGGATACTTGCTTCGAAAGAATAATGAACTCTACCCCTCTACCTGCAAACAAAAAATTCAAAATCAGAAAAAATAAAATTAAAACAGATTAACAATTTGTACAATGTAACGATTTTGAAAAAAATAACATGCATTAAAACATGAACTCACCTGCAAACAAAAATTCGAAATCAACAGAACTTGAATCGAAAACGGTAAATGTTTTACAGGCCGTTAATGAACACTGCCCCTCTACGTGCAAACAAAAAATTCAAAATCGAAAAACAATCAAAATAGATTAACGATACAACGATTTTAGAAAAAATAACACGAATGAAATCATGAACTTATCTGCAAATAAAAATTCAAAATCAACAGAACTTGAATGGAAGATGACAGACTGGGTTTTTAAAAATTTCGAAAAAAGCTTGAATGAACGGCGACTACTGGATTTCGAAGAGAAAAGAACGATGCTAGGATTTGACTAGGTATATGGTGGCCACTTATTTGATGGTACGGTGGTTAGGGTTTTACTTGTAGCATTTATACCCGTTGATGTTTAGGGATGGCCGGTAAGATGTGTCTATCTAGGTAAAGAAAACAGTAAATGGCGGAATAAACGAAAAAGGTGAGTATTGGATAATTAGTTAGGTGGTTTGAAAATTAAATGAAAAAGGTAAGGCTGCTAGCTAAAATGTGGGTAGCTTCATCCTTTTTCATATTGAAAAAATATGGTTTAACAAACACATAAACTAAAAAAAATATAGTACTTTCAATTTTAAAACTCTAACCTAAACCGGATGCTAAACTGACATATATTTTAAAGGGTGTTGTTTTATTCCATCAATTTTTTTATTTTCTACATAAATAAATAAATAAAAATTCCACTTTGTTATTTCCTTCGTAAAAGAAATAACATATTTATTTTTTTATTTTATTTTATCCCAAAACTCATTCATTCTCGAGCAACTCTATCGACTTCTACCACCATCTCAACTATCTTCCACACTATCTCAAATATTTTCCACCCTATTAATTTCTGCACACCCAACCAGTTCTAGGAAAAAAAAATTGATTCCTATCTACTATCTCAGAATTAGTTGTTTTCTGTTAAAACTTGTACAAATCATAATTTTCGAAAATATGTTTTTTTTAACTCTGATTTTTAAATTACACGAATGTAAAACTATAAAAACAAGATTAAATTAACTTGTTGGTTGATTGGGTGATGTTCTCCGTTGTTAAATCTTTGGCTTGAGTGTCTTCCTCTTCCATGAGTAATCTTTAAGAAATTTGATTTTTTTTAGAGTTTAATTTTAGAAGCTAAATCATATATGTTGGATTTAATTTGGTTTAATCATGTGTTTGTTGATATAAAGATTTCATAATGGTTAATGACATCGAGTTATAAATTAGAAAGTAAAATGAGGGCAAAATAGTTAAAACAAGTTATAATTTTTATTTTTATTTTGAAATAGGGAGGAACTAAAAAATTATAATGGGAGAAATAACTTCACCTTTTTTTAAATATGTTTAGCCTTTTTGAAATCTTTTTGAATTATTAATTTACGAATCCAATCATGTGATAAACCTATATATACAATCAATCTTCTATATCATATAGCCTATTAGTGTAAGAAATATTTTACGGATTCCTTATCTAACTTATTGAACGATGAAGTTAAATCATCCTATAATAATGCGGAAGAAATACTTACAAGATGTAGACATTCTTTGATCTTCAGATTCCGAACTTGCAGCAGATGATCTTTGAATCCTTTGCTAGATTATGATCTTCTAAGAGATGACAACCAAAACCCAATGATTGATTCTGAGGAAAAACCAATCTGTTTTTCTTAAAGGCCCTTTTTTCTCTCTATATTTAATGTCATGTCTTTTAAGAATGAGAAACTCATTCTTATATAGAACTAAAGTGAGAAAACGGTTCTTCTCTTTTAACTGTCTGTAACTTCCAGACGGTTACTTAATGAAGACCAGTCCTTATTAAATTGCCACCCTTAAGGACCATAACCCGGTATTATTTTTGTTTTACAAAATAACCCCAAAACTTTACGCTTTGCTTAAGTTGTTTATTTCTGAATCCAATCCTTCATAGTATTCGGAATTAAACCTGGTATCTATACAATTACCTCCATGATACATATTTTATATACTAGTCCGTTCTTTTCTTTATGATTACTTTTATTGGGCTAATATTAACGATAGTTTGATACATCGATAAAACATGTGACGGTCCAACTTAATGGAGAAATTCCAAAAATCTCCCACTTAGATCATCATATGCTACTATAGGATGCATCCACTTAATGAACGTTCTTAATTTCTATCGTCACATAGATAACCTTAACAATCCCGTAAATGACCATTCACGACATATGACTAAAATCATCATCAATGCATTTCAAGCCACAAACAGATGCATCAGTAATCACGATATTGCAACAATCAACTACATGGATCTATCATGGTGCATAGCATAAGAATAATATGAAATATAATCTTACATATCTATTCTTAACTAGTCCCACTTAATTGGAGGTCTACTTACACCAGAGTAGGAATAATCAAAGATAAGAGCACACTGAAAACTTATATATAAATATGTTTGCATTAATGACCTTAAGTTCACGATTATCATAATACAAACAAATTTAATAGCTTAATACAAACTCCCACTGAAACTAACAATCCTCTAAGTACACAACACCCATGTTAATGGTGTGTTCAATAAAAACTTTAGGTACTAATGCCTTCGTAAGAGGATCTGCTAACATCGAGTTTGTCCATATGTGCTCCACACTGATTTGACCACTCTGTACTCTCTCTTTAACAGACAGGAACTTGATATCTACATGTTTGGACTTAACCTAGCTCGTGTTACTGTTTGAATACTAAACTGCCGAGTTATTGTCACAATATAATCTAAGCGGTCTTTCTATCCCCTCTACGATTCACAGTCCCGTGACAAAATTTCACAGCCAAAACGCCTGATTGGATGCCTCGAAACAAGAAACAAATTCTGTAGCCATAGTGGAAGATGCAATGAGTGTTTGTTTAACACTTTTCCATGATATTGCACCTCCTGTTAAAAGGAATATAATACATGAGGTTGGACAACAAGAATCCTCACATCCAGCGAAATCTGAGTCGGAATACCCTATGACCTCCAGTTTATCCAACTTCTTATATGTTAACCTGTGATGTTTTGTTTGTTGCAAATATCAGAGAAATCTTTTGACTGCTTTCCAGTATTCCATCCCCGGATTACTTACGTATGTCCCTAACATGCCCACCACAAAAGAAATAATTGGTCGTGTACAAACTTGAGCATACATCAGACTTCCAACAACTGAAGCATATGGAACCTTTTGCATTTCCTCAATCTCAATTTTTGTCTTTGGGCATTTCTTAAGGCTAAATTTTTCACCTTTTGATATAGGGGTTTCATTTCCTTTGTTGTTAGCCATCCCGTAACGTTGTACATACTCTCAATATACGCCTTTTGTGATAAACTCAAAATTCCATGGAATCGATTCCTATGAATTTGAATTCCTAACACAAATGATGCATCGCCAAGATCTTTCATATCAAATTTGTCAAAAAGAAATTTCTTGGTCGTATGTAACAATTCCTTATCGTTCGTGGCCAATAATATGTCATCAACATACACCACTAGAAATATGAATTTACTCATACTGAACTTTTGATACACACAATCCTCCACTGAATTCATCTCGAAACCAAAAGAGACAATAACTTCAAGTAATTTGTGATACCACCGTCGAGACGCTTGTTTGAGACCATAAATAGATTTCTTTAGTTTGCATACCGCCGACTTCGGATCACCAAAGACAAAGTTTTCAGGTTGTAACATATAGATCGTTTCCTCAATGTCTCCATTAAGAAAAACGGTCTTTACATCCATTTGATGGAGCTCAAGGTCGAAGTGTGCAACTAATGCTATGATTGTCCGAAAAGAATCATTCGAAGAAACTGGAGAGAAGGTTTATTTAAATTCAATCCCTTCACGTTGAGTAAAACCCTTAGCTACAAGTCACGCTTTATGCCTCTCTACATTACCCTTGGAATCCCGTTTGGTTTTAAAAATCCATTTACAACCAATCGGCTTCTTTCCTTCAGGTAATGGAACAAGCTCACATACCGCGTTATCTTGCATTGATTTAAACTCTTCGTTCATTTCTTTAATCCATAAGTGAGAATCAGAACTTTTCATGGATTCACGAACACTTAAAGGATCATTTTCTGTTGAACCATAAAATTCTTCATGTTCTTGAAGATACACTATATAGTCTGAAGATATATCGCTCTTTCTTTCTCTAGTAGATCTACAGAAAGGCATAATTTCTTCATTTTGCACTTGAACTTCTTGAGGAGGTAGAGTTTGTTCTTCTTGAACAACTTCATTTTGCTTCATTGGAACAACATCCATAGGAGGAAGATTAACATCACCTTGAGTATCTATATGTTCTAACGAATCTGAAGTGATGATTGACCTTCTAATTACCATATCATCATCTGATACTATAGTATCATTGTTAGAACCTTCATGAATCTTTACTGATTCTTCCTCAAAATGAATGTTTGTTAATAAATTCTTCCCCCAAACTCTATATCCTCAAAGAATCTCGTTGTACCCGACTCAAATATATTCTTTGTGGAACGATCATAAAACTTAAAACCCCTACTGTGTTCGGGATATCCGATGAAATAACTACTAACCGTTTTGGAGTCCAATTTCTTTTCATTCGGCCTATAAGGCTTCGCTTCAGCTGGACATCCCTAAACATGTAAATGTTTTAAACTAGGTTTACGCCCAGTCCAAATTTTATACGGTGTCTTAGTAGTTGCTTTCGTCGGAACTCTATTAAGTAGGTAGGGCTCACATTTTATTGCTTCTCCCCAGAGTGATATAAATAATGTTGAATGACTAATCATACTTCTTACCATATCCTTCAATGTACGGTTTCGTGTCTCAGATACTCCATTCATGTTGGGAAAACCCGACATCGTATACTGAGGGACTATCCCACACTCCTCTAGGAACTTTGCAAACGGTCCACGACGTTGTTCACCTGAACCATTATGTCTCCCGTAGTATTCACCACCACGGTCTAATCTGACGCACTTAATGTCTTTACTAAGTTGTTTTTCAACTTCGGTCTTAAAGACTGTGAACTTGTCAATGGCCTATGATTTTTTGTGAATAAGATATAGATACCCATATCGTGAAAAGTCGTGAATGAAAGATACAAAATATCGTTGGCTGTTCCATGATGTTGTAGGGAATGGACCGCAGATGTCTCTATGTATCAAATCCAATACCCATTTCGCTCTGTATGCATCTAATCGTCTTGGTCTGTTTTCCTTTTATACATTCAACACAAACGTTGAAGTCTGAAAAATCCAGTTCACTTAATAAACCTTCTGAAACAAGCTTTTCGATTCTATTTCTAGAAATGTGACCTAATCGTTTGTGCCAAAGTTTTGCTGTTTTTTCCAGTTTACAATTTAATTTTCTAGGTACATCTACATTCATTATTTCTTTGTGATCCTTTATAGTATTCAATAAATACAAGTTATCATTTGTTATTAACTTTCCAGAACCAACAACATTACCATGTAAATAAAGACATAAACTTTCATTTCCAAATAGACAAGAATAACTTAATTTGTCCAGCAACGAAAATGAAATTAGGTTCCTTCTAAAAGAAGATACATACAATACGTCTTTTAAATACAAAAAATATCCACTGGTAAGCAACAAACGGAAATCACAAATAGAATGAACTAAACACGAACTGCCGTCAGCTGTATAGATGGATGTTTCACCATCACTCAGGCTTCGGTTTCTTATCACAACCTACAAAGAAATACAAACATGAGTTGTTGCTGCTGTATCAACCCACCAAGTATTTCTTGGCACTGAAACTAAATTGATCTGAGAACATACCATAGATGTGAAAATACCTTTGGCTTTCATCATAGCCCTCCATTTTTCACATTATTTCTTAAAGTGCCCCGGTTTCTTACAATGGAAGCAACGCCCTTTACTAAACGTACCCTTATGCTTCTTTAGTCCCGAACCGGATTCATGTGCATCTGAACCTTCATACTTTCTCTTAATTCCCTTAATCCACCCGAGCTTTCACCATTTTCACTTCTGGATGTTCTTGTTTCATCTTTTCCTCCTCTTGCGCTGCCTGAGAGATAAGCTCGTTGAGAGTCAATTTCTCACGCTGACAGTTATAAGAAGTTTCGAAGTTCTTATACTGAGGAGGGAAAGAGTGAAAAGCAAAGCTTACCACAACATCTTCCGTAAGGTCAATCTTAAGTGCTTTCAATTTGGAAACGATGTTTGACATTTCCAAGATGTGCTCACGAACAGTCCATTTTCCATGATATTTCATAGAGGCTAGCTTAATAAGCAGCGTCTTAATCTCTACTTTATCATTCTTGGCAAAACATTTCTCTACCTCTTCGAGAAACATTTTCGCATTTGTGATCTCAGGTGGAACTGCACCTCGGAATGCTAATAGAATTGCTTATTTTATGATCCCTACACTTATCCTGTTCGACTTTTCCCACACCTCTGACTCTTTCTTCTCCGTAGGAGAACTGTCATCAGTCAGAGGTTTAGGTTCATCGATCCTTAATGCTAAGTCGTAATCATGGCACATCAAGTGCAGCAACATATCTTCTTTCCACATCTCAAAGTTGCTCCCATTAAGTATGAGTGCCTTTTTTCCTTCCGGGTTATAGAGATACGAATTTGCTAACATAACAAACAACAAACAATAAATAGCCAAAAACATCACTTAACATATAATCTCCATAGTATTTAACAAATAAACATAGCATAATAAAACATACTCTTACAACATCAATAAGATACCTTTGGGCAAGCATATCAATTTGTATATGTACAGTTTGAGCATAACTAATGTTTATCCTACTAATTGACTTAAGTAAGAAAATTTTCCTTTGGGCCAATTTTCCTAATTCAATTTTCTTAATGACCAATTCACAAATAACTATCTCGTGTCTAAGATTAACTATGTCAAACCTTAAACTTCCTTTGGGCCGATTAAAATTTACATACTTGTCAATCATAGACTTGTCAAAACTCTAAAACAATTAATTCACCAATAAAGATCACTTTGGCGATATATTGGATCATTAATTATTTATCCAAGTTCGAACAACTTAAGACATGCTAATTATTTCGAAAATACTATACAACTACCTATTCACTTAATGTCCAAACTATTTCGTAGTCTATATATAAATTTAATAAAATTAAATTTATATTTTAAATTATTATACTATAATATATCTTTAATTATATACTACTATATAATAATTAATATATATATATAATAATAATAATATAAGTCGGATTTATATCATTAGGCTTGCATCCTACTGACATAACCGCGAAGCAGTTCTATCAATTACGGCACACGTAATTGCCTACCTTACACGTTGCGCATATTCCGAGAAGCAGTTCTATCAATTACGGCACACGTAATTGCCTACCTTACAGGTTGCACCTATTCCGAATTTATTTACCCAGTTATTAACATATGTTAATAACTGATATATATATATATATATATATTACAATATATTTTGGATTTATATATTAAAATTATATATACTTAAGGTGCAATAACATTCCAGATATAATTAATGCACGTTTTCAAATCCATTATGACCGCATATTTTAATAACCGTTGTTCCGTTAATTTTGCATCCACACTTTTCCACTTAAAAACAAGCTTTCCACGATTATTTCAATATAAATATAAACAGTTCTGGAGTAGTGGGTAGTTATAAACAAAGTCAACCTCCTTATATAAATATATAAACAAAGTTAACCGTCATTATAATTACTCTACCAATTACGTGTAGATCTTTATGTATTTATTCAACCACCACGAATTACATGTATGTTTAGTTATTTTAAACATACTTTTAGTTTATCGCAGGTTTGTACGCATTTAAAAAGATGCCTCTGCATAATTCTTATTTTACAAATTCAAGTAATAAATAAGATACGGATGGTCTGTAATTTTAATAGTTTAACAAAGTTTTCTTAATGTTAATTCAGAAACTTAAACACATAAACACTGCAATATTTTTTATTGCAATTTGCCGGCCTACTATATTCAACAATTTGGAATATGCGTAACATGTTTAAATTTACATCCATATTTATTTTAAACCAAAACAATTCATATCATAAATTCAAAATTTGAAAAATTTAAAAATTTAACTTCATGGTGGCTCTGATACCACTTGTAAGAAATACTTTACGGATTTTTTATCTAATTTATTGAACCATGAAGTTAAATCGTCATGTAATAATGCGGAAGAAATACTTACAGGATGTAGACATTTGAACTTGCAGCAGATGATATTTGAACCCTTTGCTAGATTATGATCTTCTAAGAGATGACAACCAAAAGCCAATGATTGATTTTGAACGAAAAACCAATCTATTTATCCTAAGAGCCCTTTTTTCTCTCTGTATTTAATGTCGTGTCTTTTAAAAATGAGGAACTCATTCTTATATAGAACTAAAGTGAGAAACGGTTCTTCTCTTTTAACTGTGTGTAACTTCCAGACAGTTACTTAATGAAGACCGGTCTTTATTAAATTGTCACCCTTATGGACTATAACCCGATGTTATTTTGTTTTACAAAATAACCCCAAAACTTTACGTTTTGCTTAAGTTGTTTTTTCCGAAGCCAATCCTTCACAGTATTCGAAATTAAACCCGATATCTATGCAATTACCTCCATGATACATATTTTATCTACTAGTTCGTTCTTTTCTTTATGATTACTTTTATTGGACTAATATTAACGATAGTTCGATACATCGATAAAACATGTGACAGTCCAACTTAATGGAGAAATTCCAACAATCAGTCCGTTACAAATATATAATCACTTCTGGTGGGAGTAACAACAGTAATCGTGAAACACACCATTACACATATCTTCATCTTCCTAAGAGATTTGGCCAAATCAACAAACACAATATGGCGACCGGCATATATCTATATATATCAGAACTAGAACACAACTAGAGTTTGCAGCACGAGACAATACCAATGTGACTGATCTATGCTCATTATTGATCCTGCAAAAAAGATTTGATACACTGTTTAGTGACCAATTATTGGCTTTGAGTACATTTAGAAAGAAACTAATAAGAAAAACATTTCATGTTAGTATGTACCAGGAAACGCTTCTTGTAGTACTCAACAACCCATTTTGGATCAACTTTTGTTTGTGTGTAGGCTACCATCTTATTAAGCTCCTACACAAATTTGACCAACTATCAGAAGTGGCACAAAGGGACTATTATATGTGAAGTTATATTGATCTCGAAAATGTTTCACAAAATTACCAGGTTTCGATCTAAACACAGATGCTGGTGCTTCTTTTCTTTAAATATTATTAAATAGAACTTATCCTTCTATGCAAATAGCGGTGGCTTAATGTAATATGCATTCAGAGACCATAAATTCTTTAAGGCTTATGAAGCATATTCGTAATGGGCAGCCTTACTCTTATCATAGAGCTATGTCTCAATAGTTTATGATGAAATAGTGAGATGATGCACTTAGGTAGTTGCTAAGATACAATGCCCAACTAATAAAAAGAACGTATATGTATATATTTTCTCAAAACGTGACAAGTTGCACTGCTGAAACAAACATGTATGAGTTTATTCGAGTTATTTTGTGATATTTGATGTACCTCGATCCATGCGGCCAATTTAGGTCTGCCAGCTTTAATGTCGTGCTTGAAGACTTCGGAAAAGAAAATTTCAAATCTTTCGACAAAAGGAATATAGGCTGTGTCCACCTGCAATCACAGGATTCCATCTATTATAAACAGTGATATATTCAGTTTTTATGACCACACCCCAAGAAAACAGATTCTTGAGCTTGTTTAGAATCATAAGATTGATATAGATCAGCACAAGGTGACATGGGAAGAAATATGATTGAAAGGTCAACTTACCAAACTGAATTGACCAAGAAAGAATGGGCCATCCTCAAACTTGCTCAGAGCATCTTCCAAATGATCAAAAGCACCTCCTGAAACCGTATTGAGGCAATTTTATGAATATTTTATACAAGCAAATAGGTTCCAAAAAAACACTAAAGGTCCTGTCTTACCAGCTTCTTTCACTGCATCTCCTTTGAAGGATTTAAAAATCGTACCAATGAATGAATCAGAGTACTTGAGTAACTCTTCAGCGAATTCTCTTTTGGCAGGATCCTAACAATGTATCAAGGGATAAAAATAAAATGAAATTGCCGAAATGATTCGGTATCAATTCATTGAAAAAAATTTCACAACGCCTCTTACGTTAGGAAAAAGCGAAGGTCCCTCAAAGTTGGTATCAACATACTTGATCAAGTTAAGACTTTCACCAATTATTTTGCCATTGTACTCCAATGCAGGAACCTATATAAGTAATAAGTCCGAATCGTTTATCATTTGCAAGCTGATTAGCAAGAAAATTATAAAGAAGCAAACAAATCTAATACAAAGCACAAGTCAATTATATGAAATTCGGGTTAATTTCAACTTCCAAACATCCTTTGAGCTATCACTTTAGTTTCTCGAAAGCTAAGTTATGGTTTTAAATATGTGCCTAAACTAAAGCATAAAGTACCTCTCTATGACTAGAGTAATAACCAAATCCCCTACCTACAACACCTTGTGCTGGTGCATAGCACACATATATGCGAATCATGGTCAACCCACTTTGTAAGAGAAGAAATAGCACAATTGGTTTCAACATTTAATACCCAAAATGTGCTACATACATTTAGACATGATTAACATTATATAAAGATCAGTTTTTAAAGCATGTTACCTTGTTCTCAGGGTACACTTTCTCCTTGTACCAATTAGGCCTATTCTGAAGGTTAAGAGGAACCAACTTAATCTTGTCTTGAAGCCCCTGCACAGCCCAGGACAAGAGGGATCATGAGTGAACATGAGCAAATTTGTATCATAAAGTGGTTAACATTTCACTAAAATTGTTTATAAATCATAAATTCACCGTATTTTAATATCTTCGAGCCTACATGAGCTTGAGCTTGAGCTAGAAATAGATTCACAAATAGCTCCCGACAAGTGTGGAGATATTCTAACTGGGTCGCTTATAAATTCGTGTATATTTAGCTCCACACCGAAAAATATCAAATGGAGCCAAACACTTTCGAACCCAGAGCAAGCCAGCCAAGCTCAAGTTATTCTATTGTTTTCCAGCAAGGTCACAATGACATGACACAACTATAGTCTAGATATAACCGCAAAAATGCTAGAGTCAGAGAAGAAATTATTTGTTTATGGTGTTATAGAATCAATAGGAACGACCATGATCTTGACTAATAATTCATTTCCCTCCTAAAATGTTTTGAAACTAGAGGAATTCATTCAATAACTACTAGACACTCACTAAATTACACGAAGACCAGATCGCAGTATCGAAAGAAGAAAGACTACCTTGTAATTCCTCACAATCCACACACGCTGAACATAAGGGCAAATGTAAGAAACATATAGCCTTTAAAAATTCCAAAACAGAAACAAACAAAAATTAGCTAATGATTAATCAATTAAACCAACAATTAATAGTAAATAACGAGCTGAGTTGAAGTTCAATCACGAAGAAACCTTGTAGTGCCATCAAACAATGGAGGTTGGTCTGCACCAGCTTCGAGTGGTGTAAGCAGATCTTCTTTAACACTAAATTTTCACAGACGGAAGAGAAGAAGAGCATGAAATAAAAAATTAGTAAGAATCTGAAGAATAAGATGAGAGAATTGAAGAGAGGGAGTAGCGTGATTCTTACACAGCAGCCATTGATGTTGATTTCTCGGAGGTTTGATTTAGGTAGTAATGGTAGTGGTGGTTTTGGTGCGTTTGTCCGTCTACATGCATTTGATTGGTCCATTTATAATGAGCGTTTGGTGTGTACTTGCCATCATCAATGACGTTAATGCTCCCGTGTTAATGAATTATCAGACATGGACGGAAAATATAGGCATATAACGTTTGACCTTCTTTTTTGTGTGTGTGTTTTTATATTATAAACTAATTTTAATGCCTAATTATCTATAGTTTTTAAAAGATAAATCGAACATAAAAATAAAATTAATATTATTATATAATCTCGTATTATATATAATAAATAAATAATTGATCTTGGTTTTTTTTGGCCTTTAAATCATTTATAGTTATTTTTTTTTATAAAATTAACCTAATTAATAACAGAAAAAATAGGTTTAAATCTCTTAATAATCTAAATAAATGAATAAATTATAATTGAATTATATTTTTATTAAATAAAATAACTCTTTTTTACATATATTTTGATAAAAACAAATTATAATTGTTTAAAAAAATATTGGATACATGTTTTTGTGATGTATATTTTAGTTTTATGAATAACATTGTTTATTTATTTATTTTAAACTATTTTATTTAAAATATATAATTTATTAAAATTAAATTTTTTTTTAATAAAATTTGTTTTAATAAATTCACATGCATTTTATAATTCATTAAAAATCATATTATAATAAAAATTATAAATCGCCTTCATTATTCATATAATAATTATGATTATAAAAAAAATGTGATTTGGGGTGTGTGGATTCCGGATCAATAACCTCACAGAAATTAAAAAAACAATAGAAATTTATGTTATTGATACTGTTAAAAATTATAATAAAATTGATAAACGGATACTATTAAATTTTTATTTATTATTTATAGAGTATATTTCCATTAAATCTTATTTTAATCTACTAAGTACAATAGACTTAATATTCTCTATTAAGTCTTTTGGACTTTATTCTCTATTAAGTCTTTTGGACTTTTGGGTTTTGAATAGTATTATCATTAGTGTTCTTGTTTATACGCAAAGAGAAAACGAATAGTTGGTGAGACACCTGATATAATTTTATACATTAAGTTATTTGATAGTTTGATATTAGTGTTTATAATCGTGATGGTATACGTAAGAAGACCCCAATACTTCGAAAAACAAAATGGAAGAAATAGAAAAAATACCCATAAGAGAAATATGTCGATAAAGAATAATAACCAATGTCAGTAGTCACCAAATGAACCGCAATGGATTAAACAAATCACGATCGGAATAAAAACATGTTGGAGTAGCTTAGGAGCCAAATTATTAAACCTAGGGAACTAAATAAGTACGTGTATAAAGAGGACGTTTGCATGTTACAGATGTTTGTTTGGGATTCAGAGTTTATGACCGTTAGTAGTTGAAGTGTCTTAATTTTATGGTTTTGGTGTTTGAACAAAATATATCACGAGATTAGTTTTGGAGACGGATAGTCTTCCAAAGATATAAAACTCCTATATTTTCCTTTTTAATTGATCTCGTCCTCCTGTCGAGAATATGGGTTCGAACAGGGTTAAAAACACCACAGGGTCTCTATGTTTGTCACTTGTAACACATCAGTTCCAATTCTTTACCTATATGATAAACCGGTCTTTTATGTTTTAAAAATGTAACAAACAGATCATTTTCTGAAAATTTGAGGGACCTGTTTATTACAAATTGAAAACGTGATGGACCTGTTTATTATTGACATGAAGGACCTATTTATTACAAAAAAAAAATGATCTGTTTGTTACATATTTAAAACATAGAGGACCGGTTTATTACAGAGACAAAGAATAGGGACTGATGTGTTACAAGTGACAAACATGGAGGACCTATGGTGTTTTTTACCCACTCGAACACAATAATGGTGTGAGAGAACCTGAAATTATTGATTGAATGATGAACCTATTCATAGCTACCCGAGTCGGTGCATGTAGAATGTCAAAACCACCATAGGAATCACATTCAAATGGGTATTACTCTCATCTTTCTTGGATTGAGTACTCAAACAAACCAATAATTGTTGGGATCATTGTGCTTTATAATATTTGAGGAAAAAATGGATTATTCCAACTAATGTGATAGTTTGTCACTTGTAATCGAGAAGACCCTAATCGAATGTGTGTACGATGTAGTATTGTTATGAGTCTTTTTTACATCGGGGTCGAAGTAGCGTTACACCTAATGTTGTTTGAGTTCTTTCAACTTGCGAGGATATGTTTAAGCTAGTTGATGCCAAACAGATAAAGGATGCTAATGGCATTAATGGTAGCATCCGGCTTACCCAAGTATCCTTTCAGATGAGGGAGTTTTCGTCATTAATGGGCCTTAGTTTTCGAAATAAAAACATATATTACTACATATTTATGTCGAACATATACAAGTTAGTCACTAGCCTACCCAACTTGGAGAAGTTGAGTAAGCAAAATTTTATATTTATCATCAGTAACTAGAAGGTGTTTCACTCGATGGAACAACTTACAACCAAAAATCATTGGTCCTTCGTAATTATTTTTTGATGGTCATTTGCATATCTTACTTGTTATCTTCAAACATGCATAGTTTTAATAGATGTTGGAGTTAGGTGAAAATATCATAATGGTTTATCTGTGATGAATGTATGCGCAAGAATCCTAAAATACTTGTGACCATGTCACAATGCTTGGAGACTTCACACAAGAGAGTCAGAAGAAGAAGTACTAAAAACTTTATGTGTTCAAGATACTAGCCAGCGAACGTCGAGTCACACGACCTCACATGGGATTCCCTACCAACATAAAATGTATTAGATCATACTGGAGTCAAGATGTATACCCTTATAATTATTTTTACTCATAATATGAGGGAGAATGAGCCCCTAATATAGCAACTAGACAAGGAAATAAACCTTTACGATATCTCATTCGAAAGAACTAAATATCCACAAAATGGTTCAGTCAATTGTGGTGCAACCAACTAAAATTGTTGTATTAATATAATGAGAAATTCAAAGAAATGGAAACAATAATAAAAAAATATTAGGAGAAATCAGATCAACAACATGCATATGTGGGTCATATAGCCCACAGATGCAGGAGAAATCGGTGTAGAGCACGTGAGTATCCCAATACTCGAAAAAACACCTTTGTGACGCACGGAGTGGTAAGAGCCAATAAAACAATAAACCTTTTTGTTATTAGAGTCAAACCCATAAGTTTGAGAATTAGAGCTGGTGGCTAAACAAAAAAAATCACAAACCTAAAAAATTCTCAATGGAGATTTTACGACAACCAAACCTCTAAAAATCAAGCAAGTATGAAAGGTGATTGCTCAGATGGTAGTGACACAAAATTAAATCATGAAGGTATATGGTCGGACATATATAACAAGTTGCCAAACCTTAGGCTCGTGTCAAATATAGTTTCAAATATAAGAATGATATGGTTGGTTGCAAAAGACATAAATAAAGTTGATGGTTCTGCATGCCCAAGTAAGAATGATATGACTCGACTTAGAAAGTATAAGAATTTAGAGTTTAGGAATTTAGATAGGTAACTCCATTTGAAGTAGTTCAAAAGATATTGGTTGAAAAAATGTACAATAGATAACTTGGTTGCTTGTAATGAATAAGAACTGCAACTCCACCACCTACTTATGGGTTCTAGCTATCGTCTCAAATAACATATGTGTTTGTATGGAAAAACATTATCATGTATGATTCAGAAAAATCTTATCATACAAGATGTTGCAAGTTTTTTATAGTTGTTTGACGTATTTGCACACATTGAGAAGTTAAGTTGACCCTCTTATGAACCATGGGTCAATACTAATGATCAATTCCAAAGGTTAATTTGGATGTGGGCGCTCAAAATCTCAAAATAAATAAATAAAGTCTATACACAAGTTTAAATGGCAAAACAATATTTTATTTAAAGAAATATACCTTGTTAAAACCTTCCTGCATCACTAGGGTATGATGTACACATCATTAAAAATAGTTGAACAAGAAAAAACATTACAAGTTCCAACTTGTGATATACATAAATTTCAAGTGCTCCACATTATATAGAGAAGATAAACTTTGACCATCTTCATCAAGAAATAGTGAGTACTAGAATTGACTTTAGTAGTAATTATATTGGATAATTCTCAATTTAGACCAAGTCTGTTGAGGGCATGGTCCTTGGTATGTTCGGACATTATCCCATAATTAGGTCACCAACTTGAAAGTCTCAAAATAAAACCTAAGGATCGTGCATATTAAATATTAGTGTTTGTTAGTGCGATATGCGATGTGGGTTTTGATCCGTTTTTCGTAATGAGTTGCCGCTTGGCCCAACAACATTAGACATTAAAAAATTTGTCATATTTTTCAATGCGGAGAAATGAAAAATCGTTTTAACAAGGATCATTTTTTTCAGCATACAATCGAATGCAAAAATATTCTCAATTTTGGTTGGTTGAATGAAGGCTTATGTAATGATAAAAAAAAACCGCTTTGGCACAAATGAAAAAACTACATACATTCTTAACTTGTAGACCAATGGTGGAATTATTTTGGAAAGAACAACCCTCTCCAAAACCAAGTGTTATTAGTGAATGAATAATTGTTTAGGTAAAATAAACTCAAATTTTTTAGATCAAGGAAACATAAAAAATATCAAGTGACTCTTTACTTATAAAGTGTATTAGGCAACAAAATATACTCGGGGATCAAACCTTAACACTTTGAGCTTCAATTTTGTCCTACAAGAAAACCCTCTCGGTGAGGTATCCTCGGATCAACATTTGTAAATCAGATATATCGTTTTACTTAATCACTACTTATGGAATATATTTGGCATAACTTGTGGAAGGAAGGGAATCATATATTTCATTTTATTCATCGATTAACCGATTCAAACGTAACATTACAAAAAATACTAGTCTAATGACGAAGCTCATGGATGTAGTTTATAAGAGATTCCTTCATAGTCTCAACTTGACCAAAATCATTATTAATCACCAAATAAGAATCACTAACAAGCTTGGCTTTCCAAGCCTTTCAAATGTGATCGAGTTGGAAACCAACAATGGCCATCTCGTATTTGGATTTATTAATAAAATTTACAAATCTAAATTTCACTGACCTATGAAGTGTTTCATCTAAGGATGATATGAACTGGATATTGTCTCTAAGACCACTATTGTCGGACCCATCATCAGTACAAAATACCCATTATGACTCAGAGTGATCAATCAATTAGGGTCATCTATCCTAAAACTCAGTTAAAAATAAATTAGAGAATAGAATTTAATAGCATTATATGACTCATATTGCGTACTTGAAAATACAATCTCATATTGTACACGACCACAACCAATGCTAAAACTAGATTTTCAAGTTGTTAATATCGGGTCTCGATATCACGAGTTTTTTTTATAACATAGTATATTTTACAAGGGACATAACCTTTCTCTCTGAACAAAATTGATGTAATGCTATAGTTACATTCATTCAGCAAAATTAAATGATTTATCCAACAAGTAGATTAGAAAGACTTCTAAATGAGCTATATGCTCTTTTATTTATTTAAATATTATATTATATTAAAGGCTCTAATGGAAGTGACATGTACTCTCAATAATTAAAAAATATTATCTAAAGAGCTTAATATAAACATATTTAGTGTTGTAAGTCGTCTATTCAGAACGTAAACCACTTTGATGAGGTAGTGATGATTTATCACCACCAACATAGAGAGTTTGTGTAGAGGAACCTCACTTCTATGTGAAACGACCAAATATCCAATGAATTTTCTGGAATGAACTTTAAATGTCTATTCTTCTATAGTAAGCTTTGGATTGACCAAGTGAAATTTTGAGAACGTCTCAGATAAGTCACAAGATGGTCGACATCATGGTTGTTTGGGAGCAATAAGTTACTAATATATGCTTGAAATTTTTTACCGAGTTAGGCGGAGAAAGTCTTGTTTATCAGAAGCTGGTAAATAATCATTGCCTTATACAAATCCAATGTCATTACCTTGTAGCATTGCAGCCCTCGCTCAATCAAGAAATAAGTATACTCATGATCATCTACATGCAGAGAGATGTGTTTATAGACTGAGTATGTATCCATTAAAAAGAACATGTGGTTTATGAATGTGGCATCTATCAATTGATCAATATTTGAGATTAATAAATGATCCTTCAAACATGCTTTGCTGAGCTATGTAAAATCCCCATATACTCACGCATCCACCATTTATCGTTTTTCCTTTTAATCATAATTGGGTTTGCAGTTTATACAAGATAAAAAAAACTCGTATATATGACCAATTATTCTCAAAGATCAACCACCGCCATAATAGCTTCAGTATTTTATATGAATAATAAACGAAGTTTTTGTCTGATGGGTCAAAACATGACATCGGTCGAGAGCCGATAACATATGACCTTGATAGGGATACCAAAAACATCATGTGCTTCCCAAAAATATAAATCCAGATTTTAGGATAAGATAGTCAATTGTTTGGTTCAAAAAATACCTTGCAACTCCTTGTCAGCTATAAGAGTGTGACCAACCCCCAATGTGATGGTTTCAATAGGTTCGTCGAGTTCAACCAAGTGAATAGCCTTTTGTTGATCATCCATATCATCTAAGATGACCAATACCCATGTTAACTTTTATTTGTTCGAAGTAAGATGTGGATTATCACTCATGAGTCATATGATAATAACCTCATATAACTTTGATGTGGTTGTTGACTACATATCTGAGGCACGAATGGATCATGAAGACAATCACATGCATCTGATTCGTTTACTAACAGAAGGATAACTCAAAGTTATACATGGGGGCTCATGTAATCCTTTGTTTTGACTAACAAAGTCATATAATTTTTCTTAAATAATTATTCCTCAGATGTTAACTTATTCCAACTATCTGTTTGGGCTAACAACGTGTCTTACTTATATTATGTAAGATTCTCATTATTCTCTACCTTAATTTTATCCAGCCCTTTATCACGTTTAACCAACCTCTCCTCATAGTGATTTCAGAAATCGATAAAAATTATAATTGTTTACTTGAGTTATGCTTTGATTTCTTCGCATATTTGAATTGTTTGATGTCAACCTACATCGTGGTCAATTTTTTTGAAAGGGATATCATGATCTTCTATCAGTTTTTGTATCATGAAAAACATGTTATACATCACCCAAGGGAGGTAAACGGAACTATATAAATAAATTATCATATAAATAAGACGTATATAGATAAGAAAATCCAACCTCAAACTCTAGAAAGTGCTACCAAGAACAAGTGTTGACTAGCTTTTTATCATATAAAATAAGTAGTTTTTTTACAGACTAAGCAAACTAAGTCATCATTTGTCTTTTGTTTTGGCCTTCGTGGGATTCGGCTTGGTTCCTACCTTGGTGTCTTGATTTCCACACATTCCAGAGTTGGTAGTCGACCTGGTTTGAGGATATTTTGGGACCCTTGACATTTCAGCATGGATCGACCCACCTATACCAACCAAGCCCTCATAACATCCTGACGGCGGTTGTCTAGCCTTCATCGATATCTTTCATGACTTGAGCTTGTTGATCAAATGGAAGATTTTTTTTCTACACAAGGATTTTTCTTCACTCTTTTCTTGTCAAAGGATTGTCCCATCGACCGTGAGATAATTTTTGAGTGCTCTGTGGTGGGTTGGCATAAAAAGGGTCGTCGACAATCCTGCCATTATAGTGTAAATATAGGCATTAAGATCTACCTCTTTTTAGTATTGAAATAATTATCTACATTATTTGGTGTATTATGCATATGTTAGAAACTCGAAAAAAAAACAAGTTATCACTTGTAAATATGTTGTAAAACCTTTTGGGCCTGTGTAGAGCTACATGAGCGCCTAAGCCTGTAAAAATTCATTGTGTTTGATATTTCTTATTAGAGCATAATGACCCAAACTCTATAAAATAATAAAAATAACTAACATCATATTAATGTATGGTTGCAATTTGATACTTTTCACATTGGCAAACATGACAAGGTCAAGATTTAGAGTATGGTTTTCCATGTTTTGGTAGGAAGATAGTCTGTAACCTCATGCTTGGACATTTGGGTCTTAGCAACACCTTGGAATATCTAATACTTCGTTTCATTTTGGATCAAAGGGTGAAGATTTGACCAAAACCCATTTTATGTCAAAGATTCGACTTTTTTTTACACTTGATTAAGTGTCCGACATGATCATTATAGGGCTTCCAAGAGGTGTTAAGTTGCACGAGTATGTCCAAATTAGTGTAGGTCATGTTCGAGTTCTAAGGGCCTTAACAAGTCTGTTGACTTCATAGTTCGGCATCTTCATCGTCTATAAAAGAATAGGAGTTAATCGAATCAGCTTCACTTAACAACCTGCTCTCCTTTTTCCCTTTTTGGTAGTTCCATGTGTCATCATATATTGGAGCTTGTAAAGATCTTTACCCTTACATATTATAATAGAAATAAAAATATGTGTTTACCTTAAAAGTAAGGAAGTTCGAATGATCGATCGACCAAGTAAATAAGTGTAAAGTGGGCACATGAGGTGTTTATGCGAGTCTTTATCTAGCTATTAAAACAAATCTGTATTCAACTGACAGCTCGACAGAAACATAAGATAACACTAGTAGATTCAGCATAAGAGTTCACGATGGTTGATGAATTATATATGTTTACCTCTCTCGATAAGGTTTGAGTGTTATGACAATATTATCATCATCCATAAGTAATTATAAGGTGAGTAGTTCTACTTAGTCTTTTTTTTGTTTCACTAACCATTGGTCGAACATGCAGGAAATTCAAGGCTTACAATATAATGGTTTATAAACGGGTGAATGCCAAAACTCCCTAGTAAATATGACTAATAATGAGTTTTGAATAACAAAAGAAAAACTAAGTTAATGTGTTTAAAGAAATACATATTAAATACACATGCTTGATTTGCATCGATTATAACAAAAAGAAATTGACATATGTAAAGGGAAACAACCTCAAAAATTTCCAATTAGAGTCCCTCACATATCTTCTCCTAAGCTTCTAAGAAAATAAAGCTTAGATTAGTCAAACTCTAAAAAAGGTAAAAGATGGACGACCTATTTATGTTGACATGAAAAAATGGACGACCAACCGAGCTTCTAAGAAGTAAAAATGAGAGGGTTAAACCTTCAAATAGAAAAGCTTGATGACCGATTTTTAGGGTTTCCTATACTTTTCATTATAGTCCACAAAATAGTCTAATTATTTTGACAGCTATGAAGACCAAAATAACCTTATTATGACATTTTTTACCAAAATTTTTATGATCCGCCAAGTTCATGAATGAAATTGTTCTATAATCCAAACAGACCTCTAATTTGATCAAGTGAAACACTATCGAGTTGTATATTTTTATATATAAAAAAATCAAAAACCTTTTTTGATCAATGAGAGTTTTAATAAAACAGATCGGAAACATAATTTACCTCAAAACTAATATTTGGACAGTCAAAGATCTCATCGGATAATATTGTAATCCGTATTAGCGATTATTGATAAATAAATTATTAAGGGTATCATATATATACATCAACAAATCTATATCCATCCATATAGATTTATATCATTTTAAATTGTGTTTATATAAAATTAGACTTATTAAAAATCTGATCTAACTGTAAAAATTAAACGCTATTAATATATATATATATATAGAGGTGTAACCTTTCATTTTAGGAAAATGACATACTAAGTACATATTGGCCAAATATATTAGTATCTAGTATCCAAAAATGGGTTAATGTTCACTTAATACCCATCTCAATTAAACAATTCCCTTTCAAGACCTAATTTTTTAATATCATAACTACTCTCAACCTAGTATATAAGCCTTATTTTAAGAGAAAAAAAGGTATTTTCACCCAATCAACAAATTTGAATTTTGAATTTATGACCAGCCGTCACTCTCTCTCTCTTAACCTACTAAAATACTCGTTTTCCAAAGAGGGTTTGTTTTTTTGAAAATTTATTACCGTGATCAGGTTCTTGCCGTTAACGACCGGTGATCCTACCCAAACGCCATCCATCGTTTTAAACCACCATTCACCAACGATAACATGTTGTCCACAATCAACCACTGTTTATCAACACCACTGAGATTTCAAAACCGGGTTCAAGCTACCTTCCACAACCTGTCGCCGAAACCAATTTTCTGTTAAAAATTTAATGTTATTTCACGGCGAACACCTACTTTCTTCCTCAACCTCAACCACCATAAGTCATTCTCGAGGTTTGTTACCTACTGCACGCCCGTGGTTTTTATGTTTTCATTTTTCCAGCTCAACCTGAGATCGAACTTGGCGAATCATGTATGTTAATCGATTTTTAACGTTTAGATGTTGTTTAGTTCAGCTTTTGTCGGGTAAACGACAATAAGTTGTTCTGTAACTTTCCGGTAAACATTTACAGTTCTGAAGAATTAGCGAACATGATGCGATTTTTGTTTCATAGAGGATGCAATTTTAGTGTTATTTTTATACATAGCTAGATACTACAGACATTTGTTAGTCATTGCGAGCTTACTTGAGTCTTCGACCGTCGTTGTGTTTTTTGTGTTGAATACTTACACTGCTAGATACATGCACCATTAGCTATAGTGCTTGCGAATTTACTTGGTACTGATATTTGTCTTTGTCTTTTGTGTTTGAATAAAGTCATTGCTAGATATCATTATAGTCAATGCGAGTTTACTTGGTTAGTATGTGTTTTATTGTTAGCTAGCTGTGTGTTTCTATTGTTATTTAGATTTATAGCAAATTGATAGCGATTTTTGTAGCGTCAAAGCATACATTGCTAGAGATGAACATTCCTTATGAAACTCAAAAATAGTAGTTGCTAGATTACGCATAGACACTGTGATTTACTAGTTTTAACACACATTGTGATTTACCAGATGTTAGTTTCCTTATATTGCGATTGTACTATTAAAACATTGCTAGATTGGTTAAAGAACGAGATAGATATATTTGTTCTATAACATATTCATGCTTTCTACCTTGCCCTACAACAAACTAACCCAATCTTCTACAATGCATGGTAGTATATGTCAAAACCCAAACTTTGCATTTTCAAATTTTGTCATGAAACAACTATTGTTCATTTGTCCGAATTTGAAAATTTTGACACTCTTCAACAGTACGTTGAAAGCACATGGCGGGATCTTGTTAGAGGTAACTACACCATTAGCTATTCGTGTGGTGCTCAGAAGAATTTTTTGTTTAATAACGAGATAAATTTTATTGATTTGGAAGTATATCTTGATGTCGAGCGTCTCAAGAGTGTTAATTTTGTTATCGAAGAACAAGTGGTCGATAAAGGGTCTGCAATTAAACGTAAACAACCTTTTCAACTTTTTGAAGAAGTCTTCCATAACCAATGAACTAGTGGTGAAAGTAGTAATTGTTTAGTTAATTCAACCCCGAAAAGAAGGCATCTTGCTACTACTAGATGGGCCGAAGCTATCGTCGTTGTTGGCCAATCATTTGCTGATGGTGTTGCAGGTTTAAGGTTATCCTTGTCCCGATATGTATTAGAGAACGTTTTTTCCTTTAAGTACATGCATAATACATTTAGGAAGATCATAGTTTATTGTGTGAACAAAGATTCAGACGGGTGTAAATAGAGGCTCTATGCATCAATTAATTCTAGAACCGGTGTAATGACCATAAAGAGGTTTGTTAATACCCATACTTGAAGTCTCGTATTCACAAAAAAGAATAGTATATATTTGTCATCTGATTTGATTGCCGGTGAGATTCATGATTCTCTTAGGAACTGCCACAGTGTGACAGCTAAAACTATACAACTCTCTATCAAGTAAGACTGCAGTTTAGACATTTCTTATCTTCTATCGTGGAATGATTTAGAAAAGGCAATGCGTGTAGTATTTGGAGATAGTAATACTTCTTTCGGAATGCTAAAAGGATACTTCAAACGACTAAAGAGTCGTGATATTACAACGAACTGGCATTTGGATTTAGCGTCCGACAACATTTTCTGACGTTGTTTTATAGCATTTTGCGCGTGCCTTCAGGGTTTTCATTCATGCCGATCTTTATTGTACGTTGACAGAACCCATCTAACGGGAAGCATGGTGGGGTGTTGCTCTCAGCAGTGGAAAAAGATGGCAACAACGGTTAGTTCCACTGTTAGTTTACATGTTGCTAGACATGTGGTTTATGGATTTGCTCATATATCATCAACAATGATTGCTAAATTGGCTATATTACATTGCGATTGCTGCCTATATCTATTTCTATTATACATATTCCAGCAATGCTAGATTCCTAGATTGAGTTTGCTAGATAGGTTAGTCTCTAACTTGCGATTTATGGTCATTCAATATTGCTAGAATGAGTTTCAGCGTTAGTTTACATGCTGCTAGATAGGTTGTATCCAGCTTGCGATTTATGATCATTCAATCTAAAAATCTAGTAATGTCGTACGTCTGAAACTTTTCTGTTCCTACCCTGTCAACAAATATAATCTTACGTATTGCTTCAGGTCTATTTCTCGTTGCTTTCAGGATTTTTGGTAGTGAAGACTCGAACAATTGGTTTTAGTTTTTGAAAAGTCTAAAACAATATTTTCTAGGGAACCAGATAACGGTTATTTCAGACCGTTGTGTTGTTATTATTAAAGCTGTAGCAACTATCTATCCTAATGACTACCGCGCTTATTGTATCTTCCATCTAGTTCAGAATTTGAATAAAGCTCTTGAACGCACAAACAAAGTGCATAGAAACAATATGCTAGTGATGTTTACAAGTTGTGCTTATGCCCCGATAGTGAACTTTTTTAATGAATGACTATCACAGTTTCAGCGCCAATGGGGTGATCGTATCGCCAAATTTCTAAACAATTTGCCACCAGAAAAGTATGCTCAGGCATACGTCAAAGGCAAACGGTATGGGGCAATGACATCAACAGTTGTCGAATCGTTCAACGCGCAGATAAAAAAATTGTGCAATCGTCTTATAGTCGAATTGCTCGATAGGATTAGAGTTCAACTTATTACTCAGATGTCTAGACGTTTATCAGAGGGTCTAAGCTGGAACACCAACTTATGCCCCGAGTTTGACAAGATGTTTAAAGAGAATGTACAATGCGGTCGAACGTGGGTAGTACACAAGTTTTCTGCAACTTTGTTTGAGGTTTTATCAGATCCAGTAATGGTGGTAAACATGCTTGATTTCAAATGTACATGCGGTTCTTGGCAGCAAGAATGTTTCCCATGCCCACACGCATTGGTTTCAATAGTATCTTTAAGCGAAGATCTGATGACTTTAATAGATCCCTTTTTCACTACTGCAACTGGCTGGTGTGGCCGCTGTTTCAAATCAGGACACAACATGAGGTCTTGCAATGCTCCATCTTGAATATAATAGACATGTGCTCTTAAGTTCAATTTTTTGGATATCCTTGGATATTGCTACATACATCGTTTGCTTGACTCGTTAATCCTATTTCATTACTCTTACTTGACATTGCTAGATAGGCTATTATGTCATAGCTAGATACATGTTATATCATTGCTAGATGCACTGAAATTACATTGCTGATATAGCATTGCTAGACACAGTGTAATATCCCTGCGATTGTAAATCTAAAATGACATTGCTAGATATGTGGACATGAATTTGCTAGATAATCCATTGTTCATCTCTACAAACCACTAACATGGAATACATGGTTATCTTATTCTAACATTGCTAGATATAGCAAATTATCACTGCGACTTAAAGTTTAATATCACATTGCTAGATACACCCACATTGCTAGATACATTTACACAGGTAGCTAAACTAATTGACATTCCTAGATTTATTAATATGACATTGTTAAAAACCCTATGATGCCATTGTTGAAGGCCCATGGACGACATTGGGAGATAGGCTACTGTTATATTGGGAGAAAAATTATAAACCCACTAGCATATATACCTTACATGACATTGTGATATACTAGTTAATTTGGGCGCTTACATTGTGATTGTGTTTTGTAACTGCCTTTAACACTGCTTTATTAAATTATTTCCTCTCTAATCTTTAGTGAAACTGTTAAAATGGCAACAATATGTAAACATCCATAGATCACACAAAAAAATAAAAAACTAACATCATAATTAGATTAAAGCATCATTCATGGTAGTACACATGCCCCATACAATAACCCTCCCAAAAAATAGAACATCTTAGAGGGTTAGTTTTGTTTATAGCCTATAAAACATAAAAAAACATACTAAAAAGAAAAAGATGCTGCATGAACTCTCATAACATCAATCAGAATCATCGTCGTCCTCCTCCTCCTCATGATCTTCAGCTTCCTCATCTTCTTCACCATTCTCTTCCTCTTCCAACTTCTCATCGTCGACTTCATCTTCATCATTTTCGTCTTCGTTGGCGAACTCCCAGCTATCCCTTCGTCGCTTCCGTTTTGGAAGTTGTGTAGAGTAAGACTCGTACCCATCGTCGAGTGACCACGAGTCCCATGAAGCGTAGTCTTCTTTGTAATCGGACGACCAAACTGATCAGTCATCCTCGTCATCTGAGGAGTACTCAGAAGTCGTTGTACGTTTGTATGGTTTGTTATCGAGATAGTAGTCGGAAGACCAGCCGTCATCTGAAGAGTACCTTGGTGAAACTGGGGACGAAAGGGTCATTTTTAAAAGTAAGCTATGAGTTCTTGAAAAGTAGTGTAGATGAATAGCCTAATCTCTCATCCTCTACTTATAGCCAAGTGCAATGCTTAATGCTACGTCCAATCTAACAAATGAAATTAATTGCAGACATTTAACTGTACATGTCTAGTTAATGCATGTAATAATTCAACACATCTACCTTTGTCTTTTTAACTAATAAGTTAACCAATATGATAAAAAAATCTATGTTTAATTACTAACGGATATAGGTAACAGTCATTTTGATCTCATTTAATGTACTCGTCTCCCAATAAATATATAGCAATGCATTAATATAGTTGGTCCAATATATATATATATATATATATATATATATATATATATATATATATATATATATATATATATATATATATATATATCTTTGCGATTTTCATTGATTTGACATTGCTAGATACGTGTTATGAGACATTGATAGATACAACAACATAACATTGCTAGATACATTATAACGACATTGCTAGATACATAGTAATTGTTAAAAAAATTCATAAAATAATAATGGCATGATTTTCCTAGATACATTAAAAATACATTGTTAGATTGACATTGCTAGATACATCAATGTGGAATTATATTTCGATTTCCAACTGTAGGTGACTGTATATTCGGTTTGCAAAATAATTTTTCATCGTTAATGGTTAGTAATACTATACAAATGACATTGGTAGAACAGTTATCAATAAGACAAGCATATACGTTGCGGTTGTTACTATAGTTCAGAGTAATCCTTTAATACAGGTTCTACCGTTGTTAGCTATGACATAAAAACATTTCGCACAACACTAACGTTTAAAAATGATCCTTACAAACAACATCAACAATTCTCCCAAAAAATGAATTACATAAAAACATTTCGCGCAACACTACCATCATCGGTTTATGTTTGAATCATTGAGGAAATGCTTAAGTATTTCAGCTCTCCTTTAAGCTTACATATCCTCTCCGTATTCTTTAGGAACATACCTTTTTTGAATTATGTCTTTCGCGTACTAAAAACAAAAATCCCACAGTCAAGTCTTTTATCTGGCTGTTGTGGGATATCTCTCATTGTCTTGATTTTGTATCCACCCTTCGTAGCAGGTGTGTATTTTTTCTTGACGCAGTAGGCCAACTGTAAAACCAGAACCCCATAAACATTGCGATTTAGGCTACTATTTCATTGCTAGATACGTTTTATGGCATTGCTGGATACATTCATGAGACATTGCTAGATACACAAATGATAATTTGCTAGATACAGGGAAATATCAGTCGGACTGTAACTCTAATATCACATTGCTAGCATTGAATAATACATCGTCCCTCGACTATCGTGTTTGGTGACAAATAGTCCCTTAACTTTCAAATGTCGGTTGACAGTTCTTGGACTATCACGTTTGGATAAAGTTAGTCCACCAGATCCTCTGATCCAGGAGAGGCTGCCACCTGCCATCATAGTCCTCAGATTTTTGTATCACCATTAGTCCATTGAGTTTAGGTCAAACACAAAATGTAGAATATTACGGATAAATAAACTCAAGGGACTAGTGGTGATACAAAAATCTGGGGACTATGGTGACAGATGGCAGCCACTCATGGATCAGAGGATATGGTGGACTAATTTTATCCAAACGCGATAGTCTAGGGACTGCCAACGGACATTTGAAAGTCAAGGGACTATCTACCACCAAACGCGATAGTCGAGGGATGATGTACTGTTCAAAGCCCACATTGCTAGATACATTGATATAAAATTGTTATATACACTAAAAAGACATGGCTAGAAACACTTGTAGTATCATACACTCCTAATGTATCATACATTCAAACTAGGTTGGTAGCTCTTGCAAGATGTAAATAATAGATTTATACCATAAAATTTATTACCAGGCCATCGACTATATTTCTCGTCGTATCTGGAATGTGTTTGCTCCATGGCAAAAGTGAGTTGTATCTACTAGTAGTACCATTCTCGATATCAATAACCAGCAACGTCTATTGGTTGACGTCGGGCTTGTTATTGGTGCAAAGAGAAACAAAGGCAACGTATGTGTCCGGTTTCATTGTTTCAAATACTTTATCCACAATGTTAGACATATCTCCTTTCATAGCCAACGTTTCCTGTAATTTTTAACATTACTATAGGAAGTAGATTGTTTTTAATAACATAAATAATACCTGATGCACTTATAGTTGAAATTCCAGAAATTTGAATAGCGCTGACCATAAATGAATACTTATCATCAAACTCTTTCACAGGGACTCTCCAATTTGCATCATGGAGTAGTTTATATATCCAAGCATCTATAATTCAATCAATCAACAATTAATGTTTTAAAACATGTAAATGACAATGATTAAAAACAAACAACGATGTATACGTGAACAACATAGATGTCATTTCTAAATTCCCTACTGGTAGATACTATACTTGGACATTGCTAGATACCCTATTATAACATTGCTAGGTGGACTAATTAGACATTACTAGATATATTAATGTAACATTGCTAGATACCTGTAATTTAACATTGCATTTGCAATGCAACAGAATATTACCTTGAAGTCTACTTTAGTTTGGTTCAGGAGTTCCATTATCTCGCTTACACTAATGGCAGTCTTATATGAGAACTCTGACATTGGCAAGTACCATACTTCTGGATCTTCCGATTCTTCTTCTCTGCTTATTTTCAACACTTTGTTGTACTCACTAACATTTATAAGTTGCGTAGCCGCTGTACGCTTCGGTCAATATTCGTACGCAACCTTTGGTTGTCTCACCTGCGTCTGGCTAAGTAAGTTCCATCTTGGGAACTCATTAGCGTGCACCTGTAATATATCAAATTAATTCCCTCACATTACTTTTTTTGGTGACGGTAAGATAAATATCCACTTACATCGAGATTTGTTTGACCTTCCTCGATGGATTCTAAAGTAAGTCTCTTCTCATTTGAATTTGCTACAATCTTGTCACATTCTTCATAAAAGGATTGCGTGCAGTCTATAAAACTATCATCAGCCAATTGTAAAACTAAACATACAGGCAGCGCATTAGATGCTGCTTTATCTTGTAGGGGTGTTTCATACTTAACTGCCCCTATTTGCAGGTTTTCAGATATATCTCCCCGAACTGTTTTACTTCTTCTGTTCTTTCATCCTGCGTAATAACTTCAGTCTTTGTTGCGGATTGTTGTTCTTCGTTACAAATTGGAATAACCTTAACGGGAGACACTGCTTGTGATACTTTTTTCACACTTTTCTGCTTGTTTTACACCATGATGCGCTAACATTGATACAGTAGATTGACGCCTGCCTTCCAGCCTTGCTACGTGTCCTTCTTACACTCTCTAATAATGTAAGACAATAAAGTTACCCACATGCATTACGATTTTAGTGCACGACTCATTGCTAGATTTGTTATTCAAATCGTTGCGATTTACGCCCAACTGACATTGCTATATGTCAGATGAAATGATTTTCATTTCAAATCCCACCCAGTTCAAGGTTGTGATTGCAACCTAAATATTTCATGGGATTTGTTTTGCTTCATGTATTCTTATTTTAACCACTATTTGCTAGATACCATGTCTTAGTTATTGCTCTTTGTGTAACATATATGTATCTTATAAAAATGAAAGTCATGATGTAAAATACAAGAAACCATTGCAAGTCTTAAACTTTTCTTACACTGTTAAGAAAATATTTTAAAAAAACAACAATCCATCTTAGTCATTATCAAACCTAGACTTGGAATACTTCAAAACATGCTAAAACATAATACTAAATATTGATGAATCTTAACGATTTTAAGATCCACTTACATTTTCAGCCACTTTCTCCACCACATTTTGAACGTCAATTTTTGGTTTCTCTACCTGTTCTTTGGTAGTTTTGGTTTCATCGTTTTTCTATTTGTCGAACGTTTCATGTATGTCCAAGACTAACTCTTGTCCATCAACCTCGTTAGATTCATTAGCGCACCGACCAATTAAGGCTCTTGCTTTATTCATAGGTATCTCCTCGTTCCGGTGTTTCAGCCCAAATATAGCCTTCACATCCTTCGTAGTTAGCTTAACATACTTACGATCTATCTTGAAAGCCTTCCTTTTCACATCGTAAAAACTGACAATTTCCTCAATCAGGGTGTGAAACTTTTTCCGCTTCAGATTCTCGTTCCTTAAGTCGAACAATGTTTTCAGAATCGTATAGAACGGGGTGTCTCTGGCAGCTTCTATGTGTTTTGCTGTAATTATATTTCGTCTTAGAAGGTTGATTATACTGACTAAGCCAGACTTGTAGAATACGCCCGTAGCAGTCATGTTTGCATGCATATATCGCAAAATCTTGTCAACTTAATCATAATCCTGATATCGCAGTAGTAACATATATCGCAATCACCCCAACATAAGAGAAAAAACTTTCCACAATCATAAACATTACCAACCAAACACTCATCGGGTTTCACTAGCCAAACAAAAACATCAACTAACTTACACACAGTGCTAGACATATTGCAGATTCAGTGCAGACATTGCTAGACATATTGCATGTTAGTGTAGACATAATACGGATATTGTTAGACATTGCAACACATATCACATACATTGCTAGAAATGTACAACATTGCATGCATTGATGTACATATTCTGCCAATACTTGTTGAACTGCAGACATTGCTGGATACGGCCAACATATCACTGCGAGGTTGCGATTCATGTAAAACAATCAATTAACCACATTTTGCTCCGTCGGCCTGCTCCGATATCAACATCGACACTAACATAACATCTACATTCTCACACAAATATCTTCAACCCTTAACTAACACAGGAAATTTTAAAAAAAACAACGATATCTCAAATATATACAAACTAAACTATATAGAACTGCCGAAATTAAGAAAACATGTACATGAGAGAGGGCTAGTGTCCATTATGTCTTTTCGAAACCCAAATAACACTCGAAACAGTACTTATCGACGTTACAGTGTCTCGTCTGGCCAAAAAAACACCATCGGAGAAGAAAACTAACCTGTAAGAGTAAAACGCTGTCAGAAAGTATATCGGAATGTAGATGATGCCGACAACGTCGTCTTCTCACCGATGATCGGAGTTGGAATGTGTTATCGTCGTTGGAAAGCTTAGTTCACGGTTGTATTAAAGGTGGTTTTTTTGTTCACTCTGGGGTTTCGTCTTTCTCTCTCTTCAAAAGTAGAAAAGTGAAAATGGAGGGAATGGTAACCCAACAGTCAGGCTTATGAGATGAAAAAAATGAGTTCTAACCGAATTGGCCCTTTTATATCATAAAATGTAATTTCTGTCCAAATTATTATGTTACGTATTTTATGAAACTAGACTAAAAATGGATACCACTTTGGTATTACATAATATTTGAGTAAGTATTTATGGATACTTTTCTCTTCATTTTATCAAAATTGGTTAATATAGTTTATACATACGTAATAATCGCTTTAATGACTTTCACTAATTCACAAAATACTATTTAAGATTTTTTTGAAAAAGTTTGACTTTTAAAAAAAGATGACGTTTAAAAAGTTTAATTTTTTTTAAACATATGTTTGACTTTAAAAAAAGTTGAATATCAAAATCTGAGATTATGCTATTTAATAGTTGATAAGTGTTTTAAGGGTTAGGTTTAATATTTAGCAAACGTTTAGAAACATTATTTTAGAGATAACTAAATATGCATTTCCTCAAAATATTTGGTCCCAATTTTTTAAAGAAAAAATCGCAAAAATTCTTCAACCCTACAGAAGAATCTAGGGAACTTTATCTGTTTTTAGAAGAAAGTTGTTGCTACAAGTTGAAGTGGGTGATTTATATCCCACTCTTTCATATTGATTTACTTCGATGAAAATAAATGAATTTTGTACTGCAAAATATCTTGCCAATCGGATTTTGAAAGATAGAGCGACTCTAGCAAGTATTTTAAATTACATACTTTTAGGTTATATTTACTTAAACTTCATATCACTCATACAAGTAACTTGCAACTTAAGATAACGTTACATGCAATTCAATGTTATATATTTCAATAGGTTATACTATTTTTTTCAAATAGAGAAAACTTCTTACAGGGTTGCAAGTCCTGCATGTGCTGAATACAACTATTACTCAGTCAGCTCAGGAAGACAAAAAATTCTTACAACAAATAGAGTGATAAACTCCAAAAAGAAATTGAAATGGTTTCTCCTTGAGACCAATAATCAGTGATTGCTTTCTAGAATGGTTTGTACAATATGTAGGAAGACCAATCCAAATACAAGCAACAACGGAGGTTGTACCTGTATTCACTAAACAACTTGTGGCAGAAGGAAGCTAACTACATAATTATTGCCGAGTTCTTTAACAAGTGACCTTAGCGCAGTTTCAACTCCCTATAGACCAACTTCCTCGAGCCCCTGGAGGAATTTGTTGTCTTACCTGTTTAATCGTTTGCCTTTACCCATGAGATACTGGGTTTGAATTCGAGCAGTTTTAAAGAAAGCTGCACATAAATAGATACCTGTTCGGACCAAGAAGAAAATAAACCAAAACGTCAAACGCCACCAAAATATGAACTGAACTTGTCAATCTCTCTATTGCTTATTCAAGGTTACTACCGAAGAAATGTGGGATCAAGCTCCTCTACATTAGAATTATAATTACAGCAACATTTATGATTTATAATGGTTGATATTAGATCCGACATCTTGGTCGTACTTGAGTTTCAACCGATCTATATATATGAGTTTAATACCTCCCACTGATTTGCTTCATTATCTGTCAGACTTGTTTATTAGACTCAGCACCACACCCGCACTAAGACTTAGCGCCACAAAACCAAGGGACGCCTCAGTTGTTACGTGAAAACCTAGTAAAATGAGTTTCAGTGCAAAGTTTAATATCCAATTCTTAATGGAGATAATTTATGGGCATCAAAAAGGGATTGTGGGATATGCACCAAAGAAATCAAGGATCATCTTGCATCCAATGAAGCCAAGTACAACTCCAATTGAAGGCTGATAGATGAAAAGGCAGGAAAGAGAAACAATAAATATGAACTGTTACAAACATACCACAAGAAATAGTATGAACATTAAATTTGTACTAATATCAGTTTAAAGTGACTTGCATGTTTGTTCAGATTAAAATTACCAGAATTTAAGACAGCTAAATACCATACCTGCAAATATTCCAAATCTTCCATACCATCGGCAATAACTGTGTAAAGTGACCTTAAACCTAGACACGAGATAGAAGATGTAATTAACTCTCCTGTAATATAATAAAGGATCTTAAAATTGAAGTTTAGTCTCTTAAACTTCGACCAAGAAACTGCAAGAAATCAAAAGCTTTCGAATATTACAAGCTTACTAATACGAGGTTGTATTGTATGTATCTATAAGGAAGGAATAATATTCAGTAAAGATTCATTTCATTTTTAATGCACCAAAAGAGCTTCATAACAATAAGAAAACTACCAAGAATTCTTTTTAAGAGTTCGCATCGATTACCTAAGATGGCAAAGAGATTGGAACTGAAAACAATGAAAGGATCTCGCGTGACACCAAACACAGCTGGGATTGAATCAACCTAAAATTTGAATGAGAGCATGTAAAGTACATGGTAAATAGAATAGCCAATATGCCTGTATTGGACGCATATATAAGGGATTGAAAAAACCTACAGCAAATGCTATGTCACTGAGCTCAATTACTACAACTGTGAGGAGTAAAGGGGTTGCCTGCCAAAGTATTATACAAGCATTCGAAGTCAAATTAAACTATCCGAACACGGTAAGGAACCTCAGTCATACAGAACAAACATGCAACTTCATTATACAATTATTTTGCACAATGCTTTCACATTCAAAATCTTATGATAGGTTATCAAGTGCTTACCTTCCAAACGCCATTCTGTTTAGTTAAAAATCGATTTCCATCATAATTAGCTGCAAAAGACAAGACAAACAAAATGACTACTATTTAATAAAAAAACTACAAGGATCTTCTAGCAAAAATTGGAAAGATAGTCATAGCACTTAGTACAAAACCAAAACATTAATCACGGTTTTTCTTTCATGAAGCTAGACGGTACTCCAATCACGTTATCACCATATACCTTCAAGTTGACTGATTCAACCACAAAAAGACTATATAGCCTAGTAGAGGCTGAGAGAAAAATATTAGCAAAAGATAATACCATACTTGTGACAGGGATAACTTTCTGGCATGTCTTCACTATATAATTGTCTGATAGGTCAGTATCATCCACTTCACTGGAAAATAACTTCATAGACAAATAGAGGGGATTAATAATTACGTATGTGAACAACAAGACATGCAAGAGCAGAGAGAAATATAATTGTCATTTATAATGTAGACTGCATTTTCAGAGCCAAGATTCTTCAACATGAACATCATTGTGGCTAATAGCTGATTTTTAATAGGTAATAAATTGTAATAGATCAAATGAAAACACTTCACAGGCCTCTACTTAACATGTAGCAAAGATACATTAGTTGCTAATAGTTAAATGGCAGATAGTGTACCTTGAAAGACGAGTACAAAAGTATGGCAGCCAATAGCAGGTTGACTGCTTCGAATCTCTACAGAAGAGACAAACGAAGTAAGAATTAGTACAGAGGAACGTAAAGGAACCCTGAGGACTAAGACATGCAACCGCAACCAAAACACAACTTACTCCCAAGTTTTTGCAAAGAACTTACCTGAAGGGTAGCTGTCCCGAGCAGTATCAATGATAATCGAAAGACGACTGCCCCAGCAATACCATAGGAAAGTACCCGATTCTATAGATTCAGCATTGTAAATGTGATTTATATCAGTTGACATTTAGGTAGATAAGGACAAAAAAGAAAGCCATGCAATGTGTTTCGTTTGAAGGTGAAGCACCTGGTACATAAGTGGCACTTTAAAATACTTGAAAACAAGTACAAATACAAACAAGTTATCCACAGACAAGCTTTGCTCCAATATGTACCTGAAAGATCCATCAGGTTCAAAAGGGTGAATATTATCCACCTTTGAACACTTGACTATTATGATGAGATGTCTAGTATCAATACTTCAAACAAAAACAAAAATTCTTTAACTTTGCGAACATAGGAAAGCCAACCATATGTGAATTTCAAATTTTGCATACCCAGCATAAAACTCAGAAGCTTTGTCAATACCCTCCTTGAAACCTATCCCAATTCCAAATGCCACTGCAGTGCCCACCTATAGAAAGTCATTTGCTACATTGATTTTAATCAAGATAGTAATAGAATCAACAGATAAAGGAAAATAACCAGTAACAGCTGAGAAGTACTCACCCAAAAAGCAACAGTTTTAATGGATAATGCAGAATTCTCTTGTTCCTGACCGTCCCTTTCCTGACTGTCCACTGAGGAGGAAGTGCGAAACTTGCTTACATTATCAACATTGTCATTGGACAGAAAATTAGCCCTCTCGCTGTCTGTTCATTCATCACACTTGCATCATTTTTATTGCTCGAGGAAATAAAGAGAATAGTGTAAAAACATCTTTGTAACTGTAACTACCAATATTTACAACTGAAGAACTTCTGTAGCAACTAAGCTGAAATATATAAATGTTATCAACATAAAGTCGGTCTAATCGGAGATACACAACATGCAGCAAGAAGTTGGCAGGTATAGATATAGTAACATTCCAAACAGGCGGCTACCACATTCATATTAGTGAAGAACATCAACTATACATATCTGCATCCTTCTAGCCCAAAGCACCATTTGCCTCTGGAAGCAGGCATAATACTTATGCATTGCCGCGATACTTCCCGATTTAATAATCATAACACATCAACTAACAGCTACTTTTGACTTAATTCTAGTATTACTAATAAATATCATGTTTTGGCTTAATTAAAAATTATTGTCCTCAACATCAGGGTTTTCAATATTCTCTAAACAGAAAAGCCACAGTTTGATTTCTTTGTTCAATCGATCCTTACCTCTAAGAAACTTACACACAATCACCTCTAATTACTTAAACTACAATAGTAGAAATCCGTTTAAATTATCTAAAACCATTGTTATCAAATACCACGCGTCTTCTTCATTTTGATGGCAGAATAAACAAAACTTCAGAAATCAACAAATCACAGCAAGACATACGAATGCGCACTGTAGGCTTGATCTACGAGCATGAATGAATATACACATCGGAAAGGGAAAATTCGGAGGAAAAAGAGTATTCACCTGAGGTAGACACATCATCCTCGAGATCAGTTTTTTTGGAGCAACCAATTCTAGGAACATGAACGAGACGATAATCACTGGCTTCAATTTCCAAAATCGAACAGCACATTAACACAATACAAAATCGAGACTCTTGATCGTAAAAATACATTCAAAACGTCAAACAAATATGTGTATGATTCGCTTAGAGAGAGAGAGAGGAAAACCTGGAGCTAGATTATGATCACGGAGGAGAGAGAAACGAAGTTTGGTCCGTGTAGGAGCCGTGAATAGAGGCGAGACTGACGAAGAAACCCTAGGTGGAAATGAATCCAACTTAACAGGCGCGTGAGTGACATTGTGGATGACTGAAGCTAAGCTCATGGCTGCTTTGTGAAACAATGTGTGCCGATGGTTGGTTGAGAGAGAAAAGATGGGGCCATGGTGGATTAGTGCTACTGCTCGGCTGTGCAAACCCCATTCAACGTCGTCGTTTGTGGAAATATGGTTTCCACCAATGAATATCCACCACGTTCTTAGTTTCAATGCAACTACACCAGTCCATTATGCTATAAATTCAATTACACTATATTGTAAAAAACAAAATCTGCAATTACAAATGAGAAAACGGATGCAATTAGTTTTGGTAGCAAAAAAAAAATCTAAAAAGATTGTTTCTTTATGGCATTTCGAAATTATAAAAAATATATTTGAAAAATATAAGTTTAGTTATCTGTAATATTTTATATTTTGGGTTTGACTTAAACTTAAAGGACTAGTGGTGATATAAAAATTTCGGGACTATGGGACAGGTGACAGCCTTTCATGGATCAGAGGATTTGGTGGACTATTTTTATCCAAACGCGATAGTCCATGGACTGTCACCGGATATTTGAAAGTCAAGGGACTATCTGCCACCAAACACGATAGTCGAGAGACGATTTACTGTTCAATGTCTCTAATAAACGTCGTGATGAGTTGCAAGTTGATCAAATTACTGAAATTGAACATTTAAATGATATAAATGAGATTCAAACGAGTAAAGTTCTATATCAAATTGGAACACTATAACATCCCAAAGATACTAGATGGAGCTCGCATTTCAGAATAATGTGCAGTTTGATAAGAATGTACGGTATTAATCATTTTGTTTTAACTAATATAGTTACTCAATGGATAATTTTTTTTCTCAACGAGGTGATGCTTTGAATGTCATAAAAATGTAAATATCGTGTGAATATGTGTTTATTTTACATGTGGTAAAAAAATTATGACTATTACTTATTTACTTTGTTGAGCATTGCAACAAAAACATAGGATATTATAAATATTATGCACTTGGTTTCTATTACGAAACTGCTTATTCAAAAATTAGGAAGTGATAGTTGAGAACGTTTTTTAGGTAATGCGAGATTATTTTTTGAGAAATATATTATCTTGATTCCTAAAATGCCTGATTTTTATTTTGATGTAATGAATAATCTTCGGCAACAAAGAAAACAAAGATAAACAGGGACAATGAAACAACATTACATATATAAATATTTGTCATTGTCATTGATCAATAATTGCAGAAGTTAAATAATAGGTTTAGTGAAAAAACAACAAAACTTATCATTTTGAGTACATCATTGAATCCTACATATGGTTAAAGATCATTCAATATAAAGAGCATTTGTATGCTTGCTTAAAAATTATATCCTCAAGGTTTTTTGGAAGAAAAAATTTGTTTGAATTGTAAATTATAACATTATGGGCTAGATATTTATACTCATCTAGCTTTTGATGATATTTTTACTATTGGTAATTTATGTCAAGAAATAGTGAAAACTTGGAAAGTCAAAGTGTTCCCTAATAGATAAAATTTGACCTATATCTTGACACTCATTCATTCCAACATCAAATAGAGTTTTTAGGTGATGAAAATAGTGAAAACAAGTCTTCGTATTCGAATGAAAGATGAACTGTTGAGAGATTACTTGTTACTGTATATAAAAAAAATATTGCAGAGTCAGTAAGCTCCAATGAGATCATTCAAACATTTTATATGATTGAAAAATATGAGCACCTATCAAATAAATCAGTACATTTTCTAAATTTATTAGTTTGAATGATTTCCACTTCTTGATACTGTTCTGATGTACGTATAGTAGTTTTTTTTTACTTTTACTTATGTCCTCACTTCCTAGGTTAAAAATTGGAGTTGTTAATATATATTTTTTATTAAATTTTTTATGGTGCCTCTTATACCATAATCCTAGCTTCGCCCTTAATTTAAGTAATACCAGCTAAAAAGTAAATATATCCGTTTACATTTCCTATTATACTTATGCTACACACCATAATTGATCTATGTAATTAACTGAAAGTGATAACGTGATTACTGTTGCATCTAGTTGCTCATGTTGCAAGGAATAAGTCTTTAGTCCTTTGTTGTCCATCATTATGTACGATATTTTGCAATTCGTCTATTAACAATGGAATCGGGATATTCATTAAGTAGAAACATCATTGAGTAATATATGAAGATCCAAGTGATAGATTTTTGGAAATCTATGGATCATTATGCTAATGATATATCTAGCTATTGTCATAAAATGGTCCAATTAATAAGTAATTGAGTTAATAAAAATTAAAAAAATAGATGAGAACTCATTGTGGAGGTATAAATACATATAAGGGTTGAATTTGGGTTCTACAAAAGTATTCATTCCAAATTTCAATACTTAAGATGCAATTAATAAATTCAAAAACTAAATTTACAAAAATCAATTTAATGAGTTATTGGTAGAGACCAAATAACAAACAAGAATTATAGTTAATTAAACCATAACCATATAGTGTATAAAACTTAAAAGTTTAGAAAAATAGTTCTTAAATTGATAAAAGTTGCTGCTAAATAGGGTTTTAGGGCTTAAATAGAAAACGTTCCCAAACCATAATCCAATATTACAAAAATATCCATAATGCAACAAAATACGGTCCAACCAAATCGGAAGACATTTAGACTTTATATTATTTTAAATAAATCTGGAAGTATTTCAAAATTGAAAAAATAGTAAAATAGATGTTAGGGACCCTAAACGCTGGATTTTGGGGTCCAAACTTCGTGACCAAGCCTCGTCATGTTCTTGACAATCGACGGACCCATCGAGATTTTCAGTTTGAGTATTCGAAGTGCCAGAATCTGATATATGGGATATCAGCAATGCCGATTTGCGTTTGTCAATAATCGTTAGGTAACTATGAGTTTGCTTAGCTACATCAATTGTGGTGCGTGATAGAGAATGGTACAATGCCACTAAATTAAAAGTTAAATATAATTACATTATTTATATAAATAAAAATTATGACAATCTTAAGATTTCAAAAGAAGTAGTATATTTTATCTGATGGAGGAAGTTGATAGTTAATATTTGGGGGGGGGGGGGGAATATCAACTGAAAACTAGGCTAAAACTCGTAAAAGTAACTTGTATACCTACTTAAGTTATAGTTATTTTGCGTGATCCTATAAAAGCCTAGATGTTTTATGCCATCTCACTTCTGGATGACAAGACTCGGTATCATATTGTACGGTCACACTGAGTCTTTTATGGTTTTTTAGAAATCAGCAACATCATGTTTTTTAATCGTCGTCTAAGGAGTCCTTAAAAGCATTAACCTACAGAACTGGTATATATTTGTCACCAATGCATACTCCACAAAAGGTAGCGCGTGATATATTCTCATCATTGAGGCCATACAATTCCAAAGTTGTTAAAGCATCAAGAGATCAATGCCTGGCACAACCATTGAGGTTGCATTGGGTATAATTCAAGGTCTATTTGCAGAAATGTCTCGGGAAAGCTGGAGGTTGTAGTAGAATTTTTGTGTGTGCAAGAGACCAAACACTTACGGCCTAGGATCAGTTCACATTCATTTGGTCACCTAAATTACCCATATATAGAATTATCAAATGGATGGAACATCTAGGTCGCGAGGCTCATCGATGTAGTACAATTATTGATATATTATGCGATGAAACATGTCAAGTTAAGGTTCCATTCTGAAGCCACTTGCAAAATCTTCAAGTGAAGTTTTAATTCTTCATGATGATATTTGAGAAGCCTTTGGTGTAACTTTGCAAAATGTATCGCAAGAACAACAAGTTCTGATGGCTTATTAAGGGTACGATGCTATGATGTTATTGTTGTAGAAAAAGATAAAACAAAAAAATCGACTAGGGTATTATTATTTAGAAAGCGTACAAATTATAAAGACTATGCTCTTATTCACCGCTCACAACCAGTCTTACAAGGCTCATCGTAATGGAATCAAGAAATCTAAAAAGAACCAAACCACTTCAAACAGAGGAATGGATCAAAATTACTTGAGAAACTAGAGGTACGCAAAGTAGCACAACAATGAGGCACTAGATAACTCTTCTGTTGATCAGTAGAGATTTGAAATTTTTCTCATTTTCTTCGTGAATCTTCTTCAAGTACTCTTCTACATGTATCATCTTCAAGTATTATTCTTCGAATTTATTCTACCTCATCATTTCTTCAACCTTCAAATCATCAAATTCTAAATGTTTGTCAAAGCCCAAATATCAATCCAAATCGAACTCGAAAATAAAAACCAAAATTGAATCTAAAACCAAAATCAAATCATAACCCAAACACCAAATGCCAAAACTATAATAAAAAGACAATATCAAAATAAAACACCAAAACCAAAAGTGAAACGTCAAAACCCAAAACAAAATTTCAAACTACAAACTTCAAACTCAATCTAAGCACCAAACAAATCCAAAAAAAATCCAAACGAATCAAAACATCAAACACCGATCTAAGAAAATGTCAGACATAATCCAAACGTCAAACCAAATCAAAACACCAAACGAGTTTAAACAAATCAAAACGGCAAAAGCCGATCTAAACAAATGCCATACATAATCCTAATGTCAAACAAAATCTAACCACCAAATGAATCCCAACGAATCAAAACAACAAACACCGATCTAAACAAACGTCATACATAATCCAAATCCAGAACTAAATCCTAAACTAAATCCAAATACCAAATCCAAACAATATCTATACTAAATCTAATTTTTTTTTATAAAAAAAAGATCAATATCAAATCCAAATCCAAAACTAAATCCATTAATAAATCTAAATTCAAATTTAAATCCAATTTCTAATTTCCAATCAAAATCAAAATCAAAACCAAAACCAAAATCAAATTGAATTCACGATTTTAGCAACAAAACTGATGAATTGTTCCAGTAGTGATTTTTCCTGAAACATAACACAAAATCATAATTCCATTGATTAGATTGAATGATTAGATATCTCGAACCCACTATCCAAAATTCAAGAAAAATTGACAGTGTTTGCCTATCGATCAGGTTTGTTGATTGTGACTGCATACACCAGATCAGAAAGTCGAATATTTTCACTCTTTTGTTTTTCTTTCGGCGAACAACTAGAACAACTTCCCGCCGACACAACAGAGGACACAAAAACTTAAATTCAGATTAAACCTACACTCTCATACAATATATAAACTTTATTAGGAGGCATAGTTGGCCACAAAGATGAGAGGTATGTGTTAAAAAATTTGTTCATAAATGCATCTTCTGATTTGTCACTTCGCATGGTTGCTCTCCGTTGTTTAATGCAGCAAATAAGTGTTTTTGAAGAGCTCCCGGGTTATGATCTTGCCATGAAATCTGATACAGCAATTGTTCTTGACCATGGTACAAATTTCTCCATTTTGTTGGGTGCAGAACTTTCTATTGATGAAGAAATGAGTGCATCAGCTTCTAGAACTTTAGCTGAACAGCTCACTGAATTTCGATTTCCAGCTTCTCAATTTCTTTCTTTTAAAGAGGGTAGCTCCCAGGCTTGATACTTTGTTTCTCGACTGATTCTTGCACATAAATATTCTCCATACGAGCATGAGGCAAGATATCCACAGCTCTGATCGGTGACAACAGAATAGAAAACGCAGTTAAAACATAATTTTATTCACTTTGATGATCCTAGTGTCTGTGAGAGGAGACAGAGTTTGAAACTGGTATGAAAGAACCTACATCAAATGTTATGTCACTGAGCTCAATTACTAAATTTCTGAGGAGTAAAAAGGTTGCATGCCAAAGTATTATACAACTATTTGAAGTCAAGTAAAACTATCCGAACACATAAATAAACTCAGTCATACATAACAAATATGCAACTTCATTATGAAATTATTTTGCACAAAGATTTCACATTCAAATCTTATGATAGGTTATCAAGTGCTTACCTTTCATTATGCCCTAGGATTAACAAAAATACAATGTACCTAGATAGACGTACGATGCTCCAATGTATCAACCATAATACATACACCCAAACCCACACAATCAGTGAGGCAGACTAAAAAATAAAATTAGATCAAAAGGCGCAAAATAGAAAAATCATGGGTTCCATCAAGCTTACCCATTCATAGAGGGCATAAATGATTTTATGAGGATGAAGAACCTCAAACCAATGATGAGTCCCCATTAGCCTTGAAAATAATATATCGAGTCATGCCACCACATTAGGATAACCACAAAGTGGACATTCAACGGGTTCGCCGAGATCTTGAGTTTGAGTACTTGAAGTGCCCAAATCAGATATCTGGGGTAGCAGCAAAACCCATTTGTGTTTATCCAGAATCATTAGGTTGTTATGGGTTTGATGGCCTACATCAGTTATAGTGTATGATACAAAGTAGTATAATGTAATTAGACTTAAAATTAAAAATAATTACATTATCTTATATAAATAAAACTTATAATACTTATGATAATCTTAGGCTTTCAAAAAAGTAGTATATTTTATCCGATGGAGGAAGTTTATAGTTAATATTTTAGGGGGAAACATCATTAAAAACTGAGATAAAACTCATAAAAGTAACTTGTATACCTATTTTGTGTTAAAATAAACTACTTAAGTTATAGAAATGTTGCAGGATCCAATAAAAGCTTGGATATATTGTGCATCTCACTTCTGGAGATGCCAAAACTTGGTATGATATTGTACGACCGTATTGTTTTTGTTTATGATTTTTTAAGAAATTAGTAGCATCATCAGATGTGCTTCATGGTGACAAATCACCATCTAAGGATTCATTAAAAGCATTAGTCTATAGAACCGACATATATTTTTCCCCAATGCATGCTTCATAAAAGGTAGCGCATGAGATATTCTCATCGTTGAGGCTATACAATTGAAAATTTGTTAGAGAATCAAGAGACTGATTCCTAAGCACAACCATTGAGGTTCCTTTGGGTATAGTTCATGTTTTATCTGCAGAGATGTCCCGGGGGGATATGAGGTAGTAGTATAATTGTTATGTGTATGGGAGACCAAACAGTTATGACCCAGGATCAGTTCCACAATCATTTAGTCACTTAAATCAACCATATATGGAAAAACAACTATCAAATGGATGGAACATCTAGGTCGATAGGCTCATCGACGTAGTATAATTGTTGACATATTATACGTTGGAACATGTCCAGTTAGGGTTCCCATTCTGCAGCCACTTGAAAAATCTTCAGGTGGTGTTTTGGTTCTTCATGATGTTAGGGATATTTTGGTGTAACTTTGCAAAGGGAATCCGCAAAAACAACAGGTTCTTATGGCTTATTAGTGGTGCAATGTTCTAATGATATTGTTGTAGAAAAATATAAAAAAGAAAGACGATTAGGGTTTTATTATTTAGAAAGTGTGCAAAATACAAATAGTATAAGCTCTTATTTATATATAAAACATATGAGCTAATGAGCTTGAGCCTAATATCTCTAACATCCTCTCTCAAACTCACAATGCAAGAGACTTATTGAAAGTTTGTCATGAAACAAAATTGAGATACTGATGGAGCATTTGTGAAGAAATCTGTGAGAAGATGGTAGACATTGATATTATAGAAAAAATACTAAGATCCATGAATTCTAATTTCGATTACACAGTTTTCTCGATTGGGGAGTCTAATGATCTAGATTCATTATCCTTTGATGAGTTACAAATTAGTCTCGTAGTAGCCTATGTAGATGAGACAAAATCTGAAAAGAAGGATATTTGGTTTCTTGACTCCCGATGCAGATAACCATATGTGTGGGAAGATATAACGTTTCTCAACTGTTGATGAAAGATTTAGACAAACTGTAAAGTTGGGAAACAACTCTAACATAAGTGACCCTGGGAAAGACTATTGGAGGGTAGTTAAGAGATTACTCTGATATTTGGAAGAAACAAAAAAAACATATTGACATCAAAACCAATTTTACTTATAAATAAAATTTATAATATTTAGGAGGACTGGAGAAACATATTGTGAGGACCCACCATATTTTTTTTAAAGAAAATAAAAAATCCTCTATTAAACTAAGATCAACATAATGAATTAGAAAAATCAATGAATTTTAACTAAGGTCTATATTTCAATAAACCAAAATGTATACAATCAAATCTATGATAGATGTAAAAAAAGTTTAAAACAATGTCTTTTGTTCCTTGCATATATCAGAGTAATCTCTTAACAACCCTTTAATGGTCTTTCCCAAGGTCACTCAAATACCTTCCCAACAAATTAACAAAGGAAATATCTGGCCTTTTACATAATTGAGCATACACTAAACACCCAACTACCAAAGCATAAAGGACCATTTTAATTTCTTCAATCTCAAGTCTTGTCTTTCAACATTTCCCAAGGCTCAATTTGTCATATTTTATCATAGTGGTGTTCAAGGGTTTGTTATTTATCATTCCATAATGTCACAATGTACTCTCTATATATGCATTTTGTGATAGTCCTAGGATTCTACAAGATTTATCCACGTGAATCTGGATTCTAACATATAAGTTGCATCACCAAGATCTTTCATAAAACAATTGTCGAACAAACGTTTCATTGTAGTATGTAAATCATTTGTAGTATGTAAAAATGCCTTATTGTTCAAAACAAACAGTATGTCATCATCATACAATGTTAAAAGTGTGACTTTAAATTCATTGAACTTATGGTATACACATGCTTTAGCAGAGTAAATCTTAAAATCAAAAGAGACAATTACTTCAAATAATTTGTGATATCAGTAATGCGAAGAATGTTCGAGCCCATAAATGATTTTTTAATCTTACATACCAAAGATTTTGAGTCACCTATTCCTTGTTATATTTCTTGAGAATGTAGAGTTTCATCCTTACAAATAATTTCATTTTGTTCTACTTGTGGAAAATTAACATTATCTTGAGTGTCTTCTTGTTCTAACTCGACTATATTTGTATCCAGGTTAAAAACCTTGTTGGAAAATTCATTCTTCTGAAGATAAGAACTATTATCATGTTTGATGGAAACAACAATTAAGAAAAATATAAAAGAAAAAAATACATACAAGACGATATTTAACGTGGTTCGAATTGTGGAAAAAATCCTATATTCTCCGATAACATACATTTTTTTATCATACAAGTAGGTTACAGAAAGACTCTCAAACACAAATGGCTCAATTAAGTTATGTTTCAAAGATAATATGATTCTCATAACTCTTTATTTAATGTTTATATCTCACATCACTACTCTCACGAAAGATCCAGAGTTTTCATATATTATATGTTTAAAGAAAACCATAATTCTTACACAAATTCTCCATATTGAATCTTATTAATCAATAACTGTAATAAATTCACAAACTCTTAAAATGGGAAACCTCATAAATAATAAATCTAAAATTAATAGAAAAAATAATTAAAGCAGAAGACCCAATTAATAGAAAATCCAATTAATATATGAAGACCAAAATAGGAAACCCAACAAGTAAAAGAAGCTTAATTCAATTAGGACCAAAACACAAGAATATTGAAGCATCTGTATGAAGTAGCTTCAACAGACTGCTTTGGTCAAACTCTCATGCTTTGGTCCAGCATGCTTCAGTCAATCTCGCGTCATACTAGCTTTTTCGAGTCAACTGATATCACATTCAACTCAATAATCACAAGTCTTGTCAGCTTGTCTTAACCCTTAAGTTCCAGAAAATTGTCTATGAATCTAAGTCACAAACCAAGATTAACCTCTATAATTTCAATAGTTTTTACCTATACATGCAGTGGCGTAGCCAGGATTTGATCCCTGTGGGGTCCTGGTTATCGTCCAAAAACGAAATAGTAGACAATATAGATCTTTAAGGTTTTTTTGCACTATGTATGATTTTTTTTGGTTTGTTTGGTTAACTAGTGTTTTTACATTTATGAAACCTTTATTTATTGGTTATTTTTTTTAGTACTTTGTCAATCTACAATCATGAGCACACCAAGGTTATCCGGCTTGACGATGCTGCCTCATATTTAGGTTTTTTATGTTAGTATTTTTTTATTTATCTTCGTATACTGTGTGTGTATCTTGACACGTCTTTCATTGTCTTGAGATCTGTAGGAGTCTAGAGACGACAAATCTATGTTATAGTCAATGTTCTTGAAAGTGTTGGAGTAAAAAAATTTTCCTTCTTTTGATTTTCGAATTTTAATTTACTCGAATTTAACTTACTTAGCTAGTGTTGGAATTAGGTTATTGTTAAAAACAAAAAAACAGTATACATAGAAAATATTTAAAACAATTCTTTGAATTTTACAAGGCATATATTGTGTAAGTGTTTTAGACTTAACATTCAATCGTACCAAATTATAAAATTATTATCAAAATTTAAATATATATTAAAAAATAAAAAATTAAATATATATTGAAAAGAGTATTTCCATTTAAATGTTTTAGACTAAATTATTCATTTTCTATTTTAACATTGGATATATTAGATATATTAATGTAGTTAAAGAATACGCTCATTTTATCAATGGTACCGAGTAAAAAATTAAAGAAGGATTTATATACGAGTAAAAACTTAAAGGAGAATTTATATATTAAGTGTTAACAATATATAATATATTAAAGAGTAAAGAATTAAATATATGTTTAAATATATATTAAAGAGTATCAAAGTTTAAATATATATATTAAGTGTTAAAAAGTAAAGAAATTAAGTGTTAATGCACCACCTGAGGTTCGAACCCGAGACCACTGGGTTCCTACCTCAGGTTCTTCCACTGGGATAGGAGAGAATAAGAGTTTTTCTATGGTTATTATAATATATAATATAATTCTGTGGGTTCCTAGGAACCCACGGACCCCACTGCAGCTCCGCCTCTGTATACATGTAATACAAAAATCTACGCCCATACAATCCTTTGATAGTACATGTATTGGCGAGTTACTTCTAGCATACACATACCAATTCTCCACATTGGCTTATAGTAACTTCAACATCCGTTGGACCCAATTTTCTAATTTTTAGAGACCAACTCACCCACAACCCAGATTTGAACAAGTCTCATTCTGTTTGTTAGCTTTAAGATTGCAAATACCTTGGTCGTAGCATCTAAAGTATTTTTCTCGCAAGAACTTTTTACCACATTCACTTGCTCTCTATCCACCAACCTGCTATTTACATGTTTAGTTCATTCATGAAACTTCACATTTTCCATCAAATAAAGAGCACTAATATTATCACTAAATAAACACATATCTTTCTCCACATCATATAGTTTACTCAACAATCCATTCAGCCAAATAGCTTATTTTATAGACTCCGTAACAATCATATACTCAGTAATAAGCTATACCTTTTTTACTTCTTCCAGATATATAAGAAACAAATATTTTAGTGCTCTCGATCGTTGCTTGTTTTGATTCACATATGCGTAGGCACCACACCCGGACAATCTCAAATATACCAACTTAGGTTTCTCTCAAGTACTTTTCTCATAGAAAAATAAACTTAAGCATTATAGATGGACTCATGTTGATGATATATACAGTCGTTCTCACAACTACTCCTAAGAAACTTCGACTAATTCTAGCTATATAAATCATACACCAACCCGGTCCATTAAGGTGCAGTTTGTTATCTCAGTATGCATATTTTATTTGGGAGTCCCACTTATGTTTGGTGTCTATAAATGGAAAGATTTTCATAATATCTAGTAAATTTGTGTTCATATATTCCCAACTAATACACATTAGACACATCTCTTATACTACACAACCCTCAAGAACTAACCACCATTAGTCATATTAACTTTCATAATAACAAATGAGCCTTAAAAGAACCTAAGTGTGTCATCTCTACCCTTATAGGTAAAACCATCATCATCTAACCTCCCAATAGAATGAAGCTTCCGTTTAACTTCGAGCACATATGTGACATTTTTAATCACTCTATCAATTCTTAGAAAAACTCTGAGTTAAAATGTTCTAATGCTTTTAACATCATAGGATTCGTCATTCTCGAGGATGATCATTTCACTATCAATCATTATCGAGTTATTCAAACTAATCCTTATTGGAGGTCATATGAAATGACACAACCGAATCCAACATATATTTATCGTTGTACATGCAATAATAATAAAGCATTAACCCATTAGCATACTCACAATCATCAGACACCATTGCAGCATCCGCAACTTCAGTATCTTTATAGTTACAACCTTTTTTTCTGGGTAGTTCGTACGGATATGTCCTCTATTCTTGCATACCTAACATATCACTTTGAACCAGTCACAAATCCCTTCAACTTAGACCGAGTGTATTTTCTCATATTGCTTAATATATATATATATTGACATGCCTCTCACACCCAATTTGTGTCTTTTAGAGTCACCATTCAGAATATTTTTTTTTTGAATATTCTTGGAGTTTAATGCGTTATTCACTTCAGTTGTCGTAATGGAGTCTTTGCCGTAGAGCATGGTGTCCATGAAGTGTTCGTACTCTTTAAGTATAAAAATTATGAAGATAATTGCTTGACAATCTTCTTGTATATTCAAACTAACCACATTCAAGTCGAGTATGATTCTGTTGAAATCATCTAGATGTCTTTGGATATCTTTGCCACTATCAATAAACATGGTGTAAAACTAATACTTTTTCTATTATTTATCCACGCTGATCGTGCCACTTGTCCGGAAATCTTGTTCTTTATAATACATAACAATTACCATATTTGATGGAAACACTAACTCATATAAAAGAGTAAAAATAAAGAGTACACAAGACAATATTTAACGTGATTCAGATTGTAGGAATAATTATATGTTTACGAGTAAAAGAAATAATGTTGAAGCATTGTCCGAGATAGTTTTGAAAAACTACTTCAATCTAACTATTTATTACCTTATATATGCGTCAAATACATGCATATTAGCTATTCTATTTACCACGTGCTTTACATGCTCTCATTCAAATGATTCAATCCCAATTGTGATTAGTATTACCCGAGATCCTTTTATTGTTTTCAGTTCCAATTTCTTTGCCTTCTTAGGTAATCAGTACAAGCTCTTAAAAGGAATTCTTGGTACTTTCTTTACTGTTATAAAGCTCTTCTGGTGCATTAAGAACGAAATGGATCTTTATTGAATATTATTCGTTCCTTGTAAGTACATACAATACAACCCGACATTAGTAAGCTTGTAATATTCGAAAGCTTTTAATTTCTTGCACTTTCTTGGTTGAAGTTTAAGAGACTAAACTTTACTTTTAAGTTCGAAAGATATTGATTTTTGAAAGTTACAAATAATACTAATAATATTATACTAATAATAACAACAAATATTATACTCATTTTTATAAACTTATTTTCTTAATTGAACGAGATATTTGATTTTATTGTTGGATTATTGTTGAATAAGAAAAGTCATTAAATAATTTCTCTTTCAAATATATGATTTAGATTATAAAAGGTTTAAATAAAACAAGATCTAAAATTTAACGATATAAAATATTTTTATAAATCTAAATATTAAACTAGATAACCAATCAAATCCAAATTTTTAGCAAATAAGACTTTAAAATTTAAAATTCAAATATAAGTGCCCATTTATTCTCATATATATATATATATATATATAAGATTGATTTTTGCGTCGATTAATACTTCTATTTATGTTTTCAAGTGTATGATCTTATCTTATCCCCATGTTTGTAAGTGTTTTGTTCAATTCGAGTATTGTTTTCTTTTTCATAAACTAAGTTCGCATTGCAAAATTTTAATTTAAACAAAAATTCTTGTTTTGTTCTTCCAAAAATAACTTCTTCTGTCGTGGAACGCATTAAATATTTATGTAAACCTAGTCTTTAAAAATTAGAAATATACGCGTTTAAAAAAATGACTAAGACTTTGAATGATATTGAGTTTTGAAAATTACAAATAATACTAATAATATTATACTAATAATAATAATAACAACAAATATTATACTCATTTTTTCATAAACTTATTTTCTTAATTGAACGAGATATTTGATTTTATTGTTGGAATACTGTTGAATAAGAAAGACCATTAAATAATTTGTCTTTTAAATTTATGGTTCAGATTATAAAAGGTTTAAATAAAACAAAATCTAAAACTTAAAGATATAAAACCTTTTTATAAATCCAAATTTTAAACCAGAGAACACCAAATCCAAAGTTTTAGCAAATAAGACTTTAAAATTTGAAATTCAAGTATATGCGTCTATTTATTCTCATCTATTTGTATATAAGACTCATTTTTGCTGGTTTATTGGTCCATTAATACTTTTGTTTCCATTTTCTAGTGTGATCTTATCTTATACCCATCTCTGTAAGTGTTTTGTTCAATCCTAGTATTATTTTCTTTTTCATAAAGATTCAGTCGACATACAAAATCTAAGTTCGTATTGCAAAATCATGATCTGAGTGATAAGGTTTCTAACATGTTTTCTGTTAATGTGTATTTGTGCATAATATGTGATAAATCATGAAATTTGTTATATATCGTTGATCTTTTTTCTTTTTCGATATAGAAAGACCTGGAGATTCCGATTGAAGCCTTGTTTAGTGATCAAAAAACCTTAAAGGAATGACCAAAACTACTATCTACGATAAAATCTGCGAGGTAAGCCTACCAATTATTGATAATTATAAGCCCCAATGGTTTCACTGGTGGGACTCAATGAATTGATATGATAAATATCCGCTAATGTTTACAAGTTTTTAGAAAACAATAATACATTTTTAAGTTGAAAATTTTGGACAATCAATCATATATTAAATGTAAACATTTGATAGGTAGATCTATTATCTCATTAATAATGTTATGTTTATGATCAAACTTCTCAGTTTTGATTTAATACAATAAGCCCACAGCCCAGTACCATTCAGGTAACGTTACACGATTTTTCTTTACTCATAAGTCATGCTTAAAATAGAGTATAACCAACAAATCCAAATTTTTAGTAGATAAGATTTAAAATTTGAACTTCAAATATATGCGCCCATTTATTCTCATATATATATATATATAATACTTATGTTTCTTTTTTCAAATGTGTGGTCTTATCTCTGTAAGTGTTTTGTTCAATCCGAGTATCTTTTAATTTCTTCTTTATTTTACTTCTCAACTATATTATACAAGTGACATAGTTGATTTTTTAGATTATAAAAACAATTAGTCGTTAAACAATAAGTGAACTATAATTCTTTTCTTTCCCAACATGACATAAAAAATCAGAATGTTTTATAATATTGAATTTCCTCCAATTGCTTATATATATCGTGGCATGCCACTCACACCCAGTCCGTGCCTTTTAGAGTCACCCTTCATAACATTTTTCATTTGAATATTATTGGATTTCAATGCGCTATTCACTTCGGTTATCATAATGGAGGCTTTGTCATATAACATGGTGTCCATGAAGTGTTTGTACACCTTAAGTAGAAAAATTATGAAGATAATTGCTCGATCATCTTTTTCTACATTCACACTAACCACATTCAAGTCGAGTATGATCCTGTTGTAATCATCTAGGTGTCTTTGGATGTCTTCCATAGACAGAGTGTAAAACTATTTCTTGAGATACAATATGTTTACCAAGGATTTTTTCATGTAAATCGACTATAACTAATTTCATATCCCTAGCTTCATAGGGCCATTATATATGTCACGCGTTACTTTATCTTATTGGCTTAGTATTTGAGAGATATGAGCTTTAGACAATACCACGATATCAACATGTGTAGATTTATCATCGATAACATCAACCAATCCTTAATGTACTAGTTAGTTTAACCTTTATTTTCTATAGGCTAAATTTATTCGATCCGTTAATTTTTTCAAGGCTAAGATTCACGAAACTCGTCTTTGTGGCAAAATCAATATGAAATGGATCTTTACTGAATATTATTCCTTTCTTGTAGTTTCTTGCAGTTTTTTGGTCAAAATTTAAGAGGCTAAACTTCACTTTTAAGATCCTGACAGGAGAGTTAATTACATCTTCTATCTCGTGTCTGGATTTAAAGTCACTTCACATAGTTATTGCCAAATGTATGGAAGATTTGGAATATTTGCACGTATGGTATTTAGCTCTCTTGAATTCTAGTAGTTTTAATCTAAACAAAATTCTCGTTTTGTTCCACCAAAAATAACTTCTCCAGTCGGGGAACACATTAAATATTTATGTAAACCTCGTCTTTAAAAATTAGAAATGTATGTGTTTAAAAATAAATTAAGACTTTGAAAGATATTGAGTTTTGAAAGTTACAAATAATACTAATAATATTATACTAATAATAATAACAATAAATATTATACTCATTTTTTGATAAACTTATTTTCTTAATTGAACGAGATATTTGATTTTATTGTTGGATTACTGTTGAATAAGACAAACCTTTAAATATTTTATCTTTTAAATACATGGTTTAGATTATAAAAGGTTTAAATAAAATAAGATCTAAAACTTAATGACATAAAACCTTTTTATAAATCCAAATTTTAAACTAGATAACAACAAATCCAAATTTGTAGCAGATAAGACTTTAAAATTTGAACTTCAAGTATATGCGTCTATTTATTCTCATCTATCTGTATATAAGACTGATTTTTGCTGGTTTATTGGTCCATTAATACTTCTGATCTGTTTTCAAGTGTGTGATCTTATCTTATACCCATCTCTGTAAGTGTTTTGTTCAATCCCAATATTATTTTCTTTTTCATAAAGATTCAGTAGACATACAAAATCTAAGTTCGCATTGCAAAATCATGATCTGAGTGATAAGGTTTGTAGCATGTTATCTATTCATTTGTATTTGTGCATAATATGTGATAGATCATGAAATTTGTGATATATCGTTGATCCTTTTTATTTTTCGATGTAGGAAGACCTGGAGATTCCGATTGAAGTCATGTTTAGTGATCAAAAGACCTTAAAAGAATGACCACATCTACTATCTATGATAAAATCTACAAGGTAAGCATACCAATTATTAATAATTACAAGCCACAATGGTTTCACGATTATCACCTAACAAACGTGACTAAAGTATTGTTGTTTATGTGTCTAGCTAGATGACTACGTGCAGGATATTATAGTTCCACTAAAAATTAACAAAAACAACTCCTACGACTCTGCTCTAAATTTTAATAACAAATAAGAAAAGAAAATTATGCAAAATTATTTTTAATGATTTCGCACTTCCACCTTACTAGAAAGTCTGGGTAGGGGAGGAACAAGAGAATTCTGCATTATCCATTAAAACTATTTACTAGTTATTTTTCTTTATATAGGCGGACACACTACAAGACAGTAGGAATTCTTGAAATATTTGCAAGTATGGTATTTAGATGTCTTGAATTCGGGTAATTTTAATCTAAACAAAAGTTTTCCAAACTCTTGTTTTTTTCTTTTTCTAAAAAAATTGGAGTTATAAAAAATAATTAGAGTTTTTAAAGTTATAAATAATACTAATAATATTATACTAATAATATTATACTAATAATAATAACAACAAATATTATACTCATTTTTCATAAACTTATTTTCTTAATTGAACGAGATATTTGATTTTATTGTTGGATAATAGTTGAATAAGAAAAACTTTTATATAATTTGTCTTTTAAATAGATGGTTTAGATTATAAAAGGTTTAAATAAAACAAGATGTAAAACTTAAAAGATATAAAATCTTTTTATAAATCCAATAAATTAACAAAGCCACATAAGCAAGTTGCTGGTTTTTATTGTATTTTATTTATTTATTTTCTTTTGGGGTTTCAATTTATTTTCGATTTTAGTGTTTGTTTTAAATATATAAAAAAAATTTATAAAAAAAGTAAATAAATTTTAATATATTATTTTTGAAAAATATTTTTAAAATAGTTTATAACAAAATCAAGTTTAATATTTGAAAGATATTATTTTATGAAAACAAATATTAATATATTAATAATTAAAATATGAAACTAATAAACTAAATAAAATGAAAGTTGTTATTTAAAAAATACATTAAATATATTTTAGAAGATATGATGAAACTAAAAAATATTATATTTCTCAATTTTACTAATCTTATATATTTAAAGATTATATATTTTAAGATATTATATGTTTAACAAATCCTCGTATATTTTGAAATCATATCTTTAACAAATCTTTATATATATTTTTTATTCTTTTTTTAGTTTTTCTTTTTCGGTTTCTCAGTTTATATTTTTTTTTATCTTTTTTATCAATAAAAAATACTGAAACAAAATATTTAAAATGATAATAAAATTAAGGGTGAAGCTATTTCCTCCAAAAAGATCTATTATTTCCTCCATTTCAAATTTTTAATAAAACATTGAACACTTGTTTTTACCTTCTTGCCCTTTATTTACTTTCTAATGTATAATTTGATGCCACTATCCATTATCAAACCCTTATTACAACAAACACATAATTAAGTAAATTACAGCCAACATATATGATTTAACTTCTAAAATTAAACACTAAAAAACATAAAAACTCAATTATTTTTAAGATTAGTCACAAAATTACATATTTTTTAAAAAGAAAACATGTAGTTCCGAGACAACCACTCCGAATAACATGTTTGAATCACATATATTTTTTTTTTTAAAACCCAATCAACAGACAATAATCAAACCACATAAAATCTATATTTTGAACTCAATATACATCAAAGATACAATTAAACCAGAAATTGATATTAAAAAACGATTAAACTAGTAACTCGATATGCAATTACTCGATTAAACGATGAACAAGTTTTTTTTATCTGCATATAGAGTTCCTATAACTCATTATGCAAAAAATCATAGATTTAAAAAGAGATTTTATGCGTATGTCAACCCATATATTTAAAATAAAAATAAGATTAACGATATATTTAAAATAAAAATAAGATTAAGGATAGATTTTTTTATCTTTGGAACTCCTGCTTCAAAATTGTTTGATGGCTAGGGTTTTTTAGGGTTAGAAGAGAAGAGGTGAAGGTGGAGAGTTACCGGAGAAATTTGGGTTTTTGGTGTAAAATTAAAACAAGGATAAATTAGGATTTTTCTTTATGGAGGAAATAACAAGATGAGGTTTTTTATGAACGATGGAGGAAATAATAAAATTTATTGCGGAAATAGCTTCACCCTAAAATTAAATAACACTAAAATTAAATAACACTTTAATAAGTACCGTAGAACAAAATCAACGATATTAACAAAAGAAATTTAGGTGGTTAACTACAAAATGCTCAAACTAATTATGTTTCTCTCTACTACGTGGCACCCACTAACGCATAATTTTAAATTTGATAACCAAGAAATCCAAATTTGTAGCAGATAAGATTTAAAAATTTGAACTTTAAATATATCCACCGATTTATTCTCATCTATATATATATAAAAGAGTTATGTTTCATTTTTTCAAGTGTGTGGTCTTATATCTGTAAGTATTATATTCCATCATAGTATTGTTTTTTTTTTCATAAAGATTCGGTAGATATACAAAGACTAAGTTGGCATTCCAAATTAAGGTTTCTATTTTCTGTTAACGTGTATCGGTGCATAATATTTTTCGAAAGTTGTGATAGATCCTTGATTTTTTTTTTCGATGTAGATTGAAGCCGTGTTTAGTGATCAAAAGTGCTTAAAAAATGACCAAAGCTACTTTGTCTGATAAAATCAACGAGGTAAATTATTAACAATTCTTAAAGTTTTCAGGATTATCACCTAATAGGTTTTATTGATGTTCTAATAACAAGGCTAAGGTATCGTTGTTTGTGTGTCCAGCGAGATGACTACTTGCTGGATATTATAGTTCCACTAATAGATCTGGGTACGGGTTTAAACTTAGAGAGCCCGCCAACATTAACTTACAATCGGTGTCCACGAATTCCATCAGCTGAGGCGATTCTAATTTCTTTTGAGAGTGAGTCAGCCAAATATTTATGTAACAATGGTCTTGCCTCAACCTCAAGTGACATGTCAATTGCTGCACGAACCGGTGACAGCTCAAAACAAAAGGTCAGTGCTATCTTCAAACTTCTACCTGCTACAAATCAGTAACTGCCCTCGTATGTATTTATAGCGGATATTCTTGATATTGTAAGCTAATCATGATATACATTATTTTATTCAGTTCGTTTTCAATATACCTACGAGAAAAAGAGGAAATCTTCGTTCACGACGGTCACGTCAAACCAATGATACCATCACGAATCTCCAAACATAACCAGACCCATCAAAGGCACAAGATATTTCTTTGACGGAGGACAAGGTAGTTCTATTTTCAAACTTCTACGAGTTATTTAATTATTTTAATCGCGGGATATGTATATTTGTCATGTCTATGAAGCGTTTTGCTGGTACATATCAGTAATATATATGTGTGGAAATGACTGTCTTAATGAAGATTATGTTATGCAGTGCTTTGTTCATTTCTTAAATAGTATATTTCCTTGTAAATTCCGTTGAAGGATGACATATCGTATAGCTATGGTGGTTTTACTCAATATAAAATTTGTTATTTCTAATTTTATACTCATCTGATTGAACATTTTTACAAAGCAGCAACTTTCTTCGTATGTATCTATGGCTGAGATTATTGATATTGCAAGCTAACCCTGATATATAATACTCTACTTATTTCATTAAGTTCAATTTCAATATACTTACAAGGAAGAGAGAAAATCACCGTTCACGATGCCCTAAGGATACCATCACGAATCTCCAAACAGAACCAGACTCATCAAAGGCAAAAGAGAGTTCGTACATATCTTCTGAAGAAACAAATATTTCCGAGTTAAAAAAACTAAAGGTAAAATGTGTGTTAAAAGTTTCTATTGGAAGTTTCTACAAGATCAGTCCAAAAAAATTATGGCTCATGCTTATTTATTGAGTGTCATAGTATGTTACGTCTAGTAAAAAGTACACTTGGATAAGTGTTTTCATGGTTTTGGATTTACCAACCTCCTTAGCATGGTATATACCTCTCTTGGATGTTGCAGAGAATGCACGAAGTGTCAAGACAAGACGTAAAATTCTATATATTAGTTAATACACTCTGACTTCCCATGCTTTCTCTAGTCTTTTACATAAATCACCAAAAGTATAAATATTTTTGTAAAATCTGGATAAGTAGGAATACATAGCACATAACGTTATAATTCACACTTCAAACAAATTTTTTCTTCTTCCAAAAAATTGCAAAGATAGAATTTTCAGCAAGCATACAAAAATTCCATATATTGAATGATATGTAACCATATATAGGATTCAGTAATGTACTCAAAATGAGAAAATTTGTTTCTTGTTCACTAAACCTATTGTTTAACATCTGCAATTGTGGAATAATGACAGCGAAAAATACTTATATTATGTAATGATGTTTCATTGCCACTGTTTGTCTTTGCTTTCCTTGTCACCGAAGAGATTTATGTACATCAAAAGGAGCAGCCCTGTTAGGAATCAAGAAAATATATATTTCACATAATAATCTTATATTGTCTAAAATACTTTCCTAACCATCACTTCTTATTTTTTGAATCAACAAATATTTAGTAGAAACCAAGTGCATAACATTAACAATGTCATGATATTTTTGTTGCAATACTCGACAAAGTAAATTAGTAATAGCCATAATATTCCTTACCATATGTAAAATAAACACAAAATCACACAATATTTATATTTTTATGAAATTCAAAAGATCATCATGTTGAGAAAAATTTATCCATTGAGTAACTATTTTAGTTAAAACAGAACGAGTATCACTGCACATGTTTATCGAATTGCACATTGTTGTGAAATGTGAGCTCCACTTAGTATCTTTAGGATGCCGTAGTGCCCAATTTTAGACCTTTACCTGTTTAAATCTCCTCTATATCCTTTAAATTTTCAATTTCAGAAATTTGATTAACATGCAACTCATCATGACGTTTATTAGAACTTGTCACAATATTGATAATAAAAACCAAATGTTGAAAGAAATTATGAATCTGATTCTCTTCTCGTGTTGTAAGAACAAGTTTGAAATGTAATTGGTGTGCCAAACAGTGAATATAATAAGCATATCGACAATCTTTAAGAAATAATTCTTATAACCCATTCCATTCACCCTTCATATTACTAACGGTGTCGTACCCTTGGTCTTCGGTGTTATGAAAACTAATATTACGATGAGACAAAATAACACAAATTGTATTTTTTAAAGTTAAAAAAGTCACATATTTAACATGGACCAAATCCAAAAATCTCTCTTTCACAAAAAAAATTCCATCAACAAATCTAACTACAGTTGCTATTTGATCCCTTTTTGAAATACCTATAGATTCATCTATAATGAAATAATATTTTTCATTACCAAGTTCCTCATGAATCATATTATGCATCCTTGTGGAATAAACATGTAGAAATTCTTTTTGGATTATTTGTTAAGTGTATTTGGTATTTTTCGGAGCTTTATCTAAAATATTTTTTTTACTTCACTATTGTATGATTTCAAAGTTTTAACATCTAAAAAAACATTCCCCTGTTCTTTTAGCTGCAACTTTAATCATGTCCTCTAAAAGCACAAGCTTGGAATGTTAACCATTTTATTGCATTTATTGACGTTTTAAGATGCAACCTTTTTTTTTTAATTTCTTCTTTATATTATTTCTCAACTATATTTTCCAAGTGACATGGTTGATTTTTAAGATTATAAAAACAATTGGTCGTTAAATAATAGGTGAACTAGAATTCTTTTCTTTCCCAATATGACATAAAAATCACAATACTTTTTAACATTTAATTTCCTCCAATTGCTTAAATATATCTTTCTTGCCATACCATTCACACCCAGTTCGTGCCTTTTAGAGTCACCCTTCATAATATTTTTCATTTGAATATTCTTGGAGTTTAATGCGCTATTCACTTCGATTATCATAATGAAGTCTTTGTCGTATAGCATGGTGTCCATGGAGTTTTCGTACACCTTAAGTAGAGAACTTATGAAGATAATTGCTCGATCATCTTCTTATTTACATTCACACTAACCACATTCAAGTCGATTATAATTCTGTTGTAATCATTTAGGTGTCTTTGGATATCTTCGATAAACAGAATGCAAAGCCATTTCTTGAGATACAATATGTTTACCAAGGATTTTTTCATGTAAATCGACTATAACTAATTCCATATCCATAGCTTCATAGGGCCTTTATATATCCAAGCGTCACTTCATCTCATGGGCTTAGTATTTGAGAGCTATGAGCTTTAGACAATACCACGATATCAACCTGTATAGATTTATCATCGATAACAACAACCAATCCCTAATGTACTAGTTAAGTTTAAACTTAATTTTCTATAGGCTAAAATTATTTGATCCGTTAATTTTTTTCAAGGCTGAGATTCATGAAACTCGTCTTTGTGGCAAAATCGATATGAAATGTATCTTTACTGAATATAAATCCTTCATTGTAGTTTTTTAGTCGAAATTTAAGAGGCTAAACTTTACTTTTAAGATCCTAGCACGAGAGTTAATTACATCTTCTATCTCGTGTCTAGGTTTAAGGTCACTTTACAGAGTTATTGACGAATGTATAGAAGATTTGGAATATTTGCAGGTATGGTATTTAGCTCTCTTGAATTTTAGCAATTTTAATCTAAACAAAAATTCTCGTTTTGTTCTACCAAAAATAACTTCTCCAGTCGGGGAACGCATTAAATGTTTCTTTCAACATGGTCTTTAAAAATTAGAAACGTACGCGTTTAAAAAAATGAATAAGAAGTTGAAAGATATTGAGTTTTGAACGTTACAAATAATACTAATAATATTATACTAATAATAATAACAACAAATATTACACTCATTTTTCATAAACTTATTTTCTTAATTGAACGAGATATTTGATTTTATTGTTGGATTATTGTTGAATAAGAAAAGTCATTAAATAATTTCTTTTTTAAATAGATGGTTTAGATTATAAAAGTTTTAAATAAAACAAAATCTAAAACTTAAAGACATAGAATCTTTTTATAAATCTAAATTTTAAACTAGATAACAACAGATCTAAATTTTTAGCAAATAAGACTTTAAAATTTGAACTAGCTAGATGACTACATGCAGGATTTATAGTTCCATTAATAGATCTCAGTAGGCACCAATCTCGTCAGTTTGTCTCAGTCCTTAGGTTTTAGCAAACATCTATGCATCTATGTCACGATCCCTCACCCATGGACCTTCAACGGTTCTTGCATATACAAGTAATCGACATATCTAACTACGCCTTTAAAGTATTTTGACAGTACCTCTGTTAACGAGTTACTTCAAACCTACGCCTAAGAACCGTAAATTTAAACATCTACATCTGCTTGACTTTGAGTATTCTTTTACTATAATATTGGACATTAAAATCCAATATTCTAATACTTCAATATTTTCATTAGACATTCGTAAAATATATAGTTCTTCATCAAAATTATAAAATACTTATTGTTTACCAAATTCAATATTTTAAAAAAAATTGTTCGCATCTAATAAATACTGATCCACAAAAAATCATAAATTTTAACCGACAAAATAAAAAAATCAACAAAAAAAAACTCCTAAAGCTTTTAATAGCAAAAAAAATATTAAATTATTTTTAATGATTTCACACTTCCTCCTCATGGTAGTAAATCACTTTACATAGTTATTGCCCAAGGTATGGAAAATTTGGAATATTTGCTCGAATTTGGGTGTCTTAAATTCGAATAATTTTAATCAAAACAAAAATTCTCCAAAATCTCGTTTTGTTCGTTATTAAAAAAATTGGAGTTATAAAAAAGAATTAGAGTTTTGAAAGTTATAAATAATACTAATAATATTATACTAATAATAATAACAACAAATATTATATTTATTTTTCATAAATTTATTATTTTTCTTTTCTTTTTTTTTTCAATTTTTTTTCGCTAAATAAATAAATTAAGTTTTACATGTTATGAACCATCCGTTTTTAATCGAATATGATAACATATTCGATGTAATGAAGGATCAGCATCGAGAATATATTTCAAAGCAAGGATTTTTTGGATATTGAAAATCGGGAATTGATGAACTGGACTAGTTGAGATATCTGCTTTCACAACAATTTTTTTGAGATATATATTTTTTTTTCTACTGTAATTATGGATTTTGAGATTGGCATAAATCATGGGTAGCGTAAATTCGGGCCGAACCGAACCGGACAAAATCCACTTCAATATTTTATTATCCATAATAGTAAACGTGACATAGAAGTTTCAGATTCATATTTTATATATAGCGTAAAAGAGTTTTCATAAACTTATTTTCTTAATCGAACGTGATATATCATTTTATTATTGGATTACTGTTGAATAAATAGACTTTTAAATAATTTTTTTTTCAAAATAGATGATTTAGATAAAACAAGATTTAAAATTTAACGATAATTTATATCTCATCATCTTCTTTTCTCATTAAATTATTCGGACACTTTGCTTTCGGAAAATGGTTGGACCATTTGTGGACCAGTACATGTCCAATAAAATTAAAACTTGAGATTATGCAAACCACAATGTTAAATAATACCCAATCATGATCGGCATTGTCACAAAAGTGGAAATGTCGGATATAAAAATCATGGAGCCAAGAAAATCCATCATCATAGTTACGATGGACAACGTTAGTGAAGACAGCCCAGTAAGTAATCTATTAGGTAAATATTTTAAAAAGTCATTTTCGGCGTAATGGGCGGAGAGAATGGATGTGAACATCAGAATGGAAGTGATTGAAAAAAGAAAAGATAAAACATCCGAAATTGGGAGTTCCACTTACGTTTGGTGTCTAAAAATTGAAAGATTTTCATAACATCTAGTAAATTTATGTTCATATATTCCCAACTACTACACATTAGACACACTTCTTATACTACACAACCCTCAAGAACTAACCACCATTAGTCATATTAACTTTCATAATAACAAATGAGCCTTGAAGGACCCTAAGTGTGTCATCTCTACCCTTATAGGTAAAACCTTCATCATCTAACCTCCCAATAGAAAGAAGCTTCCGTTTAATTTCGGGCACATACTTTAAGTTTTTAATCACTCTATCAATTCTTGTAAAAACTTTGAGTTAAACTGTTCAAATCCTTTTAATATCATAGGATTCGTCATTCTCGAGGATGATCATCTCACCATCAATCATTATCGAGTTCTTCAAACTAATTCTTATTCGAGGTCATGTGGAATGACACAACCGAATCCAACACATATTTATCGTTGTACATGCAATAATAATGAATCATTAACCCATCAACATAGTCACAATCATCAGACACCATTGCGGCATCTACAACTTTAGTCTTTTTATAGTTACGACCCTTTTTTCCAGGGTAGTTCGTACATATATGTCTTCTATTCTTGCATACCTAACATATCACTTTGAACTAGTCACAAATCCCTTGGACTTAGACCAAGTGTTTTATCTCATATTGCTTAAATTATATATATTTATTGGCATGCCTCTCACACCCAGTTCGTGTCTTTTAGAGTTACCATTCAGAACATTCTTCCTTTGAATATTCTTGGAGTTCAATGCACTATTCACTTTAGTTGTCATAATGGAGTCTTTGCCGTAGAGCATGGTGTCCATGAAGTGTTCGTACTTTTTAAGTAGAAAAATTATGGAGATAATTGCTTGATCATCTTCTTGTATATTCAAACTAACCACATTCAAGTCGATTATGATTGTGTTGTAATCATCTAGGTGTCTTTGTATATCTTCACCACTATCCATAAACATAGTTTAACACTAATACTTTTTCTATTATTTATCTACGCTGATTGTGTCACTTGTCGTGAAATCTCATTCTTTATAAGATATAACAATTACCACACTAACTGATATAAAAGAGTAAAAAAAGTGCACAATAGGAATAATCATATGTGTACGAGTAAAAGAGATAGTGCTGAAGCGTTGTCCGAGATAGTTTCGACAAACTAATTCAATCTAACTATTTATTACCTTATATATGCGTCAAATACATGCATATTGGATATTCTATTTACCACGTACTTTACATGCTCTCATTCAAATTTTAGGTTGATTCAATCCTAGTTGTGATTGGTATTATGCGAGATCCTTTTATTGTTTTCAGTTCCAATTTCTTTTCCATCTTAGGTAATTAGTAAGAACTCTTAAAATTAATTCTTGGTACATTCCTTACTATTATGAAGCTCTTCTGGTGCATTAAAAATGAAATGGATCTTTACTGAATATTATTCGTTCATGTAGATACATACAATACAACCCGATATTAGTAAGCTTGTAATATTCGAAAGCTTTTAATATATTGCACTTTATTGGTTTAAGTTTAAGAGAATAAACTTCACTTATAAGTTCAAAAGATATTGAGTTTTGAACGTTACAAATAATACTAATAATATTATACCAATAATAATAACAACAAATATTATACTCTATATTCATAAACTTATTTTCTTAATTGAACGAGATATTTGATTTTATTGTTGAATAAAAAAAGTCATTAAATAATTTCTCTTTTAGATAGATTGTTTAGATTATAAAAAGGTTTAAATAAAACAAGATCTAAAATTTAACGATAAATCTAAATTTTAAACTAGATAACCAACAAATCCAAATTTTTAGCAAATAAGACTTTAAAATTTGAACTTCAAATATATGCGCCCATTTATTCTCATTTTTATATATAAGACTGATTTTTGTGTCGATTAATACTTCTGTTTTTGTTTCAAAGTGTGTGATCTTATCTTATCCCCATCTATGTAAGTGTTTTGTTCAATCCGAGTATTCTTTTCTTTTTCATAAACTAAGTTCGCATGGTAAAATTTTAATTTAAACAAAAATTCTCGTTTTGTTCTTCCAAAAATAAATTCTCGAGTCAGGGAACATATTAAATATTTATATAGTCTTTAAAAATTAGAAATATATGCATTTAAAAAATGAATAAGACTTTGAATGATATTAAGTTTTGAAAATTACAAATAATACTAATAATGTTATACTAATAATAATAATAACAACAACAAATATTATACTTATTTTTTCATAAACTTATTTTCTCAATTGAACAAGATATTTAATTTTATTGTTGGATTACCGTTGAATAAGAAAAACCTTTAAATAATTTGTTTTTTAAATAGATGGTTCAAATTATAAATGGTTTAAATAAAGCAAAATCTAAAACTTAAAGATATATAATCTTTTTATAAATCAAAATTTTAAACTAGATAACAACAAATCCAAATTTTTAGCACATAAGACTTTAAAATTTGAACTTCAAGTATATGCGCCCATTTATTCTCATCTATCTGTATATATGAGACTAATTTTTGCTGGTTTATTGGTCCATTGATATTTTTGTTTCTGTTTTCAAGCGTGTGATCTTATCTTATACCCATCTGTAAGTGTTTTGTTCAATCCCAGTATTATTTTATTTTTCATAAAGATTCAGTAGACATACAAAATCTAAGTTCGCATTGCAAAATCATAATCTGAGTGATAAGGTTTCTAGCATGTTTTCTGTTCATGTGTATTATGTGCATAATATGTGATTGATCATGAAATTTGTGATATATCATTGATCTTTTTTCTTTTTCGATATAGAAAGGTCTGAAGATTCAGATTGAAGCCGTGTTTAGTGATCAAAATACCTTAAAAAGAATGACCACAACTACTATCGACGATAAAATCTACGATAAAACCTACGAGGTAAGCCTACCAATTATTAACAATTAGAAGCCCCAATGGTTTCACGATTATCACCTAACAGGGTTTTATTGATGTTCTAATAACGTGGCTAAAGTATTGTTGTTTTTGTGTCTAGCTAGATGACTACATGTAGGTTCTTATAGTTCCACTAATAGATCTCAGTAGGCACCAATCTCATCAGCTTGTCTCAGCCCTTAGGTTTTAGCGAACATCTCTACATCTATGTCACGATCCCTCACCCATGGAGCTTCAACAGTTCTTGCATATACAAGTAATTTATATATCTAACTACGCTTATAAAGTATTTTGACAGTACGTCTATTAACATGTTACTTGGAACCTACGCCTAAAAAGCGTAAAGTTAAACATCTACATTTGCTTGAATTTTAGTATTCTTTTGCTATAATAGTGGCGAAATATTTGGCATTAAAATCCAATATTCAAATACTTCAATATTTTCATTAGATCTTCGTAAAATCTATAGTTGTTCATCAAGATTATAATATACTTATTGTTTACCAAATTCAGCTATCTAAAAAAGAAATTGTTCCCATCTAATAAATAATAATCCATAAAAAATCATACATTTTAACTGATAAAAGAAAAAATTATCAAAAACAACTCTTACAGCTCCGCTCTAAATTTTGATAGCAAAAATAAAATAAAATTATGTAAAATTATTTTTAATGATTTCGCACTTCCTCCTCAGTGGACAGCCATGAAGGGGGGGGGGAACAAGAGAATTCTGCAATATACATTAAAACTGTTGCTTTTTGGGCGAGGACTTCTCAGGTGTTACTAGTTATTTTCCTTTAATTCTATTAGGTATGGAAAACTTGGAATATTTGCAGGTATGGACTTAAGCTGTTTTGAATTCGGGTAATTATAGTCTAAACAAAAGTTCTCTAGAATCTCGTTTTGTTCGTTATTAAAAAAATTGGAATTATAAAAAAGAATTTGAGTTTTGAAAGCTATAAATAATACTAATAATATTATACTAATAATAATAACAACAAATATTATACTTATTTTTCATAAACTTATTATTTTTCTCTTCTTTTTTTTCAAAAAAAATAATACTTTTCGCTAAATCAATAAATTAAGTTTTACATGTTATGAATGATCCGTTTTTAATAACATATTCGATGTAATGAAGGACCAACATCGAGATATACATATATCTTAAAGCAAGGATTCTTTGGACATTGAAAATTGTGAGGATTGATGATGTGGACAGTTTGAGATATCTCTTTTTACAAAAAAAATCGAGATATATTTCCTTTGTTTTGCGGCTGTAATTATAGGTTTTGGAATTCTCATAAATCATGGCTAGCATAAATTCGGGCTGAAGCGGACAAATCCACCTCAACCTTTTATTATTCATAATAGTAAACGTGACATAGAAGTTTTCGTTCATAGTTTATATATAGCGGAGAAGAGTTTTCATAATCTTATTTTCTTAATCGAACGAGATATCCTTTAAAATATCATGTTACAAATAGGAGAGAGAAACATAATTTAGTTTCATTTAATTTTTTATAGTTAACAACCTAAATTTCACTCCAATGATATCCTTTAAAATCTCATGTTACAAATAGGAGAGAGAAACAATATGTTTTCGGTTTAATATCTTTGATTTTATTTTATTGTATGTATTAAAATGTTATTTAATTTTATTATTTTATAAGATTTTAAATATTTTGTTTTATTATTTTTATGTTGATAAAAAGATCAAAAACATTTCTTTTAAAAATTGAGAAGCCAAAAAAGAAAAGAAGTAAAAAAGAAGAATAAAAAATATATAAGGATTTGTTAAAGATATGATTTCAAAATATATGAGGATTTGTTAAACATATGATTTTTTAAAATATATAAGATTAGTAAAATTGAGAAAAATAAGGAAATACAATAGTTTAAATGTATCTTTTAAACAACAATTTTTATTTTATCTAATTTATTAGTTTTGTTAAGATTTGTTATTATAAAATAATTGATTTTATTTGTATCTATTTTAGAACAATATCTTATATATAACAAATTTTATTTTATTTATATTTAATTTTAAAAATATCTTTTAAATATTAAATTTGATTTTGTTATATATTATTTTCAAAATATCTTTCAAAAATAATGTATTAAAATATATTGTTATTTTTATAAAAATTATATTTTATTTTTCTATTTATTAACAAACATTAAAAAACAATTTTTTTTGAAAACTTTAAAAAAAAAATACGTGGCTTTGTTAAATATGATATTTAACAAATTCACTAGCTATTTTTACTTACTTAAGACATAACTTAACACGTCCACAATCTTTGTGGAAGTTGATTTTCCAACAACAAATTCCATGGTCCAATTCCAGAATGCATCGGTCATCTAGAGACACTTAAGGATCTGAACTTGTCCAGTAATGCTTTCACAGGCCACATCCCGGCATCCTTGATAAACCTGAGAGAGCTTGAGTCACTGGATCTATCGCACAACAAGCTTTCAGGAAACATCCCTCAGCAGCTGGCAAGTCTCACGTATCTTTCCACCATAAGACTCTCTGATAACCAGCTCACAGGGCAGATACCACATGGTGGACAGTTTGACTCACAAAATACTTCATCTTACGAGGGGAACCGAGGACTATGTGGTCTTCCATTACCGAAATGTGGCCATGTTGAAGCACTTGTTCCTCGAAAGGAAATAGATTCAGAGGAAAAACAGATCATGGTCTGGGTAGCAGCAGGGATTGGATACGTGACTTGTACTCGGGGTGACAATAGGATATATCTTCACCGTATGGAAGCAGGAGTGGTTTCATACAACTATTATCGGATACAGACGCTGACACACTAGAACCTGATAGCGTCTCCTCAACATTTCTAGTAATGGTAACTATTTATGTAAGAGAAGAGGTATATCCTTCAGTGTTTTATTTAAAGCAGCTTGTTGAAATTGTAAACGTACTTATGGGTTAGTGATACCCAACAAATTGTAAACGTACTTATGAGTGAATAAGACAATGAAAGAGATAGAGAGGAAAAAGACATATAGTTGAATTAAAGCTAAAGGGTTTTTGGATATCTTTATGGTCACAAAAAGTTAGTTTAATAATATAAGTGAAACCAAGAAACTAGGGTGCATGGTATCAGTAATTGATATTCAATAATAGTTGTATAGTTGTGGTTAGGGTTAGAGTGTTAATAGTATTACTAACCCATAAGTACGTGGGTTTAGACATCGAGTGGAAACCCAACAGATCATCATCCGAAGACAACATAACCGCAACTCTGCAACTCTGTGTCCACACGAATTGCTATATTATCAAACGTGACTTTTGTGGGTGTTAAGGTACAAAGCGATGTTGAGAAGTTAAGCGAAGATCATGGGTTGGTTTGTGCAAACACGGTCCATATTGGGCGAGTTGCTAAGGATCGATGGCCGGGTAGGTTTCCTCAAACCCCTGAGCTGAAAACTCTTGTTTCTGTAGTAGTAGGTGTTACGATGGCTAAGTCAAAGTATGTACAGTTGAGTATTGGCAGGCTTCGGTTCTTAACTAATACCAGGTTAAGTATGCCTGTATTGATGCTTATGCTTCTTATATAATTGGCCACTCCCTACTTCGCTAAGTTTGGTATTGGGTCCAGATTTTTGAATTCCGTAGTTATGGGTTTTTAGAGGGGTTTCGGTATTTTGTGTTACTTTAAGGTTTTTTTGATGGAGTGATGTTTGATCGTAAACTTTTTGATATGTTTATTGTAGGGCTGTGAACGGGTTCTCTAGAACCGAGAACCGTACCGAATTTTAACAGTTCGGTTCACGGTTCTATTTTAAAACCCAAAAGTTGATAAGAAACCGAAATAAAAAAACCGTTTAGGAACCGAACCGATAAAATCGATAAACCGGTAATATGAAATCAAACCGATAAACCAATAGAACCGATACAGAATCGAATCGATAGAATCGATACAGAATCGAACCGGGTGGAAATCAGACCTCGTTTGAACCGATTATTTATTATTATTATTTATTTATTTTATAAATTATAGTAATAAAATAATAGTTAATTACTATTTTTTTAACAAAATCAAAATATTAATTTATAAACTTTAGTTTTTATATTATTTATTCTTTTATAAATTATAGTATCAAAATTAATATTTAATTACCAAACTTTTTTACAAAATAAAAAATAAAAAATTAATTTATAAACTTTAGTTTTTACCTCATTTATTTCAATTAAAAAAATTAAAATTAAATTTTAATTAGAATTTTTTTAAGTTGATCAGATCAGACCAAAACCAAACCGAACGGAAGCCGACCAAACATTCAGACCTAATCAATCCGAAAATTTAGCGGTTTGGTCCGGTTTCCTCAAAATCCAGACCGATAAAACCCCTAGTTTATTGATATGAATTTGGCAGTGTTCACAAAAGTAAACGGTGGATAAAAGAAAAAATTTCAACAGTTAATCTAATATAAATAAGTTTGTAACAAATATATTTACTTTTATTAAAAAATAGTTTGAAAATGTATTTAGGGATTTCGATTTGGTAATGTATATTTGGATGGTTAATTTGTTCCGAAATAAACTAATAAATCCCAACTTCTTTTGTTATTAAAAATGTTGCCGGACCCTCTCATCCGGCGAGATGAATCTAAACAAAAACTAGATTTCTCACTGTAAATATAATATGTTGATGACAACGCAGGAACTATTTAAATAAAAGATAAAATAATAAAAAAGTCAAAAAATCTTAGAGTTAGTTATAGTTTTTGTAGATAACTTAAAGATATAAAATCTTTTTATAAATCTAAATTTTAAAGTAGATAACATTTTTAGCGGATAAGATTTAAAAATTTAAACTTAAATATATGCGCCCATATATCCTTATCTATATATATATATATAAAAAATACTACTGTTTCTTTTTTCAAGTGTGTGTAGTCTTATCGTTGTAAGTGTTTTGTTTCCTGAGTATTGTTTTACTTTTCATAAAAATTCCGTAGATATAAAAAACTAAGTTGGCATAAGGTTTCTAGCATGTTTTCTGTGCATTTCTATTCATATATAAAGTTGCGATAGATCCTTGATTTTTTTGTTTTTATGTAGATTGAAGCCGTGTTTAGTGATTAAAGTGCTTAAAAGAATGACCTCATCTACTATCTACGATGAAATTTACAAGGTAAATTATTAATAATTAGAAACCCTAATGTTTTTATGATTATCTAACAGTGACTAAAGTATATATTGTTGTTTCTGTGTCCAGCTAGATGACCAGCTGCAGGATATTATAGTTCCACTAATAGATATGGCTACGGGTTTAAACCTAGAGAGCCCGCCAACGTTAACTTACGATCGGTGTCCATGGCTTCCATCAGCTGCTGAGTCGATTCTAATTTCTTTTGAGAGTGAGTCAGCCAAAGATTTCTGTAACAATGGGCTTGCCTCAAGCGACATGTCAATTGCTGCACGAACGGGTGACATTGAGAAGACTATTGATATTGTAAGCTAATCCTGATATATAGTTCCACGCTAGTACGATGATATTGTCCGCTCCTAACAATATTACTCTACTTATTTAATTCAGTTCACTTTCAATATACCTACAAGGAAGAGAGGAAAGCGCCGTTCACGACGGCCACGTCAAACCAAGGATACCATCACGAATCTCCAAACAGAACCAGACTCAACAATGGAACAAGAGATCAGTTCTTTGCCAGAGGACAAGGTAAGTTCTATTTTCAAACTTCTAACAGTTATTTAATTATTTTAATCGCGGGATATCTATATTTGTCATGTCTGTGAAGCGTTTTGCTGGTACGTATCAGTAATGCATGTGTGTAGAAATGAATGCCTTAATGAAGATTATGTTATGCAGTGCTTTGTTCATTTCTTAAATAGTATATTTCCTTGTAAATTCCGTCGAAGGATGACATATCGTATAGCTCCGGTGGTTTTACTCAATATAAACTGTTATATGATTTGTTATTTCTAACTTTATTATACTCATCTGATTCCCATTGAGCATTTTTACAAAGCAGCAACTTTCCTCGTATGTATCTATAGCTATAGCTGAGATTATTGATATTGCAAGCTAATCCTGATATATATTACTCTACTTGTTTCATTCAGTTCAATTTCAATATACCTACAAGAAAGAGAGGAAAGCGCCATCCCCACGTCAAACTAAGGATACCATCACGAATCTCCGAACAGAACCAGACTCATCAAAGGCACAAGAGAGTTCGGACATATCGTCTGAAGAAACAAATATTTCCCAGCTCAAAAAACTAAAGGTAAAATGTGTGTTAAAAGTTTCTATTGGAAGTTTCTACAAGATCAGTCCGAAACAATTTTGGCTGATGCTTATTTATTGAGTGGCATAGTATGTTACGTCTAGTAGAAAGTATACTTGGATAAGTGTTTTCATGGTTTCGGCTTTACCAACCTCCTTGGCATGATAGAGTATCACGTTCAGACAGCTAGAGAGAGGTATATACCGTTGTTTTGAGTCTATAGTACTGACCAATTTTATTAAATCATGTCCAAAAGACATCTATCTGATGCTGATTTAAGAAGTCAGTGAATCAGCTTTACTAATTGTACTATGCTTGCTTGAACAGTTGGAAACCAGAACAAAAGAGGGCATACGAGATGCACTGTTTGGGATTGCTAGGGCTATGGAACAAAAGGACATGTGCATGGAACAAAATAGCGAGAGCAGATATGATAATTTTACACGTGGAGCACCAATTGCTGAAGAAACAAACGAGTAAGTCTTGCAGCTTACTTTATGTACCCTTCAATTCTTGTTAGATTTATATGGCATGTAGGACTATGACTATTGGCTAGCTCTAGTTAGAATACGAAGATTCTACGTCTATGTTTTATTTGAACTTGTTTCTAATTTTGTATTTGACCTTTTTCAGGTCTGCTGTATCGATGGACGTCGAGACAATATTAATCGATCTTCAGACAAGAGGAAGTCCCGTAGAACGATTAATAACGAAGATGCTGTTATCTAATCCCTCTGATTCAAGAATGAACCTTTTGGGTCAGCCATCAATTGGCTCTGTATTGTCTTAGTCTTGTTTTATTGACCAGTGCCCATGGTTGAGTTATCAAATGCTTTGTATGTTGGTTTTCTAGACATTGCAAGTCATCCTATTTTGTTGGGTTGTATAGTTTTCGTTTGGAAAGATTCATTGGTAGATGGAACAACGTGCTAATGTTATCGTTGCTTGTAAATGTTGATGCCTGTGCTGCACCAAAGTATGGAGCCTGGGGCGCAGGAGTTTATAGCTAATGTATTGTCTTAGTCTTGTATATGTAGCTGAACACTGCTTCAGGCTTTTCTTCTTTTCTTTAAAATAACAACTTCTTAATTCTTTGTTACAATTTTGCATACTTGTCTATGTAATGATAAAATTGTTGGCGGAAAAATAATAAAACAACACTCTTTTAAAAACAAACAAACAACTTTGATAAAATTGGAAAAAAAAAATATTACAAGAACACTCTCACAACTCACACTAGAAGAGAAAATATTTTTTCTTTCACTCAAGAGAGTTTAAAACGTTCTGGTGTTAAATCGATGAATGCAGTACAAGATTAAATAGTAAAACACATACAAGGCAGTTACTAAAAAATAGCACTTAATGTTGGTAACTCCCGTAACGCTTTGGCACTTAATGTTGATAACTCCCGTAACGCTTCAGCACTTAATGTTGATAACTCCCGTAACGCTTTAGCACTTAATGTTGATAACTCCCGTAACGCTTCAGTACGTGGAAGACCAAATCAAAGCAAATAACTATTTTCAAATATCAAATAAATAACCCTAACGGAATAAATAAGTTTAGATTAATAAACCCAACATTCTCCCCTTTAATCTAAACTCGTGCCTGAAGAACTCGTGACCCCTAGTAGTTTCCTTAATCGTTTGAAGTCTTCGCTTTTGAGTGGCTTGGTGAAAATATCAGCAGCTTGATCTTGTGTCTTCACATGTTCAACTTGCACATCCTTTCTTGAAATACACTCCCTTATGTAGTGGTAGCGGACATCTATATGCTTGCTTCGATCATGGAATACTGGATTCTTGGCTAAGGCGATTGCTGACTTATTATCGACATAGACCTTAGTTGGCTCATGCTGTGTTAGGTCTATCTCCTTCAATAGATTTCTAAGCCAAATCGCATGACTAACACATGTAGTAGCAGCAACATATTCAGCCTCACAAGTGGACAACGTGACAATCGGTTGTTTCTTTGACATCCACGTGAAAGCAATATTTCCCATAAAGAATACAAATCCAGTAGTACTCCTTCGATTGTCTATGTCTCCACCCCAATCACTATCGCTATACCCAACAAGTTTGTAATCATTAGAAATGGAATAGAGTAATCCAAAGTCGATTGTACCTTTCAGATAACGAAGGATTCTCTTTGCAGCCTTGAAATGAGTTGTTGTTGGAGATTCCATATAGCGACTAACCAATCCAACTGCATGAAGAATATCTGGTCTCGTACAAGTTAGATAGCGTAGGCTACCCACCAAACTTTTGAATAATGTTGGATCTACACTTTCGCCTTCTTCATGCTTGGATATTTTGACTCCAAACTCCATAGGTGTGCTTATCGAGCTACAATTCTCCATCTTAAACTTCTTGAGGATATCTTTTGCATAGCTTTCTTGTGAGATGAAAATTCCATCTTTTTGCTGCTTAACTTCAATGCCAAGGTAGTACGCCATGAGCCCCAAGTCTGTCATCTCGAATTCCTTCGTCATTACTTCCTTGAATTTATTAAACATACTTGGGCTGCTTCCGGTGAAGATCAAATCGTCCACGTAGAGACACACGATCAAAATATCTCCATCTTTGATCTTGGTGTATAGAGCGTGCTCGTACGGACATTTGTTGAAGCCGTTCTCTTGGAAATACTTGTCGATTCTACTGTTCCATGCCCTTGGTGCTTGCTTTAGCCCGTAAAGAGCCTTCTTTAGCTTCAACACCTTATCTTCGTGACCTTTGATCTCATAGCCTAATGGTTGTTGAATGTAAACTTCTTCTTCAAGGACGCCATTGAGAAATGCTGACTTTACATCCATTTGTTGTATCTTCCACTTGTTTTGAGCTGCCAAAGAAATTATTAGTCTAATAGTTTCCAATCGGGCAACGGGGGCGAATACCTCATCATAGTCAATTCCCGGCTTTTGACTATAGCCTTTTGCAACAAGCCTCGCTTTGTGTTTTTCAATCTCCCCCTTAGCATTTCTCTTGGTTTTGTATAACCATCTGACGCCTATTGTCTTGAACCCTTTGGGAAGTGAGGTGAGTTCCCATGTGTCATTCTTCTCGATGGCTCTAATTTCTTCATCCATCGCGTCTCTCCATTGTTTCTCTTGTGCAGCTTCTTGAAATGTCACTGGCTCACAATCAGCAAAGAGACAAAATAGTGTAATGTTATCCATTGGTTCGGTTACCTCATAAAGATCACTAAGGCTTCTTGTACGTTCCACTGCTCTCTCATTTTGACTACCATTTGACGATGATGAAGGTGGCGAGTCTCCATGAGTAGTTGCTGTTGGTGAGGCATGTTGGGTAGCAACATCTTCTGATTGCTCATTTGGTGTCTTCTCATCTTCTTCAATTTGGGGGAAAAATGTGAACTCATTTGTAAGAGACCCAAAATCCCATTCGCCTTCTTCATCAACTATCACATCTCGACTTATCACAACCTTCTTGTTGTTTGGGTTGTATAACTTGTAGCCTTTGGAACTTGAGTCGTAACCGATGAAGATAAAACTTTTGCTTTTATCATCGAGTTTGGTTCGTTGTTCGTCTGGTACATGGACATGAGCTACGCTTCCAAATACTCTCAAGTGGGAAATTCCGGGCTTTCTTCCACTCCACGCTTCTTGTGGTGTCTTTTCCCAAACACTTCTTGTTGGAGATCGGTTGGACAAGTAAACCGCACATGCCACTGCTTCCGCCCAAAAATCCTTAGGCAGTTTCTTGCTTTTAAGCATGCTTCGCGCCATATCAAGGATTGTTCTGTTCTTCCTTTCTGCCACATCGTTTTGTTGAGGTGATCTAGGAACTGTCAAGCGGCGACGAATTCCATGTGCTTCACAAAACTCTAGGAATTCATTGGATGTGAACTCCCCTCCTCGGTCAGATCTCATGGCTTTAATCTTATTTCCGCTCTCTTTTTCCACAACTGCTTTGAACTTCTTAAATACTTCAAAGACTTCGGATTTCTGTTTCAAGAAATATACCCACGTTTTTCTTGAAAAATCATCAATGAAGAGAAGGAAGTAGTTACTTTTACCTAGAGAGCTCGGCTTGATTGGACCACACACATCGGTATGAATAAGCTCGAGAGGTTTATTGGCTCTTGACTCTGACTCCTTAGAAAAGCTTTTTCTGAATTGCTTTCCAAGTAGACATCCTTCGCATAACTGGTCAGGATGATTGATACACGGTAACCCTCTCACCATTTCCTTCTTGGACAATAACTCTAAACTTGTAAAGTTTAGATGCCCAAATCGAACATGCCATAGCCATGATGAATCTTTGTAACACGCCTTAAGACACTTTGCAACATCATTTTGAATATTCAAAGGAAACATTCTATTCTTTGACATTTGAACTTTAGCAATTAAATCTCCTTTTGCATCTCTCATAAAAAGTCTATAATTTTTCATATGAATATCATAGCCTTTTTCAAGAAGTTGTCCCAAGCTCAAGATGTTGTTTTTCATGCTAGGTACGTAATAAACATTTGAGATCATTTGGTGACTACCATCTTTTGCACGAATAAGAATGTTACCTTTTCCTTTCACCGATATTTTGCTATCATCTCCAAAAGAGACATTTCCACTCACGGCTTCATTGATCTCTACGAACATGCTTCTTTTTCCACACATATGGTTGCTTGCACCGGTGTCAAGATACCAAGTGTTTTCTTGGCCTTCATTAGTGGTTTTGTATGTTAGTAGTAACATATCTTTCTCCTCCGTCTTCTCTTCCACATAGTTGGCCTTCTCCTCAACTCTATTGTTGGGGCCTCTACATTCTGAAGCATAATGTCCAAATCTTTGACATTTATAACATTGGATTTGAGATTTATCATACCTCGAGTTCGGATTTCGTCTTCCACGACCTCGTGTTGAGCTTTCTCGTTTCTCGTAGTTGTAGTTGGAATTATTGTTGTTGTAATTCCAGCCACGTCCACGTCCATGATAACCACCTCGTCCGCGGCCTCTACCTCTTCCTCGGCCACGTTGGTTTCTATCATCGTCTTGACTTGCATGCATGTCCTTGAGTTCTACTTTGAGGAGTTGCTCGGTGATCTCTTGCTTCTTCTTGTGCTTTTCTTCGTAGGCTTGTAGTGATCCTTGGAGTTCTTCAATCATCATCTTCTCCAAGTCTTTAGTTTCCTCAATCGTCACGACGATGTGCTCAAATTTGGGATCCAACGAGCGGAGTATTTTTTCGATTACTCTCACATCTTCTAACTTCTCACCATTTCTTTTTAATTGATTAGAAACGGTTGCTACTCTTGAAAAATATTCCGAAATAGATTCGGACGCTTTCATATGTAAGGATTCAAATTCACCTCTTAATGTTTGAAGACGTACCTTTTTCACCTTTTCGACTCCTTTGTAAGAGATTTGTAATTTCTCCCACGCTTGCTTGGCGGAAGATGCGCTTGAAGTTTTTTCGAAGCCATCATCATCTAATGCTTGATAGATGAGGAAGAGAGCTTTTTTGTCTCTCTTTCTTAAATCCTTGAAAGTCGTTTTCTCCTCTTGAGTAAGGCTTGCTTCATCTTCGGGTTCGTCAAACCCTTTTTCTACGGCATCCCATACATCATGTGCTCCAAGGAGAGCTTTCATCTTGATACTCCAATTATCGTAGTTGTTGTTGTTGAGTGTTGGAACTTGGAAGGATGATACACCATTTGCCATATTTTTTCAAAATGTTGAATATTTAAAAACAAAATTTCGGAAAGAGCTTGTGGCTCTGATACCACTTTGTTGGCGGAAAAATAATAAAACAACACTCTTTTAAAAACAAACAAACAACTTTGATAAAATTGGAAAAAAAAAATATTACAAGAACACTCTCACAACTCACACTAGAAGAGAAAATATTTTTTCTTTCACTCAAGAGAGTTTAAAACGTTCTGGTGTTAAATCGATGAATGCAGTACAAGATTAAATAGTAAAACACATACAAGGCAGTTACTAAAAAATAGCACTTAATGTTGGTAACTCCCGTAACGCTTTGGCACTTAATGTTGATAACTCCCGTAACGCTTCAGCACTTAATGTTGATAACTCCCGTAACGCTTTAGCACTTAATGTTGATAACTCCCGTAACGCTTCAGTACGTGGAAGACCAAATCAAAGCAAATAACTATTTTCAAATATCAAATAAATAACCCTAACGGAATAAATAAGTTTAGATTAATAAACCCAACAAAAATGAGTCTAATAAAGTGATTTTAAAAAACATAGAAGATGCTAAGCAAGTGTTGTGTTCGAATTATAATTCATTTAAACTCAAACAGCACAGGAAAGTCCTTATGTATTCTCTTCATAGCCTTCTAGAAAAACAAAAAGGGTTCTGGTGGCACCAGGTTTAAACTCCGCATCCGTTGACAGACGCTAGGATCATCAACGACCGAAGTTGTGGGAATCTTACTTCCTGCTCATATGGAGGATCTTTGTGTGCATGAACCAGTCGAGAGACAAAGTATCGAGCCTGGGAGCTACCTCCTTGAAAGAAAGGATTCGAGGAGCTGCAAACTGAAATTCACTAAAGTTCTGCAAGCTGCTTATGCGGCTGCACTCCTTCATCCATAGTTCCTTTGGGAACTATGAAAGTTCCTTTGGGAAGAGATGAAGCTTTGAGTCTGGAACTTGTGATTCATACCTTAATGCAATATCTTTAACTCTTTCGTCCATAGTTGCTCTCATGTAAATTGCATTTGCTTGATAAATCTTTAGAACAGCAGTCACTTCATCTTGAACACTCTGACGGTAAGGTGAGAGACTATCCGCGGTTGGTAATCTAACGGTGATTACCCTTGATAAATCTGCTTGATAAACATCCATATACTGGAAAGCCCCTCCTTCACCGATCACCTCCTCGAGACCCTCCAGTCCAAGCACATCTCTGTCGTTGGAAACCCGGTCTTCATCCCCCTCTTCCATCTCTCCCCCGAAAACAGCCGGCATGCATGGACTCCCTCTGTCCGTGCATGGCTCACCCCCACCAATCTCCCCCAATCGCAAGCATCTGCCCAAGCCGATCACTGACTCTGACATGCAGGAAAGGGCCCCTTCCCCTTTGTCCCTATCCCCTCCGGGAACAAAAACTATCGCCTTAGAAAGCTCGGAGGAAGAGGACCCATCGGAAATCGAACCGTCGCCGACAAGAGACCAGCAACTACAAGCAATCTTCGACAGCAACAACAGACTCCTCAAAGCCATCACAGACCTCGAAGATAATCCGCGGCCCAATATCGTCACGCCGGAATCTCACTTAAAATCTGGCCTGCATGGAAGTGAATCGGCCTCTATCCCTGGTCTGGCGCGGTCTTCTCAGGTCAACCCTCTCAACCCTCAACCAACTCCTCCTTCTCTGCCTCAAACTTCCCAACCGTTACAACCGCCCTCAAACCATTCAAGCAACTCTGCCTCATCCTCCTACTCAAACCCTCTAACCCTAGCCCCATGCATGCAACTTCCCGCGCATGCAAACCCTAACTGCATACATGACCCCTCCCTGGCAAGCTTTCTGTCGCTAGCCCCTCCCCCCTCGATCGTGGAAACCACATCTGTAACCAGTCGTTATTTATTTAACAATACCCACCCTACAACTCTCCCCACCCAAACCAACTCCCCTCACACCAGTGTTCTCTCCACGGCGGTCCTCACCCTCCAACAAGCCATCCAGGCTAGCAAAGCTCTAACGCCCCTCCCCAGAATTCAGAACCAACCCTCCACCATCATCCATTCGACTGCTCCATTACCAACCCAAACACCAAAACTGAATCTGATCCCTTCTCCTACGACCTTTCCAGAATCCTTCCCTGGACGAAATAGCAAAGGATACGCATTCTCCAGACCATCGAAGGCCCACCGCCCTTTAGGAATTCGACCAGACCCCACCGGTCCTTGGAGACAAAACAGCGCCTTCCGACATTTCCGGGGAAACAACAGCAGCATTCCCCCTCAACTTGTAGCCGAATCAGCCTCAATGCTCAATATCCACCACGCTGGAGCTCCAACAAGGTCTTGGGCTCACATCGTAGCGCAACCGGACCCCCGATCCCCCATGCAAATCCAAAAAACCGAAGACATCCTCATAGATCAAGGCACCCTTGTTTTCCCCGATGATGCGATAGCAGGAGACAAAGAAGATTGGGCAAAATGTCTCTCAGGATACTTCCTTTCGAAGAAAAGAGCAGTATCTCACGTTCAAACACTAGCAAACCAAATCTGGAGCACCTATGGACTCCAGGAATGCAAACCTACCCCATCCGGTCACTATTTCTTCAAATTTTCCACAGCTGACAACGCAACAGAAGTCCTAGAAAAATCCCCCTGGTTTTTTAGTAGCCACCCAGTCTTCCTAAAGAGATGGGAGCCAATGGAAACCCTAACAAGAGAAGCCCTAAAAGCGATCTCCCTCTGGGTCAAGTTTCATGGCATGCCCCACGAACTTTGGACGGAAAAGGGATTGGGAATACTGGGTAGCTATTTAGGAACCCCCATATATGTTGACAGCCAAACGGCGGACCGAACCCGATTAAGCTATGCCAGGATCTGCATCATAATGCAAGCCACCTCAAACTTCCCCTCCACCATCACCATACGATGCCTGGGCAGAAACCACGTCATTCAAGTAGAATTCCAAGGCCTCCCCACCATTTGCAACCGATGCCTCTCTTTCGGACACGCGGCGGCTGCTTGCCACTTAATCGCGGATCCTGCCCACACAGCAAACCCCACCTCCCACCGCCTTGGAAAAGAGCCAATGAACAACCCACCCCACATCACGCTATCTGACTCGAGCAATAGTGAAACCCCCACTTCGGAGACATTAAGACAGATGACCCTTCAAAACAGTTGGACCAAGAGTTACATCATAGCAAGCAATACACCGGCAGCAGCCCAGATAGGACTCGAAGAAGGAGAACCTTCCTCTACGGAGATCACCTCACCAAGACCAAAAGCAGCAAATAACGCTGCTCCCTCAAGTATGTTCGGGGAAAACCCCAAAATGTATTAACTTTCCTTTAATCTCCCTGTTAATTTTTCAATGAAATTTGCATGTTGGAACGTAAGAGGATTAAATGACCCAGTACGCCAAAAGGACGTACGTCACATAGTATTTAAGAATAGTATTAATATCATATGCCTCCTAGAAACTAAAGTCAAAGCCCATAATACTGAAACCATAATGAGAACCATGCTGCCATTCTGGCACTACCACACTAACCACGATTCCCACCACCTGGGAAGAATCTGGATAGCTTGGAACCCTAGTGTATGCAGTCTTCATATGTTAGAATCAACGGCCCAGACAATGCACTGCTCTATTTACTGGACCGCCAGACAAACTAGCTTTAGCCTAACGAGTGTCTATGGCTATAATGACCACATTAACCGCCTTCCCCTTTGGAACAAGCTCCAATCCATTGCCCTTAATAACTCCAACACCCCTTGGATCGTGCTTGGGGATTTTAATGCAATTAGAAGCCCTCACGAAAAAACCAGTCTGGACCCTCAATGGAACAGCTCCATTGATTCTTTCAATGACTGTTGTAGAATCTGTAACCTCGAGGACCTCCGTTCCTCAGGCTTTCAATTCTCTTGGTTCAATAAACAAGAGTCCAACCCAATTTTGTCTAGAATCGACCGCGCCTTGATTAACGCCTCTTGGGACGATTTTTACCCGAACTCTTTCGCTCACTATGACATCCCTCTGACCTCTGACCACACCCCTATGATCATCCACCTTTCGACCCCTTACTCAGCTACCCCGCACCCCTTCAAATACTTCAACATGTGGAAGTATCACCCAAGTTTCCAGGAACTGATCCACCACAGCTGGCACCCTCCCACGCATCAAAACCCTATGGAAAACCTAGTCACAAAACTCGCCCGGCTCGCCCCTTCCCTAACCTCACTAAACAAAACCGCTTTTAGTGACATAAGCGACCGAGTGGAGAAGGCCAGAACCATCCTCGCCCAAGCCCAAGAAAACCTATTCAACTCCCCCTCAAACCAGCAGCTAATCTCCCTTGAAAAAGAGGCCTCTGACTCCTACATATTCTACAGCAGAGCGGAGGAATCTTTCCTCAAGCAGAAATCCAGAGAAACCTGGCTTAAGCTTGGGGACAAAAATTCCAAATTCTTCCATAATAGTATACGAGCTCGCAGAGCAAGGAACAAGATTCTCTCCCTCACAAAGGAAGATGGCTCTATAACTTCTAATCCCCACATCATCAGAACCACCTTCAACAATTTCTTCCTCAACCAACTAGGATCCCCTAGTTCGAAAGACTACCCGGGCCCGATGCGTATCCGAAATCTTCTCAAAAGTTCTGTCCCCCTGAACCTTATCCTGGACATGATCAAGCCTATCTCAAGCGAAGAAATAAAACAAGCCCTTTTCGCAATCAATAGCGACAAGGCCCCGGGCCCAGACGGTTTCAGCGCAGATTTTTTCAAAACTTGCTGGACAACGGTAGGCCATGATGTCTGCGAGGGTATCAAATTCTTCTTTTCAAAAGGAAAAATGGATCCCAACTGGAACAAGTCTCTTATAGCCCTCATCCCCAAAACGGACTCCCCCACCCATTCTTCAGACTTTAGACCGATTGCGTGTTGCAACGTGATTTACAAAACTATCTCCAAAATCATCGTTAATCGCATCAAGCCTGCTCTCACAACCTTAATAGACCCTTCCCAATCTGCTTTCATCCCTGGAAGATCTATAGTGGACAACATCCTCCTCTCTCAAAACCTCCTGCATGGCTATCACACAAACCGTAAAGGCCCAAGATGTGCCCTCAAAATAGACCTTAGGAAAGCTTTCGATAATGTAAGATGGGAACTTGTGCTTGACATTCTTCTTGCCATGAACTTCCCAATAGTCATGATCAACTGGATCATCCAATGCATCACCACTCCCTCTTATGCCGTTTGCATAAACGGCAAGAACTCCAGTTACTTCCCGGGTGCCAAAGGCCTCAGGCAAGGAGACCCCCTTTCCCCGTATATTTTTGTTATGGTAATGCAGGTACTCTCCAGCATCCTCCAGGAAAAAAGCAGACATCCATCCTTCGGCTTTCATTGGAAATGCCAAAAGCAGCGCATCATCAATCTTTGCTTCGCAGACGACCTGCTCATCCTCAGCAGAGCAAACCCCCCCTCCATAAACCTCATTCTCGAAGGCCTACATGAATTTGAAACTCTATCAGGACTTCATCTAAATCCCGCCAAAAGCCAAGCCTTCTTTTCAGGGACCTCCTTAGACATCAAACGAGAAATCCTCTCCCTTCTTAATTTCATTGAAGGATCTCTACCGGTCCGTTACCTAGGAGTACCCCTCATTACTTCCCGTCTCACATATAACGACTGCAGACCCCTTTTCCTCAAAATCACCAATCGAATCAACTCCTGGACATCGAAACATCTTTCATACGCTGGCCGCCTCCAGCTGATCACCTCAGTCCTCTTCTCTACCCAGGTGTACTGGTCCTCAATCTTCATCCTTCCAATCAGAGTCCTCAAAGAGCTCTCACAACTCTTGCGCAGATTCCTCTGGTCTGGCTCAGAAATGAAGGTAACAGGTTCAAAAATCGCCTGGGAAAGGATAGTCGTGTCCAAAGAAGAGGGTGGCCTTGGGATACCAGACCTAAAAATCTGGAATCAGGCGGCCACCCTTAAACTCCTTTGGTCCATCCTCACTAAAAATGAAAACTCCCTCTGGACGAAATGGATCCTAACAGAAAAAATAAAAAATAAATGTCTCTGGACACTACCCACCCCGCCCAACGAGAGCTGGAGCTGGCGAAAGATACTCAACCTCCGGCCAGTAGCAGCCAACCTCTACAGAGTCGCCATCGGCAACGGAGAAGACACTTCCATATGGCATGACCCGTGGCTGTTCCCCACCTCGTTGATTAACCGATACGGACCCTCTATCCAATCCCTATCTCGTCTCAGGAACTTAACAAGGGTGAAAGACCTCAACCATAGCGGTCGATGGAGATGGCCCCCCCAAGCTAGATCCCCTAGCAGAATTCTTAACTCCTCCCTCTCAGAAATAGTATCAGCCATCCAGAACCTCCCCCCCCCCTCCTTGGCAAAGGACTCATTCTTATGGCTCCCCAACAAAAATAACCTATCCTTCTCCATAAAAAGCACATACAACTGCCTCAGACCAAACAGAAACAAGATCCCTTGGTCCTCTCTAATCTGGCACAAATTTTCAATCCCCAGACACTCCTTCATCACCTGGCTTGCCATTAACAACAAACTCTCTACTCGAGATAAGCTCATCGCGTGGGGGTTAGACTCCCCCCCGACTTGTGTTTTATGCGAAACCTCACATGAAACTCCAGATCACCTCCTAGCCCAATGCCCATTCTCCAGCGCAATATGGGAATCTCTAGCTCAAAAGCTGCTTTTTCCTACTCCCCCTCCCTCCTGGCCCTTGTGGCTCGACCAAGCATGCAACTGGAACAGCACAACAGACGACAAAGCCCATTGGAAAACGGCATTCTGTGCCACAGTCTACTACATTTGGAGAGAAAGGAACGACAGAATTTTCAATAATAAACAATCTCCTTTCACAAGCATAGCACATCATGTACTATCCGACCTCAGATATCGATTCAAAGGAACAAAAGCCAGATTCACCGGATAGCATGCTACTCACCAAGGCTCGTCATTAACACAAATGTAATTTAATGTAATTTAATTTCTATTCTAAAGTATGCTCAATCCAACCCGGATTAAGCACTGTAATGAGGCACTTTCCTCCCGAACTCATGTACAACTTTACAATATCAATTTAACGCTTTTTATACCAAAAAAAAAAGCATAGTGAATGTAAATAAAACCACTTTTTATGTCAACTTTAGTCTCCATTCAAAGTGATAAGCTTAGTGTTTGTTCGATGCTTAGGACTTGGACAATTATGCTTAGGACTTGGACAAAGAATTGTCCAAGTCATTTGTAAAGGTTTCATTACTGGCCAAATGTGCTTTTTACCGCTCGTTATAGATATTATGCATGAATTCATTAGCCAAATGTGTTTTTTACCACTCGTTATAGATTCTATAATGCAGGAATTCATTAGATCATATGTTTTTATCTATAAATATAGGGTTTTATCTATAAATAAAAGGTTAATATTATTTTGTAAAATGTACATTTTTAAAATAATAAAACTGTTGTACTCTCTCTCTTTTTTTTTTCTTTTTTTTTATCTTTTTCTACATGGCATGAGAGCGTAGGTTTACCTCTTGAGTTTAATTTTTTGTGTCTTACGCTGTGGTTTTATTTATAAATAAAAGGTTAATATTATTTTGTAAAATGTACGTTTTTTAAATAATAAAACTGCGGTACTTTTTTTTTGTTTTATCTTTTTCTACATGGTATGAGAGTGTAGGTTTACATCTTGAGTTTAATTTTTTGTGTCTTACGTTGTGGCGACGTGCGGTTGTTCTTGCTGTCCGCCGGAAGAAGAAAAAAGAGTGAAGAATTTTGGTTTTCGGATTTGGTGTGTGCAGCTACAATCAACATACCTGATCGAGAAGCAAACGGAGTTGATTTTTTCTAAATTTTGGAAATTGGGTTTGAGACATCTAACCCTTCAATCTCACTGGTTAGATTAAGATTCGGTGCTATGGTTCGGGAGAATCACTACTGGAACAGTGCAACAATCTTGTTGGTAAAACCGTGAATTCAATTTAATTTTGATTGGAAATTGGAAATTGGAAATTGGAAATTGGAAATTGGAAATTGGAAATTGGAAATTGGAAATTGGAAATTGGAAATTGGAAATTGGAAATTGGAAATTGGAAATTAGATTTGGATTTGGATTTTGATTTTGATTCGGTATATATTTTGTGTAGATTCTGTATACACTGTGTTTGGATTCATTTGATGGTTAGATTTTGTTTAACGTTTGGATTATGTCTTACGTTTGTTTAGATCGTTGTTTGTCGTTTTGATTCGTTAGATTTTGTTTGACATTTGGATTATGTCTTACATTTGTTTAGATTGGTGTTTGTCGTTTTGATTCGTTTGCTGTTAGATTTTATTTGACCTTTGCATTATGCCTGGCGTTTTCTTAAATTGACAGTTGTCGTTTTGATTCGTTTGGGTTTGTTTAGATTGAGTTCAAAGTTTGGAGTTTGGTTTTGGGTTTTGACATTTCACTTTTGGTTTTGACATTTTATTTTTACCTTTTCTTTCAGCTATGGGGTTGGAGTTTGGTGTTTGAATTTGGGTTCGATTTTTTATTTATATTTTATTTTGATTTTTTATTTTTAAGTTCGATTTTGGATTAATATTTTGACTTTGAAAAACCTTTGCAATTTGATGATTTGAATTTGGTTGAAGAAGATGACGAGGTAGAAGAAATGAGAATAACAATACTTGAAGAAGATGCATGCAAAAGAGTACCTGAAGAAGATTTATAAAAAAGATGAGAAAAATATCAAATTTCTACTCATCAACACAAGATTTATCTAGTGCCTCATTGTTGTGCTTCCTTGCGTAACTCTGGTATCTCAAGAACTTTATGTCCGTTCATATTGTTGAAGTTTTCTGGTTCCTCTTAGGTTTCTTGATTCCATTACGATGATCCTTGTAGGATTAGTTCTGAGCGGAGAATACATATGAATAAGTTGTAAAAATTGAAAGCAACTTGCGAAGTTCTTCGTAAAGAAACACAACTTGTGGATCTCTTCACAAATGCTCTGTTGGTATCTCAATTTGGTCTTCTTTGTGAAAACTCTCAATGCATCTCTTGCATTGTGAGTTTGATAGTGGGTGTTAGAGATATTAGGCCCAAACTCATTAGCTCATATGTTTTATTTATAAATAAGAGCTTATACTCTTTGTAATTTCTACTCTTTCGAATTAAGAAAAACTTAGTCGTATTTATTTGTTTGATCTTTTTTTACATCAATATTATAATAAAATCGTACCTCTAATAAGCCATGAGAATATGTTGTTCTTGCTGATGCCCTTTGCAAAGTTACACCAAATGCTTCCCAAAAATCATCATGAATAACCAAAATACCACCTAAAGCTTTTGCAAGTTGAGGCAGAATGGGAACCCTAACTGGACATTTTCCAGCGTAGAATATGTCAACAACTGTACTACATCGATCAGCCTTACGACCTAGATGGTCCATCCATTTGATAGTTGTTTTTCAATATATGGGTAATTTAGGTACTAAATGATTGTGGAACTGATCCTGGGTTGTAAGTGTTTTGTCTCCCACACACACAACAATTCTACTACTACCTTACGCTTTTTTTTACTATCCCTCAGAACATCTCTGCAGATAGACCTGGAATTACACCCAAAACAACCTCAATGGGTGTGCCTAGACATCAGTCTCTTGATGCTTCAGCAACTTTGGAATTGTATGGCCTCAACGATGAGAATATCTCATGCGCTACCTTTTGTGAAACATGCATTGGTGATAAATATATGCCGTTTCCATAGACTAATGCTTTCAACGACTCTTTAGATGGTGATTTGTCATCAAGATGCATATCTGCTGATGCTAATGATTTCTCAAAAAAATCTAAACAAAAACAGTGCGGTCGTACCATATGATACTAAGTCTTGTCATCTCCAGAAGTGAGATCACACAAAATATCCAGGATTTTACCAAATCTTGCAAAATATCTATAACTTTAAGTAGTTTATTGTAACAGAAAATAGGTATAAAAGTTACTTTTACGAGTTTTAGCCCAGTTTTTTTATTGATGTTTTACCCCAAAATATTAACTATAGACTTGCTCCATTGGATAAAACATACTAATTTTCTGAAATCATAATCTTATAATAAGTTTTATTTATATAATATAATATAATTATTTTTAATTTTTAATCTAATTGCATTATACTATTTTCTATCCTACACCATAACTGATGTATCTCGGCAAGCTCATAGCTACCTAACGATTCTTGGCAAATACAAACGGGCCTTTCTGTTACACTGGATATCAGATTTGAGCACTTCAAGTACTCAAACTTAAGATCTGGACGAAACCGTTGAATGTTTAGTTTGTGGTTATCCTAATGCGCCGGTATAACTCGATATATTATTTTTGGGGCTAATGGGTACTTATCATTGGTTCGAGGTTCTTCCTCCTCATAAAAATCATTTATTCCCTCCATGAACGGGTAACATTGATGGAAACCTGGGCTTTTGCATTTGGCGTCATTTGATCTAGTTTTATTTTTCAGTTTCCCTCCCTGATTGTGTGGGTTTGGGAGTATGTATCAGGGTTGATACATTGGAGCATCGTAAATCTATGTAGGTATATTGTATTATTGTTAACCCTAGGGAATACCAGTTTGAGCGGCTTGCACCTTGTAATTGGATTATACATGGTTTGGGTATGAAAGATAACTCGATTGAGGCGTAAAGCCTAGTGGTACTAGTGTATGTCCAGACACTACTCATATAGGGGATTGTGCTTTGGCATCCTTAACTAGCTGGCTGATCATATATTCTTTATTCACTTTCCACCCATGATTCCAATCTACCTTTTTCCCTCCTAAAATTGTTGGACATCGAGGTCTTGTTCGTTTATTTTTTCCAGTGACATTTTCTTCGCCTCCGATCTCTATCGCTGGATCCTCAGACAAAGATTTTTTTTGCCTTTGTGTGTCCTTCTCACGTTCTTCTCATCTTTACAAGCATCTACTTTGTACTTGTCCAACAATTATGCTGAGATAGGGTCTTCATTTTCTTCCTCATATTTTCTGTTGACGAGTTACTTCTAGCTTACACATAACAATTCTCCACATATGCTTATACTAACTTCAGTATCCGCTGGACCCAATTTTCTACTATTTATAGACCAGATCACCCGTATCCCAGACTTAAACCAGTTTCATGCAGTTTGCTAGATTTAAGGTCGCAAATACCTCGATCATAACATCTAAATATTTTTTCTCGTAATAATAACTTACCACATTCACTTGCTCCTCGCAACCACGTCTCAGATGAAGTGGAACCTGATATCTACATGTTTAGTTTGTTCATTGAACTTCAAATTTTTCATCAAATAAAAAGCACTACTATTATCACAGAACAAACACACATTTTTCTTCACACCATATGGTTTACTCAACAATCCATTCAGCCAAATAGATTATTTTATAGATTTTGAAACAATCATATACTCGGTAATACTAAGTTGAGTTTTTATCTTCCTTATTGAAAACCACGTCATTTCTTATTACAAACTTTTGATGTTCAAGTTCAAGGGACACAAGCTATTCGTTTTTCACTTATTCCAGATATCTGAAAAACAAACCTTTTAGTGCACTCGATCATTGTTTGTCTTGCTTCACATATGGGTAGGCACCACATCAGAAAACTATCAAATATTCCAACTTAGGTTTCTCTCAAGTAGAATACTTTTAAGGAAAAATAAACTTAAGCATTGTAGATGGACTCATGTTGATGATATATGCAGCCGTTGTCACGACTGCGCCTAAGAACCTTCAACCCATTCCAGCTATATGAATCATACACCAACCCATAACATCACGGTAGAACTTGTTATCTTACTAAGCATGTTTTATTTAGGAGTCACACTTAGGTTTCGTGTCTATAAATGGAAAAAAATTCATAATAGCTAGTAAATCTGTGTTCATATATTCATAATTATTATGACTATGAACCTTTTTTAGGGCTTTTCCAGTTTGATTCTCTACCAAAGTCTTTTAATTCACAAAGGCAACAAACGATCCATCCTCGATCTTCAAAAGTATCACTCATACCTTTATGGAATGCCATCCATCAGTGATATAAATTACCTTGCACCACATATAATTGATTCCCGTTCCAAACCCAAAATTCTGGATAAACATAATCAAGCACTCAATTGGTCATCTCGTTGTTTGGCATAAACTTCACCATCTTGCTATTACCTAAAACACAACTTTCATAAAAGCTGAGATTCCAAAAATGTGGTACCATCTAACAGTCTATGTTTCTTTAGTTTACCAACTATTTTCTCAATTATATAACCGAGCTGATGATGTCATAACTTGGGAGATCCTTCACCACATTAGACACACCTCTTACTACTACACAACTCTCAAGAACTAACCAAGATTAGTCATATTAACATTGACAATAAAAAGGGATCCTTGAAAGACCATAAGTGTGTCATCTCTACCCTTATAAGTAAACCTTTTATCATCTAACCTCCCAATAGAAAGAAGCTCGCGTTTAACTTTGGGCACATATCTTACGTTTTTAATCACTATATCAATTCTCGTAAAAAGTTTGAGTCAAACTATTTTAATCCCTTTAACTTCATAGGATTTGTCATTCTCAAGGAAGATCCTTCCACCATAATTATTATGGAGTTCTTCAAACTAATCCTTATTGAAGGTCATGTGGAATGGCACACCTGAATCAACTATTTATTTATCGTTGTACATGCAATAATAATAAGTCATTAACCTATTAACATACTCACAATCATTTGAAGTCATTGCAACATCTACAACTTCAGTCTTATTATAATTATGACCTTTTTCTGGGTAGTTCGTACTGATATGTCCTCTATTCTTGGACTTAGACCAAGATTTTTCTCTCATACTTCTTAAATATCTCTTTTTTGGCATGCCACTCAAACCCAATATATGTATAAAAGCTACTTTTACGAGTTTTAACCCAGTTTTTTTATTGATGTTTTACCCCAAAATATTAACTATAAACTTCCTCTATCGGATAAAATATACTAATTTTTTAAAATGCTAATATTATCATAAGTTTTATTTTTATAATATAATATGATTATTTTTAATTTTTAATCTAATTAAATTATACTACTTTATATCCTACACCATAACTGATGTAGGTCGGCAAACCCATAGCTACCTAAAGATTCTTGGTAAATACAAGCAAGCCTTGTTGCTACACTGGATATCAGATTTGAGCACTTCAAGTACTCAAACTCAAGATCTCGACGAATCCGCTGAATGTCTAGTTTGTGGTTATCCTAATGCGGCGATATGACTTGATATATTATTTTCAAGGCTAATGGGGACTCATCACTGGTTTGAGTTTCTTCATCCTCATAAAATCATTTATGTCCTCCATGAACAAGTAAGCTTGATGGAACCCTGGTCTTTTCCATTTTGCATCATTTGATCTAGTTTATTTTCTTTAGTTTCCCTTCTTGATTGTGTGGGTTTGGGAGTATGTATCATGGTTGATACATTGGAGTATCGTACATCTATGTAGGTACATTGTATTGTTGTTACCCCTAGTGCATACCTGGTTGACCGACTTGCACTGTGTAATTGGATTATACATGGTTTGGGTATGAAAAATAACCCGATTGAGGCATAAATCCTAGTGGTACTTGTGTATGTCCTAGCAATACTCATATAATTGATTGTGCTTTGCAATATTTAACTAGTTAAATGATCATTTATTCTTATTCACTTTCCACCCTTGATTTTGACCTACTTTTTCCCTCCTAAAATTGTTGGATGTCGAGGTCTTGTTCCTTTATTTGTTCCCGTGATACTTTATTCGTCTCCGATCTTTATCGCTGGATCCTCGGTTAGAGCTTTCCTTTTTTCCTTTGCGTGTTCTTCTCACGTCCTTCTTATTTGTACAAGAATATACTCCATACTTGTCCATCAATTATGCTAAGATAGGGTCGCCACCTTCCTCCTCGTCTTTTACGTTGACGAGTTACTTCTAGCCTACACATAACAATTCTCCACGTATGCTTATACTAACTTCAATATCCGTTGGACCTAATTTTCTACTATTTATAGACCAGCTCACCCGCATCCCAGACTTGAACCAGTTTCATGCAGTTTGTTAGATTTAAGATCGCAAATACCTTGGTCATAACATCTAAAGGATTTTTCTCGTAATAATTATTTACCACTTTCACTTGCTATCTCGCAACCACGTTTCAGATGAAGTGCAACCTGATGTCTACATGTTTAGTTCGTTCATGGAACTTCATATTTTTCATCAAATAAAGAGCAATAGTATTATCATAGAACAAACACACATCTTTATCCACACCATATAGTTTACTCAACAAACTAAACAGTCAAATAGCTTATTTTATAGATTTCGAAACAATCATATACTCGGTAATGCTAAGTTAAGTATTTATCTTATTTTCCAATGGTTCTCCTTCTTATTGAAAACCACGTCTCTTTTTATTACAAAATTTTGATGCTCAAGTTCAAGGGAACACAAGCTATATATTTTTTACTTATTCCAGATATCCGAGATACAAACCTTGTAGTGCACTCGATCGCTGCGTGCCTTGCTTCAAATATGGGTTGGGACCACATCTGAACACTATCAAACATTCCAACTTAGGTTTCTCTCAAGTACAATCATTTTAAGGAAAAATAAACTTAAGCATTGTAGATAGACTCATGTTGATGATATATTCAGCCGTTGTAACGAATGTGCCTAAGAACCTTCAACCCATTCCAGCTATATGAATCATACACCAACCTATTCCATCAGGCTAGAATTTGTTATTTTAGTAAGCATGTTTTATTTAGGAGTCACACTTACGTTTGGTGTCTATAAATGGAAATATTTTCATAATAACTAGTAAATCCGTGTTCATATATTCATAATTATTATCACTATGAACCTTCTTTAGCGCTTTTCCAGTTTGATTCTATACCAAAGTCTTTTAATTTACAAAGACATCAAACAATTCATCCTTGATCTTCAAAAGTATCTCATATACCTTTATGAAATTCCATCTATCAATGATATAAAGTACCTTGCACCACATATGGTAGATTCTCGTTCCAAACCCAAAGTTCTGGTTAAACATAATCAAGCACTTCATTGGTCATCTCGTTGTTTGGCATAAACTTCACCATCTTGCTATTACCTAAAACATAACTTTCACAAAAGCTCAGATCCCAAACTGTGGTACCATCTAACGGTCTCTGTTTCTTTAGTTTGCCAAGTATTTTCTCAATTATATACCCTAGCTGATGATGTCATAACTTGGGAGATGCTTCAACACATTAGACACACCTCTTACGACTACACAACCCTCAAGAACTAACCAAGATTAGTCATATTAACATTGACAATAAAAAGGGATCCTTGAAAGACCCTAAATGTGTCATCTTCACCCTTATAAGTAAACTTATCGACTGATAACTTGCGGTATAAAGGATATTGGGATTCTTTGTTATGACCCATCTTGGTTAACCTATCGACTTCTTATACTATCACATCAGATTTTTCTTTATAAAAAGTCCTTCTTCTGTGAACTACTGGTCCAGCATCAGATCAGACTGATAACTTGCGGCATATCATTTCGGCTGGAACTCCAGTTACATCATCATTGTTCCATACAAACACATGTAAATTGTTAGAGAAAAAATATAATAGTTTGCCTTTCAAATCTGATGGCAACTTAAATTCCAATTATGACACTCTTGCCTTCAACAAAAGAATAGATCTCAACTTTCTCAATAGGTATTATAGCACTAGGAGCCTCCCTTGGATCATCTATCTCATTCTGATGTGTAGAAGGCTCCAGTAGTTTCTATTCTTTGTTAACTTTGGTTGCCTCCAATGTCTTGGAAGTAAAGGCAGTAAGATAACATTCTCTGGGCACCTTCTGCTGCTTTGGACCACACCCACGTGTCCCCTTATAGCGTACTTTAGACATTGATGGACTGTTGATACAACATCATGCATCCTAGAGAGCAAAGACCTTCCAAATATGGTGTTATACGATGTGGGACAATAAACTACCAAAAATAACACATTTCCCATCTTTTTAAAAGGCCATTTGCCCAATAATATTTCCTCTTCAAACTCACCAATAACCTCAACCGAACTGCCAATAAACCTTATAATAGTTCTGTTTGATCGATGAATGACCGAGGGATTCGTCATTTGTTTGTAAGCAATTAAAAATAACACGGTTTTCAAACTACCAGTGTCAATAAGGATCCTCCGGACGTCATTACCCCTAATTGATGCTCATATTAACACAACATCTTCACTTGGACCAGTAATATCTCTTAAATCATCCTCATCAAATACTATGAAAGGAGTATGGGTCTGGTACATGTGTGTAGATATTTTTTTTCTTCAAATTGGTTAGTCAAACTATTAACATGCTTTTTTCTTAAACAACTCGAAGTTGTTGTTACAGTGTCTCCCCCAAATATGGTCAAAGATTCAAAAAACTGCACCAAATTGGAAATGTTAGCAGACTTATCCACTATTACCCCCACTTGATTCCGGTCTGGATCATGACCAAGATATTCATTATCAATGTCAAATCTTTCAACAATCATCATAGTGTATTCTTGTGTCGAAGTCCCTCGAACAGTTGAAGAAGGTGTTCGAGGCGCACTGGTACTTGGTCTTTGCCCCCTTGCTTTTTAACGAAGGCACCAAATTTTCCCCTTTCGATGAGATTCTTACTTTATGTTTTAGCACTATACAATCATTTTTGTCATGACCCACATCATTATGGTACTTACATTAGAGAGTACTTCGGGTTTCCTTAGAAGACTGTAATGGGTTTGGGGATCTAAAATGAAATTTATTTTTGTCTTATCATAAGTTGTTACTACACACTATCCTAGATCAGCAAAACATTAAGGTTGAACCCAAGGGCCCCTTTTAATTCTGCCTTGTTGGTTTTGGTTGGACTAATTTTGCTTGGGTTGGTGAGAGGCATGTATAAACTCTTTTGGTTTATAACCGGACTGGGTTGTTGGCTGTGGAGTTGCTCGGGAAACAACCAATTTGTTCTGACGAGAGACCTTAGTCTTATTAGTTTCTTCAACTGTGATTTGTTTTCCAACTTGGTTTGATAGTCCCCCAAAATTCATTATTTTTTCCTAGTCACCAAATCGGCTAAGTCACCCGGATTTAGGCCTCGTCTCAAAGAGGCAATGGCCACTTGTTCAAAGAAGTCATCCAGCCCATTATTTGTATTCACAAACCCACTTACGTATTCTTTTAAAGACTCATTCGGTTAATGGGAACAATCAATGACGGTGTCCCCATTCCTTTTAAGCTCTTAACTTCTTACGAATTGCTCCATAGATCCCTGTGGGATGTTATTGTACCACTTGAGGGTGCTTCCTTTAAAGGTTTTTGAAAAAGCCCGACAGAGCAATTTGTCATCATCAAAGTTCATCATAAAAATTTTAAACTGCTCAAGATGGTTGTCCGGGTCTTTACTCCCATTCTATTTTTCCATCTTAGAGCTATCAAACCTTTTGGGAAGATGTCCGGACATAATTTTTGAAGATAAAGGCGATTACCTCTAATTATGGCTACGACTAAACACTGAATCTTTATTAGGGGTGGCAAAAATACCTAGTTCAGATTGACATGCAAATGGGTCAATCAACATATGGTCAATGTGTTGATCAGCCAAACCCTTTACTTTCATTTGATACTTCTTAATTTGGTCTCTACTATCCATTTTTCTCAAATATGTTTTAGTCAATCTCAACTTCTTCTTCGCCCGACCTTCACTACTGATAGATGAAAGTGATTCTTCAAGGTTCAGATCATCAGGAGAACAATCTGAGGACTCTGATGTCGTACTTACATGATGTTTAGAACGATGTATTTTCTTAGAGCTAACTCGAGTCTCTATAGACTGCTCATTTTAAGCAGGCTCATAGGTATGAAGCAGTCCAGACGCTTCAGACTTTTACTTTATTCCATTCTCAGCCTGTTTATGAGCCCTCAAAGCCTCAATTTCAGACCTTATCTGCTCACGCACCTGTTGCATGAACTATTTTTCATCTGTGTTGTGGTTGACATGAGACACAGTAGTGTGCTCAGTAAGTTCTTTTGCCCCTTCCACTTCCGGAGGAGGAGGAATTTCATGTGCATTGGGATCCATCTGCTTTGATGACATCCGAACTTCGGCTTCTTTCGTTGGCTTTGAATATGGAATTCAGGCACCGTCACCTCCCACTGTAGTCGCCAATATGGTGTGGGTTGTTTCTGATCAAAGGGTATATTAGGAAAAAGTTTTATCTATTTTAGGAATTTAATATTGGAGTGAAGTGTAGAGAGATGAAAAAGGTGTGTACTAGCAGTAAAGTTTTTCTTACCTCATTAAATGAAGGTGGTTGGGTATTTATACTTGTTTTGTGACCCATGAGACTTATGGGTTGGACTATGGACTCAGGTCAGGTCTAAGGACCCATAAGCCGAAGACAGGGAATGATCAGCAACCTGTTGAGTCACAATCCACTTAGTCTTACTGTTTAGTTTGGCATGATATTGAATATGTCTGAACTACCTTTTCAGACAATACAGTAAATCAGTATCAAAGGAATTTGACCTTATCATGATGAACTACCTTCATCGACTAAAACGCGGGTTACTATAACACCCCCGATATCCATATGAATGGTTATCACATCTTTATGGGGCAAACTAACGCCTCTGAGAACGTCGTCATTAAAGGTAAGATCGGCCACTGGATCTTTGTAACTGCAGTAAGAATTATCATCAATTTTGTATACATCGAACTCGGTTTTTGTCCGCTTGTTAGAGGTGGTTCCTTGGGACACTGCATAATTTCCACCTGCTATGATATAAAGGGATGGGGTGGTACCATGAGTGATTATAAAGTTATCAGCGACCTCAGATTCTTGCTATTAACATTGCTGCATTGCAACGCCTCTCCTTTTTCTGACACTCCCCAATGTCCTAGGCTTTTCGCCAATGGGCGAACGAGCCTCTTCTCGGAGATCCTGGTGCGAGCGTTTGATGAACTGCACTAGCTCTCCGTTTTCAGTTAGTCTCTGGATATCCTCCTGAAGTTACCAACACTCGTCCCTTGAATGTCCATGGTCGTTATTGAAGAGTTTTAAGAATTCTCAAGGGTGATTTTGTGATACGAAGATCTTTTAGTGTCAAACAAGCCGTAATCCTTTGTTTAGGAGTCTTTTTACATAGAGAAAATGAGAATTAGGTTAAGTAGAGAGAGAAAGTAATATTCTATTCATCCCGGGATCTGTGAAGCGTGTGTGGTCCTTTTATAGTACAATTGCGGGTCTCACACGCTTTAATTCCCATTTATTACACTTTTGGTCCATATATCTTTTCATCTTCTCATAATGGCTACATCTTTAGTAGTCTATACAATTTTCCCCTAATACAATTCATTCTTTACAATTCTCTCCTATTATATTTCTTCTTTACAATTCTCTCATATTATATTTCTTCTTTACAATTTCACCATGTCTTTTATTCTCCCTCATCAGTAGCCCCTCAGTCCTAGTAAAAATAGTTTTACTAGGATTGTAAAAAAGTCTCCACTGCTCCCTCGAACATCTTTTCCTCGGAGAACTCTTCTTCAAGTGCAAGATTTCCTCCTTGACAATGCTTTTGACCAATACTTCAAATGCTACTTATCTCTTCGAAAAAACATCTCCTCGAAAAAGTGTCTTCTTAACAAGTACATCCCTTAGACTATCAAGTTTTTTTTTATCTTATATTAACCAGTAGCCCCCCAATCCTTGCAATGTCTTAATCAAGACTGGCTCAGGCTTTGGTGATATTGTCCGTCGGAATTCACTGTGCCAGCATATTATAACCACTATAATACTATGATAAGACATTGCAAGGGTTGACTGAGAAAAGGTATGATGCCAGCAGTCATACTTTCTTGTCAGAGTATATTTGGAGGGATCGTTTCGCATTCTTGAGTCTGGAGCATGCCTCTGCAGCTTCTCCCGCGCTTTTTTGTCAATAATTCTTCACCTAGGGTCCCCATAATGCCCCTAGGAAAACAATAGAAAATGTCCCCGGGCCTGACTTTCCCCAAAAGCCCATTGCCTTCTATAAATACTGACCTCTTTCAATAATAGCTCAAACTTTCCACCCAGAATTTCTAGAGAGAGAAAGCTGGCTTACAAACCTCGTCGGATTCCAGAGTGGCTCCTTATTAGCAAAAAGTTTGAAGAGAGAGTCGTTGCTGGTGAATACACTGAGCCTCAGCCTCCACCTACTGTGACTACCTTCTACGATTTGTGGCCCCCACCTGCAAATTCGACGGCCATCATTCCTCTCGAAATATCTCAACACCCCGAATACGACCTAGGCAGCTTTTGGAAACTCGTGTCCCCGGATCTTCGTCCTCCTAATATTGTTGTCAGTGAGAGTGAGTCTGAGGAAGGTGATTCCCCATATAGATCTCAGTAATAAGTAAAAGTTGTAGTTTTTGTGTATAAGACCCAATAAGGCAATTTTTGTTTCCCATCTTACTGTATGCGAGGAGATGTATCCCTCGGATTTTTGTGTATGCCTCAAATGGGAATGTTTAATCATGCAACTAATTATTTATCGTTTTATCCCAAGTGTTGGCCAACTCGTGTCATAATATCGATTCAATAGCTAATTCGAAGGCTAAACAATTCGGGGCACAAATTATTATGACCCAAATAATAGTTTAAGACAAAGAAAAATTCGAGGCACAAATGATAATGACCCAAATAATAGTGTAAGGCAAAGAAAAATTCGAGGCACAAATTATTGTGACCCAAATTATAGTGTAAGGCAAAGAAAAATTCGAGGCACAAAAGATTGTGACCCAAATAATAGTGTAAGGCAAAGAAAAATTCAAGGCACAAATTATTGTGACCCAAATAATAGTGTAAGGCAAAGAAAAATTCGAGGCACAAAAGATTGTGACCCAAATAATAGTGTAAGGCAAAGAAAAATTTGAGGCACAAATTATTGTGACCCAAATAATAGTGTAAGGCAAAGAAAAATTCGAGGCACAAAAGACTGTGACCCAAATAATAGTGTAAGGCAAAGAAAAATTCGAGGCACAAAAGATTGTGACCTAAATAATAGTGTAAGGCAAAGAAAAATTCGAGGCACAAATTATTGTGACAAAAATAATAGTGTAAGGCAAAGAAAAATTCGAGGCACAAAAGATTGTGACCCAAATAATAGTGTAAGACAAAGAAAAATTCGAGGCACAAATTATTGTGACCCAAATAATAGTGTAAGGCAAAAGTACGTTCTATTAAGGAGCTCATTGGGACACCTCGTTAAAACCTTCATGTGCCTATCAGGCTAGGAAAGAGTATGCCCTCACTATGTTTTCGAACTTTGAGATACAAAAAAGGACAACTATTACACTCGAACTAGTTCCTCATTCAAGATACAATTTTAACTGTTCAATTGGTCGTCGAATCCTTTCTCAGATGCCTGATTTTCCTCCACCAGGATTCTCTTCTCAACCTGATCCAACAAGGCTCCGAAAGTCATAGCCTGACTCTCCGCCACTGTGTCCTTTAATAGTCCGGGGAGTAGGCCCATCCTGAAATCTGCAAGTGCCACTGAGTCTTTACAATACTCCATATCAGTTTTTGCTTTGACGAATCGATTGGTATAATTCTTCAAGCTTTCCCCAACCTTTTGTCTGCAATAGATTATCGTATCTCTGTTAGCTCTGAACTTTTTGCTCCCCACAAAGTGTTGTCTGATGATATTCCAAAACATGTCGAAATTCTTTATCGAGCCATGTGGAAGCCGGTTATACCATTTGGAAGCTACCCCTTTGAAGGTCTGAGAAAACGCTCTACACAACAATTTATCATCGGCATCGAAGTTAATCATGAAGTTTTTGAATTGCTTGATGTGGTTATCAGGGTCTTGTGTCCCATCGAACTTTTCTAACTTCGAGATATCGAAATGCTTTGGGAGGTTGCCCTCCAATATTTCCGGGGCCAAAAGAGAAGCCCTTCAATTATGACCCGTCCGATAAACATTGGATCTCAAGTTTTCATGGCTCGGAAAATACAATCCCTCCTTGGATGGTAGGGTATATTGATCCTTCCACTCTGAATTTTGTGGGCCAACGTTTTGGTTTCCAGAGGGAAACTTTGTCTGGTCATAGCCCCGCTCATTGGCTTGATCATGATAACTCTTCTCCCTCGGAAATTTCCTCTCTGAACTTCTTCCCCTCCGACGATCTATGTGTCCTCGACCATGTCTTTTCTTTCTGTAATTTTTCCCAGGAGACGATTCCGACGAGCTGTATCGAGAATAATCGCTCGAGTCAGACGAATCCAAACGTCGTTTTTCTTTCCTCCTCGACGATCGTCGTTCGTATCCCCTATATCTGCCATCCTTGGATTTAGGATGAAAATTGGTTTCGCGCTCTTCTTTGCCACTCTTTAGCTCCCTTCTTATCTCGGAGCGAAGATTTTCCTGAACAGTTTCCTTTTCTGCCTTCAATCTTTCGATCTCCAGCAGCAGTTTATTCCTTCGAGCCAACAGATCTGAGTCATCAAAAGTGTCTCCGACTCGCTGGCCCCCACGTGCCTCGTATTCCATATCGTTCCGATAATCGTCGCCCACCAGATTCTCCTCGCAATTGTTAACAAAATCGTCCCCTTGCTCTTCCATAATTTCCCTCGGAATAGGAACTATTTCCAGGAAGCGATTGTCGTCTGAACAATCTGCGTTTCCTACAGACGGCACCACTGAAGAGTTTTAAGAATGCTCAGGGGTGATTTTGTGATACAAAGATATTTTAGTGTCAAACAAGCTGTAATCCTTTGTTTATGAGTCTTTTTAGAGAGAGAAAATGAGAATTAGGTGAAGTAGAGAGAGAAAGTAATATTCTATTCATCCCGGGATCTGTGAAGCGTGTGTGGTCCTTTTATAGTACAATTGCGGGTCCCACACGCTTTAATTCCCATTTATTACACTTTTGGTCCCTATATCTTTTTATCTTCTCATAATGGTTACTTTTTTAGTAGTCTATACAATTTTCCCCTAATACAATTCCTTCTTTACAATTCTCTCCTATTATATTTCTTCTTTACAATTCTCTCCTATTATATTTCTTCTTTACAATTCTCTCCTATTATATTTCTTCTTTACAATTTCACCGTGTCTTTTATTCTCCCTCATCAGTTATGATAAGTGGAAAAATATCGGTTAGAACGCTTGAACCCGGAAGCGCTCATTACACTGTGCGTTTGGTATTTAGTTATCCCTATCGTTCGATCATATATTATGAAAATGACTTTGGTTAAGGGAGTGAAACGCCTAGTAGGATTTTCGAAGTACTGGGGACGTCGGTTGGTTTCTCTCCGGGGCTGATCTTCAACCCTCTTCCGTTCTGATCCATTTTCCTTGAAATCCGATCCATGCTTGTCCGGTTAGCCACCCCTTCGGGCATCATCAACTCTGATGAAGGTATCTGCTTGGGGGAGTAATTCTCCCATGTTTTTCATTGGTAATTTGATGAGATCCACGTATAGATCCCCCTTTCGGTCAAGCCCCGCTTAAGCGATGGCACGACTATGTTTTCCGCTAAATCTGGCAAGGCATTCATAGCACGAACGCATCGTCTAACATAAATTTTAAGGGACTCACCTCTTCGCTGATAAAGATCCATGATCGAATCCCGCTCACGCTTAAGATATTTGTATCCAACGAACTTCTCTTTGAATGCTTTCTAGAGATCAAGAAAATCATGGATGGACCCTTTCGGTAAGCTGCTGAACCAATCCATTGCGTTGCCGAACTCAATCTAAACAAATCCAAACGAATCAAAACAAAAACTGTCGATTTAAGGAAACGCCAGACATAATCCAAATGTCAAACAAAATCTAACACCAAAGGAACCAAAGCGGCAAACACCAGTCTAAAAAATGTAAGACATAATCCAAATGTGAAACAAAATCTAACGAATCAAAACGACAAACAGCGATCTAAACAAACGTAAGACATAATCAAAACGTACAAAATCTAACCATCAAATGAACCCAAACACAGTCTATACAAAATCTACAAAAAATCCAAATCCAAATCCAAACCCAATTTCCAATTTCTAATTTCCAATTTCCAATCAAAATCAAAATTAAATTGAATTCACGGTTTTACCAACAAAATTGTTGCACTGTTCCAGTAGTGATTCTCCGCTCACAACCCAGGATGGACCATCTAGTGATTCTCCGCTCACAACCCAGGATGAACCAACAAAATTGTTGCAATGTTCCAGTAATGATTCTCCACTTACAACCCAGGATCAGTTCCACAATCATTTAGTACATAAATTACCCATATATTGAAAAACAACTATCAAATGGATGGACCATCTAGGTCGCAAGGCTGATCGATGTAGTACAGTTGTTGACATATTCTACGCTGGAAAATGTCCAGTTATGGTTCCTATTCTGCCTCAACTTGCAAGAGCTTTAGGTGGTATTTTGGTTATTCATGATGATTTTTGGGAAGCATTTGGTGTAACTTTGCAAAGGGCATCAGCAAGAATAACATATTCTCATGGCTTATTAGAGGTACGATGTTATGATAATATTGATGTAAAAAAAGATCAAACAAATAAATACGACTAAGTTTTTCTTAATTCTAAAGAGTAGAAATTACAAAGAGTATAAGCTCTTATTTATAAATAAAACATATGAGCTAATGAGTTTCGGCCTAATATCTCTAACACCCGCTATCAAACTCACATTGCAAGAGATGCATTGAGAGTTTTCACAAAGAAGACCAAATTGAGATACCAACAAAGCATTTGTGAAGAGATCCACAAGTTGTGTTTCTTTGCGAAGAACTTCGCAAGTTGCTTTCAATTTTTACAACTTATTCATATGTATTCTCCGCTCACAACTAATCCTACAAGGATCATCGTAATGGAATCAAGAAACCTAAGAGGAACCAGAAAACTTCAACAATATGAATGGACATAAAGTTCTTGAGATACCAGAGTTACGCAAGGAAACACAACAATGAGGCACTAGATAAATCTTGTGTTGATGAGTAGAAATTTGATATTTTTCTCATCTTTTTTATAAATCTTCTTCAGGTACTCTTTTGCATGCATCTTCTTCAAGTATTGTTATTCTCATTTCTTCTACCTGGTCATCTTCTTCAACCAAATTCAAATCATCAAATTGCAAAGGTTTTCCAAAGTCAAAATATTAATCCAAAATCGAACTTGAAAATAAAAAAGCAAAATAAAATATAAATAAAAAATCGAACCCAAATTCAAACACCAAACTCCAAACCCATAGCTGAAAGAAAAGGTAAAAATAAAATGTCAAAACCAAAAGTGAAATGTCAAAACCCAAAACCAAACTCTAAACTTTGAACTCAATCTAAACATCGAACTCAATCTAAACAAACCCAAACGAATCAAAACGACAACTGTCAATTTAAGAAAACGCCAGATATAATGCAAAGGTCAAATAAAATCTAACAGCAAACGAATCAAAACGACAAACACCAATCTAAACAAATGTAAGACATAATCCAAATGTCAAACAAAATCTAACGAATCAAAACGACAAACAACAATCTAAACAAACGTAAGACATAATCCAAACGTTAAACAAAATCTAACCATCAAATGAATCCAAACACAGTCTATACAGAATCTACACAAAATATATACCGAATCAAAATCCAAATCCAAATCCAATTTCCAATTTCCAATTTCCAATTTCCAATTTCCAATTTCCAATTTCCAATTTCCAATTTCCAATTTCCAATTTCCAATTTCTAATTTCCAATTTCTAATTCCAATTTCTAATTTCCAATTTCCAATTTCCAATCAAAATTAAATTGAATTCACGGTTTTACCAACAAGATTGTTGCACTGTTCCAGTAGCGATTCTCCCGAACCATAGCACCGAATCTTAATCTAACCAGTGAGATTGAAGGGTTAGATGTCTCAAACCCAATTTCCAAAATTTAGAAAAAAATCAACTCTGTTTGCTTCTCGATCAGGTATGTTGATTGTAGCTGCACACACCAAATCCGAAAACCAAAATTCTTCACTCTTTTTTCTTCTTCCGGTGGACAGCAAGAACAACCGCACGTCGCCACAGCGTAAGACACAAAAAATTAAACTCAAGATGTAAACCTACGCTCTCATACCATGTAGAAAAAGATAAAACAAAAAAAAAGTACCGCGGTTTTATTATTTAAAAAACGTACATTTTACAAAATAATATTAACCTTTTATTTATAGATAAAACCACAGCGTAAGACACAAAAAATTAAACTCAAGAGGTAAACCTACGCTCTCATGCCATGTAGAAAAAGATAAAACAAAAAAAAAGTACCGCAGTTGTATTATTTAAAAAATGTACATTTTACAAAATAATATTAACCTTTTATTTATAGATAAAACCCTATATTTATAGATAAAAACATATGATCTAATGAATTCCTGCATTATAGAATCTATAACGAGTGGTAAAAAACACATTTGGCTAATGAATTCATGCATAATATCTATAACGAGCGGTAAAAAGCACATTTGGCCAGTAATGAAACCTTTACAAATGACTTGGACAATTCTTTGTCCAAGTCCTAAGCATCGAACAAACACTAAGCTTATCAATTCTTTTCAAGCCATCTCTTTCTTGAATTCTCTCTAAAGTCGGATCTGTGCAAGATATGGTCAAGATTTGTATAGACCGTAGGAGATAGTTCAATGAGAGTATTAAAATTGATTCCTAAATTTAACTCAAAAGTTGAAAGTCTTATTATTCCAATCTGGATAAGGATGGAGAACTTATCAGAACACTTACACAATGAAGGTTTCATATACTCCTTAGCATCTTCTGTGGGTTCTTCGATAAAAATATAGATACCATCAAATAATCATGTGTTGTACAATGTGTGTTACACTTGGATAGATCTTGTTATCTCCAAGGAATTACAACACCAATTCTGGGCGGGCTTGGCAACAATGAAAGAGCTTGGATACACATCAGTTACAAAGACGTTCCTAAATAGTGTAGTCATTGCTCTCATGTTGGACATGGAAATAGTGCCTGCAAGAAAATTAGAAAATAAATTGATATTAATATCAACATTGAAGATCAGATTACAGCAAAGGTTACCACATCAAAGCAAGTGATCATTCTATCAGTCAAACAGATAGAACTTGCAAATACACAATATCAGCCCAAAAGGTTAGAATCTATTTAATCTTTGTGATCAAGATGTTGGAATTTCTCCATTAAGTTGGACCGTCACATGTCGTATCGATGTATCGAACTATCGTTAATATTAGTCCAATAAAAGTAATCATAAAGAAAAGAACGGACTAGTAGATAAAATATGTATCATGGAGGTAATTGTATAGATACCAGGTTTAATTCTGAATACTGTGAAGGATGGATTCGGAAATAAACAACTTAAGCAAAACGTAAAGTTTTGGGGTTATTTTGTAAAACAAAATAATACCGGGTTATGGTCCATAAGAGTGGCAATTTAATAAGAACTGGTCTTCATTAAGTAAATGTCTGGAAGTTACAGACAATTAAGAGAGAAGAACCGTTACTGGTCTTCATTAAGTAACTGTCTGGAAGTTACAGACAATTAAGAGAGAAGAACCGTTACTGGTCTTCGTTAAGTAAATGTCTGGAAGTTACAGACAATTACTTAATGAAGAACCGTTTTCTCACTTCAGTTCTATATAAGAATGAGTTTCTCATTCTTGAAAAAAACGAAAGAAAATACATAGAGAAAATCCTTTAAGAAAAACAAATTGATTCTTCATTCGAATCAATTACAAAAGTGTTGCCATCTCTTAGAAGAATCAATAACCTAGCAAAGGATCGCCGATCATGTGCTCTAAGTCAGGAATCTGAAGATCAAAGAATGTATACATCCTGTAAGTATTTATTCCGTATTATTATAGGATGATTTAACTTCATGGTTCAATAAGTTAGATTAGAAATCCGTAAAGTATTTCTATCAAGTGGTATCAGAGCCACCATGAAATTAAATTCTTAGTTTTTCAGATTATAAAATTAGATCATATATATTAGATCTATATATTAGATATGATGTCGGTTATTGGAAATTACACAAACAATTAAACGATTACGGTGGTATAATTATATATGCAGTAAAATCAGAAATTATTAATTTAGTAACTGTCCTTTCGCCTAAAGAATAGGCGAAATATACGTGACCACCGATAAATGTGTAATTAAGTTTGCTTATATATTATATAAAGTTATAAGTGAATTATTACGAGAATTATATTATATCATTGAAGTTTATTATATATATATATAAATATATAGTATAGTATATATATGAATAAGTTTTATATATATAAATAAATACTATATTATAATATATATTAAGAATTATATTATAATATAATTAAAGATATATTACAATATAATTAAAGATATATTATAATATATTAAATTTACGGTGTAAATTTAATTTAATTAAAGATATATTATAATTAAAGTATATTACAATATAATTAAAGATATATTATAATATATTAAATTTAAGGTGTAAATTTAATTTAATTAAAGATATATTATAATTAAAGATATATTACAATATAATTAAAGATATATTATAATATATTAAATTTAAGGTATAAATTTAATTTGATTAAATTATACATAGACTACGAAATAGTTTGGACATTAAGTAAGGTAGTCGTATAGTATTTTTCGAAATAATTAGCATGTTTTAAGTTGTCCGAACTTCGGTAAATAATTAATGAGTCAATATATCGCCAAAGTGATCCCTATTGCTGAATTAATTATTTTAGAGTTTTGACAAGTCTATGATTGACAAGTATGTAAATTTTAATCGGCCCAAAGGAAGGTTAATGTTTGACATAGTTAATCTTAGACACGAGATAGTTATTTGTGAATTGATCATTAAAAAAATTGAACTAGGAAAAAATCGGCCCAAAGGAAGATTTTTTTTTCTTGTCAATTAGAAGGATCAACATTAATTATGCTCAAACTCATACATATACAAATTAATATGCTTGCCCAAAGGTATCTTATTGATGTTGTAAGAGTATGTTTTATTATGCTATGTTTATTTGTTAAATACTATGGAGGTTATATGTTAAGTGATGTTTTTGGCTATTTATTGTTTGTTGTTTGTTATGTTAGCAAATTCGTATTTCTATAACCCGGAAGGCAAAAAGGCACCCATACTTAATGGGAGCAATTTTGAGCTGTGGAAAGAAGATATGTTGCTGCACTTGATGTGCCATGATTACGACTTAGCATTAAGGGTCGATGAACCTAAACCTCTGACTGATGACAGTTCTCCTACGGAGAAGAAAGAGTCAGAGGCGTGGGAAAATTCGAACAGGATAAGTCTAGGGATCATGAAGCAAGCAATTCCATTAGCATTCCGTGGTGCAGTTTCACCTGAGATCACTAATGCGAAAATATTTCTCGAAGAGGTAGAGAAATGTTTTGCCAAGAACGATAAAGTAGAGATTAAGACGCTGCTTATTAAGCTAGCCTCTATGAAATATCGTGGCAAATGGACTGTTCGTGAGCACATCTTGGAAATGTCAAGCATCGCTTCCAAACTGAAAGCACTTAAGATTGACCTTCCCGAAGATGTTGTGGTAAGCTTTGCTTTTCACTCTTTCCCTCCTCAGTATAAGAACTTCGAAACTTCTTATAACTGTCAGCGCGAGAAATGGACTCTCAACGAGCTCTTCTCTCAGGCAGCGCAAGAGGAGGAAAAGATGAAGCAAGAACATCCAGAAGTACAAATGGTGAAAGCTCAGGCGGATAAGGGAATTAAGAGAAAGTATGAAGGTTCAGATGCACATGCATCCGGTTTGGGACAAAAGAAGCATAAGGGTACGTCTAGTAAAGGGCGTTGCTTCCATTGTAAGAAACCGGGGCACTTTAAGAAAGAATGTGAAAAATGGAGGGCTATGATGAAAGCCAAAGGTATTTTCACTTCTATGGTCTGTTCTCAGATCAATTTAGTTTCAGTGCCAAGAAATACTTGGTGGGTTGATACAGCAGCAACAACTCATGTTTGTATTTCTTTGGAGGGTATGATAAGAAACCGAAGCCTGAGTGATGGTGAAACATCCATCTATACAGCTGATGGCAGTTCGTGTTTAGTTCATTCTATCTGTGATTTTCGTTTGTTGCTTACCAGTGGACATTTTTTGTATTTAAAAGACGTATTGTATGTACCTTCTTTTCGAAGGAACCTAATTTCTTTTCCGTTGTTGGACAAATTAAGTTATTCTTGTCTATTTGGAAATGAAAGTTTATGTCTTTATTTACATGGTAATGTTGTTGGTTCTGGAAAGTTAATAGCAAATGATAACTTTTATTTATTGGTAACTATAAAGGATCACAAAGAGATAATGAATGTAGATGTACCTGGGAAAACTAAATTGTAAAATAGAAAAATCAGCAAAACTTTGGCACAAGCGATTAGGTCACATTTCTAGAAATAGAATTGAAAAGCTTGTTTCAGAAGGTTTATTAAGTGAACTGGATTTTTCGGACTTCAACGTTTGCGTTGAATGTATAAAAGGAAAACAGACCAAAGTGAAACGATTAGATGCATATAGAGCGAAAGGGGTCTTGGATTTGATACATACAGACATTTGCGGTCCGTTCCCTACAGCATCATGGAACGGCCAACGATATTTTGTATCTTTCATTGACGACTTTTCACGATATGGGTATCTATATCTCATTCACGAAAAATCAGAGGCCATTGACAAGTTCAAAGTCTTTAAGACTGAAGTTGAAAAACAACTTGGTAAAGACATTAAGTGCGTCAGATCGGACCGTGGTGGTGAATACTACGGGAGATATGATGGTTCAGGTGAACAACGTCATGGACCGTTTGCAAAGTTCCTAGAAGAGTGTGGTATAGTCCCTCAGTATACGATGCCGGGTTCGCCCAACATGAATGGAGTATCTGAGAGACGAAACCGTATATTAAAGGATATGGTAAGAAGTATGATTAGTCATTCAACATTACCTATATCACTCTGGGGAGAAGCAATAAAATGTGCGACCTACCTACTTAATAGAGTTCCGACGAAAGCAACTACTAAGACACCGTATGAACTTTGGACTGGGCGTAAACCTAGCTTAAAAACATTTACATGTTTGGGGATGTCCAGCTGAAGCGAAGCCTTATAGGCCGAATGAAAAGAAATTGGACTCCAAAACGGTTAGTAGTTATTTCATCGGATATCCCGAGCACAGTAGGGGTTTTAAGTTTTATGATCCTTCCACAAAGAATATATTTGAGACGGGTATAGCGAAATTCTTTGAGGATATAGAGTTTGGGGGGAAGAATTTAGTAACGAACATTCATTTTAAGGTAGAATCAATAGAGATTCATGAAGGTTCTAACAATGATACTATAGTGTCAGATGATGATATGGTAATTAGAAGGCCAATCATCACTTCAGATTCGTTAGAACATATAGATAAGATAATGTCAATCTCCCTCCTATGGATGTTGTTCCAATGGAGCAAAATGAAGTTGTTCAAGAAGAACAAACTCTATCTCCTCAAGAAGTTCAAGTGCAAAATGAAGAAATTATGCCTTTGCGTAGATCTACTAGAGAAAGAAAGAGTGCTATATCTTCAGACTATATAGTGTATCTTCAAGAACATGAAGAATTTTATGGTTCAACAGAAAACGATCCTTTAAGTGTTCGTGAAGCCATGAAAAGTTCTGATTCTCACTTCTGGATTAAAGCAATGAACGAAGAGTTTAAATCAATGCAAGATAACGCGGTATGGGAGCTTGTTCCATTACCTGAAGGAAAGAACCCGATTGGTTGTAAATGGATTTTTAAAACCAAACGGGATTCTAAGGGTAATGTGGAGAGGCATAAAGCGCGACTTGTAGCTAAGGGTTTTACTCAACGTGAAGGGATTGACTTTAAAGAAACCTTCTCTCCAGTTTCTTCGAAGGATTCTTTTCGGACAATCATGACATTAGTTGCACACTTCGACCTTGAGCTCCATCAAATGGATGTAAAGACCGCCTTTCTTAATGGAGACATTGAGGAAACGATCTATATGTTACAACCTGAAAACTTTGTCTCTGGTGATCCAAAGTCGACGGTATGTAAACTGAAGAAATCTATTTATGTTCTCAAGCAAGCGTCTCGACAGTGGTATCACAAATTCCTTGAAGTTATTGTCTCATTTGGTTTCGAGATAAATTCGGTAGAGGATTGTGTGTATCAAAAATTCAGTGGGAGTAAATTCATATTTCTAGTGCTGTATGTTTATGACATATTATTGGCCACTGACGATAAGGAATTGTTACATACGACCAAGAAATTTCTTTCCGACAAATTCGATATGAAAGATCTTGGTGATGCATCATTTGTGTTAGGAATTCAAATTCACAGGAATCGATCCCATGGAATTTTGAGTTTATCACAAAAGGCGTATATTGAGAGTATGTTACAACGTTACGGGATGGCTAACAGCAAAGGAAAGGAAACCCCTATATCAAAAGGTGAAAAGTTTAGCCTTAAGCAATGCCCAAAGACAAAACTTGAGATTGAGGAAATGCAAAAGGTTTCATATGCTTCGGCTGTTGGAAGTCTGATGTATGCTTAAGTTTGTACACGACCAGACATTGCTTTTGTGGTGGGTGTGTTAGGGAGATACGTAAGTAATCCGGGGATGGAACACTGGAAAGCAGTCAAAAGAGTTCTCCGGTATTTGCGACAAACAAAACATCACATGTTAACATATAAGAAGTCGGATAAACTGGAGGTCATAGGGTATTCCGACTCGGATTTCGCCGGATGTGAGGATTCTCGTCGTTCAACCTCAGGCATTATGTTCCTTTTAGCGGGAGGTACAATATCATGGAAAAGTGTTAAACAAACACTCATTGCATCTTCCACTATGGCTGTGGAATTTGTTGCTTGTTTCGAGGCATCCAATCAGGCACTTTGGCTGCGAAATTTTGTCACGGGACTGCGAATCGTAGAAGGGATAGAAAAACCCCTTAGATTATATTGTGACAATAACTCGGCAGTTCAGTATTCAAACAGTAACAGGAGCTCGATTAAGTCCAAACATGTAGATATCAAGTTCCTGTCTGTTAAAGAGAGAGTACAGAGTGGTCAAATTAGTGTGGAGCACATAGGGACAAACTCAATGTTAGCAGATCCTCTTACGAAGGCATTAGTACCTAAAGTTTTTATTGAACACACCATTAACATGGGTGTTGTGTACTTAGAGGATTATTAGTTTCAGTGGGAGTTTGTATTAAGCTATTAAATTTGTTTGTATTATGATATTCGCGAACTTAAGGTCATTAATGCAAACATATTTATATACAAGTTTTCAGTGTGCTCTTGTATTTGATTATTCGTACTCTGCTGTAAGTAGACCTCTAATTAAGTGGGACTAGTTAAGAATAGATATGTAAGATTACATTTCATACTATTCTTATGCTATGCACCATGATAGATCCATGTAGTTGATTGTTGCGATATCGTGATTACTGATGCATCTATTTGCGGCTTGAAATGCATTGATGATGACTTTAGTCCTATGTCGTTAATAGTCATTTACGAGATTGTTAAGGTTATCTATGTGACGATAGAAATTTAAAACGTTCATTAAGTGGATGCATCCTATAGTAGCATATGATTATCCAAGTGGGAGATTGTTGGAATTTCTCCATTAAGTTGGACCGTTACATGTCGTATCGATGTATCGAACTATCGTTAATATTAGTCCAATAAAAGTAATCATAAAGAAAAGAACGGACTAGTAGATAAAATATGTATCATGGAGGTAATTGTATAGATACCAGGTTTAATTCCGAATACTGTGAAGGATTGGATTCAGAAATAAACAACTTAAGCAAAACGTAAAGTTTTGGGGTTATTTTGTAAAACAAAATAATACCGGGTTATGGTCCCTAAGAGTGGCAATTTAATAAGGACTGGTCTTCATTAAGTAACTATCTGGAAGTTACAGACAATTAAGAGAGAAGAACCGTTACTGGTCTTCATTAAGTAACTGTCTGGAAGTTACAGACAATTAAGAGAGAAGAACCGTTACTGGTCTTCGTTAAGTAAATGTCTGGAAGTTACAGACAATTACTTAATGAAGAACCGTTTTCTCACTTCAGTTCTATATAAGAATGAGTTTCTCATTCTTGAAAAAAACGAAAAAAAATACAGAGAGAAAATCCTTTAAGAAAAACAAATTGATTCTTCCTTCGAATCAATTACAAAAGTGTGTTTTGGTTGCCATCTCTTAGAAGAATCAATAACCTAGCAAAGGATCGCCGATCATCTGCTCTAAGTCAGGAATCTGAAGATCAAAGAATGTCTACATCATGTAAGTATTTATTCCGCGTTATTATAGGATGATTTAACTTCATGGTTCAATAAGTTAGATTAGAAATCCGTAAAGTATTTCTATCATAAATAACTGGTAGAAGTTTGAAAATGGAACTTACCTTGTCCTCCGGCAAAGAACTGATCTCTTGTGACATTGATGAGTCTGGTTCTGTTTGGAGATTCGTGATGGTATCCTGGGTTTGACGTGGCCGCCGTGAACGGCGCTTTCCTCTCTTCATTGTAGGTATATTGAAAGTGAACTGAATAAAATAAGTAGAGTAATATTGTTAGGAGCGGACAATATCATCGTACTAGCGTGGAACTATATATGAGGATTAGCTTACAATATCAATAGTCTTCTCGATGTCACCGGTTCGTGCAGCAATTGACATGTCGCTTGAGGCAAGCCCATTGTTACAGAAATCTTTGGCTAACTCACTCTCAAAAGAAATTAGAATCGACTCAGCAGCTGATGGAAGCCATGGACACCGATCGTAAGTTAACGTTGGCGGGCTCTCTAGGTTTAAACTCGTACCCAGATCTATTAGTGGAACTATAATATCCTGCAGTTGGTCATCTAGCTGGACACAGAAACAACAATACTTTAGTCACTGTTAGGTGATAATCGTGAAAACTTTAGGGTTTCTAATTATTAATTTACCTCGTAAATTTCATCGTAGATAGTAGCTGTGGTCATTCTTTTAAACACTTTTGATCACTAAACAAGCGTTCAATCTGAATCTCCAAGTCTTTCTGTATGGAGAAAAAAAAAGATCAAGGATCTATCACAACTTTAAAAAAAGATTATGCACACATACACGTAAATAGAAACCTTATCACCCAGACCATGATTTTGCATGCCAACTTAGTTTTTATACATCAACAGAATCTTATGAAAAAGAAAACACTTACAGAGATTAGAACACACACTTGAAAAAAGAAACAGAAGTCTTTTTTTTATATATATATATATATATAGATGAGAATAAATAGGCGCAGATATTTAAATTCAAAAATTTTAAATTTTATCTACTAAAATTGTTTTAAATCTTATCTGCTTAAAAATTTGGATTTGTTGGTTATCTAGTTTAAAATTTAGATTTATAAAAAGATGAACATGTACGTCTAAAATGATGTGTTAGTTTAAACTAATTGATAACCTAAATTTCACTCCAACTTTCACCAAAAAAAATTCACTCCAATGATATTTTTTAAAAATAACATGTTAAACCTTACGAAGGATAAACATTATTTCTTTTGTTAATATCTTTGATTTTGTTCTACTGTATTTATTAAAGTGTTATTTAATTTTAATGTTATTTAATTTTATTATCCTATAAGATTTTAAAATTTTTGTTTAAGTATTTTTGTGTTGATAAAAATGATCAAAAATACATTTTTTAGAAATTGAAAACCAAAAAAAATATATAAAAATTGGTTAAAGATATGAGTCAAATATATCGGATTGGTTAAACATATAATATTTTAAAATACATAAGATCCGTAAAATTGAAAAAAAATAAGAAAATACAACAAAATATAATATATTTTAGTTTCATCATATCTTCTAAAATATATTTATTATATCTTTTAAATAACAACTTTCATTTTATTTAGTTTATTGGTTTCATATTTCAGTTATTAATATATTAATATATTATATTTCTAACAAGAGACGTGTATTCTACCATAACCCGCACTCCTCCAAAAAGAATCGGTTTAATTCTCTTTGCAATTTCGGATGTTTTATCTTTTCTATTTTGAATCATTTCCATTCTGATGTTCACATCCATTCTTTCCGCCCATTACGCCGAAGATGACTTTCTAAAAGATTTACCTAATAGATTACTTCCTGGGCTGTCTTCACTAACGTTGTCCATCACAACTATGATGATGGCTTTTCTTGGCTGCATGATTCTTATATCCGATATTCCCACTTTTATTTATGTTGTGCCGATGATGCCGATCATTATTGCGTATTACTTAACATCGTGGTTTGCACAATCTCCGGTTTTAATTCTATTGGACATATACCGGTCCACAATGGTCCAACCATTTTCCGAAAGCAAAGTGTCCGAATCATTTATTGAGAAAAAAAATGATGACATATAAATTATCGTTAAATTTTAAATTTTGTTTTATCTAAATCATCAATTTTGAAAAAAAGTGTTTAAAAGTTTTTTTATTCAATAGTAATCCAATAATAAAATCATACATATTGTTCGATTAAGAAATTAAGTTTATGAGAACTCTTTTACTATATATATATATATATATATATATATATATATATAATATGAACGTGTCACGTTTACTATTATAAATAATAAAAGATTGAGCTGTCCGGTTCGGTCCAAATTTATGCTAGCCATGATTTATGCCAATCCTAAAACCCATAATTACAGCCGGAAAACAAAGGAAATATATCCCAAAAAATTGTTGTGAAAGCAGATATCTCAAATAGTCCATCATCAATCCCCACGATTTTCAATGTCCGAAGAATCCTTGCTTTAAGATACATGTATATCTTGATGCTCGCCCTTAATTACATCGAATATGTTATTAAAAACGGATGGTTCATAACATGTAAAACTTAATTTATTGATTTAGCGAAAATTATTATTTTTTTTGAAAAAAAAGAGAGAAAAATAATAAGTTTATGAAAAATAAGTATAATATTTGTTGTTATTATTAGTAGTATAATATTATTAGTATTATTTATAACTTTCAAAACTCTAATTTTTTTTATAACTCCAATTTTTTAATAACGAACAAAAAGAGATTTTGGAAAACTTTTGTTTAGATTAAAATTATTTGAATTCAAGACAGCCAAATTCCGTACCTGCAAATATTCCAAATTTTCCAAACATAGGGCAATAACTATGTAAAGTGATTTGCTACCATGAAATGTTGAAGCTCCATGGGTGAGGGATCGTGACATAGATGCAGAAATGTTTGCTAAAACCTAAAGGCTGAGAGTCTGAGACAAGCTGACGAGATTTGTGCCTACTGAAATCTATTAGTAGAACTATAATATCGTGCATGTAGTCATCTAGCTAGACACAAAAACAACAATACTTTAGCCACGTTATTAGAACATCAATAAAACCCTGTTAAGTGATAATCGTGAAACTATTGAGGCTTCTAATTATTAATAATTGGTAGGCTTACCTTGTAGATTTTATCGTAGATTTTATCATCGATAGTAGTTGTGGTGATTCTTTTAAGGTATTTTGATCAATAAACACAGCTTCATCGGAAAAGAAAAAAGATTAATGATATATCACAAATTTCATGATCTATCACATATTATGCACAAATACACATGAACAGAAAACATGCTAGAAACTTTATCACTCGGATAATGATTTTGCACTACAAACTTAGATTTTCTATGAACAAAACATTTACAGATACAAAAAAAATAAAATTATATATGGGGTGAGAGAGGCTCGAACTCTCGACCTCAGGATAACTCAGTATTTTAGCTATGAGACCTACGCGCTAGCCAACTGCGCCACCACCCCATTGTTGTACAACTTATGCTAGTTCAATACTTGAAATCAGAAAACCAGTCTGCAAACATGTTTATTCCCATGTAGAAAGCTAAATAGTCTAGTTTATTTCAAAATTTTCAAATACTAAATGAATTTGGATTCGGGTGAATCGAATCAATTTGTATTTGAGTGCATAACAAAGTATTATTTATATGATTTCGGTTATTTATCATTTTCAAACTATAGCGTAAAAACTGGGATTGTATATTCATATAAACTTCAAACGGTGTTCGTTAGACAAAATAAAACTCAAAAAAATCCAGACAACCTGATCAGTTATTAAATAATCGAAATTGAAAGAACCATATATTATTTTCCTATCAGAACTGCACACAAAAATAAATGCATCGGATTACAACAACATTTACCATCTGGTTGGTTTTCTAAATTGTAAGATGCCAAAGCTACGAAGAGAATGACTACTATCACCAAAAAGTCGAACATCCATGAAATCCGGCAGAACATATACAGTGAAGAAAATAAATTATATATTTATATGGATACTAAATAATTTTTAGTCCCGTTTGGTTTGACCATTTCAATTTTGTTAGACCATCTGAATTCTATTTCCAAATTTCGTGGACCGCTTTTGCTTTCAGGTAAGAGTGTGTGTACTCGCCCGAGACTATTCCAAGTCTTTTGTTTTTGCTTTCATGTAAGAGTCTTGTATACAGATATATGAGAATAAATGGGTGCATATTTTTGAAATTTAAATTTTAAAGTTTTATCTTTTTAAAATTTGAATTTGTTGTTATCTAGTTTAAAATTTGGATTTATAAAAAAAAATTATATCTTTATTTTTTACATCTTGTTTTATTTAAACCTTTTATAATATGAACCATCTATTTAAAAGACAAATTATTCAAAAGTTTTTCTTATTCAACAACAATCCAACAATAAAATCAAATATCTTGTTCAATTAAGAAAATAAGTTTATGAAAAAATAGTATAATATTTGTTGTTATTATTATCGGTATAATATTATTAGCACTATTTTTAATTTTTAAAACTCAATATCATTCGAAGTCTTATTCATTTTTTCTAAACACATATATTTCTAATTTTTAAAGGCTAGGTTTACATAGATATTCAATGTAAGAAGTCATTTTTAGAAGAACAAAACGAGATTTTTTGTTTAAATTAAAATTTTGCAATGCGAACTTAGTTTATGAAAAAGAAAACAATACTCGGATCGAACAAAACACTTACAGAGATGGGGATAAGATAAGATCACACACTTGAAAATAGAAACAAAAGTATTAATGGACGCAAAAATCAGTGTTATATATATATAGATGAGAATAAATGGGCGCATATATTTGAAGTTCAAATTTTAAAGTCTTATTTGCTAAAAAATTGGATTTGTTGTTATCTAGTTTAAAATTTGGATTTATAAAAAGATTCTATGTCTTTAAGTTTTAGATCTTGTTTTATTTAAAACTTTTATAATCTAAACCATCTATTTAAAAGAGAAATTATTTAATGACTTTTCTTATTCGACAATAATCCAACAATAAAATCAAATATCTCGTTCAATTATGAAAATAAGTTTATGAAAAATGGGTGTAATATTTGTTGTTATTATTATTAGTATAATATTATTAGTATTATTTGTAACTTTCAAAACTCAATATCGCTCAATGTCTTATTCATTTTTTTAAACGCGTACGTTTCTAATTTTTAAAGACCAGGTTTACATAAACATTTAATGCGTTCCCCGACTGGGAAGTTATTTTTGGTGGAAGAAAACAAGAATTTTTGTTTAGATTAAAATTACTAGAATTCAAGAGAGCTAATTGTCATACCTGCAAATATTCCAAATCTTCCATACATTCGTCAATAGCTGTGTAAAGTGACCTTAAACCTAGACACGAGATAGAAGATGTAACTAACTCTCCTGCCGGGATCTTAAAAGTGAAGTTTAGCCTCTTAAATTTCGACCAAAAAACTACAAGGAATGAATTATATTCAGTAAATATCCATTTAATATTTATTTTGCCACAAAGACGAGTTTCATGAATCTTAGCCTTGAAAAAATTAACGGATCGAATAATTTTAGCCTATAGAAAATTGAGGTTAAACTTAACTAGTACAGTATGGATTGGTTGTTGTTATCGATGATAAGTCTACACAGGTTGATATCATGGTATTGTCTAAAGCTCATAGCTCCCAAATACTAACCCACAAGATAAAGTGACGTGTGGGATATATAAAGGCCCTACGAAGCTGTGGATATGGAATTAGTTATAGTCGATTTACATGAAGAAATCCTTGGTAAACATATTGTATCTCAAGAAATAGCTTTACACCCTGTCTATGGAAGATATCCAAAGACACCTAGATGATTATAACAGAATTATACTCGACTTGAATGTGGTTAGTGTGAATGTATAAGAAGACGATCAAGCAATTATCTTCATTACACCATGTTATACGACAAAGACTTCATTATGATAACCAAAGTGAATAGCGCATTGAACTCCAAAAATATTCAAATGAAAAATGTTATGAAGGGTGACTCTTAAAGGCACGAACTGGGTGTGAATGGCATGCCAAGAAAGATATGTTTAAGCAATTGGAGGAAATTAAATATTACAAAATATTGTGATTTTTTATGTCATATTGGGAAAGAAAAGAATTCTAGTTCACCTATTATTTAACGACCAATTGTTTTTATAATCTAAAAAATCAACCATGTCACTTGGAAAATATAGTTGAAACATAAAATATAAAAAAATTAAAAAAAAAAATTGGTTGCATCTTAAAACGTCAATAAATGCAATAAAATGGTTAACATTCCAAGATTTTGCTTTTAGAGGACATGATGAAAGTTGCAGCTCAAAGAAAAGGGGAATGTTTTTTTAGATGTTAAAACTTTTTAAATCATACAATAGTGAAGTAAAAAAAGTTTATTTTAGATAAAGCTCCGAAAATGGCAAATGCCTTTCACAAATATTCCAAAAAGAAATGTATACATATCTTTTCCATAGGGATGCATATTATGAGTCGTGAGGAATTTGGTAATGAAAAATCTTATTTAATTATAGATGAATCTATAGGTATTTCAAAGAGGGGTCAAATAGAAACTGTAGTTAGATTTGTTGATGGAAAATATTTCGTGAAAGAGTGATTTTTGGATTTAGTCCATGTTAAATATACGAATTTTTTAACTTTAAAAAATACAATTTGTGTTATTTTGTCTCATCGTAATATTAGTTTTCATAACACCAGAGACCAAGGGTATGATACCGTTAGTAATATGAAGGGTGAATCGAATGGGCTATAAGAATTAATTCTTAAAGATTGTCGATATGCGTATTATATTCATTGTTTGGAACATCAATTACATTTAAAACTTGTTCTTGCAACACGAGAAGGGCATCAAATTCATATTTTCTTTTAACATTTGGTTTTTATTATCAATGTTGTGACAAGTACTAATAAGCATCATGATGAGTTGCATGTAAATAAATTTCTGAAATTGAACATTTAAAGGGTATAGATGATATTTATACAGGTAAAGGTCTAAAATTGGGCACTACAGCATCCCAAAGTTACTAAGTGGAGCTCACATTTCACAATAATGTGCAATTTTATAAAAACGTACAGTACTACTCGTTATGTTTTAACTAAAATAACTACTCGATAGATAACTTTTACTCAACATGATGATCTTTTTAATGTCATAAAAATATAATTATTGTGTGAATTTGTGCTAGCCATGATTTATGCCAATCCTAAAACCCATAATTACAGCCGAAAAACAAAGAAAATATATCTCGAAAAATTGTTGTGAAAGCAGATATCTCAAACAGTCCATCATCAATCCCCACGATTTTCAATGTCCAAAGAATTCTTGCTTTAAGATACATGTATATCTCGATGTTGGTCCTTCATTGCATCGAATATGTTATTAAAAACGGATCGTTCATAACATTTAAAACTTAATTTATTGATTTAGCGAAAAGTATTATTTTTTGAAAAGAAAAAAAGAAGAGAAAAAAATAAGTTTATAAAAAATAAGTACAATATTTGTTATTGTTATTATTAGTATAATATTATTAGTATTATTTATAACTTCCAAAATTCTAATTCTTTTTTATAACTCCAATTTTTTAATAACAAACAAAACGAGATTTTGGAGAACTTTTGTTTAGACTAAAATTATCTACATTCAAAACAGCTAAATACCATACCTGCAAATATTCCAAATTTTCCATACCTTAGGCAATAAATGTGTAAAGTGATTTGCTAAGAAGAATTTGAATGCCCTCTAGTGCCCACCTATAGAAATACATGTTGATTTTAATCATAGTAATAGAATTAAAGGAAAATAACTAGTACCACATGCGAAGTCCTCCCCCCAAAAGCAACCGTTTTAATTTTATTGTTCCTCCACTTTCCTGGCTGTCCATTGAAAATGAAGTGCGAAATCATTAAAAATAATTTTACATATTTTTCTCTTTTTTCTATTAAAATTTAAAGCGGAGTTGTAGGAGTTGCTTTTGTTATTTATTTATTTTTTTGTCCGTTAAAATTTATTATTTTTTATGGATTAGTATTTATTAGATGCGAATAATTTTTTTATAGAATTTCAAATTTGGTAAACAATAAGTATATTATAATTTTGATGAAGAACTATAGATTTTACGAAGGTCAAATAAAAATATTGAAGTATTAGAATATTGGATTTCAATGCCAAATATATCACCACTAATATAGCAAAAGAATACTCAAAGTCAAGCAGATGTAGATGTTTAGCTTTACGGTTTTTAAGCGTAGGTTCTATCACCCTGTTAGGTGATAATCGTGAAAACTTTAGGGTTTTTAATTATTAATAATTTACCTCGTAGATTTTATCGTAGATAGTAGTTGTGGTCATTCTTTTAAGCACTTTTGATCACTAAACACGGCTTCAATCTGAATCTACAGGTCTTTCTACATCAAATAAAAAAAGATCAAGGATCTATCACAACTTTCGTGATCTATCGCATACTGGAAAGATTATGCACGGATACACATGAATAGAAAACATGCTAGAAACCTTATCACTCAGATCATGGTTTTGCAATGCCAACTTAGTTTTTGTATATCCACCGAATTTTTATGAAAAATAAAACAATACAAAACACCTACAGAGATAAAATATAAGACCACACACTTGAAAAAAGGGACTTTTATATATATATATATATGAGAATAAATGTGCGCATGTATTTGAAGTTCCAATTTTTAAATCTTATGTGCTAAAAATTTGGATTTGTTGGTTATACTCTATTGTAAGCATGACTTCTTTGTAAGGAAAAATCGTGTAACGTTACCAGAATGGTACTGACAGTGGGCTTATTGTTTTAAATCAAAACTGAGAAGTCTGATCATAAACATAACATTATTAATGAGATAATAAATCAACCATCTCTCAAATGTTCACATTAAAAATATTTATTTGATTATGTTTAATATAAACTTGATTAATTTTCAACTTAAAAATGTATTATTGTTTTCTAAAAACTTGTAAACATTAGCGGATATTTATCTTATCAATTCATCGAGTCCTAATAGTGAAATTGCAATCCTATATATAAAAAGAACTCATATAATAAGATCATAAAAATAAAGTTTACAAGATTTTTGATGAAAAATTATTATATACCGAGCAACAAGTTATAAACATGGAGAGAGTTGCATTCAATCCTAGTTTAAAACAAAAAATATAGTTTAGACAGTCTAATAGCTTCTTTTACGAGAATATCCACAACTGAAAAAAATCACCATAAAAGGTTACCTCTTGTCTTTGTCTTGTTGGTTAAAAGTTGAACCATAACAAATTTCATAAACCTTTGAAAGATATCTTAACTAGCACAAGATTTTTAGATCTAAAAATTTAGATTTGTTGGTTATCTAGTTTAAAATTTAGATTTTTAAAAAGATTTTATATCGTTAAATTTTAGATCTTCTTTTATCTAAATCATCTTTTAAAAAATTATTTAAAGGTTTTTTTTATTTGACAGTAATCCAATAATAAAATCATATATCTCGTTCAATTAAGAAAATAAGTTTATAAAAACTCTTTACGCTATATATAAAATATAAACGTGACACTTTTTGTGTCACGTTTACTATTATGAACAATAAAATATTGAGGTGGGTTTTGTCTGGTTCGTCCCGAATTTATGCTAGTAATGATTTATGTCAATCTCAAACCCCATAAAAACGGATCGCTCTTAACCTGTAAAACTTAATTTATTGATTTAGCGAAAAGTATTACTTTTTGAAAAAAAAGGAAAAAAATAAGTTTATGAAAAATAAGTATAATATTTATTGTTATTATTATTATTATAATATTATTAGTATTATTTATAACTTTCAAAACTGTAATTCTTTTTTTATAACTCCAATTTTTAAAAAATGAACAAAACGAGATTTTGGAAAATTTTTGTTTCGATTAAAATTATCCAAATTCAAGACAACTAAATACCATACCTGCAAATATTTCAAGAATTCTGGATGCTCTGTCGTGTCCACCTATAGAAACTCACCTTTGTAAGGGAAAATAACTAGTAACACTTGAGGAGTCCTCGCCCAAAAAGCAACAATTTTAATGGATAATGCATAAATCTTTTGTTCCTCCCCTTTCGTGACTGTCCAATGCGAAGGAAGTGTGAAATCCTTAAAAATAATTTTGTATATTTTTCTTCTTCTTTTTTCTATTAAAAATTAGATCGAAGCTGTAGAAGTTGTATTTGTTAATTTTTAGTGGAACTAATATATCATGTATGTAGTTATCTAGCCAGATACAAAAAAACAATATTTAGCCACGTTATTAGAACATTAATAAATCCCTGTTAGATGATAATCGTGAAATCAACAAAAATTAGTCTTATATACAGATAAATGAGAATAAATTGGTGCATATACTTGAAGTTCAAATTTTAAAGTCTTAACTGCTAAAAGTTTGGATTTGTTGTTATCTAGTTTAAAATTTGGATTTATAAAAAGATCTTATATCTTTTAAGTTTTACATCTTGTTTTATTTAAACCTTTTATAATCTAAACCATCTATTTAAAAGACAAATTATTTACAAAAAAATCTTATTCAATAGCAATCCAACAATAAAATCAAATATCTCGTTCAATTAATAAAATAAGTTTATAAAAAATGAGTATAATATTTGTTGTAATTATTATTATTAGTATTATTTGTAATTTTTAAAACTCAATATCATTCAAAGTCTTATTAATTTTTTTTAACGCATATATATATCTAATATTTAAAGACTAGGTTTAAACTAAAATTTTAAACTAAAATTTTGCAATGCGAACTTTGTTTAAACTAAAACGAGAATTTTGTTTTTGGAAGAACAAAACGAGAATTTTTGTTTAAACTAAAATTTTGCAATGCAAACTTAGTTTATGAAAAAGGAAACAATACTCGGATTGAACATAACACTCCCAGAGATGGGATAAGATAAGATCACACACTTGAAAACAAAAACGTCTTATGTATATATAGATAGAAGAGAATAAATGGAGCGCATATATTTGAAGTTCAAATTTTAAAGTTTTATTTGCTAAAAATTTGGATTTGTTAGTTATCTAGTTTAAAATTAGGATTTTTAAAAAGATTTTATAACGTTAAATTTTAGATTATTTTTAATTAGACCTTTTATAATCTAAACCATCTATTTAAAAGAGAAATTATTTAATGGTAATCCAACAATAAAATCAAATATCTCGTTCAATTATGAAAATAAGTTTATGAAAAATGAGTATAATATTTGTTGTTGTTATTATTAGTATAATATTATTTGTATTATTTGTGACTTTCAAAACTCAATATCTTTCAAAGTCTTATTTATTTGTTTTTAAACGCATACATTTCTAATTTTTAAAGACAAGGTTTACATAAATATTTAATGCGTTCCCCGACTGGAGAAGTTATCTTTGGTGGAACAAAATGAGAATTTTTGTCTAGATTAAAATTACTAGAATTCAAGAGAGCTAAATACCATACCTGCATATATTCCAAATCTTCCATACATTCGGCAATAACTGTGTTAAGTGACCTTAAACTTAGACACGAGATAGAAGATGTAATTAAATCTCGTGTCAGGATCCTAAAAGTGAAGTTTAGCCTCTTAAATTTTGACAAAAAAACTGCAAGAAAATACAAGAAAGGAATAATATTCAGTAAAGATCCATTTCATATTGATTTTGCCATAAAAACGAGTTTCCTGAATCTTAGCCTTGAAAAATTAACGGATCAAATAACTTTAGCCTATAGAAAATTAAGTTTAAACTTAACTATGACATTAGGGATTAGTTGTTGTTATCGATGATAAATCTACACATCTTGATATCGTGGTATTGTCTAAAGCTCATAGCTCTCAAATACTAAGCCCATGAGATAAAGTGACGCGTGACATATATAAAGGCCCTACGAAGCTAGGGATATGGAATTAGTTATAGTCGATTTACATGAAACAATTCTTGGTAAACATATTGTATCTCAAGAAATAGCTTTACACTCTGTCTATGGAAGATATCCAAAGACACCTAGATGATTACAACATGATCATACTCGACTTGAATGCGGTTAATGTGAATATAGAAGAAGATGATCAAGCAATTATCTTCATAAGTTTTCTATTTAAGGTGTACGAACACTTTATGGACACCATGTTATACGACAAAGACTCCATTATGATAACCAAAGTGAATAGCGAATTGAACTCCAAGAATATTAAAATGAAAAATGTTATGAAGGGTGACTCTAAAAGGCACAGACTGGGTGTGAGTGGCATGCGAAGAAATATATATTTAAGCAATTGGAGGAAATCAAATATTATAAAACATTCTAACATTTTATGTCATGTTGGGAAAGAAAATAATTCTAGTTCACCTATTTTTTAACAACCATTTGTTTTTTATAATCTAAAAAATCAACTATGTCACTTGGATAATATAGTTGAGAAGTAAAATAAAGAAGAATTAAAAAAAATTGGTTTCATCTTAAAACGTCAATAAATGCAATAAAATGGTTAACATTCCAAGCTTGTGCTTTTATAGGACACGATGAAAGTTACAGCTCAAAGAAAAGGGGAATGTTTTTTGAGATCTTAAAACTTTTGAAATCATACAATAGTGAAGTAAAAAAAAGTTTTTTTAGATAAATCTCTGAAAATGCCAAATACATTTTACAAATAATCCAAAAAAAATTTCTACATGTTTTTTCCATAAGGATGCATAATATGATTCATGAGGAACTTGGTAATGAAAAATATTATTTAATTATAGATGAATCTATAGTTATGTCAAAGAGAGATCAAATAGCAACTGTAGTTAGATTTGTTAATGGAAAATATTTCGTGAAAGAGCAATTTTTGGATTTAGTCCATGTTAAATATATGACTTCTTTAACTTTAAAAAATACAATTTGTGTTATTTTGTCTCATCGTAATATTAGTTTTCATAACACCGGAGACCAAGGGTGCGACACCGTTAAAATATGAAGGGTGAATGGAATGGGTTATAAGAATTATTTTTTAAATATTGTCGATATGCTTATTATATTCACTATTTGGCATATCAATTACATTTATCACGTGTTCTTGCAACACGAGAAGGACATTAGATTCATATTTTCTTTCAACATTTGGTTTTTATTATCAATATTGTGACAAGTTCTAATAAACATCATGATGAGTTGCATGTTAATCAATTTTTTGAAATTGAACATTTAAATGATATAAACGAGATTTATACGGGTAAAGGTATAAAATTGGGCACTACAACATCCCAAAGATACTAAGTGGAGCTCACATTTCACAACAATGTGCAATTTGATAAAAATGTACAGTGCTACTCGTTCCGTTTTAACTAAAATAACTACTTAATTGATAACTTTTTCTCAACATGGTAATTTTTTGAATGTCATAAAAATATAAATATTGTGTGAATTTGTGTTCATTTTACATGTGGTAAGGAATATTATGGCTATTACTAATTTACTTTGTCGAGCATTGCAACAAAAAGTTCAGGACATTATAAATGTTATGCACTTGGTTTCCACTACCAATCTATTGATTCAAAAATTAAGAAGTGATGGTTAGGAAAGTCTTTTGGAGAATATGAGATTATTTTGTGAAAGATATACTATCTTGATTCCTAACGGGGCTGCTCCTTTTAATGTACATAAATTTCTTCGGTGACAAGGATCACAAAGACAAACAGTGACAATGAAACATCATTACATAATAGAAGTATTTGTCGCTGTCATTGATCGCCAATTGCAAAAGTTAAACAATAGGACTAGTGAACGAGAAACAAAACTTCTCATTTTGAGTACATTACTGAATCCTATATATGGTTACATATCATTCAATATATGGAATATATCTCATGTTAAACCTTACAAATAGCAGAGACAAACAATATTTTTTAGTTAACGCATAACTTAACACGTTCATTTCATTGGAATGATTTTAACAAACAATATATTTAACACGTAAATTTTAAATCTTGTCAAATCTAAATCGTATACTTAAAAAAAGAAATTATTTAAAAGTATTTTTATTTAACGGTAATCTAATAATAAAATCATATATCTCGTTCGATTAAGAAAATAAGTTTATATATATATATATATATATATATAATATGAACGTGAAACTTCTATGTCACTTTTACTATTATGAACAATAAAAGGTTTAGGTGGTTTGTCCGGTCCAGCCCGAATTTATGCTAGCCATGATTTATGCCCATCCCAAAACCCATAATTACAGCCGCAAAACAAAGGAAATATATCTCAATTTCTTTTGTGAAAGCAGATATCTCAAACTGTCCAGATCATCAATCCTCACGATTTTCAATGTCCAAAGAATCCTTGCTTTAAGATATATGTATATCTCGATGTTGGTCCTTCATTACATCGAATATGTTATTAAAAACGGATCGTTCATAACATGTAAAACTTAATTTATTGATTTAGCGAAAAGTATGATTTTTTTGAAAAAAAAGAAGAGAAAAATAATAGTTTATGAAAAATAAGTATAATATTTGTTGTTATTATTATTAGTATAATATTATTAGTATTATTTATAACTTTCAAAACTCTAATTCTTTTTTATAATTCCAATTTTTTAATAACGAACAAAACAAGATTCTGAAGAACTTTTGTTTAGACTAAAATTACCCGAATTCAAAACAGCTAAAGTTCATACCTGCAAATATTCCAAATTTTCCATACCTTGGGCAATAACTGTGTAAAGTGATTTGCTACCAAGAATTCTGAATGCCCTGCAGTGCCCACCTATAGAAAGTCACGTTGATTTTAATCATAGTAATAAAATTAAAGGATAATAACTAGTAACACCTGAGAAGTCCTAAAAAAACAACAGTTTTAATGTATAATGCAGAATTCTCTTGTTCCTTCCCTTTCATGACTGTCCACTGAGGAGGAAGTGCGAAATCATTAATAATTTTGCATATTTTTCTTTTATTTTTTCTATCAAAATTTAGAGCGGAGTTGTAGGAGTTGTTTTTGTTAAAAAAAATTTCTTTTGTCGGTTAAAATTTATGATTTTTTATGGATTAGTATTTATTAGATGGGAACAATTTCTTTTTTAGATATAGTCAAATTTGGTAAACAATAAGTATATTATAATTTTGATGAATAACTATAGATTTTACGAAGATCTAATGAAAATATTGAAGTATTAGAATATTTGATTTTAATGACAAGTATGTCGCCACTATTATAGAAAAAGAATACTCAAAGTTAAGCAGATTTAGATGTTTAACTTTACGGTTTTTAGGCGTAGCTTCGAAGTAACTCGTTAACAGAGGTACTGTCAAAAGACTTTATAGGCGTAGTTTGATATGTAGATTACTTGTATATGCAAGAACTGTTGAAGCTCCATGGGTGAGGGATCGTGACATAGATGTAGAGGTGTTTGCTAAAACATAAGAGATGAGACAAGTTGATGAGATTGGTGCCTACATCTATTAGTGGAACTATAATATCTTGCATGTAATCATCTAGCTAGACACAAAAACAACAATTCTTTAGCCACATTATTAGAACATCAATAAAACTCTGTTAGGTGAGAATCTTGAAACCATTGGGGATTCTAATTATAAATAATTGGTAGGCTTACCTCATAGATTTTATCGTCGATAGTAGTTGTGGTCATTCTTTTAAGGTATTTTAACACTAAACAGGGCTTCAATCTGAATCTCAAGGTTTTTCTACATCGAAAAAGAAAAAAGATCAACGATATATCACAAATTTCATGATCAATCACATATTATGCACATAATACACATGAACAGAAAACATGCTAGAAACCCTATCACTTTGATTATGATTTTACAATGCAAACTTAGATTTTGTATGTCTACTAAATCATTATGAAAAATAAAATAATACTGGGATTGAACAAAACACTTAAGATGGGTATAAGATAAGATCACACACTTGAAAACAGAAATATAAGTATTAATGAACTAATAAACCAACAAAAATCGATAGATGAGAATAAATGGGCGCATATACTTGAAGTTCAAATTTTAAAGTCTTATCTGCTAAAAATTTGGATTTGTTTTTATCTAGTTTAAAAATTGGATTTATAAAAAGATTTTATATCTTTAAGTTTTATATTTTTCTTTATTTAAACTTTTTTAATCTGAACCATCTATTTAAAAAACTAATTATTTAAAGGTTTTTCTTATTCAACAACAATCCAACAATAAAATCAAATATCTTGTTCAATTGAGAAAATAAGTTTATGAAAAAATGAGTATAATATTTGTTGTTGTTATTATTATTAGTATAATATTATTAGTATTATATGTAATTTTCAAAACTTAATATCATTCAAAGTCTTATTCATTTTTTAAACGCATATATTTCTAATTTTTAAAGAATATATAAATATTTAATGTGTTCCCCGACTCGGGAATTTATTTTTGGAAGAACAAAACGAGAATTTTTGTTTAAATAAAAATTTTGCAATGTGAACTTAGTTTATAAAAAAGAAAAGAATACTCGGATTGAACAAAACACTTACAGAGATGGGGATAAGATAAGATCACACACTTGGAAACAGAAACAGAAGTATTAATCGACACAAAAATCAGTCTTATATATAGATGAGAATAAATGGGCGCATATATTTGAAGTTCAAATTTTTTAAAGTCTTATTTGCTAAAAATTTGGATTTGTTGGTTATAAAAAGATTTTATATCGTTAATTTTAGATCTTATTTTATTAAACCTTTTATAATCTAAACCATCTATTTAAAAGAGAAATTATTTAATGACTTTTTTTTATTCAACAATAATCCAACAATAAAATCATATATCTCGTTCAATTAAAAAAATTATGAAAATAGAGTATAATATTTGTTGTTATTATTATTGGTATAATATTATTGGTATTATTTGTAACGTTCAAAACTCAATATCTTTTGAACTTATAAGTGAAGTTTATTCTCTTAAACTTCAACCAAGAAAGTGCAAGAAATTAAAAGCTTTCGAATATTACAAGCTTACTAATATCGGGTTGTATTGTATGTATCTACAATGAACGAATAATATTCAGTAACGATCCATTTCATTTTTAATGCACCAGAAGAGCTTCATAATAGTAAGTAATATTCAGTAAATATCCATTTCATTTTTAATGCACCCGAAGAGCTTCATAACAGTAAGGAAAGTACCTTGAATTCCTTTTAAGACTTCTTACTGATTACCTAAGATGAAAAAAAAATTGGAACTGAAAACAATAAAAGGATCTCGCATAATATCAATCACAGCTGGGACTGAATCAACCTAAAATTTGAATGAGAGCATGTAAAGTACGTGGTAAATAGAATAGCCAATATGCATGTATTTGACGCATATATGTGGTAATAAATAATTAGATTTAAGTAGTTTGTCGAAACTATCTCGGACAACGCTTCAACACTATCTCTTTTACTCGTAGACATATGATTATTCCTATTGTGCACTTTTTTTTACTCTTTTATATCAGTTAGTGTTTCCATCAAATATGCTAATTGTTATGTCTTATAAAGAACGAGATTTCACGACAAGTGACACGATCAGCGTAGATAAATAATAGAAAAAGTATTAGTTTTACACTATGTTTATGGATAGTGGCGAAGATATCCAAAGACACCTAGATGATTACAACACAATCATACTCGACTTGAATGTCGTTAGTTTGAATATACAAGAAGATGATCAAGCAATTATCTTCATAATTTTTCTACTTAAAGAGTACGAACACTTTATGAACACCATGTTCTACGGCAAAGACTCCATTACGATAACTAAAGTGAATAGTGAATTGAACTTCAAGAATGTTCAAAGGAAGAATTTTCTTAATGGTGACTCTAAAAGACACGAACTGGGTGTGTGAGGCATGCCAATAAATAAATATATATATATATTTTAAGCAATATGAGATAAAACACTTGGTCTAAGTCCAAGGGATTTGTGACTAGTTCAAAGTGATATGTTAGGTATGCAAGAATAGAAGACATATCCGTACGAAGTACCCAGAAAAAAGGGTCGTAACTATAAAGAGACTGAATTTGTAGATGCCGCAATGGTGTCTGATGATTTTGAGTATGCTGATGGGTTAAAGATTCATTATTATTGCATGTACAACGATAAATATGTGTTGGATTCGGTTGTGTCATTCCACATGACTTCCAATAAGAATTAGTTTATATAACTCGATAATGATTGATGGTGAGATGATCATCCTCGAGAATGACGAATCCTATGATGTTAAAATGATTAAAATAGTTTAACTCAAGGTTTTTACAAGAATTGATAGAGTGATTAAAAACGTAAAGTATGTGCCCGAAATTAAACGGAAGCTTCTTTCTATTGGGAGGTTAGATGATGAAGGTTTTACCTATAAGGGTAGAGATGACACACTTAGGGTATTTCAAGGCTCATTTGTTATTATAAAAGTTAATATGACTAATGGTGGTTAGTTTTTGAGGGTTGTGTAGTATAAGAAGTGTGTCTAATGTGTAGTAGTTGGGAATATATGAACATAAATTTACTAGATATTATGAAAATATTTCCATTTCTAGACATCAAACGTAAGTGGGACTCCCAAATAAAACATGCATACTGAGATAACAAACTTCACCCTAATGGAATGGGTTGGTGTATGATTTATATATATATATATATATATATATATAATTGGTCAGAGTTTCTTATGAGAAGTGGTGAGAAGGGCTGTATATATCATCAACATGAGTCTATCTACAATGCTTAAATTTATTTTTCCCCAAGAGAAGTGTACTTGAGAGAAACCTAAGTTAGTATATTTGAGATTGTCCGGATGTGGTGCCTACGCATATATGAATCAAGACAAGCAATGATTGAGAGCACTAAAATATTTGTTTCTCATATATCTGGAAGAAGTAAAAAGGTATAGCTTGTGTACCCTTGAACTTGAAAGTCAAGAGTTTATAATAAGAAGGGACGCGGTTTTCAATAAGGAGGATATACCATTGAAAAATCCACAGAAGACTCAACTTAGTATTACTGAGTATATGATTGTTACAAAGTCTATAAAATAAGCTATTGGGCTGAATGTATTGTTGAGTAAACTATATGGTTCGGAGAAAGATGTGTGTTTGTTTAGTGATAATACTGGTGCTTTTTATTTGATGGAAAATATGAAGTTCCATGAACAAACTAAACATGTAGATATGATGTTGGTGGAGAGAGATCAAGTGAATGTGGTAAAGAGTTATTGCAAGAAAAATATTTTAGATGCTATGACCAAGGTAGTTGCAATCTTAAAGCTAATAGACTGCATGAGACTTGTTTGAGTCCGGGATGTGGGTGGTCTAGTCTCTAAAGAGTAGAAAATTGGGTCCAATGGATGCTGAAGTTACTTTAAGCCTAGGTGGAGAATCGGTATATGTAGGCTAGAAGTAACTCGCCAATACAGGTACTATCAGAAGATTTTATGGGTGTAGATTTCTATATTACATGTATAGATAAAAACTATTAAAATTATATGGGTTAATCTTGGTTTGTGACTTAGATGCATAAACAATTTTCTGGAACTTAAGGGTTAAGACAAGCTGACAAGACTGATGACTATAAAGTGAATGTGATATAGGTTGGTCCGAGAAAAGCTAGTATGAAGCGAGCTTGACTGAAGCATGCTGGACCAAAGCATGAGAGTTGGACAAAGCAGTCTATTGAAACTACTTTATACAGATGCTTCAATATTCTTGTGTTTTGGTCCTAATTGAATTAGGCTTCTTCTACTTGTTGGGTTTCCTATTTTGATCTTCATATATTAATTGGATTTCCTATTAACTGGGTCTTCTGCTATAATTAGTTTTTATATTAATTTAAGATTTATTATTTATGAGGTTTCCCATTTTAAGAGTTTATGAATTTATTACAGATGTTGATTAATAAGATTCAATATGGAGCATTTGTGTAAGAATTATGGTTTTCTTTAAGCATATAATATATGAAAACTCTGGATCTTTTGAGAGAGTGGTGAGGTGAGATATAAACATTGAATAAAGAGCTATGAGAATCATGTTATTTTTGACACAAGACTTAATTGAGCCATTTTTGTTTGAGAGTCTTTCTGTAACCTACTTGTTTAATAAAAACATGTATGTTATCAGAGAATGTAAGATTTTTTCCACAATCTGAACCGTGTTAAATATCGTCTTGTATATATGTTTTTCTTTTATATTTTTTTTAATTGCTGTTTCTATCAAACATGGTAATAGTTCTTATCATCAGATGAACGGATTTTCAACAAGGTTTTTAACCATGATACACATATAGTCGAGTTAGAACAAGATTACACTCAAGATACTGTTAATCTTCCACAAGTTGAAAAAATGACATTGTACGTGAGGATGAAACTCTACATTCTCAAAAAATATAATAATAAGTAGTAGTCCTCTTAAGAATATCCATGTGAGAAAAGAATAATGTATACGTTTGTACTATATGATATATTTTCAATAACATGAAGAATCACATAGTGTAATTATAAACGATTTGTCGTCTTACGAAAAAGTCATGAAATGTTCTAACTCTCAAATATGGACTAACCCTATGAAATAAAAGTATAAACAAACACAAGATAGCAAGGTGTGAGAGTTATTCTATTTACCAGAAGGGAAAAATATGATTGGTTATAAACAGATTTACAAAACCAAACAAATATCTATGGGTAATGTGAAAAGGCAAAATGACGTTTTGTAACAAAAGGTTACACTTGGATTTTGATATTAAAAATACTTTATCTCTAGTATTTTTTAATGACTATTTTAGAACAATTGTGGCATTGGTTACATACTTTTATCTAAAGTTTTATCAAATAGATGTAAATACCGTTTTTATGATATTATTAAAGAAACGATGTATATGGTGTAACCTAAGCATTTTGTAATAGGTGACTCAAAATTTTTGGTATGTAAGCTTAAAAACATTATTTATGGGCTCGACCAGGATTCTCATTACTGATGCACCAGAAAAGCTTCATAACAGTAACAAAAGTACCAAAAATTCTTATTAAGAGTTCGCACTAATTACCTAAGATGGCAAAGAGATTGGTACTGAAAACAATAAAGGATCTCGCGTAACACCAAACACAGCTGGGATTTAATCAACCTAAAATTTGGATGAGAGCATGTAATGTACATGGTAAATAAAATGGCCAATATGCTTGTATTGGACGCATATATAAGGTAATAAATTGTGGCTAATATCTTATTTTTACAAGGTAATAAATTGTAATAGATCAAATGAAAACACTTCATAGGCATCTACTTAACATGTACCAAACATACATTAGTTACTACTAGTTAAATGGAAGATAGTGTACCTTAAAAGACGAGTTAAAAATTATGGCAGCCAATAGCAGGTTGACTGCTTTGAATCTCTACAGAGAAACACAAACGAAGTAAGAATCAGCTAATGTGGTGAATGATTCTGCCAAGTTATGACATCATCAGCTCGGTTTTTTAAGTGAGAAAATACTTGGTAAACTAAAGAAACAAAGACGGTTAGATATATTTGGTCTTTAATTTTTCAGTTGTTGTGTTTGTAGTTATTTTTAACCTTCAAAACTTCATATCATTCAAACTCGAACTCAATATTTATTTCTTTTAAAAACATATATATATTTCTATTTTTTAAAGACGAACAAAAAAATTCATAAGTGATTTTTGTGGTGATTTGTTTTCTTATTTTTGCAACCATATTACTCTTAATTACGCAACTCAAACACATTTCCCTTTTCCACACTAATTTCACAACTTGGTTTCTCTTGTTATCGTAACCACATGCTGGTAAAAAATAAAAATATATATATTATGAATCTAGTTTTGTTTGTCTTGAAAACAAAATCAGTGGTATATTCAATATTATTTTGATTTGTGGTTTAAAATATATGATATTTAAAAAAATAAAAAATTTAACATAATTGTCTTTTCACAATTTTAATTCTCATGAAACATTTATAAAGTTATGGCATGATCGGTATGGACATTTGAATTATAGAAATTTGGAGATGCTTTCAAGAAAGATGATGGTTAAGGTTTTACCAAAGATTAGTCATCTCGATGATGTATGTAAAACTTGTCAGTTTGGAAAGCAACATTAGATTTCGTTTCCGTCTCAATCATCGTGGGAAGCAAAAACACCACAACAACTTATTTATTCAGATCTTTTTGGTCCAATGTTAGCTTCATCTTTGAGAGGTATTCGTTATTTTATATATTTCATTGATGATTATTCACAAAAAAAAATTGGGTGTATTGTGTCAAAGAAAAATTATAGGAATTTTAGAAATATAAAGACTTTAAAACGGAAATTCAGAACTTTACTGGACTAAAAATCAACACCTGACGGACATATCATAAAGGTGAATATTTTTCAAAATAATTAATAAAAGTAGTGTATATGAAAGAAATAATAGAACATTAATGAATATGGCTATATGTCTTTTAAGAAGAAAAGTTTATCAAGGGGTTTTAGGGTTAAAGTTGTTGTATGCGCAATTTATATTATTAACAATTAAACAACAAAAAATCTGGAGAATTGCACGCTACATAAGTTGTGGTATTGTACAAAGCCTAATGTTCATCATCTAATAGTATTTTGGAGTGTAGTCTACTCTCATATTTTAGATATAATGAGAATTAAGTTGTATGACAAGTCAAAAAAATCATTTTATTGGTTATATGGAAATAAGTAAGGCATACAAACTATATAATCCAGTAACAAAAACATTATGATAAGTCGAGATGTTGAGTTTGATGAAAATTCATTTTTTAAAGAGATGACAACCGAGAAAGAAACTTTGTAAAATTTTCCATTTGAACTTGAAGAAAAAGAAGATACAAACTTTGAAAATGCTGAAAGTAATACTCTAGTAGGAAGCCTCCTAATTCCCCATATTTTTCATCAAGTTCTTCATCTAGTTCGATCAGAAAAATAAAAAATATTTAATAACTATATGATGTAACTTATGAAATCATGCAACACGATGTTGTATTTTTTGCTTTCTTTACAGGAGAAAATATAATTTTTTTGATCATGCATATCAATAAAAAGTATGGAGGAAAGAGATGAAAGAAGATATTTGCTCAATTGAAAATAATGATACATGGGAGCTTATGAATTCACCATCGCACAAGAGTTCTATTAGAGCCAAATGGGTGTACAAGACAAAGATGAATCCAAATGGCTCAATCGATAAACACAAGGCGAGGCTAGTTGTAGAAGCATACAAGCAAAAATAAAGAATTACAGAGGTATTTGCTCTTGTTTCCAAACTTGATATAGTTCGGTTACTCCTCTTACTCCTCAAAGTAATTGGAAGAGGTTCCAATTTTAAAGTCCGCATTCTTGGATGGTGTTATAAAAGAGAAGTTTATATTGATCAATCACTTTGGTTTATTAAGAAAAGAGAAGAATAAAAGGTTTAAAAGATAAATAAATCATTGTATGGTTTGAAGTAGTCATCCCGAGACTGGTACATCCGCATCAATTCTTATTTTAAAAAATATTGATTCAAAAAATGTCCATATGAACATACTCTTTATATAAAAAAAGTGATTTTTAAGGAATATTTATGGTGGTTAGTCTCTATGTCGATGATATTGTATTCGCGGGAAACTATATAAGATGTTTGAAGAATTTAAACAATCAATGATGGTAAAATTTAAGATGACAGATTTAGGAGAACTTCATAATTTTCTTTGTATTGAAATTCATCGATCTAAAAAATGATTTTTTTTTTATTTCACAAAAGAGGTGTGCAAAAGAATTTTAAAAAATTAAGATGGAAGCTGCAAATCCAATCATTACTTCATGTATCATAAATATAAAGTTAAGGTGAAGGAAAACTTGTCAATTCAACCATGTTCAGAAGTCTGGTTGGAAATCTGATGTGTTTGACTTTGATAAGGCCACTCATTATATATGTTGTTAATTTGATAAGTAGATTCATGGAAAATCTTATTAAAATCACCATAGGAAAATAATATTGTGATATGTGAAGGGAACCATTGACTATAGAATTTTTTATAAAATTAATACAAAAGTTAATCTCATTTGTTATACAGATAGTGATTTAACGTGAAGCATTGATGATAGTAAAATCACTTCCGGGTATGTGTTTCACTGTGGTAGCGGTGCAGTTTCATGAAGCTCAAAAGAATAATCAGTTGTGGCGCTTTCGACTGCGGAAGTATAATATATTGTTGCATCTTATTCACGATGTTAATTGGTTTGGTTGCATGAACTCTTAGAGAGTCTAAAAAGAAAGAAGGTTAAGTCAACTATTATATTTTGTGTCAATAGTTTTAATATTTCAGTCACAAATGATCCAGTTTTTCATGGGAAAATAAAACATATCTGCATGCAATATCATTTTTTGAGGAAGCTCGTTAATTTTTTGGAAGAAGAAAAATATTTTTTGTAGTGTAAGTTATAACAATATGGGCTATATAGTCCTACTTATCTAGTTTTTTAAATATTTATACTCTTGGTGATTTATGTTAGAGAATAGTGAAAACAGGAAAAATCGAAGTGTATTCAGTAATAGATAAAATTTTATGTCTTGTCTTGAAACTTCATGCATTCACTGCAACATTCAAGATAATATTTCAGCTATTATGGTTCCTGCAGTATGGGAGAGCCAATACCAAATTGTGTCCTATATTTTCATACATGAAGTGCGATCTTGTGTAAATTGGGCAACACAATGTCATGATTTTGCTAAAATTGCGTGAAAATATAGTTTATGTACGAAAATAAAAGCAAAAAAATCAGTTATGGCTCACACAATCAGAGTATTGCCATGACCAGTTTTTTTGCCCATGTTTTTTGTCTTCTTTTAGCCTCATTTACCAAAAAATATTTAGGCATACTTATCTATTTATGTCCAACTTGATTAGATCGGATATTGTTGGAGGAATATCGTAGTGATTCTGATTTTATCTGAAGGGGCAGTTTGGACCAGATAAATAAGATTCAAATAAATAAACAGTAACCCAAGTGGACCTATGACTCAGCTGTGTACCTAACACCTTAATTCTTAGGATTGGGGGCTCATGTGATTGACCCGAATATAAGACCCAACCGACACGACCCATGGGTCATAGAAAAAAGTATAAATACCCCAACCAACAACATTAAATGGGTTGGACTTATATTAAATACAAGCAACTCTCTTTTCTTACTACTCTTTACAAAAACCTTAAATACTAAATTACTAAAAGATCTTCCAATTATACCTTCAGAATAATTTTTACCTTCACCAAATTGGAGACCACAGTGGGAGAAAAAGTTATATGAATAACTATATTCAAAACCTTACTTGTAATTCAAAGTTCGAAAATATTTAGGATATAGATCTCATTATGCAAGAAGTGTTACCTCATGAAAATGAAGGAATAAAAGATAGGAATCAATCACAACACGGTGTAAATACCATTCATGCAAGATGAACTTGATCAATTGAGGGACGAGATTGAAGCTTTGAGAGCTCAAAGGCAAGCTGAAAAAGCATTAAAAGAAAAATATGATGTTGGAGGTATGGGGACAATAACAAACTAGGTGAAATGATCAGTACCCAAAGGCTCATATTAACTCTAAAAAGGAGCATAAAAATAAGTAGATGATGAGTACGTCATATTCTGCTGAAAATTCAACTACAACATATGACTCTGATGGGTATTCTTCATCGAGTAGCGACCAAGGTTTTCAGAAAAAGGAAAGTGAGGTTAACCAAAAAACATAATAGGAAAATAGACATGAAGGGAAAAATAAAGAAAAATAAATATCTAGGAGAAATAAAAGGGTCAGCAGATCACGGTATTGATCATCTACTAAGTGATCAATTTGATATCTAGTCTGAACCATGTATATTTTCTACTCCTAATGAAGATAATGTGTTTAGCCTTAACCACATCGGAGGCAATCACATTTGTCTTCAAATATACTCTGTGGACATTTACCGAGGGGGATTGGCAGTTCCAAAATGGGAAAATACGATGGAAGCAAAGATCATGATAACCACCTCGAGCAGTTCAAGAATTTTATGATAAATTTTGATGATGATGATAAACTTTTATGTCGGGCTTTCTCACAAACTTCCAAACGGAGTGTTTTAAAATGGTATGATAGTTTACCACATGGATCTATTAAAAACTTTGAAGTTTTCTGGATGACAGTTTGGAGACAAATCGTGGGAAGTAATGAGCTTAAAAGGAATGGTGATACTATCATACATTTTCCCCAAGAACCGAATATATTTTTACAAGAATATACCAGCTGATTTATGAATACAAAGAATAGATTTGCCGATTGTTTTTAACATGTAACCATCGCTTCTATGAGACAAAGGTTAAATCCAGGAAAATTGGTTGATTCGGTGATTCGGAAAAAATCAATGACATGGGGAGGATTATTAAATCAGGTCCGAAAACAGATTACGCTGGAGGAAACTAAAAAATATAGAGTAGTGCGACAGAATAAGGCTGCTCTTACAACGTCAATCCCACAAGCCAGTACTCAACCTATGCTACAGTTAATTACATGCCTAAATATCCAGAAATGGTTCATATCGTCCATGGTATAATCAATCAACTCAAGCCCAACAATTTAAACCCAATAGGGGTCTATAGATTCAACCTGAGTGGTTTTTCGAACTGGGTGAAAGGGTGGCTACTATTTATGATAAAACTAAGAATGTTGTGCATTTTAAAAGACTAGAACCAATTCAATCTCTTATAGAGAATCGAAATACACGTTTTTTAAGTACCACAAGGATGTGGTCCATGATACCTAGGATTATATCACCTTAAAACAAGAAGTGTAAAATTTGATTAATAGAGGAAAATTATCAGCTTTTGTCAAAAAACAAGGAAGCAACCGACAAGTTAATACTCACTATCATTCTAATGTGAATACAACGCGAGCAACATCATCAACTGGTCTAGGAAAAATATAAGTGCATCTAGACAAGAAGATGTTATGGTCATTATAGAAAAGTTTGATGTGGATTCAGAATATCTAAACCTTGATCCAGATCAGAATCAAGTTGGGATGATATTGGAAAATACTTCAACAATATAGATTTGTGTAAAATCTTTAAATCTTTAACCATTTTTGGGGGAGATATTATGACTGCACCCTCAAACTGTTATAAAAAAGGACATGTAAATAGCATAACAACCCAGTTAAAGGGGAAAATGTCTACACATCTTTATAAAATCCCTGCTTCATTCATTGTTTTTTATGAAGATAATTTAAGGGATATTGCGAGCCCACATGAAGATGTTGAAGTGATCGAGGAATCCATTGGAAGTAGTGATATACGTCGGATTTTAATTGATACAAGCAGTTCGAAGAATATATTACTTCTATCAACTTATAAACAAATGGAAAACCTCTCAACCATCTAACGTTCGAATATGACTATAGTAGAATTTTACGGGAACTCAACCGATGTAAATGGAGAATTTGGATAATAGGTCTTGTTAAGGAGAAGGCCATTTAAAAATATGGTAAGGGTTTTGTTTATAATAGTTGATTATCCGATACCCTATAATTCCATATTCGGTAGAGCTTGGTTATCTATGATATATGCAGTAGCTTCCAATGTCTACCAATGTTTGAAGTATGTTCTGGGAGGACAAGTGGGTGTTATCCAAAGTAGCCAAAATGTAGCTTGTGAATGTTATGACACTGCTCTTGCTCCAAAATCGACATATGTAGTGAAGGTTGACAATGAATAATAGTCAGTGGAGCCATCTGCCAAATTAAATGAGATAGAGGATCCAATAGAGGCTCCTAGTGCGATAATTCAAGTTGAATAAGTTGAAATTCATTCGCTGGCAGAAGGTAAAAGTGTCCAGATTGGATCTAAATTGTCTTAAGAGCTAAAAGACAAATTACTATCATTTTTGTCTCGTAATTTACATATTTTTGCTTGGTGTAACGAGGATGTAAACGGAGTACCAACCAATATAATTAATTACAAGTTGTCTGTGAGATCTTATGCTCGGCCAATAGTACAGAAAATACGAGTTTTTTTCTAAAGAAAAAACCAAAGCAATTATTCAAAACGTAGATCGGTTGACCAAAATGGGGCATATCAAGGATCTCAATACCCTATTTGGATTGGTAACCCAGTTTTAGTCAAGAAAAATAATGGAAAATGGTGTATGTGCATTGACTTTTACAGATCTCAGTAGAGCTTCCCATAAAGACCATTTTTCCAGTGCCCCGGATAGATCAACTAGTAGACTTGACATCCTAGAACAAGTTGTTGTCTTTTATGGATGTTTTCTCTAGGTATAATCAGATACAAATGAATCTGAATGATCAAGACCATACTACATTTATTACCGATAGGGGATCTATTGTTATTAAGTAATGCCTTTTAGGCTGAAGAATGCGAGAGCTACTTATCAACGACTGGTGAATAAAGAATTTACTAATAAAATCGGAAATAATATAGAAGTTTACAATGATGATATGCTGGTAAAAATCCCTAAGAAGGAAGATCACATATATGATCTTCAATAAATGTTTTCTAACTTGGAAACCATCAATTTAGAGTTAAATCCAGAGAAATGTACCTTCAGAATCCGATTTGGTAAATTTCTAGGGTATATTATAAGTGAGAAATGTATTCATGCTGATCAAGATCAGTTAAATGCTTTGTTAGTTATGGGTGCACATCGAAATACTAAACAATTTTAGATATTAACAAGAAGATTGGCTGCATTAAACCGGTTTATTTCAAGATCATCGAACAAATGTGTGCAATTCTTCCACGTTTTAAGGAATGCTAGAGATTTCAATTGGTCTCGTAACTGTGATCAAGCTTTCCTCGAAATAGAAAAGCATTTATCTTCACCTAAGACGTTATTCAAATCTGTTGAATGAGATAGGATTTATATGTATCTACCAATATCAGAATATGTGGTAAGTGTTGTATTAGTTAGGAAAGTGGATAATTACCCCCGAGTGGTTTATTATATAAACAAGAGTTTGTTAGAAGGTGAGAAAAAATACTTGAAACTGGAAAAATTAGCTTTAGCTTTGGTAATAGAAAACTCAAAAGATGAGATCTTACTTTCAAAGACACTCTGCCACAGTTCAAACTTCTTTTCCACTGAAAAATGTGCTACAAAAGGCTGACATATCATGAAGAATGACCAAATGGTCAGTTGAGCTTGGAGATTATGATATCGACTTTGCACCTCTGACTGCGATCAAAACTCAAGTTATGGCTGATTTTTTGCTGGAATTTGATTCTAAGAGGACTCGTGAAGAAGCTCAACTCCGTAAATTTAAGAAAGAATGGGTAATCCAAACGGATGGTGGATCTAGTACCATGGGGTGTGGAGCTGGAATTTTCCTAACCTCTCCTTATGACAATATCATGTATCAGCCTATATGTTTTGGCTTTAGATTATCTAACAATGATACAGAATATGAAGTGGCCATAGATGGTCTACGGTTAGCTCAAATATATGGGGCGAAAATAGTCTAATTGATAACTAATTCGTAATTACTCATTTATCAAGCTCAAGGACAATCTGAAACTAGTAAAAAAACTTGATAAAATATCTACAATTACTAAAGAAAGGCACCATTGGTTTTAAATGCATCAAATATGAGAATGTCCCCAGATCGGAAAATGCTATGGCATATTCTTTAGTCACTTTAACATATTCTGAAGCATACCCTTGGATCTTCATGCAAGAATTTCCTTCCATAGATGCAACCACAGAAAAGAAGGGCGAGGTAGAAGAGAGCCTGCATTTATCTGATGTACAATCTAAAGATTGGAGAAATTAAATCCAATAAATTACCGTTAATGGATTTTTACCTTCCGACAAGCCTTTGGCGAAGAAAATAAAATACAAAGCTCATGGTTTTCTAGTCATAAGGGGGTTCTTTATAAAAAAAATCGTTTAGCAGGCTTTTATGATGTTGCCTCGGATCTTATAAGTCTCAAAATATTCTATCAGAGTTACATAATGGAGAAGGGTCAACACATTGTGATTATAAAGTTCTAACTAGAAGATTCTTATTGGCATGATATGATATACTATTATGACAGATGTTAAAACTTTAGTGAAAAGATGTGATCCTTGTCAGAAATATGGAAATGCAATCCATGTGCCAGCAGTCCTCATGGAATCAATATTGGAACCCATACCCTTTGATAGATGAGGACTTGATTTGGTTGGACCACTTCCAATGGCTATTGGGGGTTGTCGTACCATAAATATAGCAATAGACTACTTCTCCAAATGGGTAGAGGTTGTACCTTTATCTGGAATAACATATAAAGAAGTAATAAAATTTATTCTCTCCAACATATGGTGTCACTTTGGTATTCCCAAGCGTATCACTACAGATAATGGTCCTCAGTTTGATAACAAAGACATGGATGTATTTTGTACCTCAAGAGGAATTTAACACTTTTTTTTCTCATTTTCATCCTCAAAACAATGGACAAGTTGAAGTGGCAAATCATAAATTTGTCAGGCTTAAAAAATAATTTAGAAGGAGCAGTTGGAAATTGACCAAGTTACTTGCAAGAAGTACTATGGGCATACCAAACTACCCCCACATACGGCCACACATGAGTCTCCATTTTCTCTAGTTTATGGGATGAATGCTATTACACCTATGGAAGCTACTCTTCCTTCCTTTAGAGTTTAAAATTATTGTGAAAGGGAGAATGAGATAGCTATAAGGGCTCAATTAGATTTAATTGAAGAAAAAAAAGTGAAAGTATATTTGAGAACTGCACATTATCAAGGTTTGATGAGGAACAGTTTTGCGTCTAATGTAAAAATGAAGGATTTTCAAATTAACGATAAGGTGTTAAGAAAAGTGTTCATTCACACTAAAGAAAATAAGTTTGGAAAGCTGACTCCGAACTAGGAAGGACCATACGCCATATGTGAAAGATTCAAACAATGAACATACAAGATTTTAGACAAAGAAGACAGGCTATTAAAACATCCATGGAATGTTGAGCATCTCAGGTTATACTTAGAATAAATTCACCTTGTAAATATTTACTTTATTTTACTTCAATGTAAATATTTGGGGGCATACTCTTTCCTATTTTGGTAGCGGGGGGGGGGGGGGGGGGGGTTAATGAAGTGTCCAGATCTCAATCAATATACTATCCTTTTCCTTTTTAAAGAAATTGCTTTTGAGTGGATCAGATGAATTAAAGACCTATTAAACACTTGTTGCCCTAAAATGAATTGCCTTTGAGTGGCTCGAATGAATGAAAGACCTATGACTCAGATAAATATGAGCATGATTAAGGTTTTAACACCTTTAAGGAAATGTTTTTAATGAAATGGTCGGATTTAATATATTTTGCGGTAGTTTTGTCATTTTAAGTATGATCAATATTATTCGAAGTGTAAAAAAAAAGAAAGATAGAAATTAAATATGAGTAAAGATAGTGTAAAATGTTGATAGGATCATGGAAGATATTCAGCCCGTATTAAAAAAAATTCCTTGTATAGCACAAGGACTTGTACAAACAAAGTTCCTAAAAAATTTGATCCAAAAACAATAAAATTCATTGCATGCTCCAATGACTTTAATTCAAAACACAGACACAATAAAAAAACGTTAACCTTAGGGCTCACTCACCTCAGTTTTATTCTCAACCTTACCTTCCCATTTTTCATGTTTATCATCATCTGAATCATTCTCAGCTTTGTCATTACATTTAGATTCATCTAAGGAAATGTTGAGTTTATCATTTTATGTTATAGTATGAAAGGGAATTTCTCTATATGTCACAAAACTCCACAGTTTCCCAAGAGACCGTTTGGAAAAAATTTCATGAAACAATAAGACCATATCCGATTTAACGGATGCTTCACTTCGATCCATAGACTTGAACACCCCCTCAACATATACATCCACTGCAGGAACTATATCTTGAGCTTTGTTCTTTTTTATAAGAGAAATCTCTTATTCTTTTTCCTTAAGGAGATTCTGTAAGCCTTTTTTCTCCTTAGATAATTGGTTGATGGTGCCTGCATTTGTGGTCAGTTGTTCCTTTAAGGAACTGATTTATTTGGAAGTGGTAGACTATAATTCGGTATATTTATTTAAGTTATATTTTATAAATTTACAATTATTTTTAATAAATTTTTTATTTTTATATATAGTTTATATTTGCTCGCTGGGTTGGGTTGGACAAATTAAAAATCCATACCCGATCCGACCCGCCTACGGATCACAATTCGTATATCTGTACCCGTCCAAATAAATGTTTGGACTGGACAAAACCCGACCGAATTTGACCGGACCAACATTGCCACCCCTAATTAAAAATAATAACTACGAAATTAAATAACATTTATTAGAAAAACTATATGCAATAGTACTAATCACTATTAAAAGATAACATATGAATTAAAGATTTACTCTCCTCTATCATCTAAAAATAATATATGAATTAAAGATTTACTCTCGTCTAATATCATATTGAATCAGTTCTTATTCAAATCACATGTTATAGTGTGTATAGTATAATATGTAAAGAAATATAAATTCTAATATTCCAAACACACATAAATGAACGTCAATTAGCGATAACAATATTATGATTTATTTTAACTATATATTAAGTACGGGCGTTTAGTCGCATTTTCTTTTATGGGAAGAGGCTTGGTATTTAAGATGGCCTGTGATCAGTCTCACCTCAAAACCCAAATCTGCGAACCCAAAAGGCAAACCTAGCTCATTCACTCGATTCTCTCTCTCCAATGGCAACCGACGCATCCGATCTCACAACTACAGATAGCGCATCGCCGATAGAAAACCCTATGGACGCCGCCGGCCATAACTCCTCTAACCCGTCTCGCCCTATCGATCCTTCTACCGCAGCGGTCTCCACCGTTAGTTCACCGGCTGAGGAAGAGAAGGGAAAGGGTGATGAGGTTTCGAAAAGCGCTGTGGCTAAAGTTGAATCCGCCGCAGAGGATACCGATGTCCAGAAGAAGATTAAACGAGCCGAGCGGTTCGGGGTTAGCGTGAAACTCTCCGAGGACGAGAAACGTAATTCTCGTGCAGAAAGGTAATAGGACAAACCATATCGTCCTTCTTTAGGGTTCGATGTTAGTTTCTTTAGAGGTAATGTTTTTGTTGTTGTTTTTGGTGTGGATTCAATTGCTATGAAATCCTTATAAGCTAATCTTGAATTAATATCTATGGTCGCTTTGCGTTGTAAACATAATTATACCCAGAGATAGGTCTGGAGACTATTGTACCGCGGCCATAGGTACCGCGATTAGCATACCCAGCCATAGGTACCGCGATTAGCATTCCGAGCCATAGGTACCGCGATTAGCATGCGCAGACATAGGTACCACAATTAGCATACCCAGACATATATACCGCGATTAGCATTCCCAGACATAGGTACCGCGATTAGCATTCCGAGCCATAGGTACCGCGATTAGCATGCGCAGACATAGGTACCACTATTAGCATACCCAGACATATATACTGCGATTAGCATTCCCAGACATATATACCGCGATTAGCATTCCCAGCCTAGGTACCCCGAGCCATAGGTACTGTGATTAGCATTCTGAGCCATAGGTACCGCGATTAGCATTCCCAGCCATAGGTACCCCGGTTTTCACACCCAGCGCAGGATAGGTACTACGGTTTCACAGCCAGCAGTAGGTTTTCCCACGCAACAAATCTGCGTGCCACAATTTTGATACTGAACGACACAAATTGCAATTTTCGTACCCAGTCACAATTTTTATACTGAGCAATACATATTGTATTTTTCATAACCATCCACGATTTTCATACTTGGCGTTATGTATTGCAAATTGCAATTTTTGTACCCCGCCGCAATTTCGATTTATGTATTGCAATTGTCATACCCAGCCACAATTTTGATACTGAGTGATATCTGTCGCAATTTCCATATCCAGCTCTAAGTATATTAGTATCGATCGTTGGGTATAATTTTAATGAGCGTTATGAGTAAGAAAGCTATTGTGTCTTTTATAAATACCCAAACACACCCACTATATCAATTCAACATGTTTCTTTGTCCGTTTGAATTTCTATATATTCTACAAAACAGACAATTCTTGTGACAGTCTAGGATAAAATAACCTTTTTCATCCATTTCAAAACCATACTGTTCTCATTTATATCTATCAAAATACCCTATGTATATCTATCAGGCAATATAGAGTTATATTATTATTTTGAACTTGATGGATCATGATATTTGTTTGAAAAATAATACAAAGGGTTAAACTAGGTTATATCTATGAACTTTATATCTTAGGGTCACAATACTTAATTAGGGAAAACATATAGAATCCATACCCAATTTGACAACTATGGCCTTAAAGTTACAACCAGTATAAAAACTGGAGTTAAAACATTTATTTATGTATTGTAAATCTTGATTTTTTAGTTAATTATAACTTAGGTTTCCGAGGGAGAAAGTGATTGTGTATTTTCATGTGTTCTTGGGTTTGACTGATTTTTTCACGCCATTTTTGATGCAGGTTTGGGTCGGGTCCAGCAGTGCAGGTATCTGGAGAATCAAAGAAAGATGAGGAGCTTAAGAGAAAGGCTAGAGCAGAGAGGTTATTTTCTGTCTAGTCTAATCTCTAATGGTGAAGTTATTGCAACACCGGCTGTTAAGCTGATTTCCGATTCCTAATAAAAACGTCTTGCTCCATCTTTTTCCTGTCTCTCAGGTTTGGGCTCCCTGTTGCAGCTGCCCCTGCAGAAGAGGAGGCAAAGAAAAAAGCTCGGCTTGCGAAATTTGGTGGGAAATCTAAAACTGATGCCGTAGAGGAAGACAAAAGAAAAGCAAGGGCACTTAGGTATATTTTTCTACATAGAATAGTAAATTGGCCTTGGCTTTCTAGAATCGCTTGAGTCGTAGTATTCTTGGACTTAGACTCAGTAGTTTTGTTACTCCTTGATATCTAAAAATCTAAGTTTGTTTCTTAGGTTTTCGGAATCTGCATCAAGCATTTCATCTGAAACAAACGGAAAAGGGAACATTGAGCCGGTATGTATTCACTGCAAGAATAGCAAAGACTGCTTGATATGTTTTCTTCAGCCTGACTAATATTTTCTTTTGAAACAGAAATCAGCTATTGCTGGCAAGGCCGTCTGAGTGTGTATTAATCTTCTTTGCTGTAGTAGTTAGGTATGAGTACGCATCAGTGCACTATTTAATGCTCGTCTCCGTTGTCTTTATTTAACAAAGTCCATTTTTTTTCTCTTGTTGCAGGTCTAGTGTTCTAATTTTTTTTTGATTCCCTCTGCCACCTCTGCCCCGATAGGCCATATCTCCGCCATTTGACTTAGTAAAATCCCAGTGTCAATACCCCATCTTCAGGTATATATGTACCAGCTGCTGAGACATTTTTTCCGTCAGAGGTGTTTCATAAAGCTATCATATCACCTGGAGAGACTTATCGTAATTGACAAAAGTACCTTTAAGTGCTAGCTTATCTTAAAAACCAAGAATGTTAGGTTGTTATTTGGAAATGTTCTTAGGTTGCAGAAGCTACAAGTAGAAACTTCACGTTTGCTGAGTTGCTTTATTTTTTCTTTGTCGTACTAAGTCAACTTCTGTATACCCTTTCAAGTTTTCATGTCCACGATCATGCATGAATAGCGTTAATACATACTACACATGGCATGCAATGTATTTTCTTATGGTTGGTCTTTGCAATTAATTTAACCGCATCCTAGAAGATGGGTAGATCTTCTATTTCGTGTAGTATGACTATGCAGATTGCATTCATCTATAATGTGTGTGCTGGTGGTTAATCTCCTTGTAGTAATAGCTGTTTAGGAGTATCATATTAATGGATTAAAAATGGTAGTACATCATGTTAGTCCAGCAATGCATATGTTGGTTGATTATGATAACTACTTACTAGTTTCGTTGACTTGGTCATTGGAGTCTCATGAAAACTTGTTAGAAAGTGTATTGAAGCTGTAAGACTTTAAAAGAGAAAAAAGAAAAAAATATGTAAATTGTTGTTAGTCACAATCCAAAGCTAAGATAAGTGAACATTATAAAGGTACTTGTTGATTTCATTTGATCTCTCCCGGTGATTCGCTTGAGCAAGGAAGGCTTCCGATTGCTTTGAAGTGGGGGTTTTTTTTTGGGACTGGGTTTTGGTTATCTTAAATTTGGCAATGTAAGGTTTTGTAATTTTCTTTCTAGTATGCTTTATATTAGCAGCAAGCACATATCGCCTGTTTAAACTTTAGTATGAGAGGATGGCAATGGCATGGACATGTATGACATTTTGTTGGAGGGAATCAATTAAATTTCCTTGTCTTTTTTGTCTTGTTGTGATACACGCTCAATCTTTCCTGTTTGGAGTGTAATATCTATCTTGGGTGGGCCACTAGTGATTGTCTTTGCTGTACAGCTATTCTCTTATTGTCTTATCTTGCATGCCTATGCCTAGTCAATAAAATATATTGTAGAAGGCCTATGAAATAAATTTGTTTTGTTTAAATTTGAGTAACTAAACAAGAGCAGGATGGTGAACCCACCTGATGTGGCGTTTGGTACTCTATTTGAATGTGTTCTTTCTAATAAAATTTTCTTTTTACAATTTATTTTTTAGAAAATCTCCAATACCTACTCTTTAATTTAAATATAGTTCATATTTTTGCATTACAATTTTTTTTAATACATACTTAGGTTAAAATTATACATTATTGGGATTCTAGATTTTCTATATTTAAGGCGATATTTAGGGTATCTATATATGCTCTTTGATTTTTCAATGTTGCCTATTTCTTTAAATAATTTTGGGTAGCCGAGTTGGTTAAGTAAGGCATGTGGTGAAATGTCATAAGTTCGAGTCCTTCTACCTAAGAGTGTCATGAGTTCGAGTCCTTATAAATTAAGAGTGTTTGTGTATGCCCGGTGGACGTGTTAATTTAATGTGGTTCATGGCAAGTAGATCTTATACATATCCAAAGATTAAAGAGTCATATCCATGAAAGGCTTCTTTGCATTGAAAGCTTCAATCGCAATTAAATGATAGATAACAGAATGACCATCTAAAACACTTTAGGACACAGTGCCGGCATCTAGACCAGGCACAAATTCGGTAACTTTCCAATGTAGAGACTCTTGTGCCTCACACATTACTGGAAAAGATTAACCCAATTTAAATATGAAGAAAGCGATTACATATGAAAAAATAGGAACTGCTATTCTAATACTGATCAAGGTATACTACAATGACCGTAATGTCATCATGGAAGTGCCTCCTCACTCCTCGTTCGATCTTTTTAAGATCGGTATACCTCATTTCTCTTTTCTTTGCTGCTTCCCTTAATGCAGTTTTCACTAATCTCCGTCCGATTCCCTGTATTGGAAAATGAACTAATTAGTAAATAATGTAAGGAATCCGAGTTACATAGAATTGCTTTTTCGTTTGATAAAACTCACCTGGCGTGGTGAATTCTGAACTATATCAACAGCTTCTTGGTTGGTAAGATGCTCCCATAAACCATCGGATGCAAATATTAAAAACCGGTCATCAGCTTTTAGTTGGTGCACTGAAACTGATGGTTCTGCACTTAGGATTGGTTTCGTGAATTCTTCTTGTAGTCGAAATTTAGAGGGTAGAGGTTCTCTGTTGAAATCTGCTTTCTTAAGATATGCGTCTCCGATGGACCTTGAGATCTGAAAGCGTTTATCATGTTTTAGAAATTGAAATACTAATAGAATAGCTAACTATTTTCGTTATACAAGTGATAAAGTGAAAGAAGTCTCGCAACAGAATAAAAAATGTTTTACCTGTATGATTCCCTTGACGCGCCAAACTCCATGTCTCATAACAACAATCTCTGGATCATTAGGATGCATTTGCCGAATCTCATGTCTGATAGATTCTGAATTCGCATTATGGTCGATAGATAGTTGGACAGCCGCGACTCCTGTTCTTCTTCTGTCTGATCTCCCTAACACAACCCTAGAATCACCGGCGTTTGCTATATACAATAATCCATTGCATATTAGACCCACCAAGCAGCATGATCCTACTGATGCCATCTTAGGATTATCAAACCAATGTTTTCTCACTACTGACAGGAACCTCTTCTCGGTCGATCCAAACGCACTTCTGATCGCACCTTCTGTTACATCGTTGTGTTCTGTTATGGATTCTGAAACAATATATAATTCAATATTAGAAGACCGAATTTTTTTTCTAAAAAAGTTCCACGCATTTACAAATTAATTATTTTAGACATCTAATATCCGACTGACCCAACTAATCCAGATTTGAGCATGATATATAAACCTTTTTCAACCGAACTGCATAGCTAAGACTCAGAACTCATTGCATAACCAAGACTCGAACTCGAGAACTTAGCTATGACAGAACAACTTCAGCCCAGTTGATCTGAGCTAGGAAAAGACAAAAGTACCCTTTACATACCAATGATTAAAAAGCGACTTTATATTATGTATATGTTTTTTATTAAGGGTATATAGGAAACATACTCCTAAGATTGTGGAAGAGACTGTCGTTGATGAACTTTGAAGCTTCTGGTCCTCCATGTCCATCGTAAACTCCGACAAAAGTACCTTGAAGAGATGGGTCGGTAAAACTCAACGGACCTGATTCAATCTGGCTTTGATCCTCCATCATAGCATTAGCTTGAATCATAGCCATTGAAAATTCTCCATGAACATGACGTCCTAGATCTTTGTAACACATCAACTCATCATTCCCGGAAACCGATTTCCAAAAAGGTTTCACCATTTTTGAAGGATCACAACACACTATATAATATAAAATGGAAAATGAATTCAAACTTTTTTTCAATAAAAGTCACACAAAAGAACCCAGTTCTAAATAGTTCCTGAAAAAACAGAGGAGAGACAGAGGAAAATACAGTTTCTGCCAAGAACCCTAATTTTCTGGCAGTATATATAGCCCAGTGAGTTTGGAAAGCATTAATGTGAGAGAAGCGAAATGGGTATGGGTAGAATTAAGTGAAGAAGTAAGTGTAGTGTGAGACAAGAAGACAATGGCTTTTAAAGTGAGTTTAGAGAGAATATGGAGGTGTGTAGACTGTGTAGTCACTGTGTACCTTGAATGTAGGCAGATAATATTTTGTTGTATATGTAAAGGTGCCATGCTTTGTTTGAATAGACTTATTAGCTGTAAAAGGACATATAGGTTTGGTTAAGTCAGAGTTTGGTCTCAGATAGATAAAAATGATCAGTAGATAAGAGAAACAATATACGGCATTTGTAGTGTATTGAAGCAGGATCTCTAGTTTTTTGCTGTCAGCTTCAGATCCGGAGATATCGAAAAATTTAAATAAAATAAAATAAAATTTCATTTTCAGTTCTGACATTGTTGTTCTTCTTGTGTTTTCTAAAAATGGTTTGTATTATGAAGTTAGGGTTTTGTTCATGAACCAGCTTAGTTGTACTAGCATCATCGACTATTACACTTCACGTGCTGTGACCACGGAATCTTTAGTTCGAGTAAGATTTCGGGTCTTATCTGTATAATGTGGTCCTGGTTTGATTAGTTTGGAATGCTAGAAGAAGAAAAATATCTAGATGCTAATTAGTGCATTAGCATTGCCTCCGTCGATATTGTTTTCGGGGCTGAAGTTGAAACATGGTTGTATTTTTTAGTATATCATCTTGTTCTTGTTATCAGAGATGAACATGGAGAGACAAGTGGGACCAAGATGCTGGTCTGACCAGTGACCAGTTGTATTTGGCTTTGGGTACATGCATTTTACAACTGTTTGGTTTTGTCTCGGTTGATGTTTAGTCGCACAACTTGGTCATAACCACATAACCACATAAACATTAAACAATGAAATCCTTCTGAGAAATCAATCAATGAATCGGTTTTTTGATGTTCTAATGTGTCACTATGTGTACCACTAGATGCGCAGCATCTAGATGTGGAATCTACCCGAAGACACAGTGTTTCAGAGTTGTGTCGCTTGGCACGCGAGTGTAATATGGAGCATGGGATCAAGGAGCAGAATACATTGTAGTTTTCTTGGTCACGAAGTATTACCACATTAGGGTTCTTGTTTTTCACTAAAGGAATAGCACTGCTAGGTTACAAGAAGACACATTGGGCTTTGTTCATCATATAAATTATTCAGGACATTGTCTTAATGGGGTTGAGAAAAGTGAGAGGGCTTTTGCTGTGGTCTAGTCTAGCTGATTACTATTTCTAAAGAACTTTTGGGACGTGGGCAAAAGCCCAAGTACCAACCCGGATTGTACTTTCAAATGTTTGCTCCTCGATGGCAAAATCCAAGTACTAAACCCGTATAGTACTTTCAAATTTTTGCTCCTTGGTGATGATAATTAACTGTAGCACAAACATCCATCTTTTAGCAGTAACAGGTTTTTGAGAAACCATGTGTATGACAGTTGGATAAGATAAAACTTAACGAAATTTACATGAACTTACACACAACATTTGGTTTTATCGGTATATTTTGCGTAGCTAATAAAGAGTATGTAGCTTGGACTTATTAGGATGATCCTACAACATTTGGATATCATTGTATAAATATCTATTAGGAGAAGATATAACTCTTCTCCTAAACGTTTTATTTTCCGGAGTGAGTTAGGTCAATATTCTTCCTAGTATGGTATGGCCCAGCCTCGTGTGCAGCGAGAACTGCCTAGTGAGTCCCTACCCTAGTAGTGTCTAAGGGCAGGTGAGTGGGTTCCTCCCCACGCGTCGAGGGCAGGTGTAGAGAGAACTGTCGAGTAGGTCCTTTCTCCGGCTTCGAGAACGCGTGCTAAGAGAGCTCTCGAGGGGGGTGTGTGTAGAGAGAACTGATGAATGAGTCCTTCCACTGGCATCGAGGGAGCATATAAAGAGAAATGTCGAGTGGGTGATCATAATCTATAGTGTATAAGATTTCATATCGGATGTGCAATCATAGCTTATACCTTCATCCAGTTCAAAATAAGTGTCTTAAGATTGTTGGGCTGAATTATCATCTATTTAATGGTCATTCCACATGTTTGTTGCAGTCAAACACTAAGCCAATGTTCGAGTACTATGTGCTACAACACTAAAGTAGCCATATGCTATACTACCGATAAGAGCTCGAACGACAAACCAAGTTCTAAATCTTACAAGATCTTCATCAAATTTATTACACCTCAATTTATTCTTTAATATATATAAAACTATCTATTACATTCAAGACTTGAAACCCATAAACTTGAATTGGAGTAGATTCATAAAGACAATCCAATAGCCATGGCACCCACACCCATCCACCCTGTCTCACTATATCAGCTTCACCACATAAAAGAAGACAAAACATACATATATAATTGCCTACAACATGTCATTTTCTGCTTCCTCATCTTTATTATTGTAAAAGAAATGGCAATAAAAATTTCCAACTATCAAAAAGTATGAATCTTGGATGGGTTATATCTAATAATATCTTCTCCTCCTCTTCTTCTTCTTGTTTCCATCAAAGAACCTTGAAGTTGAATCCTCTCTCTTGCTTGCCTTAGTGTAACAAGAGCTTCACTACCACTCTCATCAACAACTAGTGTCTCACCAGTTGTGCTCTTGTTGGTCTGACTTGAATAGTTGTTCACATTATCATCATCATTGCAAGTATCGATTTTTTCCTTTGATTCTGGATCCATGGAATTTGTAGAAGAGCTGAAATGAAAAAGTTTTTAAATTTGATTAATTAAGTGGAAACCCAGATGAGATAAAAAAAAGATGTAAAACTATGAATGTTAAGTATCAACTTGTTGCCAAATGATTTTACCTAAGAGTACTTTCTGCATCATGGGTTGTGCTTGAAATGTCATTAGAATTCTGAGAGGAGACATCTTTTAAATCCAAGCAAATTGGTTCTTGATCAAAACTTGCATTTTTTTTATTATCATGATCCAAAAGTTGAGATTTTTCTGGTTCTTTAGAGCCTGAATTTGAAATGCATGAGCTAGATTGCTCTGAGTACTCCAAAGTATGAGAAACTTTTAAAGACTCAAGCTTTTTTTTCAAGAATCTCAGTTTCTTTTCAGCTTTGTTTCTTAATTTGGTCTCTTCTTTTAATTGGTTCTCCAGCTCTACTAGCTGCAATAGTTGAAGAACAAAACAGACCCAAATTAAGAAAATTTAATGAAAAAAATGAGCAAATTTAAAATAAATATAGTAAAAAAATATGACCTTTTTGCCCATGAGTTCTGTTTCTTGATTTGCAACTTTTGAAGCTTGTCTCTCTGCAAGCAATCTTCCTCTTAGAGACTCTAGTGTTCTCATTCCATTTTCCACTTCCATTTTCTTGTCACTTCACAAACAACAATGCAAAACCAAAAGAAAAAGAGTTTAGATTTAGATTTAGAGAGAGAGATAGAAGAGAGAGAGAGAGAGAAACCAACCTGTGTTTTCCATTTTTAGCTTTATAATCAATCATTTTTTCTTCTTTTTAGTGATCTTGAGCTTCAATGGCAGAAAAAGGCAACACAAGAAAACCTAAATGTAATCATGTAACCAAAAAGTTATTATAAATATGTAAATTTGAATTTTAAAATTTGAATTTTGAATGAGAAATTACTAACTCCAAAGAGTGTTGTTCTGTTCACATGAATTGACAAAGTTGGGAGAGGTAGTATTATTATTATTAGTGCATTGTTTTGGTTCTATCAGTTTTTTTGGTAAGAGCGAAAGAGACAATCATGTGTAACTGTGTTTCTTGTAATATCTCCACTCACGTTTCACCACCTCTTTTAAAACATTTATGATTCACTTTCATGTCTTTAATTTCTTCATGGTGATTTACACATTTCAAGAATTTGAAATGTGGCCCAGAAATAAATATAACCGATGAGTTGTGTATTTACTGTGACTTTTTCAGTCCGGCATTTTGATTTTTGGACAAATCGGTAAACAAAGTTAGTTGTGGTGTGGTCCAATATTGCGAGCATACGAGATATGGGCAAGGCTAAATTGAGACCCCATTTGGCTATAATGAGACCCTTCTATAATGAGACCCCATTTGGCTATAATGAGACCCCAAAAAAGACTTATTTACCCCTGATATAAAAGCTTTATTTTCAGCCACAAACCCTTTTTTCCCTTCTTCTCTCTTCTCTGGCTCCTCCTCCTCCGGCAACTCCGGCAAGCACACGTAAATAAAACTTCTAAGCCCTACATATCTCCACCAAAAATCTCCACGATTTCTCGCCCTCGTCGTTCTCGTTGTTCTCGATTCATCGCCAAGGCTTCAGATTCAAGAAGCTTCCCCGGTGACGATCCCTTCACTTCCTTCCCATGGTCCGACGGAGAAAACGGTAATCACATAGACTGAGTTTTAATTTATGTCCTTAATTGAATTTCTTCGGTGTTTTTTTTGGGTTTGATCGCAATATTTGAATCGGTGGTATTGAAAATTTGGTTGTGCTTTGTATTAGGTATAGAATGGGTACAGCAAGATAGAGTGACGTTGTTCACATCGGAAGGGCTTGCTCAGATCGGAGGAAATTTGGTTCCTCGACGTGTTACATCATCAAATGTATGCATCTCTTAAGGCATTTGATTAATAGTCATTGAATATTTGGGGCTTTTGTGATTTATAGTGTTTCCCACCTCTATCTTTCACTTAATTCTGTAGAGATTATTGAAATCATTGGTATGGTCCATCTTAGAGCTTTATTATATTGTCAAGGAGTTACTTGTTTGGTTTACTGACCTAAGCATTATCATATATAGAAAAAGCAGCAACCATCTCAAAGATTTCAACGTTTTCGAGAAAGTGATTACATGGATTTGGATCAGGGTCTATGTCTAGGTGCCCTTTTTGATATTGCAGCAACAAATGTAAGCAGTTTTTTCGAAGATGGATCTGAGCTGGTTTATATCTATGTCAATCTGGAGAAGCTCAAGAATGGTGGAGATGAGCTGGTTTATATATGAAGGGCAAAATAGATATTTCCAATTGAAGAAAAAAAAAATCTGATTTTGGGGTCTCATTATAGCCAAATGGGGTCCCAATATAGCCTTGCCCACGAGATAATACTTGACTTTTGTAAAAGTTTTAGCCAGAGCCAGCCATATAATCTAAAATAAATAAATTACAGGCTTAAAAATCTAACAATAATTTTTGGTATCAATATACCTTCGTATATTTTATTTATATAAATAAATCAGTCATAAAATCGATGCAATATTTTTGAAAAATGGTTCAAATATATATAAAAAAAACATAATTTTTTTATATGATACAGTTGATTTGAATCGAACGTATGCTCGTTGAATAGAGGAAAACCGCAAATTGCTCTGATTTCCACCTTGTTTTTGTTTAACTGTAATAATTTATTTATATAGATAAATAAAACTTTATAAATAACAGGCCTAATGGGTATAATCGAAGTTACTGACAAGTATATGAGTTATCATAATACAAGAAAATACAGTATGAACACACGACTCATAGAGTACACTGTGAATATTATTCGACTCATTCTCAACAAATCTTTTCTTTGAGACAAATATTTATTTTTCATTATTAATAAATAAACTTCTCTTAATCTAACTCACTAAATGCTTCCAAAGCATTCGCTTGATGTTGCGAACACCAATTCAGTTTAGACATCTCTAAACTTTCGAATTGATACTACATTGGTCATAATATTTGCTTGATTATCATGTGTAGACACTGTCTTCACATCAACAATTCTCTTTGATATTGTATCACGAATAAAATGATATATGATACTTATGTGCTTTGTACGCTCATGGTACACTTAGTTCACCATAAGTTGTATGACACTTTGATAGTCACGAAACACTTTTGTAGTAGTCATACCCAACCCAAATCTGCCACCAAACCTTGCAACAGTATTATTTTCTTAACTTCTTTAGTTACCGCCATGTATTCTACTTCGTTGTAGACAAATCTACAATATCTTGCAATTGTGCTTTCTAATTGATCGCACTCCCAGCTAGAGTAAACACAGATCCTATCAAAGATCTCATTTTATCCATATCACCTGCAAAATTAGAATAAAAAAAACAACCACTGATCTTCGCACACCATTCAACGATCCATCAACATTGGTCTTGTTGAAAATCAAGCCAAAATTCATAATACTCTTAAGATATCGAAGTATCAATTTCACGGTGTGCCACTGTTCTTTCCTAAGACATCCCATGTACCTGATGACTACACTAACCGCATGTGAAATACCAGGATGTATGAACACCATAACATACATGATACTTCCAACTAAATTTGAGTATAAAACCCTCGATAGTTGTTCCAACTTAGCATCTTCCTTGGTAATCTCGTTGCAGACAATTTGTAGTTATTAGAAAATGGGATGCTAGTTTCATTATCATCATACATGTTAAATCGTTGTAGTACATTTTCAATGTAACTTTGTTGAGACAAATGTAATAATCATACGATTCTATTATTGTTAATCTTCATCTCAATAAAAAAATTCATAGTACAAACATCAATTAGCATATCATCCATATACAACAAGTAAACGTAAGAATCATATGACATCTTCTGATAATACACATAATTATCACATGGAATCCTTGGGACCCTCTTGACACCATGAGTGTATGAAATCATTTGTACCATTTCCTAGTTGACTGTCCCAAACCATATATAGTGACGTTTTAAGTAGATAAACCTTTTCCTCCATTTTAGGTTATATAAATCCCTACGGTTGTCTCATGTAGATTAGTTCATCAAATTCAGAAAGTAGAAACATAATCTTCACATCCAACTATTCAAGCTCTAAGTCTTGCGAAACTACTATGGCTAACAAAACTCGAATGAAATTGTTTTTCACCAGTGGAGAAAACATTTCATTGAATTTGATTCATTCCTTTTGAGTGAACCTTTAGCAACCAATCATGACTTAAATCGAGGTGCCTCAAACCTTGGATTACCTTCTTTTTTCTTTAATACTCATTTGCAGCCTACCACCTTCTGTCCTTTAGGAAAGTCAACAAGCTTCCATGTTTAATTCTTAAAAGAGATTCAATCTCTTCAGTCATAGCATCAATTCAACAATCTGCTTCTAAACTCGTTGTAGCTTCCCTGTAGCTAATAGGTTTTTGCATCTCAACTTCTTCCGCGGCTAACATAACACATGAAAATACGTTTGCATACTAATTTTATGGTCTTATATGTCTTCTTTCTTTACGAAATTTTATGTTATAATATTGTTATTCTAGTTCGGGCACATCATCGTCACTATTATTTGATGTTGATGCTTTACCTCCTCATCCTGCAGTCACCTTAGAACTATTAGAATTATTGGACATATTAGAAACTGTATCTACTTAAAGTTCAACCTGTTTACTCACAACCATTCTTGATTTGACCGTTTCTCATACATTATTTTGACTTTTTGACAGAAAAATCATTAAAATATACGTCCATATTGATGAGAAAACCTAGAGACTTTAGAGTTGTACATCATAACATTTATCTTTTCACTTCAATAGCATATTTTTGAAATATGCACCTCTTTTCCCTCTGCTTAAGTTTACAATATCTTATATGAGCGTACACAGGACAACCAAACACTCTCTATTGTTTATAATCAATTGACGATCCAGACCAAATCTTAAAAGGAGTTTACAATCAATAATCATTGATGAATATCATTTTAGCAAATAACACGTTGTATTGATCGCTTCAGCCTAAAAATACTTTCTCATACCAAAATGCAAGAGCATGCTACGTGCCTTGTCACAAAATATTATTTTCATTATTTTTATAACCCTATTATTTTATGGTATTCTAGAACAAGTGCGATGACACACTATTTCTTTAACATTGTAGAAATCGTTGAACTCATGAATGCAAAATTCTAACCCATTAAATATCCTAAGATGATTGGTCTTTCTTCTTGTATGTTTCTAAAACATTGTCTTTCATTTTGGATAATGTTTAATATTCCCAATCTTTAATTTTAAGAAAATAAACCCATGCGATCATTTAATAAATATCGATCAAACTCGTGTAATATATGACTCCACGCTTCGATGAAATTATGTTTGGCCCCCAAAGTTATGACTGAATATAATCCATTGGCCCTTTTAATGTTTTTGAAGACCGACTTACTAAGTTTCACTATAGTTTGTTTACCAAACGCACAATATTCATAAAATCTTAATGATCATGCCTTATACCCTTTCAGAAAATCTGTATTTTCCAAAAACAACTAATTCTTTTTCACTTATGTAACTGCGAAGCCAGTACCATAACTGATTTTGATTGTTACTCCCTAATGATGTTACTACATCATCACCCATTCTTTTTGTAAACTACTTTTCATACATCTTTGAGTCTTTTGTCACCTTGATTACACCATCGTATGCATGATAGTTATAATCTCGAGAGATATCAAGTTCCTTTTAACCCATGAACATGCCAACACGTCACAATTATGAAAACGCCATTGAACATTCTGATCTTGACGTTACTGATCCCACCAATATGCAATAAATGATTGTTCCTCAACTAAGCAATTTAATGTAGTGGCTTGTAAGTATCAAACTACAGATTGAACTGACATATGTGGTATGTAGCAGCAGTACTGGTTAAGAGTTTTCTCTATAGTCTAAACTCATTAGATAACATATTTCTTGTACCAATGTTTTCACTATCATCATTGATGATGATTAAATCAAATTTAAGAGTATTTTTGGAAGTTGTTAAGTTTGAATAGTATTAAATTCTTCGTAAGAGCTAGATAGAGAAATGAGTTGCTTGAATTTAATAGAGAGAAAAAAAGTCAAACCTATTTAATGTTATTTGTTGAACTATTTATATTCTTTCTTGATCCATTGGTCACTCGGGTCAGGTTATGTGTTTGGATCAATCTCACGATCCCCCAGGACCATAAATAAATGTACTAGGCACCTAGCTGAGTCACTAAGCATATTGCGTATTCATTGAATTTAGTTGTTTGGTCCGAACTGGCCCTCCAAATAAAATTTGACCCACTTTACTGTTTGGGTCCTCCAACATAATCCGACCTTATCATCTAGCCCCCTTAGCTCTTTCCAAAGCATTCCATGAGAGCTAATATTGTAAATGATTTCCAAACTGTGTTTGAAGAATGTTATCAAATCTATTTTTAACGAAAGGTCACGATTTTAAACAGTTACTTTCTTTAAGACACGCGTCACGTAGTCCTTGGAGCTACTGAACGCTTTTACTCTTGGTAATTGAATTTATTTCCAAAAAAGGAAATCAACTACATTAATAGTTTTTTTAATTATTACGGTTGGTTCCTATTCCCTAGTAAAATACTCAAGTGCATCTTTCTTACTCATATATAAAGGTAATTTTTGACTGTTTTTGTTTCTAGAGTGAGAAAGAGATTGATCTTACAATTCTAGATAGAGAAAAAAAATTAACTTTCAACCAGATTTATCTTATCGTTCTTCTAGTATTCTTTAAAGTCTTTATTTTTACAACGAGTACTGCATTAATCAAAAGAGGTTGGCTCAATCTACCCGAGTTGGAGGAAGAAAAAAGGCAAGCCGGAATTGTTGCATGATTACTCGCTTCTCCGGTGACTCAAATTCTGGAACCAGATAGGAGTTCATCATCTAATAGACAACCAATTATTTCTAAACCTAGCCCCCTTGCACAATCTCTTCCAACTTCTGAACAATCTCCTCAATCAGCTTAAGAACCTTTTAGTAAAAGTAGTTAGTAGTCGTAAATATATTGGAGAAAACACTCCTCGTAGGCTTATCAGACTTTCCAAGGCTAAAAATAAACCTTCCTAATCTGGGAAGAAGATGGAATAGCCAACTGAAACTTCAAATGTTATTAGCAATCTCCCATAGAAAAAACCTGATTGTGGGAGAAGCCATCACTACTACTCTTTCAATAGTTTCGTCTATTGAGCATCCTTATATCGAGGAAAATAACTGTGGTACTCAACCTACGGATTCCGCAGAGTCAAGACCACAAATGATGGAAGAGAAAATAGATGACAATGGTGAAGACTCACCTTTAGAAACATCAGATCATATTGGGGATACTCAAAAAATACCTCGAGAAAAAAGAAATAAGACTCCCTTAATAGAATCCAAACCACTTCCTAAATGTCTTGTTAGGCGAGTCGGGCCCAGTTTTACTAAGGTTAGCGTCAAATACTTGCTAGCTTTACAAAATATATTCTACACTCATATAGCTGATTTGGATAAGATTCGAAAAAAATGAGGGTTTTTTAATCAATCAAAGTAAGGAGTCTTATCCCTAAAGAAAATCTGATGGACTGCAAGGCAGGAAATTTTGTGGTTTACACCAAAGTGCTTAATTGGGGTCTCCGGTTTCCTTTGGACCTGGAGATAGTAAGGTATTTCCGTTAGGTAAAATTATGCCCAAGCCAACTGAGCCCTAATGCCTAGTTTACACTGCTAGCTAGTATTATAGCTTCAAGGTTATCAAAAACTTTGATGCCCATGTAATACTTTGTTGTTGTGGTTGGTTTGTGCCAGAATGGTAATATCCTCTTTTATTACTTAAATATGGAAAATGACTATAAAGTAGTCAACAATTTGATGGAAGTGGATAAGCCTCGGAGAACTCAGTTTATATTTATTAGCGACACTTGGGAAAATGACAGAATGATCACCTCTAAAGGAAATCCGAGTATGCTCATAAGATACTGTAAAATCTCAGGTAGATGTTTTTTTATTTTGTTTTTATAACTTGATATTATTAGTTCTTAATTCAGATTTCTTTTACAGTATTCTCAAAGCTCTTTTCACAACACTTTGAAGATGGGAAAACAACTTTCACCAAGCTAAATCAGGGGGCCACTGAAAAATGGTCAAATGAATTTCATAATTATTTTACTGAAAAATGCTTACCTATGGAGAACAAATCTGATTCGTGAGCTCTCATATGAGTAGTTCACCACTCCTCCCGATCTTCTTTAATTTTTAATAGGACAGAGGAAGCTGATGGTAAAATTTTCCTACTAACTAAGAATATAGCTCTCAATCATCGCGATAAGATTAAGAAGAAGAAGATAAATGCTTCATCTCAAGTTATTCTTAAACTAGGAAGTATAGGACCTCCGGATGAAATCGATGCAACTCTGTTGGAAGTTGTAGCAGTCACTTCTCGGGAGACTAAGGATCCATAAAACTCTCCAATAGTCAAGAATAAAAAAGTAAAAAATAGAAATAAAAAGGGTAGTGACAAGAGAGAAAAAAAAGAAGAAAACTGTTATTGGTTCATAAATCATAATCTGATCCAAAGTCCTTCGTTCCATTACTCCTACAGAGTTCCCTCCTCAAGAAGAATCGTCTATTGATCCTCGATCCCCAATATTTCCTATTGTTGATAGATCAATCTTCGAAGGTGTTGACCAAATAAATGACATAGAAAACTTCAACTTTGAAGATTTTGACAAAGGTTTCCCTCAAAACACTACCATTGCTAATGCTGGAACATTCGATAGAGAGTCTTTTGAAGTGTCCAAGGAACACGATGAACTAAGGTATGCAGTTTTAAGCTACATTAGACCAATAATTGACTTAGAGAGACAGGTAATATCTCAAGTCAAGGACATTACTTCTCTTCTAAATGAAAATCAAAGTCTAAAGAACTCCATCGAAGAAGATAAAAACATGGTTGAAAATTTGGTTAAGGAAGTGAAAATCCTTAATGAAGAGCTGGTTCAATCCAAATCCGATCATGATCAACTTTAGTCTAAGTTTGTTGATTTGCAGAAAAAACTTACTTCCTTGAAGGACCAACATGCTAAGGATAAAGATAACTCTCAACATATATCCGAAGAAAAGAAAAAGTTGGAAAATCTTCTTAATAAGAAAGAAGATGAGATTCGCCTCTAAAGTATAACTGATTCATGACTGATTTCTCTGAGTAAAGTTCCCATAACTTCTTCTATGCGTAGGAAGTAGTCTTTTCACCACCAATCTCACGAAAACATTATCTTTTACACTTATTATAATCCAACATAGAGATTTTTCTTGAATATCTTGCTTCTATTCTTCTTTCATCTTTGCCGATAACTTGTTCTCCACAACCTTCCAATGTCCTTATATTACCAAGGAAGATTTCAACTTAATCTTCCATAACGCAAGTCTGGACCCTCCCAATAAGATCTCATTTTTTTTTTTAGATTTCATTGTAAACATCAATTGCAAAAATACATACGCTATGATACCAATTTGTTAAAATCTATGAAATATTTTCACAAATGGCTCAAACACAAAAGAAAATTAAAGTAAAAAATATAGGATTCTAACGTTGTTCGAAAAATATCTACGTCCATAAGAGTCGTCAGAGAAAAGTACTTCACTATAATGGAAACATATTAGAGATTTTAGTGTCCCTTTTGTATACTCCTATAAGGAATAAATTACTATAGGCCTAATGAGAATAACCTAAGTTATGAACAAGTAGGTATGTTACTATGAATACAAAATGGTATAATATGAACACAAGAATCACAAGTTATACAATCAATAATATTTACTCATTCTCAATAAAATCAATCCTATAAAAAATTATTATTATTAATAAAATAGTCTTATCCATAAACTTATGACTACACATGGATTAATTATCTAAAGAATTGAATAGAAATATGTAAGATATTTAATTCAAATAAAGTTTTATGGTTAAGTATAATATCGTATAACATAATTTTTCTTGTATCTCGAAGATATTATTCTCTCATTATGACTTCTATAAATAAAAACCTAACAATTATCAATAAAGTATTCATTCATTTTCATTTTCTAGTAAATTATCATCATTTTTGTTAATTTTATTCTTTTACTCTTCATAATCACTAGAAACTTCGGATCAATTTCACCCATCTAGAATTTTCACCATCACTTGGTGTCGTCTGTGGGAAACAAAGTTTTGCTTCATATAAAAAAAAGCAAGAATAAATCTGAATTAGAGGACAATTTTTTTTGAAGAATGATCTTATCCATTTATAGATGAAGAATTTGAAGTGGAAGATCCGTACGGACAACATCTAGCCCCGGAGGCTCCCATAATACATATTATTGAATTTAAGTGACTGATTCAACTATTTACAAAAGAACAAGCTAACAGTTTTTGAATATTGCAAGAACAACTGGTTACGCAACCTTTTAGATTTAAGTATGTTGTCCAACAGGTAGAATAGCAAGGTTGAGATGAAGCAAGTCCTAACAAGTTGAGAGATTGCTTAGGAAACATCACTCAAAGAAATAAAATGACATTTTATGATGCTGGAAAAGAAGATAGAGAGAACTCAAATCATGGATCGTTCATCCGAAGCAAGATACAACGACAACATCACATGAATAAAACAAGAAGGCAAACAATAACATCAAGTTATGGAAAAATTGAGAGGATAAGCAAAGAACCTCGACTGCCTTACATTAGGACAAAAGAATTTCCTGGCATTCTCTAGTCATACAAAAATAGTACAATCTCCCATAGTGCACCTTGATTCTTTGAAAAAATTTAACAAGTTCTTTCGTGCATTGGAACACAGCCAGACATTCTATAAAAAAACTGAGATTTTAGAAATGTTTTACTAAAAAAAAGTATACAACTAGTTCCATGGGCAACAACCAAGATTCTAACAAGCCCAAGTAGTCTAGATCGCACTTAACCAATAATAAGTTACAAATTCTTAGCCGTGGATTTCGTAAAACAACCTTGGAGCACAAGAAAAATTCAATGAAATTTTCATCCAAGGATAATCACCATAGTAAAATGGTACACCCACTTATCCAAACTGGAACTGAGGCTACATACAGGGCCCTGACGAGAAAAAATACAAGCTAGTCGAACTTTCTAAGATAATAACAGATACATCTAAACTATACTTTCAAGCATCTCAACCTATTCTAAAAAACAAAAATCCCTCAACCAAAAATGGCTAAAACCTGGGTATAAACAAGTATACCCCTTCACAAACAATAAAATATGTTTTTATATGGACAAAAATGATGTTACAGATGAACAATCTCAATTGGTTTATCTTCTATGGGTTTCTACCCTTGAACTTCAATAACTACAAAATGGATAAGTACTGCGGAAAATGAGACAAAATAAGAGTAAAATATCAAGGAAAACATCTATAGTTTGTACTGAAATCCATATCTAAAGCTATCATTCACATATGGTGACTTGATAGGAGTAACAACACCACACATTGATGTCGTACTAATAATATTGAAGCTATCCTGAGTAGAACTCAAAAGGGTAATGATAGACACCAGAGGCTTGACATACATACTTTACAAAGAAGTGAAGCCAAAATGAGAAGAGCACCGGTGCTAACCCCGACACAACAAATCTTGAATATTTTCACCCGACAAAATGCAAATGTATTAAGGTAACTAAACCTAGATTTCTTCATCGATTAAAAAAGTACAATAAGAAAGTTTGATGTCTACCATAGTGGTAAATGAACCTTCCTCAAACAATATCAAATTGGAAAGATCTTGGCTAAACAAAACGCACGTCGTGGTATCTATGGTTTACCAGTTCCTTAATTAGCCAATCAACAACAATGTACCAATTATAAGAGGAAACAAAAAAAATTATATAGAATTTTATACAACACCCCTGACACTCGAAGCATAGAATTAGAAGGATACAAGGTTAATATAAAAGAAATAGATAACCTTATTTATGAAAAAATATTAAAGACTGACTGGAATATTCCAATCGATAGCATGTACATAGTAATTTATTTTTTATAAAATAGCTTGAATATGTTTGCATAAAGTACAAAAGATGTGATATGGGGCCTAACATAAGTTATTTTCCAGTAGTTGTAAATTAACAACAAATTTTGTTCTATCATACAAGAAAGAAGATCATACTAAAAAAACAAAAACAATGTTGAAATTCATAGACCTCAACAATACATATTTGAAGGACCCTTTTCAACTACTGAGGATTAACCAAATGGTAGATGCCACATCCTTGAATAAATTTCTATCTTTTATGGATTGAGTTTCTGACTATAATCAAATACAAATACAACAAAAGTACCAAGAGCATATAATCTCATCACATAAAATAAACTACATTGTTACAAATTAATGCATTTCGGATTTAAAAATGCTGGAGCACATAGAGTCTATACACAATGAAGATACAATTAATATCTCTTTCACCTAAATTTTTCCTGTTGGGTTCAATGAGCCTTACAACAGTTTTACAAACTTAAACTCTGAAATAACTCAATATTGGAGGATTTTTATACAAAATCTCATATGTGATAATCTTATTCCTTTTATTTTGAATTATATTCAATAAATAACAGATTTTTTACATAACCTCAACCCAAAATCCTACACTCAAACCTGAATATGATAACATATGATTAATCATTTCTTTCAAAGTCCTAATCTTCCTTTCCACCACACCATTTTGTTGTGGTGTATAAGGAGTCATGGTTTGATGTATTTTACCAGTAGACTAAAAATATACCAGATCATAATATTCACCTACTATATCCGTACGTAATTTTTTAATCAAATCATTTTTGTGTAGCTCTACTTATTTTAGTATAGATTTTAAAGTAACAGACGCTTCATTTTTAGCATGTAACAAATAAATGTAGCAATATCTAGATACATTATCAATAAAAATAATAACATACTTTTTACTTCTTAACAAATGTGTAGCATGGAAATCAAATAAATTACTATGCACTAGTCCTAATATTTTAGAAACTCGATTAACTTTGTTGAAAGCTTTCATAATTATCTTAGTTAACATGCGAGTCTGATTTTTTTTATTATTTAAATCAAAATAAGGTACAAGACTCATTTTGTACATGTATTTTATAATTTTATAATGTATATATCGTATTCTACAATACCAAAATTCCGTTTTACTTAAATTTATACAAGTACCAGTAGAAGTCATGCAAACATATTCATTTTGATACGAAACATTAATATTTAAAATAAAGATACCATCACATAAATATACAAAGCTTACAAATAAACCATGTTCTGAAAATATATGCTTGCCAATTTTTTTACACTTGTTTGAAACCACAATTGGTCGATACAACACTAGACAAGAGATTCTTCCAAATCCTAAAAACATACAATATATTATTCAATAATACATATTTTCCAGAAGTAAAAACTATATTACCATATCCTAGTCTTTTGATTGGCTCGGTTATAATATTTTCCATCTTTAATGTAGATTCATCTTCAATTGGTTCAAAATCATTAAGCCATAGAAGGTCTTTACATACATGCTTTGTTGCTACCAAATTTATCCACCAAGCAATATTATCATCATGCACATAAAATGCTTCAGATATTAGTGATATATAATTGTGATTAAAAGTATAATTTTGAACTCAAAAATCACTTTGTTTCTTTTCTGGATCCTTATACCCACTTAGACCAGAGTTGTTTTTGTATTTTACGACCCGAAAAACCTTCATGAAATGACCAGGTTTTCCACACTTCTAACATGTCAACTTCGACTTCTTATTGGAATAATTATTGTTTTTCCCTTAAATTTTGTTTTTGTTTTATTTTCTGATGTTTGCATTCTTAGAGAATCTGTTGCTTTCAACCATATTCACAATAGGGCTTCCTCCTTGGTTCTTACCCTTAGGATTAATGATTTCTTCTTAATCCATCTAAATTTTCTTCAAAAATGACTATTATGTCCAACCACTCATCCTTGTTATATTTCAAAATGCGTTAAAAATCTTTTCATGATGGTGGTAGTTTTTCTATAACACTTGACACCAAAATACATTGATTCATTTTCATGTTATGTTAATCAAACTAATCCAAAATTCTTATCAATTTATTGTATTGATCCATGACTGGTCTAGAATCAAACATATTGTAATTGATAAAGTTACTAACCTGAAACTTCTTGACTAAAACATTTTCAACCATATATTTAGATTCAAGTGAATCCTACAGTTTTTTTACAGACTCGACATTCTGGTATACATCAAATAAAAGATGAGACATACCGTTTATGGTATGACAATAACATATGTAATAATTGTTCTCTCATTTGTTATATCGTTTCATTTTCAATAATCTATGGCATGGAAGTTCTCAAAACGTACACAACCTTCACGGTGGTCAACAAAAAATATATTGTTTCGTGGCACATTTTGAAATCATGGCCCTCAAACTTGTCAAACTTAGCAAACTTACTTGTTATGTCATTGGTTGATTCTTCATTCGTCATTTCTATATTTATACACATATAATTTTAATCTTTTATAGTAAAACATGTTTGAATTCGTGGATAACTCTTGAAGTCTTGAATGAAATAATTTCAGATGAAAATTATTTTGTTGGTTCTCTAAAATATCAATCAAATAAAATCAGAGTTTTCTTGAAACGAGAGAATGATAAAAATTTTGGAATACATTTTTGAACCAAAACCATGAATATATGTTTCCACCAACCAAACGTTTTTAACTATAAAAATAGTTTTTGTCCACAACAGTTTCAATTCAAATTTGATTTTAAAACGACTATTTTTTGAAAATTTTAATTTCAAATGTATTTTTAGCTTAACCTCAACCAGGGGTTCCGGCCCTTGGAATCTACAAGAGACGACCACCCCTTGCAGCATGGCCGGTGGCATTGCTCCCGGACTCCGGTGAAGGGGTTGCCACCTTGGGACCCGACTAAGGGGTTAGTGCCACTTGATCTGTTAATCACAATATTATCTACCAAATGTGCATTCCACACTCTTCAACTTGTTCGATAAAATAATATGATTATATAGATCAACTAAAAAATCCAATTATACTAAAATATGTAACATACAAGAGTAGTCGAGAAAAAGAAAAAAATCAATCTTACTATATGACGAGAATAGACGCATTCTGTATATATAATAAAATAATATGTTTTGTGGGATTGAATGTTTTATACCTATCGTTTTAAAATTTTAAATGGTAAAAATTATATATTTTAAATTAAACAAATATAACTTAAACATCCACTAGTTCAGTCTATATCATTTTCTTATAATTAATAAACATCAAATTAGTTTGATATTACTTGTTTTTAGAAACTTATTTTGGCTGGCTGATCATCAAGATCCTTCCAAGAACCAGAGTCTTAGAAATGACTTCTAAGATTTTATCAAAAAATCATTGATAGGGATTAGTAACACTGATTATCTTCATAGAATATGGTAAATTTCATTCACCAAGCTCAACAAAATCTTCACCAAACCTGGAGCCAAACTTATTTTTTGTTCTCGAGTTAGTTACTAGTTTCCCTCCTCTGTTTTAAAAAAAAACTGAATCTTCTTTCCTGGGAAATCAAGAAATAAATAATCATGATCAATAATCTTTGGTCCCTAAATAAAATCAGTGAGAAATAATCAAGCATTCGAGGAATCTAGACATTAATATCAAATATAATCAAATTACGGTAACACGATAACCATCATAAAAAAATCCTTCGTCGATTTTTTTAAAATGAAACATGAAATGATCCATCGTGAAAACACAATAATCAAGAAGAATGAAGACCAAATTGCGATCACATTCGACTATAAAGAAAAATAAATTCTGGAAAGAAACGCTAAGCAGACCCTGATAGGGAAGTTCTCGACTGGAAAAACAACATCAGAAACTATCAAACAATTTCTTGACAACTTCAAATTTTTAGGTGGTTACAATCTTTCACATTGGGATTACCGACACATATTCATTGAATTCAAATGTTAAGAAGACATCAAGAGGATCTAGAAACGAACCGTATGAAATGTATGATCAAAAACCATGAGGCTCATTAAATGGACACCTTTCTTTAATCCCAACATTGGGTGTCATATCTCTCTAATCTGGCTAAGTCTTCTTAATCTCTTTGAGTAGATGTTTGATGAGAAGACTATTAATTTTATTGGTAAATCTATTGGTTCTCCTTTATATGTTTGGATTCCTGACAATAATAGAGCTATGCATAACTGCTGTAAGTTATGGCTAGAAATGGATGTCTTAAAAGATCTCAGTAAAATATCAAGATTTGTTTAGTGAAGGTGAGGGGTTCTGGCAAGAAATCATCTACAAATCTTTCCCTTCCTACTGCAAGAAATGCCATCATTTGGGACACGAGGTTAAAGAATGTAAGAGAATGCCAGAAAACCAAGATAAGCCACAAGTCTTGAACTCCATTACTAATTATTCAACCAATTCAAATAATGACCCATACAAAACCATCTTACCTCCAGAAATCAAGTCCCTGGTTATTAAAAATCCTGACAATGATACCTTATCCAACAGTTCGAGACCATCTCTTAGCAAAGATCAAAGCAAAACTGTTAATATAACTGAGCCGCATGTAAGTAAAGAAAAATACTCTGATACTAAATTGGATCAAATCAACAACAACCTAAATTTAACTACTTCAGATATTGTCTCCAGGATTGAGCCAATTAAATAAAAGATTCAAATATAATAGAATCATTACAAGCGATTGATAACGAATCCTTATTTGGAATCATTAGAGAAACTGACTATACTGAAAATACTGGCACTTACCTTGTCTTGCCTTTGCTGATGAATTCATTGTGTTTTGTAATCGTTCTTCCTCATTTGTAAGCAAGATTGATAAATGCTTGAACCATTACAAGAAAAGATAAGGGCAAACCATAAATAAAGAGAAATCTAAATTATTTGTGCATTCTAAAATGACTAACACAATGATCAAAAGGCTGGAATAGATATTGGGTTTCAACCATATCAGATTGCCTATGAAATATTTAGGAGTTACAATAAGCACTAATAACAAGCTGGTAAACTATGAAGACTTGGTCAACAAAGTTAGATCCAAAATCATGGAATGGGATATTATTTTCCTCTTATTTGGAGGAAGGCTTATTCTGGTTCAAACTTTGCTAAACACAATCCTCATTTATACAATGCAAAATTCCTTAATTTCCAAGTCTGTTAGTCAGATAATTGAAATAATTTGTAATGAAGTCTTGTGGGGATCCAAAGAAAACAAAAAGTCTATCGTCCTCATGGTTCTCCTAGTCTAAGCTATGAAAACCCTTTGATAAAAGGGGGGGATGGGCTTAACATCAGGAAACTGGAGGATATTCAATAATCATTTTCCAATAAGCTTTGGCTTAATTTCAGAGAACAAAGTTCTCTTTGGTCAAGGTTCATGGCTTCAAGTTATAGCAACAACTACCATCCTTTAACAACCTAAAACCCTAGCAAAAGGTTGAATGTGGGATAGGTTAATGAAAGTCAGAGATATGTCATAGAAACTAATACACTGGTAGGTGTGTGAAGGGACAATGGAATTTTGGCTAAAACGGTGGTTCTCTTCTTCACCCTTTATCATTCTAGGCTATGAAATTTACAGAACCTAGTACCCGCCAAAAGAATTCTGAAGTTATTGGGATAATGGGCAATGAAATATGGGAAGATTAAATGGCCACTTCTCTTCAACAACTATTGAGAAAATCAGAAAGATCACCTTAAACAACAACAAAGACTCCATCAAATGGGCTCCTTCTCCATCAGGGAATTACAATACAAAAGATACGTGGAATATAATAAAAAGAAGAAGAATAACAAGTCCAACATGTTTAAAAAAATATGGAACACAATAACCCCCCAAAAATGCTCATTCTTGGTTTGGAGAATAATGCATAACTGGCTTCCTATAGATTATATTGTACAAAAAAAGGATTTCAAATGGCATCCAAATGTCAATATTGTGGGGATTCAGAAACTTCAAATCATGTATTTATTCAATGTTATCAGGCATGGGAGACAGGTTTTCTTTGCATCCATGTTCAGTATCATTATTAGCATAAATATGTCCTACTTTCACATGTTGAGGATATGATTTTGGTCAACTAACAAGGACATTCACATCAGGACTATATTACATGTGATTATTACATGGCTTATATGGTCTACAAGGAACAAGAAGAGACACAATGATCTTTCTATAAATTCTAAATCAAGGATTGACTACATCATTAAGGTTTTATCTGGTCTGGATCAATAAAAATTTCTCAAAAGAATCCACTAGGGTAAGGACTCTATTATTACTCTTCAAATGGGATGTGTGTATCACCTTGAAAATCCTAGAATTTCTTTATCCCTTAAGTGGAATCATCCAAAAAATAGAAGATACAAGCTTAATACAAACAGAGCTTGCAATTGATCTGGTGAAGCTAGTGGATGAGGCTTTTAGGAACCATAATGGCGATTTGGTTGCTAGTGTTAGCAGAACTTATGGGAATCAGTCTCCTATTGTGGCCGAATGTAGAGCCCTGCTTGATGGGCTACTAATCTGTAAGGCTAAATACATCAATGCTCTAGATATTGAAACATATTCCAGTATATTAACTGAAATGATTCTTGAGGGTAAGGCTCCTTGGTATCTTGAGCCTATAGTAAGGTGTTGCAGGGGCTTAATTACTTCGAATATGAATATTGGTCACGTTTTTTGTAAACAAAATGTAGCGGCTGACTGGATTTCAAAGCAGTCGCTGAAAATGGCGAGAACTTATACTACACTCCAGATCAAGTCCCAAACAAACACATGGCTATTATCTTACTGTAAAGTTTTAGGAGTGGTATATCAGGGTTGAAAGCAATCAATAGTTTTTCCTTCAAAGATTAATTAAGATGGAGAGTTACATTTGGAAGATTGAAAGATGAAATTCATATGCTCTGATCATGAGCTTAATGTAGATTATATGATCTATGGTCTCCTCTGATAGCTTTCATCTGTAATTCTTCAAGAATATTGGTATTCTCAATCTTCCAAATCTATTGAGTGAGAGTGGTGGTGGAGATCGATTCGGTTAAGCATGGCTGCTGATGGAATTTACGCATATTTTTGGTATAATTTGAAAATCCTTCCAAATGTACTATAACTTTTAATTTACGCAGTTTTGGTCTATTAGACCTTTGTATTATTATCCAATCTAATAAAAAGATCAAATGGTTCAAAATAAATTATATTATTTGTTTCCCTAAAATAACTAATATGAACCATTTTTTTCGTATAGAATGATTTTAGCAGGCAACTAGATTTAAAAAATGATTCAAATAGCTTGTCCCCTCTTAAATCTCATTATTTATTTATTTTTAAAATATTTTAGTAATATAGATACAATCTCATGGATTTTTCATCCAAGCATGTGCGAAAACATGTTTTCATAGAAAAAAATTCCTTTCAATCTTAGATCAGGACATATATTCTCAAGTTAAAAATACTATATATTCTTTTTCCATATTTACTTGATTATTATAATAATATATAACGGAAAAGAATTTTGTAATCATCTTTTATCTAGATAATTAATTCCCAAAAAAGCTATCCATGTAATTGATTAAAAAGAAAATATATACTTTCCAGATCAATTTAAAAGAGTCTATCTTTTGTAGGTACATATATATGTACACTATAGTATACACGTACAACATACACATTATTTAAAAAATTAAAGGGTAAACTTGCTCGACGAACGTATTAATTTTACCACTAAAAGACACATATCACATGATTCCAACATTATGAGACAGATTTCGAATTCTGAAAGACCACACCAAGACAACTGCTAGCAAGGGTCACGAGATGCAACTGAAATTATTTCATCAATTTTCTCTTTCTTTTAGGAATTTATCATTTTTATTTTATACATATAAAAGGACACGGGAGTACAATATCCGTGGTTAATTTGTGCTTTCCAAAACCGGACCCATAATATAATACATTTTTTATACTGAGATCAGCTTTCACTGGCCACAGCCATTTAGCTCAACCTAACCCTAGGGTACAAAATTTTGTCGACATAAAGATATGGAGGAATATATGGATTCTATGTCATTGCGTCGGACAAAGAATATTCACGCATAATATATCGTTCCATTCAATATTCAGGTCGGGTTTGATTTGGATTTGATCGAATTTAGATCGGGTTTGATTTGGATTTGAACAATACGGAAATTGTATTACGGGTAGATCAGATAATCTGGATCAGACTAAGTGCATTCAAGATACGTTCAAGATTAGTTTGTATCCGATCCTTTATTTGTTAGTAGGGTTTTAAGAATAATTAGTCAGTTGTCTATTCATTTGTGTAATAAATGATTTTTTATTAAAAAATATTTGATTTTAGTTTTATTATCATCTATTTTTTTGTGATATATAGTTTTCTAATTAAAAATCATTTGGTTTTAATCTATTGGCCATTTATTTTGAAAAAATTAGTTATTCACGCCATTTTTTTAAAGGATTATTTTTATCAAAAATTGACGGTCAAATGACTAATTTTATTGAAAACGGATAGTATCCGTCACGAAAATGAATAGTCAACACATGCATGGACTAGCTTTATCCAAAATAAAAAGTCAATAAACTAAAATAAAACATATTTAGTCGAGAGATTATCTAACATATTTAGTCGAGAGATTATCTGTCGCGGAAGTCGATAGTCAATGAACTAATTACTGTTCAAAGCCTAATAGTAAAGATGACACCCGTGCTGACACATTATGTCACATTTAAAATTGTCACGCTGTGACATATTTACGCTTTTACAGAATCACGATGTGACACTTATTAATGCTCAAAGCCTACCAGTAGAAACTGTGATGGCACGTCACATCACTTTTACAACAGCCATGCCCATACATATTCACATGGTTATATTGTCACGTTGTTACAGTTTCTTACCGTGAGAGAATCTATCGCTTAAAAATTTATTATATTTTTAATACATTTATTAAAAATTAATTTTTATGTGTCAATTTAGTCGAATGAAATAAATTAAGATATGTATATCATAAACGAAATGTTTGAGATATTTATATAATATTTTTTGTAGTTTTATTTACATGCTTAAATATTTTATTAGGTTTTTCAATTTACTTTACTAAATTTTTAAATTAATAATTTATTAGATCTTTAAACTATATTTTTAAAGTTGTTGGGATCTTTAGATCTTTCAACCATGAGATGTTTTAAATTGTTTACTTGATCTTTCAAAATATATATATATCAAGTTGTTAGAATCTTTAGATGTTTTATATATATATATATATATATATATATATCTTCCAAATATTAGATATTTTAAATAGTTTATTACACTTTCAACTAATAGTTTATTAGATCTTTCAAACTATATACCTTTATAAGTTTTAAATAGTTTATTAGTTCTTCTAATTAATATTTTATTAAATCTTTCAACCATATATTTAAAGTTGTTAGAAATTATATACATATACTACTTGTATATTAAAAGATATGTGATTAATAACAAAAATATTTAATATTTATAGAAGTCCTAGGGACTTGCAGCTATACTTCCAAAATTAAAGGGCTTATAGTTAATAAACTTTAATTATTAATTAGCTGATTCACTTCCCCTAGGTGAAACACTCAAGTAGACTCTTTTGTTATATGAGTATGTATCTAATTCTAGAGTAATAAAAAAATCAAATTTTAAATCTAGAGAGAGAAGCTTAGAAATCTCATAAACGTTCAACTCCTCCAATATTTCCTAATATTTTATGTTCACAACAAGAACTGTCTTAATCAAACGAGGTTGGCTCAACTTGTCTAAGTTAGACATAGAGAAAAGAGAGGCAATAATCGCTGCCAGACTACTTGTCTCTCCTGGTGGATTGATCATAGAAGAGGTATCAAACACGGACAAGAGTTCATCTTCTCGTAAACATACAGTAATTTCCAAGAAAACTTCCCATGCTCTATCTTTAACAAATCTTGAACAACCAGAACCACCAGTTCAACTAAACGAAAACCCTTTTCCCAGAGCTAGAGCTGTTACCAGTCGTAAAACTCCATCTCTTTCATTTCTATAGGGTCAGATATAAGAGAGAGCCATCCTCAAATGGTTACTAGGCTATCTAAAGTCAAAACCGCAACTCCAATTACCAAAGAGGCAGAGAAAACTAATGAAGGTTTTTCAAAGGTAAAGTCTCTAGTGCTGCCAAGTTTGGATCCAAACCCATCGACTCTTCCTACCAAAACTTATCATGCTGAGAAGGAAGATACTGAGCTCAAGTCTGCTGACCAAGCACCACAAATAATGGAGGATTCGATGGAAAATTGTGGAAAAAGTACCTCATTAGAGACCTCCAGACATACTAGGGACACCAGTTCGGTTTGAGAAAAAGAAAAGAAACAAGTAGTGGCACAGACTGATGCCGAACCGCTTTTGGAATGTCTTGTTGGGCGAGTGAGGCCTAACTTCTCCAAGGTCAGTGTTAAGTATTCGTTGGCACTTCAAAGAAGTTTTTATTTGTATACCCACATTGTTGAGTTGATAGAATAAGGAAAAAATAGGGCTTTCTGGAGTCCATCAAGGTGAGAATTCCCATCCCTGATGAAACTTCAATAGATAGCAAGACTAAAGAGCTAGTGGTATATACCGAAATAACTCAACTAGGGTCTTCGGTTCCGTTTAGACCCAGATATAGTTAGGTACTTTCACCTAGTATGGCTATGTCCGAGCCAGTAGAGCCCAATGCTTAGTATACCTTATTAGCCAATATCACTGCTTCCAGACTTTTCAAGATTCCAATGGCGATGGAACAGTTTGATGTTGTGGTCGGCTTATGTTAAAACCACCACATCCTCTTCTACAATTTCAACATGGAGAATGATTACAATGTAGTTGACGATTTCCTAGAGGTTGATAAGCCTTAAAGGACTAAATTCTTCTACATCAGTGGTTCTTGGGAGAATGGAAAGAAGATCACTTCCAAAGGAAATCCAAGTGCCTTAACTAGATACTGGAAAATCTCAGGTAAACACTTTACAATTTCTATTAAATTTCATGTCGAATACTAATATTGAACATCACATCAGACAATAATATTAATATTTCACATTGGTTTTGTCTTTCAACGTGTTCAAAGATGTTTCACTGCAGCTAACATGGTAATGGCCAATCTATGGAGAACAAACTTAACTAGAGATATTTTATGTGAACAGTTCACCACTCCTCCTGAAGCTGCCAAAAGTTTCAAACAGATCGAAGAAAAAGATGGTAAACTTTATTTACCACCTATGAATAAGGCTCCTAGTCATCTCGATAAAATCAAGAAGAAAAAGAAGAAACGTGGAGACTCCTCTCAAATGCTTCCTGATGTGGGTAGTTTGGGATTACCATGAGAGATTGATGATGCGTTATTGGAGGCTATTGCAGTAACAATAAGTGAGGCCAAATGGCCACAACACTCCCCAAAAATCAAGAATACAAAAGGGGTAAAATAAACGCCAAGAGGGTAGTGACAACAAGGCATAAAAGAAGACTCTCTAGTGTTTCTCACTGCCAACCAACTTCGTGCTGAAGGTGAAGTTAACCTAGATGATATGAGGAACTTGTACTTAAGTGAGTTTGAAAAATAAAATTTTAACTGAACCTTCCCCCAATCAACCATCATAGCCTATGCAATGATTCACGATGGTGAATATTTTGAAGTTTCTAATAAATATGATACATTGGGTTACGCATTTTGAAGCTACAGCATGCCAATACTTGACTTGGAAAGACAAGTCAGGGCTCTGAGCTCAGACATCAAATTCTTTCAAACTAACAACCAAGGCCTGAAGGATTCCCTAGCGGCCGAATAGAGAAAGGTTGAAACTTTGGTCAAAGAAAAAGAACAACTAAGTGTTGATTTGAAATAGGATAAGGTTGATCGAGAAAAAAACACAAATCAGTTATACCAAACTACAAACAACCACCTCTCAGGATCTTAAAACCTTTAATGAAGCACTGCTAAGGAGAAGGCTTCTAATGAACGACTCTCCAAAGAGACAAAGGAATTACAAGATATTCTCAAAAAAGCGATGATGTGATCACCGCTTTGAAGGACACAAAGGCCCAAGATATAGCTGCTGCCAAGTATGAATATGCTGAGGGGGTGTCAAAATCCATATAATAAAGGGAAGAATTTGTTAATGCAGATATGGTCCTTTTGTTCCATGAAACATTTCCCAAACATTCTCTTGAGAAACTGTGAGAGTTTGTGTCGGATGATGAAGTTCCCTTTCATACTTTAGCACAAAATGTTAAATACAACATGAATTCGGATGATTCTGAGTCTGATGATGAAGTTGAGGAGGGCTCAAGTGATGATAGAGAGAATAAGGAATAAGGTAATGTTGAGAAGAAAACCGAAGGGAACGAGCCCTAAGGTTAATTATTTTTACTGTGATGGTGTTCTGAACCGAAGTCCTTAGAGTATGCAAGGCATGTTGTTGTTTTAATATCGGATTGTTTAAAACTTTAGTTGTACAAGTCCTTGCGGTTTACAAGGCATTTTGTAACATTGATCAGATTCTTTTATGATCCTATTCGTATTTTATGCTATTTCAACTTTCACTTAGTATTTTTCTCTTGTCTTTTTCTATACTTCCATTAATATCCGAGTATAAAAATATTTTCTTTATAGAACTAAACACTCAATCAGCATAGATCACTTATTTAAAAGCGACGAGTGTTTAATAATATTTTAATTCATCAGGTGTTTAATTAGTACTTAACACATCTGATCCACTCAAAGGTAATCCATTTGAGGGAACCAAGAGTTTAATAAGCCTTTAATTCACCAGGTGTTTAATGAGTCTTGAATACTTCTGATCCACTCAAAGGTGATCCATTTCAAGGCAACAAATGTTTAATTAATCATTAATTCATCAGGTTTTTAATGAGTGTTTAATACCTTAGGTTCACTCAAAATAACAATTTTTTAAAAAATAAAATGATAATATATTAATTGGAATCCAGACACCTCATTAAACCCTCCCCACACCACCAGGGTAATAAAGAGTACGCCCCCAAATATTTACATTGAAGTAAAACAAAGTAAATATTTACAAGATATGATTACTCCAAATATAACCTAAGATGCTCAACGTTCCAAAGAGGCTTCAACAAATTTCCTTCTTTTATCTTGGAGGTTGTATGTTTCTTACCTAAATATTTCACATACGATTTATGGTCCTTCCCAATTCGGAGCTAACTTTCTGAACTGTTTTTCCTTAGTGTAGGAATAATTTTCTCAATACTTTGTCTCCAACTTGAAATTTCTTATTTTTACCTTAGAGGAAAACATGTTCCTAATCAACCCTTGATAGTGTACGGTTTTTAAATGTGCCTCCACCCTCTTTTCTTCAACCAAATCCAATTGAGCCCTCCTAGCTATCTCATTCTCGCTTTTGGAATAATTTTAAACCCTGAAGGAAGGGAGAGTTACTTCTATATGTGTAATTGTATCCATTGCATAAACGAAAGAAAATAGAGACTCTTGTGTGGATGTATGTGGAGTAGTTCGGTATGTCCATAATACTTCTTGCAAGTAACTCGACCATTTCCCAACAACTCCTTCTAAATTATTTTTAAACCCGACAGAATTGTTTGTTTTGCTACTTCAACTTGCCCATTGGATTGGGGATAAAAAGGAGAAGAAAAACAATGTTGAATTCCTCTAAATGCACAAAAAGTATCCATGTCCTTGTTATCAAACTGAGGTCCATTGTCCGTAGCGATGCATTTAGGAATTCTGAATCGGCAGCATATGTTGTAGAGAATAAATTTAATGACTGCCTTAGAAGTTGTCCCTGACAAAGGTGCATCCTCTATCCATTTAAAGAAGTAATTTATTGCCACACTTATAGTACAACAACCCCCTAAAGCCATTGAGAAGGGCCCAACCAGATTAAGTCCATATTTATCAAATAGTATAGGTTCAGATATTGATTCCATGAGGATTGCTGGCATATGAATGATATTTCCATATCTTTGACAAAGATCACATTTTTTCACCAGATTTTTAGCATCTTTCATGATGGTAGGCCAATAATATCTTGCTAGTAAGACTCTTCTAGTTAAAACCTTATAAACACAATGTGATTACCCTTCTCCATCATGCAATTCTGATAAAACAGTTTAAGACTTATTTAATCTGATGCATCATAGTAGAGGTTTGCTGAAAGACTTCGTATAAAGTACCATCCTCAAGACCAGGAAACCATGAGGCTTGTATTTCACTTTTCTAGCCAAAGCCTTATGTGGAGGCAAAACTCCGTTAGTAATAAAATCTTGGATTTCAGTCCTCCAATCTTTGGAGGGTGCACCGGATACGTGCAAATTTTCTCCAACTTCAATTTTACCTTATGTAGTTGCATCGATAGAAGGACATTTTTGCATAAAAATCTATGAAGCTTCGAAGTAGGCTATAATGTCTAGGGAATTTACCATGGCATTTTCCGATCTAGGGACATGCTCATATCTAACACTTTTAAACCCAATGGTGACTTATTTTAACACTTGTAAATATTATATCAAGTGTTCTTTCCTGGCTTCAGAATGCCCTTGAGCCTGATTAATAAGAAATTGGGAATCACTTACTATTTAGACTTTGTAGCCCCACATATATGAGCCAACTTTAACCCAGCTATGACCGCTTCATATTCCAACTCATTCTTGGATGCTCTGAAGCCAAAACATATAGCTTGGTACAAGGTATCACCATAAGGAGAAGTTAACCAAATCCGAGCTCTGCACCACATCGTACTAGACCCACCATCCGTTCGTACTACCCATTCTTTTTTAAACTTCGTAACTTCTAGTTCTTCACAAGATCGTTTAGAGTGGAATTTTACTAAGAAATTAGCCACAACTTGAGCTTTGACTACTGTTCGAGGCGCAAAATCAATGTCATAATCTCCAAGTTTAACTGACCATTTAGTCATTATTCCCGATATGTCAGCCTTTTGTAGCTTCTAACAAACTATTGCTTATATAGTAAATCGGATGAGGGTAATTATCAACTTCTCATACTAGTACTGCACTTACAACTTACTCCAATACGGCCAAGTACATATAGAGTCTTTCTCCATCAACAGGTTCGGAAAATATCTTGGGTGAAGACAAGTAACTCTTAATTTCAAGGAAAGCTTGATCACAGTTAGGAGACCAATTGAAATCTTTTGCATATTTCAAGACTTGGAAAAATTGAGCACATTTGTCTGATGATCTTGAAATAAACCAGTTTAAGGCTACTAATCTTTCAGTTAACCTCTAGAATTCTTTGAAATTAAGGCTACTGATCTTCCAGTTAACCTCTATAGCTAACAATTCATTTAACCGCTCCAGATCAGCTTGAATCCATTTCTCATTTATTATATATCCCAAAACTTTACGTGATCGGACACCAAAGGTGAACTTCTCATGATTTAATTTCAGATTGATGACCTTTAAGTTGAAGAAATTTTCTTGGAAATCAAAGATATGATCCTCTTCTCTAGGACTCTTGGCCATCATATCATCAATATAGACTTCCATATTTCTTCGGATCTTATTAGCAAAGGCTTATTCACCAATCGTTGGTAAATGGCCCATGCATTCTCCAACCCAAAAGGTATTACCTTATAACAATGAAGCCCCTTGATGAATTTGGTATGGTCTTGATCATCAGGATTCATTTGTATTTGATTATAACTAAAGAAAGCATCCATGAAAGACAACAACTTGTTCCCTGATGTAAAGTCCACAAGCTAATCTATCTGGAGCATTGGGAAATGATCTTTAGGTCATACTCTATTGAGGTTTGTGAAGTTAATGCACATACACCATTTTCCATTCTTCTTCTTGACCAAAACAGGATTATTTGTCCAAAGGGGGTATTGAGACTCTTTGATATGCCCCATCTTAGTCAACTGATCTACTTCCTGGACAATCGCTTCAGATTTTTCTTTTGAAAACGATCTTCTTCTTTGCACTGCTGGCCCAACATCAGATCAGATAGATAGTATGTGACTAATCACCGTAGTTGGCACTCCAGTTACATCCTCATTACACCATGCAAACACATGTAAATTATTATATGAAAAAGATAACAATTTTTCTTTTACCTTCAAAGGTAGTTTAGATACAACCCGAACACTTTTAAATTCTGCCAAGTAATGAATTTCTACTTCTTCCACTGGGATTATTGCACTAGGATCCTCTCTCGGATCATCTATCATTTTTTGGTTGGCAAAAGGCTCCATTAACATTCACGGGTTATCTTTTGGCTACTTCGGATGACGCCTACTGCATATTTCAAAAATTTATGGACAGTGGAAGCTAGGGCATGCATACTGGATAGCCAAGACCTACCAAATATAGAATTGTAAGATATCGGACAATCAACTACAACAAACAAAACTCTTACCAACTTCTTGAATAGCCTTTTTCCCAATATAACCTCTTCTTCAAATTGCCCAATTACATCAGTCGCACTTCCAGTATAAACCACTATGGTCTTATTCGAACGCTGGATAACTGAGGGATTAATTATTTTCTTGTAAGTTGATAGGAATAATATGTTTTCCGAACTTCCAGTATCAATTAAAATCCTTCGTATATCACTTCCTCCAATAGATTCCCTTATTACCACATCATCTTCATGTGGCCCAACAATGTCTCTTAAATCATATTCATCAAAGACAATAAATAGAGCATGGCTTTGATAAAGATGTGTAGATATTTTCCCCTCTATATGAGTTGTTAGGCTATTGACATGTCTTTTTCTTGAACAGCTTGACGGTGCCATCACAGTCTCTCCACCGAAAATAGTAAGAGATTCAAAAAAGTTACACAGTTCGGATACTGTAGAAACCTTTTCTGTTATCACTCCAACTTGATTCCTATCAGGATTGGGATCTAGATATTTTGAATCAACATCAAATCTTTCTATAATTACCATAGCATCTTCTTGTCTATATACTCCTATACTTTGTCCTTGGTCGGTTGGTGATGCAACTCAGACTGTATTTGTATTAAATTGGGTGTTGACTAACATGTTCCCTCCTTTTTGTTTTTTTAACAAAAACTGATAACTTTCCTCTCTCAATTAAGTTCTGCACTTCTTGTTTTAGTGCAATGCAGTCTTGGGTATCATGGCCCACATCATTGTGGTATTTACAAAAACGAGTGTTTCGAGTCTCTCTAGGAGACTGAATTGGTGTCAGTCTCCTAAAGTTCACAACATTCTTTGCTTTATCATAAATGGTTGTCACACTCTCCCATAGTTTGGAAATCCATTCAGGTTGAACCAATGGACCTTTTGTTAAAGGAAATAAATTAGATTAATATCTAATTTATTTTAATCAAAGATTTAGTTCATATATATATATATATTGTAGTATAATATCTAAATAATCAATTATAGTCAATATTCTATGCCAACTTTAGGAAAATAAATATTTTAGTATTAATTATTGTAACAACTGTAAATTATTATAAAAGGTGAACGAGAACGAGAAATAAGACACACTTTTTTCAAATACTTTTGACATGTTATCAGAGCCAAATTTATTTATTTTTTCCCGTAGATTTTTTGGGTGGTAAGTTTTCGAGTCTTTTGGGTGGTAAGTTTTTCGAGTCTTTTAGGTGGTGAGAGTTTTCTGAATTTCGAGAGTATTTGAGAATTTTAGTTTCAGATATTTTTTATTACTTTGATCGAATATTTGGGTAGTGAGATTTTTTTCTTTGGAGAATTTAGGGCTTTTTTTATTTCATATTTTTTTTTCTCGTGGATCTATTTTTCTTAATTACATCATGTAAATTGACAAATTTGACTGATTTCATATTAAATTTACATTGAAAAATTATTCTGCTTGGGAATTTCAATTTCAATTGTATGTGAAAGGAAAAGAATTATGGGGTCATATTGATAGGATTGATCTTATCCCTCTAGATGCTAATGCTAAGTGGGAAATAAAAGATGTTAGAATTATGACTTAGATTCTTATATCGCTAAAAACTCATCTTGTTCTCACCTTTGAAGCCCTATAAAACCGTTGCTGGTATGTGGAATTATTTGAAGACAAATTATAATCAAGATAACTCTGTTATGAGATTTGAATTGGAGCATGAGATGGCTAATTAACTCAATGGAGTCTTTCCGTTGATACATATTTTTCCAGTTTTCAAAACCTTTGGGCAGATTATTCAGATATTATTTATGCTCATATTCATGCTTCAACTCTTTCTGTTATCCAGACAATGCATGCAACCAATATACGAGATCAGTTCTTGATGGAGCTACGACCAGATTTTGACATCGCACGGTCTAATATGATGAATCGTCATCTCGTACCATCTTTGGACACATGTTTGGGTGAACTTATTCGTGAGAAGCAACGAATGATAACTCAGGTATTTATTGAACATCAAGCTAGTATTAGTACACCAGTGCAGTTAGATTATGCAACACAAGCGATAAATAATAATATAGACATGTATGTTATCCAATGCTATAGTTGTAATTATTTTGGTCATATTGCTCGGGATTATCCCAAAAAGGTCTGTAACTACTGCAAAAAATAAGGGCACATCATCTCTGCTTGTCCCACTCGACCTGAACGGCGACACGGTACTACTTATCATGCCTCCACTAGTGCTTCTTGTTCAAGTACATTGCCTACTGCCTCACCGATTTTCAATATTCCTTCTCCAACAACAAATCCAAACACATCTACTCCTAAAATGGTTCAACAAATGATAATTTCTCCTTTTTTTGCTTTTGGACTCTCCGGTAATCCAAAACATTATTCCACACCATGGTATGTTGATTCTGGAGTCTCAAACCATATGACAAATATCATTGTTCATCTGTCTAATGTTAGAAATTATGATGGAAATCTGAAAATTAACACTGCTGATAATGCCTATTAGTGTTATTGATGATCTTTCTTCCACATTCACTAGTGTTTTTGTGTCTCCTAGCCTCTCCACAAATATTATTTATGTTGGTCAATTGGTGATAATAATTATCATGTCATTTTCTCTCGTTCTGGTCGTGTTGTGCAGGATCAAGTGTCAAGAAAGATGATTAGGAAGGGTCCAAAAGTGGGATGACTCTTTTCATTATATAAGTCTCCTTCCACTGATGTTTCTAGTTTTTCTCTTTCATTTTCTTGTAATGTTGTTGGTTCTCGAAACCAAATGTGGCATAGACGTCTAGGTCATCCACATTATGATGTGCTTCGTACTTTGGTTCATTCTGGATTATTAGGAAATAAAACAAGTTCTTCTCATGGTCTTTCTTTTATTTGTACATCATGCAAACTTGGTAAAAAGTAAGGTTTTACCTTTTCCTCATCATGCATCTCGTGCTTCACAATACTTTGATGTTATTCATAGTAATGTTTGAGGGATTGCATTGCACCCATTGTTTCTCAAGCACACTACAAGTATTTTGTTACATTCATTGATGATTTAAGTCGTTTCACTTGGGTTTACTTCCTTCGGGCTAAATCTGAAGTTTTTTCAGTTTTAAACATTTTCTTGCATATATTGAAACTCAATTTGTTGCCAATATAAATGTTTTACGATCTTATTCTGGAGGTGAATACATTCCACATGAGTTTTTTTTAAAATTAAAATAAAGGGATTCTCTCTCAGCATTATTGTCCTTCGATACCACAACAAAACAGTGTTTCTGAGAGGAAAAATCGTCACCTCCTATGTTTCTCCTATGTTAAATCACGTTTTTCATTTTTTAAGTTGTTTGGTCATTCTTCTTTATATTCTGATATTTGTACTTTTGGATGTGTTTGTTGTGTACACCTCCCTACTCATGAACGTTATAAACTTACTACTAAATCTGTAAAATGTGCTTTTTTGGGTTATGTTATTCCTCATAAGGGTTATGTTTGTTATGATCCTCATGCTTGTCGTCTTTGGGTATCTATGAATGTAATTTTTTTTTAAATCAATATTTTTTCCATCTCATGTTGATCCACCTCCTGCATCTTTATCTCTCATGCCTAGTTTTTTTTATATTCCAAAATCTATAGAAAGCTTTAAACCTGATTTTGTGTACCGACAACGTAATCAAGATGAGTCTGGTCCCTTCTAATATTGTCTCGACACCTTATCCTGCCTTTGATTCCACAACTTTTTGTCGATCTACTCGTCCTTCTTGAATACCTAATAGGTATGGTTTTTCTTCCCCTGTCTCTCTTGTAATTACTTTATCCAGTATTTCAATTCCCACTAGCTATAAACAAGCCATAAAACATGAATGTTGACAAAACGCAATGCAAGTATAACTTCAAGCACTTGAGGAGAATCATACATGAGATATTGTTCATTGTCCTCCTACTGTTAAAACCAATTTGGAGTAAATGGCTTTCTCTGTGAAACTTCATTCTGATGGATCTTTGGAGAGGTATAAAGCTCGTCTTGTAGCTCTGGTTAATAAACACGAATATAGGATTGATTATGAGGAGACATTTACTCATGTTACCAAAATGACCATAATTCAAAGCATCTTGGCTATTACTGCTTCATAATCGTGGTTGTTGCATCAAATGGATGTTAAGAATGTTTTTATTCATGGTGATCTTCAATAAAAGATTTATATGAAGCTTCCATCTGGTATGAGTACTTCTTCTCCTCATGATGTCTGTAATTTAAGGCGTTCTTTGTATGGGCTTAAATAAGTACCTCGAGTTTGGTTTGAGAAGTTTCGTCGTACACTTCTTTCTTTCAGTTTTACTTAAAGTCAGTATGATTCTTCTTTATTTTTCCACACGTCTACATCAGGTATAGTCCTTCTCTTGGTTTATTTGGATGATATTATCATCACTGGTACTGATTGTAGTTTGATTACTGAGCTTCAAAAATAGTTACATGCAACTTTCTGCATGAAAGATCTTGGCCAACTTACATACTTCTTAGGATTAGAAGTTCATCGTCAGGATAATAGTATTTTTTTGAACCAACAAAAGTATATTCAAGATCTTATCACTTTGGCTGGTTTGGAGGATGTTTCTTCTGTTAATACTCCTATGGAAGTAAATGTCAACTTTAGGAAAAATAAAGGGAACCTTTTAGATAATCCTACTCTTTACCGACGCTTGGTTCAGAGTCTTATTTACTTGAAAACTATGTGTCCTGATATATCCTATGTTATTCATCAAGTTAGCCAATTTATGTTCTCTTCTTGACATCAACATCTTTTTGCAGTTTAACGCATCATTTGTTATCTTCAAGGCTCGTCTACTCGTGGTTTGTTCTTTCCTACTGGCTCATCTCTTAAACTTGTTTCCTATAGTGATGCTGATTGGGGTGAATGTTCAGATACACATCGATCTATTAGAGGTTGGTGTATGCTTTTAGGTGATGCTCTAAAATCTTAGAGGTGTAAGAAACAAGATCGTGTTTCCAAATCCTCTACCGAAGCTGAGTATCGTGTCATGTCTAGTTCTTGATCCGAAATTATATGGCTACGCGGTTATCTTAAGGAGCTTAGATTTCCTCAAACAACTTCTACCCCTCTTCATGTTGATAACACTAGTGCCATTCATATTTCCACCAATCCTGTTTTCATGAGCGCACCAAACACATTGAAATTTATTGTCATTCTATTCGAAATACTTTGGAAAAACGGGTGATATCTCTTCTTCAAATCTCTTCTGATCTCCAAGTGGCTGATATTGTTACCAAAGCTATTACTCTTCAACGGAATCAATTTCTTATTGGCAAATTATTACCGGTTGTTTTACCATCATCAATTTAAGGGAGGGTGTTGAAGATAATAAATTAGATTAATATCTAATTTATTTTAGTCAAATATATAGTTCATATATATTGTAATATAATATCTATGGTAATCAATTATAGCCAATAGTCTACTATAACTTTAGGAAAATAAATATTGTAGTATTAATTATTGTAACAACTTTAAATTATTATAAAAGGTGAACGAAAACGAGAAATAAGACACACTTTTTTCTGAAAGAAAATACTTTTGACACCTTTCTTGGGTTTAAACTGTTGGGATTGACTTGATTGATTATGTCTTGGCCGATGCGACCCTTGTCTTGAATCTTTAAGCATGTAATTAACTATGGCCTAAGGTTGAGTACTACCTTGTCTTAAACCTTTCCTTAGTAAAGAGATTACCATTTGTTCAAAACAATCAGCCAACCCGTTCTTCGACTTCACAAAACGGCTGATGTATTCTTTCAAAGATTCATTCGATTATTGGGAACAATGGATGATAGTGTCACCATTCCCTTTAAGATATTTACTCCCCACAAACGATCTCTGAAATGCCATCCAAAACATATCAAAGTTCTTTATTGATCCCTGTGGCAAACTATTATACCACTTTAAAACACTTCCTTTGAAAATTTGTGAGACCACCCGGCATAAAAGTTTTTTATCATCATCAATATTTATCATAAAATTGTTGAATTGCTCGAGATAATTATTAGGGTCTTTAGTTTCATCATACTTATCCACTTTTGAACTGTCAAACCTCTTGGGCAGATGTCCGGAGAGTCTTTTTTAGAATAGGGGTGATTGCCTCCAATTATAGCTACGGCTAAAGACTGTATCTTCATCAGGAGTGGAAAATGTACCTGGTTCGGATTGGATAGCAAACTGATCACTCAGTAGATGATCAATACAGTGATCTGTTGATCCCTTTATTTTTCTCTAATACTTATTCTTTTTTATTTCTCCCTTTCTATCCTTTTTCGTCGAATGTTTCTTGGTTGACCATATTTTCTTTTTCTGACGATCCTGCTCACTACTATATGAGGAAGACCCATCAAATTCAAATGCAATAGTGGAACTATCAGAAGATTACGATGTAGTTTTTACTTGTTTGGCCCGATGTGTCATTTTAGGATTAGTTTGAACTTTGGGGACGAATCATTCTCCCAGTGTTTGTTATTGTCCGGTTTCTCATCTGTAGATACTCCTTCCATATCAAACTTTTCTTTCAATGATATTTCAGTTTGTCTTTAGGCCCTTAAAGCTTCTATTTCAGCCCTCAACTGATCACGTTCCTCTTACATGAACGGTCTTTCCTCAGTATTATGATTGGCATGAGATGCCGTAGCATGCTCATTTTCCTCTCATATTGTTTCATTTTCATGAGGCAACACATCCTGCATATTGAGATCTATATCTCAAGGATTTCCGAACTTTGTATTATAGATAAGGTTTTGAATAGAGTTATTCAGGTTCCTTTAGCTCATATTGTGGTTGCCAATTTGGTGATGGTAAAAATGGGGAAAATTTAGCTGGTGGATTGATGATGGTAAAATCTTGATTAAGGGTAAAAAAGGAAAAACTTTAGCTAGTGGATATTAACTATTTTTGTAAGGGATTGTGAGAGAAAGGAGGTGTGTGCTTATATTTAATGTCTTGGGAAAAAGTCCAATCCTCTTAATGATGTTGGTTGGAGTATTTATAGTATTTTTCTCTCACTCATAGGTCGTGTGGGTCAAACATTATAGTCCGGTCATTCGTATGAGCTTCCAAGCCCAAGAAATGAGCTACTAGGCACATAGCTGAGTCATTGTTCCACTCGAGCTACTGTTCATCCATTGTCTTTTATTTAGTCTGTCCAAAATGTCCTTTGGATATTATCAGAATTACTGGAGATATGCTTCCGGAAATAACCGAACTGATCAACCTCTACTTTATTTTTCTTAAGAAAATGACTTATTACCATCCCACAAAGTAACTTTGTATCATGAACTCTCGAATTCATATGCTCAATGATCAAACTAAGTAAATTTATTTTGTCCCAAATCGTAGCAACAATTATAAATGTTTGAAAAAAAGACAAGTTTGAATCATTGATATTAGTAGGAAAGAAACAACGATTAACTAATTTCGAAACTACTTTATTCAATTCATCCAGATTAGATCTGCTAGCTTTACGTTTACTAGTTAACAATTGGCTGCTTTGTAACACTACTATGTGCGTTGATTGCTTCATCCAATATTATATGCCAATCTTTGGGCCATTGATTACGATGATAAGTTAAGGAATTTAAAAGACCAATATACATTATTTTCTTGGTAAATGAAATTCTTCAACTCGGTCAGTTTCAAAAAAGCTATAATCCAAATTATTAATTTTGCATCTCATTCCCAAACCTTGACTATCATTCAAAATTAGTCTTCTAGTTTCATAAAGTTATTGTCTTATTTCTATATACCATTCGCATCTAAATTTGGAAAAAAAACTTACCAACCAATTCCTCTATCTCCATCAAAATTATCTGAAAGCACTCTCATACCCAACACATCGTTAAGTTCATCATATTAAAAACGAGAACCTCTTCATTGGCATGTTCTTATATACTCTCAAATACATATTCGTGTATTGATGAATCCCGTTTGGCTCTTCTACTTGTTGAGGATGATTCAATAACCATTGTTCGAGGTTTTTTAGACTTTTCTTTCGGAGCCATTAGATACATATATTAATAAAAAAATATGTAAAGTATAGTGATTTTGTTAGAAGTATGAAGATTGGTGTGAGAATTATGAATAAGAAGTACTTTTCCTATATGCAATTATAAATGGACTTGAAATACTTAAATCTCTCCGGAAATGACTGAAATGTATATCCCACCACACAATTCTCAGGAAGGTCTATCTCAATTTCCTTCCACTTTTGGTCAATCGTATACATTCCAAGATATGCTCACGGATTTTTCCTCCACCAATGTACTATTAGGGAGAGAGCTCGTTTATAAGACGTTGCACCTCTACCTTTTTATTATTGGGAAAGACTTTCTCAACGTCTTCAAGAAATACCGTAGCTACGGTAATATCCTTCATGACAACCCCATGAAGTGCTACTAGAATACCCTGTAACATAAGACTCATACATAATTTATTTGACTTCTCTCATTTCTCATATTCCTTAGTTTTTTCCGGTGTACTTTCTGGACTAAGGATAAAATATTTAGGGTGGGTCATATCATAGTCATAATCATGCACATATAGATACAACAGCTTATCTTTTTCAATAGGGTAAAATCAGAACAATCTAGAATTGATGGACGATTCCCCATAAGATTGTAATTCAAGTGCTCTAGGAAAGGACAAATGACACACAAAGCATATTTAGATACATAACATATAACTTTAAACATGGATGAACATAGTATATACATGTAAAACATAAAATACTCTCATAATAGATATCAGAAGGCAAATCATACTAGCATGCATTTTATGAGTTTGAGAAAATACCATGATCATTATTTTAATTTCCTAAGTACTAGCGAAATCATCTAGATGGCTAATTTTACGTACTTAATTTAAATAACCATAATTTAATTGCTTTAAGTACTAACAAAACCTTCCGGAGGATCAATTTCACCTACCTAAAATTAAAATATTACAAGAGTGAAAATATACTTAAGTATCGGTGAAACCTTCCGGAAGACCGATTTCACCTACTTAGAAATAAATCCACCATAAAGACCATTTTCAGTAAGTCTCACGAGTCCATGATTAATTTAAGTCCAAATGTTAACCTTTTGTACGACCGATAATATCTAAATTTAAATTAATCTTGAAACATTTTCGAAGTCTAGGATTTTGAATCAGATTAATCTAATCTTTCGGATGACTGATTAAATCAATTCCCAAGCTAACCTACCATTATTCAAAACCTTAGTGCATAACCATTTAAAAATCACACATATCTAACTTTTATTTCACAATTATACATACAAAACATAGCATGTCCATACACATATTATTATGAAACAAATCATAGAATCAATTCAACTTAATTAAATAATTGATTTTAAAAAAATTAAACAAAAAAATATTATTTTTAAAAAATAATTATTTTGACATGATGTTGTTATTACTGGGCGAACTATTCAGTTGGCAGTTGCTATAACCACTAGGCAGCACCCAACGTGTAGCAGCCTGCAGTAGTTGCTGGTGTAATTCGTTCTATAGCATCCAACGAACAGTTATGGTTGTTGTCACTGAGTGTGTGCCCGATTAGTATTCCCCCACTGATATCATTGTGACCGTAGTGGGTAGGGATGACAACAAGTCGGGCTGAGTTTGAGTTGAGTTAAACCCGTAAATCGTTCCGTCTATATTTGTAAAGATAATTGTGAATGTGTCTTTTATATTTTCACTCTTTGTATGAGTTAGAAACATTAACACAAATCTCGTCTTATAATGACAATTACAATATATATATATATATATATATATATATATATATATATATATTATGGTAGAAAGTAAACCTTAGCCCATATATACTGTGGAAGAAAGTAAACCTTAGCCCATATAAAGACTAATATTAAATAACTCATATACATTTTAACACAACCCATATATATTTGATTCTAATTGATTCTAAACCTGACATTCTAACACCACCCACCCCTCCCCCTCTCAAGTTGGAGCATGAATATTATGAATTCCCAACTTGTCAAGCAAAAACTCAAACTACTGCTTGCCTAGTGCTTTGGTAAAGATGTCTGCATGTTGAGACTGAGTGGGCACGTAAGATGCACAAATAAGCCCATCAAGTATCGCATCTCGTAGAAAATAAAAATCTACTTCAATATGTTTTGAACGCTCATGAAACACAGGATGTGGGCAAGATGTAAAGTCGACTGACTATCACAGAAAACTTGCATAGCTCCTGAGTGTGAGACCCCAAAATCCTTGAGCAAACCGTGCAACCACTTCAAATCATAAGTCAATCATGTCATAGACTAGTACTATGCTTCAGCGGAAGACAATGCAACAACACATTGTTTCTTAGTCTTCCAAGAAACAGGGGAATCACCCAAGAGAACCATCCAACCACACACACTGCGCCGAGTCTTAGGATATCCAGCCCAATCAAAATCATACCAGTCTGTCAGAGTGAGATTACAACTACTCGGTAGAAGAATTCCATGACCCGGGCTCCTTTTTAGATAATGAACAACTCGTAATGCAGCCTCACAGTGATCCTCTTGAGGTTTCTGCATAAACTGAGATAAAATATATAATTTGGTCGTGTAAACGCCAGATAAATCAGTCTGCCCACCAACCTGTGGCACGCGGACCCGTCAATGAGTAGCGTTGACTCGCTCTTGCTGAGCTGGTGGTTTTGCTCCATAGGAAATGGTGCAGGCTTGCTGCCAAGTAAACCTATCTCAAAAATAATGTCTAGAGTATATTTACGTTGGCAGATAAAGATACCCGCGGGAATATGTGCTACTTCAACTCCAAGAAAATATTTGAGATGACCTAAGTCTTTCATATGAAAGCAAGTGCTCAATTATTTCTTAAACTCCACCAACGTACGAGGGTAATTTCCAGATTAAATAAGATCATCAACGTACACCAAAACATGCATACGACAACCACTCGTGGAATAAGATAATAAAGAATAATCTGAATATGACTGAACAAACCCATACCTTTTCAGTGCAGCCACTAACTTGGCAAACTAATATCTAGGTTCCTGCTTCAAGACATACAACGATTTGCGAAGGCAACAGACCTGTTTTTCGTGCCCTCTTTCAAAACCTGGAGGAATTTTCATGTAAACCTTCTCATCCAGATCACCATGAAAAAAGGAATTATGTACATCCATCTGATGTAACTCCCAATTCTGAGATGTTGCAACCGCTAAGAAAAGACGTACAGTAACCATATTGGCAACAAGGCCAAAGGTCTCTATATAATCAACCCCTTCTACTTGGTGATTCCCAAACACGACCAACCGAGCTTTGAGGTGCTCTACTCCCCAAAGCTTTCTTCCCCGGAGGTAGATGTGCCAAGGTCCACGTATGATTATCCTTTAGTGCCTAAATCTCCTGTTGCATTGCTTTTCTCCAACCAGGGTGTCGTATAGCCTCTCGGAATGACTTAGACTCATCCTTAGAGGTAATGGCTGTAAGAATAGAGCGTTGTGCCAACGAGAAACAAGAACTGTCTATATAATGAGTGAGAGGATAAGGCATACTGTGATCAGGAGATGGACTGGAACCAGGAGCAGGAGGAGCAGATGGTGCTGAATGTACTACTGTATTCATCACAAAATCCTTCAAACAAGTAGAAGGAATTTTACTACGCTTACCCCGTCCAAGATCTGAAGAAATACCTAGAGTATCTGAAACTACTGGGAAATCTAGGACATCACTGTCATCAATCGCAGGTGGATATTGTGCATCACCAACATCGGCAACCTCCACGAGTGGTGCTGCCATAGGGACGCTGCCATCCAGAGACTCCCCGTCTTTAATAGGTGATACCTTCTCAACTTCCTTCAAAAACTCTGTAGCAATAGTAGGAAGTGCAACCTTAGTCTCAAGACAAGCCAACTCAGAGAGCACATTAACAGATGGAGATAGAAATATATATTCAAACAAATTCACATCACGGGAGACAAAATAATATTGACTCTCCAAATCATATACTTTCCATCCTTTTTTGCCATACGGGTAGCCCACAAAAACACACCGACGACTACGACTCAAAAAGTTATCACCCTTAGACCTCTGATCATGTACATAACACAGACACCCAAACACACGAAGCTCAGAAAAAACAAGAGGCACACCAAAAAGCATCTCAAATGGAGTCTTGGAACCCAAAAAATGAGAAGGAGTTCTATTAATCAAATACTAGGTAGTCAAAATACACTCATCCTAAAATTTAACAGGTAAGTTACCTTGAAACCTAAGAGCACGGGCAGCATTCAAAATATGTATATGCTTTCGTTCAATCCTACCATTCTACTGAGGATTACCACACATGAAGATTGAAAAATGATACCCAACTCATCAAAAACACGACGCACAAAGAAAAATTCAGTGACATTGTCACTACACACTATCTTAACAACCCCATTAAATTGTTTCTTAGCCATTGCGATAAAATGTAAAAACATGGAAGTTACTTCTGTTTCTCAGTCAACAAATAAATTCATACAGCACAGGAGTAATCATCAACAATAGTGAGAAATATCACGCACCACAGGAAAACAAAATATGATAGGGACCACATAAATCACAATGAATTAATTCAAAGCAAGCAGCCGCTTTAGAATCACTAACAGAAAAACACTCACGAGTCTGTTTAGCGCGATAACAAACATCACATGGGTGAACTACACTTCTATCACCAGTGTTAGAAACAAAAGGTAAGTATTGAATTATCTTAGCTGAAGGATGTCCCAACTTACGGTGCCAGAAATCAGCATCACTATCAACCAATGCAGCACTACAAACATTGGTATTCATAGCACCGTTGAAGTAGTACATTCCACCTCTCCGCTCACCCAATCCAATCACAGTCCCTGACCGTCGGTCCTGAATAACATAAGCAAACTTAACATAGCAAACAATATTTTCGACATCATCAGTCAAGTGGGATACTGAAAGCAGATTATATGTAAGCTTGGAAACCAAAAGTACATTCTGCAACGACAACTTACAAGATAAGCGTACACTACTACAATGTGTAGCAGTAACCTGAGAACCATCGGGCAGAGATACTACATAGGCTGGCATAACAGTAACATTATGCAATAGATAGATGTCACTTGTTATGTGATTAGAAGCCCCAGTATCAATAATCCAAGGGGTACTAAACAACTCACTACTCAGAAGCTCATCAGTCTGGGAAACTTTGTCTGTTGAAATAAGGGAAATCAAATGCTGCAACTGACCAGAAATATGAGAAGCCCCGCCACTAAGTAACTCGATAATAGCCGCAGCCGAAAGACCCATGGTGGTTATCCAAACCGTCATGCTGCGTGGAATTGGAGTGCCACCACCGTTTGGTGGTCCGCGCGGACCTCCCTCCGCACAACCATAAGGTTAAAGTAGTGCTTGGACGTTTCACCCAGCTTGCAGGATACCCATGTTTGGCGTAGCAATTGGATTCCTCATAACCAATTTTGTGACAATAAGTACAAACGTGCTGAGAATAATGTGTGGTAAACAAATAAGTACCTCGATGAGTAGACTGAACCGTGAATGTCATTGGGGCCTTTGAAAAAATACCAGAAAAACGTCGATGATGAGAAAACAAACAAGACTACACCAGTAATATGTCAGCGCAAGAGGAATACGGCCAAAAATACGTCAGTCTCAAGAAAATAGAGGCCGAAAACACGTCGCCTGATGAAGGCTATGTAGGGAATATTGGGTCAGTATATTCCGCTTTTGTATATAAGTACAAATACTCCGATCTCCACAATAGTGTGATATTGTCCGCTTTGGACCCCTAGCTCGCACGGCTTTGCTTTTGGTCCACTTCCAAAAGGCCTCACACTAATAGAGATGTATTCTTAACTTATATACTGATATTTATTCTCATGTTTAACCGATGTGGGATGTGGGACTTTTGGTCGCACCTAACAATCCTCCTCTCGAACAAAGTACCACTCTAGCCTCCTCTCGATTGACTTTAATCCGCCTACTCGATGACACTGTGCCGCTCCTTCATCAAGCCACCTACTTGATGAACTATCAGGCACTCCATCTTTAGATGAATCTGTGCTGCTCCTTGATCAAGCCACCTGCTTGATGAGCCATCTGACGCTCCATCTATATATGAATCTGCGCCGCTCCTTGATCAAGCCACATGCTTGATGAGCCATCTGACACTCCATCTATATATGAATCTGCGCCGCTCCTTGATCAAGCCACCTGCTTGATGAGCCATTTGGTGCTCCATCTATCCAGCAGATCAATCACCTTGAGTATGGCTCCTGACAAGATGTTCGGCATCCTCAAAATTTCACCCACATCATCACAACCCACCATATCGCGTTCTGTCTGAACCTGAACCTGGCTCTGATACTGATACCATTTGTAAGGAATATTGGGTCAGTATATTCCGCTTTTGTATATAAATAAGAATAATCCGATCTCCACAATAGTGTGATATTGTCTGCTTTGGGCCCACTGACCCGCACGGCTTTGCTTTTGGTCCACTTCCAAAAGGCCTCACACTAATAGAGATATATTCTTAACTTATATACTGATATTTCTTCCCATGTTTAACCGATGTGGGATGTGGGACTTTTGGTCGCACCTAACAATCCTCCTCTCGCACAAAGTACCACTCTAGTCTCCTCTCAATTGACTTTCATCCGCCTACTCGATGATACTGTGCCGCTCCTTGATCAAGCCACCTGGTTGATGAGCTATCAGGCACTCCATCTTTAGATAAATCTGCGCTGCTCCTTGATCAAGCCACCTGCTTGATGAGCCATCTGACGCTCCATCTATCCAGCAGATCAATCACCTTGAGTATGGCTCCTGACAAGATGTTCGGCATCCTGAGAATTTCACCCACATCATCACAACCTACCACATCGCGTTCTGTCTGATCCTATTTGTAAGGAATATTGGGTCAGTATATTCCGCTTTTGTATATAAATAAGAATACTCCGATCTCCACAATAGTGTGATATTGTCCGCTTTGGGCCCACTGGCCCGCACGGCTTTGTTTTTGGTCCACTTCCAAAAGGCCTCACACTAATAGATATGTATTCTTAACTTATATACTGATCTTTCTTCCCATGTTTAACCGGTGTGGGATGTGGGACTTTTGGTCGCACCTAACAGGCTACACCGAAAACACGTTGACTGATGAAGGATGCACCAGAAACACGTCGGCTGATGAAGGCTGTGCCGGAAACACGTCGGCGCAAGAGGGAAAAGACGGGAAATACGTCGATCTTGAGAGAACAAAAGCCGGATAAACCTCGGCTAATGAAGGCTATGCCGGAAACACGTCGGCACAAAGGATAAATTTTGGAGGCTAAGGTTTCATAGGCTCTGGCTCTAATAACATGTAGAGATAATTGTGAATGTGTCTCTTATATTTTCACTTTTGTATGAGTTAGAAGCATTAACACAAATCCCGTCCTATAATTACAAGTACATTGTATATATATACACTATGGCAGAAAGTAAACCATAGCTCATATAAAGATTAATATTAAATAGCCGATATATATTTGATTCTAATTGATTCTAAACTTGACACTCTAACAATATCTAGTAAAAAATTTAAAAGTAATAATGATATTGAATACAAACTTTAATATTTTTTAAAAAAATAAATACAAATATATAACACATATATTTTTTAAAATTTTGTATATATTTAATTTTTTGATAAAATATATTTATTATTATATGCATTTGTTAAAAAATACAAATCTATAAATCTAGTTTTGAATCTATTTAATTATATTTTTATATTTGTTAAATATAAATAATTTGATATTATTCAAAATGAAATCAAGTATGAATACAAATATTTACAAACATAAATAAATTTTTTCACACAATCAAAAAATAATTCAATCACATTATAATACAAAAGTTAAAATATCAATATATTAAATATTAATTATTAATACTATATAGCAGATTTCCAGTTAGTCGGGTTTGGGTACCCGTCATAATTTTTTTATAATCCATAACCCATCCCAAATCTGAGGGATAGTATATTTTGAAATCATAACCCATACGTAAAAAATAAAGTTTGGATGCCTTAATCTATGAGGTCAGTTCAGGTTGGATACCCATGGGTTCGGATAAAATTCTCATCCTTAGTATTGGGTTTACAAATTTTCGCAGGTAGCGGTGTTCTTCCACAATGTTAAGAGTTTGTTGGTCATGGTGAAAATCACTAGACCGCATTCGATCAACGTTAATATTAAAGGTTAAGCCCTCAATCAACGTTAACATTAAGGGTTAACCATCGATGATTTCGTTGTCCCAATAGTTTGAATTGATTCATTAAATTAGGATTAGTTTGATGCAAATTTTGGAGAAAAAAAAAATCATCCATCAAATAAACCCTAAATCAATCGAAAAAAATCCTAAACTATCACAAATAGCAATTTATTCCATCGTTTAAAATAAAACACATAAACGAATCTATCACTACATCACGCTTTTCATACATTTCTAAAATTCATGCCTTAAGCAACTCAATCATACACATAATCGCAAATGCATGGATTCTTTATCGTAAGAAAACATAGATTGTTTAATAGACATGCTTTCCGATTATTCTACGAATCCAACAAGACTTTTATTGATACTTTCCGATTATTCTACGAATCCAACAAGACTTTTATTGACTCTGATACCAAGTGATAAATTGATCATCAAACCGCGAAAGTACATTTGTAAAACTTTCTTGTTGATTCACTTATTGAATAAATGAAAATTGAAAAAGAGAACACTTACTAATTTACTTATTCTTCTCCATTATCCAATCTTCTACGGTCTACTGCTTGCCTCTGATCTTCAAGAACCGCTACTAAAAGGTCTGAAAGCAAAGGTCAGAAGATCTTCCAACTAGCAAGATGATGATTGTTTCCGTGCTTGTGGTTTTAGCTGAAAAAATATCAAAACCCTAAAAATCTTTCAACTAGCAAGAAGATGATTGTTTCTGTGCTTGTGGTTTTAGCTGAAAAAATGTCAAAACATTAAAAACTGTTTATATAAACTAAACAACCTCAAACCTGAAGTTGTAAAAGTCCATAAACTTTATTATCTTATGCTCGTAAACCACAACTCAATAAATTAATAAAACCAATCTACACCCTTTAGTTATTAGTTTAGATTTAAGTATTGAAATTTGGTTTTTTTTTTTTTATAATACCCGAATAATCCCATTACCAAAAGTTGTAAATATATTCCAACAACTTGTACAAAATTTTGTCCCGTTGGAATCCTAACAGATCGTCTAACTTGAATCCTACTACTGACACCGCTCCCAGCTCACAATTGAGTAGACTTGGTTAAGGTTTACATAAATTAGCCATAAAATTAATGCAGCAGATAAATAATAATTAGCTTTCAATGCACTCAAAGGCAGCAACAACTCAAGAGTCCAGACTGTGTATGATGAATCATAAAAATTAGCGGTAGTTTGAAGCAAACTCATTATAATGACTATAGGAGGGCCACTCTTTCTTAACTTCATGCGGAACACTTTCTTTGCTGATCTACTTTTCGGTTCCACAAATTTTCATTACCATTATCCATTTGCTGCTTCTATGATTTCTCCTATATCTAGGCTACATATCATTATTCTCCACTGGTTTTCATTTTCTAAACAAGAAACTAATCAGTAAATAAAAAACCCTAGATATAAGTCAAACTCTTTTACAAAGTTGGAAAAAATATCAGAACGCTACTTGCTTCTTTTTATAAAAAAAAATCGTATTTTCTTTTGCAATTTATACGGAATAACTTACTTCACCATCCAACATTAAATTTATTTACGATAAGTTTTTATAAAATACAAATTGAATTGACATTTATACATAATTATCTTCTATCCATTTTTATTTTTATTTTTTTTGTGTTTTTTAGAATGTCATATTTTTTAAATTATAATTTCAAAAAAAAACTATATAAAATATCATGGTTTTTTATTTATTTTTAAGATGAAAAAAACTAGATCTATGAAATATTATTTTTTAAATTTTTTAATGTGAAATTACATGTAAATTGGTTGCGAAAAAATAACATTGTTTAGTTGCTAAAAAACGGACAAATGTGTTGTGAAAGTAAGAAGAAATAGTTGTAGAAACATGTAAGTTTAATTGTTCTGCTGAAACAATACAATTGTATTCTCTGAAAATAAGTGTTAAGTGTGAGACAATTTATATGTCTATAGTTGTAAAATATGTGTATTTTTGTGATCAACCCTTCTTAATAAAATAAATATAAAATTAGAATGCGAAATTACGAACAATTTAGTTGCAAAATAATTTTAAATAAACACTTATTTTTAATTGCGAAATTAAAAATAATTTAGTTGCGGATTTGATATGAAAAATATCGTCTCCAAATAGATCATTTATAGATTTCGTCTTTTCGTCTCTGAAATATAAAATTATAAATGTTATTAATCTTTTTAAAATTAAGATTTCAAAAGATATAAAATTTTAAAAGTTAAAATAAAAAATAAAAAAATAGTTTTGAGCGGAAATAACAAATAATAAAATTAATTTTAATCTCTGATTGAAAACGATAACCTTCAAAATCCAGATAGTGATATACAATTTAAATTCTACCAAAATACTTATAAGCATCTGCCCATTTATATTTGAAAAAAAGATGGACGCAAAGTTTACCGTTGCTGTAAATTCTAATGTTCTTTTTACTGTTTTTCGGTGATGTTACACATCAATTTATGTACAGCCTAGATACACCAATTGTATATAATATTTTTATAGAATTACCAAAATACAGTTCTATAAAAATTATAAAACCTCATCTATATAGGGACTAACGATCTCAATACACTGAATTTTGATAATTTGAGTCATGGACTGACTTGCAGAAGTAAAATTAGCTCGAAAAGTTGAAGAAGAACTTGACGAGAGGGAAAAAGAGATTGACAATTTTAAAATGGCTATGAATAGAGTACCTAAAGAACTAAAGTACAATCGAAATTAAAGTCATGAACTGAAGTTGGATCTTCCTAATCGACGAAGCATGAGGTAGGACATCTAGAGTCATGGTCTCGTTTCCATGACTCAAATTAACAACATCCCGTATCCTGAGATTATTAGTCATTACACTGTAGATAAGGTTTCGTACTACTGTACTATTTTTACACCGCTGTGTTTTGATAATCCCTATGGGAATATTGTACACAATGGGGGCTTGCCGAGGTTGTACATAAATAAGTGTATAACATTGTAGAAAGACAACAAGAAAAACATTACAAAGAGAGAGCGTTACATAGAGAGTTCAGTGCTGTTTTATTCTGTGTGATTCAATCTTTGTCCCTTGAAATCCATACGTTGACGAGTTCAATGCTGTTTTATTCTGTGTGATTCAATCTTTGTCCCCGGAAATCCAATCGTTGACAATATGGCAGCAGCTTAATTAATCACTGATGATCACTTCTCAAGTTCATCAAACATTTATAGTCCTTGTTGCAACCCGTGGTCAAATAAGTATATAGTTTTGGATCATGAAGTTGAATTCCAACTATAAATCCATGTTGAAATTCATTAAATTTTTTGGCTATATGAAAAATGTAAGAAAATTAAATATTAGGAAAAACATGATGTGAATATAGTCGAACACTAAGAAGAATCACAAAGAAGATATTAAATATATAGTGGCTCAATAATTACTCTTTATAAATCTTTTAAGTAATTAGAGTTTGTTCATCAACATTTATTAGCAAACGTAACAGGTAAAAACTTTTAATTTCCTTATTTTATGTTCTTCCTTCGTTTTCTCCAATTTTTATCTTCTCGTATTCTAAAAGCTAATATAGCAGGGTTCACTGAAGTACCTTGACCATGTCGTTTGGATCCAATCACCAAAAGAAAGCAGCTGCTCCAAACTGGCTTGTAGTTGTAGCCATGAATCTTTTGCAAAAGTCTATTCTCCACTAAATCATATTGTCTTCGATGATGTAAGGGGGCAGAAACTATGGTCCTTGTATTTTCGAAATTTGCGGTTTTGGTGCTACAATATGAAATTTCAAGCAAGCATAGATTCCTCATCAAACTCATCTTTCATTATATACCCTTCTTCTCTCATCAACCCAAGTAAAGCTTCCAGCATTGCATATATCTCCACTGTTCTCTCATTGGATGTATCCTTTGCAATAAACTTTTGTAATCCTGAACTAGTTTCAACCCAGCTATTGCCTGCAACTTTCTTCAATCCGATATTTCCCATTTTTTTCCTAACCATATCTGCTTCATCCCATCTCCCAGCTTGCGAGTACAAATTTGCCATTATAATATAATTCCCTGTGTTGTCAGGCTCAATTTCGAACAAGTGTTCGGATACAAACTTTCCAAGCTCCACGTCACCACATACTGAAGCACCGTTCAGCAAGGCTCCCCAAACTTTAGCACTTGGTTCAATAGGCATTTTCGAGATAAAGTCTTTCGCTTCATCTAGTTTTGCTGCTCGGCTTAGAACTCCTACCATACAAGCATATTGCTCGACCGACGGCTTAACTGAATGCTCTACAAGCATAGAATTGAAGATGGCTTTAGCTTTATCTACCTCTCCAGAATGAGCACAAGCTGAAAGTACTGCAGTGAAAGTGACCGAGTCAGGCTTGATACCGCTATTCTGCATCTGATCAAAAAGAGTAAGAGCAGAATGAGCATCTCCGTGGGCTGCATATCCTGATATAATCGCTGTCCAAATAACTAAGCTCCTATACTTGGATTGGTAAAAAACCCTTTGTGCCCCATCTAGAAACCCCAACTTTGCATACGTATCAACTATAGTAGTTGCGACATATATGTCATCATCAAAACTATTTCTTATTGCATACGCATGAATCTCTTTGGCTCCTCTTAAGTTCAAATAATAAGAAAATGTAGGAAGGATACTCGAGAGGGTCATGGTCATTGGTCTAATACCAGATTCTTGCATTTCATGAACTAAGTCTACAATCCTTTCGTGCCTATCGTTTTGCCCCAAACCTGAAATGACAGCATTCCACACACTCAGTTCCCGATGTTCTATTTCCCCAAATATTTTCAATGCTTCGTCGACAAACCCATGATTCATGTACCCAGAAATGATAGCTCCGTAGGTAATTGAATCTTTATCACTTATTTCATCAAACAAAGCTCTAGCGTAATCTAAGCTACCACATTTAGCGTAAAACCCAATCAAAGCATTACATACAGAAATATCAACATTGATTTGATTCTCGATGATGTTTTTATGAACATCCATACCAAAAAGAAGATCTTTTGATTGCCAACATGCTTGCAAGACACTTACTAACGTCGCCACATTGGGCTTCAAACCCCGACAATTCATTTCTCTATACAGTCCTTTACACTCCTCGTAAAACCCACACTGCGAGTACCCAGCAATCATCGAATTCCACGAAACCACATCTCTATCTCGCATTTCATCGAACACCTTCCTCGCACACACAGCATCATCGCATTTGGAATAACACGTGACCAACCCATTACCAACGAAAACATCAAAGTCGAATCCACCACGCAAAACGAACCCATGAACCTCTCTAGTCAACGAACAAGTCACATAGCCCAAACCTGACAGAGCTTTCAGCAAACACGAAACACTAATAACATCAGGCCGGGTTTTAAGGAAACCCGTCCGAGCCCAAGACGAGAAAAACGACAACGCACCTGTGTAAAACTCACGGGAACAGTAAGCTATGAGAAGTGCATTGTAAGAAAAAGTGTTCTTATGAGTAATATCGTCGAACAGATGGCGCGCTTGACTGAGGCGGTTCTGTTTAGAATAAAAGTTGATGAGTTTCGACGCGAGGAAGTTATCGGGGGTGACAGAATAGAGGACAATGCGGGCGTGGAGCTGGAGAGAGTGAAAAGGGAGGTGATGGTCGGTGAAGTGTTTGATTAAGTGGCCGTATGCGCCACAGTCGATGGTAGCTGTATTAATTAGGCTTTGCACGGCCTGGCTGCTGATCTTCATTCAAAAGTATAGCTCTTTTGTTTGATTTAACGGTCGCTTTTCTGTCTTGTAGTCCTAGTTTTATAGAGACCCCTTTACTATTTTGTTTATCCAAATCACTTAAAAACTATTCAGAGGTTAAATTTTATGATTGATTTAGTGTTTACGGCGGTTGCAAATATGTAATTAATGTTTTGCCGCTCACCTACCTAATTAACCGTATAGAGACGTGTGAAACCTAAAATTATTATAAAAGAATTTGTTACGAATACTGTTATTAGACATTTGAGATCCAAAATAGCCCTAAAACTCATTTGTTTTTTCAGGTTTAAAATGTCCGATCGTGTATTTTAATCATGCCAGTGTTAATCTATGCTTCGTTTATTATCAAGAAGGAATATTTTGGATGTGAAATGTATAGTAACGTATTTGTAATAAAAAAAATAACTTTGGATGTCACGTGTCATTGTATAGTTAATTGGCACGCGGCATTGACCATATATGCAACATTTTTAAACAAAAATGATCCGTTTTGGAGACGAAGAAATACTAATAACAAAAATGCAACAAGTACCGAATACTGGTAACAAATCACGATTTTTAACGCTGATATGGAAATAGAGTTTTAAGGACTAAATTGTAAATAATGTGGATTTAAGGATTTAATTGTAAGTGATGAAAGTTTTATCCTTAATTCGTGACTGATGTAAGTTTTAGAGGATATTTGTAACTATGTATAATTAGTAAGGACTAAATAGCAATTAGTCCACTTTTTGTAACAGATTTAAGTTTGAGACTAAGTATTGGCTCTTCTATATAAAGGACCAGACTACTCTAATAAATGGGTTGAACACTTTTTACTTTGAAACTCATTTGTACTTGTGTTTTCTCTCTCTAAAAACTCTCTAACACTTTCTCTCTCTAGAATACACTCTTGACAATTAACCAAGGCAAAATAATAACTCATCAAATTGGCGACAGAAGATGTAACAGGAGTACCTATTGAGGTAATTTAGCACAGCTTGGCCATAGATCCGAAGGTCAAGCCGATAATTAAAAAATATATTTTCCTCGGAAAAAGCAGAAGCAATTGTTGCTGAAGTAGATCGGCTGTCTAAGGTCGGACATATAAGGGAGTCACAGTACCCTTTATGGACGGTGAATCCGGTGGTAGTGAAAAAGAAGAATGAGAAATTGAGGATGTGTGTGGATTTTACAAATTTGAATAGAGTTTGTCCCAAAGATCGATTTCCTGTTCCTCGAATAGATTAGTTGATTGATTCTACTTCGGGAAACAAAATTTTAACTTTTATAGATGCTTTGCAGGGTATAATCAGATCCAAATTGATCCAAAAGATCAAGAGTGCACAAATTTTATAACTGATAGGGGCCTGCATTGTTATAGAGTGATGCCCTTTGGATTGAAGAATGCTGGAGCCACTTATCAGAGGTTAATGAATAGAGCTTTTGCTACGCAGATTGGAAGAAATATGGAGGTATATATAGACGACATGGTAGTGAAAAGCTCAAGGGACGAAGTGCATCTTGATGATCTAGAGGAAGCTTTTTTGAATCTAAGGGCGATCAGATTGAAATTAAATCCTAAGAAATGCACCTTTAGAGTTCGATCGGGGAAGTTTTTGGGTTTTATCATCAGTGAAAAATGAATCAAAGATGATTCAGAACAGTTGAAAGCTGTGATAACATGAATTCTCCTCGATCAATCAAAGAAGTGCAAATTCTGAAAGAAAGGTTAGCAACACTTAATCGATTTATTTCAAGGTTTTCTAATAAATGCTTTCCTTTCTTTCAAGTGTTACGAGGACCCAACAGGTTCGAATGGACGTCGGAATGTGAAGCAGCTTTCACGAACATTAAAAAATTGTTGTCATCACCAGAGAATCTAGCGAAGCCTCGAAATGGGGAGAAATTATTTATGTACATCGCGGTATCAGATTTTGCACTAAGCGCAGTGTTAATCAGTGAAGATTTGGGAATTCTCAAGTCGATGTATTACGTTAGTAAAAGTTTGGTGGCAACAGAACAACGATATATGAAATTAGAAAAGCTAGCATTAGTATTGGTGATTGCTGCTAGGAAGATGCATCCATATTTTCAAGCTCTTACAATCGAAGTCCGAACTTCATTCCCCTTAAAAAATGTTTTACAACGACGTGATATTTCGGGGAGGATGACTAAATGGTCAGTGGAGTTAGGGGATTACGATATCCTATTTATACCTCGAACAGCGATAAAAGCACAAGTATTGGCAGATTTTTTTGTTGAGTTCCACTCAAGCCGATCAGATGAGGAAGTAACTAAAAACGTTATACCTGTTGATTCGAGGTGGGTTGTTCGAACAAATGGAGGATCCAGTATTTCAGGGTGCAGTGCTGGGGTTCAGTTCATAGCTCCGACGGGAGAGACAATGGTTCAATCAATTTAATTTGGTTTTCATGCTTCGAACAATGAAGCTGAATATGAAGCTGCTTTGGCAGGTTTGAGATTGGCAAAAATTTGTGGGGCGACTTCAGTACACTTGGAAAAGGTTTCTTAGTTATTAGCAAATCAGGTATCTAGATTTTCCGAAGCAAAGAAAGATCGCTTGATTTTGTATCTTCGGGAGCTTTGGAATTTAATGCTTCTGTTTGACAACGTGGTTGTGGAATATATCGGGCGAGGAAGTAACACAGTGGCTAATTCTTTAGAAAATGTTTCTTACAAGGAAGAATATCCTTTGATTTTGCTACAAGAAAATCCTTCGATTGTTACTCAATCTAGCCAATGTGAAGGCATAGAAGAATTTTTTTATCACTGATGAAAGCCGACGCGATTGGCGATAAGATGTTCTTAATTTTTTGACCCAAGGACTACTGCCAGATGATTCCCAGTTGGCCAAAAAGTTAAGGGGTAAAGCCTTCAAATACATAGTTTTGGATGGAATTTTATATAAAAAGGCATTAAGCAGACCATTATTACGATGTTTAAGCAAGCAAGAATCACAAGAAGTATTATCAGAATTGCATGATAGTGAAGGGTCAGCTCATTGTGGGTTTAAAGCTCTATCGCGTCGAGTTTTACTTGTAGGGTTTTATTGGCCTACGATCATGAAAGATGCTAAGAATTTAGTCCGAGGTTGTGATACTTGTCAGAGATTTGCCAATGCTATTCATATACCAGCAGTACCACTCATGTCTATATCCGAGCGGTGCCATTCGATAGATGGGAAATTGATCTGGTGGGACCTTTGTCGATGGCTTCTGGGGAAGACAGATGATAATTGTGGCGGTGGATTATTTTATGAAGTGGGCAGAGGCAGAACCACTACCAGGAACAAAGGCAAAGGATGTCATCAAATTTATTGTAAACAGTATTTGTTGTCGTTTTGGGGTTCCTCAAAGGATCACAACAGATAATGGCCCTCAGTTTAATAATAGGGAAATGTCTGCATTTTGTACTTCTAAAGGAATTCAGGAATTTTTTCGACGCCTTTTCATCCTCAAGCTAATGGACAAGTGGAAGTGACAAACAGAACAATTTTAGATGGGTTGAAGAAGAATTTATCGGGGGCGGCAGGGAAATGGAAAAACTATTTGTAAGAGGTATTTTGGGCTTATCGAACAACTCCAAGAGAGGCTACAAAATAAACTCCTTTTGCTTTGGAATATCGTATAGATGCAGTCAACCCTATTGAATCTACGATGTCATCTTTTAGAATATCTCAATATTTTGAAAGGTTTAATAAAGAAATTTGAAGGGCTAATTTGGATATGATAGAGGAAAAAAGAATTCGAGCTCATTTGAATGTAATCCATTATCAAACTCTTGTGAGAAATAGATATGATTCGAAACTGAAGAGAAGAGAAAGTGATAAGGTGTTGCAGAAAGTTTTCTTGCACACAAAGGAGAAGAACCTCGGAAAAATGGCTCCAAATTGGGAAGGGCCTTATACAGTTGTTGAAAGAATCAAGCCGGGGTCTTAGCGTCTTTGTGATTTCAAGGGGAGGATGCTTCAACATCCGTGGAATATCCAACACTTGAAGTTTTGTTGGGAGTAAATATGTTTTTGTACTTTGGAATTTTTATTTTGACTGGCGCACTCTTTCCTATCTTGTTGGCCCAGGAGGGTTTTAACGAGGCGTCGTGTACATATTCAATATTATCAATAAAATTCGTTTTTGGACAATGGTTGTTTACATATGTTTGAATACTATCCTAACGAATCATCAAAGACTGATCACCTTTGAGATTGGTTAAGAGTAGAATGTTCCGAAGTGTTTCTGACACTTTTCGAAGAAACAACCATGTTTATTAATTACATTATATTTTTATTTCAAAGTGAACGCTTAATAGCACACTGAGATTTTTCAAAGAACTACATTTTTTCGAAGAGCTATAATTTATCGATGAGCTACAATATCCACCAATTTTGTTAAGGTATTTAAGGAGGTAAGTTTATATTAATTTGTTAAGGTTTTGTAGTTATTTTGTTTGTAAAATTCAGCATCGAATAATATGCAAGGAGAATGATAACATACAAAAACCATTTGTCATTTAGATCAAGTCATTAAGGTAAAAAAAGACTATTTTAATTCGACAAGGATAAAAAGATGATAATAAAATTATTCAGAAGATTCTTCTTCTTCGGATGATTCGTCTTCTGAAGACGATGAACTAGGAACAGGTTCAAAAGCTTCGCTTAGGCGTTTTTCTTCAGGGATATCATTCCAAAAGCTTGTAAGGTCGATTTTTGATAAGCATCGTGAAGTTCTCGAAGAAGAAGAATGGTTGCATCTTCTTTTCCGACGCTGATAGCTGTTTGCATATCCTTTGAAAGTTCAGCTTCAGCAGCAGCTACGACAACATCCTTTTCAGCTTCAAAATTCTTCTTCAGTTTAACCATGTCATCGGTCAGCTCTTTGTTTTTTGTCTCACAAAGAGTGAGAGAATTTTGAAGCTTACTGGAGTTGTCTTTTTCAGCGGCTAGTTCAATAGCATGGCTAGTGTTGAGTTTCTTCAACTCTGCTTCATGAGCGTTCATCAGCAATTCAGTCTCCACAATGTGGGTGATTCGCAAATGATTCTTTATGCAGTGAGCATCTTTGATCAGTTCGGACCGTGCTATTTCATAAGCATGAAATTAATCGACTACTTTGTCGTGCAAATTTTCTCTAAACTTTTTCTCAGCCTCGTAAGCTTCCTTGTAGTAAACCATATCTTTGGCCAGTTGCTTTAGATGGCTCTGAGAAGCTTCGACTTGGGAAGCAAGTTTTTTTGCTGTAGTATCAAGCTCGGAAAATGGCTGAAGAGCGACAGAAATGGTAAGATTTTGAGTAGGAACACGAAGTTTGGATGTGCTAGGTCACTTGAACCATTGGGTGATGGGCTCAAGAGAGCGGATAGCTTCTGGAGAAGCTTCGAATGGTGGTAGTCTCCCAAAGTTAAACATGTGGTTCTGGATTACTTGAAGAACAGGGTCTTCTTCACCAGTAAGTGCTTCGGTATTTTCGAAGTTGATATACATGTCAGGATAGAAGGCTGCAGTAGCTTGATTCTCGTTGGAGGTACTATCTTCAATGACTATCACAGGGTTGTCTTTGTTTGATTAATTTTCGATTGAAGGGTTTTGTGGGTTTTCAGCAACAGTGACTTCGTCCTCATCAACCAAAGCGTACGAAGTGATTCGCATATGTTTCTTTTTCTTTCTTTGGGAACCAGAGGAAACTTTCTTTTTCTTTGATGATGGTTCTTGATATTTTCCTTCTTCGATGGGTAAGAGAGGTTGTTCTGCAGTTTTTCGTTTTTGACGTTTTGGCTTCGATGGTGCGGAAGGGCTAGCACCATATGTGCTAGCTGCTTTTTACCCTTATTTTCTTTGGAAACTTTTTCTTTCTTCTTTTTTGGAAAATGGCTATCCGATCTGTTGCGAATGGGAAGAAATACTTTGCAGTCAGGTTAAGGTATTTGTTGGTACACAAGCTTCGGATCTGGTTCGGATGATAAATTTTGAGGAGGCAATCCACATTCTTTGATTGGAAACATATGGCTATGGAGGAAATTGATGGGCTGAAAGGCAGTATGAAATGCATTATTCCATTCATTCTCAGCCCAAGCGGCGAGCTGTTGAAAAATTTCCTTAGCTTCTTCTCGACGTGTTGAGTAGCGCTTCAAAATTTCTTGTATAAATTAGCAAAACAAAATGTTAAGAAAAAATAAAAGGGAAGGTAAATTTTATATCAAACATAAATAATTCGAAGAACTTACGATTGCTTCTCCAGACGTGTTAAGTAATCGTAAGATCTGAATACTAGATTGCTACTAATATCAGAAAATTCTGGTGTTTTGGGTAGAATGGCCTTCAATGTTTTGGTTCTTGGTTTCTTTCTCATAAACCAAGTAAGGCTTGATCAGAGAGGATGAAGATTGGTCAGAAAGCTTGAATTTTCTGGCAAAAATCCTGAGAATAGGGGAGGAGCATGATGAAAGTAGCCAAAAACTCAAACTTCTCTCTAAAAAGGTTTCCGTGTGAGGATAGTGGAAATGAAAGGAAGGTTGCATTTATACTAAAGCGAGTGAAGACGTGTGAAGGTGTAAAGACCTTTGTAATGATAGGATGGACTATGAATCGGTGAGTTGGTTAGATGCTCGACATCTGTCAGGCTAGACTCCTAGGGTTATGATGAATTTAACGGTTACATATGTAATGATTATATTCGAGGATGATTATTCGAAGATGATCTATTTACATAATATTTCGAGGACGATTTTCAAGACAACATTTTATTACACCGTTTCGAGGTGATTTCAAGCCAACATTTAACTATCAAGGAGTTTCGAGACCATTTTGTGTCTATTGTTTGTTTTAAATACGTTTCAAGATGTTAAATTGCGTAAGTGCTTCAAATGACCATTTAAGCTAACTGCTTCGAATGATTGTTTTTTAAGTTTATCACATATTACATAGCATATGAGAGTTTTCGAAGATGTTAAGATTCGAAAACAAAACGGATTTGAAGACTTTTTAGTTCTCATTCATTTACTGACATGAGAACTAAGGGGCTTCCGATATGGAAATAGAGTTTTAAGGACTAAATTGTAAATAATGTATATTTAAGGATTTAATTGTAAGTGATGTAGGTTTTGTCCTTAATTCGTGACTGATGTAAGTTTTAGAGGATATTTGTAACTATGTATAATTAGTAAGGACTAAATAGCAATTAGTCTACTTTTTGTAACAAATTTCAGTTTGAGACTAAGTCTTGGCTCCTCTATATAAAGGACCAGACTACTTTAATAAATGGGTTGAACACTTTTTACTTTGAAACTCATTTGTACTTGTGTTTTCTCTCTCTAAAAACTCTCTAGCACTTTCTCTCTCTAGAATACACTCTTGACAATTAACTAATGAAAAATAATAACTCATCAAACACTATCAACTTATTAAACTTTGATAATTGCCCTCTTTCATGTTTTGAATGTAATTGTAAATGCAAGTGTTGGGTAGTTAGATTTTAGGTTAAATCGGTAATAAAATTATATTTTGCTGGGGGTTTATATTTTTATTAAAAAAGTAAAGATTTGTAATAAATATATGAAGTAGTATTATTTGGGGAGTAATAAAAGATTATTAGACAATAAAAAAGAGAGTATATTGACATTGGTAATTACATTAAGTAGGAAAATATACTATATTAATATCCACTGTCTTATTTGACACTTGTCATACTTCTCATTTAAAGGATGAACGAATTGTAAATGGGAGAGTTTATTAGATATTAACATCTTTTCCCATTTTAGATGTTAACCCTCTCACATTATTTCTTATTAAACATTGATGTGGTATTCCCTCGTTAAAATTGACACTGTATGTCCTATTTTTTTTCAAAGTACAAAACTAAAAAAATTAAACTTAAGTAAAATAAGATAAGAAACAGAAACATAAATATAGCTACGGTTTTTATTACAAAGATCTTCAATCACAATATATAGACTAATAAAGCAACAACTTAATAGGTGCATGGGTCAAAATAACATAATGGACTATAATACTAATACTATCCCTAAAACTCACAATGCAATATTAATAATTATTATTTGATACATATAAATTACATCAAGATACGGGTTGAGCCTTCGTGAAGAAATATGAAAGCTGTCTTAGAACTTCAAACATAATCCAAATGCCATTCCAAATTCAAATTCAAATTCAAAACCAAAAAAACTAAAGTCAAATACCAAATTCAAATAGCAATAACAAAATCCAAACCCAAACAGTAATCTAAAAAACGTAAAACAAAATCGAAATACTAAGTTAAAGTCAAAATCAAAATATCAATCCAAATCAAAATCCAACAAAAAAAATCAAAACCAAACCCAAAACCAAAACCAAATACCAAAACCAATTATCAATTACAGAAAACCAGAAACCAATACCAAATCCAAATCCAAATCAAAATCCAAATTCAAATCCAAATGCAAATCTAAACCCAAAACTAAAACCCAAAGCAGAACCAAATCCATATACTCAATCTAAATCTAAATTAAGACCCAAATTCAAAATTCATACCCAAATATAAATCCAAAACTAAATACAAAATAAAAAATCAAAAATCAAATCTGAAGCCAAATCCAAATCTAAATATCAACCCCAGTCCAAATACCAATCTAAATCAAATTCGATTTAAAAACTATATATAAAATAATCAAAAGACTAAATCAATTCTAATTGCAAACAATACAAAAGCCTAATAAATAACACCAAAACAATCCCAAATTACAAACAATACTACCCAAACAACTAACAATCATAATTTAACAAACATAAAATCCAACTAACATACCATAGCTTCGCCTTGGCCACATATCCAAGAATGCATACAATAGCTCGATGACCAAGAAAATAGAAGATGACAAATTTTTCTCTCGACATACAGCTAAAACAACTGGTTGTCTACCAACACCGTTGAAAAAAAAAGAACTATACTCAAGGCTATTATCCTATGCAAATATCAAAGATGTTATTATTAAATTTAATTGCTAACAATAGATAGAAATGTCTATATATATATAAGTAGAGACACCAAGAATAAAATACATATATACGTTAATAATTATACCTCGCTTAGAAGTAGAAAAAGATGAATCAATGAGTCAAATGATAGATATGACCCCAATAATTATAGCTTAGGATCTAATAATAAATATCTCGTGTGTCTTTAAAGATGTGATAGATACGTAATTATATCACCATCTACCAACAAAAAGTGAATATGACAAAATAATTCCCTTAATTGTTTTAATATAATTAAACATAGAATAATTAAGAAAAAACAAAGTATATCTATTGTATTGAAAATATAAATAAAGGAATAGTGACGATATTATAAAGAATATCTAAGAAGTTACAATTTATAACATAAAATATAATCCTTAAGGATGTCGTACATTAAGATGATGTTTGCGTTAAAAATGATTTGCTTCGTATGCAAGTTAAAGCATGTTCAAGTTGATGAAGAAGAACGATCAAGTCATAAAATTGTTTCGAATGAGAGATCTACAAAAAAAAGATGGTATATACAAACAAATATATCTTTAAGAGGCTTAAGATAACTATATATACTTCAACTCAGTCTCTGATTTCAAAGAAAATGCTTGAAATATATGTACATCATAAATTATATCTTTATCAAACACATAAATATGACGATGCAAATGATCAAAAGCACCATTTAAAACACTATAGTAATAGTATGGTTGCTTTTAGTCCAGATGATGCTCTCTTATGTAAAAACAAATTCTATGATTTTTGAAGTAACGATTTTGGTTGGTTCAATAATCTCTCATTAGGTTCTATTAATAGCTAGGAATATTTTTGAAGTTCTTTTATAAATCAATTTTGTTAGAAATAAATCTACAAAGAATGATGATTATTATATAATGACTATGTACCAAAAGTAAGATTAAACACTTCGTAATTGTGTTCTTGTTTCGTACAAGAAATGATAAGAACAAGCATCTAAAGTCAATAATTCACGTAAATCTTGATAATATGATACAAAACCAACATATGGATCCTAACAAAATCAAGAGATTCTTGGTTATAAAGTTTGACACAATAAATATGATGTCATCTCAGTTTTGCATAAACTATACTACAAGTTTTAACATATAATTATTCAATGTTTCACATTTACAACTATTTATATTTCAAAAGTAATAGCGTAGATTTTCATATTTCTGGTCTAAATTGGAAAATGATAAGAACAAGTATCTAAAGTCAAATTTTAACCTAATTTGTGCTACTACGACACCAAAACAACATATGAATCTTAACAAAATTAGAAAATTTATGGTTGGAATGGATTAAAATAATGCTTCATTATATTTACAACATTGTTATTTTTATTCGTCATATAGGTGGTGAAATCTTATATAAAATTTACCTATGTGAAAACGTAAATATAATATTATGCACCAACTGATGACGCATTCTTTGAAATTCATTATTTCATCGATGTAATTGTGCAATTTTGTTGAGATTACATCACGTCCTGGTGATTTCCTAATCATGTGATAAAATTTGTTAAATATACTGTAAAACATAGTGTTTATAATTATGTTTGGTTGCGCAGAGAAATTACATAATGTTTTAGAACGAGAACTAAATAATGGATTACCAACCTTAGCAAAATAATTTTCGCACATGTATTAATACCAGTTCAGTAGTCATACTATATAATGCATAAGCCAAATACACCTAACAAAACTCATATGGAACATGTTTATAACAAGTTTCATAATACAATGGCGATGAACGTCATCTTCTTTCCCACTAATATGAAATTACAAATTTATAAAATTTTGATTAAAAAATAGTCGAAAGAAATTATACCTCTTCCACGAACGTTTCCAATAGAATTTTCACGAGATATGTGGTATGGATATTCATTTTTTTGGTTTGTTTCAACCATATATTCGATTTTAGAATGAATGTCAATAAAAATAGAAATGACTAACAATTGTTGTTGGTCACTTTTTTAGTTAGGAAGCTAAGTAGTTTCCGTATTTGGTAATGATGAGTTTTAAGTTCACTAAGTTTATGTGTTATGTAATTATGTTTGATAAAAATAGTAATAATAGGTGTAAATAGCTAAAAGAAAACAAAAATTCAAAATTTTCTTTCATTGAAAATTTTATAAATAATACAAAACACCACTCCAAATAATAAAATATGTTTTTTATAAACATTTTCTTTTTTAGTTGTCATTTGCAAAATTTAGATTATTTATAGTAATATATATGAGTGACTCCGGCCATATAAATACCAACAATAGTTCATAATCAACATTCAATATCAAATATTATTATTATTCATATTTGGTACCAAACACTTAAGAAAATACTTCAATACCCTTCTTTGTAATATTGTATAGGGTGAAGCTATTTCCTCCATAAGATCTATTATTTCCTCCATTTCAAATTTTTAATAAAACACTAAAGACTTGTTTTTACCTTCTTGTCCTTTATTTACTTTCTAATTTATAATTTCATGCCACTATCCACTATTAAACCCTTATTACAACAAACACATCATTAAGATAAATTAAGCCAACATATATGATTTAACTTATAAAATTAAACCCTAAAAACATAAAAACTCAATTATTTTTAAGATTAGTCACAAAATTACATGCTTTTTTAAAAAGAAAACATGTAGTTCTGAGACAACCACTCAGAATAACATGTTTTTTTAAAACATATAATATTTTAAAAAAGAACACAATCAAGAGACATTAATCAAACCACAAAAAATCTATATTTTAAACTCAATATACATGAAAGAAACAATTAAACCAGAAATCGATATTAAAAAAATGATTACACTAGTAACTCGATATGCAGGAATTCGATTAAATAATGAACAAGTTCCTTTTTCAGCATATAGAGTTCCCATAACTCATTATGCAAAAAAATCATAGATTTAAAAAGAGATTTTATTCAATATGTCAACCCATATATTTAAAATAAAAATAAGATTAACGATAGATTTTTATTTTTGAACTCCAGAAACTACTTCAAAATTGTTTGGTGACTAGGGTTTTTCAGGGTTAGAAGAAAAGATGCGAAGGTGGATAGTTACTTGAAAAATTTGGGTTTTTGGTGTAAAATTAAAACAAGGATAAATTAGAATTTTTCTTTATGGAGGAAATAACAAGATGGGGTTTTTTAGGAATAATGGAGGAAATAATAAATTTTATGGGGGAAATAGCTTCACCCTATTGTATATTAACTTTCTAAAAAATATTTTTTTTAAAAGTTTGTATCTTTTTAATTATAATTAAAAAAAACCTGAAACCATCTTTGTATTTCTTTTTTTAGACGAATCAAATAAATGGTGCAAATGATATATTTCGAAAACTTTTTTAAATTTTTAAAAATAGATCTTTAAAACTTTATTACAATATATAAAACTGTTAAAATAGACCGTTTAAAAAATTAATAATGTTAAAACTTCTTTAAATTATATAAAACTGATAAATAGACTATTTAGCAGTTTTAAAACTGATACCATTAAAAGAAACCGATTAGCAATTTAAAACTGTTAAAATTTTAATATCAAAGATTTTAAAAGAGATCCTTTATTAGTTTTTAGGACCTTCAAAAATTAATACTGCTAATTATCTGTATTAATTTTTTAATAAGGTTAATTAGTCGTATTAAAAAAGTCAACGGTAATATTGATGTCAATAATATTATCACCCTCTTTGATGTATTAACTAACTTATTTTAAAATCACTCACTAACCAAAAATTCATTTTTACACAATTTTTTCCTTACTTCCTCGTAAATATGCAATGTGAATTGTTTATTTTGAATTCGAATTTACAGTTATACACTCAAAATTTTGATACATGCGAAATAAAATATTTGTTTATATTTATATTTATAAGGTCTAATCGAAAACAAGATTCAAATGAGCAACTTAAAATAAATGAAAATTCAAAGTGTGAAATAGTCAAGGGAGCAATTTAAAATAAATGAAAATTCAACGGTGATTTGACAAAACAACGTTAGCGTAAGCGGGCATTTAATTCTTATCATTTTCTTTACAAATAGACTAGTTATAATGATATAACCAAAATAAAAACATGAAAGAGAGACAACTAGTAATAGTAGCTGTAAAAGCACATGGTCTCCATCAGCAAGAACAACCACCGCATAAGATTGAAAATGAAGCTTTGAAACGAAGACATAACAACATGAAATCCGAGAAGGAATTTTCAGCACCCTCCATCGAGGGGAATGATGCAGTAAATGGTCACATTATTGCCACCACCATTAGAGGAAAAAATAGTGTACCAACTAGGATCATCAGCTACATAAGTGAGCGCTTGTTAGCACATGATTGTTTAAAATCATTTTTGAAGCAAAGTGCTTGGCAATTGGAAAAATGTTGGCTATAAAGAAAGTCTTGCAGGACATGCGGTATGAAAATCATGAGCTGCAACTAATGTGATTGATGGATCATCCAAATGCAGTTTCTTTCAAAACATTGTTTCTTTTCTACCACAACCCAAAACGAGCTGTTCCTGAATCTTGTAATGGAATATATTCATGCGACCACGTACATGGTATTGAAGCATTACAACAGTACTGGTCAAATGATTCCTCTTTTGTATGTGAAACTTTATAACTATCAAATCTTTAGGGGGCGATCATATATCCATAATGTTCATGGGGTGTGTTATAAAGGTTTAAAACCCAAAAATATGTTAGTCAATTGAGAAGAAAACATAGCACATATCTGCTATCAGGACTACCGTGCTCTTGAGCTCATTTTTGGTGCAACATAACATACGCCATCCATTGATATTTGGTTTACTGGTTGTGTCCTGGCAGAGCTTCTACTTGGGCAACCTTTATTTCCAAATGAAAATGTTGTGGACCAACTCCTTGAGATTATTAAAGTTCTTGGTACTCTAACTCGAGAATAAATTTTATGCATGAATCCAAACTAAACATATTTTAGATCCCCCCCAAATCAAATCATTGGCATAAGCTTCTTCACAAATAAATGTTCCCTGAAGCCATTGGTCTTACTTCGTGACTTCTTTAGTTTCTTTTAGTCTATGTTGCATCGCGCTTTAATTATTCACATATTTATACTTCAATGAACTTCCTAATAACTATGATTTACCCCATCTATTCAACTTTAAACGATAATTGACTGGAGCTCACCTAAGCTGATCAACAGGCTGATACCGAAGCATACAAGGGAAAAAACGAGGCTTGTATTTTCACAGCCAATCGATGCATAATGTGAAGGTGAGAAAGAGACTCTAATGTCATGCACTTTAAAGAAGGAAAATTTGATTGTATTTGAAGCCAAGAAATCTAACATGGTTATTAGATTGGAAAGATGTAAAATTTTAGTGGTCAACCTACACAACATGAAATTGGGTGATGTTGTCGAGTATGATAGTCTAGTTATTTGAATGTTTTGTACATTATTTTAAGCGGAAACTTTCGAAAAGACTAGGGATATGAAAATGACTTTGTAATGAACATTTTGCTAGAAAAAATTGACAGGCTCATAGGTTAACTCTGTCTGGGGCTCAGACAATAAAGGAGCCAAAATTGTTGGAGTATCAACCTTCATGCCAATGGGATGTGCCTCAGCAGATTCTTCCCACAACGTCCCAAGATACAAGCACAACCACTAAAAAAACAAAGTTTCACTTGTGCTTCCTTTGGAAGTCATCCTTGAAGGTGCCTCAACCAGAAATGAATTAAACACGTCTAGATGCAGACATCTTGACCTCTTTTATACCCATCAACAATGACAAACAAATGCAGCCATTGTTCGGTGTTCTGAATATGCTTCCATGCTATCTAGAAACTTGATGAGATATGTATGACCCCCATTATTTACAAGATCAACCTTGATAAGTTCAAATCTTTCTTAGTGGAGTATTCTGTCCTGTCAATATTCGTATGGGGAATTCTATCACGATAATGTTTGTATGTTAGTTATTCTAGAGAGGGAAACAAAGTGAGTAAATGAAAAAAGAAACAAAATTAATAATGAGGTGATAATTGACTAATGATTAGATCATTTCTCTAAAAGAGGTTGTCCTTTATATATATTACAAGGGGCAAGTTCATAATTTACACATTTACCCATCCTTATACATGTTTTTTCACCTCACTACTTTGTTGGTTATAAACATACACATTGTTAGTTACACTTGACCCCTCAAATTATATATTTGTCAAGTTTTGAACTCAATACTTAATTACATCAAATTAATCATTTTATTTATCTTATTTAGCTCATTTATCAAAATATTTTCTCCCCTTATCAGTAGCTCCCCAGTCTTTGTGAAGATATTCGAGCAAAGACTTATTCATGGATGCAAATGTTTCTTATCTTTGGAACCTCCTTGAATTATTCTTCCCAGATTCGTCATCAAATTTTTCTTCCCTTGATTTCTCATTGGATTATCCTTCCTCTGATATTCTTCTAGGCCCATGAATTCATCATTAGAAATAATGACCTCATGATCACTCATCGTTCATCTTAGGTTGCGTGTTAGAGTAGAACTTGAAGAATCGTCCCTATCTTTGTGGCATAAAACTTTTAGAATTTCACTGCCATTTAATCCCACAGGTCAAAATATTTCTGACACGTATTATCATGCTTTCCAAAATAATTTATAGAGGAAGAAGCGTTTCAAAAAACATTTACATTTCTCAATACACGTGGGCCATAGATCATAGGGTATAATAGCTTCTCCAAAAACTTTTCATTTTCTCTAAGTACCCTTTTTCTTATTTTTACTTTCGAATTCTATAGAAGCCCACACCATCTCTATAAATATTTGACTCCGCCCGTAACATTAAAGTTACACATTTTTCAGTTCTATAGAGATATTGTGAGACTTTGGTTTAGAGAGAGAAGTAGATTATCTTACTAAGAATTATCTTTATCATTTAATTCATAGAGAATCCGAACAACTTGAGAGATAAAAACTTTGGGAGTGGTTCAATATCGAAAAAAAAGTTGAAGAGAGAAAGGCTGCCAACGTAAAAGAAGAACACATGCCTTTATAAGTCCTCCAAAAATGGTTTATGGTCAGTGGCCTCCCCTCTAGAAACATTCTGACACAGTAGGAGCCTTAAGTAACCATATTGCATCCGATCACCCTACTATCCAGCCCCCCCAGTCAATCTTGTTTGAAGCGCAAAAAGGGTGACCTTGGCCCTTCAAAAGATATTTACATGACATTTTTGTTTCTTCCGATGAGTGACAAATACCAAATTTCTAAGAAGGCTAAAAGATACCAATCAAAGAGGAAGAAATCTCCAGCACCGGTTAAACGATCCACAAAAATAAAGCTCACATCATCCGATTCGACCCCTCAAGCCACTCTACATGGTGCTCCCCAAACAACGCCCGATGTCACTTCTCGAAAATACTCATCAAAATATATTTGAACGAACTAAGTTGCAGGCTCATTCTTAAAGTCTATTCTAGAATTTCAAGAGAAACACTTAACTAACAAGGTAGATAACAATCAATAAGTCGATGGTATGACCCCTGTTGAGGCTCAACCCATCCAAGTTATCCCTGCATTGGCTCCTCCCGTCGTACCTTCTAATCCGATTCAAGAGTCTTCTCATCTTAACATTGTAACAAATTCTCCTGTTTATCAGGAAGAAACATCCAAAAAGAAAAAGAAAAAAAAGAAAAAGAATGATGTTGTTGAGTTATCCTCGAATATAAAAGTCATCATCGGAAAAAATCCTTGTGAGGTTGAAGCCAAACACCTGTTGGCACTTCACAAAATAAAGTACAAGTATTTTCATCCGTCTAAAGAGGTTAAGCTCAAGGACTGATGGGGGATTCAGACTCCATCAAAATCCAATTTCCAGAAGTTTGGGAGACGCCTTTGCCCATTAAAGATCACGAATTGATTGTCTACATAAAGGTTCTGAATTGGAGTCTTTGAATGCCACTAGATCTTGCCTTGGTTGAGTATTTTCACCTGATACAGCTATGTCTGACTCAAGATGGTCCCAACATGTGGTTCACCCTCATGGCATGCATCATATCTTCTCGGATTTCTTAGCTCGGATTTTTTATGGAGGTCCTAGTTGGATTGATAACTGTGGCAAGGAAGTCCGATTTTCCGTTCTATTCAATATCTCTTGTGAAGAAATACAAAATTTTGAATTACCTTTTTGAGGCTGATAAGAAGTAGAACTAAAGGTTTATTTTTGTCTCCGGATTGTGGGAGACAAGATTTAAAAATTCCGACAAGCTACCCCATCATCTTACTTTAAAGTGGACTAACCAAGGTACTTGTCCTATTCTTGTTTGACATATACTTATTCAAATTATTTATTTTACTAAAACTTTTCTTTGGAACAACAATGAAAGCGATAGCCAAATTGTTTTAGGGTTATATCAAGACAACTAGTCGGGCCTCTCCTCAATTAAGCTATTGGGCCAACATCAGTTGGAATCATCAATTCCATAAATGTTTTACGCCTTCGAATTTGGCCAAAGTTCAACTTTGGAGGTATGATCTGACTCAAGATAATATAATGGAAGAACTTATGGTCCCTCCCATGGAAAATGTTGTACTCAAGCAACTTGAATGTATGGACAATCTTGTCTATCTCCCCACTAGGGCTAGGGATCCTTGTCACAGAGATTCAAAAAAGATAAAGAAGAAGAATATAATTATGATGGTGATGTTGATTCGGACACTGAAGCTGGGAAAAGACAAGAAACTGAAGCCGATGAGTGACAATAAATTGAAATAGAGCCATAAATTATGGCTAAATCAAAACCTGCTGGGAAAGGTGGTGCTGCTAGGCCATCAAAAAGATATTCTGCTAAAGAGAAATGCAAGAAAACACTTGCTGATGAAAATAAATATAATAACATTACTTCCCCAAGTTTTCCTCATATCAAGAAGATAATTGTTGTTGATTCAGATTTCGGTGGAGAGTCTGTCTCTCAAAGAAAACGTTCTACTGGTCAAGGGAACCAAAATGAACTTCTGGGGAAAGTGGGGACCGTGGAATATATTTTCCATGTCTATGCTTACTTTGATTTTATGAAAACGATTTTTATTGATAATGAGATTAACAGGTTATTCTATGTTGCCTCTCTCCTCGAATGAAAATCCAATCAGAAATATCACTATAAAAAAAAAGAAGTGATCCAAGAGAGGTCCGATGTGAAAAGATTGGAGGATAAGCTTGACTCTAAAAAGAAAAATTCCACTGAGAGTTTGGTGAAGATTAAAGCGCTTCAAGCTCAACTAAAACAGGAGAAAGAGGAATTGATAATGAACGGGAGAAGTTTGTCACTAAAGATATTGAACGAAATACTCTTGTTGATGGCCTCTTTGACTCTTGTAATAAAACTAAGAAACATTTTGAAAGACTCTTCCGGTTTAAAAAGCTAAAGATTGTAGACCAACATTCGTTGAAAGACCCTTACGGTCCAAAATAATAAAAATTATAGACCAACATTCGTTGGAAGACCCTTACAGTCCAAAAATGATAAAAATTATAGACCAACATTCTTTGGAAGACCCTTCCGGTCCAAAATGATAAAAATTACAGATCAACATTCGTTGGAAGACCCTTCCGGTCCAAAATGATAAAAATTGTAGATCAACATTCGTTGGAAGACCCTTCTGGTCCAAAATGATAAAAATTATAGACCAACATTCGTTAGAAGACCCTTCCAATCCAAAATGATAAAAATTGTGCACCAACATTCGTTGGAAGATCCTTCCGATCCAAAAATGATAAAAATTATAGACCAACATTCGTTGGAAGACCCTTCCGGTCCAAAATGATAAAAATTGTTGATCAACATTCATTGGAAGACCGTTCGTGTCCAAAATGATAAAAATTGTGCAAGTTGTTTTAAGATGGAAAATAAATATTATATATAAGTCGGCTATACTGGCACCTCATTAAAACCTTTATGCGCCACTAAGATAGAAAATAGTATGCCACCGATACTTACATAGGTTCTCAAAAATATTTATAAACTTACATATTCACTCTAAATACAATTTGAGATGCTCAATATTCCACGGGTGAAGAAGCTCTCATTTTTCTTTATCTTTGAGTCGATATGTCCCCAACTTAACTTTCTTCATTACCATATACGGGCCCTCCTAGTTAGGTCTCAGCTTACCAAGCCGTTTTTCATTTGTATGAAGTAATATTTTCTCAACACTTCGTCCCTTACTTTAAACTCCCCTAATCTAACTTTGAAAGCGTACTAACTTCTCATCAAAGTTTGATAATGTAAAGAATTAAATTGTGCCATATTTCTTTTTTATTCTATCAAATATAACTTCGTACGCTTTCCTTTGTCATTTGTTTCTTCAAAGTATTCGCTGATTCAATACGAGGGGAAAATTATTTCGGATGAAACCATTGCATTCATCCCATGGATTAACGCAAACGGTGATTTTTGTGTAGCCGTCCGATGAGTTGTTGTGTATGCCTATAAAACTTCTTGTAAATAATCCGACCATTTTCAAGGCTTACCATCCAAATTCGTTTTTAAACCATCAGGAATTATTCGATTGGTAACCTCAACTTGGTTATTCGCTTGCGGATGAAAAGGTGCTGAGAAGCACTGTTGTATTCCTTTAGTAGCACAAAAGCCTTTATATCTTTGTTATCAAATTATGGCTCATTATCCATAGCTATCTTTCATGGAAATCCAAAACGACAACAAATATTAGAAACAATAAACCTGATCACATCCTTAGCTTTTGTTCCTGCTAATGGTTCAGCTTCCAACCATATAGAAAAATAGTCAACCGTGATATTTATCGTTTGTTGTCCTCTTGATGCCATCGGTAACGGTCCGGCCATATCAATACCCTATCGGTCAAAATGTAGTGATTCAGATATTGATTCAAGAGGAGTACCTGGTGTATTGATTGTATTAGCAAACTTTTTGTATCCGAAGAGATTGTAGGCCAGTATTACTCTACTTGAAGAACTTTTTGTATCAACATTTATATCCACAATGTGCGGATCCTTCCCCATCATGTAATTCTGACAATGTCATTTACGATTCATTTTATCCTAAGCATTAAAGTAAAGGCCGGTTAAAATATTTTTTGTTCAATACATCTTCGAGGATAATATATCCATATGCTTTAAACCGTATTTTTTCCATGACTTTGTCAATAGGTAGCATATCATTTACCAGGAATTCTTTAATTTCACTTATCCAATATTTCGTTGTGCTTGTAGAGATTTGAAAAGCTTCGATAGACCCTTCTAACAACTCAGACCCTTTGTTATTGAAGGATTTTCTTTTATGATAATCCAAGGCTACTCCTCCGAAAATGAAGCAGTAGCCGAAGAATCAGCCACATAATTTCCAGCTCTATGAACATGCTTGCATATGATGCTTTCAAAAACGAACGTTAAAGCGCTTAACACCCTCAAGTACTTCACTAAATGATGTTTTCTTGCCTCAGACTAACCAAATGCATGATTTATGAGAAGTTGTGAGTCATTTATGAGCCTTACTTATTTTTCTCCGAAAATTTTAGCAAGTCTTAACTCTTCAAAAGCAGCTTCGTACTCGGCCTCATTATTTGATGCTTTAAATCCAAAACGGATAGCTTTATGAATGAAAATTACTTCTGGCAAAATCAACTACACTCTTGCTCCAGATCATGACGCGCTCGAACCCCCATATATTCAGACCGTCTACTTTGACTCAAAGTTTTCTTCATCAATCTCTATATCCGATCGTTCGGAGTGAAACTCAACTAAAAAATCCGCAAATAATTCTGATTTGATGTCTCAGAATTGCATGTTTTGTTTTTCAAAAAACGATGCAATTCTGAGATGCTAGCCCATAATCACATGTTGTTTTAAAAAAAAACAACAACTTATAGCCACTTAGGAACATGCTTACACCAACACCATGACAACAAAACATGTAACAACATGCTTATAACAACTTAGATACATGCTTATATCAACACCAAAACACCAAAACGTATAACAACATTCTTATAGCAACTTCGATACATGTTTTATATCAACACCAAAACACTAAATCGCATGTAGTTTTTTAAAATAAAACTGCAGTCTACCAACAATCAACACCAAACTAAAATATTTCAAACCATATCATATACTAACATATTGTAAACTTAGGTACATTGCAAACGACATCATACTAACACATTGCAAACTTAGATGCATACATGCTTATAAAAGCAAACTAACACATTGCATAAACTAAAAGAACTAAAAATACCTTAAATTAAGTAAGTAGCATAAATTTATTATGAATCATAACACCAACAAAACACTCATACAAACACGATACACAAATAGAAACACTTACATGTTTGAAGAAATATTAGAGTTTCCTTGATCAACTCATTTTCCCTTTTAACAATACATCAGCATATACATGACTCGTGTTATATCGATATAATTGTGAAAACTGAGAGGGTGAGCCATGTGAAGCGGATGCTGAATCATCTCAGGGTAATCAATACAGGACTCATGCACAAAGAAACTTCATTTTAAACAACTATACCACTTAATACTAATACTAGACAAATTTGCATAAAATCTGCCATCTAAATAATTTCTTTTGATATTTAATACTCATAAGCTTATGATGGTGGCTGAAATACAACAAAACGGCTAACAAATACATTTGCATATTCAACGATTTACAAATATACATAAACTGATAAATAACAGCATAAAACAGAGATGAAACGAACATGAATCTTGCTTCAATGAAAAACTATACGTGGGAAAATAAAATGATTGTGTCAAATGAAGTCTATAAAATGATCATATCAAGTTACAATTCGTGAAAACAAAACTAAAATTTTGAACTCTTTTTTGTCAGAAACTGCTCAATTAACGAATCATTTTTCGTCAAGGCTCCTCCAACAAAAAAACATAAAGATTTCTATATTTCGAGGCTGATTTGAGGCTGCTCCAAAAAATATTATGATGGTATACTGTCTCGATTATTCTGCTGGTATGCTGCTCCAAAAAAATCGAGGCTATGGTTTGTTGTTTAAGAGAATGGTGAAGAGAATGACTTGAGTTTTTTAGGAGCCAATTATTTATAAGGGGGCTAGAATTTGAATTGTATGTTGTCTCAATTTAGAGAGAGGATGCATGTATTAAATGGTAAAAAAGATGGTGTATTGGGTGCCGATTAGAGGAAGAGAAAGAAGTAAATGGTGTATTAATGGGGTGACTGGCTTGGAGAAGATAAGATTTTTGCATAAAAGTTTGAATAAATAGGTAGATATGGGGTGTTTTGATAGATTACAAGAAAAATTATTTCAAATAACAAGATGATATTTTTTCTCAAATATGGAGGAAATAAAAAACATGATGGAGAAATAAATTCACCGTTTTTATATCATTTTAAGTTTTTTTGGAACATAAATTTAATTTGGAGATCTCATTCTAACAATAAGAGATTTCATTTTAGCCTAGCCCAATAAAATTAAGATTAGTAAAAACTAAGGGTAAATTTATTATTTAAAAAATATTTGGTAGTCAAATCCGAGGATAGTATTTTTTTCAGAATTCGTGGATAGCCGAACCGACCCGATCGGATGGTTTATAAGTTTCAAAAAATTTCATTGGATTGGGTTTGAAAATTTATTATCACGGGATTTGAGATCGGTTTAAAAAAAATTCAGTTGGTATCCAACCCGAACACGACCTATCGAATAATATTGCGATTGTATAATTAATATTATATAAAATTATCTTATTTAATGTTAGTTTTGAAACTTTAAGCTAAAATTACTAATTTTAATACCAAAAACATATATTAATTATTAATAAATAACAAAATATTTTATAATTATCACTAAATATGAAAAATATAATTTCTCTATTTAAATATTAAATTTAATTTTTTTTGTTTTATATTTTTCATTTTTTGCGGTAGTGTGAAATTAATTTGTGATTTTTCTATAATTAATTATTTGATAATTAATAACAAACTATTTACTAATTATTAATTTATAGTATACATTTTTAAAAAGTTATTTACTATTTATATTTGATAATTAATAACAAAATATTTTCTAATTATCCTAGGATATTTTATATTTTGAAAAATATTATTTTTATATTTAGATATTAAATTTTATTTTTTAATTTATTTTTTACATTTTTTAGGAAAGACTTAGAATGCAATGTAAAACCAATTTGTGATTTTTTGAAATTAATTTGTGATGATATATTATATACAATATATTCTCAATAATATTATTTTACATTTAAAAGAAGTTATAATTATATATTTAAAAAATAAATATAATTTATAAAAATTTAATTGACTATGAATTATAAATAATAAATATTGTTTTTAAATTTGTTACTAAATTTAGTACTCTATATTATATATATATATATATATATATTATTAGTATTATTATTTTAATATGTTATTTTTGGTTATTTTAAATTTTATCGGTGAGTATTGTTGGGTGGGTACCCGAACTCAACTCGAAGGATTTAAAAAATAAAAGGCAATGAGTTACATGTTTAACAATACTCGCACTCACCCCATTGTCATCCAACGCAAAAGAGCAAGAGATCATATATATTGCAAACTTCAGTTTACAGTTTGAGTTGGCTCTCTAATTTTGATCGATTGCCGAAGAGGAGATCGAGAAATCGAACGGAGCAGAACCGCAAATTTGGAGCCAGGGCAGTTTTCTTGGTAAATTTATGAACTCAAGCTGTAATTCATTGAAGTGTTTTTGATACTATGGATTTTCTGTATCCGAAACCTCTAATCTAAGAACCGTAGATAGTTCGTCCATGGATACTTAATTTATATCAGAATTTGCGTTTCTTCGTATATATTTGGTTAGTTTGAGTTGTTAATTTTGAGCTCAATAGTCTGTTTTCGTATAGATTTGGTTTAGCAGGTACTCATATAAGTAGAGATTGTCGATTTGCCTTGGTTTCATCTAATTTGTAGAGAAAGTCAGAATTTAGGTTATTTCGAAAATGAATAGGTTCGTCCATATGGTTTTCGGTTTCTTGTTGTTGTGACTGTTGACATTTCTTGAAAATGTAGGTGCTACTGCAAATCTCTAGGGTTTTTCTTTTTCTTTTTCTCTAGGGCAGTTTATGAACTTTAAGTTATAATTCATGGAAATACTTTTGGTTTCATGCATTTTCTATATTCGAAATCTCTAATCTAAGAACCATAGATAGTTCTTCATTCTGAATCAAATCTGTGTTTCTTCGTATATATTTGGTTGGTGTAAGATGTTAATACTGAGCTCAGTGGTTGTCGTTGTCGTCGTGTATATACTGTTTAGTAGGTGTTCATGTAAGTAGAGATTTTCGTAAATATATGGCTTAGCAGGTGTTCATTTACGTAGAGATTGTTGAATTGTTCGTGGTTTCATCTATTTTGTATAGAAATTTTAGAAATTAGGTTTTGTCAAAATGAATACGTTCGTCCTTATGGTTTTCGCTTTCTTGTTGTGATTGTTGAGATTTCTTGAAAATCTAGGTGCGACTGCAAATCTCTAGGGTGTTCTTTTTCTCTAGGGTAGTTTAATTTCATTGATGCAATCCCAATGGTGACTAAATTGCTTGAGAAACAATGTTTAAGCTTAAGTTGACCGTTCTTTTGTTCAGAGCAAATTATGGAGAACACAGAAGTAAAGTCTGTAGCCACTGAGGTCTACCAGATACTAGGAGAGCCAGCCTTCGTCATCAATGGAGTTCCTGATGTATCCGTAAGTGAAAGTGGTGTAACAGAATTTGATTTGTCGCAAGAAATTTGTGGCTTAGGTGAGTGGTTAGAAGGAAGAGAAGTGAGGAAGTTATTCGACGACGACAACTACTATTCTGGTACGGTGATTAGCTACGACAAAGAAACTAAGTGGTACAAAGTTGAGTACGAGGATGGGGATTGTGAAGAACTTGAATGGGATGAATTGGAACCGGACCTTGTTCCTCTTGACATTGCGCTTCCTTTGAAATCATTGGCTTTGAAGATTACTAAGAAGAGTAAAAATAAGAAGCCTGAAGCTGGAGCTGGGCGTCAATCTCGTAAAAGGAAATTCTTGAAAAACGAAGTATAGGATAGTGAATGAGATCAAGCTGCATCTAGATGGTTGACACTAATAGAAGATGGTTTAATCTTGCCCAGTCTCTTTTTGTTTTCGAAGATATGAATGATTCAAAATCGTTGTATTAGAAAAGTTGTTGGCATACTATGTGATGATTCCCGGTCCACATTATTGAAGTTTTGAGGAGAAATCCCTTGAAAATTTGGCTTCGGAGAAGTTTGATTTTGTGCAGGTCCACATTATTCCATAATAAATGAAATGAAATTGTCAAATTTTCACTAAATTATAATTTTCTGCATTATCTGATGAATGAAGGGTGTGTTTTATAGTATAGGTTGTCTTATGCACTCATTGATGGGTTTTGTCTAGCTATGAATCTGGTTTCACTTCAGAGTTGTATGAAGAAGAAACCTTTCTCTCCTCTATTACATTGTAGACGTTATTTATCTTCTTACAAATTCAAACAGACAAGGGAAAGCAATAAACTAGACAAGGCATTAAGAGTACTAGACATCATATCACCAAAACTAAGCGTCGTTTCGGGTCTGCACAACCACCTACGTCTGGTTCAGGACTTCTGTCGAACAGATTCTATGCAGTTTGATCCTCAACGTTGCGGTGATGGATTCAGCGGCGTTTCAAGCGTTTTCGATGAAATACTTGAATCGTCTTTTGTGAATGAAGAACTTGTGTACAGTGTGGATTGTGAGATGGACCAGAATGGGTGGAGAATAGACGCGAGTGTTTTGTCGAATGCGGTGAGTTTATGTCGGTCTGTTCGTGATCTTCGTGAAGGAATTGGATACCATTGTGTGGCGATCAAAACTGGGTTTATTTCGAGTGTTTATGTAGGGAGCTCGTTGATTAGTTTTTACTGTAGATTTGGAGATTTGGTGAATGCACACCGTCTATTCGATGAAATGCCTGTCAAAAACGTTGTGTCATGGACAGCAATTATCTCGGGGTTCGCACAAGAGTCTCAAGTAGATGTTTGCTTAGAGCTTTATTCTATGATGAGGATTTCAACTTCGAAACCTAATGATTTCACGTTGACGACCGTTTTGACTGCTTGCACTGGAGAAGGGGCTTTTGGTCAAGGGAGAAGTGCTCATTGCCAAACGATCCAAATGGGTTTTGATTCGTATCTACATATATCTAACGCTTTGATTTCAATGTACTGCAAATGCGGTAGCCTTGAAGATGCATACTACATATTTCACCGAATGTGTAATAGAGATATCGTGTCATGGAATTCGATCATCGCAGGTTATGCTCAGCATGGACTCGCGAATGAAGCAATCAGTCTATTTGAGGAAATGAGGAAGACGAGTATAGACCCTGATGCCATCACCTTTCTTGGTGTTCTCTCGTCGTGCCGGCACGCTGGTTTTGTGAATGAAGGTAGATTTTACTTCAATGCTATGATTGAATATGGTGTGAAGCCAGAACTAGACCATTACTCGTGTGTTGTTGATCTTCTTGGTCGAGCTCGGTTACTTAAAGAAGCTAAAGATTTTATTGAAAACATGCCTATCTGTGCAAATTCTGTTATTTGGGGTTCACTGTTATCTTCGTGCCGGGTTCATGGCAATGTCTGGATCGGCATTGAGGCTGCGGAGAAGAGGTTGTTGCTCGAACCTGAATGTGGAGCCACGCATGTGCAGCTAGCGAATCTTTATGCAAGTGTTGGATACTGGAATGATGCTGCTAGAGTGAGGAAGTCTATGAAGGATAAAGGGCTGAAACCTAATCCAGGATGCAGTTGGATTGAAATTAAGAATCAGGTATTCAGTTTTCAAGCAGAAGACAAGGCTAACACTAGATTTTCTGAAATTCTTGCCGTACTAGATTGTTTGGCCGAGCACATGACAAGCTTTACTATACATGTATAATCAAACGTACTAGTTGATGAAGATATATTTACAGTAGTAAAATATAGCAAGCTATAATGCACAAACTTTATTTTGGAGATTGGGTTTTCCTTGTACATCCAATGATAGTGTTTTGACTTTGGAACATTTAGAAAAAAAAAACTGTTAAATTAATTGAACCTATGGTATAGGTTATGAACTAATGCTAAAAGCAAATAAGATAAAATATATATAATCTTTATGATAGTGGTTCATGAAACTAGACTCCTTACAAAAATAAAATCGAATTTTTGTCCCTATATTAAAAGAAAGTGTTTGTAATGATACAAAAACCTGATACATTACGACAAAAATAAATTTTGGACAAAAAAATTTGTAAAAAGAAAAAATTTAAATAATATTTAGAACACTAAAATTTTTACCTATCTTATCTTTTTTATTGTGGTGTTTAATAAATATAAAGTGGATTATGTACTAACACGTTTGCACAAACACAATAATCTTTTATTTGGAGACAATCATATATCACAACATTTCTTCGGTCCATTATGAATAGATTTCTAACACACCAACCACTACAAAAATTCTCCTAACCAATCATCAAGCTCGAAAACATATTGAAATTGTACATAGCTTCAGGTTCTCAAGGATCACAAGTTTTGTAAACATGGCTACTGATTTTTTTTTGCTCCGTTAATCTTCTTAAGTCTCAACTGACCACATCTATCAAAGATCGAATGAATGATATTAAATATCCATGTGCTTGGCCTATAATAGTATGACAGATTATTTTCTAAAAAAATATCGCTTTGATTATCATTATGCAAAATTCTATTTTCTCTTTTGATACCTAATTTATGCAAAACATACGGTAACCATATCATTTCCTTGCTCGCCTCAGTATTAGCAACATATATAGACTCGGTACTAGAATTTTTTCTTTATCTTTTCAAATCTGAATTCCAGCTCAAAGTGGTACCACCCAAAGTATACACATACTCAATAGGTACTTTTTCTATCATCAATATCTCCAGCCAAGTCCCATGCAACTTTATACTAGAACTTGTGAAGCAAAGTGATGTATCTGTAGTACCTTTCAAATACTGAAGTAACCACTTGTCTGTCTCCCAATGTTGTTTTATTAAGTTACTCATGTACTACTAACAACACCCACTGCATGTGTAAGATTTTGTTTGCTGCAAATCATGACATACATCAGAGTCTCAATCGTCAATGTATAAGGAATATTCTTCATATAAGCCTCATTGTCTAATATGTTAGGTGAATCGTATTTGGTTAGCTCAAAAGTGGCTACCCAAATGCGTTCTTACTGGTTTAAAATTCTCCATGTTAGACCTCTTCAATATCTTATTCACATATTTTGATTTAGATGACTTCAACGCACCATGATTTTTATCTCTCGTGATTCTTACACTAGGAATTTCAATTTCAATCCCAAATCATTCATTCCAAATCTTTGATATGTTCCCGCAATAAGCATATCATCCACATATAACTGAAAAATTACAAAAGTGTTTTATAGACGTTCTCTTCTTATACTCAAAGTCTGAATTTTATTCTCTTAAAAACAAATATCTTCTGAATTAAGGTTCAAAGTGCCTTAAATAGAAATCACTCTAAAACCCGAAACAAAATTAAAAAATAAAATAAATATCTTAAAGTCTAGTCTAATCAAATCTGAACATTTTAGATTTGATTAGCTATTATAAACAAATCCAATAAAACAATAAAAAAAAGAAATTTGGGACCCTAAAAATTAGAATTTGAGGTTTTAATGTCGTGACAAGATTTTTCACGCTTTTGAAAATTGTTGGGCTCGTCGAGTCATTCAATTTTATTACTTGCGGTGCCCAAATATGATACCCGAGACATCAATAAGGCCTATTTATGTCTATCCAATATAGATACATAGTTATGGGTCGTCTAGCCTACACCATCCTCTAGCCTATATCGATAGTACTAGACTAATCAACTATTGTATCTCATAATGAAAGAACAATTATCTCATTCTTCTCAAAATCTTCATACTATTATTTCTTATCTTCAATATCTCCACCCTGTTTTATTTCAAAATCTCTTAAAACTCCTTCAGGTTTGATTTCAGAATCAACCAAAACTCTTTCAAATTATAATTTAAAATCTAACCTTTCATCTATTAAAATACTATAATTTTATTGTTCCATACCACACAACTCATTCAACTCCTCAACAAACTGATTTATTTCACTTTGAAACCCTAGTTTTTTATTTTTATCAATCAAATTTTTACTATTTTTATTTTTAACCATTAATCATCTTTTATTTAAAAATGAGAAACAACATCATCAACCAAAATTTTACTAATTTTTACATTAGAAATTGAAAGAGACAAAGGATTGCCATTTTTACCTTATCAGAATAAAATGATTTTTTTCTTAATTGCTCCTTATCCCTTGAGATATCATCTTGATAAACAAGTTTATCTTTGATCCAACGATGGGTAGCTAATTTAAGCTCTCTTAGTAACTGGTCCATACGATCGTCATCGAAACACCTCGTTTTCCCCATCATACCCAACCGATCTTTGAGAGATTTATGACCATATATGTTGTTCTCTTCTTTAGACCTTGAATATGAAAAATCTAGAGAGAACATGCTTTATGTATTTAAGTATAAACAAAAAGTAAATCTCTAGTACCAAATTGATGTATCGAAAATTAGAATAAGAACAAAGGATAAGGAAACCCTAAGGTTTCAAGAAAATACGTTTTCTTAAACTCAAAAGCTGGATTTTATTCTTTAAAAAAAAACAATTGTCTTCCAAATTAGAGTTAAGATGGCCTTAAATATGAATCCCTTGAAAACCTTAAAAAAAATTAGAAAATAAAATAAATGTCTTAAATTATAGTATAATCAAATATGAACATAAATATATTTGGTTAGCTATTAAAAATAAATCCGTAGATTTCTAAACCAAATCCAATAAAACAATACAATAACAATTCGAGACCCTAAACAGTATAATTTGAGGTCTAAATATTGTGACAGATCATGTTACGCTTTTGAAAATGGTTGGGCTCGTCGAGATGTTCAATTTGAGTAACCACGATGCCCAAAACCGATATCCGAGTCATCAATACGGCTCATGTGCGTCTGTCAATATAGCTACATAGTTATGGGTCATCTAGCATACATAATCCTCTCCCAGTCGGGAATAATTCACCCTCAAATGCTTAGTGTGATCGTCATCAGTCGTTCTTCAACTTATTCACTAAATATTTCTTTTATTTATCTATCAATTTATTGTGGTAGACGTAGCCAGACAGAGTAAACAACTGATTCTTCTATATTAATAGGCGATGAATGTATGTCAAACTTCCATGACAATATGGGTAATGGTGGTTTTGGAGCTTTTAAACCAGGAATAACAATCATGTCTCTCCATTTGTGGTGACATAAGGTAGTATGTAATCCGAAGCTAGATCGATGATAATAGAGTAATCTACTATTATAGCTCATAATAAAAGAACCATTGTTTCTTTTTGCCTAAAATCTTCATACTCCTCTTTATTATCTTTAATGTTTCCACCAGGTTTTATTTCAAAATCACCCAAAACTCATTCATCTTTGATTTCATATGGTGAATAATAATCCACTACCTTAAGAGTGGTCACCAGAGTATTGAGGTTTTTAAGAAGTTACACTATCATGCTTTATCTAATGCACTTCATTTTCTTTGTTATGGATAACTTTGTTACACGCGTTGTTTTTAAAAATCTCGCTCAAATGAACATAGTCTATTACCTCTGGTACCTCTTGTTCTTCAGTTAAATTTGGTTTGTCCTTATACATAATTTTTTTCATTAAAGATGACCATTTTGTATCTTATAATTTTTCAGTCTTCTGCATCCCAAAATTTATAGACAAAAACATAATATTCATATCTAATAAAGAAATATTTCTTGGATTTATGATGAAGTTTGTTTCCACCATTAGAACCAACATATACATATGACAAATAACCAAATACTTTTAATAAAGAAAGACTTACCTGTTTATCACTCTATACTTCTTTTGGCAATTTGAAATTCTATGGAACTGATGGTATTTTATCGATTAGATAAGTTGTAGTGTTGATTACATCATCCCAAAAGTGTTTGGAAACCCAACAGGAAATCTTATATTCTAGCATATTCATTTAGGATCTGGTTCATGCGCTCAACTATCCATTATGTTGTGGTGTTCCCAAATGATCATTTCCATTCTGATTCCATTTGTACCTAATACTCAATGAAGCCACCATTAACATATTCACCTTCATTCTCTGATTTTAAACATTTCAAATTTTAAACATGTTGCATTCTCTACCATCAATTTCAATACTTAAATACATCAAATACACCATTTTTATTTTCAAAAAATAAACTCATGTCTTTCTAGTCGAGTTATCAATAAATTTGATATAGTATAATGAGCCACCAAAACATAGAACTGGAGATGGTCCTCATCAATCAATATATACCAACAATAAAAAAAATTGGTTTTGGAGCTCTACCGTATTTGATGAAGCTAACTGTCATATGCTTCTCAAGTACTCAGCTATCACACATACCAATATGAATGGTTTCCAATTTTGGTAGTTTTTCGTCTGATTTAAGTACTTTTATGACATTCTCATTCATATGACCAAGTTTTTGGTACCATGAAGTATTACTAGATTCAACAACTACAACTGTATCTACTGCACATATGTTTATTATTGTCATACCAACACTGGACAAGTCTCTTGGACTGAAATATATATAAAGAATAGTTGTCTTGTAACCAACACCAAGATATATTATATATCATTTGTCATCAAGCTGCCTAATAGAAATCAAGTTTCTCTGTTAACTATGGAGCATGTCTAACTTTATAGATTCTCAAATTGATCTATTATTTCTAATGCCTACTATATGAAGTGGTATATTATCAACCAAACAAATAGTTACAAGATTACATGATGGCAATATAGTTGACGAATAGTTCTCGAGTTTTAGTGATATGCGAAGAAGCTCTAGATTCGAGAATCCAAGAGTTTATGGATTTTTCAACGATAAGCAGTAATGCATCTTGTACCATTTCTGTAATAACATTTGGTCCCCATGGACCTTTGGACTGCCTATTGATTTGATATTAAATGCAACATCATTATTTGAATACTCACCACAACCCTTAATTTGAACTTATTCACCAAGAATCAGGTCTTGTATGTCATTATACTTTAGCTTCTCCTTACTGACAAAATTACTTACAACAATTCTCGTAACTTCCTAATTGTTGGTGGAGAAGACAAAAATATTAGAGCACTTGTGGATGATATATCAATTATGATTTCACTGAACTTATTCAAGTACTTTGTAATTAAACTACAATATGTCATGTTCAATATGAATAGTTTATTCATCACATACATATTGGTAATCATCAAAGGTTTTTCATACATATTTTCCAAGGTTTCACTAATATGTTCTTTCACAATAATATGTGTCATTGAATTCAATGCCTTAAATCAAACAACTCTTAGAACCTTATTATTCAAAAGATTTCAATATGCCTCAGACACGCCATTTGGTTTCGTTGGATCTAGGAGAGGTTGTTGTAAGTTTTTTCCTTAAAGATAATATTCAATATGAATACTTCTGCATTCGAAGTCTTACCCGTCAATTATTTTTATTGTAACATTTTCATACCCGACACGAGTCATTGATGGCGTCGTTTTTTTATTTACTCTAATATCTTCTTTTTCTTTGGCTATCAATGTTTTCTATCATTTGTAAATTTATTGGGTTTTGAAAGACATAGGACCTCCACTAAAGTTCAAACACCTCTATGGCTATTCTATTCCTGGTAAAATTAACATAATCTATATCTTATAATTTTATAGAAAAACTGTAATATTCTATAAAAAATATATATTATTTTGTGTTAGAGCTATATATATATATATATATATATATGTACAACAAGAGTGATTTTTTTTATGGTAATTGTTTTATAAAAGAATTAAAACAAATTTTATGATAATTTTACAGCACCGTTTAATTTGATTTCTGGTAATAATTGATAGAATTTATTATTTCCTCCATCACTCATAAAAAAACCTATCTTGTTATTTCCTCCATAAAGGAAAATCCTAATTTATCCTTGTTTTAATTTTACACAAAAAACCCAAATTTCTACGGTAACTATCCACCTTCACCTATTCTCTTCTAACCCTAAAAAACCCTAGCCACAAAACAATTTTGAAGCAGTTTCTGGAGTTCCAAAGATAAAAATCTATCGTTAATCTTATTTTAATTTTAAATATATGGATTGACCTATCGAATAAAATCTCTTTTTAAATCTATGATTTTTTGCATAATGAGTTAAAGGAACTGTATATGCAGAAAAAAAAACTTGTTCGTCGTTTAATCGAGTCCTGCATATGAGTTACTAGTTTAATCGTTTTTTAATATCAATTTCTGGTTTAATTGTTTCTTTCCTGTATATTTCAAAATATAGATTTTTATGGTTTGATTAGTGTGTTGATTGGGTTTTTTTTTTAAATATTATATGTGATTCTGAGTTCCTAACTCAGAATCACATGCTTTTAAAAAAAATATGTTATTCTGAGTGGTTGTCTTAGAACTACATGTTTTCTTTTTTAAAAAACATGTAATTTTGTGACTAATCTTATAAATAATTGAGTTTTTATGTTCTTAGGGTTTAATTTTAAAAGTAAATCATATATGTTGGTTGTAATTTATCTCAATGATGTGTTTGTTGTAATAAGGGTTTAATAGTGGATAGTGGCATCAAATTATAAATTTGAAAGTAAATAAAGGGTAAGAAGGTAAAAACAAGTGTTAAGTGTTTTATTAAAAAATTAAAATGGAGAAAATAATAGATCTTATGGAGGAAATAGCTCTACCCTTTCTGGGATGGTAATTCATTTTTAATTTAATTTTTGGTTGTAAAAAATTAAGGATTTAATTCATTTTTGCTTGTAGTCAGACCGAATATTATTAGTTTTAAGGAAATGATTTTAGAATTTAATAAAAGACTAACAAAATTAAGACTGGAAAAATAATGAAAAGTTGGTTATCGTTAGATTTACTTCGACAAAACAATTGTTTTTCTTACGAAGCAACGCTGTCGTTTAAACTAAGTAGAAGAGCAAGAGACCATA